>CM020511.1:12797500-14225000 GCA_009823395.1 Thamnaconus septentrionalis
ACACACACACACACACACACACACTCGCATCTTAAGCAACAGAGCAATAGAGGTCGAGGTGGGACGGGTGGGGGTTGCGGGGTGGGTGGTGGTGGTGGGGGGGTTGCGGCTCCGTCACTAGAAAAGCCGGAGAGCAAAACGCCACCGCGTCACTTTGAGGGCGGATATCGGCCGGTCCTCACTCTCTCTGTCTCTCTCCTCCTCTTCTTCTCCCTCCTCCTCCTGTTACTTTATACTTCCCCCTCGGTCTCCATCCAGCCTTCATGGTTCTGATCTCGCCCCGCGCCATGCAGGCCACCCGGGCGTCCACCACTGTCACTGTGTTCACGGACTGCAGCATCCCGGCGGGGCTCCGGATAGGACCGGTGCCCGGCATCTTCAAACTCGGAAAGTACGTGTCGGATCGCAAGGAAATTGGAGCGAAAAGGAAGGTTGGTTCCCTCCCGCTACTTCATTTGCAACTTTAAAGCATTGAATTTAATTTTTACAACTGTGTAATTGAACACCCAAGGCTTAGTTTTGAACTTTAACTCCTCATTTTCGAACTTTTTGCAGTTAAATAATAAAAACAAAAATTCAATTTAATGCAAACACCCTATACTTTCTTTTTAAAAAAAATCCTAGACTATACAAAACGATATTTTAAAATGACATTTTTGTGGCCTTTTACCCAAATGCAAAAATAGGCCATTAGTTTGCCCATTAAAAAAATATGGGTTATCAAATGAATCAAACCATTGGCTATTTTACTCAAACTGAGCCGTGTCCAAAATTAAAGGGACCGGCCTTTAGCTGCACTGTCAAACTCCATCGGGCCCTCCCTTATTAATTGGTTTGGCCTGTCAACTTGGAAATAATTGAGCTCCATTAGTGGCCGACTTGTCAGTCTGTGCTTCTACTTAACCGGCCTAATGGGCAGCCGGGGCCGCTGTGAGGGATTTCATGCCCTCAGCCGCCTCACATTTCATTGCCTGGCGGGCCTGTTACCCCGATGAGCCGTTTAATTTTAATCTAATCCGGCCACGTAAAGATGGCACTGAAGCTGGGGCACGCAGCCTTGGGCTAGGGGTGGGAGAAAAAAAAAGACATAGCCAGGAAAATTAATATTTACCCAAACACAACATAAAATGAAAAACAACATGAAAAGGGAAATAGAATAAAATAAGAAAAATAATTTATTTAAAAAACGCATTTTCCCCAGTCCTCAAAAGTGGCAGAAGTCAAAAAGTAACATCACTGGCGAATAATTTTGAAAATGTAAATAAACACACTGAAATAGCCCAACTTTCAGTGTGCATTTTTTTTTCTTTCCAGGCACATGATTTTTAGCACATCTATAACTGCGTCCTGTTATTGTTGAAGCTGTCAGCGCTCGTGATTGATGCGTCTAAATGCGTGGCCTCGGGCTGCGGCCGATCATCAGGTGCAATCTCTGTGTCAAATGTCGCGCTTGGATCTTTAATGTCCTTGAACAGTTTAGAAACGCTCTGACACTCCTCAAATTCGTTTCCCATATCAACTCAATTAGGCCCGTGTGTCTTTCTCTTTAGTAAATTATCAGCAGAGCGGATAAAGACGCATTAAGCGCGTTTTGGTCATGCGTGACAGAGGAGGCAGCAGCAGCAGCAGCAGCAGCGGCTCCTCTTGGCATTCATCGCTGACAATATTAGTGACAAATTCGTTCGATATAAAGGGGGTGAATAGATTTATGACTGAAAAAAAAACACACACAATAACCGGGCCAATGGGATGATTATTCTCTACATTTTAAAATCGTAAAGTTGCACTATAAAGAGGCAGAACAACTTTTTTAAAATCATGTTCTTCTTGTGGTGGAAATGAATACGAGGTTCGCTGGTATATTCCCACCAGCTCGCAAGCTCGGTCTTATTCTGAACCGTCTTCTGCACTTCTTCAGATTCGCTTGGTTCGCGGTGAGTTTGTGGACGAGTCTGGATGCTCGATGCCCGACTGGATCGGATTCATCCGCGCTGCCAGGAACAGCCAGGAACAGAACCTGGAGGCGGTGTCGGATTTACCTGGCGGACAGGTACATTTTTCATTATATCCCACTTTTACACCCAAATTTTTAAATCGATTATTTTTTTTTTTCCATTTTATTTTGGACACTTGACTTAACTCCAGTTTCTTCCTCTCCCCCCACCCTTATCCTACATCTGAAGATTTTCTACCGCGCTCTGAGAGAGATCCCAGCAGGAGAGGAACTCTGCGTTTGGTACTCGAACGCTCTGGCCCAGTGGTACGACATCCCCACCACGGCCACCCCCACACACGACGAAAAAGGTAAATGAGACTACGAATAATAATAATAATAATAATAATAATAATAATAATAATAATAATAATAATAATAATAATAATAATTTGAGTATGAGATGGCTAAAACTTACCAAGCATCGATATGCTAAGGGCTCCATCGTTGCGTAGTTAAATGACTGCCAATATGTGCATTCTCTGCTATCGTTCAGAGATGGAAATCGATGGTGTTGTTTGTTTTGCCAAGGCCGATCCATTTATTTATTTATTTATTTATTTATTTTCTCATTTTCCTCCCAGACCAAAATCGAAAAAGCACATCGTTTTAAAACGAAAATAAAAATATCCGTGGGCGAAAATAACGGTTTGTTCGTTTACATATAGAAGCAACAGGCCTGCAACGTTCGTCTGACAATACTTCAGTCAGTAATTATGTGATGTTTCTTTGCACAAGTCATTATGTAGAGAAAATAATATGAGTGCTTATGAATTTATTATTAGAAATATTAATTAACTGGCCAATGTGTCATTTGTTTTGGCAAACAGCCAGCCAGTCCGTATGGTCGAGTGACGGGAATTAGTTTTTGTCGTTTGGGGATTAATCCGTAATCTCCGAAGACACCAGCACAACAAAACCTAATTCTTATTAATGCCGATGAGATTATTCTATAACCAATTTTACTAGGGAATTCCATCATCGAATGAGGATTTTGCATTGTAGAAGTGCGGATTGAAAAAGAAATGTAAAAAAATTAAGTAAAATGAGGTGCTTCAAATTGGTTTAAAATGAAAAAAAAAAACGCGAAAAGAAAATAGTCTGCAAAACAAAACAAAAAAAAAATCAATTACGAGCAAAAAAATAAAACCAAAGTGAAGTGTCTCGGTGGCTGTGGGTGAAGAGGAGGCCACGGGGATTCAGTGGCGAGATGGAGGTTAACAAATGTCAGCGCGTCATTAATATTCATGAATTCAAGAGCAGATAAATTGAAAAACAAGTGTTTCACGGTAAATTAGGGTGGGTGCGTCAAGGTATTGTGGCCTAATGAATGCTAACTTTTATGTGGGGTGTATATTGCCCTGATTCTCCGACTCAAACACACCGCGTGCATGCGCTCCTGGACATACGCTCGCCTCCCATTATTGGGGCGTCAACAGATGGGCCGCGGCCATTGTTTTCCCGGGACTCGCGATTTCAAGCAACAGCTGCTGTCACTTCCACGGGAAAGGGCGCAGCCAGCGAAAGTCCCGGCGCTCAATGCGTCGGTTTCCGAGCGCCAGATTGGGCAGGGCGTTTTTGCTCTTTTGATGGCCGTCATAAACAATGGGCCCCGTATGAGGATTACAAAATCATTACAGCTATATTAACCCCCCGAGCGCCTGTCTGAGGGGCGGTGGGGTGGGGTGGGGTTGGAGTGGGGCGGAGTCACCGAGATGGCCTCTTGTGTGTCGCATCATTTGGCTGCACATCTTAGCAACCGGAGCACATCCATTACGGCCAAATTTAAATCGCATATTAAGTGGCGCCAGAAGGGGGAGTTCAGCGTTTTAAAAAGGACGAGATGTTCAAAAACTGGACGTTTGGTTATTTAGACGACATAATGAAAAAAAAAAAAAAATCCCCGCCTTTATCGACTGTGTTCCAACGAAAAAGTGCCATATATTTCCCTCTACAAGTTTCCACCTGTGTTACTCTACGCACATGTTTTACGCACGGCCTGGCCTACATTTTTCAAAACGACAAAATGATTCAAGGAACTTTATTGTCACACCAGTTCATATTTGCACGTTGGTGGTACGAAATTAGGACTCAGGTCCCGGTGAAAGCCTAAATAAATCAAAATGTTAAAAAATTAAAAAAAAAAAAAAAAAAGCAAGGTAAAAAAAGAAAGTGCTCACACGTACATACAAGTGTATGTACAGGTAAAAACAGCATGGGCAGTGTACATAGCATAAACAGAACAGATATGAATAGTATGTATAAAAGTGTGTATTCATTAAACTAATGACTGGTTCTTTCCAGGTGAGGAGCGCTACATCTGCTGGTACTGCTGGAGAATCTTCAAGTACCCCAACACGCTCAAGGCCCACGTGCACTTCCACTGCGCCCTGAGCAACGGCCGAGGCTTCGTGAGCGGCGAGCAGGCCAGAGGCACAGAGACCTTCAGCAGGTCGCCCAAATCCGGGGACATTCCCAACACCTCGACCTCCCCAAGGGCGGCCACGGCAACTCGTTGGTGTCAGAGGCGGCCAGGCGGCAGGTGGTGGTGCCCACCTCGCCCTTCCCTTCCCTGAGCAAGGCGAAGAAGAGCAGCTCGGAGGACCAGGACAGGGCCCTCGACATGAGCGTCACCTCGGCCAGGAACCAGGGACACATCCTCGGCCTGGGCGGCGCCGCCTCCTCGGTGCTAAGCACCATGGGCTTCCATCCAGGTGCGCGCTCCGCCTTCAAACCCACCGGCGTGTCCAGTAAGGTCCCGGGCTCGGACGCCTCCAGAGAGGAGGCGGCCGGGAAGCTGGCCGGCCTGAGCTTCGGCAAGCTCATCGGGAACATGAAACCGCTCCGCACCGTGGGCGAGGCCCTGAACGGAGGCGGGAACGGCCCGCCTCCCAAGTGCGCGCCTGCCATGCTGGACTCCTCCGCGTCCTCGATGGTGCCGTGCGCCAACGCCATCCGCGGGTTCCCCCTGCTGCCCCACATGGAGGAGGCTCCGCTTTCAAACACGTGGAAAGCCGCATGCACTCGGCGCTGTCGCCCAGCCGCTACCCGCACATCCCCCCTGGACTCCACCTGGAGAGGTTCTCGCTGCCCCACTTCGACGGCGTCAAGAGCTACGGCGGCGACTGCAACATCCCCCTCATGCCCTTCACCGTCTACAACGGGGAGCTGCTGTACAGCTCACCCTACTATCCGCTCAAGTTCCACTTCGGCAACCTCCTCAAGTACCCGGAGTCCATGTCCTACTTCGGCGCGCCGTCGATAAGCCAGGACCTGGGCTCCATCGCCAACATCGACCGGGAGATCGCCATGCACACGCAGCAGCTCTCCGAGATCGCGGCGGAGAAGAACCGGACGAGGCTGGATTCGATGCCCGCCGGCAGCGCCGGCAGCGCGCCGGTGCCGGGCAAACCCAAGAAGGGCCACCTGTGTCTCTACTGTGGCAAGCTGTACTCGAGGAAGTACGGCCTGAAGATCCACATGAGGACTCACACCGGCTACAAGCCGCTCAAGTGCAAGGTGTGCTTCAGGCCCTTCGGTGACCCCAGCAACTTGAACAAGCACATCCGGCTGCACGCCGAGGGCAACACGCCGTACAGGTGCGACTTCTGCGGCAAGGTGCTGGTGCGGCGGAGGGACCTGGAGAGGCACGTCAAGTCCAGGCACCCCGGCCAGAGCGTCAAGAAGATGGACGACAAGGCGGGCGGCCTGTTCGACGACGCCGAGCACAAGAGCGACAACGACAGCGACGTGGACGTGTGCTTCACGGACGACCAAAGCGACCAGGACTCGAGTAAAAACAATGATTGAGAGGCGTTCACGGCCACACACAGAGAGAGAGTCAGAGACGTTTCACATCTAGTGCACGGTGAAAGGTGTCATTTGAGTCCCGTGTTGAGTCTTCAAACATGGCACAAGGCTACAACCAGGGCGCACGACTTGCTGTTTCCATCCCGGTTCCATCTAATTAAAATTCATATAATTTTCTTTACAGGACAAATAGTTTGGTAATTTCGATAGCATTCCATCAGTCTGCCATCAGGCGAGGCGTCTTGCTCGACGTGCCACTCACTTGAACCGTTCTCATATTTTCCTCCATGCAAATGCCCTCGAAAGCCACTGACGTTCAAACAAAGCGAGCACGCACAAACCAGCACGAAACGCCTCTCTGTATCTTCAGTGCAACAAATGATCAAGACCGAACACAATGAGATGAAAATGTATCTTTCGGTGTTCAAGTGACACAGCGCGTTCGTTTCAGTAACATCAGCTCTTCCTGAATGCGTTTTTCTTAAAAAAGAAAAGAAAAGAAAAAGACAGAAAGAGAAGACCAGTGCGCTTCAGTTGAACTGCTGTATGAAATGTCAGAACTGTAAAAGGCTGAATTCTCTCTTTAAACAAAGTTTCACTGTGAATAGAATTAGCGACGAGACTCCACACTCCTATCTATGCTGCCAGTTGCACTTTAAAAAACAAAAACAAAAACAAGAAAAAAAATAAAAACCCAAGAGGCATTTCAACGATTAAAACGATCCAGATCCACCAGATTGATCCTTTCAATCGAAACTGCTTTCACTCTGTTTGAAGAACTCTTGCGCCACAACTGTTCTCAAGTTTGCACTTTTTTTTTTAATTGAGGCGCTCCTCTCCAGGAAGTGAAGCGCCTGTTTTATTTAAGGAACTATTTCTAATGAAAGTAAAATTGTATTGATTGCAGTTAAAGTCTATGTGAAGACGTGTAAAGTATGCTATTTCGGTGCAGAAGTGTCTAATACGTTTGTCTATATGAGTGATATTGTCTTACGGCACAGTTCCTCCTCCTTTTACGTATGTTGTTGTTATTTGTTTTTTTGTTTTTAAATAAATTTAATTTAAACATCACATAAGTTGTTTGATTTTTTTCTGTTTTTACTCTCAACATTGCATTGATAACAATACTGTAATCCTGACATTTGAAAGCAATACTCCTGATAAATATCAATTAATGAAGGTTTTTGGTTTGTTTAACGCACGGCATTTAGTTCAATTTCAAATTCAATTTTTTTTTTCTCGTTTGCCACCGCAACACTGCAGTGGAGACCATAAAATAAAATTTACACCAGGAGCTATGTTTGTGGTCAGGTGTTTTAAAAACACAATATTATTAATTATATCAATAATTACATAATGTAGATAATAAAATTACTGTTATTATTATTATTATTGTTATTATTATTATATATTTCCCCAAACTGTTGAATAAAACATGAGCATTTTACAAATGAAAAAATGAATTTAAGTCAGACTTTTTAATTTATCTATAGAAACAACAACAAGAACAATAACAATAACAATAATAACAATAATAATAATACTACTACTAATAATTTTACCCGTGAGAAGGATCCATCTTCAGCAGCTCTCTCCGAGGTTTTCCCTTTTTCTCAGTTAAGTGTTTTTCCTCTCCTGGTTCGAGGCCTGTCAGAGGGTCTTCAACCTGTAGAGAATGTAAAGAGCCCTTCCAGGCAAATTTTATTTGCGAATCTGTGCTCTAAAATTTAAAAAAAAAAAATTGATTGAATGCCAAGTCATTTTGGGATGCATATGACAAAAAAAATATTTGAAAGCCGCAGATTTAACTTATTCAAACACATCTATTGAAATTATAGACAATACATTGACAATTTAGTTAAATGAGAAAATTCCTCAGGATTTTTAAACACCACTATAAAACTATATTAAATCCCCATCAGTGCACTCCAAGGACTCCAGTTTCCACTTATAGAATTTTGCCTTCTGTTCAGACTGCCAGACACATTTGCAGTTCTGATTAAGTATTGACGTTTGACTTTGGAGGAGAAACACAAGCTGCAGCTGTATCTGGATGTGGTACGCTTACATGATTTACACATACACTTTCACCAATAGCCTCCAACTTCACACAGCACTGGCCAGACAAAAGCAATGTTTTTAAGATGCACATTCACTGAATCAAAAAAAAAAAAAAAAAAATCCTCATTGACAACTACCATCTGATAACCCCGGAAGGCTGTAAGGGCACGACAGATGACCAGCTCTCGCCATTCTTCTCATCGCCTTGCTGGGTTTCAAGTTGGTCCATTCTATGACATCTTCCCATCTTTTTTTTCTCGCACCCCTCCTTGCCTGCATCATTGTACAGTGTATATTCCGGGATGTTTTTTTGCAATGCCCGAGGATTTGGTGACGTGGCCGTACCACCTCAGTTTGCGTTTCTTCACGATGGTAAGCAGGTCATCATGTGGGCCGATGGCGTCGTTGATCTACTGTCGGACTTCCTCATTTGTGACACACCGTGTGTAGGTGATCCCCGGGAGTCTTCCTGCGGCGTCTCCTCCCCGTGCTCTCTATCCTCCTCTAAATGCAACAACACCCTCATTGACAGCCTCTGGTAATTTGTGCTCCGCATCGGCTGCTGGTGAATGACCATCTCCTACATAAAATGGGATCCTACAGAAAGGGATTATAGGCATGACCTTGACGTTTCACAATGAAAGCATTTGTAAAAAGTTATAGAATTTGCCCATATTGTGCTCCTGTATTCAGTCTTTCCTTTCCCTGACACTCTGAAAGGTTATGGAGAAGTATGTATGACAGTATGTATTTAGTCTGTCTGTCAGTATTGTGTGTACAACAAACACACAAATATTTTGTCAGATAGTGGTTAGAACACCTTCACGTTTTTCTCCATTGCCAATATTTTAATGCTGTTGATTCAGAATAAAAATCCAGATCCACTTTGTTAAAAGCTGTTTCTGTTGGATATCGTTTCACAGAAGACTCAAAAGAAGAAACAGTGGCATGATTGGTGCCGATCAACACAAATAGAATGTGCATGATTTATCCTTTAAGTTTTATCTCACCATGTTTTATTCCACATGCGAAACCCACCTGATTAAAAAAGAATAAAGATCTCTTGACCATGGAGTTGATTGTCACCAATATTCTTAGAACTTTTGTACATTATGCTTGTGACTCCTGACTCTAAATATCAGGACTGCACCGGATATAGATGGCTAAAATAACCAGAATTTTCACCTTAAATCATTAGCGGACACAGTGAGTGGACAACCAAAGGCAGTTTGTTCATATTTATATTTAATATTTGAATATTAGTAGCTGTGTCATGTGAATGGACACATTTTTTCAAACTTGGGAGTATGAAATAAACATGTCTATGTGTATAGTACGGTGAATATTACAGTCAGATTCCTATGCTGCCAGTTGGTTGTATTGACCAACTGAAAAACTGTCTGAAGTGGATGCTTTCATTTCACCTCTTTTTTTTTTTCTTTACATAGATGCCCAAATTGAGCAGCGTTAAAAATCCTGATACTCTCCTATTCATGCAAGGCCAAAAGAATATAGGGGTTCAGTCTGAGCCGGGCACCTGCGACGGTAAATAACAGAAGGCCCAAACAAACCTTTAGATTTGCTGGTTGATCTTTGTTCAGCTGCTGGTCAAAAGCAGTAAATCACACTGGGAAGAACACCATAGTAGAGTCAAGTGATTAAATTAAATTTCCCCCACGTAGGTAGTGACCTCCCTGTGCACCAAAAGAGCGGCAAGTTGATTACATGGGCAAACTTTTGCAAAGAAAGGGGAGAAAAAACACCTACACATGATTCTCTGCAGCTGAATGCAGCACGGTGCATTTACTGTCTCGGGGGCTCAGATTTATCCTCGCGCGCAGTGTCTGAGCAAAACAAAAGGAAGAAAAGGCCAGTGTGGTGCGCAAACGGTCTTTCGTTGCAATGCATGGCATGCATGTATTCTCATTCTAACTGTCCACAAATGCACGCCATGATTCAATGCACAGAAATGATTGTAGTCAACCCCAAAGTGTTTCTTCCCTGCTCTCAGCAGGGAGTGTCAGAGCTGCCTTCTCTTTATGTCCGCTCTCCAGTGTTCACTGTACTCTCCACCCCCCTGCCTTCTGCTCATGCCACACACACACACACACACACACACACACACACACACACACACACACACACACACACACACACACACACACACACACACACACACACACACACACACACACACACACACACACACACACGTCTGGACCCAATCCAGTTATCTTTTGTGGCCAAACTCCCTTCACTCTCTCACACTTCAACACTCTCCACAGTCATTCCCTCCCCACCAGCGTTTTCAATCAATTAGTGCCGTTCATTAGTGGCGCACTGCGAAAAAAAAAGGAAAAAGAAAAATAAAGACGAAGTGGTTTTAAGAGAGTTCCCAGCATAGAATTAGAAGTAAAACTAGAATTCACTTGCAGGCCAGTCACCATGCTCAACTTTGTTTCAGGCTATGATCGTTTCTCACGCATGTGTCCTTGATCACAAGATACCTTTTGTAAACTGCTTGACTTAGCGGTGGAGGGACCATGCAGGAGAGGTACCATGATGAAAAAAAAAAGTAGGATGTGTAAAACCCACAACGTGCTATTCGCTGCATTTGATGTAAAGGCTGCACACAGTCAAGATGCAAAATAAATGTGTATATTTCCTGAGGACATTTAAAAGTTACTTTGTGGATGTGATAACAAAATATTCCATTCATTCATTCGTTCATTCACTGGACCCATTTTCTCCTGCACTCAGGGTCATGGTTGGGTTTTGATGTAAAGAGCATACATCCGGTCCCGCATATTCAAAGATATATAACGGGTGCACAATACATCAGGACATAAAGAACTTAGAAGAGCTGTGCCACATAGCCTTGCGGCAGAATGTGCCCCGTAGGTAAATAGTCCACATAGTGCGTCGACAGGTTCACACATCATTTAGTCATAACAGCTTGACAATACCTTGTCACACTTCTTAAAATGCTATGCAGATAAAAAAAAAATAAAAAAACAAAACAAAGTTTCTGCTATATATCTGTTGTTGAGCTGGGATGTTTATTCAATATTTTTTTTTACTGCAAACTAATGACATGTTCCTTGAAATGGATCAAAAACCTTCTTTTTTTCGCCATGGAATTAATATGACAGGAGGCATTGAGAAGGGTTTTCTGACTTATTTGTGAAACAATGAAGTTTGGAAATGACTAAATCAGGGGTCAACATTGAATTTGACACTGAAAAGGTTCAGTGGAAATGCAACACACTTTGGCAGGTTCACCAATTTGGATGCACAAAGTTACAAATACAGACCAGTGTGTATTTGCATGTCAATGTAGAAGTCAATAGACATGCAACAGGTGCCAATTGTGCTGAAAAATTAATAATATCTGAAATTACCTCAGAACACTGCAAGAAAAAAATACTGTCTTCATCCGGTTCTTGTTTTACAATGCTTAGTTCAAAGACACAAATTTAATTAAAGACACAAATTTAATTAAAGAATAGGGATTTTTCATTCGCTCCAAGACCAACACTTTTCAGAACATTTTTTCTATTTGGCATAATTTCAAGTCCAGCAACATTGCTGGACTTCAGGTTGAAAAACGAGCCTGCCGGAGAGGCGGTGACCGCCTATCACAGTGGGTCTGACAGGGCTGATGTAATGTGACTGTTCCCCTGCTGGCAGCCTGCTCTCCTGGAGCAGGTAGACCAGGAGACGGACGCAGGTAGAGTCAACACACACAAGGCAGGGCTCGAGAGAGATGGGACGAAAGCGCCCCTCAAGAACTCCAACCCTTACAAACGAGCCTCGACTGAAAACGACCTCTCTGCGAAGCCCGTGTGTGCGTATGTCGAGCAGACGCGCACTCCTCTCGGCGATGACAATGGTCAGACAGAGAAGATGTGAATGATATGATGGGGCCGCTGTCGGCAGCCTGTTCTCCCGAAGCAGGTTAACCAGGTAGCGTAAACACACACAAAGCTGGTTCCACTGAGCCGCAGAGAAGGATTAGACACACAGACGGAGGGCAAGAAAGGGGTAGGGACAAATTTGGCATGACGCTATGTAACAGGATGATGCACTCATAAGCAACCGTGGAGGAGTTTAAGTAGAGTGAAGGACAAGAGATGGAATTAGAAAGATGGACAACTACATAGGTGGCTCAGACAAATTGGCTGGTCTTGCGGTAAACATTAGGGACGCTTCTGCACAGTTTGTTCAGATTTTAATTGCTTGTCACGGGTTGAGGTTAAGCCGACAGGTCGGCATGGGAGACGCAAGCGAGAGGAACAAGCTGACAACTTTGGGTCAGATGGATAGAGGAGGAGACGTGGTCTTTGCGTGAGGAGAGTCCACAGTCTGGACAGTCTGGAGCGAGAGAGATTTTTAGCCGCCGAGCGTGGCCTCGCCTGTCGGCTGTGATCGCAGCAGGTAAAAGGTTGAGACTGTGGCACACCAGCTGTGGCCCACTGGTACCCTCTCCTCGTCCATCCCTCTGCACCTCTGCAACACAAACACATGCTAAACAGGTCAGCGTCTCCGCTGCCTCCCCGCATTCAGCTGCAAATGAGCCTGCCTTGGGCCCCGGTTCCATTTGATGTCATGAATAATGAGGACGAATTTTCATTTACACGGGTTTTTCTGAAAAACCCTAACACCCATTGTTTATGACTCTCACATCAAGCAGCCAGGCTCACGGAGCCTATAGTCTGTTCACGTCCGAGTTACGTACCGACCAATACCGTTCAAATGC
Source organism: Thamnaconus septentrionalis (assembly GCA_009823395.1). Taxonomy (NCBI): domain Eukaryota; kingdom Metazoa; phylum Chordata; class Actinopteri; order Tetraodontiformes; family Monacanthidae; genus Thamnaconus; species Thamnaconus septentrionalis. The sequence goes on from CM020511.1 coordinate 12,810,124, forward strand.
ACAGATGTTGTAAAATTCACTACGGCAAATTTTAGATGGCACATCGGCTCTGAGGCTGATTGGAACTGAATATCTTGGTACAGGCGGTATCACGTCAGAAGATGCATTCGTCTGAGGTGGACACGTGGGCCTCTGGGCAACGAAAGACATCTGACAAAGTGGACTTGAAGTGGTCCATCACCTGCTGCAAGACATATCAGAAGCGCATGTAGCAGAAAAAAGGCTGAATCTCAATGCAGATGAAACAAGAAAATGTCACTGGATCCTAAGAGCTATTTGGAAAACACATGGACCAAAGTATTACATAGAATAAAAAGCGGCCTTTCTATAATCCCTTATGCCACAGTGTTTTCCATCATGCTAAATGCTAACAGTGTTCGTGTTCAATTGGGAACCTGCTACCCGCCTACCATATTGTCAAAGCGCTACCTCTGAAATTACAAAGATTTCCATCACCTCAGCTCTTCCAATGGACAACACATATAACACAGTTGTTTACTCTATGAGAAACAGCCATGCATGCACTTCTATAGGATAAGAAAGAAACTAAATTTGTGAATGTAAACTCTACCACGCTATGTGCTCCTAAAACAGATCCGCAGAAACAAGAATGAGGCAGTCACAGCCGCGGTTCTAGGCTCTCATTGACAAATTGGCAAGTTAAAAGTCGGATTGCGCCGAAAGCCCACGGGCCTGTTCGAGCCGCCATCGATGGCTGTTTACTCCAGTTTATGACGGAGCAACAGTTTACTGATCAATTGAAATTGTTGTAACAAGAAGTGACGTGAACTTTCGCGTTCCTGCGTCTGGTATGTGACGAGGGGAACTTTCTTTTCTTTGATTACGAACAAACTCTACCACAATAAAAGCTCTTTATGTTTCAGCAGCCCAAAAATGCAGATGTGTTGAATGCAGTGCATTGATTTCCTCATTACCCTCAACCTACTAAACAACCAGGCGACCGCTAATGCACTTGTCATTTCCATTCAATTTACCACACAACTCTGTCTCCACACTTGCCAAGGACATTCACCACTGTGCTATTGTGTGCTGTGTGTAAAGGTTGCACAGAAGAATGGAGGAAAGTGTCGAGTTTACTTGTCATCTGAAATGAATATTCCAGTGACTTTGCTTTTAACACATGCAGTCCGAATGTCGTGGCATTCAATCTTCAGTTTGAGAGCAATGGCTAGTTTGTCCAAAGCAACATCTTGAAAGCGGAAGATTTGTGACCTTGTGATTTCCCAGATATTCTTCTGAAATTTCGGTCTTTCACTTTGGTCATTTAACAGACTCAGAGGGTTCAGAGAGACTGGACCTCAATGGTTTTGGTATTTATTTTTTGCTCTAGTATCAGTACCAAATGGACATTTAAAATATTTCTGGAGATATTTTGTATCTTGGACATTACACAAACCCCGTCTGCCTCCAAAATTGCTAATCGTACAACTAGGAGGTTCCTTAATTGTAACCATTGTACATCAAAGTCTACTTGATACATTTCCATTCAACACTGAATGGATAAATCCAAAGACTTTCTTGTTTTATCTCTCACTGTCTAATTATGTAGCATTTATTTGAAGGAAAACATAATAACAATAGTTGGTACTAAAATAGCTATTTTTAACAGTAGCCAAGATTGGACAAATCACTAGACCACATGCTATTAACAGAAGGGAGGGTAAACTCAGGTGCATGTCATCACTACACTGGACCAGCAAACCCACCAGACCTTTAGGTGTAAATAGTTGTATTGGTCTAACATCAATAGCCTTGTGTCAGAGAAGTGCATGCTGGGATAGACTCCACATTCCGTGGCTGTGATGGTTTAACTGTTGCAAAAAGTGGAATGATTAAGGAGCTCAGTTTGCTCTGTGGGAGGAATTTAAAACCAAGGATGCTTTTTTTTCCACCTACAGCCAACTGACTTCAGCTTGTCACTCAACGGTGCCTGTCAATCTTGGTGTCATTGCCATGTCACTGTAAATTGTGTTTTCCTTGGCTGCTGAACTGGAAGAGGTCAGGTTTTCATATTCAAGCAGAAGTGTGAAGCAAAAGAAAAACAAGAAAATACATAACTTTAACATTGTATTGTTAAAGTAAACAATCAAAGGTCCCGCAAGGCAGCAATGGAATTCCTCTTCTTTTATTTTGTTTTGGAGGGGTAGAGGGGGTATATAAAAGACAATGTTTGGTCTTCAATAAAAAAGTTTTGTGTGCTGAAAGAATTCAACATTTTTTCCCTTCCAACCAGTCATTCACATCCTCGGGGGACAATCATTACCAAACATTACAAAGAGTAAACTATTTAAACCCGTGCTGCTGCTGAAAGGCGATTCACAGCGACTGAAGAAGAGCGCTTTCTTAGAGAGAAAGAGAGGGAGGAAAGGGGGAAACAAAGGCCTGGAGATGGAGGAGAGAAGGAGGACGGGAGAGACAGGGAGAAGGAGACATGGAAAGAGCAAGACACGCATAGAGAAAGAGATGAAGAAGAGGCTCTTTTGGGGTGCAGTGGGGTGTGAGACAGGCCCATTCACACCGGACTAAACACTGTGTCCCACTGTGCATCAGTGCTCTCACCCAGGCAGCCAACACTGTGGCCGCAGACCCAAAGTTAACCAGTCAACTCCATTACAGTGCAGGGGGCGTGTTCAGACCTGCCACACCAAAGGGATCACGCCGGCCAGCCAAGAATATTAATTGCTTTTAAATGAAGTGGAAGTCCCTTTATTGGGTGTCTGGTGTTGGTTTGTTATCTGCATGGCTGAAAGGGCCTCGCTGCTCTTTGGTCTTGCCGCCTTTGAAAAAGAAACTGAGTCTGGATGAGGTCATTGATCAGCGGGGGCTGTATACTCCCAGTGGGTTTTTGTGTGTCCTGCCCCTTTAACTACTGCTATTGTATTCTGCCCATTCAATTGTCGGTGCGCTGCAGTCAATAAACATATTTGCCATTGAGGCTTCCTCCGAAGTGTAGATTCAGGCCAAGACGTGTTTACATACCATAGTCCCTGATGTGTTTGCCAAATGGGCCGGCGTTTGAGCCGTGCAGCACTGTAACATTTTATCAAAGTGTTAGGATGTGCTCACACTGGGGCCCCCAGGCCTGAATCTCAATAAACTCAGTCCACTTGATTTGATTAATGCCAACACACAGCACCATTGCATCCCAAGAATTTGTCTTGTGTTTGTATGTGGGTTTTTCACCCTGTGATTGTGGTCGCTGGTGTTCTCAAAGTCAATAAAACAGAAGTGAACGCTGTCATCTTTATATTGGCAGGTTGCAAAATGTGTGCTTATTACTGGAGTACAGGACTGTGCTCAGGCCCGCAATATGGTATAATGGAAGAGTAGCATCAGAATAGAAGAGTAGTAGTAAGCCATCTCTGAAACAAATTGACTGTCGAAGTTACAGTAAAGACCTGGCAGAAATGTTAATTGTACATTACAGCCAGAAAAACAACAATAAATTGTTGTCTAATTTATAGTATTGTTTTGTGTTTTATATAAACAACAGACACTACCAGGATATAGCCGTAAATATGTAAAAAAAATATTTTTACACTTGATTTTTTTTTTGCATTTTTATTAGGGTTCATCTTTGTAAATTATATTTAACATGAATAGTTTAATTGTTTTCTATAACACCTAAACAGCAATCAAGCCTAATTTCTAAATAGGCAGAGCTTTAAATGATTACACTTGAAATATTTAGAAATTCACAAACTATTGAGAACCAGATTATTCATAATTTATCCTATTTCTTAAGGTTGGTTAGTTTGTGTGTTTTAATTTTTGGGATATTGCATGATATTTTTATTAAATCACTAGCTCTAGCAATCACAAGCCATTAGGATGTTTTTTCCTTTAGCCTGCAAAGTACATGGCTTTAATCTGTACATGTTTGCAAGTTGTTGTTTTTTTATTTAAAGTTGATGTAGCGCTCATGTGATGCCGAGTAACTAAGTGAAATAACAACAAAAAACAGACATATTTTGCAGCTGTAATTATATTCCCCGTTCATTTGATACTGCAAACGTGCGCTTTGCTTCATTTTTACATGATCAGAACATTGCATGACATGAGATATTGTCACCTGATTGATAGTTCTCTGGGAAAATGGAGCTGCTCCCATCACAGCGGAAAAAGAAATAGGCTCAAAACAAATGTGAGCACCATGTACCGCGCACTTTATTATCTTGTCACGTAGGCAATTTCTCACCGCCTGCCTGTGACTGAATACATTTCCACCCGCGAGCCCTGTCGGAACGACAACGGTCGTTGTGGCTCGAATCATGTACAGTGTGTCCACCTCTCTGGTCCCCACTGAGCCCTGTGTCTGAGGCCTAGCAGGCTAGCAGGGGGAGAGGATGGGGCACATTATCTATAATTCTCTGCTCCGTCTTCCTCTCAAAAGGGGCCCAGACAGCAAACAAAGAACTGTTGCTAGACAGCTCCGGAGATGAAGACGAAGCTGAGGTTTCACATCCCCATGAATAAGGTTAGATATTAATCCAGCGAAGAGAAGAAGGAAAAAAAAAAACATGCTACAGGTTGCTTTCTCAGCTTCCTTTGTGTGAGTATTTCTTTGTGTTGCTGTCTGTCTGGCTTGTGAATAAGACCCCCTCTTTTTCCTCTGTCCATTGAAAAAAAAAAAGGCTTCTAAATACGTGCTATTAGAATATTTGTGTAGATGAGTAATAAGTTATTAGTTGCAATTACTGGTCATCTATTAGTCTGGTATAATAGACTGATTAGGCAGCGGGCCTTTTAACTTCTGAAGAAGTAATTTGGAAGACAGCCTACCTTTGACAACGCAAAGAAAGGCTTCCTTTATTCAGGCCATATCTGGCTATTGTACTTACAGACATGTTATAATGGGATTACTAGCGACTACAGTGCACTGATAAAATCAGTGGCGAACACATCATTTTGTATAATTCACAGGTACTGGAGATGAGAAGAGAGCTGGGCTAGTGAGAGGGGGCACTTCAAACTGGATGAATAGAGAGCGCCATATGCATCCCACAACCTATGCTGGATTTAATTTACAGCCTATGGGATATGGTGGTGGGGAACTTTGCTCAATCAATGTTTTTGCAAGTGGACTTTGATACGTTCAGGCTTTTGCCGACTTTGGGAGATGGACTGTTGCCAGGTTGGAGACAAGGTCACTCAACATGTTACATTGTCCTGTTTGAGGTCACCCTGGGTTTGACTGTTGATGAGCTGAGAGCATGGATAGAACTGGTCTTTTGTCGCAGTAGATAATGAAAATTTCTGTCCTTGTCTGCCTCAGCTCTCTAAGGTCAACCCATTGTCATTGCTCACATCTCGGTTGGGAATTTCTAGCAGTAAGAACAATGGCGGTGATTTGGGCCGTGGCGCTTGTACTGCTTTCGTCAAGGAATTGTCGTCCGTCCAAGGATATCCTTGCTCAGTGTCTCCACCAAACAGTTTGCATCAATCTGCTTGATCCCCCATAATGAAGAGAAAAATTTACATTCACGTTAGGTGTCCAGGATGAAAACTTCACATAGGTAGACAGCAGTAATAACTAAATATCATGACGAAAGAAATAATTCATTGGTGTGTTTCTGCTTATTAGGCCTTGCTTCAGCGCTCCGATTATTAAACAATGCTGATGATTAGTAGCTTAAGTTGTGCTTCTTGGATCTCATTAACCAGGGTCTCAGATGGAGCACACTGTTGACACTGGGCCAGATAGCCCAGAACAATATCATCTCTCCATTGGTTGGAGGACCGGGCGAGTGTAGGTAGATGCTTGCTTTCTTTCCGTCCCACTTCTCGTTTCTCTTTTATACCTCCGCTTCTTCTTTGCCCGTTGTTTATTTTAATGTGCTCTGGACGGAGCAGCTGGTGGTGACATGGGGTTGATTATGCTGTTCCCACAGTGACAGATTCAAAGGCGGCCAAGGAAGGCACCATTGTTGCCTTTGATCTGTGGGTGACAGCCCTGCCTGTTGCACCAGCTCCACACTGGCGAGCTCATGGTGTGAGGAGAGCAGGGCGCGCATGCATGGATCAGACAGGCCGTGCCGGGGCCCGGTTGTGTTGCTGGGCTTCGGCTTACTGAAAAATGCTTCACAAATACCACTTTTTCCACTTTTTTTTGGATATCATTATCTGAGAGCCAAATCCGATTTAGTGTTAAAATGCAAACCATTTATCTATTAATTTATTATTTATTTTTACCTGGTTTATTTGCATTTTACATATTAGCTCTCTCTCCTGCCCTCTTCAAAATATATATATGTATATATATATATCTGTATCTATCAATTTACACAAGTCTTGTGTGCTCCATCCCATCCATGCAAAGAATACACAGATGCACGTTCAGCGGAGAAACCTATCTGGCAGCCCTATTCTGTTTCAACCATATGGGGCAACACCATGCGCTCAAGCAGTGTGAGTGCAGCCAGTCACTCAGTCAGTCCAGCCACTTCATCACAAGGCCCAGTTGGGATCATTTGGTCTGTAATTGCTGCCCACAAGTGAGCCACTCCACATGAATGGAAGTGCAGTAAAGCGTCAGCGGCCATGATCACTCTCTGCTCCCAGGTAATAGCCCTAGCCCCTCTTCCCCTCTCCAGCCCATGCAGCCATGCTCTTCCTGTTGAATGAGAGGATAAAAGTAGTGCGGGTGAGGCACAGGGGCTTTGGCGGAAAAAAAGAGGAGGGGTGATATAGGCAGTCCATAATTACCTGTAATGAGACTTTTGTCTTGGAGCATTACAGGGATGTTCTTGAAGTCACCCCCGAGGTGGTTTTCAGATGGAGGAAGAGTCGCTCACGCCTCAAGTCCTCTCATCGGCCATCTCATCCATATGTGCAGTAATAAGTAATTACCGAAGTCTCATTGAAGTCCATGTGGGGCGGTCTCCCCCCTCTCCCTCTCTTCACAGATGAATACCCGCCACTCACCTATTACACAAAGTGACACTCCCGGAGATCCAACGTGTCATCTCAATCATCCTTTTCAGCCTTACTTGTTCCTCTCCTCGAACCCCCTCCCTCAGTTCGAGGAAACAGCTGGCACCCTTTGATGTCTGACTGGACTCGCGCTGGGTCACATTCACTGCTGCATCTGACAGCGTGTCTATTCAGCCTCTTCTCAGGACACTGAAATCAGTTTCTATATGGCACCATGCGCCAAATATCCACCTTGGCCTTCCAGTGCTGCTCCCTTGCAGCTGAAAAGTGAGATGGGCTCTCGGAGTGCCAAGTTACTCTTTGGCGGTGGGGTCTGCCGGAGACTCATTCCTCTCGTCATATCGAAATGGAAAGAATGGCTATTTACAAGTAACAAATCGATTGTGTGCATTTAATATTTATTCCATTTCATGTAAACTACTGCCTTAATATTTGGTGAAAAATTAGTGAACAGCTCATCTCCAAAGTCTTTGCCTCTTGCCATGATGGGCTCAGAAGCTCCTCAAAGTTCTCCTTCCAACACCCATGTAAACGACCAGTGAGGGTTTGCCTGATTTGGAGGCCAGCTGAGGGTTTTCCCTACAGTTGAGTCTTTGCATTAAAGACAGCCTTGCCTGCAGCCATCATGGCCAAGCAGTACCTAGACCCTCTGGACATTCAAGCCTTGAAGGCCTCCTTCCCCACCATGATGGTTTCCGTTTACCTCTAGTCTCCTTGACCTCTGACCTCCACTCTTGACCACTGCTCCCACAATGGATACCAACATCCCCTTGGATGCATATAAAGCTGGAGGGAGTGGTTGAAGAACCCAAAGAAACAGATCTCTCCAGACATTTCCAGTTCACCTACACTACTTGGTGTGTAGGGGTTTGGTCAGCAGCTTCCCATGCCACCTGCGTCAATTCACCACCAGCTTATGATCAGTCACAGCTCATGTAACCTGTTTTAACATCATGACTGGCTGTTTTACAAGCTACATCGACAAATAACACAAACAAACATGGAGTAATACTATTTATTTTCTTGAAAGGCACAGCTGCTGTACGTTTCCACACATTTCAAGAGAGGCTGAGCGCATAGACACACTGCAAAATCTCAAAAGGTTACAGAAGAAAATACTTTTCTTCAATGATCTCTTAGCTGCTTTTGTTTCACACAATCAGACCCATTTCAACAAAGACAAGCTCTTACCTCCGTCAGATTGAATGCTATATGGAAAAGGCTGTATTTACTTGCTCTGAAAGTCACGTACTTGATATTTATATGAGCTTGAAAATGAAGCTGAAGGTTGTTGTTTGAATCTATAAAAGATATTTATCTACCATCTCAGCAGTAGTGCGCTAAAAAGTATGAGAGGCATTTGAAAAAGAACCCTTAAAAGCGGTGATGAGATCACCATGGTACTCCATATTTAGCCCTCTGGTGTTTTTTATTTTTAATTTTAAAAGAGCTACTTTCATTCTGTGCCTCTTTGTGTGTCTATCAAATGCTATTATGTGTGTGTGTGTGTGTGCGCGCGCTTTGGTTCTTTATTCTGTGCCTAAACTTTTTATTGTCACTGCAGAAAATGATCCTGTGTAGCCACACGTGCTTGGACTCACACGCACACACGCAAGCACACTCACCCACCCAACAAATGAAACAGCTGTACGGGTGGGCTGTGTCATTAGGCCGGTCTGATTTTCTTTAAGGAAGTCGCATTGCAGCGCAAATCTCAATGAATGCGGGTTTAAGAGTGAGAGTGTATGCCATGTGGATCCGTTCTCAGTGTCCACTTGGCACTGGGACTAATTTGCATTCCTTTGTGCGTGAATAAAGGACACCTATTCTGAAGACAGAGTTTACCAGCTGCCATCCAGGACTAGTCCTTATTAGAGCCCTGCTGTTCCTCTGAGAACGCCAGCACATGTTCAACTCACGCTGCCGCTAACACACGCGCGCATGCACACAGACACACACTCAAGGACACGTGCGCCCCCACTGTCATAATCTATTCATACACAAATGAAAACATGCGAACACAGATGCACAAAAAGAAACAAACACAGTCTTTACAGAGAGGCACTTGCTGAGTGTTTGAGCAGTGATTGCCAACACCAGTGGTACGACTCTGGGATTATCAATGAGAGGGCAAAGATCACCGTCACACACACGTTGCAATTTCTTTTCTCATGCAGTACAAAGGCAACGTTTGGAATCAGGAAAAACATGAAATGCTGGTTTAGGTGGTACCAATTTTTGTTCGTTTATTCAATTTATCCAATGTCAATGCTGTATTAAAAGAACAACCTGCGTTTACAACATGTGCGAACCACAAAGTTCACTTTTTAACTTGAACTTGCCAAGTCACCCTAAACTGTTCAGTGCAGACAGTGCCCCTTAGGGGACATGAGGGAAAAAAATGAAGAGTAAAAAAAAATGAAGAAAGGTAAAAAATAAAAAATGACATTTTGCGATATCTTGCAAAGTGGGGTCGGGGAATGAAAGTTCAGGAATAAGCAGGTATTAAAATTTGGGTAGACGCAAACAAAAAAAGAGTGATGGAGGAAGATTTGGAGCGTTTTCTACACAACCTGGAAGAATGCCAAAGTTTGTCTATTTTTTACTACACCCTAATTTGTGAGATTTCACAAAACACACTTTTTTTTATTTTTATTTTTTAACTATTCAATTTTTTTTCTCCTCTTGTCCCCTAATGAGCTCTGTAGTTCAGCTCTGAACTGCAAGGAAATCCTTGTGGTACAAAGTGGAATGTGAAGGTGTAATTGTCATCAAGTGAATTATGCTTAAAATCTAGTTTTTCTTTAGTTATTTAACATTGACTTTGGTTAAAAAAAAAAAAAAAAAAGCATGAAAAGCCTTTCAAATAATGATGAAACTATCTTACTGAATAGTCTTTGGAGCCAAACAGAGGCATACATAGTAAACTGTATAAGTCACATGGGATACAGGACAATCTTATGCGAATGTTCTGCAAAGTGTCCCACGTCATACAAGTGAACTATAAACAAACAAAAAATGAACCAGAAAAGCTCTTTGGGGCCACGGAGTTGTTGTCCATAACAAACACTCCTTGCGGCGCATTCTAACTCAGTGGAGGATCATCAGTGCCATAATTTTGATATGCTTGTGTTATGAGGAGAGATGTCACTTGCTGTCACTCCTGTGACTCGAAATGGATGTTAAAATGGGGGATGATTTGAGTTCTGAAAAGAGAAACAAATTGTTCAATTAGGCCTAATTAGAACAGAAGCTGTGGACAATGACTAGCTCGGCCTTGGCTTGAATACCTAATTACGGAGTGGAGAGATTACCCCAGCTCGCACTCCCAAATTACTGTCAGGTTTGACAAACAAAGTCTCACCCTGAACATCTGAGAGGACAGGCTCAATTTGTATATATATCTTTGACTGTGGATGCAAAGCGTGGGACTGTGTGTTTGTGTTGCCCGAGTTGGTAGTCGTGGGTTTGACGGTGAAGGGGAGACTGATGTTCAGGCCCACATATTGTGTTTTTCCACTACAATGTCAGCACCCTATTGATCAGTGGGTTTTCAGCAGTACTTCTTTGCTTTGCATTAATTGCATATCTCGCGACTGTCTCTAGGTTAAGCGAGTGTATAGCAAGTGTGACATGACAATGACACTCCATTAATGTTGCCCCTAAGCTTTTGCTTGAGCACACTTCAACGCAGGAGGAAGCCATCGGGTCATTTAAGAAATAAAATAAAATAAATGAATAAAATGTAAATCTTCTTCGCTTATGCATGAGATTAGCAAGAATGCTGGCCGCTGACAAAAGGAAGGTCGGAAGAGCAGTGGGGGTGAATCTATCCTCATGATTATATTCTTTGTCCAGTTATGATATACATTATCATGGATAATGTATATAATTGAGAGCGAACAGCCAGTGTGTGTTTCAAGACTAGTCCAACCTGCGTCCATGTGCAACATCCTCGACCGAGATCAGAATCTCCGCAGATGCCATAATATTCTCGGCGAGTGCATCGCATAAAAGGACAATTTTTTTTTTCCTGCTTTGCTCACACATGCAGGGTTTTAAAAAATTAAAAGAGCGGGACTTTTCCTGCCTTTTTGTGAAAAATAACAGAATTGTCCTTTATCAAGTTAAAACGGGTCACGTGCGTTACTGCAGCCGCAGAGGCATATCTGAAAGCAAGAAGCCTTGAACTCTCATACAAAATCAGCAAACAAAAGATTTTAAATTAGTGATTAATGGGCAAATTGAAAGAAAATTTTGAACAATGGCAAGATTTATAGCTCCAGGTTCTTTTAATTAAAAGTTGATCTTTGAACTGCGACTGAGAAGAATGAAAATGAAATGTAGCTGTACTAAAACCCTATTCTTCTATTCAAAAACTGAAGGTGGTACAGGATTGTGCGGTAAAGACCTCTTCTGTCCCCCCCCCCTCTTTTCACCATTACTCCGATTGTGGAATACTCACAGCTGAGAGAGGGACTACGTGATGGAGTATGACCGCTGTCACAATACACACAACGGAGAGGCTTGGTGAAAAATGTAATTTCCCCTCTTCTGTACAGCTCCAGAAAAAAGGGGAGGAAAAAGAATGAACCCGGCAGAATTATTTGCCTGCAACTACTAGAGCTTGTGGTAATTACTATAATGATGTCTCCGAGTCGAGGCACAGCCAGTGCCGCGATCACACAGGAGCTGATCAGGAAATAAAAATTTCAGGGGGCACACAAGGCGGCCACAGTCATCTCATTAAAGCATGCTAAATAGGGGGAAATGACAGAAAGATCTGCGCTGTCCTCACAACGATGAAGGGAGGTAGACAGCTACATTCTTACTGCAGCGGCAAGAATGACAGTGTTGGGAATAAAAGCATCTTGACAAATAAAGCAGCGTGTGGTTGTTTTCATGTGAGCAGGGCTTTTAGAAAAAGAGTTTAATTAATCTTTTTTCAAGGAAATTTGAAAATATTTATTGTATTTTAACTTACAAATTCTGAATAAAAAAATGTTTTTTGTTCTAATAAAATAAAAGGGTCACCTGATAGTGGCTGGACAGCAGAAAAAATGTTTTAACTTGAAGTATGTTGGCCAGCCTTACTGTTTGTTATCATTTAATTAGCCCTACTTAGATGTGTGAGAGATATCACTGATTCACTTACATGCTAAATCAAAAGAGCTGAATCCTTCTCGAAGGTTTCTGTGTTGGAATGGTGCAAAAAATTTGTTGTTTAATTAGAAATTATAATTTTAATTTTAATCAGTAGAAATTTTATTTGAGATATTCAATATTTCATTGCAGGTCAATTTGCATGTCTTCTCAAATCATCCATTCCACTGCAATCTTTCACTAAAGGTGGCTAATTCAGTGCAATCATTGTAAGAATGAACTGCTGACAAAGACACTTTATTGCTGCAAATTTACAAAATTAAGACAATAAATACAATCAGCATTAATGTTATTCAGAAAACGCAGCAAAAAAAACAACAACACAGACAAACCTACGGTGTGTATTATTATTAGCGTCGTCTTTTGTAACAGACACATTGCTATTCTTCACCCACATTGGTCATTCATAGCAGCACTTGTGAGGGTATTCTGTGTGACCACCAAACATCTGTCTGAGGTGGAGGCCAGAACACGCTGAAGCGAGCAACACCTTGTGACCAAACTGAACAACCCCCCCTCCCCACCCCCACCCCTGATGGTGCGACTGGCCCGAGACGACGTGGCTGACACGCGGGGGACGGCGCCACGCGCTGCTGTTTTGCACAGATGTTCCCCCTCACAACCACGAGCGTATGACCGCGGCCGCTGGTTTCGCCCTCGCCCGGCCGGCCCTTTTTTGGTCCCACTGCATCACAAGCTCAGCCAGGCTGTTCACCATCCTCACCGCCCTCCCCACCCCCCCCACCACCGTTTGATTGTGATGGGCCCTGAAAGCCGGGAGACGTACGCAGCTGTAATAACATCAATGCGCTTCGCCAGGTTTTCAAGTCAGCGACATGTCTTTTTATAATTACTACCTAGATTTTGTTTATTGTGTTCCAGGAGAGGGGGGTGGGAGGGGAGAGAGACAAATCGTCATGGTGCTCCCTGACGATGCCATGCTTGCCTCTTCCTCCCTTCTGCCCTCCTTTTCCACTTGCGGGAAGAAGGGTTTAAGGCTGCGTTTTTTTGGGAAGAATGCATTGGGGGGCGGGGGGGCGTTCTGCAAATCATTTATTTACGTTTGGCATCTGCATAATGAGGCAGGGAGCCAATGGCAGCCCCGACTGGCCGGAGACAGGGTGGCATGCCTTGGGTTTTTAATGGGCGCGCTGAGGAAACTTCCAATCCTTCTTGACATTTCTCATAGCGAAACAAACGTGCTCTGGGTCAGAGTGTCTATTAGGGAGATAAGAGACGAACAAGTCAATTATACTTCAATGACTGCGTCGCCAGGGGACCTCATTAACATGATCAGGGAGGTCCGCGCGGCGGCAGCCCTCTCCTGTGTGTAGCCCCTGATTAACTTGTGCAAGAATGACATGGCCCTTTTCCTCCTGCTTCGCGTAGAGGGGAAAAGATAGAGGAGGGCGGGGAGGGGGGGTAAAAAAAAACACAGAGACGTAAATATATTCAAACACACATAAGCGAGGGATAAACACACACATACGCACAGAGCAACAGTCACACACACACAGACGACACACACACACGGCAGACATCGCCAGGGCGCCGTGTCTGGCCAGCCAGCCAGAAATTGTTGACACATTCAGAAAAGTGAGAGGCGCACTCCGTCAGAGGGTTGCAGGGAGGTTTTTTTTTTTTTTTCCCATCCGCTGAAAGGGTCACGAAAGTGGATGCTTTGGGAAAACATTTGTGGCAGGGGATGTTGCGAGCTGTCATGCACAGCCCGGACTCATGGCCTAGGGTTGCGAGCGCAGGGTGGATGAGTCGGAGCGGGGTTGGGGGTGGGGGCGGGAGGAGGAGCGGTGGGGTGGGGGGCACGGGCTGGAGCGGAGGCACGGGGGTTTAAAAAAGCAGAGCCTGGGGTTTGGTGGGCGGAGTGGTGCGTGTTCTCGTCCCCCTCTCCCTCCGCGCCGGCTTGTTTTTCTCTGCGAGGACGCCGCGGTCTGCCGACATTTGACGGGGATGAGTGGCGACAGGGCACAGGAAGCATCGGCTTGTATTTTTCTAGTGCTTGCATAGTGTGCGCCGTATCCAGCCGCCGCTCGGCTGAGGCTCTAATTAATTCATTTAGGCGCCTATCTGGACCACTGGGAATTGATCAGCGGTCATGTTTATCAGCGTTGGCCTCGACTCCATGACTGGGAGAAAAGCAGCGGATCAGCCGGTGCTCGTGTGATGTGTGTTGGTACATCACTGATGGAACTGAACCACTGCATGTTCGGGGTATAAAAACACGCGTATTCTGTATATAATGTGCATAGGATGACATATGGTGTTTAAAAATACAGAATGTTACAGATTGTTTGTCCTACAATAATCCACCTCATTAAAAAAATCGACTCAAATCAACTAGCACACGCTAAAATACAGTCATTTTGGTGGAAGTAATGTGTAAAAATCTCAAAATGACTTGAAATAATGTAGTTAAGATGAAAATTGCGGCTATCTTCAAATGACATCCTCGGGTCAAACTTCCTTTCAAAATAAATTTTGTCATCTCTAGTTAACTTTAATGCAGCAGGATCTCAATCAATTCAAGTTTGAAATGTCATCCGTCCATTGAAAAGTTGCTTATCAAAAAGGTGTTCGGTCTGACTTTGCATTGTGTGACCGACCAGCCTGCCTCCTTTTACTTGTCAAGGACGGACTAAGCTGAATGACGCCTCGAGACCATAGAAAAACAAGAAAGAAGCAAGCTTGAGCTTGTGCATAATGGCTGCTATGGAAGACATTAGCATGCATGCAAAGAGAGAGCAGTTTGATTTGAACCCCTTTGGAATTTTTGCACCAAATGACTGCAACAAATTGCGTCAAAGGATTTTTCAGTTTTTTTAAAAAAAAAAGGAAACTGAGTCTTATTCAGTACAATGTGGCAAGTATTGTTGACCTACACTGGTAATGTTTCCATGCGTACTAACAGGAAAGCTTGAACTACTTACGAGCTGGCTTTACTGGCGGCGAATGTCATAGACAGTCCAAAAATAAATCCTTAATTTTTTCAGAAACATTGCGTCTAACTAGTGTTCAGTAACAGTGGAACGTAAAGATTCTGCTCCATACTCAAAAATTTTAAAAATCTCTGACTTCTCACAAAGAAGTTTCTCAAGGTTTGTAGCAAGACTGTCGACTCATACCCATATGATTGTTTTTTTTTAAATTTGTAGCTCTGAAAGGAGCGGTTTGCTCAAATGTACGTTACAATTTGGTGAAAACTAAAATGAATGTGTTTTGAGGCGTTCTTTCTATTTAGCAAGCGCTCTCTTTTTCCTCAACTTGGCTTAAAGTTTGATTTGGCAATTGTTAAAATGAGACGTACATGGATGTCACTCAGCACCACCCCAAAAGGCACTTCATTTTAGGAGACAAACAATTGCCAAAAACACAAAACGGAAATGACAGAAACGAAAGGAAGAGAGTGAAAGTGGTTTTCTATTGATGGTAATTGCATTCTCTTCTGGTGAAACTTTTAAATTCAACCTGAGAAATAAGACATTTTGAATCAGGTCACTTACAACATGACCTAATGTTGCTATACAATCCATTTAATTCCCATGTACGAGGATCCCTACCAGGATCGAGCCTTCCCGCTGTAATTTTCTCGGTGATGGCAGGAGGAAGAGACGAGATGGCGGTCGTCCCTTTGTCCACGGGCACACCAAGCGCACACAAAGGCGCCCCACTAGAAAAGATCCTGGACATATCTGCTCACATACCTCCATTATTGCTCTCTGAAACATGAATGATTTGATTATTTGATGACAGCTTATTTGGTAAATCTGTTTCGGCACCATATGTGTCTAATATGCGACGCGCCCGCTATCTGGATGCCTTGCCCTGGGCTCTGTGAAAGGCCAGTGCAGTTCTCCCAACCTGGAGGGAGGATTGACTTGTGAACTCAGACATGCATACCGCACGGTGCAAAAGCGCACTGGACTGGATTGAAATGCACATTCAAGGAAACATTGTCCCAGAGCTTTGCATCCTGTGTTCTCTCTCTTATTATTATTATTATTTTATTTCTTTTTTTTTATTGTGAATTAATAATCCTGCTTAAGGCTACTAGCGCTGTTTTTGAATATCTTGGCCTCAGCAAACCAGCTAAATCAAGTGGAATAAAGCCGAGGGAAGCCTCCCCGTCATTATTTCCACTGCTATCTCCGGGAAGGACCTTGTTATGATAATTGGTTCTCCAGTCTTCTAGCTCGCAGGAATTTCAAAACAAGGCGACGCTTCACGACTCGAACTTGAACCAGCTTTACAACCTGTGTCTCATCACTATAATTGGCTCATCAGCTGATGTGATTGGACGACACCGATTGCCCCGACGACAAACCGGGACGGTCTCACCGTAGCGTACCGCGATATCTGGGACTCTGAGCCAATTAAAAGAATTTCGATCTCATACAGAATTGAGTCATTTTTTTTTCCAATACAGGATTTATTTTTTTCACGTTGTTCCATAAACCCCAATCCATTGCAAGAGAGGGACGAGACATTTGCGTTTAAAAACTGCCAATTTTTACAGCAACCTCATGTTTTAAGAGCACAGAATTTAGAAACAGAGTTAAGAAAAGCGCTGCCCTCACGAGGTCCCCATGGTTGTCATTCATCTTGATTGCCAGGTTGGGGAGCCTTATCAAGTAGCTGTATTTTTCCGTCGCTGCAGGTGATTGCAACACTGATAGTGATTCTGAAGAATCATGTTCTTTTGATTCATAGTTCTTTAAGATCACCCATGTCCCTGTAGCAGGTTTATTCCCTATATTCAACCCAAATACGAGCTGAATTCATTGATTTCTGTTTACACCTAATGGTCATCCTACTTAGTGCAGAAAAGACGGATGCACGGTGTAATTTTTCAGATGTTTCAGTTACGGTTCACCAAGGTAAATGGGCTTTGAACAAAAGTAATATATGTGAGATGTCGTTCAGTTATTGGATGGGCAGTTTGGATAAAGAGGCAGGCCCAAAAGTTTCCTCCACAGTTGACATAAAGGAACATCAGCTGATTAATTTCATGCTGATCTTCATTTGAGAGCATATTAGCAGATTGTAATGGCCTGCAAGGTCACAATACATAATGGAATCGCAACACAGGCTGTCTGCAGTGGAGACAAGGTTCCACCAGAAGATGCCAGGCTCTGTTGAGCCTGAAGACTGACAGAGGCCAAAAGCAGGTAAGAAAGCCCGTAAATGCTTTACCTTGTTGACCAAAGTATTTCTTTGAACGAATATATGTGTATATATGTGTGTATTCACATATGTACATACATACATACATACATACATACATACATACATGTATGCATGGAAACACAGCAGTAACAAATACATCCCAAACCGGAGAAGCACATTGTGCATCCATTTGAAGCTTGTCTCGGTGTTTGTGTCGCCCACTGAGTCAACAGTCCAACGTTTGTCACTGCTCTGCCTCCGGGGTTTGAAGAGTCGCGTCAGACGAGCGCTTCATGGCCACTGGGGGGGTCACGGAGGTCGGGGCGCAGGGGCCACACGGAGTTACTTTCTCTAACGAGGCCTGCCGTGTGCGGTGTCATTACCCCCATTCACACCTCTGAAAAGGACGAAGGTGACAGCTCACTGTTGGCAATCACTCATTAGCAAACATAACACGGGACGCGGCAAAAAGGGAATAGCGAAGGAGACGGAACAGAAGAATTAAATAAGACAGCAATGCAAACGACCTCAGGAACTGCTAGAATCACAAACGCAGGTCTGTTGAAGCGTGACACACAGAAGCTGGGACTGTACGGTGGTGTGGACAGGTTTTGTTCAGGAATTAAGAAATTGCAAGGCAAATTCGCTATTTAATGTTTTTTTTTTTTTTGTTTCCAGTTGTTCAAAAAAAAAAGAAAAAAAAGGAAACTTTTCCAACAATTGACCCTAGCCTTGATAATTCTCCGCCTCTGAATGGAATCAGTCCATGAGGCTATGAAGGAGGTCGCACTGTGCTGTTTGGATACAAGTATTCCTTTTATCTAAGTAAAGCTCACCACTGCTTCAAGGTTTGTGCCACAGCAAAACATCACCAATGGGCAAACGCGCATTCAGACACTTCTGACCACAAGCGGGGGGATATTAACAACTGACCTTGCAGCATTTCAGCCGCTTTAAACACAGAGTTGTCAGGAAGGTGAGACAAGTAAAAAAAAAAAAAGGACAGATAGACCGTGCAAATATGTGGAAGCATTGGGCAAAAAAGGAGTTTATGGGTTTCAGCTCCGTTGCCACCGGAATTTTTCTCGGCAATCTGTCAACCACTAATGGCCACGTCGGCCCTCTCTCCAAATATTTAGCTCTGACCTCCCTGAAAACCTCCTTGATGAGACAGGGCAGGCACTTTACCTGACGGACCGTGCGTCCCAAAACCTTTGAATCGGGAGGCGGAGGAGGCCGGTAGCTGGTGTAAATAGAGGAACAAAGGGCCGGAGCGCGGAGAGACGGCTATATATTCCGCCCTGCATTGCCTCTGTCAGGCTGAATGTCCCTGCTGCCTCAGATCTCCGCTGCTGAGATTAGCGCTAGCTGGGCCCTAACAGGACGTAGAGCTACGGTTCGCTTCGTTTCTTCCAGGTCTTCGTCTTAATGCTGAAGAGGACACGGAATCGTTTTTTTTATGCAATAAGGAAGCACTTTGACTTGTTGACTTGCTGGTTCGACTTGTGAGAAATGCACACGTCAGGCAGAGCAAACCCAGCCAGTACAAAAGACAGAGGAATTAATGCGCAGCCTGTTGTCTTATTTTCTTTCTTCCTTCCTTTTCTTTTTTTTTTTATCTCAATACACACATTCACTTGGCTCGTCGCCCTGTCAGCGGCTATTTAACATTCCCTTGTTACTGTGGGGAAGTGGAGCATTCAGTGTTCATCCTTTCCATGGCGACTGAGCCATACGAGGGCTTTACACGTTTGAAACAACAAGACTCTCTCACGGCAGGTCGTCGGGCTGAGCTTCTCCATCACAAACAGACTCCACCAACAGGTTATGTTCGCCACACAGGCATCGTGTTCCTTTGAAAACCATCAACCTCTATTTTGGTTTCAATGTCCATCCATCCATTTTCAATACCCTTTCCGGAAGCCAGAGAACCTGGAGAGAACACAGGGAGAACACGCAAACTCCACCCAGAAAGGTCCCAGGCCCGGAATTGAACCCACAACCTTCTTGTTGTGAAAACAACAAGAAGTGACACGCCAGCATATTGCCCGGTTTCAATGTCATTGTGTCATTGTGACTACATCTGAATAAATAAAACACATAATTTGTTGGCATTCTACATTGTAAACATTTTACTGGGCTGTGAGGACTGCGTGACATTATTCTATGGCATTTTGTTTCTCAGCGTATCACAGCTTAAGTGTCTGGCTGGCAGTCAAAGGTAGTTCATGCTGCTTCTGGCTTGCATAGATATGAAGCTGGCAAATTGGATCACACCATTTTGCCTTCCACTAATGTTATATACACCGTTGCTATTCACGCTTATTCAGATAATTACACTGATCATCTTTTGAATGTGTTTCTGTTCAGAGAACATAAGAGCACTTTGACATGTTTGCGCTTTTTCTTTTGTCTGTACTTCACATTGTGGTTTAACACCCCTTTTGCGTGACCTGATGATTGTCTCTTCATCACATTAAAGATCTATTATGAAGATTGCAAACAAGGAGTTTGTTGTAATTATAATTTATTTAATAATAAGGTGACTGAGACCACATCTCAATGCACGTTGTTTAGAGGAAGAACTCTTATTTCACGGGTTGTGCATGAACATCTTTTTGCTGCCTGAAGGCTAAAACAGGTCACAGTGTCAAAATGCTCACTTGACGATCACGGACTGCTAGAATTTTCACACGTTCCCACATGCTGTCTAATTGACCATAATTGCCAAATTAACCGACCAAATATTGAATATAAATTATTCATTTCCCACCCCCTCCTCGCGCGTCTCCCATTTTTGTACGTGGCGCTCATAACACTGATAAAAAGGCAGCGCCTGTTTGGTGTGTCATGTTCAATCAATAAATTAACGTCATGAGCTAAAACCTGAAACAGGAGGGGGAAATGGGAAGCTAACGGGGACATTCTCTGTGGATGTAATTAAATCTGATTAGATCAGATTAGTTTGAGCAGCGTCGCCTGAGGGGCAGGATTTTATCTTGAAGGTGCATGGAAAGAAGAAGAGCCTTTAATCCCTAAACATTCTCTCATTCAGGATTATTCACCTGTGATTCTCCTTGTTTTACCAATATATACTAGATTAGCTGGTAGTTTATTTAACTTCAGATGCGTTTGATAAAAAATGTACAACATTAATATCAAAGATTCCACGAGAAGTCGCCTTGAAACACCAAAACATAGATCACGTTTACAATTACCATCTAAACTGTGAAATGTTGGACTTAGTTTCCTCGGTTTTGTAAAGTTTTCATATTATAAGCACTTCATTTACCATTGTTTTCTAACAGTTTGTGTGAACATGTCAATGAATCTTCCAAAAGCAGAGCAGTCTCTCTTTTACATGCTTCAGTTCAAGTGTGTGTCGTGGTTCTGGAAATCTCCCTTGTGAGTTGCAATACACTCCACCAAGTGTTGGTTCTGAAACTGTTCCATGGTCCCCTGCTTGTTCTTGTCCATTTCCAAGCTAAAATCAAGTGATTTGGATAATTTGGTGACACTTCGCTTCAGCCTGTGCTGAAAAATACATTTGTGTGCACAGGTATAATATGGGTCCTTTAATGTCCTTTCCTACTTGAATAAACAACAAAAAAGCAGTGTATGGTCAAAAACAATAGCTTCGCTGCCATTTCATTCTGTATTCTGCTGCTTCGCGTTCATTTGTGCTTGATCAGCCTATTATACCCTGGTTGAAGCTTATTACACTGCACACTATCAGCTCCTCCTTAACCATCAACTTCAGTTCCCCTTTCCGGCACAATCCTCTTTTCAGCTCCATTCCTTTTTAGTCTTCACTGGTTCGTTCGTTGTGCATTCATCTCCCTATTGTTCCCTCTCTCTCTGTCACCATGCGCCAGTGTCTGGTTGTTAAAACCAACAATGCCACAGTTATGGGGGTGGCTGCGAACAAGAGCGGGCTCTGCAGTGTCATCTCCTCGACCCGCTCCTCGCAGTGACCTGTTAACACAATGCTTCTGCACTGCTAAATGGGATAAGGTCCAATAAAACATTCTGATATTTTTGACATACTGCATTTGACATTTTGTTACAAAGTATTACAGAAATCTGGGTGCCTGCCTCTCTTTCACTTAATACAGATTTGCCGGAAAATAATAAACCAAAAATAATCTTCCACATCCCTAGTACGTATAACTAGAAATATCAATGAGGTCAATTATGTAGCTCACTATTGAGACTAGACAACTACACTGACTACACTTAAACAAACATAATGGACACAGACAAGGTCCAAAAAGGAATCTTCTTCAACTGTAAAATATAATAAACACACACACGCACGGACGCACGCACGCACACACGCACCCACACACACACACACACACACGGCCTTGCATAACAGAATCTGTATCTTAGGAATTCATATCAATATTAAGCAAAAAGTGCTTTTGAATGTCTTCTCCTTTTTTGTGCACATTTAAAACAGCTGAATTGTTATTTTTAACTTTAAAGTTTGAATGCATTTTTACTTTTGTGCTCCAAACTAAACAGAATGGGTGATTTTGCCAAGTCACTCTTCCCAATGAGTTTTTACCTGGTTAACTAGAGGACTGGATATTTGTTTCATGATAACTTCTCTTGCTATTGATCTATACTTGTTAACATTATTCACACTTGTCAGTATCAGTCACCTGCCTCACCATACAGGTTTTTAAGGTCTTTCTCTTGAGTCATTTAATGAGCACTTTCAGGCATAGAGATGGCTCTCATTCTCCTGCCTCCCACCTCTCTCTCTCTCTCTCTGTGTCTGTGTGTCACTCTGATAGTGTAATAGCGTTTCTCTTTCTCGGTAGTCCTGTGAGTATTTCTGCGCCGTGGCCTGTCCGATCATGTCACCCGAAGCCAGCCCAGACTTATGATCCTCCAGGCCAAACTTAATGGGACACCAGAGTTCCAACCCGCCTCAACCAGCCCAGTGGATTAGTGCTACTCAGATGTGATCACGTCCAGGCCATCTCAGAAGCTCTTCAGTCCAACTAACTGCAAATGTGAGGCGGCACCTCTGGGTCCGAGACCTGCCAGAGTTTACACATAGCCTCAGGTCGTGCAGCCTCGCTGACCAGATTCGGTGCCCCGAAGGAACTGAAACAGCAGCGGCCAAGTAGGAGGACGACTGACCGACCTAAAAAGATCAGCATGGCCAGACACATGATGACCTCTCCTCGTTACAACAGGCAAAGGTCTGGGCTCCGGAACATGTGGTGGGCATCTCCACAAGTCAGTGCATTTACATGTGCGGAGTAGTCGAGCTAAGCTAAGCTAATCAGTCAAGACGGACTTCTGGTCTTGCCCCAGTGTGCATGTAATAGAGAAAAGAACATTTTTGATCAAGTGCATGTAACAGGTTCCACTTGGATTTAAGTAAATTTGTGTTTTCCTTCCACACATTAACTTCAAAAGGTCAGAGCATGAATGCTGCTTCTTTGTGTGTCCAGAAGTTCGTCTTACAGTGGTTGCCATGGTCTTTATTTACCGGGCGGATACTCTGCAAGGTCCTGAACTGCCTTCAAGTAAGCTCTTTCCTGTGTGCGAGAGGCGGTTTATGGATTTAGTGAAAGAGACCATGAAGTTAGTTAGTGTGAGGGAAATGGATGCAGTTGATTGGCTTAGATGGAGGCAGATGATTGGCTGTGACCAACCCCTGAAGAGAACAGCCAACATGTCAGGAGCCAAAACAGCTGGAGCTCGGAGCTCCTAAAACACACACAAACACACACATATATGTGTGTGTATATGGGGCTCAAAGTGGTACCTCTTAATCAGCCTGCATACTGCAGGATACTAGGATCCTCAGTATCTTATAGTATTTCTACTTGCTGCTCTTTGTCGACCTTCAGGACAGGATGCTAGAGTTCCAGCAACAGAGGCCAGCGTACGTCGATAACCAGCGTGTGGATGCTGGCTCATGATCCGACACGATACAAGGAACAATCGGATAAGAAGACAGCAGCCGCTTGCCGAGGGAGAAAAAGATGCGTGGCGGAACAGAGATGGGACAAGGCCCACGCTCTTTATTTCGCATGAAAGAAAACAGAGGCCAGAATCTAAGCCCAGTTGCCAAAGAAAAAAAAAGAAAAAGAAAAACGCACATAAAGCACAGCGTCAGATAAATTAGGTGTTCCATGGCAGAGCTTAGCGTAATGGAAGCATGCCAGTTGACAGGGAGCTAGTGAGTTTGTGGTGGGCGCGCAGAGGCCGAGGTATCCAGTGAAAAACTTGTATGTTGACTAGTCTTTCATCTGATTGGATTAGCGTTACTCAGACCACAAGCGGCCAAGCATGAGTAACCCGGAGCTCTTTTTATAGATCTTGCTACCCAGCCCCCTCCCCCCCTTTTGGGTGGTAGAAGATCCTAGTGGGTGGAGGTGATGGACGGATGTCGACTCGCTGACCTAAATGAGGGACGTTTCGAAACTTGTTTACGTCATTTAGGCTCCATATAAGCCTCATCTGAAATTGTACAGAGCCATTATATCTCTGATTTCTGTGCCCAGAGGCTCATGTGAGGGTAGTCTCGGTAGCAATCAGCGTGGGACCGAAACGCATCAGTGAGCCGATGGCCTGCAAATCAATGGTGTATAATGTCCGACTTAAGATTTCATGCTGGCTAATCTGTCTAATGTGTACAGTTAGCTAAATATATGGCTAAGAATAAATGCATTCAACAACATCTCTGCAACGGATGAAAGCGCCTACGAGAAAAAAAAAAACACGTGGGGTAATACTTGACAATTTCCCTGCTGTACCTTGTATTATGCATCCACCTTTAACAGTAAGCTTTTTTTCACTTTTGATGCATTTTGGGGTGTTATGGTCACAAAGCCAGGTGATTATCAACAGCAGCTGTATTCTAAAGTGCATATACAACTCAGTAAGAGTTGTAGCAGATCACATACCACTGTTTTTTTTTTTCACTTAAAAGTGAAAAGGTTGATTTCAGTTTTGTCTTTATTTGATTTATTTATTTTTTTTTATCTCTGTCCATCTCTACTTTTTAATGGGGAATTGTAGAGCAGGCGTCGAACGTTACAGTTTTATCACACGTAACCAAATGTACAGAAACAAGAAAACATCACAGTAACAGAATGGCTTAACCTCGAGTCCATTGTGCCTGAAGCCAGTGGGGAAAAAAAACAACTGTCCTCCTACAGGCAGCCGATACACACATGCACACGCTGAGGTAGGTGCACAGCCACCGTTTCCCTCACTTGGTATTGATTGATTTAGTCTGTCTGGGTTTATTCATGTGTTTCTCATCAAATAATAGAACCTGAACGCCATTCTGTCGGCGTGGGCTTGAACGTTTGGCTGAGCGTGGAGCACAGAGGGAGTATTCAGCACAAGGTTAAGAGGCCAATCAGGTGCTCTTCACAAGGATGTGAGGCATCCACTGACCAGCGCTGCAAATGTCCATTATGCACCACTGTGTACAGCATGTCGGCAGAAAACAAATTTAAAAAATTTAAAAAGTTAAAAGTTGTTGCCTGTGCTGCATCACTGAGGTCCCACTTTTTCTGAATGTGTAGACTACTGCAGTTGTATTTAGAACTAAAACCCTTCATTAGAAACACTGGGACAAAATTGTGGATGACTGCATGACAGTTGCGCGTGCGCACACAAACGCACACACGTATGTATTTTTAGACACAATGTGTTGAAACTGTCTGTTTCAACTTTTTAACTTATTTCAGTTTTTAAATTATCAATATTTATTATTTTCTTTTTTCTCTCAATATTTACCAGAAATAATATGTATGTATATATATAATATAATTATTATTAAAAAGATAAATTCCACTTCTGGAACAATGTCTTTCACATCAACTCTTACTTAGAAATATATATAACGATAATATATTTTAAGTGCTCTTATTCTGAAGAAGCGACAGGAAATTACATACGGTTTCGGGTCTACACCTGGTTAGAGCAGCAATGCACGCGAGCTGTATTGGTGGTAGCCTTTGCGTCAGTAGTTTAATTTACCCACACTAAAATAAAGCTTTTTAAACATTTCAAACCTTACAAAAATGTTGACAAAGTTCACCCTATACTTTATACCTATACACCGTTATTTCCTCACTCGTTTTCAATTTCATTAACATCATCGGCCACATTGGATCGCAACGCCGGCCATATTGAATTACTATGAACTCACTCGTCTCCATCCAAAGTCACGTTCAGAATCATTCCACATCACAATCACAGTCTCAGGCCCTTACACATAATATCACTTCAACTACTGCATTTTAGTTATGATGTCCGTGCGTCTTACCTGTAGGAACAGCAACAAACAAATATCAGCCCTCGGCATCTGTGCTTGTCAATATTACTCGTGCTGTGACGTCTTGCTCTGCTAGTGAGCGGTGTCAGCTTTTGAGACCTTTTACACACAGCGCCCTCTGCTGACCAGGTGTTCCCACCACGTAAACAAAAATATACCTGTCAGAGAATACATGAAAACTATACTGAAAGTATCAAAAAGTGATTTCAACATGTTTTAAAGTCCTTAGCTGTTCAAAGATTACTAAGATTTCTAAAATGGGGGCAAGATATTTTGCTCAAGTCATTTTCTCAAGTGTGAATGTCTCTGACACACTTGTAATGTCTCCAGAAACACTTTCTGCCGCACGTGTGTGTGTGTGCGTGCGCGCGTGCCACTGCAGGCTTTAATCAAAGCTGCTGTTTGTGCAGTTGCATGCAATTGTAACCATGACACATTGTAGTCTGAACGCCACGCTGCGGTGGTGTAGTGCGGAGCACCATGACTTCGAGTGAAAAAGGATTTTACAGCTACAACCGGCATTTGGAAGTTGTTTCTTTTTTTTGTAATGTAATCTATCTGTCCCGTGGACAAACTCATGTGGACCCTTGAGCAGCTTGAGGAGATAACACAGCCGACGGATTTACATGCCGTAACTGATGCAAGAAAAAGGCCACCTCGCTGGTCGTGGCCACATCAAAGAGGACCAGGTAATTAATGGGCAAGGAGAGCACTGGAGGCTGCATTACCATCACATGCACCTCACTGCCCTCCTTAATAATCAGCACGCGCACACTCGTGCACGAGCACAGCAGAACAAACACACGTACCAACCTTGTATAGCCATAACAACCAGAAGCTGCTGCTGCCTCTCACAATTAATTAGGCAACTTATTTAGCTCAAGATCTAATATGCATGTTAACTTAATGGATGATGGTTTCTGGGAGGGTAAGGGGGTTAAAAAAAAAAAAAAAAAGGAACCAAATGCTTTGATGTTTACAAAACTTGGCAGTAAATCACTGGCGGCTAACAATTACGGAATTAATGAAGTCCCGCAAAAACAATGGCTCGGGCTATTGTCCCACACACATGCATGTTAATAGATGAAAACACATGCATACTCAATGTGATTTCAGACGGCAGAGAGGACCTCGGAGTGGGCTCCAGCCCATTGTCGACTCGCTCTCAGTGGTCACGACTCGACTGCCGAGGGTTCAAGTGTAATGGTGGGCTCACCTTTCCTTGTTAGTGGGTCAGTTTTATTTGTTCTGGACCATGATCCCTACATGAGAAACTTTAAAAACACCCATTCATATGACAGCAACGGCCAACATGCATGCAGGTTTCATTAAAGGTCCCATGTTGTGAAATTATTCAGTTTGCTGATATTATGTGACATCATTATGTGTATCTGGCCCCATAATAAAAAGCACCTTGATGCCTAATTTTGTCGCCCCTCTAAACAGGTGGAAGCTTTGACAAAATCTTCAAAAGTACTGTGCATATCATACACACTGGCCATTGAACCCCTGGAAGTTAGCGTGAGTGGGTATGCCCTCATTTTGCCTGTAAGAAATCTTAATCATAAGATTTCTTTATATGCAGATGACGTGGCCCTTTTGTTTCCGACCCTGAACAATCAACACTGCACTTACTCCAGCTTATCAACCTTTGGAGAGTCCTCAGGTTATGCTGTTAACTGGCCGAAGAGCTTTTATAAAGTTTTCTACACATTTTAAAATAACCTCTGCCTATGTGAAATATCTTGGCATTAGAATGTTCCAAAACCCAAGCGCCCTTTTCAAACTTAAACTCAGGGAGGACATACAAATATCGAAAACATTGCCTATGTCCTTGATTGGGCGCGTAAACACGGTGAAGGTGGTCCCACTACCAAGGGTTTACATTGATATTTATTTCATATTTATTTCAGCATGTCCCTGTATGTTTTCATTCTTAAATATTTTTTTTGAAACTTCTCGACTTCACTATCATGCCGTTTGTTTGGCCATCCAAAGATGTCGGATTTCTAAAAACCACCTTCAAAAATCACTGTAGAGGCCTGGGTCTGCCATGTTTTAACAGCACTACCGGGCTGCCAATGACAGTTATGGTGGACTGGCAGTACTGCCTTGAGAGAGTGGATGTGTTCATCCCGCCTTCATGGCTTGCCATTGAAAAAAAGCCTGACCTGTAAGACTTCTCTCCCTGCTCCCCTCTAGTTATCCTCAAGGACCACCGTAGTATACAGGAAGGATCATTTTGTTCCTTTAAGTACTCAGACGATCTGGAATCAAATTAGAAAATGTTTTGTGCTCCCAAACACCTCGGTACACGCTTCAATCTGCTTCCTTTCCATCTCTTACAGACATAGCCTTAAAGAGTGGCGCTGTATGGATATTGTTACTTTAAAAGACCTTTATGTTGACGGACACTCCCAATTGATGACCATACTTTTATTATTATTATTATTATTTATTTATTTTTAGATCTTTACAATTCAGACATTATGTCTCGATCTGGTTTGTTACTTCTTAAGTCCTCTAGATGCTTGAGAATATACTAAAATATAATAAGCCTGGGAAGGAGCGCTTGGTATTGAGATTGAGGATGAAACATGGGATGAAGTATGAACCAACATTAAGTCTGACTCAGTCAACGCTACTGATCCAGTACAAGGTTGTTTGTAGAGTACATCATTCTAACGGTAGATTAGATTCCCCTTTCTTGCTCCACGATGTTAGAGATGTAAAACTGCAGAAGGTACTCTTGCACATCTCTTCAGGACTTGCCCAAAATTACCCAACTTTTGGTCTGTCATTCTCCAAATGTTTTGTCTCGTCTAACATTATTATAACACCTGATCCTGAAACTACTCTGTTGGGACACTCATATATGGTACTTTGAAAAACTTGGATTGTAACATTGTAACATGCGGGCTGCTTTGTTTTAAGGTATGATGATTGGTAAGAGATGCATCCAGAAACAGTGGAAGTCTGATTTAGCTCTCAAAATTGAGACTTGGTTGAGGAAAAGCCAAAGCGTTCTCCAGGATGTGGGGTCCAGTGCTAGAGCATATGAACGACCAATGCTACTCTCGTCACCCACCCACCTTGCTAATGTACTTTACGGATAACTGTACAGTGACGCAGGTGACTCTGCTGTGACTTTTGCCCCTTTTCATTTTTATTTTACGTGTCTATGTGATTGTTGCTTTTATTTTCCTATGCATGTGTATTCATTTGTCATCATCTCCTTATCTCTTACTTAATGTAATTTCATTAGAATTTTTTTTTTTTTAAATATAATGTTTGAAAAGAATAGTGCTAAATGTGTTATCCTATAAAGACCAATAAAGTTCAATGATACAGGATTTGGGGTGTTGAAATGAAAAAAGGGGCAGCAATTTAGGAAAAGCATCATTTTACCCGACTCCAGCGGGCAAAATTTTCAAAGGTCAGCTTTAGCGAAGACGCATATCGTGCCTTGTGACGCGAGCTCGTTTAATAATGTCTTTGCACTGACTTGTTTGCATGGTGGAGCAGAAGTGAGGGATTTAGGTCACATGCAAATGTCTTGCCCGTAATATTTTCAGCATGTGTTGATCCATCTGGAGCTCGCAGCGGAATAATAAGCACAAGACAGGCTAGCATGTGCCGACATGGAGAAGGCGGCAAAGACATGCTCGGCCGCTGAGGGCAACGGAGGGCCGCGTCGCTGAAACACGTCGGATTCTGCTAATCTTGAATTATTTGATGAAAAGTTAAACGGCGTCCTGTACAAATAATGGAGGGAAGACAGTTTTTCATTACAACAGAGGTTCAGCCTGGCAGAAATCAACTCTTTTTTTGCAATACAAAGTGGCCTATTTCAGTTGTTTTTTCCGCTGATGAGGCTCCAGGGGAAGATGTCTGCGCGCTCTTCGTCACGCACCGAAATTAATTGAACGCGACTCTGGGTCGTGATCACACATGTCACGTTAGATTTCGGCAAAGGGATCCACACGCTGAGTGCGAGGCGCCGTCTAATTATGGAAAAGTTGTCAAGGCGCCGGCGCTCCCGCTTGGTATCTGCGTGTGGTACCCGCCTGGTAAACAACAGGCTGTCGGAAACCTGCGCCCACCACTGCCTCTCAGGCGAAAACCTGCGTGACGCGCAAACTGTCGGCCCAACACAGACATCCCGTCGCATTACTCTCAGGCTCATCGGCACGACTGGCAAACCTGCGCAAAGCTGCTGAACTCAGGCACTTTTTTTTTTCCTTTTTATAATTGTCCTCATTCAGTCCACCACCAGCAAGGCGGTGCGGGAAATTGGACTAGAAAAGGTCACTTGGTGGAGGAACTTTTTGCGATAAACACGGTCAACCTCCGGGGGATAACCGTTGGTCAAGATGGAGTCTTGATCTCGGAAATGTTGCATAAAACCAGGAGTCAAGCTATTTTAAGTGAGGCGGCCCATTATTGCGTTATTGGGTCTGTAAGGTCACTGGCCGTTTGGTGCTGAATGGTTTCCATAGAGAGGTCAAAGGTCAGGGTTGAGGCCAGCATTGTGCAGTTTTTTTGGAGACTCCAGTGTGGAGCACTCTTCATGTCAGGTAAGTATTATACTTTGTTATTTATTAATGCAATTAAACAGTTTGCTGATTCATACATTGTGTTGATATTCAATTTTCAGCAGCAGTGCCCAACACATTTTGCCTTATTTTTTTTCATTTTTCATTTGATCTTATATTTATCATTCTGCTAACTAAATTAGTTTGCAGAATGATACCACACATGCAGATGAAGTGGGAAATAATCATAAAAAAAATTGTCATCATTGCCATAATAATTTTTAATTTCAAAATGTTGTGGTGATCCAGCTCTCTGGACAAGTTGTGACCTACACATTCACCACCTGAAATAATGATGTATAATAATTATGTAATATTACAACTCATGAAGAAAATACTCCTTTTACGATTTTCTTGAGTGAACCACTGGCCAAGTGATACAGTGCCACCTCAGACAATGCCGTCCATACTTAGTTGGTTTTAAATAAATAAGGCTCTGGATCTCGCTTAGTAAAAATACCATCATCACAATCCACCACAAGTTCCTGCAATGTAGTATTTGACAACCAGCTAAATGATTTCATACTTCACGACTTTCATGACAAATTGCACAAATTAATTAGACAAATTTAATTAGAATCCAATAATTTTTATTCCTTAATAATGTTTTATATGTTCAAGTTATGTTTTCAAAAATATATAAAATATAATTAATTAAGGGTCCAGTCATTGTCTCAACAGTACATCTCTGTGACGCAACATCTTCTGATATCACCTTTATATACATACATCTTAAGCAGACCTACACAAGAGCCTGTCACGATTGTGGTATTTTCCAGTGCTTGTTTCAACAGAGGGACCTGCAGCGAGTCGGTTGTTCTGGTGACTGAACGGATCGTCACTGTGGTGTGATTCATCAGCAGCTCAAGCACACGGAGTGAATTGGAGGCAATGATCATGCAAGCTGTGCTGTTCACGAGACGAGATTATTTGTGTTTCCAGAATAACGCGGAGATTCTCTTTAGTACCGTGCCGTTCTGTCAACACGATGTTGCAGCGCCCTCTGCTGGCAGAAGGCAGTGGCTGCATAATGCATTAGCTCCACGAAACCCGCGCAATGGGATGGAAGAAAAAATAAAATAAAAGCACTATTGAATCAAGATTATTTCTAGAGAAATTGAATTAATAAAAAGCCTTAGCTGGATTAATGCAATGACAAAAGAGAATGTTTCATGTGTCCTGAACCCAGCAGCAGGGTTCATGCTGTTCAGCAAGTAGGCCGTGCAGGGTGTGGTGGTGGTCGGCAGATTGGAGTAGGGTCTTTGGGCTCCGCGCCAGACAGGCGACGGGGAGGATGGGCAGACAGACTCACAGGGGCGACATTCCCTCGGGGGCCTCCACTGATTGGCACTGACCACAAGGTCTCAGCAATGTGCCATTTAATGGCGAGACTGTAAACAAGGTCAGAGTGGCGAGGCCTCACAGCTGCCGGTCACTGGGCCCGAGTGGGACCAGCAAGGAGACACAGAGGAGAGACGCAGCGGGGACGCAACAAGATCCACAGTCAGCATCAGCTCAGTCGTGAGGACTTCACACTGCACAGCAGTGAACACACCAGTGTTCAATTTGCACTGGTGAGGGCTGAAATGGAGCTTATTATGACCCTCTATCTGCATCTGTATTTTTTTTTTTAATCCTCTTTAAATCCCTCAGGGGAATGACAATATTGGGACTGCATGGCTATGGTTAAAGGTCCCTGCTTATCTCGGATGTTGCTCAGATCACTGCAGTAGACTTGAGTTGCATCCAAAGACTTCCACAGAGCAGCAGAAAAGATCACATTTAACCCTCTGTTTGGAGACCCCTTCGAGTGCAACGACCTTATGCTGCGCGTGCAGCATGAGGTCAAAAAAAACCATTGAACTTTCACAAAGTCTATTGGAGAACGTCACTTTGCAGAAGCTCTAAACAGAAAGTTACACTTTCTTTGGTCTAATTTCACCAAACACACAACAAGTCATAGAGATACTCATTTTCATCATTATTTTTTACTCATTTACTTATCCTGATATATGATAAAACTGATTAAAAAAAAGAAGTAGTTTTGTCAGAATCATCATCCAGCATTTAATGTCGGGCATGGCTTGCGGCTCGATGGTGTTGACGTTGAGACCATATTATTGATCCTGGTGGCAGCGCTCTGGTTGCCCCGGGCGCAGCTTTGTGAAAACAAATGTTTGCCTCTCAGAGTGATGCCCGAGGAGAGACGCTGAACGCAGAGAGCTGACTGGTCTGCTTGCTTCTCTATTGATCCCAGAGGCCGGGAAGGGCACCGGGCCAAACAAGGCCTCTGGTCCCGACTGTCTGGCCAGTCATCGATTCATTAATGTGAAATCGTCGCCAGTTTAAATCAGACAGCAGTGGACACACACAAACCACAACCTGCTGCTTTGACAAAAACAGTTTGGTTGTGTTTTTTTTTGTGTGTGTCACAATTTGTTATGACGATTACAAACAAAACCATGTCTGTGTCAGATTATTATTTCAATTTAAAGTTATAAAAGCAGCAGATATTTATTTGCCGGAAGTGACTTAATAAAGATCGTATTTTGAATTAAAAAAAAAAAAAAAAAGTGACCCGAAATTAAATATTATGACGCGAATTCTCCAGTGGAGGGCGCTAAAGCATAAGAAGGTGGATTCATAAATCCAGGACAGTTGATTTACTCAGAGAGGAGACGTGGGGATCAACTGAAAATGATTTTTATTGCACTTAGTTTTAGATCATATTCTGCGCAGTCACGTCTCAACTTACTGTTGAGACGTGTACAACTTAAAGGAACCAGTGAATGACTGTCTTCATTATATTAGGTAGAAATGAGTGCGTTGCCAAACAACAGTGCAAGCTACTTCCTTCCCGTACATTTAATCACAGGTTTTTGTTTTTTTTTAAATCTAATTCGCCTCCGACTGATGAGGCGTGGAGGTAAACCAGGAAGTGCTCCGTCTCTCTCTGTCATACAATAACGAGGGTGGAGTCGTACACAGAGACTTTAAAATATGGTAAAAAAATCCCCTGTTGCGTAACATATTAAAAGTTCAAGTGCTTTAAAGTTTGCACGACTGCACGGTCACGCTGTCCTCCGGCCAGCGGTACGAGTCCACCACAAACTCGTCGTAGTCGGTGCTGTAGGTGAGCGAGCGCACGAACGCCTCCTTATCGGACGGCTCAGGGCGGAGCGTGGCCTGGTTGTGCTGGTAGGCGTACTCCATGATCTGGGAGACACAGGGGCGGCGGAGGAGGAGAGAGGGGTGTTTGAGGTTGGTTTTATGGCAGGTTTTTACAAGGTGCTGCGCACGCGGCGCCGATCCAACCTTACCTGGACGGCCAGTTTGAACGAGACCTCCCCGATGGAGCTGAGGGAAGGATACAGCCTCCCCTCATCCAGGTCCTTCTCTGTCACCAGCTGAGCAAGAGCCTGTTGCCAAGAAGGGGGGAAAACAAACAGGAGCCAATGGGTCGGCAGCCTAATTATTCCCTCAGCAAGATCTCTAAGTTTCCAACAGGGGTGAAGTGGCTGGTGGAGGGCGATTGTTTTAAGTGATGGTAAATTCGGTAGGAGGACGGAAAAGACGGGAACAGACGGGAATAAAACCTGGAACCTCTGTAACTGTTCTTGTTAAAGTTTATGAGTCAGATCCTATTGTGTGCACAATACAAACAGTTAAAGAGTCAGTCATAGATGATCTTATGTAAGACAAGTCTACTGGGCTTTATTGACAAGAAATGTCTAAAATTAGGCCCATATTTTTCAAGTCATGTTGTGGAAGAATTATTCAAAACAAAGTTTATTTACAGACTGTTTTAAAGTTTTTTTTTTGGGATTCAACTTTTCTCTATTCATCCTATCCCAGCTGTCCTCGGTTGAAGGCAGGATTACACACTGGACAACATAAAAAGACCATCAACCTTCACACTTGCACTCACACCTACGGGCAATTTAAAGTTCTCAATTTGCCTCAAATGCATATTTTTGGACCATGGGAGGACGTTGGACAGACAGGTGTTTAACTAAGAGACCAATGTTGAGCCGACTGTGCACAGTCACTGACGCTTCAGTGACATGCAGGGCGTGTGTGAGAGCAGGTTACCTCTGCTGCAGTGAGGAAGATGTCCTCGCCGATGTGTCGGATGGTGCAGGCGATCACCCCCAGGCCGACGCCCGGGAAGATGTAGGCGTTGTTCCCCTGGCCGGGGTAGAGGGTCCTCCCATCAGGCAGCGTGACCGGGTCGAACGGGCTGCCGCTGGCGAAGATGCCTCGACCCTGCGGCACCACGGAGCACATTTCATTTTATTTCGCTTATTTTATAGGAACAGTGCAGGTTGACTTGGTATTACTTCCCCTCCTTGCAAACAAGTTGCCGTGAGTGACTTATAGCTAGGATGTATCCTTAGCTAGAAACCAGGCATGCATTTCCAATGTTGTTTCAGCTAGACTTTAAAATGTTTAGTTAGGACTTTAATATCTTGAGTGTTTTTGGATTTTAGCTGGTATTGTCATCATTGTCATATTATCATAGCAAAACAAAACAAACTAGACTTCTTCAGTATGTGGCGTTACATGAAAAAAAACAACATTGCAAGCACATGCAGCTATGCTGCTCCAAATGTTCTGATAGCGTCTAATGAGTTTGAAACAATGCAGAATCCTTTTTTTTAAAATTGTTTTTGATATCAAATTTACATCTTGACAATGTAGTTATTAAAGTTATGTCACTGACTTGTGATTGGCCACTGGCTACTAGGTTTCGTATATATTTATTGGTTAAGTAGCGCATTGAAACGGTGCTCTTAGGACCGTTTTATTGCAAATCGACTTTTTTCCTTCTCCATGGTCATGGTGATCATTGACTTTTTATTGCAAAGACACAACAGATGACACGACACAAAGCAAAGTGCGTTGGGGGCAGTACCTCTGTGAGGGTGTAACACTGCTCAGCAGTGCACTCGGCCTTGCTGGTTGGGTTGCTGAGCGCGAAGATGATTGGGCGCTCGTTGAACGAGGCCATGTCTCTGATGATCTGCTCGGTGAAGGCACCGGTCACTGCAGCCACTCCTGAGATGCAAAGCAACGCAGGACAACACAGGCCTTTTGTGATGATTACGCTCTAATTTCAAACGTGCACATTTTCCCCACAGAAAAGGACATGGGTGGAGGATGACAGATCCAAATCTGTATTACTTCTACATTATTATTTAATTTCAAGAATGTACAGCATCCCATCTTCCAGTGTCACTCATCCAACCACATCAAGCTGGAAAATCTCTTGAGGATTCAGTCTCATTACCAATGATGGCTGTGGGCTTCAGCTCCTTCACGACGTCCTCCAGCGACTTCATGGGTGGATGCTCATGGGCGAACCTCTCCTTCTCATGGGTCAAGTTGTCTCGTCCCTGAAGACAAGGAGAGGAGGACGTGAAAAAACCTATCAAAAACAGCAGGCGTCTTCATGAGGGAGATTATTTTTGTCAACCCGGTTCAACTGATGCAGAAGAAAGACACGTTTTAACTCCAGTTGGGTCTGATTGGTGGAAGGAAGGTCGATGGAGAGCAAAATAGAATGGGATGACACCAAAGAGGAGCTAGGAAGAGGCGATGGAGGAGCTCGAGGTGGAAGAAGAGGCGGATGGCATGTTTACTTTGGACAAAACAGATGAACAACATCTGTTCTTGTTCACCTTTTGGAGGGACTTTTTTCCGAGGAAAGAACTTTGGGATACAGTTCCATAAAATCAGCCAATAGTTTTATGGTGCCAAACCTGCTTGTTCATTCCAGTATCTCTTTCCCCAGTTTGCTTTTCTTACTCCAATCCCAACCTCTTTGTTTTTGAATTGTTCGTGAATAAATAAGAAGCAAAAATAACGAGAGGATCGACTCCTCATATATGGCGAACAATCTCAGGCCGAATACGATTCACGCTGCAGCTTGACACCTTGACGATCAGCCCCTTGGAGTCGACCATCCAGATCTTCTTTATACACTCGTCCTTGGGCAGCCCTTCCTTCTCCATGGCCATGGTGATCAGCTCAGCAATCCCCATCGCTGCCTGGAGGGGGACACGAAGCGAAAGAAAGAGAAAATCAATCTCAACCTTGACCTTGATCGAGGTTTCTCCAAAATGGCCCTTTGCTTCGCCAGATGTTCAGGCAACGCAAGCAAATTTGTCGACGGGCCTCATGCACACACCTCGCCTGCACCTTGGAACACGATGGTGTGGTCGCACATCTTGCTCTTGGTGATGCGGAGTGCAGCCAGGAGTCCAGCCACAGCCACTGCAGCGGTACCTGCAGAACATCGGAAGACAGAGTTGAGAGATTTCATTGACAGGATGTTGGACCCTTTTGTTTCTTCAGACCATAATGTATTTTTATCAAAATACCTGAGTAGTAAATGGGTTAAATGAGGGATGAATGACCTGCCACAAACGAACGCATACACGTTACACATTTCTTCCTTTAAATTAGAGGATGACGTGTAAAAGTACCAACGTAAAGACAACATAAAGTCCCTGTTGTTTCACAACAAAGGCAGCAAAGAATAAAACTAACAGCAATTTAAACCAAGTGAAATTATTCTGAAAGAAGTTCACACATTTTATGGAGAAGGAAAAACAACCAACACGTTTCTTGGACGTCAACAATACACGCGGTGCAATGTTATGAGAGTCTGGGCAGGTTAATTTGTTCACTATAAAACAATGAAGGCCCCCTTTCATTTTAGGAGAAGCAATTGTTGGCAATCCAACTGCAATTGGAGCATTTGTTGTGATTTAATACCTGGTGAGAGTGAGCGCTTGGATTGTTTTTGGAGGCCATCTCAGTGTGAGTGGTGCCTGAGACGTAAAACCCCCTGGCTGATGCGCAACTGATGTCATGTGTTTTTTTGGGGGGTTGTGGATTCTCAATATTTATCCTCAAGTGGCTGTTAACTCCATGATGACAAAGCACAATGGGAAATTAGCCTATCGTGATGTCACAAAGGGTACTGACGCCTCTCTCTAAATTAACAACAAAGTCGCAAGCCAGGCTGTAAACAGAGGGCTAAACTGGATGTTTCTATTGAGTTGGCATTAAATACACATGGTTGCATAACGATCGTTAAATGATATGATATGGGACTTTTTTTTTTGATGGCTCTGCGCCATAAATACATGTAAAATTAGATTAGATTAGTACTTCTATACTAATAATCTATAATAATAAACAAGGATTGGCCGCCCCTTGAACTGTCAGTCCTGTGTGTGTGTGTGTACCTTGGATGTCATCGTTGAACGTGCAGTACTTGTTGCGGTACTTGCTCAGCAGACGGAACGCATTAACATTGGCGAAGTCCTCAAATTGGATGAGACAGTCCATCCCGTACCTGGAATCAGAGACGCTGCGTTTAATCTGACGGGGCCCGACGAGGGGGAGGAGAGACAAAAAAATAAAATAAAATAGAGATGACACAGTCGATTGATTTTAACGAGGGTTAAGTTACTACAGAGACATTTGCGCACGCTTGAACAGTCAAGAGCGAGCAGCCTCGGCTTTCAAAGGCTGCAACTCGGCACCTCGACCCCACAGGGGGCGCTCTCTCCCTGTGTGACGCGCTCTGGAAAAGAGGCGACGCTGCTGGCGACGCTGCTGGCATCGGGGCGCACCAAAGTTTCCGAAAGGCGCACAGCTATATTAAAGCGCTGCTGAGCCTTCACGTGACCTTTAGTGGAAATCCGTGTTAAAAAAAAAAAAAAAAAGTGGGAATTAAAGGA
This sequence comes from Thamnaconus septentrionalis, assembly GCA_009823395.1. Lineage (NCBI taxonomy): Eukaryota > Metazoa > Chordata > Actinopteri > Tetraodontiformes > Monacanthidae > Thamnaconus > Thamnaconus septentrionalis. The sequence continues at coordinate 12,848,088 of CM020511.1, forward strand.
AGCTTCACCTGTTTTATTTGACGCACATTTGACGAGTCGACACCTGTTTACCCCCAACTTTAACGACGACAAGTCACAAAAAGACCGGGGAGGTCAGAGAGAGCGAGCGGCGTCGCACAAAGACACGGCTCAGCGGAGGAAAGAAAAAAATAACACAGAGCCCACCCGGCCTCCCCGTTAAGCAGCAGCGCGCCGCTTTACAAGACCACCTATCACACACGCGGCACAGGAGCCCATCCCAATAAGCGCCTGCGAAAACATCATACAACGAAAATAAGCCACAGTTACGAGGCCGTAAATTAAATTTGGCGGCGAAAAAGAGGAATTCCGACTTTCCGCGCCTTTCAGCACACAAACTATTGTCCAGGAATTTACTGGGGGCTTTTTTTTTTTTTTTTGCAGAGCAACTGCTGCTGCTGCTTCATCTCCAGGGTGGAAGATGGGTTTTCAGCGTTTCAGAGTCAAACCTTTCATGGATGTGCCAGTAAAATCCAGAGTCAAAGGTCCCATCTTAAACCCATTTTTTGATCTTCATTTTTCATCTGAGACTATATTGGATCAGTTGTGCTTGAATGATTACTCTCCAAAAACCTCCATAGACATCCAGAGTTCATGGGCTTTATAAATTAAATTCCTTAGAACAAAAAAAAAAGCTGCCTGTGACGATTCCTCTCTTATAAGTCCGTAAAAAGCAATTCCTTTCTTTGAGCAGCAATATAGGGCCACTGTTCCCTGCCCCCTCCCTGGAATGAACACCTGCAGCCCATTCACTTGGTGGATTAACTGCTGAAAGCCAAAAGAGCCGTTTTTTCCCCATTCCAAAGTTATGCTAAATTCGTGTTTCTATTTTATTACTTTTTATAAAAACCCCACCTATACTCCAAAGAAGGAAAAGGCTCCCTGTCTGCTCTGCCATTCACTGAAGCTATTTTCCGCTTGTTACAGTGGCTGCTAAACTCCTCACACTTGAAGCCGGAGCGGAAGCGGGACAGGAAAGAGGGTTGCAGGATAAGAAACAACCCCAGAGTCCAACTCCAATAAAAAACTCTTGTGTTCTAGCGGAATGCTGCCAGCGCTGGCTCAGCCCTTATCTTCCTCGCCGCCGCAGTGAAAAACACAGACTCCTGACACGGAGCACGACGGCCCCGAGTGTCTCGCTGCCAGCAGAGCGGCGGCCCAGGAAAGAAATGTGTTTTCTATCAGGCGGAGAGCGGCGCAAAATTGCAGAGAGCCACGTGCAAAGTGGATGAATAACGAGGCCAAGAGGAGATCTATAAAGTTTTCATTGTCTTTGAGCTTGAGGAGCGGCAGACAGGCGACAGGCGGGGGAGAGATGTGGCCTTTGTCCCTGTGCCAATGCAGCGGGCCTCTGGTTACGGGTTCGCTGCTGCCCACTACTGGAGAGGTCAAACCAGTTCGTGCAGGGAGCGATCTGAGGCAATGGAAAAGGATCTGTGCAAAAATAACTATGGTGAATTCACTTTTGTCAAGTGGTTTATTTTTTGGGATTTTTAATTTAAAGAACTCATGAGTCACCGTTTGGATGACCTATCATGAACTTTTGCCACTTATCACAAACTACAAACTGACTTTGGTAGGTTGTTGTGTAGAGAGCTGCAGAGCCAGAGGTGGGAAGAGGGTTTTAATAATGTGTCAGGAGTGTTTGTGTGTGTGTGTGTGTATGTGTGTGTGTGTGTGTGTGTTGATGTCCTCTGTCATGACAAAAGCAGCTCCTGGAGCTCATTGACGTTCAGAGCCTGCCGTCTTTCCTTGACAAAGCTGATCGTCTGACAACGTGACTGTTTTCCAGTGGACAGTGGGAAAAGATCAAACTCCACTTAAAGACAGCGCGGCGTTTCCTTTGTATCGCAGCCTAAGCCTTGGCTACAGAGGGCGCACCCAAAGGAGTAAAAACTCCGATCGTACTTCCGACTGTTTTCCGAGGGAAAATTTCCAGTAACCTTCCAGAGGCGTAGGACTGGGGACGCGAAGAGGGAGAACGATCGCTCCCTCATAAAACAAGCCAAAGCTGCTAAACAGATGACAGGCCTGTTACCTTCAGTCGTCTTGGCCCGATAGCGGGTGGATAAACGGTTTCCCAAAGTTTATTTGCCAACACTTCAAATCATAGCCTGCAAACTGTGGTGTCATTACTACACAGCGTACATGTAGGTTTTGGAACGAGTCGCTAGGTGCCTGGTGAAGATTGCAGACTAGAAGACGACTATTTTTTTATCGTCCTTTGTTTGGTAATGACAGGGAATGCAATATCATCATCATCGTTATTACTAATCACACAGTGAAGCAGATGCAAAATGGTTGCTTTCAGTTGAACCAAAAATTAGCATTGGACAAAACAGTTTGGAAAAAGGTGAACGCGCGATCAGACCAGTTCATTTTTGGACATAAACGACAAGGATGAGGATAAAAAGAGTTGGAGTGTCAAACTGCATCATGGAAGTAAATGTTATTCATCTGTTTTTGGATTCAAAAAGACATCGATTTACTGTCATGGTTTCCATAAATAATAACACTTTGAGAGTAGATCGCCTGCGTAATAGGGCATGAAGTCATGGTCATAATGACAAATTCATGTGGACACCAAATTTCGCATGCCCTCTCTCCTGCACTGAGCGTTTAAATCTACAAAAAAAATCGCCCATTTTTCGATCTCGAGGAGAGCTGCGTTCTACGTCAGTGACTCTTTATTTAGCAGTGAAGAATGATTTATTTTGGATAGTTCTGATTTTAATAGTCAAACAATACCCCGTGCCCTCTCTACAACCACCAAAACCAACTAAAATATTCCACGTGTGACGACTCAAGCTTGTTGTAACCTCAGCGAGGGAAAATAACACACTGGAGTTGAGATTCGAAACACCTGCTGAAGAGCCGCTAACCTTGCTTCCCGTGCCATATTTTAACACATCTGGGAAACCCGACCGGTGTGACACAAGGCTCCCCTTGTGTTTCCAAACTTCATCCTGACCCGCCATCATATTACATGGGAGAATGAATGACAAACACCTCATTGTTTTCCGGATGGTTCGCTGAATGTTATTTCTTGCTCGCCGTCCAAAACCTGTCGAATACATCGCGAGTTAACTGGCTTAATATGGTTCCCCGATGTTTGATAGCATGACAAAAAGAACATGAGACACTCTCCCATGTGGCGAATCGCTCAGACGTTCGGTGTTGCGTCTGATTTGTTACCGAGTGCCGCGGCTCCCCCGGGGAAGCGCAATCCGCCTTCATCTGAGACTTGATGAAATTGGAATGTGCGGCTAACGGACTGCATTTGGACGGCGCATACGTCCTCCAGACTCTCGGGAGGGCGACGGCAAGCAGAGGGGGCATTGCACGAGTCGCATAAAGAGTTGGTGGACCTGCGCAGGGAAGGTCACAGGCAAGGCTGCTCTGTCCAAACACAGCTGTCGAACCTGTGTGCATAGATGTGTGTTTGTGTATACACACACACACACACACCGCCTGTGTGCTATAGCACCGTCCCCACGGGGCTTGGTGGCTTGAGCCCTAATAAATCCTGAGCGCGCTCTCTCCAGAGGGCCGGCTCTCTCAGCACACGTTATTTCTCAAGTCCCCTCGACCGTCATTAAAGATGAGGATGTATTCCGCATTCTTCCTCTGCTCCTCCGCACCCAGTACCCAGTGCACGCTGATCAGAACTTCACAGAGCAGAGCCTCTGTTCTCTGTTGAAAACTATTGCACTATTAACCTGACACAGCAGGTGGAGTCTCTCACATACCTGTTGGATTTAATTCACAAATGTATCCGGGTAAAAGCCTGTTGAAAACATGAGGAAATGGGAAAAAAGCTTGGGAAGTAATCATTAATTGTGATGGATTGGATTTATATTGCAATTCTTCACCAGGTACTAACAGAGTTTACATTGAAACCATTATTCATTCACACTGGTGGTGGTAAACTTGTGTCGCAACACGGATTTCCCCCACATCCATATATCCACCAACCCTTTGGCTGTAGGATTGGACCTGCTCTACATCCTGAGCTTGGATGATTCCTACTGGTTCGAAGACATGACACACTTGACCGCCAACTAACTGCGGCCTGATAGTACTCGCATCTGATGTCGACATCACGTGAAACTGATTATTCATCGTCTCATCGACTTGAAATGACTCAGATGCAAGGTTTTGGAATTGGATCAGACTGGAGGTTCAGTCTGATCCAAGTGCTTTGCCATGGTACTGCAGAGCAACAGATGACTTATTTTTAAGAGGAAATGTTCAATATCGTTGATAACAAGAGGGGCTTGTTAATGCTAAAGTAGAAAAAAGGACTGAGCAGTTTGGCAGTGTCTTCATGTGTCAAGCTTGATGAAAAGAGCATCACCGTGTCTTTATAAAAACCATACGCATCGATGTCCCTGTGCCATGTTAAATGTGATGTACACACGGCTGTGTAACTTCAATTGTTCATGTCATTTAATAACAAAAACCCAGCACACCCCTGTGGTATTTCTTTGTTACTTTTTCGCCGAGCGCACCAACAAAAACACACAAAGGTCGCTGGAAACGAGACGGGGAGGTGGTTCCTTGGCAAACAATCCCGAGGCAAAGTTAAAAACTTGGGAGAGCTTTCGGTCATCCTTTAATAAGACGCCGTGGGCGTGTGCAGGAGCAGAGGGATTTGAGGGATAATTTAGCTCTCGGCGGCGGACAACACCTGCTGGTTAAACCAAATGAGCGGAGCTGGAGGAGCTGGAGAACGGTGGAGCCGCTCTGAAATCAGGGCTTCGGTTGCATCATCATTATGCGCTCTCCTACGGCTGAAAGAATCTTAAATAAATGGACGCCTCGCGACCCTCGCCACTCATTGGAGCCGAGCCGTTTCCGAGGTATTTACGTCTGGTGCCGTCAGAAAATGAAACGTGAATATTACTTAAGAGAAAGAGAGCCGTAATCATTCATTCAATCCTCTGAGCCCATAATTACTCATTTTCCGCCAATCCAGCTCCTTTGAGGAAAAAGCTTCTCTGTTCCCTGTAGTTGAGAAGCCACCCAGTTATTAGAGTGAGGGCTTCCTGTAACCAGCTGGAGGGGGCCCAGACCCTACACTCCCCCGCTGCACTTTAAATCGGTCTGGGATAGGAAGAGCCCCAGCCAGGTCTGTGTGTGTAGGCTTGACTGACTGACACAGGGATGCTAGAATGTGTCTCATAATGGAAATGAAAGGCATTAGATTTTTAGATTAAAGTAATTTAAGTCGCATTGGTCATTGGAAACATTTTTGGTGAAATTAGCAAGATTTAGATAATTTCCTTTTGATGTTGATTTTGTTGTACAACTCCGTCCTCAAATAAACCAACAAAGAAGAAGGCAGACGAAGTACCAGGTTTGTGTGTGGGGACCGTAGTTCAATGGCAAGCTTGGGAGAGGGATCGTGAGCGAAAGAGCGCTGCAATCTAAAATGTAACCACTTGACGTCGCTGTTTCTTCTCAAAATCTCCAAATACGACGCGCGTGACCTTTAAAATTCTTGTTCCGATTTAAAAAAAAAAAGCCATTCTGTTTCTGTTACTTGTGTCTCATGTTACTGAACCGCTGCAAACGAGCGTGCCCTGATCACGTTGGTTCCTTTTTAGGGCCGACCATGTTATGTTGCCACGAGAGAAAAACAGACGAGGGTTGAGTTCAGCCGCCGACCGCGGCCCACTGTCATCTGAATGGCTGTGATCTCAGCCACTTTACCTGGAGAGAATTATGCCATTATAACGTCCAGCCACTGCGGTTAACAGGCCTCTCTGATCACTTTCCAATAAGCTCATGTTGCCATTCGCACAGGAAGCAGCTTCTGACATCTCCTGGCAACCGCAGCTTAGTTCAAAGGCACGGTGACTGAAGTTCCAGACCTCTGAGTCGCAGATTTGGCTCCGGCGCGGGGCATGCAAGGACACAATGCTAAACTGCTTAACATTTTTCTCTTCCCGACGCCATGTGTTTGAGTTACGGATGACAAAAGCAGGCAGCTTTGCAGCAAACGGGCATGAAATGAAGACTAATGTGACTGTACCTGTCTGACACCGCCTTCATGAATTCATCCAGCAACTCATCGTAGGCCTGGCCTCGTATTCTCTTATGCCTCAGCCCGATGTAGAGAGGGTCCTTCAGCAGCGTCTGCAGAAACACACAAAAGCAGAGACTAATGAAATGACCTGGGGAGGAAACACACTGCCAGGAGAGGTGACTTTGCATATAATGTTTCATCTCTACTGAATGCATAGAGTAGCGCGTGCCTATTAAAGTGGCCAATGTCATGTGGCCGAGTATGTCATTGTTGGGACATGATACCCTACATACATTTTAAGTTAATGTTGCCTTTCTGTGCTCTCCAACCAGTCTGCCCATTTGACCTTTGACCCATGACGTCAGCAAGGCATTTTCCTATACACAACTAGTGTTCACTGGATATTTTCTCTGTAAACCCGTGAGAAGGTTGGGCCAGCGAGAAATCCCAGTGGATCAGCGGTTTGTGAACTGCTCCGTCCAGCCCATCTGGCATCAACAACTAGTGCCACGTTCAAAGCCACTTAAATCCCCTTTCTTCCCCATTCTGATGCTCGTTTTGAACCGTAGCAAGTTGTCTTCAACACGTCTATATACCCAGATGCATTGAGTTGCAGCCATGTGATTGGCTGTTCAGGTGTTTGTGTTAATAAGTGACAATTAACAGTGTGATTATTGTCTTAATGGTACTATGGTAGAAGTTGCTACTGTGGTAATGAAGTGCGAGTGTCAAGTAATGACTGCAAGCAGGCCACAGCCGCTTGTTAAGCTCCTTTGTAAATAAAGCCCCATGAGAATTTCATTAAATTACAAACTTAAGCTTTAATCATTGCTGGCTGAATGACCAGTATCAAGTAAGTGACTCTGGACAGCTCTCTCTATGACCTAAACCTGGTGTTAATAAGAGGTAATTGTCAAATCAACATTAGAGCCTTCATTATGAACAACACTCAAGGTCTTCCAGCACAATTTGCACGACTAAAGCAGAATTTTTTTTTTGTTCCCTCACAAGACTGGACACTTTCAGATTAAGTATAAATTGTGCTTCTCACTCAGCTTTATCAGCCGAGCCCTTGACGCGAGTCACTTGCATTATGATGGGTATGCGCGCATCCTTTCAAACATGGCTGAACAGTGAGTAAACAGAGAAACTTGGAGGATATAAATGAACAGCTTGCATGTGGTTTCCTCTTAAAAAGAATGTTAAAACAGTGAGATTTTCATTCCATGCACACCAGTGTAAAGGCCTCTTATACAATATGAAACAACAAAAACAGTTAAAATTTTTAGCAGCAAACAAAGTCCCATCAACACATTATTTTTCCAGCATCTGGGACTCATCTGCTCATGAGGAATAGTTCTCTCCTTTACTCTGAGTTAAATTAAAAATGAAAGACAGTGATTCCCAGCAGAACGCTCAGAGTGACAAATTGTTAACATGTCTAAAATAAATAGTTCTCACATTTTTAATTCAATTTCAAATGATGCTTAATTATTGCCTTTCCTCAGTTTTATTAAGAGGAAACGCAACACTGTTCTACATGCCAGCAGGGACTGAGCCACTGTGTATATATACACAGTAAAGCTTTCAATTGTTACTGTAATTTTTCCTCTGCAACTGTAAATCTCTTGCAAATATCAGGACAAATTCCTCAATTCCAAAATAAGCGGAAAAATACTGAAGATACGCCAAACATAAAAGAGGCTTCAGTCCACATGGCTGGGGCTGCCAATGTTTGATTGTAGGGCATCGCAAAACCAAAATACACCTCAATCGGATCCAGAGAAAGACCCCTCTCTGCCACTATTCAGATGCCTCACAAGAAAAAACAATGTTTTACATTTTCTTTACAAGCGGAAGAGTTATATATGTAAGAGTTTTAAGGCAAAGATAAAGAGCGGTATAAAGTTGAGAGCAATAAACCTTTGCACATTATTGTTTCTTTAGGGGTAAAGACACAATGTGTAAGAGGAATGTAAAGGAAATTGAAAACAGAGGTTGGAAGGAAGCCATGTGTATACGACAAAGATGCAGACACGGAATGAAAGACAGAGGGTGAATTTGGTGAAAATAAATCAACCATAAACAGCAACAGATTGCTTACAGACTTGGTCGTTATTATTTTCCCCCCTCTGATTTCTGTCATGTTGCACTTCCTGATTATCCAAGGCTGCACAGGTCTCAATCAAGCAAAAAACCAGAGTGTAAACTATATTTATAGTCTGCGTAGTGTTATAGATTCCACACCACAGACTTTTTTTTTCTATCTCCAAATTGTTGGTGGTTGCAGAAGTTGCGTGTGTAAAAGTGAAAGGAAAAAAAAAGTGTAATTTGTAATTCTGACTACTATTTGGGTACCATTAAAACTATGGTAATTACACTTCTGCAGAAAATTAAACAAGGTCTTGAATCTGAAATAAGGAAAGAAATCTTTATTTTCCCCTGAGGGGCGATATTCTTTCCAACTCCCTGAAAGGTTACCTGAAACTGGGTTCAGAAACTGTCTCCATAGTTCACTCACATATTTAACGGTCCGAAATGTACCCAAAAGTCTTATAAAAAGACAATAAATGGCCTTTAGGGCTAATGAATTTTTTTATAAACCGTCTTGTTTAAATAGCAATAACCCTGAAAGTATGCATGATTATTAGTGAGGCCGCTTTGAGGCTCTGAGTGCTTAAGTTGCTTCTTTGCATGATCAGTCTTTACTCAATATTGAATTTGTGGCTTGTTTGATATATAAATCAAGAGGGTAGGTCATGACATGATGTATAAAGTCTAGAATTAGAAGCTTTGACTCAAAGGTTTGCATGTTGATGCCTTTTGGCACATATGGCAGATACCAATGATTTGTCTTGAGCAGGCAACCAGGTAAACAAAAAAAATTAATGTGGGGCTACTCAAGAGTTAGTTTCACACACCTTATAGAAAAAGATCTATGGACGTCCACCTTCTTTACAAGCAAGTGATTGTTTGAGAAGGAGGCTAATTCAGATGTACTTTTATGACCAGTGTCTTCCAGTCTGAAACCAAAACCCTGAACGTTGACGTGCTTCACTGGGATAGGAGAGTTTAACTTCTGGGAACAGATAATTAGAGGCTGCCACTGAGATGAGCTGCGCTCAGAAGGCAGCGGCCACCTTGCAGTGGCAGGGTCAAGGGTTGCCATGTCCAAGAACAGCTCAGAGGTTTTATTTAAGACAACATTTATTTGGAGATGACAAATCATTTCCTGGCAAGCTCTTCAAGGGACGACAATACGACCGAAGTGACCAAGTTCACTGTAACCAAAACAAGCTAGCAGTTCACATGTCACCCGACGGGCAGTAAGTTGGTATTAAACAGAGCTCTGGGTTAGAAAGCGAAAAAAAATGAAAGACAGTGCAAGGGGCAGGAAAAGCTATTTTACATTTATTACAGAGGGTTCGAGAGCGAGATGTGGCGAAACTAATGCCTGGGTGAGTTTGGAGTGGAATGACCCCGCTGACATTGCACTGAACTGCTGAAATGACTCGTCTTTCTTTACCAGATTATCTGCTGTTGATTGGCCGCGTTGTACGGCCCCTTTTCATTGAGAGGGGATTAAACCTCGTGTATGGCTTTATACTCGGCAATCACAAGAGAACACAATCTCAGTTTTCACTGTTTCAGCTGTTTTCAGGCGGATGACTGTCTAACAGCTTAGGCCTGTTCCGGGCAGTGGAACATGTGATAAAAGAAATAATAATAATGATTTAAGAAAAAATGTGGCTGCAGCATTAATGAAAAAATGTGCTTTATCTGTGGAATATGGCCAAAGATAAAGAATAGTGTGGAGCTGTTGAGGCGAAGCACACCTGGCAATGCCCACCCAGTCCAGGTGCACAAACAGTGCATTGTCCACCATGACATCATTTGCTCTACATTCAGGTTGCCTACTGAGGTTATCCAGGGTAACAGCAAACGCAGGAAAACACCAGCCAGATAAACACTGGGAAGATAACAGAATAACAGTGAAAATAAACCCAAAAAAAATAAATCCAATATATCAGTGTTCTGTGTGCGCTTAGATAAACGCAGGCCGACAGGGGGTTTATTGCTGATGTTCACGTGATTTTACACAGCTACCACATTCCTTGACACAAACGTAGCAGCTAAGCAGACATTTTACAGGCACCCAGCCTCTTCCCCTAACCATCTGATAAGAGATTAAAGGCATAGTTCAGTTGAAAAAAAAAATGTTAGTTCACATTCTTGGTTAGAGTACGGGAGAAACTAATACCGTGCAGTTTGAATGGCAACAATGGCAGGAGTGGAAAGAGCGAAGATAGGAAACAAGAAAGGAACATAGACAGGCAAAGATAAAAAGAGGGAAGACAAAAGATAGATTGGTAAAAAAAAAAAGCAAAGCTTCAGCCAGCAAATCATGACGCAAAATTACTCAGATGTTTGTACTCATATGGAACACATCCTAAATCCTTTCAGTCAAAAGCAAAGAGAGGGTTTGGAATGGAAGACAAACCCTGGAACGTGATTAGAGAAACCATCTGTCTGTCACACTGAAGCAGACAAATCATTAGTTACTATGCAGCTGTAGAGGCATGCCACCAGTGCACACTGTAGCTAGATCTTGATGCACTGTTGTGTTCCCAAGTCATTTCAAGGTACATAGAAATTATTGCTGTCCACTTTCAATACCATTATTATGTGATACAAATGTTTCATAGTGTGAAAATACAGCCCAGTTCCAACAAAACTGTGAATATAGCATCCACGCTATTCACCAGTTCACCAGCTGAATGGTTTTGGAACCCGATGAAATCTTCAGACCAGTTGAAAAAACACTGTATTCCAGCAGGGCTTGATGAATAAGCTCAATTTCAATCTATGTGATTCAGCTGCCTTGCAAGGTTTTCACAAAGGTCTTGTATTTTTCGGGGCTAGCTGGTTCTGTACCAAACTCAAACACTCTTGATTAAAGAATGTAGGTCAGGGGGTCTGACTGCTTTCCCCTTATGGATGTCTGCCCACTTGCCCCGGCCTCCCTTTGGACCTATTTCCACTCTAGGACAAATATCCTCCTATTATACCAGTAATTTTAATAATTGCCCACTGGTGCTACCACCACCTCATGACCTCCCACCACCATCTGCAACCATCCTCGCAGTCACAACCACAAAGTGAGGCCTCATGCTGCATGGCCACCAGCTAATCTTCCTCACACATGAACTGAGTCCTGGAAAACTGAACATGCACACGTGCACCTCATCTATGCCATTACAACCCATTTACCCTGTCATCTCTTCAGAACAGTAGAAACTTGAAAAGCTGACCACTGCTCTGTATTATTCTGTGCTTTTTTTTTTGCAAATGAAGATTGTTGATATACAGCATATGTGTAGGTGCAAGTAATACTCTTTGTGTTATAGGTCACACATTTAGTAATTTTCAATGTGGGTAATTTGTGAGTGTAATGGTGTTGGGAAACAATTGGAAACTTTAGATGAACTCTTGTTTCACACATTAGAACTCCGGCATGGGAGTGACTTCAATCTACTCAAACTTTTGGTCGAAAAAACAATTAAGTGTGCATGTGTGCAGTCATTCCTAAGAAAACAATGTTGGGTCCCAACAGCCCTTCTGCTGTGCCAGTAAATTGATTGTGCACGGATTCTGCATGTACACTTACTGACATGTGAACGCATAAATCTGTTTGTTTGCTGCATATCTTGGCAGCTGTTACGAGGCTGCCTGATGCGTGCATGAAGCAAACGCAGAAAGTCAGCCTGTGAAAGTTAGACTGTCTAAATAATGTCAAAAACTGCTGCAGTATGCACAAGGATGTAAACTGCAGATGTATTGACACTCTAAAAACCAGGACTGGCCAAATATAGTGAGTGAATGTGGAAACTTTGCATACGCAGGACCAAAGTGCAGCAATATGGCAAAAGATGGACCATTGCACAGTGCAAAGATAAAGAGGTGAGGTGGAGAAGTTGGCAGGAAGCGAAGTAAGTCATAATTCTCGCTCCAGCGGCACCAAGAAGGCTAAAGCAGCAACTTAATCATTTTTGTAGCCATTTTTTGGAGGGCAGCAGAGTTTCTACTCTCATAATGCACAGGATAAGTGCAATGAACTTTAATGATGCGTGTGTGTGGGAAGTGGTGTCAACGGAAGGAAACTGGGCAATAAATAATGATGTCATCTGCATACAGTAAGACCTCAACCCGCTTTCCTCCTCTGGCTGATTTTTCTTGATCACTTAATTTCATAGACTCGTCCAACTTCTGCAGCCCATCTCAGCCACACTTAAGCCTAGACGTTTTCCCTGAGACCCAAACACCAGAGAATGAGTCACACGAGGAGCGTCTTGGCAAACGAGGGGCACCGACAGACAGACTGAGCTCAGCTGTGTTGGGTATCCGAGGCTGCCACACCCTTGGCCCAGAATGAAACTTGTGTATATAAATAGAGAAGTGTGCACGGGGTAATTTTAGCCTGCTTCAGGCCTCCAACACACGTGCGTCCCTGCCCTGCCTGGGTTTGAATCATCTCTCAGAAACACCAGTGGTGAGAACAGAGAGCACACAGTGAGGTGTAGGTATGGAACTCCGTGGCTGCCCTCGCCAACCGGCTGGCAGAGGAGAGAGGTGCTTTCCTAGCTGGCAAACCGCGACTGAGCTGCTTACTTATGTAAAGGGTTTTCCTGGTTGTGACGTGTGGGATCTGTTTTCATTTTAAAACATGACATTTGAGCCAAGACCTACCTGCAATAGAAAAAAACATTTTTTTTCTATTATATCATTCACCCCGAAGAGTCATAAGAAATATTTTGGCTTTTGCCTTTAAGGCCGTGTGGCACAGCGGTTGAAAGGTGACGACCATGCACTTTTGGACATTAATTCACTGGAATATAAAGATTTTATTTCGCTGCAGGGACAATGACGTTTCTTTGATTTTCAAGTAATAAGCCATGAGTTTCATAAGTCTACGAGCCCCAGCTGCTCTGAGAGCTGGCCTCTGAGTGGACCAACAAAAACATTTAGCAAAGGATTTTTCCATCAGGACCTACACCTGAAACAATACATTATTTTCTAACCTTTTAAAGTTCACACAAAACTAACTAATTAAAGTGAAATGTAATTACGCCAATTTTGAAAAAATGGTATTTGGTTCAACAACAATAAAAGGTCAAAAATATGTTGCAATATGTTCTGTGTGATTCCCACTTACCCCCAAGTTTGTATTGTTTCCTTTAGAAACAAAAAGTAAATAAAAACACAACTAACTGAGCTTAAGGAAATCTTAAGGAAAAAAGCAGGAGAAAAATGTATCACTGAAAAAATGTTTAACCCCACCGCTACTACATAAAGAATCTAAAGTGAAACAGTACAAAATTTGGGTTGCAATACACACTGTTTACACGAGAAACAGACTCAAACAACACAAACACTGAAAAAATATCGAACAGCACTTACAAGGAATGAAATTGCCTTTATGCTTTAATGTACGCAATTGAATGATAGTTTACTTTTATGTATCATTCAGTTGAAACAGTTCTTAGCAGGAATCACAGTTTCTTGAGAAAAGTAAACTGCTTCTCTCATGGCCTCACATGTATTCTATGAACAACATGTATGGACGTGTGTCCTGTTTTGCTTCTACCATCTTACCTCGTTATCTGTGCCCACGTCCAGCAGGACGGGGAGGCACTGCTGGGGCGGCATCCCCCCGCAGGCTGTGTACAGTGCCAGCTTGCCAACTGGGATGCCCATCCCATTGCAGCCCAGGTCTCCCAACCCCAGGATCCTCTCCCCATCCGTCACACAGACAGCCTGTGAAGGAACACAAGCCGTGAGCCACAGAAGCACTCACATTTACTTTTGCCTCCGTGTGTCGCAGGATCTGACTTAAACCGACAAATCAGGTCCACCCCGAACAGCAACATGCTTTTCTTTTTCCTCACACTGGGCCAGGTTCTACACCCTCCTGACTTTCCGCTCACGAGTCACTTTATTGTTTGGCGCAAAACAAATTCCTCTTGGTCGACTCCCACACCATGAAACAAATCAGTGGCTTAATATCAGTTGCAAAAGTGCGTAATTGTGCGTAAATGTAAACGTTCCATGCAGAAAAAGTGCTTTTGCTTCTTTTTTTCCACCATAACTATGGCAGAGAGGGCTGGCATCAGACTTTTAAAGCCGTGTCCCCTCTTCATGTCTGACCGCTTGTCATTAGTTTTCCCATTTCCATGTATAAAATCTATAATGACTATTCTTAACCTACACCAGCTGCTATTTTTCCAGCCATTATTGGCCATATATTAGGGAGAGGCTGCCAGAGCTTATCTGCAGAACCAAGACCTCAGCTCCAGTTTGCCCTTGCAGTGTGGAAATATTAAAAAAGTAAGGCACACGAGCAAGGTGTACTGTAAGACCACCCCCACAAAAGAGAGGCAGCGTGTCAGCGCCGGGCTAAATGCCCTGCTGTTGACAGCTGCTAGCAGGTGGCTGGAGGCTGCTGCAGGTAAAAATCACATGCCAGGAATGCCAGCTGGTGTCGTCATGCTGACTCGGGCATATTTGCTCTCTGCACAAGATATGATTAACATTTTGAGCTGGCGAGACAATGTGTAATATGTTAGATATAGATATGACATAGGACATAAGGTTAGGGTTAGGCTATAGGATAAATAAGTGCCACTTGTGTAGCAATAGTGTTTGTCTTGCTGAAGCCACTCAGGATGGATGGTGGGAAGAAGAAGGTTTTTAACCCAACCAAAAGTTCAACTTCTGGAAAACAACATCTAGAAATCTGCCATAATTAGCACAAAAGGGATAAAAGGTACTTCTATTTAAGCATATGGGTGGTAAAAGACGGGGTAGCCATTAGCCACTTAAGCTAAATCTCTGGCTGAAACTATAAATGCTATCAGACTGACATCTCTCAGGGCACTAACTGGTGCTTAGAGACAGACAAGGTTCTTTACTGTCTACCTTGCCATAATGCTAGCATTGCTGTTGGTTGCCCTGCGGCTAATGCTAGCTATTTCGTTGCACCTTTTCAACAGGTCAATGCTGACAAACGCCACTTAACATAACACTTCCAAATGAAATCTATATATTTTTCTTTTTTTAAAAAAAAGGATGCTTCAAATTATGAGTTTTAAAATAACTGCATGCGTTTTCTGATTACAGGCCGATGATTCATCATTTTCTTACAGTAATGATAAGAGGTATTGAATGCTTACAATCAACACAGCTTATCTTAAGCTTGCGAAAGTAGCTTCGATAAAGTCAACCGATAAGCATTGCTTCATAAAAGAGATTTATGTCTTTCTAATCATAGCAACAGATGTTGTTAGTGACTGTGTGGGATGTTTCTTTTTGATAGATATTTTTGAGAGTCATGCAGGTTTTGTGTGTTAGCTGTGTTAAGTGGCTCATTTAAAACAGCTCACAAAAAAGTGGAGCTATATAGACATGTAAGAAAGGATGCATTTTCAGTGGTACTTTCACTTCCTGTATTTGTTTATCAACTCTAAGCACTTTTTATCCCCTATGAGAACAAACATGGGAAATAAACATAGTTACAGACCATATTAGGTCTTTTAAAACAACAGAGGTTCATGCAAATGTTACGCAAACATGGCGTGTTTGGTATGGCGCTGTGGAGAACTAAATATGAAAGTCATATTCACGTGTTAGGATTTACCCTGATGTCCTTTTCTGGCCAGTTCTGGAGGATTGTTGCTATATGGCCACGGTCGTGAATGGTGATGAACAGACCCCTGAAACACAGACAGAAAGAGACTTTATTAACAGATACATCAGACCATATATCATTTAATATCAAAGAATCAAAAGGCACACTGGCCCATTGTCCTCACTTGCTGGGCTGTAATCATGCCTGACCCTAATGAGACAAAGGTCAGTGTAATAATCCTATAATGACAATGGCAACACAAAACCCAAATAACTTATGGCCACTTTGTACTTTAAAAGACCTTCAAGATTTAAAAGAAAAATAGCTCTAAGCTCCAACTTTGAGGTTGTTTGAAGTTGAGCTGCTGCGACTGTTGTGCCTTTCTTGTTTCTGACTAAGACTTTATTGGATACCGATGGCACAGGGGATTTTCATGTTCATCCCAAGGCTCAAAGCCTCTGCAAGGAGTTTGCCAGGACTGTGAAAGCTCCTGAAATATTCAGGCGTCTTGCGCCGAAACCCTTTCTAGCAAGCCTACCTCTTTCCTTCCCTTGCTCTCTTGCGTTAATGTCCTTACACCTTGGACAATCCTGGGATAAAAAGATCACCTCTATGCGGAGGGTCCAGCTGCCACATCTATCCCACTTGACACACCCATCTGGTTAAAGTTCTAGGGGCCACACCTCCTCCATGTGCCGGTGGCAGTAAAAGCAATGCTCTTTGTAAGAATCTGCTCATAAAGTAAAAACCTGTGCAGGGTCAAATGTCGAAGGCGCACGTCAAAAGGAAAAAAGGCCCAACACATGTTTAACATAAGTATAAAAGATAGCTAGATGAAGAGAGAGTCATGAAAATGTCCCGTAAAAAAAAATCCTTTGATAAGTTGGATTCTCGTTGTTTTGTGGAACACTTAAAAGTTCGAAATCGAGCCTGGCCATCGACAGAATGTACTTTAACTCTATCTAACATTTTTGTACATTTAAAAGTCAGCTTTGTGTTTGTTGGAAGGAACAAAGGAAGGAAAGAAGGAAGTAGAGGAAGGAAGGAAAGGAAGGATCAACAGGGTGTTGTCGAGTGGCTAATGTTGCCCTGTGCAGCAAAAAAGACGAGTGATAACAATTTCGATTAGTCTGCTTCAATTTTTGTTAGTCGGAAAATAAGTCCAGTCACCACGCAAGGCTAATTTTTCCTTTGACAAATGATTTCTGTAAAGCTCTTCAACAGATGGATACGTGAGATAAATGCATCTCCCTTATGCTGCGTTCACATGAGTCTGGCAGGCGCCTGGCAACAAATAGACAGAACAGCAAAACGGCAGAAAGTACATGAGACACATAACTCACAAGAAATTGAATGAAGATCAAAAAAACAAAAGCTGGGATCACTGAATTGTTTGCTTTAGTCTTGGCTAAAGTGCATAGCTGAAATTTTACAGAAAACAGTAGCTAGCAGGCGCAGTATTTGATGGCTCAACCAGTTAACCAACACAGACAAACTAGTGGGTACAATGAGCAGCTGGAATGTTCAAAAAAGGATTTTCTTTTTTTTAATATTGAATAGTTATCATTAATATATCAAAAGCCATTTAAATGTAGAATATAAAGCTTGCTTTCGTGCCTGGTTCTCTTACGTCTCATTGATTTGAACAACCTGACACAACTCAAAGTTCCAGTTTCGGAAGTACGGGACATTGCAAGATCATCTGGAAATAATTTCTGCATATTGGTCTTTGAATCTTGCTCCTACTCCAGGCGTCCGATTACCAGTACAAATATGCGTGGGTTGAGCCCTGATTTACTGACACTGACGCTGTATGATTTTTCACTTTTATTTCGTAAAATAACAAAAAAAAAAGAAAAGAAAAGAAAAGAAAAAGGACATTTCAGTTTTGGGTTTAAATGTCCAATTAAACATATCAGTATAGGCAAAACGAAAGACTTAACTCTCAAAAGAAAGAGACTAATCTATGAAAAAGGGTGCCTGATATTACAACCTTGACCTAAGAAAAAATGAGTGCAGACAGTAGACGATATGACTGATTAAGGTGGATTTACTCTTGTTAAGCTTTAAGGGACGTGGGTTTCTCCGTGTGCAGGTCATCCGCAGGCCATCAGGCCTTAGACATCCTACCTTTTCATTTTTCTTCCACTTTAAAGACAAAAATCTCCACATCCCATGTGCAAACGAAGGGCTATACCGGCTATAACGGTGAATTTGTGTATCAGAACTGGAGGTTTGAAAGAAAAGACAAAGTGATGCAAACTGCAAGAGTTTAGCCAAAGCCAAGAGTGCCACAGCGAGTTAAGAAGACTGTAAATGAGTCTTGAAGCCTGACCCGACTCTTTTTTTAAGGATGGAGGACAACTATTTGAGACGGATGGAAGCAGACAGGGAGGGCGGCTGCAGCACTTAATCCCTGTCAACACAAGGGTCACTGGAAACGGCGCTCGTAATTATTTGTTCAACCTGTCCAACCCTCATTTTTTTTTGCCACTTTGCAATTTCAGCGGAGCTACTGTCCCAGTGACCTTTGAACCTAACGGGTAGAATGAAGAAGAGCTGCAGGGGTTTCGGTGAAACAGAAAAACACCAAACACACCAATGGCAATTATAACCCGGGCCCCAGTAGGAGAAGAAAGCTAACAATAACAGCACGCAGAGAAAACTTCTCAATCCCTGATAACCTGCACCAGCTGCCTGGAAGACTGTCCACTGTGCACAAGGTCCGCTTGTCTCTGATGAATTTCTGATGAAATTTCTGATGAAATTCATCAATGAAAAAAAGAAGGGGAGCAAATTGTTGCAAAATGAAGTCATTTTGTCCTGTCGGAATCTATTATGCTACCTCCTCGCATTAAAAAGGAAAGCCTTCCGTCTCACAAAACGGCTCCTAATGTAACACAAATGCAAACAATGTGTTCCCAAACGACAAAGACCACTACTCTACGTTGACAGAAGTTCCATTAATGGACGAGCCCAAAATCATTTCTGCTTTCATTAGTCAAGCACTTACTAGGTCTAGGTTGTCCAGGATTCTTTAAATGGAGTTCGTTTTTCTCCTATGTATTTTATTTGAACTGTCAGTTACTTGTTATTCCATCTCTGTATCCTATATTCACTATTGCAACATGACAAAATAGATTGCTGTATAAAGAAACCCGGACTCAACTGTTGTCTGTCTGCTTTCATGGTCTTCAGTGAGGGATCGTGAGGAGAGTTGTCTCTACCAAACAGTGGTGGGCAGTGCATTTCACGTCTAGGCCTTCAGTGACGCGACATTCACTGACTTAGTCCTACCTAAATGTGCACGCCTCATGATATCAATATGGTCAAAACTCTAAAATAAATGGCAATTTTAAGACATTAGTTGACAAATTCAGCAATAGTAAGGTAAGTGAACTAGCTGGCCTTATGCTGCTAGCTGCTCACTGATGGCTGGCTATCGGAACTGACTGTGATCTGCGTTCACTTACAGCAGATAGGAGCCTGCAATGTTAATTCTGAAGGCCTCAGGCAGATTTCATAGAACCTGACCACACAAGCTAGCTGAAATATGATTGGATAAATACTCTACTGTAATATACAACAATGAAAGTAGCAAAACCAAGAGGATATTATGACATGAAGAAAACAGACTATGGAGAACAACTTTATTATCAAATTTACAGGAAAAAAGTAATTTTTCTGAGTATGTTTAGGCCAGCAAAGACCCTCCTGGGCCTGACGGCCACCAAGTGTGGCAGTGGTTTGTTTATTGGTGGTGGAAGGCAGTGACTATAAAAAAAAAAAGATTAACATTTGGAATAGGTCAAAACAAACATGCCACGTGGGAGGTGCACAGGAGGACACCGAGGGCATGAACAGTGTGCAGAGGCGACGTGTTTTTGTTTGTTTTTAACTGAAAGACGGAAATTGTGACGGTGCTGCTTTTTTCTGCAGTGCTGCAGTTTGGACCGACATCAGTCAAAATGTGTGTTTTTGTCGGGGCTGCCGCTGCTGACCCCGGCCACAAAGCGTTAGCCGTGGCCTTGTTTTCTAGATGAGAGGAGGGCGACAAAGCGTTGAGCCGCCATGCGTGGCTCGTTCTGCAAGAGAGTGTGGCGAGAACAGAGAGGGCAAAGAAAACAACCTGATGGCACTGAAACAGCAGCGACCGCTGACCTGAGGCCCGCCGCAAAACACAGTCCAGGGAGGTCGGGGGTGGGCGTGGAGAGTGCAGCCCGGTGGAAAGGCCGATTTCCACACCGTGTCCCCCCAAAACACTCTTAGCCCCGCCGGGAGCTGCTCCCTCACTGACCCGTGTCCGCGGAAAACACCACGAGCCGCCATTCGTCACCCCCAACACCCCCCACCACGTAAGCCTCGTCTTTATTGTGTTGGAAGCCTCCGGTTAGCAAGTCGCACAAGGTTGGAGTGACATGGTCGACACAAATCACGGAGAAAAGCAGTGTGAAAATAGTGTTAAAGGTCACAGTCACGCACTAAGAGAATTCTTCGACTAATTTAACTTTAAAATAGGGCAGTTTTTTTTATTGGTGACTGGAAACAGAGGGAAGAGGTGAGTGTCAAATGAATGAGGAGGTTAGTCACTGGTCACATCAGCATGTATCCTGCGTTTGATTTATGTCATAACAGTCTTGGGTACTGTAAAAACTTCCTGGAAAAGGCAGAAGGTATTTTGTTCTTTGGTCTTCAACATCATCTACTTTTTTCCTTTGTTAGCGTAGTGCACATTCACGATGATTCTGCAGAATGTGACAGAAAAACACAATTTCTCTGTCCAGACATCAGGACATTGCAAGATCTATTGTGAAACCACATTAAGACAAGTTTTCCAAAAGGTGTACAGTGCAAAAATGTTGCATTTCACTAAAAAAAAACAAAAAACAACAGATTGTGTTGACAACACGCTCGGCCTGGTGTTGCCCGTATGTACTTGTGCAGCACAAGCATCTCCTCTACCCCTCATCCAGCTGGTGCAGTCACTCGGCCCAAAAATCTGTCAGTGCTGGACTAATTACTTCCTCATGGTGACACACCATAATCTGGGTTATGCAACAACAAATCTTATGCAAGACATTTGAAGCTGCAGGTCTCCGAGACGGGGTCTGATGGTAACTAAAAACCACCGGCGGCTATCAGATGGTCAAACACATGCAGTGCTCCATATGGTGCAACCCTAGGTCACTCTTGCATAGTGACACACGCATAAACACACTGACACAAACGGGCAGTTGGGGGGAAAATATATAACCATATATTGAGCTGATTCGTGGTCTGCGGCAAAGGAAGAGTTGGTTTTGTGAACCTGCAGACGTACATCTGGTTTCTGCACAGCGTGACAGTTGGGCTGAATAAAGTCGGGATGGACGGCGTGCTCCTCTGTGAAAAGCCACAGTTTTTCAAAAAAAAAAAAAAAGATTATCTCTCCAAAATTAACATGGCAAGTCATCCTGCCAGAGGAGAGCAGCTGCTGGGATATCTGAGATTTCATTTTGATTAAAGCTGAGAAGTTCAACAGGGCACCACAGAAGCCACAACATGCAGTTCTCATTACAGGGTGATTATTATTCAGAATTGCATAATTTCCTCAGTATGGGGGAGGGGGTTGGGTGGTGATCTGCTTCTTAATCATTTGGATTTTAAATTGTTTTCACTTTATTAACGAGAATCTGTTTTGGGATCTGCTTTAACGGCATTAAAAGTGCTGTTCCTTTTTTTTTTGAAAAGATGTCTACATAAACTATTGAACAATGAAGAAGAACCATGCCAGTATCAATGTAATACCAACAATTGCATACCAGTGTTTGAAAATTGGTATTGTTGATATTTGGACTGATCCCACCAGTAACAGACAACCTAGACTGCTGTGGTTATGTGGTGATCATAGGATGTTGAGTCTGGTTTTATTTAGTTTATTTGATTTGTAGCTGGCTCTTTCAACACAAATTGTACCCTAAGCAGACAATCTGTGTAATAAATTATGGTTTAGGAATACCAGTGAAGCACAGCGGTGTGTATGCTGAGTCTGTCCTGCACTTATGCAATGTCTCTGGTCTAATCAAATGACTTGGTTGGGTTTAAGTGATGTACAATTAGAGGCGCTGTTGTACAAAAGATCAACCCCGGAGTGACAGTCATGTAAAAAAAAAGTTTTTTTAATTTGTTCATTATACCAGACTGAGAATCATGGCTGATGATGACAGTTGCTGCAGATTTCTAAGTGGCTCAGCTTTCTGCATGGTTTCTCACTGTGGTTGCAAATCCTTTCTCTTCTCAAACTGACACAATTCAGTGGTTAACAAATGGCTCTTGTCATGTTTTTACGTGAGACCCCCAGACTGATACAGACAGTTAGAAACCCCACGCTCAGTGAATACTACTTATCCAATTAATCTGCTCAGTGAGAACTAATGGGTATAGATATGCTTGTTTATAATACTCACACCAAGCAGAACACTTTCTGAAAGGCAACAGTAAACTGGTGATTAGGAAAACTCCCAGTTGAGGAGAACTGCGACATTCACTCAGCTGCCTGTTTGGATTCAAACTGAAGGTCAGTACTAAATTTGGAAACCACTGCACTGACGTCAGCCTTTGCTAGGACCACATGTCTGGCTGGCATAATGTCAGGTAGTAGAGGGTCTTCAGAGGACCATAAAACTCGGCACACGGACCAAACTAGATAGACGCAGTGCAGTCATCGGGAGACAATGTGGCTTCTCTGACTGGATGTGGTATCTGACCACAGTGTGCAGACAGAGACTGAGAACAATATTTAGGCTACGAGACTGCTGGTTTCAATTTTCTTTTTTGAGTGGGATTTGATTTTTAAAGTCAATGGCTTTTCAGAGAAAGAATACAATTTTGATCAAATTGCAAATTTTTTCAAAGAATCCAAACGGCTCTTCTGGTTTTTCTTAATTCCAGAAGACTGAAGTCAGGAATAGAGGCTGCGACTGGTGTCAAATATACCTAAAAATACGACAGTGGCAGCAGTATGTGGGTGGAGAAGAAGAAAAAACTTAGCAAGAAAAGTGCGGGGTGGTTGTGCCAATCAATAACCAGGCTCATGTTGTAGTCTACACCCAGTTCAAAATAATTCATGGAAAATATGACAGTTGAAGAATATAAATATGTAACAGACTGCTGGAAAAGGTGGGGGAAAGACCGTTTAAAAATGTTTTTTTTTTTTTCTTAAGCAGCAAAGGGATCCAGATAGTGGGCGAGTAATTTAGCACAGCTCAACAAACAGTGGTCCAAGCCATAATCCACCTCACCACCACTCCTAAGTACATGGATGCATTACGTTCTCTGGAACTCTTCTACCATAAGATGTCTTCGGGGTGAATTTTATGCTTATTTCTTCCAAGAATTTAAGTCAGCAGGCAGGAGTGCGCGTAGTCACGCATTCTGTTCAACTCAGCTTTCATCACTTGGAAATGAAATGTGATGGGCAGGAATTTGTGGCACCAGTCTTGTTATTTATTTTTTTTCCCTTGACACCCTCCTCTCGTCTCTGGAGACAAGGCGCTCTTCTTCTTCTGCCTCCCACCCTCCGAGCCACGCTCAGACACTGACAAGATTCCATCTATTACAAGTATTCAACACATTGCCTCAATCACCCTCTCTTTTTACAAGAGCGAAGAACCGGCTCCAGTCCGTGGCCTCAGAAAACCATGACCTACACAACCCCCTCCCCTCCACTTCATTCCACCGAACTCCCACTGCTATGAGCTTGGGCCTTCACACAGAAACTAATCCTCCCTCGTGAAGCTTTTCTAAACTTGGAAAAGAGAGGCTGCTCTTAGGAATCTGAGCCAAAATGAACATGGTCAACGCCATTTGATCGGCCTTTCATCACTTGGCTTGATAAGGTACGGCCTAATGTAAGAAAGCCACAGACCAGCGTTCAAGAAACAGCGTGAGGTCCTACCCAAGCACTCAAAGTGGCAAGAGAGACAGTCGTGTGTCCAATAAGCGATATGCCCAACTTCTCTTTCAGACAGGCTTACATAACCGGTGGTGCAACAAACAGAAGGAAAGTCCCATTTTCAGCACAAAGGCCCTGCTAAATGAATCAGAGGCACAGACCTGATGAACCCAGCTGGCTATGAGGGAGCTGTCACTCCTCTGTAACCAGCAGGTTTTCCATCCATTGCCCTTTTCACATACAACCTGACATTTGGGGCATTTTGCTGTGGCCAGAAACTGGCGAATGCTGCTTATTATCAGCAATAGAGTAGTATTAGCTAATCGCAAAATGCACACACAAGAAAAGAGACTTCAGGACACTGCAGGAGACAAATGGACAATTTTTGCTGCTCCCATTTCTTACAGACATACGAGACAGGCGGGTTGAAGAAATGTGAAAACCTTCTCAAAACCTCAAGACTCAGTGGATGGGTGTGAGTTATGGCCCACTGTCTTGCTTTATGACGTCCACATTAAAAATGTGTCTATGGTTTGAAGCATGTCTGGTGCGGCGGCAAGCAAAACAGCTGCTGAGATGTACAACACACAGAAAACAGTCTGCTCTTCCTAGTTTTTGGGTAGCAATCATTTAAGCCGTGCTATATGAACCTACCTTTACATTTACGGGATAATGAAGGCAATACATGTAATTTGGCATCTGAACAGCCTCGCTCTGCAGAGTGATGGTAATTAAGTCATTAGGGTTTGGCTAGGTTTGGAAGGAAAGATTTTTTGTTTTGAGACACAATGAGAGCTCTGTAAGATTGGAAACATCGGAAACATTGCGGTTCTGGTTGATGGTTTTTTAAGGCTAGCATCTATCGTCATCATGGTCACTCTAATAACCGTGTGATTAGGGCCCGATCATGGTTTACAGTTTACAGAAACATTGCTGTAGGGCACCTGATGTTGTAATTTGCTCTGAAACATCTCCTGGAATTTTTTTTGACAATGACGCTGTCTAGTTGAGAGAAAAAGCCACAATAACATCAAATTAAATATGATTTACTGATCAGATATTCGCATGGGTGGCTCAAAACCTCGCAACTGATTTGTGATAGCACAAACAACTTGTTGTGGCAGCACACAAATGTAGGTTTGGTTACATGATGTAATCTAAGAATCATAAAATCCATTCTGTTGGCGTCATTCCCCCTTTCCCTGTTGTGAAAAGCTATAATACTGGGTGCAAAACACTGCAATTAGCCAGCAGAAACCCAACAACAACAAATACCCATCTATTCCTTCGAAGTGCAGATCTTTCAACCACTTCCTCACCTGATTGATTTTTATCTAAGCAGAAGTTTATTTCCATTGTTTCGCTTTATCTGCAAGGCATCCCACAGGAAGAAGGTGAGGGCATTTTAAGGCTTGCTAACAGAAAATTGAGCTCTAGCTGATTGTAGGTTATGCTGAGACCTAATTATAAGTTATCCGATTACCATCAAGATGGGCAGGAAAGTCACCTGAGGTCAAACCTGATGCTGCAGGGGTCAGAGTGGTGGAGGGGCTGCGACTTCACCAAAATCACTGTGAGATTGTTTTCGTTGTCTGTGACGACAGGCATTTATTTTGGCCGTTGGTCACACAGTGTGTGTGCAGTCATTATTGGGTCTGTTTCCATCAATCACATTGCTGTGTTGATACTGACTGAGCTAAACGACCTGTGTAGACAACGTCTGCAAGCGTTTTGATCAAACCAAAAGCTCTCGCAGCCTGTTGGAGATGGACAGATTCAGGTTTTCAATTCTGACTTCATCCTGCATGCAGGAGAATTACACCCCTTCACAGCCAGAAACTGGTGGTGAGAACAGATGGAACTGCCAAAACAAAGAGAAAAATTAGCCTTCGGGTCTTTTTTACCACATGTATAAACTAAGAAGAGGGCGGTTTTGCCCTATAAATTAAAATGAGTTAATAGTGTCCAAAGAGACTTGTGAAGTTTACAGAGAAGTTACTGAAGTGCAGAGAGTGGGGTGTGTGTGTGTGCGTGTGTGTGTGTTGGCAGGGAGGGGAGGAGGCGGACTGTCTATTATCAATATGAGACTTAGAGTAGTTTCAGTCATGGTCTGAGGATTTTCAACATGACACATCTGATGGAGCATTTTCTGAAGTTAATTGAATTTATGTTGCTTATCCAGCTGGCAAAGTTCAAAGATCCCCCTCTAAAAAAATATATTTTTCTTTCTTAAAAAAGGTTTTAAAAGGTGATTGCATGATCTCTCAGATTCAAAGTAGTATTTCACAAAATTCTTGACAAAGCCAGTGGAGAATAAAGCATAAGCATAATTTACACTCTTTAAGCATGGAACTGGCATCAAGTTCTGATAAAGGAGTGTCTACGAGGCAGCATCTTTCAAGTTGTAGGCAGCTGCATTTCATTCTTGGTTACTTGAAGAAGAACTGAAGAAGTTTTATGGATGAAAGTTAAAACATCCCAAAGTAACCAAGAAAGAAGCTCAAAACTCAGTCCACCTCAGCTCACCACACTGACCTTGGACAACAAACTGACTAATTTCTTAAAGCAGCAGTTATCTTCGCAGATGGTGGCAGACCAGTTGTTTGCAATGGAACACAACAAAATAGTATCTGGAACTTGAGCATGAGCACCACACCTGGAAAAACAAGCACTACAGCAAATCAAAGGTTCGTTTGGGCTTCATGGCCACAAACTGTCAAGCTCTATTATAATCACCGACCCACATGGTCCAAACAGCTTCATCAGGCCATCCCTGAGCACCACGAGGTGACGGTAGGCCGTTGATATATGCAACTGTCTTTTGCATCGCTCCACCAGACTGTTAAGGAACTTGTTCGTAGGTTATACGTCAATCATTGCGTTGGGAAAGTTCATCTCGACTTTCCATCCAATGCCGAGGAAACCAACAGCTACATTTAAATTACTGTGGCATTTTCCATCAGTGCTGGAGGTGGTTTGAATGGACACAGTACATTTCGGATGGGCTGAGATTTAACCCTGACCTTCTTCAAGTTTAACAAAGAAGTAAATTAAGCAGAGGGATTCAGTCTGTATCGGTCGGACAGTATTTCTATGATCTTTCTAATGCGCGAGCCGCAAGCGAAAAAGCCAGAGGACAATGAACAGTTTTCGAGTGCTGATAGAACGCAATCAAACACCTTTGCATCAGTACGTGATCTACGCCGCGAGTGGCGCGATATTATGACTTAGCGCACGGAACGCTCAACGTCGTCCCGTGTGGCAGGTAGAAAATGTGATGTTGTGGCATGACTGATGTTGCTGATGTGGTCAATTATATCAAAACAAGACCCCTGAAAGTGCGGCTATGCTCTGCACTTTGTGAGGAGATGGGAGCACATGAAAAATTTTCTTCCTCCAAAGTGGGGCGTGACAGAGAAAGTTTGAGAACCACTGCCCTAATGCCATGCAAGTCTATGGGGTCAAAAGTCAACTTAGTCCTAGAGACATGGGGCCACTTGCAGGTTCATCGGGATCCCTCAAGACACAGCCACGTCGAATTTGGGGATTCTAGAAAAATTTTCTTCCTTCAAGGTGGGGCGTGACAGAGAAAGTTTGAGAACCACTGTATTAATGTCATTAATGTCTACTTCTGTCTCCAGAAACAACTGTATCTGAATCTAAAGCATAGCAAAGTTTTATACATGGAAAAAAGAAGCAAAACAGTATATTTGACAAGCACTTTGGTCCAGCTTCATTCATTCTTGGCTAATTCAGACAGTCCAACTAGATTCATCAGGTCTATAATGAATGCCAAGAAAACTCTGATACCCTTTCAAATCTTAGTGGGTGGTTATAACTTAAAATAATCCACCTGGTGCTTGGAAATATGTCCGTGAATGTTCAGAATCTACAGTTTGACAGCGCAATGACTTATTTCGACCTGGCACACATTCTATACATATGCACGGCGCAACATCACACGCACACATTCGCTCCACTTGCTGGCGAACCTCATAGACTGGATGGCTGAAGAAAAAGTCAACCTCCACATGTGCCTTGGAACAGCTCAGCTTTGACAGCAATACCACAGAAATATAAAGCTTCAATGCAGCCTGCTTGTTGATTTATGGGGCCTTCACAACAGCAATTGAGGAGAAAAAATAACATTGTTGAAGACAAAGACGGGCATAAGCATGTAGTATTTGAAGTGGCTCACATGTGCACACATGAGGTAAATCCAGAGGGTAACACATTTTACTGACTAACCGCTCCAGTTTCAGTGATCTACGGCTCGACCACAGTTCAGTGGGCAAAAAGTTGAAAGCTGCACTGTAAAGTCGTCCACTTATCCTTGTGTACTTTTTTCATCTTTCTTCAATAACAAAATATCAACAGAAAAAAAAATTCCAGTCCATGTTGTCAGCCCACTTGACACGTGCAGAAGAAGTTTTGTGTGAAGACACCTCAGGGTCTACTTTAAAAGTACAAGCCAGACTCAACGTGACTCACGTGGAGAGTAAGATAAGCTTCATGGGACCATCGGTAAGTAATTTTTTCCAGTGTGGGTTGGTAAAAGTACCTAACATTAACATCTGACTAGTGGACGGGGGGTGGAAATAAAACAAAACTTTGCCTGTAATTTTGCTGCTGCTAGGAAGGTAGAGTTCTTTACTCGTGGGTAACTCAACAACTCCAGTCCAGCTGAAATCCCATCACTACTAAAGTACAGGGAAATAAAGATCTCTGGGCATGTTGTGAGTGGGTTTCCTTTGATTGACTGCTGTGGCAAACAGTCTTTCAAACATTTTAAAGGTCAACCGGGAGTGGAGTGGACAGACAGTCCGGGTTTGAAATGTCCCAAACTTTTCCACGCCATCGCCCCCCAAACAGCATTAGCTTCTGGCCAGGGACCCCCTTTGTGAACCAACAGACAATGCTCCAAAATGTGTAAAGAAACATCAACATTCATCAGCTATGTGCCACCTAAAAACCTAAATTAATAATCTAACACCATTTAAAATTATAGTGGAATCCTCAAAGTACAGTGAATTGAAGTGGATGCTTTCCTGAAAACATGCATCTCACAGCTGCTTCTCCAGCACGTTCTATATCTCTCTTTCAGTTAGCCACCTTGGCTCTATATTGTTGTTACAAGGGGTGCCCAGAGGTGAATGCTGAAAGCAATCCTAAATGTAACACACGTTTGTCTCATTAGGTCAATCCAAGGCTTTTCATTCCACTTGAATTTTCCAAAGCTTTCCTTGTCCAGCGCTGGCATATGAGCTTCTTTTATGGTCTACGAAGCAGCAAAAATGTGGCAAACAAATACATCAACAAGTCTCATTCAGCCATTCATAACCGGAGAGGCAAAGTCTTGAGTTATGCGCAACAACCGGTAGTTTCTTATTCACGCCTCTAAGCAGGTCACCGTGGTTCAGTGATCATGTGTGGATTTATGATTCACAAGGCAGCGCCATTTTCTGTTTACCCTAGATGCTCATCAATCCGAATGAAAATGTTCCTCCACCGCACAGGGGCTCACTGTGTGTGGGCCTGGACGGGGTGAGATCACAGCTCCAAAAGCCCCTAATCTGCAAGGTTGGAACACTTCATCATCCAACGTGCGGCACTCCAGAGGTGGCCGGGGCAGCTTCTGCTGATGTCTTTCATTAGGCTCTTTATACCCTCCTGCTGCACACCCTCTGGTCTAGTCTAAAAAAACAGCCTTGCAGGACCTAATCATGGTGGGTTCCAGGTGATATTTCAGTCTAGCTTTCATGTGGTTGATAATGAGTCCAACGGTCGTTTACTTCAAAGTGTGTGTTTTTATACCCTTAAACAGCAACAAGTAGTGTTTTTGCAGCGTGTAACACTGTGCAAAAGCACACATTGGAGAAATTCTTTATCATTGGGCTAATGAGACAATCATTAGCGGCTTTTTGATTTGTTGACAAAATCAGAAGCAGAAGCAGCACTGGCTATCACCAATCTTGTTACTCTCATTAATACCACTTAAGTAGTGATTTGCGCTTTGTGGAGATCAAGGAAAATGTACACAATAGCTGTTTTCTAACATGCTATCCTCATTTCAACTGAGGTAAATGCCTTGAAGCTGAATGTGAGATTGAAAAGTTACACTGCAGCTACATGAAAATACCTTGTTGCCCGTAAAGTTGGTATTGGTTTGTTTTCATACCCAATCGGCTGTTTAAATGCACCAGTAATCACTTGTGACTTGGTGCAATTATTATACTATGTACCTCTATCACCCCAGTGAAATGAACTTTGTTTGGCACGATAAGATAATGGTTAAAAAAAAAAAAAAGCATATGTTAATTAGATTCATTTAAAAGGGGGTGTGAAACTAACAGATATAAAATATCCAGTAATTAAGCAACAAAGGCAGTATTATGATGATGATGATGATGATGATGACGATGATTATCATCAATGTTGCACTACTCCGACAGAGTTTCAGAATGCTCACATCTTACTTACCCATTTCCACCTGACAGCTGTAGTAGCAGAGTCCCGTTAACTGAGACCGGGAATTCGCTAATGGGCTGCAAATGATCATCAATCTCCATCAGCAAGATGGATTAGTCACTTACCTAGAGGGACCCCTGAAGAGTCAGGCCTTGGCTTCTAAAAGGTCTATTACGTACATAGCACTAGACCATAGTGACACAAGCAGCGAAGCGAGAACTACTATCTTGCCTGTGATGCATGGGACCATTCTATTTTTGCCGTACAACACTATCATTTGTCACAACTGAGTACTTTCAGCTGTCAACATACAAAAGCAACATTTAGGGCAAAAAGACAAACAAACTTTGCGTAATAAAGACAGAGCAACTTTCTCCACTTAAACACTGTGTCCGCTCATAGGTGTACAAACCGAGCAGGGTAAGCATGTGTGTCCACTAATCTTCCCATGATGTGAATGTGTTCCTTTTTCCAGCGTTCCTTCCTGCCTCTCCGCCATCTAAAGATCACTGAATCAACCCTGTTTTGACACGTAATGGTGCTTGACCTTTGACCTCCTGTACAGGGCCTGGTGTCGGAGTGTTTAGGCAGATTAGCGGCTAAAGTCAGGGGAGACAAGGAGAGGTTGCTACTTCCACACAGTAAGTCTTTATATACCTGAGAGTCGGTGATTAGAGATCTAATCTTCTAATAGGGTAGTACAAGAGTGCAAGACTCCTGGCTGACTCCTATTAGAAGGGTCATCAGTTTCATGATGTAGAGGATGATGGCAACAAGATCCCCATAGGTGTCTTTTCATGCAAGTGGTATTGCAGCATGGTAAGATTTCATTTAAAAATATGCTCAAGGGTTGCTGAAAAGATGCTACTCATCGTTCTTTGTGGACCACGGATGTCTTAAATTTATTTCAAGTAGATTTGTAATTTCACAAGCAAAAAAACAAAACAAATCAAGAACTACATGTGAAGCGGCCAACAGCATCATTAGCCAAATAGTTTCATGTAAAACCTAAATCGGTCAGGGACTTGGTAATTTGAAACAGAAGTATTCTGCTCATTGATTCACCTTGACGCGCATTTTATAGAGGCACAAGCTCTCCAAGGCCTCTCGCAGCAAGTCCTGGCCTGCTGCACTGTGAGAAATAGAGGGGAGTGTATTAATGATTCCGCCAGCTTAGTGTGGGAGAACGTGAGGCATGCACGGGATACTGTCCAAATAGTTCTGCAGGGACAGGGAGTCAGGGACGCTGGGTAACAAGGCAGAGCGTCCAAGTATTTCTTCCCCCAAGTATTCAAATGTGCCCAAGGTAAACAAACAAGATATAATAATGATGAAAAAATGACTGACAGACTAATTTAGGTTGGCTCGGTTTTATCGCATATCAAAAAAAATCCATGGTCGGATGAATCAAGTTGGGATGCACAGCTGTCATTGAAAAGAATTGAGGAAAAGACTGGAATCAGTATTGCTAAACACGGCTAAACAGTAAGCACTATTTAACCGTGTGTTTAATTATCACAACCCACCTTGAATGTTAAACTCAAATTTCTGCTGGCTATGAGCTGGAGCTAATCACAATAGGTTGCCTCATGGATTATAGGCTTATTCATATCCTGTTGGATCTCCCAGCTACACCAACAAAAGGCACTTACTGCTGATCTTAGGAGCTTGTGGGGAACGCGGTGGTCTTCTCCCCTTTTAGTCCTATTACGGTAAAATGAACCAAACATACGCATGTAGCCTGCAGTTCACCTTGCAGGCTAGGAAAGGCCAAGAAAAATAGCGTGTGGTCAAGACGGGTCTAGCATTTAGAATGAAAACACGATCAACTTTATATCTGTAAGATACATCCCTCCGTTCATTGGGATTGTCGGCGTCAGATCTGGTTCCAGCTGGACCTGGTGAACCCATCCGAAAGGTAAACAGATACCAGGTCTGTCTACTCCGAGCAGAGCCGCGTTCCCTCCACGTGAACCCTGAACTGATCTCGACAACTTCAAGCGTCTTGCGGACCAACCGGCCGTCAGCGCAGCCAAATTCAATTTCAATTTCAGAGCATCACCAAGTTCCAGTTTTGAAGTTCACAAACAGTCGAAAAATGATTTACTCTGACTCATGCATGCTTTTGAATCAGGTGGGGAGGATGGCAAAAACATTCAGAGTGATTGTTTTGACAGATTCACTTCTACATTTTTGTGTGTTTCCTACATTGATCAGAACCACCTTCTCTCCCGAAAGCAAAGTTAGATCAAAGCTGAAAAAGCAGGAGGCACTGAAACCACAAAAACAACAGAAAAAAAGAGAACGTGCCTGTTTTCTTAACAACCGACAAAAAATATGTATATTGAGCCAGTGATCTGTGTCTTTACGTCCACACTTGTTATTTAAGTTGATACCTTCAATGTATTTCCTTTCAGAATGAACGTTCAGTCGTGTCTCACCTTGGTCTTGAAAATATCAGGCCGTACTGCTGGCAGGCCAGGCCCACGGTGGGGGTGTAAATGATCGGCATGAACCTCTCGATGTCCGACAACAGCACCCGATAGAACAGCTTCTCGTTGCGGTCCTGGAGCGCCATCAGAAACACATATCTGGGAGTGACAGGAAGGAAAACACAGCGCCTTAATCTTTAACATCTTGAAGACTCGGACCTGCTTCTTGCAGGAGGGGTTATTTAAGTCAGATGTTAAGCCCTGTGTGTTTATTGAGGAGATGCAACAGGCGT
This sequence comes from Thamnaconus septentrionalis, assembly GCA_009823395.1. Lineage (NCBI taxonomy): Eukaryota > Metazoa > Chordata > Actinopteri > Tetraodontiformes > Monacanthidae > Thamnaconus > Thamnaconus septentrionalis. Next base: position 12,880,948 of record CM020511.1, read on the forward strand.
GAATAGAGAAAGCACGAGGAAGGGTTGAAAAAGAAAAAGAGGGAGAACAAACTCACAATATGTGTTTGTGAATGCTGGTTGAGCTCGTGTTTCAGATGAAGGGGAAATAAAATTCAGCCCCTCGGAGAATCGACACGCGCTCTGTGCTCTAATTGTAGATTGAGCTGGAAGTTTACATCTGACCCAAATTAAGAAGCCAGAGGAAGCTCTATTCCTAATCACAGCAGTTTCCATCGAGCCAAAGAACACAAGGTGCCTCTTGTTGCAGGAGTGGAAAGCCTGCAGGCCACCCTTTTCTATGGGTTAGGCAGCAGTGACACTTGCTCAGGAGCAGTGCAGCCACCACAATGTGTCCAAAATGAGCTTCTTCCTTCACCCATCACATGAAGAATGTTGAGTATCTGCACCTCTCCTTCTCCCACAGTCCAAAAACCTTCACATGAGGCGATTGGTAACTCGAGATTGGTGTCGTAGGAGTGAGTATGAGTTGTTAGTCTTTCAATGAATAAACTGGCGACTTGTCCAGGGTGAAACCCATCCTCTGCCCGAGGACAGCTGGGATAGACTAGCACCCGCTTCCAGGGATGAAGGGAATGAGCAAACAATTTCACTTCTAGATGTTGTAGCCTTGTGCTGCGTGTGTGCACTGCCTCGAACTGGCTCCTTGGACGTCATCAGTGGCCTGTGTGGCAAGAATTGAACCTCCACCAAGCAAAAAAAATGACTTAATGGATATATGTAACAAAGTAGGGGAGATGAGGCCCCTCTTGGTATTTCGTCTGTAATGTAATTTATTTATTCAGGCTACCATTTTAGGAGGCTATGTTATGATTAGCACCAAATGGTGTTTGTCTGCCACTGTTTGTAATTTGCTGACAGTGTCGGGAGCAGGAGAGGGCCAATGGATACAAAGGGGAGATTTAAATGCATTAGACGCCCACCCAGAAACCAAGAAACTACAGAACAACACACACACACACACACATACACAGGGTTTGCAACATCATTTTCAACTTCAGGTAGCGTGATGCTACTAGTATCTCTGTGCAGTAAAATTTGTATTATAACCTAAATGTAGCTTCTTGCTTTAATTATTTGAAATTAAAAAAAATAATGCAGAATGAAAGTACACAATTCATATCTGAAAAAATGAAATAAAACAAAAAAAAAAAATATGATTACCATGGAGAGACACCACTTCAAATAATACCATAAAGCATTTTTACAATTTTTACAATCCCAGTTCCTACAGTCCCACTTACGGGTTAACAACTGCAGTCAGCTGAACTGACTGAATGTGATGACTGAACCTCTCAGTGTCATGTTGACAGAAACAAAAATATTAATTAATTCCCCAAGTTCTGTCACAGTTGTTTTAATCTGGCAAACATTGAGGTTTCCTCCTCCTTTCCTGCCCTTTAAAGGTGTTAACAGCACCCACACCCAGGAAACAGTAATATTTACTGTACACACCGCTTTATAAAGCCGGATCCATGCTGACTTTCTGAGAGCCGCGTTTCCTTTCCGAGTCATTCTACTTAAGCAACCGGGACATAATCCATCTCCGTCCTGATCTCTCACAGCGAGAGTGATCAGCTGGCTCCTTTTCAGCTTGTTACTGCTCCCTAACAACCTCATCGCATCTGAAGTTTCCCTTTTGTGTACATTCTGTTTCAGTTGGCAAGGCTTGCGAACACCCATTTCCTCTGTTGACAGCGCAGTCACTGTCGGTGCGTGAGACGCTCCATCATCCCGGATCATTTAAACCGCGTGCTTACAGCGGCGCGAGTCAAAAACACAGCAAATTCCATGACAAAGAGGGGAAGTCTTATCAATGATGAAAAATAGAACTGGAAGCACCGAGGTTCAGTCATGGCCCTGAAGAAGTCTCGTCCAAATACCAAAGAAAGTATTCGGAGCAATGGCAACAGACAGGCTTGAGACACGGCTGCTACTAAACCAGAGGTGGGAAGTAACAAAGTACAAATACTTTGTTACTGTACGCAAGTAGATTTTCCAGCCATCAGTACTTTACTTGAGTTTTACTTTTTCTGATGACTTTTTTACTTTCACTCTCAACATTTGTACACAAGTATCTCTACTTTCTACTTCTTACATCCTTACACAACATGCTTGTTACATTTGTGATTGAAAGATACACATTCTATTGAAAGTAATTCAAATATGATTGTTATTTTTAACTATAGTTGTTGTTGTTTAAAGTGGGGCTATTTAAACTATGCGGTTGCGTTGTTAAATATAAAACTGGATCATGTTTTATAGGGAGATTAATTTAGAGGATCTTGGCTTTAGGGTCTCTGTTTAGCACGTTTTCAGTCCAGAGAAAATTAAAAATGTAGAAAATAACATTGGTTATTGTTAAGTGTAAATGTCCAATAATGGCTGATTATATAACTACTGTTGATTACAATTTGATTACAATAACACTGAGAGTAACAAAGCTGTTTAAAATGATACAGATGCTCATGCAAGACCTCTGGTCAGTTCAGTTCATATTTTCTTATAACATTTCATTTATTTTTGAACAAAATAGCAACAAATGTATTCTTTCATTCACATCTGCACTAAACCATTGAAGTGACGCCTGAATTTGGAAGGCAGTGGAGACCTACAGACTGATACTGACAGTGCACGGTAAATGGTAACGATGGGCTCATTAGGGCTGTTTGCATGTTGATGTTGGGATGTTGCTATGGTGACAAATGAGGAAACTTCCAAGAGACCGTCTGGACCCAGTAGCCCCGAAAGCCAGACTCACAAGCAAGTCACTCACTCTTGACATTAAGAGTGTCAGCTGATGAGAACAGCTGCGTGGGCGGATGTGGAATGAATCGAGGAGCTGTTTCGCTGATATCATTGCAACTGCAAGTGTAAGTGGGGCTACGCCTTGTGTTCCTTATCACATTGATCAAAGAGCCAGGAATGAAATGTTATCACAAAGAAGAGTGATTACATCATGTGAAAACGACAAGTCCTCAGAGTCTAATGAAGCAGGCAAACCCAGCGTTTTCATTTGGGCGCTGAGGACGTTGTAAAAACAGTCCTGACCGAGAGCGGCGGGGAGACGGATAAATGGAAGGCAAAACAGAGAGAGGAGGGAGAGGGAATCACTCAGTGAAAAATGCAGTGTGCAGAGATGGATGTGGCCCTCGGTGGGACGATCACTAATCTCCCTCTCGTGTTCTGAAGGCTTCCAGATGTAGGGGCTCTCCGTGCGTGCACACGCAGCGGCAGGAGAACCGTCAGGGGAGCCGGCGGGAAATTCACCTCAGCTCAGCCGGAGCCGGTGACGCACTGAAGAGTTTGGTTTTCTGTCAGCGTCCGAGTGTCGGCCCTCACCTGTCCAGGTCATCCTTCCTCATGGCGTAGTTCTTGTGCACCCGCATCACCTGCACGTCCTGGCTGACGAAGCATGGCGGCAGGAGGCCGTGGGTCCCCAGCTGGAGACGCTCCTCCAGGGTGAAGGCCATGCCCTGCAAACCCACACAAACAAACAAACTGCATCAACCTTCACCATCGTAATGGACTCTAACTGTCTGTCCAACCTCTTCCAGAAATTACAGAAATATTTTATGCCAGGTAGTGATGTCATAAGGTTATTTATTTACATATTCTCATAGTTTTTTTTTATATCTTTTTTTTATTTTTTTTTTACTTGAAAGGATTGCAGTGATGAAAGCAATTTCCACTGGGGATCATAAACTGAAGGCTGCCAGCTCAAAATGACCAACTTAGGGGAATCAATGGGAAAGAAAGCCCCAGCTTCTATTTGACTTGCAAAGACAGAAAGAGTAAATTGTTTATTTTTTGTGAATGTAAAAAGAAAAGTTAAAATAACACAACATTTAGGGAACAAAAAGCTTTAAAGCTTAACGCTATGAGAATGTCCAGACAGACAGATGATTACAAGCATGAGTCGACTTACATAAGGAACCAAATATATAGTGGAAAATCCCATGTCAGTGTACATAACTTGCTATAAGTCTTTGCAAGGCTTCTGACAGACTGTTTTGTCCTCTTTTGAAAAAGTACAGTTCCAGTCAGACTGCTGTTGAATTGAGTTCAGTATTTGGGAGTGATTCTATTTTCTTTGACAAGTTATGAAAGAGGTTTAATACAGTGGGTTTTTACCTGCCAGAAATTATGTAAGAAACCTTGGCTATTTTTGGTATATGTCCATTGTGGCTCGTTTCCGTCGTTGGCAATTGTTATCATGTGTGTGGCCATGCTTTGAAAGTTCTTAAATTTAAACAATTCCATGATTAGGAAAATATTTCCTCGTCCTTTTTTTCCCCTAGACATTCCTGAGTGGTGAGAGAAACGGGGCAGCGCACATGTCCTGTTTGTTGTCAGAGGGGCTCACTTGCAAGCAGCAGAGGCTCGCAGGGAAACTCGCATGCGAGTGCGATGGCGGCTGTCACTGACACGCATCCCCAAACGCGCACTCACACCAAAGTCCAGACTAATAACCTTTGCTTTGGCTTTCATCTCTCACCTGTCCTCTGGCCCCTGCAGGGGAATATTAAAAAACAAGCACACGTTGACTGTCACGGGCTGTAACCTGGGAGCACCTGACCTCTGACCTGTGACGGTTTTTCACACACACAGGAAACAATGATCTCACTCAGGAAATGTGCCGTGCATTCATGCGACCTCTCACAAAAAAAAAAAAAAATGCGTTGGAAATAGTGAGAGTCTGAGCTAAACAGGAAGAGAGAACGATTTGTCCAGTGATCAAGCACAAGAGCTCAGCCTCTATTAAAAATGGGATCAGCGCTCTCCTCTATTCTCTTCAAGTGAGGCATGCTCATTTTTTATTTTGTCTCCTCTCATAAAAGGCCGCCAACCCGCCTCATCCTCCACATTCCAGCTACTGTTGCTGACTACTGGGACAGAAGCAAGGCCACGCCATAAACACTTGGATTATATCCACGGGTGATTGGCCTCGACTACCACAATTTACAGCCTTTCCAGGCCTGTGACACTTTCTGTGTTGCTGGTTATGCAAAAAAAGAAAAAGGCTGGAATAAAAGAAGGTTCTTGATCACACAGCACAATATTGCTAAGCAGGAAGAAGTATACAACACAGCTAAAACACACTTGAAGTAACATTTGATTTCAATTTTATCACAAAGTTTGTCAAGAGGGATGAGAACAAACACGTCAAGGCAAAGTATTTTCTTTTTGGCAGGACACCTGAAGAAATGTGCTGTTTGTTTACATGATACTGGTAGTCACTGCGAGTCACCAGTTGGCGTGATGCTGTTTGGACAACTGTCATAAATCTTTTGAGCGTGTCTCAAAAGAGCATCGGTTATTTTAGACTGTCGAGTCCTGATCGCCTCACTGCACTCTGTACTTTAACAGACCAAAGAGGCAGTTCGAAATTGCAGCCCTCTTCAATGATCAAGTAAAAATTTTCTATTTTTCAAGAGAGCCAGCTGTTCACTTCAGACTCGTCTGGCCTTACAGTACCACTGCTTTTGCCATCTGCCTCGGCCGACCGAGAAGGAAATAGGGAAGATTCCTAAAATACATGAGGCAAACTGAGACTAATATGAGACTGTAAAATAAGACTGCCACTGCTCTTTCATTAGTTCAAATATGCTTACCAGAATCCTACTGTCTTCTTTTGCGAAGCTCCATGTGTGAGAGTAGTCACATTAACTCTAGAAATTTATTAGATTTTCCCTTCTCAATCAGGCAAGTTGTCAGCAAATTTCACATTTGGTTAGTTGGCTGATATTTTAGAATAAGGAAAATCAATTCTGGAATAAAGCCTGTTAAAACTGATTTCTGTTTTATGTGTTGTTTTAACAAGGAATTGAAATCAATCCCTTTAGTTATATTGTCAATAAAAACACAAATGTTCCCGTTATACTGAGCTTTTGCTGGTTTTGAAAAAGTTTTAGTCAACTCTGCTCCAAGTCAATTTGCCTTGTGAAAAAAAAGAAACAAAACAGAAACTTACATTAAGGAAATCCACAAGTGATCATCCACTATACCATGACAGCCAATGTATACAACTGAACCATGAAGACCCATGAAAGCTTTGTATGCCTCATTAAGAATAATTAGCCACACAACTCTACAGACACTGAAAGGCTGCCACTGTTGCATGTGAAATCGATACCATCAATGGAGTCGAGCCCAAAAATAACCAATTAACATCCCCCACTGAAAAGTAGGAGGGAGCCCCACCATCCATAAGGGGAAAAGCTCGGCCCTGTAGGGTGAGCGATTGAAGATACGGTCGGTTGGGTCATGGCTGAGCGGTGGTGACAGAGGGAGACAAGGGCAGGGGTGGGCATTTTAAGGAGCACAAAAGCGTGGGAACCTTTGATGGCAGTTTGGACTTTTGACTTGAATGTTGACTTTGCCACGCCCACGTCCTCGACCCGCCAACAGAGCTGCCAATCTTCTTGAATCCCAAGGACCATTCCCAAGGAGTCAACATGTCCATCAAGCGCCATTCTTGGGTATTAAGAACCTAACATGGAAAATTCGGGTTTTGGAAGAATGTTGCCATTTCATATTACTGGTGAAATTTAAATGCAGCATTACGGCAAGAAAGTTTAAGGTGTAACCTTTAAGAAATGTTTGCAGAAAATTAGTGTTGAAAGCTATTTCAACACTTTTGCTTTTCCAAAAGCAAAAATCAACTTCTTAGCTCAATCAACAATCACCGGTTGGGCTTCAGTTAGAAAACTTTGACAAGTCATCTGATCCTACACATGAAAAAAGTTGATGTTCTCTGTGTGGTATAAGACCCTCACACCTAAAGGTTAAAGTCCCACTGATTGTCCCGAAGGATGCGAAATTTGTCCTCTGCATTTGACCCATCCCCCGAGGGAGCGGTGGGCAGCACGAGTGCCGCGCCCGGGAATCAATGGGTGATCTAACCCTGAATACTGAGTGCCAAGCAGGGAGGCAATGGGTACCATTTTTACAGTTTTTGGTATGATCCGGCTGGGGACCAAACCCACAACCTACCAGTATCAGGGCAGACACTCTACTACTAGACCACTGGAGAAACTTTTTTTCTGGAAAGTGCAGCTCTTTCTGCAGTAAACTTGCCTCCTGATACTGAGGAGCAGAGGCGGAAGTAGGGTCGAGGATCGAGAAGTTAATGTGTCCATGCCTCAGGACCTTAAGATGAACGCTTACAAGAACACAAGGAAATATATGCACAAAGCATTGTTGTGTGTTTCTTCCTAAACACAGATTTGACAGAAAGGTTTGACCGCTCTGACGCTGAGCAGTCAAACCTCTTTGCTCAGTGGCACTGAACTGGGTTGGGCAGGATAAACGTAGAAAGCTTCCACATGTCTGCAACCACATCACAAGTGCCTGTACCCGTTGCCAACACATGCAATACCCGCAGCGCCATGTTCCAGAAGCCATGGTAACAACCCAAACCTGTAATCTGCCCACCGGCCAGTGCCACCCTTCACCCTCTAGCTGCTGCCATGCCCAGCCCATTAGGGAGGAAACAGCTAATTAGTCCGCTCGAAGGCCAAACAAGGAAGATGAAAGAACCAGTCTGGAAGAAAGTCCTTCCAGCCTGATAAACTGCCGTTTCGGCCTGTTTTCTTCGGCACGGCCCCGGACACTTAAAAGGGCGGGTCTGTCGCCACATTTGCGGCTCCAAGATGAAGAAATTTGAACATTCTGCTGCCTCAGGCTTTTACTTTCAGCGTGCCGCAACCGCACACAGCTCACAGAAGAGCCACACCCTTCATTAAGTTGACTTGTCGTCGCCTCAGGGTGACAAGCCCCGACTTTCGCTGCTGCTCACACCTGCAGCAGTAAGACTGGATTAAAAGTGTTTTGAAACGCTTCCCTGCAAATCTTCAAAAAAGTTTCCTGCATTTCACCAGCTGTGTGGAAAGCATTACAGGAATGAGATGCAATTTCCTATGCTGAACTGTGACAAATCATCACACTCCGTCGTGATGTCTGCCTGTCAGCTTCTGCTCTGACAAATGACAGTACGTGACGATAGAATATGAACAAAGTGAGCACCCACCCGGTTGTGATTATATGAATGTGTTTTCATTCACTGCACAAACCATTAGGGGTTACGTTGGCGCAGAGTATAGAGGTAATGTACACAATTTAAGGGAATTGAGTTGAGGTTTGAAAATGTTTGTGCTAAAAACAACTTTCGAACAAATTAACATATAAATACTCCAGAATTCTGGTGAAAGCCGTAAAAGAAGTCTGACATTTTCATTTTGAAATATGTGACCAGAGATGCAGATAAATCAGAGGTAGCAAACTGGATTTAATCTAAAGACATCCCATACACTTAATGCCAGTACAGCTGCATTTACATTCACTTTAATATTAAAAGTCAGTCCTCAACAATGGCCTGATACACATAAAAGTAGCCCAATGTCTCAGACTTTTATTGCCACTGTCATTTTTCCTAAATAAAGTTGGATTATATCTAATCCAGCAGTAAAGGTCAGATCTTGCTCAAATATGTTTTTCCCAGTATAAGAAACTGAAATCATTTCCTAAGCTGCGTCTTTTCTCTCTTTTGTGCAACAAATATATTGGTCCGCGGCTCACTCACAAAGTGGCTAAATAACTGGTTTGGACAGACAGTTTTGTCCATGTGCTGACAAAGAATAATCTGAGCCAAAAAAGCAGAACTTTCTTGCTTTCTGGGAGACTTTTTAAAATGATGAAATCCCGCAGTCTGCAAGATTCCCAGGTTAGACAAGAGCTGAGGACCTTCCTGCTCATGGCTCTCTGCCATTCTAACACTCTAATCCCACTTACAAATAAAAAATCTTTTGAACATTCACCCCTCTCTTTTTCTCCTTGTATGCTGTCTGAGCTGCAGGCTCAATGGAGATGCCCTTTGCTCTGGCAGAAACGGCTCCCATTGAGAGACCTGAGCCTGACACGACAGGGAGGCCTTTCCCTATTGAACTACCCTCAACCACGGCTGCAGATCAGACATGGAGACAAAAGCCCACAGGCCCTTAGTAGAAAGAGGGCTCAAATGTTTGGCACTGAGATACGGCCGGCCAGGGTTGTGTGTGTGGCCACAGAGCACTTCTCTTTTCACTGCTGTGTGGGAGAGAGCGAGGGCTTTCTTTTCATCGGAGCCTGAGCTGAAACACGACAAGAGACGGCCTTTATCAGCAAAACAATTTGCTGAAAGTGGTTTACAGTGATAGCCATCGCATCTCACGCTGCCCCCTCGTTCATCTTGTCTTGCAATTATGTTGTATTTGTGCAAACACGGCGTGCGTGAAAAATGCTTCTAGCAGTCAAAACAGAACAAAAAAATCAAATCAGTTTTATTTGCACACTACCGTGTAATAATAAAGTTACATCAGGGTGCTTTAACCTTGGAGCAGGTCATGAGCATGCTTTTGTAAGCCAGCTGTTTCTAATAACAAGCACTGGGTTGTCAGTCAGGAAAATCTGCTTTTTTTTTTTTTTTTAAAGAAGGCAGACACCTTGAGTAGGTGCTGACTTTAAATAGACAATAGAAAGAAGAAATTACAGTGTTGTTATTGATTTATTGATTGAGTGGTGGTGAGTAGGACCAATAGTAACAAATGGTAATCACAAAGAGAGAAACGGCCATCCACATTCACAACAATGGATAATTGAGAGCTGCCAGTTAGCCTATATGAGCATGTATGTAGACTGTGGGAAATCGGGGCAGAACTCATGCAAAAGGAAAACATGCAAAATGGGATTGAGCTCGCATCCTTGTTGCTGTGAGGCAGCAATGATCACCACTGCACCAGTGTGCAGAAATGTGCACTTTAGAAGCAGCATTCAATGTTGGGTGCAGAAAGATGTGTTACTGCCATATAATCAATAATGATCTCTGAGCCGAGTTGTTTTGGAGTAGTGATCTAATTTAGTTTGACCACACTGGACTGATTTTCCTCCATGAGGTCCGTTAGCAGATTTTTGCAATCTAAACATTTCACCCCCCCAGCTACCCCCACGCACACTTTCAGATGTTGTGCCAAAAAAGGAGTATAATTGGAGTGTATGATTGTACTGTTTTTACAGTCCTTACATTTTCCATTTTCTAAATTTTCAAAGGTTTTTTTGTATCGTCGATATGCTGCTTTGATTATACGGAGCAGAGCAAACATACAATGTGATCAAAGAAATCACAACCTGGTTCATGTCCATCTGAATGTCATGGATGACAAGGGGAATGTCTACCTGAAAAAGCTGCCAAAGATTTGAAAAGGACAGCTGCAGTGAGCCTTCACATTCTATAATCTTGGTCATTATTTCTCATACAATGCTCACAAGCCTAATATTCTCGTAAATCTTGTCTGTTTCCACTTTTTCTATCTGTCCGTGCAACGTGTACCATTTCCTTTGTTGTAGATGCAATTCTTGATATCAGTGTCAAACAGGACCTTATAAAGATAGATTTCTGCACACAAATATTTGAAGTCTATCCAGTTTTAGTTGGCGTGGCTTACTTGTCAAACACAACATTGTGAAAGTAAAAATTGTGCAACACTGTTGTGGAGAGCAAAACAAAGATTAAAGACCGTTGAGATGCTGGCAGTGAGAGGTCAGAACATCATCTGCAAAAGTTTAAATACCTGCTTTGAAAAAAGCTGTGGGGGAGCTAAAATTAACACTCAACAGGACTATGAGAAGGTCAATGTGGAGCAGTTTGCGGTGGGCCACACTCTCTGCACCACAGAGCAGCATATCTGGATTCACTTCTGCTGATGATGTCACAACTTCTCTCTGCAGCTGACCAAACAGGGAACTGAGGACGGCTGAGGCTGAGGTTCCTGTAAACACAGCCATCAGCGTCGTCCACCCGACCCCACTCTCATAGCTATGTGTTCCACCGCACGGATTTTAACATGGATGTGTAGAATAAAGAATCATCCAAGTTCATCACTCCTGTGTATTCAGCAGAAAAGTATGGAGATAAGAGGCCAAACAGTAAGACTTGGATTTACTCTGTTCCCAAACTTAAAGGGGCCTCTTGCCTCAGGGGTCTGCAACATGCAAACTCAAGCGTCTTTATTCTAGACCCAGAGGTACGTACGTGGCCCAGACATGCAAAGCAAGTCCATTTCGGAAACCAGAGTCCATGTGGGAGCCCAATAATAATTCAGCGAGTCAGCAGACGCTGTTTTTGAAACGCGCTATCACGGGAAGCTACCAGATGAGTTTGCTGCTTTGGCTGACGGCAGTGGAGACTCTGGCCAACAGCTGGAGGAAAAAGTGACTCACGCATCTCCGTTTCGGCCCCAGTGTTTATAAACACTCGCAGATAAAAACGTGCGAGGACGCACACTGAGGCCATTCCAAAGTTTCAGAAGGACAATCGGCATATATCTAAAGAAATGCAAGCACCTTTGCTGCCACACAACAGAGATGCATTGATCTCCGTACGCCATGGTGGTACACTCTACTCACAAAAGGCCTCCCTAAACCCTGATCCACGGCACAAAAATCTGTTTGATCTGCCGCAGAAGCTGGCCCACACTCCGTGACGTCCTCAATGTCCTGCAGCACACCGCGCGCGTCCCCTTGTTTTAACAACAGCGGCATGTGTGTCTAGACTCTGCAACAACAGACGGTGGTGGCGAAGAGCGTGGATCGCACAGTGGAATGACGGGGTTATCCCAAAGTTATCACAGTGAGGATTAGCGGATTTGATCCAAAGATGAGAGAATCGGCGGGATAAAGAGTGGCACAAACAAAGAAAAGGGCGGGAAATGGGGGTAGAAAGAGGAGCAGGGAGGCGCTTTCATGAAGGTCAAAGACAAACCGGTCCGGCCTGCCAGCGTCTGGCTGCTTGGGAGGACTGGACGCAGACTGAGCCAGAGTTTTTGGTTGCCATCAACAAGCAAAATTAGGCTGGTTATATAAAAACAAAACCAACACAACACTCATTGCCACCACATGGATCTCACTGGCGCTGCCACATAGAGAAAGAGAGTCTGGTCAGATTTAGCTGTCGGCAGTGGGAGCACTTTTTGAGACGACACTTATTGTGTCGCTGTAAAAACAAATGAAGTATACAAAGTACAAATTCTTCACACAACGCTGCGAGCAGTTCACCAATATAAACCCACGCAGAGAAGTCTGTTTATTTCTGATTGAGAGTGTTTGAATCTTAACAGTTTATCAACAGCAAATTCCTTTAATCACTGGTGAATCACCACACAAACTCTTTCAAATTGTGTTTCAAAACTTTTTTTTATTAAACTTAACTTTCACTTTACCCATTGCCCTTTTCTCTTCAAAAGTCACTGTTACTTTGTTGATCGAAAATTGTGAATGGGAGCTTCAAGACGTGTGATTGAGACTGGAAGTCTACCTTGCAAGACCTAAACTGTCTTGCAAGTCTAGTCAGGCCAAACACAATATAAAGGGGGGAAAATGATGACAAAGTACAATGCCAAACTTCTGTGACACTCAACCTGCGATGTATAATGGTTCACTGAGTTCAGCATAGCTGACAAGTTCTCCTTTAATGATGTGTGCGTGTGACATTTCTGTTATTGTTTCTGATTTACAGCTAAATATTGTATAAACAAGAACAGCTAAATGTACCCATAAAGCAAAGTCTTGAAAAAAATTATGCTCTGTGTCAGTGATGCATGTTTGAAAAGGACACGAGTGAAAATACGCAGAGGTTTTGAATTGAAAACAACGCTTGATGAATGAGTTTTAGGGCCCAAGAGACTTTCCCCCACACCAGCCAGAGCAATTTCTCTCTCTGGCCGTGGGAGTCACCCAGCTTGATCGGGTTCCCACCAACTCTTGAGAAGTGAGTTTCTTCAAGGGTAGCCAACTAAAGACTGCTGGAGTGAAGCCCTAAACGTGACGAGGCAAATGATTTGGTAAAATTCCCTTCCAGTGATTACAGCTAAAACCTGAGTAAAAAGGGTAGCTTTTACTATCATACAGAGAAAGTAGGAGTGGGTGTATGTGTTGAAAGCAGGCTGGAGATTGGATGAAAACTTTAAAACTTTTTATCACTATGCGGTTTCATGTGGACTGGCAGATTTTCATTAGGACTGTGAGGACAAGTCAAGACACTCTTAAAACCGGGGGTGTCAAGACTGAGACTGAGACAAACCATGCTGATATCATGACCAGGCTAAAACCAAGACCAAAATGAGACCAAGACTAAAATGAGTTATAATCAACAGGATATATAAGAGCTGCAATCGTCACAGCTTATCTTCTGGCAGGGGAAGTGATCTGCTCTTTTCACTAGAGGGTGGGTCATGTCTGGGTCCTTAAAATTACAAAGAACTTGGCCATCAGCTTCTTATTATATTAGTGACTTGCCTCCTTTAATCATTTATTTCATTATTTACTGCTTCCTCTCCCCTTCATATATAAATGACTGTTTAACGTATATGAGTAATTGTTAGGTGCAACCTCTCCCCTGGGATCTAGTGTTTAGAGCACCTGTTCTTAATTTCACCTCATCGCTGACCAGAGAAGAACTCTATGCGGCTTCCACTACAACTATGGTAGCAATTCTCTAGCCAATTGCTTCTCAAGAAGATTTATGGCTCTGCTGCCGCTGTTCTCCAGTGTTTCTGACAGACAAAGCTCAGCCCTGAGGAATTCTCTTTCCCCTGATCTTTGACCGGCTTTGGCTCCTCCACACCGTCTCAATAGCCCACTTCTACAAACAGCTGGCTGCCCTTTGCCCACTTTAACTATTCTACATTCTACATCTGGTGTTTGCAATGTGTCTGCATCTTGGTCAAACATACAGCCAAACATTGCTATGGAGCACCCGTTAATGTCCTAACGTTGGACTATGCCTATACATTAATTTCCTTTAAATGTAGCAACTGAAGGACCTTAGTACTAAGGACAGTGTAAAATGTTCTTATAACAAGTTACCTTAGACACTCCATGTTCTGTATATTCTGTTATTAACATCACTGTGAATAAAAGCTTAATTTTTGGCCGCAGTCAAAGATGTCTTATTGAGGAAAGGCTGGCTTTAAAATGATGAAACTCATGGAGACCTGCATGATATCAGGAAGTGTTACCCAAGATATTGGCACTAAAATTTTACATTGCAATCCTCTATTTGTTTTGGTTGCACAACAGGAAGGAACTCAGTTTTACAGACAATGGTGTGCTTTCATGCCTCTATATTTAAATTGTACATTAGCTTACAAGTGCCCAAAGGTGGAAGCGGGAAGAACAAAAGAAAGGGGGAATTCAACACTGTTTTTCTCCATACATATTCACTCGTCTGCAATGACATGAATCTAAATGGAACTGAAGGTTGAATTGGTCCTTGTCAAATACACACCCCCTCGACTACTGTTGGCCTGTCATGTTCCATTCTCCTGTCAACTTAGTTGTCTGTTCTCAGAAAAATGATCACAAGCTTTTCAGAAATCTCCCCTCTGACATCTCCCATCTCTAACCACTTAGAGAGGCAGGCTAGCAGAGTGTGTGTGTGTTTCTGCACTTGTACACTTTCAAGTATGTCTGTTGCGCAGAAAGATAGAATATTATACTATGGGTGGTCTCAGGATCAGTGTCAGAGTCAGTCATTTAAATGACAGCCCATACAAAGACGTCCGTACGTGTTCTCGGGTTTCAGCAAGTCATGTTATCCACGTTTCACGGTAACCTTAAACCCCGTCATTTTTGAGGGCATCATACCACACGTCTCAGAGAGACCTTTCACTGCACTCATTGTTCAGATGTGGTCATCCTACACTTACAAACTCCATAGGTATCGGCAGTGCAGTGGAAACAGTGGCAAGACGGCGATCCATCTTGAAGCAGAGACGTCCTGCTGTGGCCGCAGAACACATTCCATATGTTTTCACCCAACATCTTTTATTCATTTGACCTTTAAAAAGGCTAGAGTTTTTTGTGTGTTTTTTGTGGTTGCAGGCCCTGAGTTGTAGGTGTGGCACACTACTCCCAAAAATATGGTAATATTGTGCTTTAAGGTGAAATTACTGGAAAAGGGTTTACGCGCATTCAGAAGAAAATCAAATTAAATTCACCTGTAAAGGTTGTAGTGCATTATAGGTGCATTCTGATCACTTTTTCTGAGTTGTTTGCTTGCCGATATGCTAACATCTTCTCAGACAGAAGCCCTTGAAGATTTGATTTGATTTGATTTATTTATTTATTTCGAACATGAAAAGTAATAAGAAAATAAAAGGGATACAAAACCCAAGATCAAATGAACACTTGATTTCAAAGCAGAAGCTCAAATGAATGTACCTTTTCTAATGCCACCTTCTACATTCAATGGTTCAACAACAACAAAAAGACATGAAATACCTGAACATAATGAGACTCATTACATATAGTAGGTGATCACTGTTGAGCCCAATACCTTACTCTGTTGGCACTCTGTCTGTCTCTTTCCCAAAGAAAAGTTCAATCTTTGGTCGTGCAGCAGGCAGCAGCCAAGTTGTAGTGTCTCTCGAGTGCTGAAAGGCATAAATAATTCCTGGCCCACATTCAACTTGGAACTGACCTTAAGAGCCACCTCTCCTGTCCTGCCAATGAATATCATAATTTCTGCCATGGTGCAGCCAAACACCTTTAAATCTATACTCATCACCTCCACAGCAAACAACCTTAGGTTCTCTGACCCGCTTTCTTCTGCCTTACAAATGTTTTCAGTTCTCTCTGGTCTGAGAACTGCTCCTGCAGCAGGGATGATGACATAGAGTATTGTCTGTGTAGCTTGGCTTTGTGAAATGGCTCTATTACCGATGTGTCTGAAACTGGATGCAAGAAAGGGTGCCAGATAAGCAGTCAGGTCAGTGAGGTAAGACAGCTTAAACCCATTGAAATCTGTCAGCGGGAGTGACCAACAAATGTCAGCCCATGGCTCCCACAATTTCATAAAATGTACACAACATATCAGCAGCGTCTGAAATGTCCATTTGTATCAAGATACAACATCTGCTTTGCCTTTGTTAAAGTAAATCGCCACAGAGCGAAAAGCGGAAAAACTCCAAAGCTGACAGATAACCTTGAAATCTACCAAGGGTTGTCCTCAGGGCTCAATCCTAAGAGTACTGACACACATCCGAAATGCAAACTCAAAAACCCCAAAATGACCCAACTCTCCTGGATTCACTGCTTAATTTCCACACATGCCAGGAATCATACGCTCGCTGACCCTTGACCTCAGACACCTAGCTCTGGTTTTCTCTTTAACATACTACAGCTGTAGCAGTGTTGAAGTGCATCAAAGAACTTCTGTGTCACGATACTAATTTCCACATTAAGTGTTTCACAGTGTCATTGAAGGGATAAAGATTTGAACCTGAATCTAGAGCACTAGAATTCCAAGCAGTGGTTTCTGGTGTTTCCGTTAATATAAAGTGAGAGTGAATGTTTTCTTTAGTGATACTAATTGAGTAAAGGAAGTGGGTGAGTAATTTCTTTATGGATTCCTGCCTCCTGCCTGCCTACAGGTGTGCCATTGAAGCACTGTACATTTTTATAGGATCTGTTGTGCATTTGACTGAGTGCTTGGACTTACATGTCTGAGAAACTGTGTGCGCCATGGCCCAGTCCCCCTCTAGTTCCGCTGGGATCAGTCTCAACAGCGACAAGAGGAAGAAAAATTCTTTCCAACTGGCCACAGTGTATCTCTAATAACGACCTCAGAGTAACCCAAAACGTGCCGTGAAGGCCTGCCATATGTCAGAGGTGAGGGGTTGTAAGTCCTAACATCTTAAACACGTTAAACTCACCATTAACTTATGCGAGTATCCATAAACAGAAATAAATGACACGGTGATTCAGTAGTCCAAACAATTAACTGTTCAGATATAGCTTTATTAAAACAACACTTACAGTTGTGTTAAAGCTGTTAACAGAACTTAGACTGTTAAAAAAATTCAAAGTGTGAAATCATCAACAAAAGTTTGAATTTACAACTAGCACGAAAAAGATCCTTAAAATAAAATTTGCTAATAATAAGCATTTATATCAACATAAAGAGCAGGTATTGGTACAATGGTAAGTAAATGTGATAAGGAAGATTAACACTAAAATTGTTTCTAATGTGCTCTGACTGTTACCAATAGAAGCCACTAAATCTTAAACACTGTGTGTGCAAATGTCATTATGTCTGTCATCATTATACCAGTCCACCACTTTGGCTTGGACCGAACTGTCAGATTTCTCACTGTGCCCATATTTTACACAAACTGCTTTGGTTTCCACATTTCTTTTAACTCATGATTTAGGGCTCCTCACTTTTCCAGTAACACAACCAGCAGGATGTTTCCTGAAGACTCCAGGTTTCTCAGCCGGCCAGAATGTTAAAAAGTGAAGTGGCAGAGGGTTCTCCGTTACTTTCAGCTGTAAGGGGAGCAGGTGGTAATTGCCTGATTTGTTGCCTTTTCGAGTTGACAAAAAAATCAACACATTCTCCATTTTCCCAGCCAACAGTCAAATAAACAAAGCACTGATTTATTCATTCATTTTCTATTCCTGCTACTCCTGCACTCATGAGCATCCTAGCTGTCTATGGAAGGCCAGGTGACACCCTGGAGTAGTTGCCAGTGAATCGCAGGGCTACATAGAAAGACAAACAACCACTGAAACTAGCATTTTTACTTGCAAAAATCCTACTATCTCGTGGCCAATTTCGCATTCCCAGTTTGCTTCATGTTCATGTTTTTGGAGTGTTGGAGGAAAGCCATTAGAAACACCTCTCTTTTTTTTGGCATGCCTCCATTGTAATTTTGAAACATCTTTAATATTTTGTTTCATTTTATGAGTGAATGAACCGTCCTCAGTGACAGCGACATACAGGCCTGAAATTAAACCAACTCATCTGCCAAAGAGACCACCTGTTAATCCCTTCAGCACCAGACAGAAGACATCAACTATATAACTGCATGAAGCCTCAGAAAGCCTGCATTTAGAATGGAGTTTGAAAAACCCAAACACCATATGCTTTGTATGGCTAGTACACACAGTCTGTTCTAATTCTTTACATTCACTTCAGGCCATCTTCCATGAAGAAAAGGGGCAGGAATTTGTAGGCCATGGACGTTACATGAAACACACAAAGACACTGTCAATAATTTATAGAGCAGAACGGAAATGTAGCCCCAATGGACAAACTGTACCAGTCTTTATGAAATGGGGCAACAATCTCAACCAAACATGTGCCTCTGAGTGTATTTATCTTTTGGTGTTAGGACTTGAATTAGGACTTGCATTTTTTTCAAATGGTGCTTTCATATGGTGGAGGTTCAGAGACATTCCACTCACCGATGGATGTTTGAAGACCAATTGAGTCGAAAGACTCCTCTAAGACCACCTTTCTTATTAGAAAATAACTGAAACCAACATTCACCATCATGATCTTTTTCCGGTGAACCTCTTTGTTTCTTGCATTAAGCCATAAATCGACCCACTGTGTCCAAATCCTGTACATTTTCTCAGCAACAGGGCAGATCCCCCTCCATCTGTTTCCTGCTGCAGTGGCAGCCATGGCAGAGTTCAAGAGCAATTGCCCTGAGAAAAAAGCCCTTTAAATCCATCCTTTCCTCTCCGGAGGAAGAGAAAGAGCACGCATCAGCTCCCATCCGTCTCTTTTCAGGATCTCGCAGACTGACTAAGCTTTTCCCAGCGAATGCCTCCCAACAAATGTGCCGTGTAAGGGACTCTCGCATTCCGAAACGAATGGATTCATTAGCGGGCCGATGATGATGATGATGATGGCATTTAATCTTTGTTTACAGGGACAATACACGTCTATTAGACAGATAGTTGTTTTCTCCATCAACATGTCTGATTGCTGCAAATAATGACATAAGATGTTATGTAGGGGTTCAGCAATAGTTCAGCTGGTAGACTGCAAATGAAAATGGAATGTTTCCATCGGATTTGATTGACATACAAATCTGGTAAAGAGTCAATTAAATGCAAAAACAATTTTTAACGATTATTCATTCAAAATACCAGAAAGTCTTTGCCCTTCGCATTCAAAGTACCGAAATCAGGTCTTTTACTGCCAGTTGTAGCCTCCACGTTAAACTCTTTGACATGCCTGTAGATAATTTTTGCTCCTCTAGTCTTGCAAATTGCTCCCTGTATTTATTCTTTATCTTTTTCTGTTGTTTTTAAAAGGCAGCTCACTGACAAATCAGCCACATGAGTGTCGGCACCTGGGGGCTGCAGGAGGTCAAAACAAGAGCAATACAGATTCAAGAGCAACAGCAAAATAAGCAGTTGGCAGATAAGATTTGGCTAAATTTTCATTGGCACAACTTACACACTCTGCAGTTAATCCAGCAAATGCGTGTTGCTTTCAAAACCCGTAGAATTTCATAGGAAAATAAGCTTCCCAACAGTGTAAAATTTATTGCCAAGAAGCACTATTACAACTAAACTAATCTTTTGTGCTATGTTTTTTTGGAACTTAAAGCTTCGCCCCCCTAAATGTTACAATTACAAACTATCTTTATAATTGAGCAAATCAAATACAATAATGGCTTTTGCTTGGGGAACACATTGAACACTCATTAATGAAACAGCTAAACCACCACAGTGAGACAACAATGGGGTAAAACGTGTTTTCCTAAATTCTTCAAACAAAATAATGCAGCTCTGTCAGCCAATAGAAGGATACCATGTGGAACCTATAGGAAAACCAGGTTAATGTGATATGTTGGGTCATCCTTTATCCAGACTTCAGAAACTAAATTTTATTTTTGACACTTTCAGCAGTATTATCAACAAACCATAGGTCCATTCCAAGTATAACATTTCATGAAACATGTTCTGTTAGTTGTCCTCCCTTCTCTTCTGCAAGATACTCTTTCATGGCAGTAGTACAGAACATCTCTTGCCATGTGAGGCAAGACAGACACTTTGCCTCTAATTTCCCCTCTCACTTGCACGAGTCATGATCCCCACCTAGCAACGCTAAGCTCCGACACGCACCAAAGAGCGGGTCTTAAATTCCTCATTCTGAGCAAATACGCGGGCACAGAGCTCCTTAAATCAAGAGGTGTCAACTTGTGAATGTACAGACACACTTATTGGTCAAACTGCCCTGAAAGCTGAGCAGCTGTTGACTTAAGGAGGGCAGCCCTTAGTGGGTGGAGGTGGTGGATGTGCAGGGGTTCTTCAAAAGCCAATCCCCTTGAGGCAGCCCTTTCATTCTGTCAGCTCACGGTCCCTTAGGAGCCTGAGCGTTGCTGGGAAAGCATCCAAAAATCTGAGGACAGCGGCAACACTGTTCGGCCTTGGGTCTCAGTTGCCATCTTTCGCACCTATTAAACCTTCAGACAAACCCTTTATTTTACAAAGACTTTACAGGAACTGTCTTGACAAAAGGTACCGCGCAACCCTGATCTGGAGCCGAGGCAAAACAATACTCTTCTGGTTAGTCATCGGAAGATTTCACTTCCTTAAAACAACAATAAACCATCAGACAAAAATCCTACTCAGTCTCGTGTCCACTGGCTGACCCGCCGCCGTAGCACTGAAAGTCTACATTTAATCTCTTTGCAGTTCAACAAGGAGCCAATCCAATTTCAGGGGTTGACCCAAAATAGCTCAATTAGCCCTCACGCCTGTGCGGCCTCACCAAGGGAGCTGCTCCAGTAGTTTTCAAAGTGAATGTCAACCTTAAGCGAGGGCCACGTTGAAAGGTTTGCGATGATAAAAATCTCCGTCTTAGTGACCACCTACATGGCAGCTCTTTAACAACACCAAGACTAAAAAGCGTAAAGTTTTTTTTTCTTTCTTCAAAAAGCAAACATTAGTTCTAGTAAGTGAATGAGAAAAGCCAGAACAGAGTCTTCACTGATGCTGTAACTTGTAGCCAGCGATAAGGGGCACAGCTTTTCAATTCAGAGACAAAACAGCCACCTAAAGTTTGCTGTTTTTCCTTCTCGTGTTTGTATTGGCCCTGCTTGAGATAAGCGGTTGGATTTTAGACCCAAAGACCCCAGTCAAGTTCTCTTCTTAATGACCTTGTTCTCATAAACAGTAGTCATTCAAAAATAAAATTTGACAGAATATTGTTTCCTTATTAATGACAAAATAAATAGATAAATGAAACTGTCCCTGCAAACACTGTTTTTCCAGAAATGATCTGCTTACTGAGGACGTCACGTGAAATTGTTGTGGCGTCTATAGTCTGTACACAGGGAGACTTGTAAATGGCTGCACTTGGCTGCTTTCTCCAGTCTAAGAATCATTTGAATGCTTTAATTAGACAATTATTTAGCAGTTTCTTAGACTTATAAGACACTAAAATTGCAACTGCATATACTTTTTTTCTCAAAGGTGGCTTAGTTGAGACCATTAAAATGCAGTTTTAGTTTCTGCTACAGATTCCACAGTGAGTTGCCTTCCTGCTTCCTACTGCACAAGCATCCTTGAGGAAAACAGACTGGGCCGCAGATGGGTGACGATGGTGGGATGCTTGAAATGATCCTCATGAGAAAAAGTGATGATGCTCAGACTGTCTGGCTCGTGGGTGGGGGTGGGGCGCTAAATTGAGCCTCAGAGTGTGCTGAATAAACACAACACAATGAGTGTATGCGCTGGTGGTCTGTGTGTGTGTGTGTGTGTGTGTGTGTGCATGTGTGTGTGTGGTGGGGGTGTCAGACAGTGGCAGTCATCATATTACAGGTTTCTTTTCAACCACCCTTGAACAACCCCGATAAAAGCACTTGAGGGGCTGCAGGTTAACAACCAATTTAAACGGTTTTCTGAAACATAGAGCATGTGTGTGTGTTCCTGCGCACGTGTGAGTGTGTGTGTAAGAGAGAGGCTCAAGTTGGGGTTGGTTGCTAGAAGGGAACAAGGGTGTGCCTTTTCTTTGTCTGGCTGATCCACTTCAGTCCATCAGAGGAATGTCTAGTGATGTGCACTAACTGTGAAACACCTAGCCACACCTGGGGCTGCGCGCGCACACACACACACACACACACTTAAGGCATATATTCAGGGGAGCTCTGCGGTCCGCCTAGTGAGGGGAACGGACAAGCTCAACTACCCGGCACGGCGTCTAAACACAGAAGGTTTTGTCCCATTTTTAGCGCTCATTTAAACAAGGGCTTGTAATCTGACTGCCAACATCATCAGGATAAACCTCACGTACACTTGCCACTGTCATCCACATCTGAACAGCTTGTAATATAGGCCAATACACAGTGAGGCATGGTGAAAATATCCCTGCCCCTCCCTGCTTGTTGTCCGTCCCCAAACCCCTGTCTTTGGAGACACTACTCGTCATCACCACATCAACAGAATGATTAAAATTAAAGATATGCGCGTCTGTCACAGCATATATCCACATAAACAGGGAGAAATGGGTCAAATTCCTGGTTCTGTTTTGGGAAAAATGACAAAAAAAAAACCAAAAAACAAAAGTGTACAGAAGCAGTATAAGGATTTCCCATGGGGAACAAGCAGACACAATGTGACGCTGTACATTAAGGTCGACAAGATATCTTTGATCACTACTGCTAGAGGGAAGTTTACATTTGGGATAAAAGTTTTACATGAAACTTTGTTTCCATTTCCAGAGTAAAAATGAAATGTTGACCTGATGGCTGACTACTTGTGTGCGAAGTCTACATTAACGTATTTTCTCCTCAGATAACAAAGGAGCTTTGGCCTGAGAACTAGCTCTGAGAAAAAGTATCAAATGAAACGAAAAAGTGATTAGAACTAGGAACAGAAGGGACTCATTGTTTACTTTATCCTGAGCATTGTCATATCATGAATAGTGACATGCAGATTGAGACAAAGGAAAAAAAGGGAAATATTGCAAAGCCTCATGGGAAACATAGCTGACAGCACAAACAAATGAATTGCTTTGATATACCACAACTTAAAACCCTATTCCCCCCAGAGAGCTTTTATTGGTCATGACTGTGCAGAAAATAATCTTTGTCTTTGTGTCACTGCAGTCTGCTGCAGTGGGAAACAAAGTTCAGAGCTGCACTGTCTATTGTCAGTGCCGGGGAATTAAGTTGTGTTGTCTCTGCCACATTCTACCAATTGTGACACAATCTAATTCCAAGTGCCCGTACCGCAATGAAAACCTTATCAGGCCTTGGGAGCAGGAACAGGGAAGCTGGAACTCATTATGCTAAGCATGGGATCAGTCACCATGCCGCAACCAACAAAAAGGTTCGCACACGCCCAGTGAGGACAATCCTTACCACACAAACACAAACATTTCTATTTCACAATTAAAGGCCATACATTTGGGTCAGTGTTGTTGTTGTTGGTTTGTTGCTAAATTCACTTTGATCTCAGTGAAAGGATAATGAAAAGCAGGTCAGGAAGAAATCTTTCCAGAGAGCAGAAGTTGTGTGCAGCCAAACCAACGTGTATTTAACATGAGATCCTAATGGTTTCCAGTTGCAGCACAGGCCTATCAGGATTATTCCCACTTGGCACACCAGCACATCCTCAACGCAGAATCAGATTCACTGTCGTTCCTTGCAAGCCATAAACACAGACGGCTGGTTCCAGTCTTGCATCAGACAGACCATCCCGCAAAGTAACATGAGGAAGTTGTGGTTGCAAATGGGGCATCCAATTGGAGCGACGTCCCAGCACGAGTACTTAATTTAAGCTTTAGTGGGCCTTGATCATGCAAAATGTTAGTGATTTTGGAAATGTCTACGAGTACAATATGACTGCGGCATCAAAAGGATCAGTATGGGTTTTCTTAGTATGTAGACATAATGCAGATACTTTGCAATTACCTCCACTATTGTGGTTGATGCTTTGCAAGCACACTTCTCATGGTGATTGTGTTGGCTATTGTTTCCACTGAAATCACCAGCTGAATGTTGAGTGGGGCCAGCTGGACCTTTTTGTACTTTAAGTCTCGCCAAAGTGTCTTGATCATTGCCTGACTCTTTTCAAGCAAATACGTTTCTTCTTTTATGTGTTATTTGATGCTCAAAAAAACAAAAAAAAAAAACATAAAAAAAAACTCCATGATTGCAGCTAAGCTCTTCTCAGGTTTTGAGTCGAGTCCAAATGGGCTTGGTCAACAACACAAGAAGGCGGCAATTTTCCAAAGGTATTTTGGCTGCGTTTTGATAAAGCGTGAGGGAGTGGACACGCGTCACGTGTTTTGTGCTTATTGAGTTAACTTGCGCCGACTGCAAGTCTCACAGCTTCACCATCGCATTAAAAAAAAACAAAATAACTGAATGGGTGTCTGTTAGCACCAGATTTGGTGTGAAACAGCATCCAGGTTGGTGTGCTTAAGAGCATTTTTTTTTTAGGTGGATGTTGATGTTGTTGTTATTATTCAAAGCGGAACCAACGTCAGTGAGACGTACTGAGGGTCAAGATCCGTACAGATGCCTCATTAATGTGAGATCAAGCAGGGAAACAGAGGACGTCTGTGGAGCGTGTCCAGACTTTTACTCCTCCCCACAGAGAACCCTTTCTGCACGTCGCGCCCCACTTTGTTGCTTTATCGCGCAGCAAGCACTAAAAAACACACCCACAACATCCAGGTTCCGTCCCCCCTCCATCCCACCTACCCCCCGTTTTATATGGAGGGAGTCAGGTCCACTTTTCACGTGTGTGTTTGCGCGTTACGCACATGAGTCAGCATCGCACGCGCGAGGTCTGACAGCGGGTGAGGCTGAAGGGAAAGCCGGTCGACGTGAGGACAGGGGGCTTTCAGCGCCTCTTCCCTTGGCGTCAATTAGCAGGTTGTGCTGTGACTGGCTCCTATTAGGGCTGAAGTGGACCAGCTGGGGGAAGTAAACACACCTCATCCCCAGAGCTCACTGAAAACTGTAGGTGGGGGCAGCTATATGCCAATCCCCAAGTCACAGAAGGCTGCCTGTGATAGGTCGCTTCACGCTTTAGCAGTCATTTCCTACCGTCCCCTCTAATTTCCTTGGTCCGGTTCATGAACAGGGCTGACAGTGGACGGTTCACCTGGCTGCATAAGAAACCCTTTTTTCTGTCATGTCTTTAGCCTGTATGTGTTTAAGGGTGCCTGCATTCTGGGTCACCTGAGCCAGCTGATGGCAAGCCAAAAATAGTCACCAAAAAAGCAGGAGAATAAGACAGCACTGAAGTGCTTAATAAAATGTGTAGTTCATTATAATGTAAAAAGATGTAGACAGTGTTTTTAAATACACCACCATGTCATCATAATTGACAAAGCAGGCAACATATTGGTCAGTGGACACGTATTGTGGCTGAGAGTTTCAATCCCAGTTTAGAGCCCTTTTGGATGTAATGACACACACTGTGACCCCATTTTGGATGGTCGACATTACAGAGAGAAGAAAAGCTTTTGTTGTAAAGCAAGAACAAAGATGCCACGGCTGGAGGCAAATAAAATCTGTCTTAAATCTGATTTTAAAAGTTCCCATTTTGAAGATGCAAAGACGTTTATTAAAATGCACCATCTGAAGTCCCTGATCATCTGATTTTTGCATAACATTTAGGTCAGCCCACAGTATCTGACCCTCTTTAACATCCACGTTGTACACTGGGTCCATTCAGGGTCCCAAAGTGTAAATGAGAGGTAAACTAACAGTTTACTGTGCCAGGTTTATTGCTCCCAGGGGCCCGTTTCATGAAGTGTGCTAAGAAAGGTGCAGATTAAGTATAAATACATGCTTGAACAAAACTTTACATATCAGGTTAATATAGTCACTTAATCTTCAAGACCCTAGTCTAAACCTAGTCCAACAATTCTGATAAGGTTCACGAGAGAACAAAGAGATGTACAAAAAAAAGATACAAAATATCTGCACTTCTCTTAAAATTATTATTCCTTCTGATTTTTTTTTTTTTTTTTGAAGGAATTTAAAATGTGATTTGTAAAGCAATTTTAGAGGTTGCTTGAGGTTTCGTTTGAAGTCAAATAATTGAAATGGTCATGGTACAATATTCTACTGACAATTATTGCCACTTGGGCTGATGCCAAAGAACACAATGCAGCCACAAAATGACTCCTGCAGATTAGATTACACTGCTTATAGCATGTCTTCATTTAAAAAGTTGCACACATCGAGAAAAATGGCTGTAGAAATTCTCAAGGCCAGATGGTAGTAGAGAATAAACATTTTGTCATTGGGGAAATCATTCAGTGATGTTTTTAAAATAGGTATAAATTAAGACAGATAGACAGAATCTATATTCATCACGGTCAGGGAAACACATGTGGCTTTGAGAGAAAACTTGCTTCTGTGTTCATCACAGCAGAAAGGATGCCACACTTGATCGATTTATAAATGAAATCTCAAAAGATTAGCTGTACTGCAAAACTATAATTTCAAGAAACAGGCTTCACTGTTGTCCATCCTCATTCATTGAACAAAAAAGCAAAACTGTCATGTGGAGAAATTCAGAGGACGGAAATTTAGATTGACATACAGTAATTAGAGGGATTGATGAAAGAAAATACAACATGCAGCACTAATACTAAGAAGTTCATGCATCACATCACAATTAAGCAACAAAGCCTGACATTCATGTATTATAGATTATATCTCGATAAAACACAGTGCAAAGGGAGTTTTAACTGCATGTGTGCAGCCCCGCCCCCATCACAGCATGCACACTTGAAAACAAACACAGGGGCCTGACGCACAGTATGGAGAGGTCTCAGGAGTGGGGTCATTAACTGCACTCACAAATAGGCCTCTGTTGAAGTCACCAGCCCACCGCCCCTTTCTCCACGCACACACACTGAGTGACTTATCAGCTGGCTGTCTGCACCACCCAGGCTGTCAGTCGCACTTATCATGTCAGGGTAGCTTTATTCTTAAAAAAAGTTTATGGTGATACAAAATCGAATGGTGTCTACAACATGGATAGCGATGGGGCATTTGTAGTTTCCCATGTTTTTCTGTTGCTGAGAGGAGAAATATAGAGGCCCGACCCTAGCATGAAAAAAACTCAGAGGGCAGAAACAGACTGGTTAAGTGTTCTATATATAGACTGACTTTGACAAAGGGCAGTCATGCAACAGGCTGTTTGTCGAGGCGAACTTGACTTTAGCTTGGCCGTGAATTCAGTCAGACGTTTTGGATGGTCAGTCAGCACCATGGACAGAGTCCCAGTCACCACGGCTTGACCTCTGGGGCCCCATCCCAACGCACAAACCCACAGAAAGCACTGGAAAGGCTAAAAGACAACGCGTGTCCCTTTTGTTCGGCATGCCTTCGGAAAACACGCATGACACTAACTCCACAGGAAAGAGTGGAAGCAGTGTTATCAGAAAACAATGGCAGGGTTTTTATCGCAGATAATATGCAAAGTCAGCAGCTCATCTTGTGATCTGACGGAAGCCACTCTGCATTTTTCGCTGCATACTGAAATGTCACGCCTTCTTCCTCATTTTTATGTATAAAAAAATACAACAGGCTCTGACCTAAGAAATATGCAAAACATGCTGTAGGTAATATTGGCTTGGTACCTGGCGGGAGATCTGCTTTCAAGTTCAGTTTCGTGTAACATTCAGACGGAACCAACTGTGGGGGGCAGTGGGCTTCACTTGCCATTCATTGTGTTAAAACAGCACTAAAAAGTGCACTGCTATACATTTCGTGTTGCAATACATGACGCAGCACTGTGTACAAAAGCCCCTCTTCGTCTGACCACAGCGTCTGTTTAAATCTAAATATAACCAGGGCTAAAGCTGATACCTAAACCTCCAGATAATGCTGCGTTCATAGCTCGGTCAGTGTTGTTTTTTAGACCGACGGAAAGAAAACTTATGTAATTAAAAACAAAAAAAAAAAATCAGTCCAATCAATAAACAAAATATAGCAGTAGCCTGTACACTTACTAAAGAAAGTATGTTGATAAAACTGTTAGCAGCTAACGCTAGGTCACTTAGCAACAAGTAGCTGTTGTTTGAACGCTGCTGATACTGAGAAACTGAAAGCTGACAAAATAATTCTAGAAACGAATGTTGAGTTGTCGCATAACAGCTCATGGCCATCATAATCAGCTGTTGGGGCACTTGAGGATATATGTTGCCGGTATGTTTACAGTTGTACAGTTTCCCACAGCCCCTGAAGGCACCCGCTAGCTTGTTGAGCATTTGCCCGCTGCAAACGGAGTTTACTGTCCCAACCGAGACGCCACTCACCTTATTGAGGTGCGGGTTTCTGGTGACATCGTAGCCCCTCTTCTTGGTAAAGACAAAGGTTTTTCTCTTGTCCCCGGACTTATGCATCTCAGTGTCCACCGACTCCCGCCTGACCAGACCGTGTGCCATGTTGTTGCCTCTTTAAATAGAGCGAGTGAAGTGTCGTGAACTCAACAAGTGGATGCGCAGGTCGAACCGCCGAAGAGCTCTGCTGTGCTCTGCCCCTGTTGTTGGACCCGGTTTAAGAAGAGCCCTAAAGTCCTTATCGACACGAGTATCTCTATTAAACGACCAGACACTAGACTTCTTTATGTGAGCACACTCTGTCTGTCTGTTCCGGTAGTTAAAAAACCACAACTGGGATCTTCCAAACAACATTCATTTCCCCTTTTGCGTTATTTAAATATTTAAATGAAACAATTTAACTATTGACTAAGGAGTTTTTCCCCCTGAATCTTTACTAAGGTTACAAATACCTTATATTGTTTTATGACATGGTGTATCTCAGGGCTGTGGTCAGGGTTCAGGTAAACAACGGCAAAGGTCAACCTTCAGGTTCAGCAGAGTTATGAGTTATAGTTTCAGTAGAGTTGTGTAACCCTAGTCAGTGGAACCTGATTTACAGAAAATACCCCAGCAGGCTGGCAATGGGTAAAACTTTCTGTCTATTTTACTTATTTTGGTGTGGTAACTCAAAACAAACAAAAAATAAAAAACATGTTGATCTGTTTAATTCACTTTATCAGAAAGGACTTTGGTATTTCTTCTAGAATCACAGGGATATACATTTCCTCCAAATTTAAATTATTTCTGGGCTGCTTTTTATTTGAGAGCGCCCTGTCAGCATACTGGTGACATAAGTGGGGGCTGAACCCTCTGTGAACCGGTCTGAAAACTTAGAGTGAGGTTGAACCCATGCCAGATGTCTGAAGATGGGTGACCTGATAATGCCTGCCAGTCAGGTGTGTCTGCAGAACTGAATGGAAAAGAAAAGATGGACCCATCAGACCCTTAAACTACTGGAAAGAATGTGAGACCTCCCTTCTATCGCCCCCTGCAAATCATGCCACGCTGTGGGTGAACTTCAATTTTGTCTGTCCAGACTGATATCTCTGCTGAGAGATATAAACGTAGCAGAGTCCATGTTTTTGGATGAATGAATGAATGAATGAAAGGCTTTGTCCCAAGTTTCAGCTCCAGTGAAAATACATCATTATCTTTGCTAGATGTGCATGCCTCTCTGCAGGAGCAAGAAATATAAGCCAGCAATATCATTTAGATAGGTTGTTGAGGTTGACAGGGGGTCACTTGGGGTTTGTTTTGTTGTATTGTATAGTAAGAAGAATAAGAATAAGCATCTCTTTGTAGAATGCAGTTCTCTCTGTCTGTGTCACTGTGTCATGTTGGATCTATACCTGTGGACGCTCTTGCGATAACCACAATAACCTACACCTTGCAAAGCTATGCTCTCGCAAGATAATCCAATTAGCCAGGTTCCAAAGCCAGGTAGGGCTAAAGTTGACAAAATTGCATTTCACCATATTGACTGCAAAGTGTTGTGGTGAAGTTATACTTTGTATAACTTTTGGTGAAGTTATTTTTTAAATTCTCTCCACCGTGGAGCACATCCAAAATTAGCATATAACTTTGTCATACAGTTGTGTTTATATTACAACGGCCACTGCACTCATACAGTCTTTTTACGCTAATAAAATTGTCAGGTATTTACAATTCAGTAGCTCCACAATGTAGGTACTAAATCAAAGCCCTGAAGAAATGGTTTGCCAATGCCAATGTTATTGTTTGCAGACAGTCTCTGGGTCTATCAAAATTTCAGACTGTATTTGGATGGTAAACACATGCCACCTGTTTCTACATCATAAGCTATTTTTGAGCGGGATCCCAGTTGGCAGTGGGAGGGGCATAAGGAATGCACGGGGAGTTTGGAGAAACACCACTGGTCTACTAAAAAGATGTGATCAAAGTAGCTTGGGATGCGTAGTCATTCACTAAGCAATCGCATACCATAGTCCATCTTCCTGTTGCAGTCAATATATTTCACTTAAAACTACACGGTAGCACATGTCCAATCAGGCTGACTTACTGTGCCCAAGTGTTTAGACAGCCTCTGACCAAGGCCACAGGTCCAAAGGCAGACAATGACAGTGAAGCAGTTTTTACACTGCAACTGCTTCTGGAATTTTGACCAGCTAATCTCACAGGGTACAAGTCAAGGCTTCACCATGAACTTCAGCTATCAGGAAAAGGGAGCCCAGTAAAAATAATGAAACACAATCCTGACGTGCTTGCAAGCATGAAGAGCAGCTTTGGATTGGAGCTGTTACAAATCGATCAGCAACTTTTAAGACTTGAAATTTCAACAAACGTGCTGAATTGCAAGATTAACACAATAGTTGACTATAATTTATGCAATGATCATAGGTTCCACTGGATTTATCTCAAGTTATATTTTATATTTTATTTTTTGGCACACGTCTGTCTGGTAGCTGTTTGATGCTGTTACGAATAGAATTTTAAAAGAAAATAAATATTAAAGTCACACAATTGTAAGAAACTGGGTAAAATCTGATTAATCCTATTGTCAGAGCTCTGTAACACCTATGGCTTTTAATATGGACCATTTATACCAGGGAAGACCAAAAAACTTCAACAAGGTGTAAGCAATAAAATTTCCTTTTAAAAAAATGAAACTCATGTGACCTTTACAGGCCACACAATACCCTTCTGTGATTCCAGAAATCCATACTGTCATCATTGTGCTTTCAAAGTGGAGATGAGTGAAGGTGGCTTGAGTCAGTCATTGTCATTTTGAACCTCTGTCATAAAGAGATCATAAATCAAATGATAAAACCGAATACAGGTTGTACACCAATATTAAATTTGTCCACACATCAAGTGTAATGGATAACAGGTTGATCTTTGATTAGATAATCACGTTAGTCTTTTGTATTATCTCTTCTAATCGCAATTTCGTGACCCTTGAAATGTATCTTCCCTTGATGTAACCTTCTCTTATTGCACCTCTATGCCAGGGAGCACCCAACCACACTTGTAGGACAACAGTCTGAAAGCACATGCCCGCCCTTTTGCCATCTGAATCGCACACATTCTTTTAATTTTCCCATCTGTGTTATGATTCTTGTTTATCCCTGTGCGACTTTTCCTGGTCTGGAAGAACGGGTCGAAGTAGACAGAGACAATTAGTCAGAATCACAACATCCACAAAACCACGTGTTTTTCTCTCCTTCTGACATTTATTCTGCTGCATACTTGAGAGTAACACCTGGCCGGACATCCTGCGCTCTAGCTGATGGAAAAGCTTCCCCAAACGTGGTTGTTAAGCGTAATTACAGTCAGACTTCACAAAGCAGGGGAAACCAAAACAATTGATTGCACAAACAGAAGGAGGTTGACATGGTTGATTAGCAGCTTTTGGAGGCTGACAGTATTCCTAAATACTGTGAAAATATTCAGCTCCACTCTTTATTTATTTATTTTAAATCTGCCAGCCCAAATGTGAGTTTAACTACTTGAATGCCTTTAAACTGTAATTAAATGGCTTTGAAACTGCAAGAGTTCCAGGTATATTTAGAACATTTCAAAGCTATTATTGTTGTTTTTATAATTAAAACAAAGAGGATTCTTGCCAGGCCAAAATGACCTGGATGAACCATTATATAATGTTATTACACAATACTGCCAGATCAAAAAAAAAGATACCATGAGGGCTGGCCTTGATGAAGATGCTTATACAGTGTAGTGACAGGAGGCAAACAACAATGAAACTCATTCTTTGGGTCATGTCTTTGTGATAATACAAAACTCTTGCAGCCCCTTTTCCAGGGCATATGGCTAATGATAATATGATGCTAATAAAGTGACTTCAGCTAGTGGAGATTAGCCAGGCTTCTCTTTACTTTCCTAGACCAGAAACCAGCTGAACCAGACCTGTACACACAACAGTTTTAATACACTGTGGGTGTGTGCAGCACTTCCTGCACACATACTGTATTATTCTTGACAGTCCTATGTAGTAGGAGTACTGGTATATTTCAGTTTGGCATTTTGCTATTTTATTGATGTCAGAGTTTTTATGAACAATTTTGGTTTAAATAGAGTTAACTTAACTTAAATAGAGTTGAAAAAGGAACAAGGCTACTGAGCTTGCAGGTTCAGAGGTCACAGTACACGGTAACATAAGAGGCTGAGGTGAAGCAGTTCCTTCTCACGTGTGAAATGTATTCACCTGCCTTGGCCCCCGAGGAATTTTGACCTTTCAGCCTCTTTAATTATCTTTACCTTGGGCCAACTCTGGCTGATGTGTCGAGGCTCCAAAGACTGAGAGAACAAATATTCCCGACCTTCTACACAAAGTAAAAGGCAATACGGTTTGATCATTTCAGTGGAAAATCTGAACAAGGGCAACATTTCCGCTCTTTCTGTAATTTTATGAAGCCATTACTTGCTTGGACTGTGAACAGAACACACACACAAAAGAGCTGAGAGGTGCCAGGTCTGCTAAGCACCGTGAGTGCCGGCAGAGGAAATGGGTGGATGTTTTGGAGGGGTTCGTGAGGACCGCTGCACTTCCAAGCGTACCCCCAAAAGACACACACACACATGCATACATGCCTGCCGCTCCTTTTGCTTTCCCTCTCTGCTTCCTGAGCCCATACATGACTTTCACCCAGTCCCACTGCAAATCAATGGGCCCTTTCACCAATCACCCTTCATAATGACCCACTGTTTGGGCCCACGGATATTTGTGGAGGTGGAGAGAAGAGAGAGCTTCAGGCGGCAGCTTTTCTGCCCTGCATTATTAGAGAGAGCTGTGCTGATATGGGTGTACTTGGAAAAATAGTTTGATCAGAGCAGGCCAGGCTGAGTCGAGGGAGTACCTGAACATATCCTGAGGAAGGTACTTCTGAGCCTCAGCATTAAAGCACAGGAGAATGTGCTTTAAGAGTTTAGAGTTCCGAGCTCAACCATACAGAACTTACAGCTTATAGTTACAATTTTGCCTTCTTTCATCCTTTAAGGTCAAAGAGAAAATGAATGCTGCTACTCCTGACATCTAGACAGTGAAAAAACATCAGTCCTACAACTGCAAAGTATTAAATTGTTAGACGGCGGCATGTTTTTGATTTTAGAAGTGAACGACAGATTTTTTTTATTATTTTTTTTACATTTTTGTTTTGACTTGGTAATACACACAAAATTGTACGGACCACTTGAAAGTAATTTGGTGGTTTAAAAAAAATCTGTTGTGTGGGTTGGCTGTGATGGCAACAAATACAGACTGACAACACCCCCCAAAAAGTCCAACCAAAATATTGTGTTTGTTCTCTATGTCGGTGGGCTACAAGGCCACAAGGGCCTCCTCCCCCCTCAGTGGGATCACATACAACATGTGCCAGCTACAAACTCTGAAGGGAAGGTCATAGACAGAAAGTCCTCAATGTGCAGACATCTTGCTAACAAACTTAATTTTTGTTTTTAAACTAAGGATAAGATGTTACAAATGGCAGTGACTTCAGAGGTAGACATTTGATATATGTCATACTGGAGTCACAGTAACGTCTGCTGACGTCAAGACATTTGGCAGCAGGTGCTAGCTGTATGTGTGGCTATTAATGGCAGCCTCCACAAGCAAGTTTCCGTAGTGTAGTGGTTATCACATCTGCCTAACACGCAGAAGGTCCCCGGTTCGAGACCGGGCGGAAACAGCGCATTTTATCAACTCATTTTTAGTATTTGCACCTCAACAACTAAGTTTTGTGTTGGATCAGCAGCTTGTTCATGCAAACAAAATAGAAAAATGCAGAAAAAGAATTTTCATATTGACATACGACCACAGTTTGGACTTTAACTCTACTGACGTCAATTTAGTGACTTTAGACGTTGGAGTTAGATCAGGCTGTTTTAAGTAAAAACAAACTTGTGCATAAAAAATGACTTTTGCGTGTAGTGATTAACAGTTATGTAAATTGCAATCACCACGAGTGTTGAGTTTAGATTTCTATCTTTCCACAAAATGGAACACTGTGCGCTGGAGATTATGGGAGTAAAAGGGAGCCCACCATAGTGTTAGTACACATGGCTGATTAGTTCACATTTTGCATAAAGAGAAACAGACTAGTAGGAATTTACTCATCGTGCTAAAGATGTGTATGCTTGTTGGAAAAAAAAGGTGGGTCATTTTTTTTTCCTAGGTTATTGTGATATAGCCCAAGCACTCCGTGGAAAATAAAAGCATGTCTTGCAAGCATTATAATTGTTATGGGACCAAGCATAGTAAGTACTCACACAGACTTAGAGCCAAAATGCTGTTTGCACACATAGAGAACACATTTGGCTTTAAGCTTAACGTAAGTCATGGAGTAAACAGTTATTGTGGAAGGAGGAAAAAATGCAACATCTAGCGGTTTATCCAAATAATACCGTTGAACAATATTTCCTTCTTTTCCTAGTGCAGGCAGTGTGTGTTTGACTTGCTCCCGCACGTTTTTGCCCATTTCCTGAGGACTGTATACACACACACACACACAAAAAAAAAAAAACAAGGTGGGATTTGTCAGTGCATGCTGACAAAGGCAGGACCGGCGTTTGCCAGACAGAACCAAACGATGCCCTGCACAACGAGAGCTGGAGAGAGCCGCCTGAACTGGTAAAGTGTGTTTGGCGGAAGGAGCCAAAGAGCCGTCATCATCGCTGCGCTGCAACAAAACCCTCTTTCTTCTGCAGGGAAGGGGACGGAGATTAGTGCACTAACATAGTCGTACAATGTGTTTATATAACCTTTCTGACCCTGCCGAATATGTGCTCTCTCTGTCTTTCGGCACGCAAACACACAGGGGTGCTTGTCTGCCGCGCTCGCCTCACGCTCATTGTGCGAGGCTCTCGAAACAGCTCGCATTGGTTTTGCACATTCGCTCGCGCGTGCGTTCGCGTGTTTCCTCTTCGGACGTGTTTTCACTATCTGAAATTGTCCAAGTCTGTCATCTGTCATGTATACAGAATACCACGGGCTGGCTTTGATGCAGCAGCTTTTCAAACCTCCTCCTCTTGAGTTCCCCACTTGAGGTAGGGTCGCGGCAGAGCACATGCTTATTTAAGCTTTTTTTTTTTTTTTTAATCTTATCCATGAAAATCTGCTGTATCTTGAGTAAATACGTTCCTCCGCCTTCCCTCTTATTCTCCTTCCTTCTACACGCGATAAGTCATCGCAGCGCCTTGCGAAATGAAAACACCTCCCTTGTCCAAACCCTCACTGCAAACAAGGCTTGTGTCAGAGATGAATGTCGTATTTCAGCCTGTTTGTTTCGGGGTGCCTAAACATCTCGGTCACCATGCACACCGTGAACTCGCACCACATATCCTCAAGCCCTCTGGGGCAACGCGCCGCCGGCCAATTGTTTTTCATCGGACGGCGCATCCACGATGTAATCTGCAACCTAAATATTTGCCGTGCAGTGTTACAATGACTGTAGAGCGGAGGCGCTGATTTCGTGTCGCCCGTCATCGTGGGCAAACCCGTGTTGAAAACACTGCCGTTCCTGGCTGGAGAATGAGGCATGGTGTTTGTTTTACCTCTTCCCTTGAAAGCCACATTCGTTGCTCTGCTCAGTGTTCCGACACTAGATGGATGAGGAGAAAGAACATTAAAGAAACTACAGTGACCGCAAATGAATTTCAACATCTCAATGGCCTCAGAGGGTTGAGTGAAATAAAACGTTGACTGAAACGTCTAGTTTTCCCTCCACATTTTAAGAGAGGGTCACCTCCAAAAAGGCCGCTTCCTTCGCGGGCCTCTGAACTCACCATTACTCCACCGCAGCGAAAATTACAAGATCATCAATCACAGCTTAGCACCTCAAGAGTCCAAATAGTCTCCCTGGCAAATGTGAAGACCTATGAAGCTCTCTGTTCCTTACCTGTTGCAGTTTTTCTCAGTAGAGAGAGGATTCAGGGGGATATTTAGATGTTTTTATTGCAGGAAGGGATTATGGACGGCTTGTGTAAACAGGCCACACACAGACACATTCATAGATGATCAGAGAGGAATACTTGCTGATCTGTTTGTGCGGAGAGCGGCAAAAAACTTCAACCAAGGGACGAGACACCATGTACCACCGTACACCATACATTAGTGACTAACTAACTAGACATAAGTGTGACAAACAAACTGAACTAGTGCTCTGTCCAGAAACTGGATATAACACTTTTTTTTTTTTTTGCCAGCTTTAGCTCATGGCTACTAGAGGCTGAGTCAGCCATAGGAAATTCTGCATGGTAAACAAAGTTGGTGCTAACTGCCTATTAGCAATATTCATAGAGACCTGTTGCATCCCATGACCTTCTGTGGGCTTACATTGGTCAGCTGGTATTGCAGCAACAAGTGAAACCATCTGTTTGCCCCCATAAATCAGAGCTCAGACTGAACAGCTGGACAATTTTAAAACCCACAATAAGAACATGCTGAATGTATAAAATATGGTCCAGCTCAATTTAAATTAGACACAGGTTGTGTATTTTTGACAGTACCCTGTGAGGTCTGGCCCCATACGCTCCAGTTCAGAGCTGTGGCCTTTTGACATGGATAATTCAAACTAGTTCTCCAAAGTTCTTCGGAGAAAATGTTATTAGATATGAAAAAATGTGTAAGTCTTATTTTCAGGTTTCATCAGAGAGCAGTAAGGACTCCACATGACATTTCAAAAATACAGTATACATACTTATAAATAGCTTGATTTGTTTGCTTTACAGTTGCTATCACAAGACCTTCTGTTGGTGCCGAGAGAAAGGAAAGCATTCAAATAAATGTGAAGATCAAGAGTAATGTCTCTATAGCAACCTTCACACAGTAGGCTTGTTGTCACATGTGAATCACTGTTTACGAACCATTCCTCACTCCCACAGGGGCACTGTGACGCCTCTCCACTGTGAAATGTTTAAAGGACTGCTGTGTTGCCGAACCCTAAGCTCACAATAAAAGGGTTTTATCTCGATCTCTCATTTGTTCCAGTCAGGGCAGCACAATATAGAAGCACCCAAAATGTAACAACTTTATTGATCTTTTTTAATGATCCATCTGTACATCCATCCATCCATCAGGACGAGTATACTACTTTATAACCAGGAGGTTTTGTTTCAAAGTTTACTAATAGCATCAGAATTTGCATTGTGCAACATCCACCTTTTACACATTTAGATTTGTGACACTGAAGAGGAGACAGGAGGCCGAGCTGAAGGTAGCAGAGATGAAAAGGTTGGACGGGGTCAGAAATGTTATATGTTTAGGAGATAGAGCCAAAGAGGCCAGACTAAGATGGTTTTGAAATGTACTATGAATATATCAGCAGAAGGAATCTGAGGCGGGAACTAGTGGACAGAAGAGCCAGAGGAAGAGCAATGAGGAGATATATAGATGTAGCAAAGAAGGACATGAAGGCAGGTGGCGTAAGAGAAGAGGATAGAGAGGATGCAGTTAGATTGATGCAGGTATTTGGCTCTGCTAATGACTGAATGTGACAGCGCAGAAGAGAAAAGGATGCTGCTATTGCGTAACTGTTGTCATGCGATATACTTGTGTACGTCTGGTATTGGCTAACAATGCTAAGGACAACAATCGATGTTGCGGTTAATGGAAAACGTCTTGTGGGGCATTAACAGAACACTTGTAACAAATGGTGAAACTAGAATTGGTTAATATCAATCTCATACTTGGTGTTGGGACATTGTTGAGACAATAAACTGTAACTCGTCTGGAGTATATTGCACTGTATTTATTTCCAGCTGAGGCAAGACTTTGTGAGCTCCCTGATTTTGGCCAATGGTGACCAGTTCACCAGAGTCAACCATATGAAAACCTAAGTTGTGTGATTTCTTTCCTCTCACCTTAAGGCAGGGATTTGACCTTTACTATAAAAGACTGAATTTGCACTGATTTTCCTGTTCGTCTACGCACAACATTCAAATGAGCTCGTGAGACTTCAGCCGGCTTTTCATCGCACACAGCCTCCTCTTTGAAGGTCGACCTTTAAACTTAAATATTTGCTATAAAAAAGGATATAAAGTGCACGCAGATCTAAGTGAGGCGCCTACTGTCCCCTCACTGTTTATGTACCTTTTTACTATATATACTGTATTAATGTTTGTGCGTGTGTGCACAAGATAGAAGCAGTGCGGCAAAGAGTCCCATCATATCAATGGTGGCTTGTTTAGTGTGGAGCAGAGCTAAGAGACCATTCAGTTGTCAAAATAAAGCCTGTGGAAGTGAGCCGCGGGTCACAGCAGCCCTCTGAGTTGGTTTATTAGTGTGGTCTGTGCACAGGAGTAGGTAGCCTTTAATGTATACTGCCGGGTACAGCTGCTGTATGCAGCAAGACCGGCCTCTGAGAAAGTCTCAGAAAAAAGTTTCCACACTCTCTCAAGTCTGTTTTTTTTCTTTTTTCTCATAGTAAACCACATGGATAACTCCAGAAGACGAACTTTACCACTTGCGTTGTGGGACATTCATATGACCGGCAGGCTGGTCTCAAACTCTGTGAACTTCTTCTTTGGAAGGGCGGCACCCAGTAGCTGGTTTCCTGCTGCAAAGGTGGGAAAGGTCTCATCCAGTGCACCCAAACACGACTAATGAAATTCCTGAAGCCGGCTCCCACCAGTAAGCGTCCATCCACCGCAGCAGAGTGCAGAGGGAGCACTTCCCGCCAGGGTGTGACGGTCCCCGTACAAAAGCCCCTCTATCCAGTCCCCACAAACATCACTCACTGCTCCTCTATTTGGCGAGCATAGGTAGCTTTCTCTCCGCTGTTTCTCTCCTCTCCGCTGACTTTTGACCTTGAGCTTAGCTGAAAACAGGAACTTTTACTGTGTTGCCGGAGTTGTGACTACGGCGGCCACAGTTTGTTTATGTTGTTGCCGTTGATGTTGTCATGCCGAGAGGCCTCTAGGAGGCTGCAATAGTATATTTTATGGATGTTTTTTTTATGTTTTAAGTTTATTTGAAATGCTTTTTTACTAAAAGTTTCGATAAACAGAATCCTCTTCCCATGAAGGTTAATCTGATTCCTATTCTGACAATCTGGCTCCTCAGCAATGGGCCAGTTTCTGGCATGTCTGAAATGTTGGCACATTACCACCGTGTCTTGGGTGGATCAACTTTTGCAGCATCAGCAGGTCTTTGGATGCCTTTTGTGCTTGTCTGCATCCTGTATCTTTTTCCCATAGCAGGAAAAAGACACAGACCAATGATTAACTCATTGGCTACATCTGTTCAACTGAATGTTGAATACAAATATCTAATCAGAAACTCTGGTGTGGTGGTGTGGTGAAGACAAACAACCCAGACATTAGACTGAGTGCTGACACACATTCAAGGTAACTCGTACCAACAGAAAGACATGAGCTATTACCAACCAGCCGGACTGACAAGAAAGAAATCTCACAATCTCATTAGGTCACTTAAAATTGTTGTCATATGTGTGAACAATAATATATCCACATTTCATCAACATGCTGAAAAAAAAAACTGTATTGTTGCCTCTAAGCACAGTGAATATGGACACGCGCGCACACACTCACACACGCACAGGATCCGCGCCCACGCTGAGGACCATCCATCACCATCCATAACAGGCTGCTCGGGTGTCCGGGGCCACCCAGGTCTCTGTCTCTTCCTCTCACATTTGGAGGCAGGTGTAACTTTACGAGCCGTCCGCTCCAGTCCGCCTCGCTGCTCATGTGAGGACAGGTTTCACAGAGATAAAGCGACACACTGTTCTGCCCATTCTCCCTTCCACCAGATGTGTATCATCACATCCCCGCTCCTGCTCCTCCCCCCGTCCCCTCACCCTTCTCTCTCACACACACACACACACACACACACACACACACACACACACACACACACACACACACGTTCACTCTCTCGTTACACACATATTTTCCATGTCCTTTCGTGACTGAGATTGAAAGCGGCCATCGTGGCATTCTTCCTCTCTTGGCAGCCCATCCCAAATTTTTTATCCAGTTGGCCTTGACCTTGTGCAGTAGATGAAGACTATGTCGGTCCCACGATAAATCACTTCTTGTTAAATTGATGCAAGGACGGGAACCTGTAACGCATTCTGCTTAATCACAAATTGATGATAATGATGATCACGCATGTTCTTGTATGGTATGTGATACAGCACACAAGGACGAGGGGGATTTTTTTTTTGAGAGCACTATTTTGGATGACTTTGTTAAACTTGAGTGTTTACAGTCCACATTTTGTCTCCTGTTTTGTCTCTCCATTGCTGGGTGATATAAGCCTTCCTCCACAGTATTAAATCAGTGACATACAAAAGTGCATTTAGATGAATATTATCACAATTTCTTTAGTGAACATCACACTCAATCATAACGTTACTAAAGCAAATGGATTTTCTCAAATAAAAAAAAAAAAAAAAAAAAAACAATTACTTTTTTTTTTTTTTTGACTTTTAAGGCCGGATGGTGGATGTTCAAACTCATTTTGCACACAAGCCGAGCATAAATGTAGGGGAAAATAAACATAGTTGTAAATGGGTCCAGAGGGAGCTATATAAATGTTCTACTGCCCTGAGTGATGTCACACCGTTTTAGTTGAGGTTTGAAAATAGCAATGTAAAAAGAAATCAGTCTGGAGTTTCATTCTGAAACTTTGAACTCAAAGATCCTTGACGCAAACAGGTAGACTACAGAAAAAAACCGGCACACTACAGAAAACAGTTGTTTTATTTTTGTTTTTAAGTTTTTAAGTTAACGTTGACTACCTGGAATGACTGAATGAATGCTAAAATTAAACAGGGATTCTTCATGTCTGATGGTTAGGTGAGAGAAAAAAAAACTGGTTTCATTGAAGTAAACCAGTTCTTGACTAGAATTGTTTCACATAAGTTGCCATGGTAACTGATTCAGTGCAAGTTATTTCTCTTCTGGAAATGGATTACCCTGAGTCGCCTTCATTTCAGGTTAAACATACTCAAACTTGTTTACATAATCCAAGTGTTTGATTGGACCCCTGATTTACATGACATTTCTTGGATACTGCCTTGTCCATGGTTCCTTGTGAGGCGATAAATCTATCTCAAAACGTTCCTGGCATATGGAGAAGAAGGCAGGGCCTAAATGCATTCAACTCTGGGTAGTTTGAAACAGAATTCCATTTATATAAAACGATAAACAAAAATTAACTAAAGGTGTCCTGAAAGGTAAACAAAAAACACAAAAAAAACTGAAACTGACTTTCTGAGATGGACAAAGATAGAAACAACCATGACAAGGCGGATGAGAAGAAACACTACAGACAACTGAGCAGTAACTACCATGATGAAACAACAACCCAACACAGACAAAAGAAACAAAGACTATTTATAGAAGAGGGCAGGGGAACACAGGTGAGAACAATCAATCAAGCCTGGCAACGAGACACAGGTGAAAATCGTGAGGTAAGAAAAAAGGCGGGAAAACAGAAGTAAAGGAAGGAAGTAACGTCCAGAAAATACAAGGGGAGACCAGACTTTCAAAATAAAACAGAAAACACTAAAACAGACAATGACAGCTCCGGTATGAATTGTTTTCACTCAGTTCTTGAGACAGGAGAATGGAGGATCAAAACAAACTAGGCTACATCAAACATTTTGAAAGCCAGCTGGAGAGATGTCGCAATGATGGCAGTGAGATCACAACAGGAAAAATACATTTATTTAAAAGGATGACGTGTGAGATAAATCAAAAGGATTTTTTTTTTTAGCAAATAAATACATGTGCTGCATGTATTCTTTGTCTCAGTTGATACAACGAAAAATGTTTCCGGATGCTTATGTGGCTCTGATGCGTAATAGAGCAAAGTTCCATAGTGGATTTCCCCATATTTCTACTGAGTGAGGGAGAGTGTAGGCCGCCGCCTGGCCGCCCTGGACAGCGTTACACCTACACTGAACAGACCACTGACTTCACCAAAGTCAGTCGAGTGAGATCCGACTGGTCCCACCCATTTGTGAACAGCTTTTGTCACTAGTAGGGAGGGGGAAAAAATAGTCCTTTTCATTTTTTTTACCTCCCTGTTTCCCTCTCTCTCTCTCTCTCTCTCTCTCTCTCTCTCTCTCTCTCTCTCTCTCTCTCTCTCTCTCTCTCTCTCTCTCTCTCCCTCCCTCCTCAGCATCAAGTGCAGCCTTAGCGCAGCGTCCCGGCTCCCGACTTTTCTCTCTGCCTCTTCTGAGAGGAAGCGATGAGGAGAAGGGATCCGTCTGGGATGCAGAAACAGACGTTTGTCTTTTAGTGGGATATCATATTTGTGTGTCTCCGGGGAAAATAAACAATAGCAGTCGGGATCTTGGCATATTCAACACTCGGATGCGAGCAGGTAGGAAGTGACTTTGAGATCTTTGCTCCTCATCAAACCACTTGGAAGAGTCCTCTCTTTCTAGCCCAGTTTCTCTGACGCGGGTTTGATTAATTAAACACATTTGTTTTTAGATTTTTATTTTATTTTATTTCGGTTATCTGAGCTGGGATTGTGCCCGATTCCTTTCTTTCCTTTCCTTTATTCACAGACATTTATTTTTTAATTTTTTTAATTTTATAATTTGATGCGTTCATCTTATACATTGTGACAAACCACTTCTCTCTTTTTCACATACGCTGCCAGATTTGGGAACTACGGATGCTTTTCTCTCTTTTATGACAGACCTAATTTCCCGTTTTGCATTTAAAACGCCAGTGTTTTTATTTTTATTTAACTTAAAACACAAAAAAACGCAATATTTTATTTAGTATGCTATTCCAGTGCAGCAGTGTTGATGTAAACCACTTTCAACGGAGCTACGTGTCTGTGACGTTGAGACATTTGTTTTAGAAAGAGCAAAATTGATGAAATCACTACGTTCAATAAAACTGATGCTGTGGTGGGCAGCCTGTAGCGGCTGAGCCGCCGCAGACGGACAACTGCGACCCCTTCTGGTCACTTTCTGTCCCCTGGGCCTCTTTAGCAGTTGTGACTCCATCCATCTATGGAGGAGGGATCGAGAGGGCACAGCTCCCGTTCAGCTGACTGCGGTGGAAAATCGTTCAATTCAGCTTCCATGGCACCATATCAGTTTCCACTCTGCGCTGAATAATCGCGAGCTTTCTTCTGGTTTGGTGTTATGTCTGCGTCTGGTGGTGACAGCGTGAAGCTGAACAGAGTCTCTGAGGGTCACTTTTGTGTTCTCATTAACTGAGGGTGTTTTACAGCTGTTGATGGCGTTGGAAAAAAAATCAGTCTGTTTCTGAGCCGGTTAGATGTTAACCACATGGTGCACTTTATTGGATATTGTACATTGGAAGTTCAACCAAGGAGCCTTGTGCAGTCAAAGTTTATGTTTTAAAAGTAAATGATGCAAAAGCCATTGGTCCAGAGGTGATGCTGCATGATTACCTTCTGAGCCTGAATCAACATACCACATCTCCAATCTTGGCCCTCCCTAAAAACGTATCCATGATATTAGCCTGACTGTCTGTCACACATAATTTTGAACCCCCAAACTGGTCCAACAAATCAAATCACAACCTTCTGAGCCTGAATCAACATAC
Source organism: Thamnaconus septentrionalis (assembly GCA_009823395.1). Lineage (NCBI taxonomy): Eukaryota > Metazoa > Chordata > Actinopteri > Tetraodontiformes > Monacanthidae > Thamnaconus > Thamnaconus septentrionalis. The sequence goes on from CM020511.1 coordinate 12,924,716, forward strand.
CACATCTCCAATCTTGGCCCTCCCTAAAAACGTATCCATGATATTAGCCTGACTGTCTGTCACACATAATTTTGAACCCCCAAACTGGTCCAACAAATCAAATCACAATATTGCCCTTTTAGTGAATTGCATCTCTGTGATTTTCATTCCCTCTTTACTCCACAGCGAATTAAATTGCACTCCACACATTGCTGTTACGTGATGGTCTGCTGGACCCATTTAAAAAAGAAGTCGAGAATGTAATTTTCTTTATAGGGTTTATCCAGATTATTGGCACACACGGTTTGAAGCATTAACCAGGAGTCAGCCTGCAGCCTGCGTAGTCTGACTGTCGAAAGTCTTTTCTGAGCACGGACATGGAGGAGAGCAGAGGGTAGAGGAAACCAGATATGGTCATTACTGAGGGAGAAGGTTAACCATTGTGGCGAGCCTCCAAGCCACTGTCTCAGACCATACCGCCGATCAGGGTTGTCCTCCTTCGCTTGCCCGCCACAGACTGTACCAAGAGGACATAAATCTGACCTCAGCCACTAACGTAGAAACTTCTTCAGGGTCTACTCGAATATCCTCTTTTACTTTACACACTCATTGACACCACAGCCTTTTTTTCTGCAGCTTGTTGCATTTGAGGAGTTGTGCTCTTTTTGAGCATACTGGGTTGCCACAGACTGTTGAACAGTTCTTCTAGATGCTCAATGTCCACTCAGTCGTTGTGGATGGATCTATGTTTATGTTTTTTATGAAGACCAGGGAGTCAGAAATGGCAAATATGACCTTACACAACATACTCAATATATTCTCTTTTAATAAAATGTGATTTTTTTTTTTTAAGAGCAGTCTGTCTGTGAAAAAAAAGAGAGCTGCACCACCAAGCTATGTGCTGAACTAATTTCAAATTAGCTGGAAGCACATGATGAGCGGTGGTTCGGTCACATGCTTGTTTGTCCAAACTGCTCTTCATCTTATATCAGGCAATACTTATGCAAAGCAGTATTTTAGATAAATCATATGCTTAAAAATGGTAGTGTCAGTGTTTATATGCTGTTCTTGTAGCAAAAAGGCTGTTGGCAAAAGACAGCTACTATTACTACTATCTATTTCTTATCCAGGTCAAAATCTATTGTGCAAGTCAAAAACACTCAAAGGAGCATCACCAATGATCATGACCCCTTTCATTCATTTTGCTGAAGCACTAGATTTTTGTAATGGATTTTAACTAGAAAGAGCAAGAAAACCCTAATCTTATCCTGAAACTATGGTGGTGTTGGGCTCCCCTATCAACTAGAACAATGAACTCAACTTCACTGGGTAGCTAGTGAGTGCCGAAAACCATCAAAGTAATTCAGGTTGCTGGCATCAGATATATGAGGACAGATCTAAAGTTACCGCAGTGGTTCATAAATTACACTTAGGTTGTGCTTTGATGAGTGTTTTTTTTTTTGTTCAGTCTTGATGGCATACAACTGACAACTCTGTCTGAAGCTCGGATTATTAACCTACTTGAGCAGGCTTGCTTAATATCTTGTCTTCTGCTATGACTGAATCAGTCCTGTGGGTTCTGTTGTCAAGCTGTAATCTGTTTCCTCCCAATGCTTGCCTTACCCTTTCCATTTAAGGGCAGGAAGGTGTCATCTTGCAACTATATTGCCTTGCCATGGGAACAGTTGCAAGGGCAAAGTCACACTGGGAAGTGTAACCAAAGATAAACAGATAGTTATTATGTTTTTGAAACGTCTTGTGCTCCTTTCCATTGCAGAACCTCTGAGTCTGTCCACTCTTTGTGTTTCAGAGCCCGGCCCAACTTAACGATGGGCCCCGTACCGCTGTGTGTCCTGTTGCCAGCGATTGTGCTCACTGTGGTGGCTGCGGCCGCTGGGGGGGAATGCCTTGGAGGACGAGTACACCTGGCCGCAGTGGAAGGTGCCTCTGGTAAGAACGAGACGCACGGTGCCCCTCAGCAACCCAAACTTCTCAGCCCAGCCTCAGCCTGAGCTGAGCGGGGTCTGCGGGATAGAGTGCCAGCGTCAGCTCCCCGCCTCCTCCCTGGATGACCTGGAGCAGTTCCTGTCCTACGAGACGGTGTACGAGAACGGCACGCGCACGTTCACCTCAGTGGCCGTGCAAGGCCTCAACGAGGCGTCCGTGTTGCCGAGAAACACCTCGTCGAGCTCCCGCCGCAAGCGAGAGGTGTACGGCACGGACACCCGCTTCACCATCTCCGACAAGTTGTATTCCACAAAGTATCCCTTCTCCACCTCGGTGAAGATCTCCACGGGATGCTCGGGGGTCCTCGTGTCGCCCAAGCACGTCCTGACCGCCGCGCACTGCATCCACGACGGCAAGGATTACCTTGATGGGGTGCAGAAGCTGCGGGTTGGTATCCTGAAGGAGAAGTCCAGACGAGGGAAGGGGGGCAAAGGGAAAGGTGGAAGAGGGAAGGGCAGAAAGAGAAAGGGGGATAACGACAAAGAGGTAGTGGAGGAGCAGGACGAGAGCGGTGGTAAGGGGGAGCGGAAAGGAAAAGGAAGAGGCAGGAAGAGTCGAAGTCGACGGAGTGCGGAACCGGAGAAGCCTTCGTTTAGGTGGACCAGGGTCAAGAAGACCCAGGTGCCTAAAGGTTGGTTCAAAGGTATCGCTGACGGACTGGCTGCAGACTATGACTACGCTGTTCTGGAGTTAAAGAAAGCCCCCAAGGTCAAGCACATGGATCTGGGTGTCATCCCTTCGCTCAAAAAGATTCCTGCAGGTAGGATCCACTTCTCCGGCTTCGACGACGACCGGCCAGGCAACCTTGTGTACCGCTTCTGCTCCGTCTCCCAGGAGTCCAACGATTTGCTCTACCAATACTGTGACGCCAAGCCGGGCTCCAGCGGCTCTGGGGTCTACATTCGCCTCAAAGAGCCCGGAAAGAAGAAGTGGAAGAGGAAGATCATTGGCGTTTTCTCTGGTCACCAGTGGGTTGACGTTAACGGGGACGGGATGCAACAGGATTACAACGTGGCTGTTCGGATAACTCCTCTCAAATATGCCCAGATCTGCTACTGGGTCCATGGGGACTCAAGTGAGTGTCAGGTAGCCTAACAAGAACACAGGATCTTCTACCAACAACCCCTCTTGAATCCCGAACGCCTTCCTGAGGAACGTCCTGCCTAGTATTTTTCTCACCTGTCATCAACAACCAGGGGCCCCTTTGACTGCCTCTCCTCTTCCTGCCTCCCTCTCACTTCCTGTACCCGCCAGTGACTCCTGCTACACACAACACACAAACACCTGCAAACAGCCATACAGACTTAGCGTTGGCAGCAACAGGAGCTCGTCAGCACAATCAAGAACTGTGGCATGTAAGCTTTCGTAATTTATTTGCTAAAACAATTTTTGAGAAATGTATCTATTTTCTTTAAAACCAGCTTGAGGTTTTGCTTCCTTTTTTAAAAAAGACACGGTCTTTCTTGCAACATTATTGGAAAGTGTGTACATTAAGTGTTTGGACACAAAAGCGTTATGTATTCTATTTCTTATTTGTATCAAAAAGACTTTGAGTGGTTCTCCAACCCTACAGCGAAGTGTGCATGCAATGGTTTTGACAAGGAACCCAAGAAAAAGTAACATTTTAAGTGTAGAGATATTAAGGTAGCTGTTTAATAAACACATTTTAGATTTAAGGTGTTTTGGGTTTTTTGTTTTTTTTTAAATATCAAACACAAACACGCTTTTTTTCCTCAATAGGAAGAGGGTCCTACTGGAATATGTCAGGAAGTTTTTTTCTCTCCCTTTATTCTTTTCTCTGGGCTTGCAAAACAGTGAAATGTGCTTTGACTGTTGTGCACATGCTTATATTGGTGCTTACCCAGAAAACGTGGTGCTAATTTATGGAATTGTAAACACTTTTGCCGGTTGTGGAGGGGGTGGGGCTTACCCGTCAGATTTTGTTAGCCTAGTGCTGTAACTATGTATTTAAATTGAGGCTACACTTTGGGGTCATGTTGTAACAATGTAACCATCAACTTGAGCTTTTCAGGTGTTGGTAATCGTAAGGGTTTGGATCAGAAATCAAAAGTGATATTGTTATATAATAATATTTTAGATCTTGGATGTGATGTTTTTGTTTTGTTTTTTACTTTTTACGTTTTTTTTTGTTCCAAAAACTCAAAACGAGTGTGCTCTTGAATACCAAATACATGAAAATAATGATGCAGATTAAACACTACCAACGATTAAAACAACTTAATAAATATGTGTACGTGTGCATTTCTCTGTCTATTTGTGGTGATGATCATAAACATTGCTATTACAACTAATAATCATGACAGTAAGAGTGTCAGTGGCTGCAGTCAGCTAGTTATGACTTATTAGAAAACTTACCACATGTCCAACCAGTTAGCAGAATTGTGTTTGGTCTGGTTGGTACCCTGAACCATGCTCTTAGTGGATGCAGATATAACAAACTATGTTATTCTTGTGGCAGAGACAACCCATCTATGCTCTACTCCAAAGATCCAAAGATCAACTTTTAACAGCTCCATGATATATTTCATTGGGTACCCGAGATCAGATCAGAGTACAGGAAAAGCTTACAGACTGTTTAACTCATGTTCAACAGGTTAAATCAAACACAACTGATATATCTCATATGATTAACTAAATGAGAAATTGTGGGGCGTCAACTCTAATTTAACCATACTGTATTGCCCCACGTGGCCAAAAATACTGCACAAGTACAATCAACAATCCAACCAGAAACCATATTCTCAACTGGAATATTGAAGTTCCCTTTGAAGGGTGTCACTTTGCACTCAGTGGCTTTGGAGATGAACTTCTACAGAATTCAAATTTAGCAAACAGCGGTTGCTATTTTGCAGAAATTGACTCTTTTAATGTGAACCAATTGATTTAAACTGTGGCCACATAAAAGACATGGATAAAAAAAAGAAAATAACACATAGGTAGTTCAATCCATCATTGATTTTATTGCACCTCAAAGGGCTTACATGCACTGGGGAGGGTCGTCAAAAAATAAAATAAATTTACAACTGAACAAAAATACAATTTCAATTATTAAGTCATGAAAAATGTCAACATCTCCCATTATTATTTATTTTTTTTTTTTCTGAATCACATCAGACAACCAATTGCCCTTTGGGTCCACTGCAATGACAACACATAGTTACATTGGTCTGGTTTACAGCATAAGGCTGGTACACACAGCTGTTCAAAATGTACATCAAGAAAATGAATCCAGAGCAACTCTGCAGGATCTGAGAGACTTTTTTTGTTGTTCGGATGCTAATGAAATGACAAAATGATGTCAGAACTGAAACCTGATCATTATGGGTAAAATTTTAGTGTCTGTACCTTTACTGACCCTTAATAGCTCTCGTGCTTTTATCCATGTCCATCAGCAGCGGCAGCAGGTTAGTACAACAGTTTCAAGGATGCACACAAAGCAGAATATCTTGTGAAACAGTGAAAATTAGCAGAGCTTCATAGAGAAAGTCCTGTATTAGGATTGAACTCATCCTGGGAAAGGTTGTAATCAAAGCACAGGCAACAGACGAGTCCACGTAGGAAGCAATAGTGTTATACAGCCATACTGACAGACATTTTGAGTCACGATCTCTGAATGGGCCGTGTAAGATACTGTATCTCATCTGAGGTCACTGACAGGAGACATGAGAATTCATCTTACGGACATTGTCTGCAGCGAGATGGACATTTTACAAAGGTACAGAATGTAAAAAAAACAACATTTGACAAAATAGATGACAAAAAGATGCATACACAAAAAACAAAACAATGACTTCCTGGTCTGGTATGATTCAGAAGACCACAGAAGACAGTTCTCAATGTACAATATATCAATCGTTTCTTCATATTTGTTCCCAAATGCGTTGCGAAGATAACGGGGAAATAGAAGGATACTCACACTTACAACTTACAACTTCATGTCAGGTTCACATTTATATATAGCTCTTCAACAGACATACGGAACAGAGACGTAATCCTCAGCAAAGAAATCTATGTACAGCCAGGAGGACCTTTCTGTAAACAACACACGTGTTTCCACCCCCAAAAAATCTGCCTTCATTTTGCGCTGCCATCCAATCGGGGGACATAGAAGAGCTTCTCCCCTTCACAAAGAGGCGGGGACACAGCGGATGGCGGGTTGAGCATAGGACACTAAAGCACATTCATCATTCATCTCAACACTAGAAATAAATCTATAACACATACGCCTTCACTTCATTCCAGTGCTGTGGACTTTTTTTTGTGGTTGTTTTTTTTTTTTTTGGTCAGGGTTTCGTTGTTGTTTAGACAAAAAAATTAGTACATCTACAGAAGCACACGCTTGTATTTTTTTTTCTCTGTCAGATTTGTTTATATATATATATTTATGTATATATATATATATATATGTATAATCCGCTATGGTTCACTTTCACAGTTTGTGCTACGACAACACACAGGGGAGCAGGGGAGGGGCACTGATGGGTGGAGAACTGAGGCTCTTATAGAGGCTGAGTAGTTGAACGTCGCTGGCATCCTGAGGTGTTGACAGACACCAGGTTGAAGGTCAGCGGGAAGCTGCTCCAGAGAGGACAATGGCTGAAAGGCAGGGTAGACGGTACAGGTGTTTAAAAAAAGGCCATGTTTTCCCCTTGAAACTAATATACTGGGATGTCTTTTTCTATCTTTTTTTCAGCCTATATCCATTCCACAAACACACGTGTGTAATCAGTAGGTTGGTTTTGTTTAAACGCGGTTAATGTGTTTTAAATAAAGGTACCGGCGCAATCGAAAAGACCCCTAAACAGCGCTGATTTAGTGGCTCGTTATTCATTAAAAACAAATCAAAGCTGGGGCGCTGGTGTAAATTCTTGAAAACAGAGCACTTTATCAAAATCACATCATTTATTTTGCAACCAGCAGCAGCAACGGGAAAAAAGAAATCAGTTGGAAGTTTGCACTTAACCATTTCTGGCATTATTAAGAAGAGGAGTACAGATGGGAGAAATTACGCCACGGTGGCAACAGAGCAGCAAATAATAGATTTGCCTACCTGGACTGTTATAAGAAGTCCTTGAGGTCCAGGTCAGCCAGAGGGTCCTTTGGCTTCTTGGGGCTCTGACTTGCAAGTCCTGGAGAGATCTGAGGAGCAGGAAATAAATAGAGCTTTACGTGTGGAACAGATAAAAAGTGGCAGGCAAACCTACAGGTCCTTTCTTCTGATGAGACAAACTCTCTTAACATAGCACGGATGGTTTACCGGTGCTCCTGGTGCAGCGGCTCCAGGCGCAGCTCCAGCTACCCCAGCAAACGGGGGTCTCATCATGGGCTGTCCCATCATGGGCTGCCCCATCATGGGTTGCATCATGGGAGCTCCAGGCCCTCCTGCAGCAGGCTGCCAATTCAAGAACAGCAACATATAGATTTTTTAAAAACGTAAATCAGAACAACAACAGGCTGGTGAGGAAGGCATCTATTGCTGCGGTGACACCACAAATTTCCCCCTTCGGGTATCAATAAAGTTTATTCTATTTTATTCTACTAATGAATGAATGACTTTAATTACGGTTACAACAAAGCAGAAATAAAAAGGAAAGATTTAACATAATGATCAGGATATGTAACCAAAAAAAGGAGTAGGCTGAAGCCCAAGGCTATTTATTTCTAATAATAATAATAATAATAATAGTAATAATAATAATAATAATAATCAGCACAGCATCTACAAACTCACCATGCTAAAGCCGGGTTGTGCAACCATTGGTGGCACCATGGCAGAACCAGGGGCAGCTGCACCTGGTGCCCCAGGAGCTCCGGGGGCGCCACCAGCCTAACAGCAGGAAGTGGAGACAACGTCAGCAAAATCTGAAAAATCTTCCAATCATCCAACTGAATCCATTGGTGACAGTCAAGACAGAGGCCCATGCTGAGTATGCAGCCTGTTGGCCTTTCCAGTCCAGTACTGCTGTCTGCTGACCATGCAGTTCTTACCATGGGGGCTCCTGGCGTGCCCCAGCTGGTGGGTGCTACCTGTGGCATCCAGTTGGCACCTCCAGTCAGCTTCTTCTCGCTCTGAGGGTCCCTGAAGGAAGTAAACAGCAGTTATTTCCACGTGTGTGAGGGAAAGTGCCCATTTACCAAAGTGTTTACGATCGACTTCTGCACAAGAGCACACAGCATGTCCTGTGTTCTGTTCTTCATTAATGCTTGATCAGGCTAATACATAGCCCTTTTGAAATCCCTGTGAATCATCAACATTTGCTTTGGCAACTGATAACCCCCCTGTAGATCCTCCTTAACTGTGGATCATTGGGCTACAAACCTCTTTGTTACAAGACAAACATCTTCAAACTCCTGTTGTCAGTGATCGTATCAACATCAAGTCCTTAACATTGATGGTGTACACTAATATATTTATATTACAAATATATTTATGTTGGTATTGACTGGCTAATTGAGTTTAACTACGTTTGTGTGAGTGCAAGCACATGTGAGCGGGGTGTGCATGTGTTGTTCAAGCACATAAACAGATTGGAAACACAGAACTTGATCACTTTCTGCAGAGTAACAAATTGCAAGGAAAAAAAACATATGCGTTCATTTTTGCAGAATGTACTCTTTGTACCTTTTGCATGATTACTCTTTGTAGTACTTACTTTTTCTTGACTCCAAGATCTGAAAATGGGGCAAAGAATAAGCAAGTTCAGTTTAAGTATTTTTGTTGGTTTTTTTTTTTTTTTTTTTAAACAGGAATGACTGAATTGCCTTCAAGAATATCTGCAGCCTACCTCCAATCAGATTGGCCAGCGAGGAGTCGAGGTCGCCTCCGATGGTTTTGGTGGCGGGCGGGGTGGCGGGCGGAGCAGCTGCTACGCCCGTGGCCACAGGGGTCCCGCTGCTCCCCGCGGTGCTCCCTGCAGTGCTGCCCCCAGTGCTTTGTGGCGTTACAGCGGGCATCAGCAAGTCGCCTAATCCGCCAAACACTTGGGTGGAGGGAGCGGAGGTGACAGAGGGCAGATGACGGTCAGTCCCTGATCTAGTGGTGACACACTCGGCAGGCCGATGTAACAGCAGGCTGCTCAGTGAGGGAACCATCCAGCTGCTGCAGCATCAGCTCGCTGCGCCTCACATGCACAATACAGAGGACGGCTGTGGATATATTTCAGCGCTCGGAGGGACGCTGGTAGAGTTGGGTACTTGCTCTTTAAACTCTGCTCTCAGTTCGAAGCAAAGCGGTTGTTTTTTTTTTGTTGTTTTTTTTGCAAACGGGACAAAAGATCAAACAGGTTTTCATTCCTTGAAACCACCACCGACACACCTGACTGTCAATTAAAACTTTATTTTTGAAAGGAAAAATCTGTACTAATCAGACTTGATCTTTAGCAACTGCTTTTATGTGGATTTCGTACATAGTACACAGTAGTGAGCTGCAGATGGACTTTTGCTGACGGTGAAATAATAAGTTATTAATTTAATTATTTAAAATCATAAAGAAAATTCTTAGAATGCTAGTTCACAAGAATGCTGATATTTTAAGACGTACATATCATTTCATCATCAAATTTCAGTTGCAATCACCCTGAGTTTTTTGCAAAAACATCAAAATGTTTGAATCTTTTGATTAGAATTGATTAGTGAATCCTGATTCGATAATAATGTGGGAACCTTGTGTTTTATCCTCCATGCTGTAATTGAAAACAATGTGCTGAGAACAACGATTTATCATTATTAATTTAGCTGAATTACTAATTCTAATCAAAATATTTACTCTGGCGCTCTATTATTTTGTCCTCAATGAAATCAGAGGCAATCAGTCCTGAGAGCGGGGAAAAAAAAATACATGTCTACAAATTCAAATGAATGTTTTTGGTTTCGAATGGAAATGTTTAGGAGTTAAACAGGCTGGGGAGCAGAATGTTGGTTTTCTAAATCCAATTAAGATCATTTTGTGCTGTATAAGCAAACTTAAAGCTAACGTTTGGGTTTCTAATCAAAGACTGGAAGTGCAATGTAAAGCTAGTTAATGGACCAATTGGAGGGTGTGGGGTCGGAGAATTTTTAAGTGCTCCAGTAATGTTCCAGTGTGGAAATGAAAACCTGAAGACTCCACCACAGGCTCCAGCCTTGATGGTTGAAATGAGTCAGTGCTATAAAACATTGAGGGCTAAAAAGACTGTGCTGTACAAACAACAATAAAGTAACTCTTGTCTCATGCAGGAGACAATCATCGGGGGTCCAACATGTCCCAGCATGCAAAAAACGGAGGGGGGGGGATACCCCTCCAGAGTGCGCATGCTGCAATGCACCGCGAGGTAGAACTCACCGAGCGCAGATTAGAAGCAAGCAGTAAACCCAGCAGAGTGGAGGAGGTGTGAAGAAAGAAAGCAAGAGAGACAGAAAAGTTGCAGATTGAGGAGAAGCAGCGGGTGAATAGAAGCACTTGTGCAGGATAGAGAAGAAAAGAGAGAAGAGACTGACAAAGAGGAGAGAGTGGCGGCAGTGCTGAGACAGTGGGCAGAAGTTAGAACAGTGGCAGAAGCTCATATCAGTGAATCCATCATGCAGTCTTCAAGCCCCTTGCTGCACGAGATGCCAAAGTTCTAGTGGAAGAAGCTCAATCCGAGCTGCTCAGTGCGCAACAATCAGTGAGGCCAATATCTCAGGCCTTCAGCATGACGATAAAAAATACTTCCAGAATTAAAACAAACGAGCAAACCAACGAAGCGCAGCGCGATCCACTCACTTGATGCATCAAAGCCACCAGAGGGCGCAGGTGTGCCGCTTGCAGGCTCTGCTGCTGCTGCTGCTGCTAAGGCAGGCAGAGGCGCTGTGGGAGACGGGAGAGTTCCCAGAGTGTCGAAGCCCGTCTCCAGGAGGTCGTTCTGCGCCGGGGCAGGGGTCAGAGACGGGGCAGCGGTGGGAGCCAGAGTCAGGGACATCAGTCCTGAGGAGGGGCGACACACTTTACTGTCACTCTGACCTTTGTAGTGCATTTCAGCAGGTGTGTTAGCATGTAGGGAAACACACATTGAACATAACAACTGTAAGAAAGAGAAGGTTTGCTGCATTACAGGGCTAACAGTGACGTCAACAATGTTGCTAATAAAGTTCACTAAAGCTAATAAAGCTAATAAAGTTCAAGTCATTTTCTTTACAGACACAGTCACCCAGAGAGCGCGGAAATCCGCAATGTGTGCACAAGCTCCACCCACTCTCAAAACAGGCTACTGTGAGCAACTGACTGAGTGACTCGTTCATTCGCAGCTCCACCTCAGCAGTGAGGTAAAAATTGTATCCCACTTGAAAGGAGACACCAGAGCTGCTGCTTTTCCCATAGGCAGATTACAGCGATATATTATTCTTTGCATTAGGCAGCCAGCGGTAGCAGGGACGAGTCAGTAAGCGAGACAACAGAGACGAGGAATCGGCAGTCAGTAAGATGACTCTATTAACTCAGCAGATTTGTTCAAGACGTGCAGATTGCCGGAATGAGTGAAGCAAGACGACTGCACTGAATTCTTCCTAACAACAAGTGAACAATGAACTACAAGACAAACAACACAGCCAGAAATAAAATGAGAATGAGCTTAGAAGGGCGTTTTATCATCCTGGATGTTATCGAATAAGTCAAGAGCAATTCTGGAACGGACGCCTGCCAAGTCGATTCCACTAATAACTGGGAAAATGCATCATCACCGCTGCTGCAAAATTTTCAATAAGCATAAAACACTCGTGGCATTTCCCTGCCAGCACTGCACCTTTTGAACAGACCAGCTAAACCTCACCGGATTAAAAAGTCCAAAGTGATTGAAGAGTCTCACCTCCCAGCAGGTCGCCTGCGGGGCCTCCAGGAGCTGAGCTCTCCGTCTCCTCCACAGAACCACCGAAGGAGTCTGTGGGAGCGAGCGTACATCCGCAACGCAGCATGGAGGGTAGAAAGGGGGAGAGGTCAGGGCCGGACCGCTCACTGGGACACAGTGGACGAGTGGGAGACAACATTATCGCTACATGTTGACTTGGTGGGAAGTTAGAAAACAAAGTAATCCAGGAGGTTCATTAAATCAGGGAAAAGTCTGATAGACGATTTTCCTTCACGTGAAGGTCAGTTAGGATGAATATTAGTCTCAATACGTGTGCAATACGATTTGCCCGTCTCTATGTGGCTGTAATTGACTGTAGTGACAGTGAAGACAGCTGACACCCGAGCAAGACTGTTAATGAAAGCCCGACGTGAGCCACTTTCACTTTCTAAATTTGTTCATTAGCGAGGTAACAAGTCGAGCTGGGCTCCAAGCGCAGCTGAGGCTGATGGGGAAAGTGTCCGTGTCTTTTACAAGAAATCGGGTTAGGTTGGCTTGATAACATCATGTCACACAGCTGCGTCAGCGTGCACTGAGCAAGGTGGACATGGCAAACCGTCCCTTGCGCTTATTGACACTTCAATTATGTCAAGTGAATTAGAGATTTGCTCCACTAAGAAGGCGAAAAAACACTAGCGTTAATTAAATACAATCCCTTTAGGAAGATCATAGTGGCCCAGCAGCCATAGCGCACTACACCATATTAATGGAAAATGTCAACATTTGCATCCGCATTTAATCAAGGTCAATCCTTACAACATTGTAACCACATCCAGAATGTAGGTTTCGTCTTTCAGTCGATTTAAAATACGTTTTGATCCCATATTTCAAACTGCCTCCCCAATTATCAGTTGATTTATTTATGATTTTTACAACTAGATTTGTAATTTATCTAGTAGTAAAAATCATCTACTATATACATATCTACTATGAATTTTTATTACATACACGTCTATTTGTTTATGCATTTGTATGTGACATACATTGTGCATTCTGCTGTCGATAAGGACGTCTTCTCAGTGAACCTTAATAAACAATGTTTAACAAAAAAAAAAAAATCACATCTTGCTTCAACACACATGCAACTTCCTTTTAAATGGACTGAAAAACAAAAGGACAGGACTGACAGAGTGGTTGACACTATCATGCAGTTAGCGTTTTCTAAGGTAATCTACCCAGCAGGTCAATGACAGGGGCCGGCTCTGCTGCTTTGGGTGGAGAGGAGGCCTCCGGGGCGTCGGCTGCAGCAGCAGCAACATCAGCAGCAGCAGCAGGAGCAGCAGCAGCAGCAGCAGCATCAGCAGCAGGAGCAGGTGGTGTGACAGGAGCTGAAGCTGCATATGATTCTGAGAAGAGTCACATCACAAACAAAAAGAGAAGCAAGAACACTTTACTTTCGAATCCAGACGACTGCATTTGGCGTTCAGGTGTTCCGAGGTGCATTCCTCATGCACCGTAACCGCTGCTGCTCATCAAGACATGCATTCACCCCTCCACTGTGAATTAGAATCCACGTCCTTGCTGCGTGCACCTTTTGGAAGTATAGGATTGCTGTGCATGTGCATGTGAATGTGTTCAGGAGCTCCATGCAAATAAACAGGAGTAAAATAAATGTAAAAAAAAAAATTCTGGGCATCCAGGCTGCCTGCAGGTTTGGTGGGAAAACAAAACAAAAAAACAAAAACAGGAAGGCAGTAGGGAGCAGCGAAGCTGTCAAGGTAAAGCAGCTTAACTCACCGGTCACAATGTCTCCAGCCGGAGCCGGCTCAGGCAAGGGAGATGGCCCACGAGAAACAGCAGGGAGGTCTAATTAACCAACGCAAGCAAGAGGCAGAGTACGAGAAAGAAAGAGGAAAAGCACGGAGGCCGGGGGAGCAAAGAAAAGTATTAGCGTGGGAGGTAGAAACGCTCAGCGGAGATAGAGAGCAGCCACGATGAACGTCCGAGATCTGACAAGTGGGTAACATGCACAGTTCTCATAGCACGATGGGGGACAAACCAAGACGAGTGGATTCGGATGAGGGCGGGGGAAGGTTCAAAACAGACAGATAAGTGAGAGGCATTACAAAACCAGAGGAGATGAGGGAGTTCCAGACACAGAGAAATGGATTTCAACTCCTGTACCTGAACCAAAAAGGTCTACGCTAGGAGTGGTAGCGGCTTTGGATTCTGTGGTAGGGCTTTGCTCAGGCATAGAATCAAACATATCTAAGAACAAGGACACACAATTATATGTACATTCAGATTTCAAGTCCAGTGCATTCGGAATGATGAGTTAAGTCGAGAGATGTGGGAGAGCAGAGAGAGCAGACATATTGTTTATTGTACAGGTGCGCAGCCGAGCTGCGCATCTGTTCAGTGCAGTGCAAAATGAAACGGTGCAGGAGATAAAAGGGCGCAATGCTAAATGTCAGCCTGAGGACGTTTGAAATTGAGGGATTTTAAAAGGGGAAAAAAATGAAATTTCAGGACATTTAAACTTCAACATCTTTAAAATTGTTTTTACTTTGATTTTTGGTTTCATTTCAAGCATAGCCGAACATCTGCTACCAGTTGAAAATGGTCAGAATCTAAATTGTAATCTGGCCTTAAAAGACAGTGGAAAAATGTCCTGAAAATATAACTACTTGATAAGATTTGATTATTTGTTTGAGGTTAGGTTGGTATTTTATACCAAGACAGTAGCAGCTCATGGAGCTTGAAATTGGACATATTCTATTTGTTCTATCTAAGGGGTCATATTCTTCATGTGGTGTCTCTAAAAAAAAGTTAATTCTACAAATTTGCATGTTGTTTGGACAGTAGAATAAAGCCAGAGGTCTGAAAGTGGACTGACATTTTGCAAAACTTCCTTTTAGCTTTAGCGCATAAGCTAAAATAGCATTCAGAGCTGTCGCTATCTACAATATATTGATATTACAGGCAGGAGAAGAAAGCTACTTCTTCTCTACAGGGGTTAGCTGGGCTTCATGTTAGTAACAGGTTAATAATCAAAACACATTTAACCACCTCTGTTAATGCACAGACAAAACTTCAAAAATATGAGATTAAAATTAAGATTAGGATGCAGAAGTTTCTCATCGTCGTCAAATGTGCGTTTAATTCCACAGAGGTGGTCAAGATGCTTGATTAAAGTCATCAAATGAACCGTCTAGGAGGGAGAGGCACCATGGAAAACTGATTAAAAAAAAATCTAAAATGTAGGGACTGGGCGGTTGCCACTACTGTCACTACCGTCCACATCGTCATCGTCTAGCAAGTGAAGCATGGCCACTATCGCTGATCAATCCTCTATCATCATAATGCAGGGCATCATCGCACAGTGAGAGGCATCAATGAGAGCGAGAGGACTTTACCACCAAAGATATCGAGAGTCGGAGCGGCTGCGGACTCTGTGGTGGTGGTGGTGGTGGTGGTGGCGGCGGCGGTGGAGTCAGCGGTGGTTGTGGCAGTAGCGGTGATCGCGGTGTCGGTGTCGGTGGGGGGAGGGGCGGGGGCGACGATGGTCGGCGCCTCGGCAGAGGCGTGGGGGTGACGGAGCTGGCGTCGCTGGGCATCATGGCAAACAGGTCCATCTCGGGAGCCATGGCGGCGCTCCCCTCCGTGGTGGCGAAGGGGTCTTCAGGGGCAGGAGCGGGCCGGTCGGGGGGTTAGGAGGTTACAAATGGTTTGAATGGGAGGGGGTATGATGGGGGTTAGGATGGGGGGGTAGAAAGGGAGGAGTAGGGGGGGGGGGAGTTGAGGGATCGTTAAAGCAAAGTCTCAAATCGATCATTTGAGAATCAGAAATCTGAAGTAAGCGGGTGGTTTGCTTCAAAAGGAAGCGAGCCAAGCACGCAGAACACAAGTTCTACTACAAAAAGGGTAAAAGGAATATTCATCTACATGCACTGACTATGTTCTGGATACAGAATAGGAGAAAAAAATATATATCACTGCACAAATTGAATATTTGCAAGTCAGTGCGTAAAATGAAATTATATATCGATGGAGAACCAAAGGAGTCGTTTAAAGGTCCAGTGCGTAAAGCTTTAAAGGAAGCTCGGAATTTAAGGAGGCCTGTCGGACAGTGAGTGTATTTAGGGCACTGTCAGACAGGCTTCCTTGAAAAATGGTGGGGCAAGATTGCAGCCAACTAGGAGCAAGACCTTTGCTCTGTGTATATTCTTATATAGATTAGAGCTGTTCAATGGCCAGGAAAACCAAATGACTTTTATTGTACTGCAAGTATACATTTTTATTAATGTATTTATGGACAGTATGTTTAGCTTTTACCAATATAAAAAAAAATCACAAATCAAGCCAAATTTCACACACTGGGCCATTAAGGGAGGCAGTTCTGTTAGTAAATGCTAAGAAGAACTGTTTGTTATCAAGGCTCGTACAGTACACAGCATAAGAAACAAAGCAATGTGTAAAATTCAGATCAAATGGAGTTGGTTCAAAAATTGAAAAAAATAAGAGTATGATTACAACAGTGATTATCAGGATTAGGTAATAATCACTCAACATACTCTCTCGTGTGTCCTTGGACCTGTTATATCGACTGGGTGAGGAAGAACAGATCAGATGAAGGGTTGGTGGGTTCATGACCGGGGCATTAGATCAGGATTTGGGCTGAGACAGCGCAGCCCCGCGGGGCACATTTGTTCGACTGTCTAGCTCTTGGACGCAGCAGCGGCAGCAGCAGCAGCAGCAGCAGCTTTGATGTGCAGCAGTTAGCACACATAAACACACACACACACACACACGCACACTCGCACTCGCACTTTTGCTGTTTCATCACCCACCAGATCCAGCGAAGGCGTCGGCAGCGGGGCCCACGGCCGCGGCGGCAGGACCGTCTCCTGGGGAGGGTGCAAACGCATCTAGGGGTATTGTAGACGCAAAGAACAGGCGCGACAGGTACACAAAGCGAGAGTCACCCGGGTGCGGGTGGGGAGATGGGGGGCGGGGGTTTGGAGGGAGGTGTGGAGGTGGGGGGGGGCCACACCGACGACAGACACACGGATGTAAAACGAAGATGAGCGATGGACAGATGGAGAATGGACAGGGGAAGAAAAATGAAAGGTCAGCAATTAGAGGAGGGGGTTGGAAAAAAAAAAAGAATCAGAGAATACAAGGAGTATGCAGCCCGGGCGAGGATCAGATTTGTGGTTTGTCAGTTTAGTTTGTGGCTTTTGAAGGGCTGCATAATGCTGCATTCAGTGAGCGCACTGCCTGAGCAGGCGCCAGGAGGGATGAGGCAGGTCGTCGCCAGCTGAACGCTGCTCGGCGGCGGCAGGGACTGGATTAAAACATCTATTTGAATCACTGTGTGGTCATTAGTGGGGTAACCGTGTGGTGTTAATAGCAGCGGGACATCGGTAAGCGCATCAGCGACAAATTGACGACGTTACGCTGCGTTTACTGAGGTGCACAAGGTGAGGACGAAACACTCGGCGTATTAGTGTTTTTCTTCCTCTTGTGCAGATTTGGGAGGCTTGGAGGGGAAGTGGGATGCGGAGGAAATCAGTTCTTCGCCATAAAAGCCACATTTTGCACTGCGCTCAATGCCAAACTGCGAGAGCGTGCGTTGACATTGGGCGAGCGCGTCTGAGCGCACGGTCACCACGAAGCGGGAAGCGTGAACATCAGGAGAAACACCGACAACTAGGGGTGGGGAGGGGCATCGCATTTGAGTCACAGCGCCACTCGTCCGATCTGAAAATGCAGAGTGAATATTCGCAGTGTGGGGAAAAACCCCGCGGCCTCATCTGTCACCCGGCTAAATAATAATTGTTTGTCCAACAGCCGGCCGAGTGTTCAAGAGGCCGCTGGGTAATTAGTCTTTTTGAAAAATCAAACACGTGGCGGTGCGATTCAAATGGTAATGCAGGAGAGGCGTAAAACCAGCTGTCGGCTCAACTGAGGAGTGCACGTGTGCGTTATAAGCACTTTTTTTTTTTACTTCAAAGTAAAAATGCTTTGTAATCGTAGTTTTTCTTTTTTTTATATTTTAAAAACCATACATCTCACAAACCTGTGATCTGAGGAATTGTTTCCCGGCTCGTATTATAGTTTTATCTACGCTACTTACGAAATTTTGGGGGATACTGGGTTTTTGGGTGAAATTTGTTGGAGCTAAATGTTAGAGATTCAAGCTACAGTGACGTTATATTATGGAAATTTCCAGCAATTT
Organism: Thamnaconus septentrionalis; assembly: GCA_009823395.1. NCBI lineage: Eukaryota > Metazoa > Chordata > Actinopteri > Tetraodontiformes > Monacanthidae > Thamnaconus > Thamnaconus septentrionalis. The sequence goes on from CM020511.1 coordinate 12,942,761, forward strand.
ATTGAAGTAAAGGTTAGGACTCCTGTCACATTCTATTTTTCTATTTTTCTATTTTACAATATTTTTGAAAATGCTTGAAAATGCTCGATTTTGTGACTTGGTTTATTATTTTGGCATCCGTCCACCCTGAAGATATATTAGCTCCATTGAAAGATTATTTAATTTATATTCTTTCCGGACATATATGTGTGTGTGTGTATATATATATATATATATATATACATATGGATATATATATATACACACACATATACATATATATATATATGTAAACATTTATTAATATATTTTTACACTTGCAAACAAACCTTTTGCTTCACGCAAAAAAAACTAGTTTTTGTGCCTAAACTTGGCATAACAAAAGCTAACAGTTCCATTCATGCAGTTAATCAGAAACTTGTGTTTGTGTTAATCACTTTCAGTCCTGAAAAAGTGAACAGCTGGATGTGTGAATTCAAAAGAGGTCAGAATAACTGTACTTCTGAACCCAAAGGCCCAATATCCCTCACTTTCTCTGAGTGAATATTTGAAAGGCTGGGCTTTAGCAAACTAACTAAATTGGAATTCATTATCACAAGCTTCATCCTGCAGGACTCCTAGCTAGGCACAGTGAAGCTGAGACGCGCTGCCACGCGCGCTCGTCTACGATTCCCAAAGCGGACTGACCTCCGAAAAGGTCGAGGTCCGTTGCGGCGGCGGCAGGAGCCACGACGGGCAGTGAGGTGGGCGGAGCTGATGGAGCGGCTGCACGTGCAGGAGCCGCAGGGGGCGCAGCGGCTGCGGCATCGGTGGGCTTTCCCTGGGCGGAGGCTTCATCAGCAGCAGCCGGAGTTGCTGCGTGATGGACCCCAAAATCCAAAAGCCGCGACAGTCACAACCACCAGAAAGTGGGAAAGAGGAGAGGAGGGGAAAAAAAAAAAACAGCAGGTGGTTGTGCAACGCTGCAAAAATGAGCTCGTCAAAACGAGAAGCGACAGGCACAGGTACGAAAAACTGAGTGAAATAAAAGGGTTACATGTTGCAAACAAAGAGGCAGATTCAGGTTGTGTGGCGACAGTATAGAGTACTCACCCCCACCCAAGAGATCTGCAATAGAGCAACAACAGCAAGTGAGACAGCGGAATGGCAGTGTGAAGAGAACAACCAGCGACAAAAAAGACAGAGGAATGATGAACGGCTGTCGCATGGTTACAACTACAGCAGATTTGCTGAGGACACCACTCGGCTTAAAGCACTTTTTAGTCCACGTCCTGCCGCAGGGAGTCGTTCCCACGCGCGATTCGACTCATTTACTCCCCTGTTGTTATCATTGCCAAGCCATCTCCCAAAGTGGATGGCAGGTTTTCTTTCTGCCTCCCCCGACTGAGCAGCGATCCGTTCCACTTGTTTTAGAGTGGCAGTAAAGATCGCTCTGCAGGGACGCAGCATCGCCGCTATGAACGGGGCGGTGACGCACCATAAAAGGCCTTGGAGTTAATGGGTTGAAATACGGCGAGCAGCAGCGTGCCGATCACAATCTTTTCACTGGATGCAAAGCACAGTTTGCGTCGCAGCGCTTGTTAAAAACATCAATTGTTATTTGGTCGGGAGTCATCTGGGCAGGAGGTTCACAACCAACACGACCTTGTTAGTCTCCCTGTGCGTGACAGTGTTGGTCACTTTATCAATGTTCAGCTGCTTTGACGGACAATGTGGTTCTATATTTATCGAATGGAACAGATTTCAGATTAAAGACCACATTGATTTTGGATAAATTAGGCAAATGTCAGGCTTGCAGATTCACTTCCTGTTTGCTTTGGTGGTTGCAATGTGAGTTTCAAAGACCTCTATCTTGACAACATGAGAAGAGTGGAATATAGTAGGAGTGGCAGTAGTAGTAGTCGTAAAGATTTTTTTTTATTTGACAGTCATTAATCAGATGTTAAAACCATAATTATACAATTGTTGTGTCTAAAATGATAAAGGTTAATAAACATCTCTTTCAAAAAAGGTTTAAACTATTTTTTGATGGGTCAGGTCGGTCAATATTTAATATAAAGTTCAGGTCGTTCACCTCCCCAGCCTGTAGTGGAAGAAGTAGCCGCTGCTCCCTTTGCTGATGAAGAGGATATGGGATCCAGATCCAACAAGAAACCATCAAGAGCACTAAAACAAAGAAACAAAACCAAAAAGTGAAGTCAGGGTTGCTGACTGAAGCCCTCGTCTCAAACACAGAGCTTCCAAGCTGACGCATTGCAAACATTTCAGTATTCCAGAGTGACTCTCACTTGCTGGCAGCACTGGCTGCAGAGGGGGCCGGTGCGGTAGGCGTGATAGATGGCGGTGGGGGTTTGGCAGGTGGGCCGGGTCGTGCCGGGGGCCCGCCGTGGCCAGCAGGGGGTGCGGGCTTGGGAGGTGGCGCAGAGGCAGCAGCAGCAGCAGCAGCAGCTGGTGTGCTGTTGTTGGCTGTCGCATCCGGCTGCAGAGGAAGTGAACAAGGTCAGCAGCGGGGTTGAGCGGCCTGACGTGGCTTCACAGCTTCATCAGGACCCCGTGTGAGGCATTTTTCATTCCCAGCCATGGTGAACCTCCCACTGCCTCATCACTCAGTCAACACGTAACGGATGGATATTTTATATTGATATTTTTCTGAGAATCAATAAAAACCAGCAGGATAAAAAAATCTGGCATCGTGAACAGAATCATGTTTAACTGTCTGCACGGACTGGATTTCATTGGTTTTTCATTTGCCAGAGGATGTGTAAAGCATGTTAATTGTGTAATATGCTAAAGGTACAGCTTGCAACATCATTTCAAGCACTAGATGCCGCTAGCTTTGCAACCCATGCACGCAACTACCTGCAGGTCCTCAGCTAGTGTTTACTACAGATTTGTCATCACGAGACGAAGCGTGTGTATAAAACTCTCTGACATTTTGAACAACTATCCTGCGTACACAAGGACTATTATTACCGCCAACACTGTATAATCACGAGGAAACACAGCTTACCTTGGTGGGTGACCTGCGGAAAGAAAGATAGCACAAACTGGTTACAGAGGTAATGGCGCACATGCTGCTGCATAATGGATCTTATTAAAATCAGAGGCCGGTTTAAGCATCACTTTGCCCTTTTCAGGCAGGCAGGCAGGCAAGTGCATTTAGCAAACAGCTGCAATTAATGGAGTCACGCTGCACGACTGGGTAATAGCATCTTACACAGGAGCCGAGACAGAGGCGAGATCCGCCACGTTGCGCAGTTTCTGTCTTCACACTTGGATTTTTGCATCCAGAGCAGAAGGTCCAGTAAGATGGCAACAAACATGAATATGTTAGTTGATGATTACAGCATCAAGCAAGAGTGGCCACTTGAAAAAGCACCATCCGCAGCTGTTTGTTCACGCCTTGGATGGATTTAAAATGAACTATTAAAAGCTGTGAGTTTTCCAGCTCAAAGACCACCAAACATGCGTGCTGGACCGCCAAATGATCCTCTGATTAAACCTCCACAGTCTAACCAGGCATTTAAAATGCCCGGATCCATGGACGGGTGTAATTACAGATTTAGTGCAGCCTCAGCGGCGTTACTACGGCGAGTCATCAATTAAAAAAAAAACAAAAAAACAAAACAAAAGCAGGCTGCAGATGGATAGAATTACTCACGGTTTCTTCCCCTCCAGCGTGTTGAGGTGTGTCTCCAAAGACTCCAGGAGACTTTCTGGGGCCTGCGGAAAAAGAACAAGCAGAGGGGGTGAACCAACAGGACGACGGCGAGAACACACAGCGAGGGCTCGATACGGTCTACGAGACTTCGCTGATTAGAATGAACCTGAAGAAATGCAGAGGACGACAAAGTTCAGGAGAAACAAGTGAGCTGAGACACACGGAGCCAGGATGACATCTTCAACAGCTGGTCACATGTGTTCACATACATCAAATCAAATCTGATATGTATATGTTTTTATGAAGAAAGAAGAGATCAAATTTTTTTTCATTTATTTTTGTTTTTGCATAACCCTATATTTTTGATAGCTGTTGACCTAAGTGTTGTTGTGTCCTCTGGGGCTTTTTAACAACACGCCTACAGTGTCGAAGTTTTCGAAAATTCATGAGACATTTTTGTGTTGGACAGCAAAAGACAGTAAGGCACATGTCATGACCAAGGAAGCTGATTGTCAGTGTTTTTTGCTGTTGTTGATTTCACAAAATATATCTGGCAATGAATACTTACAGCATAGATAAGTTCATGTTACAGTTACAACATAAAATGGGCTCTGCTCAAAAATGTAGTGACTGGCCAAAAATACATATTTCATTGTTTTAATTTTCTCCAGTTATTACATCACATTTCCCTTTCATTACGCAAAAAGGATAAAAGTGGAATGAGAAGCGGCAGACATTTGCAGATGTGACGTCAGCTCTCATTGATATTGCATTACAGCGGTCAGTCAGGCAAGGCCGAGTGTCCAATCAAGCTTAATGGGATCACCTCTCGACACGCAGCCAGAGCCGTAATACGACATCCTCCCTGAGAGAATAACTGCCCGCCTCATTTACAGAGGCCGCCAGGAGAAAGGTGCCTGGGCTCGCGCCGCCAAGATTCAGCGCTATCGGGTGAAATTGATGGCTGGAGTCCCGGGTGCTGTGGGACACTCCAGGGCTCTGAGGTTGACGGACGTATTAATCAGAAATTTTATCAGCCTCTTGGAAAGTCGTTTTGAGAGCTAGACACACGAGCTGTGGATATTAAACGACTGGCTCATAAATCATGGTAACAGTAGAGTCCACTTTAACCTTATTCTAACAAGTACTAGTGGTCTTTCTCAGTCTAGTTGAGCACTTTTTGCATTTAAATTGATTAGAAGAGCAAAAAATAAATAGAAAATACACTCTTCACAAGCGGTCAGGATGTTTCAGGTGAAATTTATGAAAATGGTAAATGGACTGCACTTACATAGCGCTTTCCAGCACCTAAATGGTACCCTAAAGCGCTTTACAATGGCCTCTCATTCACCCATTCACTCACACACTCCTACACCACTGGGTGGCTGCTGCCATGCAAGGCGCTGCCAGCCCCATTGGGAGCAATTTAGGGTTCGGTGTCTTGCCCAAGGACACAGCGACAGACTGGGATGGAGCAGGATTTGAACCGCCAACCTAACAGCTGTTAGGTGTTAAGGTATTATATACCAATTGTCACTGAAGCAGGACATTTAGTGGTCGATTCATGGATGAGACACTTGTGTTTGGGTTTCCATTCTGTATTTTTGTGATCAGTCTATTTTATGTTTACTTAACTCAGTTGCTGCGCATAAGGTGTGAAGCAAAAGGACGAAAAATAAACTGCCAACAGCATTCGAAAGCCTATTTTCAGTTCTGAGATCAGGACTGGAATGCGTTCCTACGAGGGAAAACAGAAGGTGCAGCAGGACGGAGAGAGAACAAGAAGAGACATTCACTCCAAATGCAGCAGGATCAACCTGATGCCTTTGGCGGCAGGTTATCTAAAAGTAATCTGGCCGTCACACATTAAATGTTGATGAGCTTTTCTGGGGGGTAACTTCTGCTGCAGAATACATCACGTCCCAACTCCATCTGTGCAGGATGTGGTGTCGGTCGTCTGTGACTGGCGTAAAAGACGTCACGGGACCTTGGGGCCACATTCAAATGCAAACCTGCTCTATAAAACAAAACTTCAGACACTGACACTTATTTTCATATACTTTATCTTAAAAGAGATGACACATCATCAGCCTCGGAGTTGCTGCCAGGCATGTTTTTTTTAATCTCAAGGGTTGAGTTTGAGTGGTGTTGCTTGTCACAGTCTCGTCTGCCTGCTGGCAACACTTCCAAATGAATCACAAATAGAAAAATGTGTTGGCATTCTTCTAACAGAACCTCTGGCGTTGTATTATACATATAAAAAATGCCAAAGTGCTTGAATTTGATTTATTGAATAAAACAAACTCAAACTACACTCATCTCACAACTTTCTTTGCATCAATGTAAAATGGAACCTCCATGAATAAGACCGATATGCACACCAAACACAGCATTTCACATTCAGTTTAATTTGCTTCCTCCTTGCCTTCTGTGTGATTACTTCCTTTGTTTCACCTGTGCATTGCTACTTCTACCCACAGTGTTTCAACTGATCTTTCATCTTGTCCTCCTCGAGTGAGATCCTCCTAGACGACCTTCATCCTTTAACGCTTGCTCTTTTTTTTTACCCAGTGGACTGATTAAAAGGGCCTGTGAATAAATATCCCCAGTGTGCGGCCGCATTGGTGTGTCCACCTGTCTATGAGTTGCGACAATATTAAGCCTGAGTTTGTATCGCAATTTATAGCTGTCCATCATTACAGCAGAGGCTGCTAAAAACAATCCAATTTTATGTTACAGATTTAGACAAGACAGTCTCCATGGCAACAGTTTTAATTAAAGGCATTATTTTGAAGGACTGGTCTTACCTGAGTAAGTTCAGGGATGTCGTTTTTGTCTATTCCCACTTGCTGTAGAAACAAAAGCGGCACTGTTACCACACTGTAAAAGCCTCAGCTGGGATGTGACGTCACAAAGGGCGCTCCATCCTCTACCTCAGCGATTTTGAAGAACTCCGAAACTCGCGTCATTCGTGTCAGGAACCTCTTGTAGATCTCCAGACCGTCTTTGCACTGGCTTCTCTTCATCTGGAAAAATTTCTCTGAGTGACGCAAATCACAGAAGTGAATTAAAATCTTTAACTCTTTAAATGAACAGTTCAAATCCGACCAAAATCTAATTGAAATTGAATTCCTATTTTATTATAATTTATTTATTAAGCCTTTGGCTGTTAATAATTGGCTGCTCATTGATCGCTATGTGTTTTCTCACCGAGCAGGTTGATGATGCCGTCATTGTAACAGGCATATAACTTGATCAGGTCTTTGAAGAGCAGGACGAAGCAGCTGTTAATGACGGGGTTGTCGAGGTCCTTGGCTTGCACCTAAAAACAGTAAAAGCCACAAGTTTAAGTCTTTGGTGTAACTGTGAATACATGATGATGGCTTGTGACCCTGGCTACAAATGCAGTTTATGGAGAATAACAATGGAGTAATGTAATAAAAAAAAAGGCTCAAGGTAGGTCTCATTATACTTTGTCATTACGATTGACATGGTTGGGGTCATTGGTTGTTTAATTAAATTCTCCAAGAGGGTTTCGTTCCCTATTAACAAGAGTCGCTCACCTCAAAGTCCAAGAGAGCGTCGATCTGGCCCTGCAGGATGGGCATTCCTTTCAGCAGCTTCTCTACCGTCATGGTCCTCATCGCCCCTTCAGCCCTGCCACGGAGGATACAGCGCAAAATGTGAGCCTTTCATTTAGAGTGAAACAGATGTACACCTGCAAACCACCTGCCACCTGCCACAACACAGAGCAAGTGTCTGTACCTGCAGCGCCGTGTCTCATCTATACTCCCACTGCTTTCCAGTGCCAGTCAGACAATTTTTTTGCTTTAGTTTTTTATTTCTATTTCTTTTAAATTTCTGCATAACTACATATGGTAACACTGCGCGCTTGGCTGGGAGGAATCCCTGTTTGAGGTGGCTTCCTTTAATGGCATACCAAGCTTGTGTAAGAAACAGGCACGTTGCAGCTAAATTGGGAGAGTTTTTTTGTTTTTGAAGTGTTGACAAAATCAGTCAGATTTAAAGAGAAATGATGGGAACAATGATGAGGCTCACCCTTTCTTCACTCGTACAAAGTCGAAAGACATCTGTCTGTAGGCAAAGGACTTCTCGTTCAGGTAGCGGCTGTAGCGTCTGATGAATGTAGACATGTCATAGCCTGAGGAGGACACGACCACAGGTAAATGTCTGCACAATGTGCCATTTCAAATCACTCAATTGTACCATTGTGCGTCCACAAGATTCATGAACTGTGGCCAAAACAACATCTTCACCAACATTAACATCAACTGTTTTTTTGTTTTTTTTTAGGCGTTTTAGGTTTCTCACTGAGAATTGGATGGATGTTTGAATCAAGTAGCTACATGATACTAACTAGCTTAGCACGACAGTTAGGCAAGCCTCCTCAAAATTTAGTCAGACAGCTTGGCTGCACCCCTCCAGTAGCTTAAAGCACAGGCTATAGAACCAACTCAAAAATAAATGTAAATAGATACCTACCGGTAATTGTACCTAATTTTTTTTTTTTTCAAGAAGATGGTTTCATTCGGTCAAGGTTGGTAGTTTTACTGAGTTACAATGTGGTTTTACGCACACACTCAGACGGAAAATACAACCTGACATGTTTGCAGTTTTTCAGACTGTGAATAAGCTTATATATATCAACTGCGGTGCTCAGTGTAGTCCTGAATATGAAGTCGAACCACCTACTGTTACAGATTAAACACGCACTTTTGGAAATTGATGTAACGGGGGAAGGCTGGGGGCACCGAGAGCTGAGACTAATGAGAGAGAGAGAATTGGTCTGCTCTGGCGTTTTGCTTTCTGCATACTAAAGGCCTGAAAGTGGGAGAAACTGTGAAATAAAAATGGGGAAAAAAGCTACATTCCAATGAAGCAGTGTTTAAATCACCCACCGTGAGAGCCAGTCTTGTCCAGGAAGTTGGCAAGGTTGAACAAGGTGTTTCTAGATGACAGAAACTGCAGGAATTTCTGCAGGGAGAGACACACGTACAGAATTCATATTTTTTGTTTTTTATTAACTTTTGACTGTGCAATTATATTTTCACGCTGTAGAAATTAATTCATTCTCGGCTCCTTTCCTTTTGGCAGATTTCAATATGGACAGAAATGGAAATGTCAGGCAGTTTCATTGCCTGAGCTTGTTTTCGGTTCATTTTGATTAGAAATAAAAAAAAAAAAACACAGAGGCTCCTAGTTTGACTGCAGGAATATACAGTTTGGTACACCTCATCCATCCCCACTTATTACACGAGGATGAAACAGATGGCTGCATTTTAAACAGGAGAAGTGACGCTGGCTGTCATCGCCGCTGTCTCCGAGGTTTTTGTTCATCAGTTACAGCACTGAGACCTGTGAAACAGCCTCACGGCACAGAGTTGAATTAGCATTTAAGGATGCTGTTCTGGAATTGGTTTCCGAGCACATTTAGCCCGGGGAAGAAATCCATGCGGCATGAGAGCGCTGCTGCGAGTGCTGCGTGGGAGTGTGTGTGGAAAATCGGCAGCGCTCACGGACGCGGCGGGGGAGGTGACGCCGCGTAATAAAGACAAATAGGTTCCCTGGGCACTCAGACCCAGAGGGACAAGTTCACCGCGCAAAGTGACGGCACACGCGTGAAAACAGTTAGTCAGGAGCTTTTGCTGTTTATTCCCTGACGCCATGTACACAAAAACAAAGGGTATTTGCAACTGTGGGGAAGGTTAAGGTGAAAAACGCTCGGGTGGGGAGACGGAGTGAGCTGCTTGTTGTCTCGAGTGCCCCGCTGCTATCAGAGACATCATCAGCAGAGTCTCTGCCGAGGGGCCCCAGGAGATAACGCAGAGAATATTGACTTATCACGAATGACTTCATGGCTCCTAAACATCTATTTGGCTGCTGATTCAGTCTCTGTGCTTACATCACAACAAATAGGAGCCACCGACATGGTCCAAAGCTATTTCCTTTTGCCTTGCTCTGCCGACAGCTTCAAATCCTACTGATACATAAATTAAGGCAGGGATGAATTTCACTTTTATTTCAGGAGACTCCTGTTCCTGGTCTCTCGTCTGCTTTCTCCTCCCTGTTGTTTTATGTTTCAGCGACGGTTCGGCCACTCAGTAGCGACAGTCGAGGAACATCTGCTCATCTCTCTGACTGATCTCCCTGGTCATTCATAACAGCTTTTGCATTTCCTCAGCTGGCCGGACAAAAACTGGGTCAGAAGGTCAGGAATGGGAAGCAGAGGGCTCAATCCGGTTGGTCGCATGACCAGGAGGCAGGAGAGAGAGAGAGTATTTTGACAGGGGGCTGTTTCAAAGTGAAATGGAACCAAAGCACTCCTTTAGTTTCCTTTTAATAATTTAATACTAATGCATTAGTTGCACTGCAGCCTTTAATGCTGACATATATAGTCATCATATACTGTTGTTTTATGGTGGCTATTAGATTAAAAAAAAAAATATATATATATATATATTTCAAAAAATATATATATTTATATTTATATTAATTATATTTAAAAAATGTATTCCACATATGATAAACTTGACCCAACAATATCATGCATTTGGATGTTTTTTTCCAAAATTATTGCACTTCTGTAAAAGAAAATTAGAAATTGTATGGAAACTACATAACTTCCTGTAATTCAAGTCTTTTCAGAGCTAATGTGGCGCGTAGCACCATCCTACAAGGTAACTATGTTCTAGATGGGGACAGTAGTTTTTATTTATTTTATTTTTTTACTTTTAGAGCAAATTTCAGAAGTTTTCCAAAAATGTGCACATGTGATGCAGCCTCTTGCTACCGAATGTGATACTTTAAGCTAAAACTAAAAAAGCTGCTGTTTCCAGGACAGACAAGCAAAGCACGAAGCTGAATAATATAAAACAAAAATAAAATAAAAAAAATCTATAAATCAAATGGCGACCTATTTGTGTGTCCCATGTTTAAATTTGGACTCTGCAGCCATGCCCTTGTCCTGCAGTGCCCTGTTTCCCACTGGCTAGTGTCCCAGTACCAGAGGCTCTTCTGCTGACTCTGCTGGGAGCCACAGTCTGGCACCCACAGCTTTCCTACTGCTGACGTGAAACCGCAACACACCGAGTTCCTCATCGGGGGAGAGACAACCTCTTTTTTTCCCTACGCCTCACCTCGTTGCCGTGCACCATGAGGTGGTGCGTGGTGATCAGCGCCTTGTAAACCACCACCCAGCTGGCGTTGCCGGCCCTCTCCATCAGCGTGTCGGCCATCTGGGGGACGTTGACGGTGGTCTCCTGGGAGGCCTGGATCAGGTCTAAGAAGGGAGGTAAGGAGGTGAGACATTCACCATGGTACAATCTGCAGAGAGACCTGAGAGTCGTTCAAGAGGCGCTCACACAAACAGATGGAGTAATGATATGATGGTGATGATCTGACAGGCAGGTGTGCCTGTGGTGATGACGTTCCACAATAAAGGCGTAATATTGTCCGGAAGAGGATGATGATAGTAATAGCAAACCTACGAGGTGTCATTTTGACTAATGTTATTTCAAGTCAACATATTCAGCAAAAAAAAAACAGAAGCACTTTCAGTCCGACAGAGAACGTCTGGACCAATCAGCATCCTTTGTAAAGAAAGTCAGAAGGGGGAAACTGCCTTGAGCTTGTGAACAGCGGTGATCAGTGTTGTTATTGCAGTTTTTCATAAAAAAATAAAAAAATAAAAAACACATTTCCAGAGGACAAGTGAAACAGCCTGGATAGCCGGTTGGGTTTAGACGTCGTTAACACCTCCAGTCTGTCGCTAGGATTTGCATTTGGAAAATGAATCAACCGAAGCAGAGCTTCTTCTTTTGCGAAATAGCTGCCATTCCCCCATCTCAGCGGAAGGGACTTAGTTATGGGCTTCACATAATGTCAGCACAGCCTGTTGTGAGTCACGCTGGCTGCTGTTTTGTTCCTCCCTGCAGCCAAAAATGGCAGCAGAACACGGCGGAGAGACGGGGAGGGAAAGACGAAAAAGGAAGGAGGGATGAGAATCAGACTCCCAGGCCGACAACTCGGCATCTGCCAGACAGACAGTGTGAAACACAGTGTGAGACTCACGTTTCTCAGGTCAATTTTGCCACGCAGAGGCAGGAATTTTTTATTATTTATTTTTTTTCAAGCGAGATATCTCTCCCCGAACTTGGTAAAAAACAAAAACGAGCTATATTAAAAAAATATATTGGCTGCAAAAAATCCCAATGGGCCAGTGTAGAATGTTCATAAAGGCGAAGGTTAAACATGCAATCAGGCCCCATCCACACTAAAAACCCCACTTTTCCCCCATTCTGTTGTTTAGTTTGAACTTCAGCAGGTCAATATGCCTCTACATTGCTGCTCACATGTGATTGGCTGTTAAAATAAAAAAATAGTTCTGTTAAAAAAAGTATGGATACAGAGTATCACCAGCGGGTCTACATAACATCAAGCCCTTAGCATGCTGTGCTAATGGCTAACATGCAGCCCCAGAGCGTCCATCAGATCGGAATAAACTCTGTGTGAGGAGCAACTATAGGAAAACCGTCACTCACCGAAACCCCCAGAGGGGTGATTGCCTAGGAGAGTGTGAGGGATGAGACGAGCACATGCGCTCGGTGCCGTGGTGGTGATGGACGGTGGGCTGGAGGAAAACTGACTGCTGTCATTTTAAAAGGCCCAATTCTGCGGAGTAGTGCGTTTGTTCATTATTAGTGTCATATTAGTGAGCGTGCGACGCCAGACCGACAGCAATCTGAGAGGTGAATTCTGTTCGGGGGCTTAAAATAAAACCCTGTCCAATCATAGCTGGTATCGTAGCCTCACAGATGGAGACCCATTTATCAGTGTAATATTATTAAAATGAAAAAAAAAAGTAAAACAAATCCTGTTAAGACACTAAAACGGTCGAACGTTATGCCCCATATTTTTGTTTTTCAGCCTCACGCAATTAATTACACAAAAGACACTGTCGCGCACTTCATATTTAGCCCTCTGTTTACAGCCTTCCGCAGAAACTCTTGGTTCTAGCTTCTGGGTATCTTATTTTATCCTCTGTTGTACCCGCTGCATGTTCAGAAGTGGATGGAAACAAGATGATGGAGACGTAAGAGTGACATACCTGTGCCCTTTGTGATGTCACAAATGGCTCCAGAGTTGTTCAGTGTTGAGCAACAGCAGCACAGCACGGGATGGACTTTTTGTATATATGGGGAGTGTACTCATGCTGCCTGCATATTTTTCAGCACTGAAAAAGTTTGCATCAGAGTAAATCATTTTATATCCACCTTTATGCAGCCATTGACATCCTGGTGCTGCAATTTGAAACAAGAATTAAAATGAATAAAACATTGCTACGAGCCAAAATTGAGGTCTGCATTGGCGCGGAAACGTCTTGACGTCCTGTGATTACCTCCAGGTGTTGCTAAAAGCCATGGTCGCACCTGTCTCTCCAATAGGATTCCAATTAATCTCCTAAAACCTCAACTTGACATCGTTAACTGCAGAGTGGCAGCAGGTGGTGCCGTGTGCAGAGCAGTTCTTGGTCACAGCCAGTGCCGTGCACGACCCTGGTGGTGAAGTGACCCTAAAATAAAGGACTCGGTGTTCGTCCTCACCCGGCTAGCAAACACTTTGTTGTTGAACAAGGACACACAAAGGTCACACGCAGTCTGAGCTTCACACTGAAGACTAACTAACTAACTAAGGGGCAAGTGGCCGGCGTCACAGAACATGTCTTTAGGTTTTGTCATCTACCAGTTTTTGGCCTCCTTGCACGATGAGCTGAACAAAAAAAAAAAAAAAAAAATGTGTTCAGGGTCACTTTGCTTCCGCGGCCGTGCTGACAGTCTCAGGGGGATTTTTTGCTGCTCGCATCACGCTTTCATCATGCAGAAATGATCTCTGCGCACGTCCTCGTCAGTAGTAACGCAGCTCTGTCACCCTCTCTCTCCCTATCTCTATCTCTCTCTCCCTCTCTCTCTCCCTCCCTCACGCACACACGGATAGGATGAAGCCCTGCAGGGCTGATGAGTCAGCAGCCAGCGTCGTCCTACGCTTCTCATCTCTCAGTCTGTCTCTCACTCTGCCCGTCTCTCTTTGTGCTCGCCACTCCTGTGATGAAGACTAGGAAGTTGTTGCACATCATTTTGGGGCTTCACCTGAATCGGGATGTTTTCATCACATGGCTGTTGCTTTTTAAATCCTGTCTGGTCAAATGCACCACTCAATGACGGTTTAATCACATTTTCCCCAATTGAGAAAAGCCTTGGGTGGTCTTCTACCAATTCTGTTAGTATTACGGCTCTCTGGCAGCGGCCAAAGCCTCCTCCCATCCTCGGTTTCCCTCATCAAGTGGCGCTTTATGTTTGATAAAATTTCAGAAACATACCAGAGCTGGCCTACAGCAAGGCGTTATAAGATACTGACAAATTGAGCCCGATTTGTCTGAAAATGCGCAGGTGCGGTTTGGCAGATCCAGAATTGAGCGCCTAGAGCTGCCGCTGCAGAGGAGACACGCAGTAGCAGGCGGGGAGTCTCGAGGTGCTGCTCAACAATTCAGCAGGAACTCCTGACTCACATCTCCCCCACCTTCCTGCTCCATTATTCATGACAGTGAGTGCGAGCAGGGAGAGCGTGCAGGGCGCCCTGATATGTTTGCTTGAGCACGCGGGTGGACGGTCACGCTGACTAGCATGTACTTGCGTGCAACCTGGGGTTCCTTTACAACAGCAAATTATTATTTTTTCTGGAAAAAGCGGGAACTTCAACCGAAGTGCACCCTATTTTATATTTATGCAAGTTTACTACTGTTTCTCTGCTCGTTACAAAAGGGAAAAAGTCTCGGGTTTCTTGTGGCACCTGAATAATTAACATCTGAAGTCTTTTTAACCTGACCATGGGATTCATTTCTCAATCCCATCTGAAAAGAGCCAAGCACATCTCGACCTGTCCATATCCTGTGTGTACGTGCATCAATAACACACTGCAGTTATCTTTGGGTTCCTATTCGAAGGCCTGACTACAGTTGGAGAACCTGTGCTCTCTGTAAACTAACTTCACAGTGTCTGGGCTCATGAAACAGGATAGAAAAACTTCTGCAAATACAGCCAAATAAACGGGTAAAACACTCATATGTGAACAGCCACGTTCATCGCTTCACAACAAAAACACATGAATCTGCAAATGTGTCCTGCTATTTTTAGGACAAAACCCAGATATAGAAGAATAATATAGAATAATGCAATGCTAAAAGAGATCCTACAGGAAAAACCGCTGTCTAAAATTAATTATGTAAAAAGCTAAAAGTCTGTGTTCCCACAAGGTGAATATGACTTATTCAAAAACAACAAGAAAAACTATGAATGCTGAACAAATGTTAATCAGAGAGCCGCAGCGCAATCAAGTTATGACATGCCCATTCATGACAGCGAACACAGGCGGTGGAGTTATGAAACAACCGTGCAGCTCCACTCATGTCACTGCGCGTGCTCAGGGGATCCTTGTTTACAGAGGTCCCCCCACTGGGGCACAACAACATAACTGCACTGGATGATATGATGAAGCTCGGGCCTAAAATAGCATAATCCCGTCCAACACAGATCCGTGGTGTCCATAAGCTCCGTGTTTTACCAACACGGTGGGACTTGCAGCTCAGAGCAACACGTAACTGTTAGGCTGACGAGGCCGACGATGACATTGCTGAGAGAAAGGTATTAGTCCTGCCGTCGCATGAACAGAACAATTCAGACTCGTTTGAGGATGACGGGCCACAGGAAGTAGCTTTTCAAACTATAAACTGCATATATGTATTTACATGTGTGTTCATTTGTTTTCTTTTTTCAAAATAAAAAGCTGGTCCCACAGCATCTTTCTGGTAGTGGAATTTAGTTAGTTTGTCATATTCCTAATTAAGAGTAAGAGTGGCCGTGCGTGCATGTTACTGGATGTGAGTCTCTGCCTCCTCCCCCACCCGTAAGGCCACTTGCCCAATACCATCCTTTATTAATAGTGAGAAGCGACCGCTTCAACATTGGGCAAGTGCGATGCAACTCCAGAAGAAATAAACACTCAAATAGCATGAAAAGTGCACCTAAAATTCTGCTGGGTGCAAACCTTAAATCCCAAGAGTCGCCTTTTGTTCCCGGCACTGTTACAGTGTCATGTGTCCAAGGGGACCACTATCAGTGACGGACCTGCAAAAATGGTATTTTGCCACTCTAGGTACATGAAGATATAATGAAGAATATCTTCCCGCCGCATGCAAATAACGGCAAAGCTGCTGCGCGGCGGTCTAACTTAAGGCACGCTGCTGAGCGTGCGCACACGCCAGGGCACACGCAAGCGTTGACGCAAGGCTGCACGACACACATGCCAGCAGCCTCCTCGTATTATTTTCTCAAAGATCCCCCCACCAAGTCTCAAGCGTAGGAATGAGCACCGAAGGGGCCGTACCAAGGTGGTCTCCTAGGCAACGAGCTTTCACATTCGAAACGGCACAGAGGATGTAGTAAAAAAAAAAAAAAATCCTTCAGAAATCATCTTCACAGCATCTCCCACAGCGGCACACAGCTCAGGGTCCTGTTGATGCGTGAGTCATACCAACCCTTGCACTACATTTGCATAAACACGTCTTCATACCTTCCACTTCCGACGATCATTTCTGTGTAGTGATATATTCAATGGAACATCAGTGTGATTTGAACTGGGCGAGCTTAACGCGAGAGGACTGGGGCATTCAGTGGCTGCAGCCATGCTGCATGAGTGACGCCTCACTGAGCCACACATGAACGGACCATGAAAGAACAGAGCTTATTTATAGCGCCGCTCACCCCCAAGCGGCATACAGGAGGATGGGGGGTGGACTCTGTCCCAGCAATGTGGTGCGGCAGCAATGGAAGCCACTGAGGCTGGAGGTGACATCTGAGGGAAACCGCCGCTGCCGCTGCCGCTGCTGCTGCTAATGCAGGTGGACGACAAGGCAGCACTGCCTTTATCCATAGAGAGAATAGTGGGGCATCTTCTGTGATGCAGATCCAATCGCCCTTTTTATTTTTGCGTGCAGAAAGATGTCAAAGAGTGCTGTGTGTATGGCATTGACTCTACAGCTGAAGAGCCAATAACCTGCATTCTCTCGCATGGCCAGCAGGGACCGCCAAAAGTGGTTGCAAAAAGACTGAAAATTACTGACTGTCAATATGGAAGGGAACCCTAAATTCATACCCTCAGAAATTGGTTAAGAAATTTTCACTTGTAAAAAACAATTTGATTAGCTAGCTCCTAATGTCAATTTTTTGCAATTTAGTCTAATTTTGAGTAAACATGAACAAAAAGTTGTGACCGTGGCAACAGTTTGGAGGCAACTGTGGTCCACTTTCCAGTGTTTCAGGTTTGGAGCTCATGCTGCACTCAGGCTCCCATCATTGCCTACCTCTGGTACAAGCCACGCATCCAAATATGGAAAACTGATCCAAAACAATCCAGATGAAACACAAGATAGCGCTGACTGTGAACCCAAGGCTGCTGAGGGGATTCATTGTAAAAAGGTGTTATTACTGAGGTGATACCTTGACATATTTCAAAAGTGAAACTGTGAAAATGACTTCCTTTAATAAAAAAAAAGACCCAGGGAAGGTAACACCTTTGAATAATAACGAGCAAGGAATTTTACAAATTGGCCCTGCATTTATTTACAGTTTTGGAAAATAATGCGACAAATTATTTTGCCACTTTTATCCTAGTTCATTTTTATATACTTGATTTTTGGAGATAGTAATTCTATCAAATACTGTCAAGATAAAAGAAAAATAGTATACTGCAATCAAAAAAAGCCTTTTTTATTTAAAAGGTAGAGGTCTTCCATTTGTCAAGACAAACCGCCTTAAGGTTTGCACTGCTTTATAACCTAGTATATATATATATATATATATATATATATATATATATATATATATATATATATATATATATATATATATATATGGGTCATTACAGGGGAAGTGAGTGAGAGTGGAACGGTGGCGAGCGGAGTGGAAGACTAAAAAGGGAGCTCCTGCTCGTCTCATCCATGGCTACTGCCACTTTACTGCGGCACTACCCTTCAGTTTAGCACACTGCCTTTCATGCAGGCTTTGGCATTTCTTGTCAAGACAGAAGAGGAGGATGAAGTGTTAGCGCTAACCAGCTCTTCAACTTCAAGAATTTTCAGAGGCACACTTCAAGATAAGGGTTGTCTCAAACATATTTGTACTGATTATGGACTTCAAAATAAAACAGACACTGAATTATCTTAGTTTGATATTATTTAATTAATGAATATTCTCTAGTGCTGATGTCGGGATGGGCACGTTGCTAAGGCTAACGATAGCTAGCATTTAACATCAAATCTTTTTGATGATTTGTTCTTCATAATCCAACATTTTATCTAATGGACATATAAATTCCAACAGCCACTGAATAATCTTAGTTTGAGATTATTTCATAAATGTATATCCTCTTCTTTCTAAATAATAATAATAAAAAACGACCGCTAACGTCCGTTTTGGTACGTAGCTATGAGTAACAATAGCTGCCATTGGACGTCACATTTTTTGCAGATTATGCGCCCAAATCAAACACCTTGTATCTAATATCTTCCAGTTAGGGGTATAAAAATAACGAATGTGACTATGCATGCAAGGACCAGCTGCCAACGGGGAGGCTGAGAGATGCTGTCGCACATTTGTTCTTTTGCAGAAAAATCTCTTTCATACCATTTTTCTCTAGAGATCACCTTCATGGATGACGAGGCTTTTTGCTTTTTTTTATTGCTGAAATAGCCAAGAACCACACAGATGAGATAATATTTTGTAGAGAACATAATGGCACAGCTGCTGTGCCATAACAAAAACACAAGGTAACAGTGAAATTTAGGTAATGAGAAATGAAAAATATTTTAATTTGTATCAGCTAAATACAGGTGTACGGTGCTATGGATGTAGTTACCCTAAGACATTTTTTTCTCTCAAACCAGGCTGGTGGGCCACAGTATGAAATACAATGCTTATAATAACAGGGATGCACCGTAGCAAAAAAATACAAAATGAGTTGAATGCTGCAGAGCTCCCACCCATTTTCTGAGCAGACAGCCTGCCTCTTGACCGTGGTAATACATCGGTGGTGACTCATGTTGTGGTAACAGCACAGTGGCAGCCAAAGGGAACACAGCACGCTGTTTACGTTTCACACCGCTCACCCTCCTGTTCCCTCCCCATTTTCGCCAAACAAACACACACATCTATACACACACACACACAACAGCAGAATGTGTATCCCTCGTCGTCATATCACCACGTTCGTAAAAAAAAACAAGAAAAACTGAAGCGCCTCAACTTCCCGCGACTGGTGATAATAATAATTGTGACCATGACGTCTCAACGAGGCCACGGGGGTGATCGTACAGCGGAGGGAAGATGGGGCTGTTTTCGAAACGACAACTCAGTGCTGCAAAGTCTCCACACAGAAGTGTCATTGCAAGGTGAAGGTAATGTGGGAAACACCAGAGACAGGCGGATAAAATCAGATGCAAGAGGAGTGGCAGGTGCCTTTAGAAAGCAGTCATCTCCATTTGGCAGATGCTCAAACTGTGTTAAGGTTTTACTACGGCCGTCTCCCCCGGGCTCCACGCTGCCTGCACGTCCTCTGAGGCGTGTCTCGGGGCCTCTGACATTAACACAGTCGAAGTGAGCCGTCGCTACCCCGACCTAATAGGCTCCCTTCAAGGATCCTCCGTAAGCTGCACGTTCAGTCGCTTCCCGAAGGCCAAACCGGGCCATTTGACAGGCGCTGCCGCTGACACGGTGGCAGCAGATCGGAGAGGAGAAGTCGTCTATCAGGCACTTAATTGATGGTTTAATTCATGCATTCGCCCGCTGTGTAAGCAAACAGGTCCAGTCTAAATGGTCCCAAATGGGCCTTTTGGAGTGAGTGCTTCAATAAATAAACAGCCGAATATAAATAAATGGTGGAGTATCTTTTTTTTTTCTGGGTGAAGCATCTTAAAACCCCTGAGCCTTGTACCTGCCAACATGCCAGATGGCCAAACTGCAACACTGCACCAAAACAATTCAACATGAAGCTATGGTTAAAAATAAATATATTTACAACACTTGCAGTTAAATGTTGTTGTGTTTGGAAAAAAAACTGCACCTCATACAACCAATGGAAGCGTGATCGCAAGAATTAAGTCATAGAAAACAAAAGACAACAATGATGTGAGCTCATGTTTGCTGCCCAGATTTACAATTTCATTTCAACACAAACGGCAAGGTGTAAAGTTGTATGGGTACGCTCAGAACCAGTCTCCTTGGTTCCCACTAATAATACCAAAACTTAACAATCTTCAACCCTTTTTTCAGAAACTCGACTCACAGCTGCATCCTCTCCTCTACAAAACGTCACTCCTCCTCTCTGGGAAATTGCCAATGGCATGTAGCTTATGTGTGTGTGTGTGTGCACGGCGCACGCTGAAAGCGAGGCCAGTCTGCGACACGGGGAGACTTCTGTCAGACACACTGAGGCAGCTCAGTGGGTGTCGAGCAAGCTGTGCTGTTCTCAGTTTTTAAGAGTTTAGATAACTTTGAACTTTGTAGCAGTCATCTGTTACAAAAAAGACACGGCAAGTGTGGGCTGGAAAACTTGTTAAGACACTCAAATCTACTGATCAGTCACTAATGCAGTCTTTGGCCTTCTGAAGAGGCACTGTGAAATGTCTCAAAAATAATTGTTGATTCTATCTATCTATCTATCTATCTATCTATCTATCTATCTATCTAGTTTATTTGTGGTCTCTTTGAGGCCAGTGGCCCTAATTCAGGCTCAAAGCCGTTCTATCGATTTTCTCTGTTTTTATTCAAGGGTTTTGCAGAAAACACCAAAGAATAACTCAAACTGGTACATTGGCCAAATCTTTCCTTTTTAAAGCAAAAAGCAACAGTAAATAAGTTTACGTCTTAAGAGAACCTCAGACACTCCTTACTCAATACATAAAGTGAATTAAACTGCAGAACTTCAGTGTATTCCGGAATATCCAGGAACCAAAAACACACAGATTTGATCGGGCAGAGTGTACAGACACGTTCACATAACACAAAGATCTTTGGAATGGAATTGTAGGGAGTGGAATAATGATTGCAAAGCTCTCAAATGCTTGCTTTGAATCACCATATAAATAGCACACCAATGTCTTGCATAATTATTAAATATAATCAGTCTTTTTTTCCACCTTGAATGTCTCCAAAGGCAGATGTGGCGAGGTTTTCTGATTTAAATACATTTCTAAAAGGGACATAGGATGACTGACCACTTCCACTTCAGGTCCACTTCAAACAATAACAGAATAAGGAAGAAAATGACTGTGACCTACTAAATAAAGATATATAAAAAAAAAAAAAAAAAAAGCAAACAGCTTACAGTGCAAAATGAGATTAAAAAGATGCGCTATTTATAGGTTATCCAGGGAGGTCACATTGAAAAGAGGGATGAAGTAAAATGTTTTGAAATGGTAGCAGAGCTGCCTTGTCATTCCTGAAATTTCAAATACAAGGCAAATGCATGTGAGGTTTATTATACGACAATCTGAGGTTAAAAATGAAGTGAAAGTTTGAGCTGCAGTGTTGAGAGAAGTGTGCTGTGCAGATCTGAGACCCTGAACAGGTCTCACTGAAGATTTAAATATGTAAATTAATATCTCTGAAAGCACTCGCACAGAACGTGAGGTGGATACTGACACAAGCTGCACACGGCAACAACGTCCACTGCAGATGCTGCGAAATCCAACTGAGAAAGTTGCAACCCTGAAATCATTTAACCTTCCTCAGTGGGTAAATTGCTCAGATTTAACTTCCGCAAATCTCACTTATCCATCTTGCCAACCACTGAGGAGAGTGTTGCAGTAATGTTTAGGATTCCATTACAAGTCAGCTTCCTTTTAATTTTGACCAAACTACGCAACAGCTGCTAAACCACATAAGAAGGACAGGAGAAAAAGACTGTAAAGGAAGGAACTTTGAGCCTTGCTATTGGAAGCGGATGACATTTTCATATCCAAAAGTAAGATAAACTGTGACACTGAGGGTTAGCCTTGAGGGATTGGCTTTACCACCTTGACAAGAATTTAATTAAACAACATCATGCACAATTAGCGCCAGTGTTTGGCTAATGTAGTCCCTCACAGCAGTAGGAAGGTAGAGCTTAAGCTATACTTGGCTAAACTGGCGGGAACAAATTTGAAAGATCTGGTTGAATGAAACAGACAAAACGTTCGCCGCTACCTTAAAACTGCTTTCTATGTGCTCTTTAAAAGATGGATTCTCTCCTTAAGACCTTAAGAACAATACGTATCTATATATAAATATGTGAAGTGTTTCCTTTTACTTGCACTCTTTCATATCATGAGATTTGAACCAGTCTTTTAAATTTGTAACAAAAACATGGCCAAACCCTCCTGTATTTGAAAGTTTTGAATCAGAATGGAAGGCCGTACCGCCTCAGAACTCTCCTAACAAAAACATATTCACAGACAAACACTTTGGCAAGCTGGTGAGAGAGCCACTTGGCTGTTTGCTATGATTTAGCATGGGTCACAATTCATTTGGACTTTTTAGTCTGGACGTGAGTAGAGAAGCTGATGGATTTCTCCCTGGGTTTGTGTTTGCCAAAGTAAATGTTCCTCTATTTCACCTCTGAATATACAAAGCCTGTCAAAGGCACTGCCAGACTGGAGGCCAATATGAGCGCATGAAAAATATATGCTATATATGCTTTTTTTTTTATCATCCATCCTTGGAGTTTGCAGCTCTTTAAAGAGTGCAGACTACTTAGCAGACAACATCACTACAACATCATCAACAAAAGACACTGATGTGAAGGCCAGCAGATTTGTTTCCCTGTCTGTCAGAGCCTAAAAATGGATCTTCTCTATTTCTTTTAATTCAAGACTACAGAAATCTTTAAGACATACCCACACACACACTTAAACAGTGCAAACTTCTTCGAACACAAAACAAATCGTTGTCTAATTCTGTTTATTGGGTTTCACCGAATATACATCTGTCAAATAAGTGATAAAACTGAACTCTTTAGTTTAAAATATACATGTGCAGAAGTATTACAGTATAGTGATAATAGCAAACCGCCTAAGTGGAGCTATAATCTCTATCATTCTTCATCAACAATTAAGGGCGAAGCTTTTCAGTAATGTGCCCTAGTCAGTCTAATGCTGCGTAATGCACGTTGCTGTGGACCAAGGCCTGTCACAATCACTCACTTATTATTTCCTCAGCATTCTGACATTCACTCTGCATCCTCCCCCCATCATTTTTCTCCCCCTAACTGCTGGCACCGAGCCATCAACCAGCACCGTGTCACCGGCGGCAGCACGCCTTTTAAGCTCTGCTAAATGGGACCGTAGTCCATGAAAAAAAAAAAGGCTGTTTGCCAGTTAAAGCACCATTTCCGACCTTTTCAATAATGCATTCAACAGCATTGAAGGGAGACAGCCGCTGGTCATCGGTCTCTAACTACCGGCACTCGCTGCCGGGCACAATAGAGAAGACACCAGCTGTAGCAGGTTTGGTTTGTGTGTGTAGGGGGGGGTCGTGGTAGAGGAGCTGGAGAATAAGAGCTGGATGGAGGAGGAAACCACCATCATGGTCTCTGGCGCATGGCCTAGTTGTGGATCAGTAGGATGGGAGGATGGATACAAGGGAGGAGAGTCGTGTGGAAGTGATAGATAGATAGATAGATAGATAGATAGATAGATAGATAGATAGATAGATAACTCACATTCCATGTGTTTTTTCTTCGGAGGTGTCTGTTCATGTGTGGTGGCTTTGCACACAGCCCGGGACACCTCGGATCCCGTCAGGCTGTACTGCGCCGCGGCGATGCGGTCTGTCAGGGTCTGGCCCGACATCTTCTTCTTTTCTTCTTCTTCCTCTCTCCGGGGAGATCAACCCTCCGACTCCCGAGCGACTTCCACCACGGTCCTACCCCCCCTCTCTAGGCCTCCGTAATCCCACTTGCCCTCGAAGGCACCGCAGGAGCAGCTCACTGGGGAAGGAATATTAGGACTGTCTCTGTTCTATCAAAATCGACCGGAACCTGATTTTAAACCGTTTCCCCGCTTTTTCGCCGATCTCTTACCGTCGCCCGTTACCTCCGAGCTTCCCCTCTGACTAGACGGTCCTCTCGGGTGGATGCTGTTTCGCTGCCTTCCCCCTCTTCTCCTCCCTGCCTCCAGCCTCCAGGATAATCCTCAGCAGCAGCAGCGGTAGTCCGACTGTCCCTGCGCTTCAGCGGTGCGTGCAGGAGAACATCAGGCCCTGGATGGCAGCATCATTACCATCATCACGATCGTCCACACCATCCAGCGGTGGAGCAGCGGCTTCTCCTCCTCCTCCTCCTCCTCCCCTACTCCTCCTCCCTACCTCCCTCCCCGGCCGGCCGGACGCTTCCTCTCCGCTGCGGTGCCACCCCAACCCCGCGATACGCGCTTCGACCCGGGTCGTAGGATGGCGGCGCTCTCTCCCCGCGGATTTGCATCCACCACCAACTCGCCGATTTAATTATTAAATTATTGATGGGCTTCGCCACGCCCCGCCCCCTTTACTCCGTAGGTCAGCTGACGCACCCTCACCAACCCGCTGCGCCGGCCGAACAACTCCCGCTGCTCGGCCGCTCTCATCGCGAGAAGCCGGAAGGAGGAGACGAGACGAGAGCCGGAGCACTCCAAAGGGTTAATTTGAGCTACTCCTCCACGCACGCTCACACGCATACACACGGCGAGGCATGATGATGATGCTCGGCACGCTGTCCCAACCACTGTGAAGGTCATACATAGCGGGCTGCTTCACTGAACGGATCTTTGATGATGGATGCTCGAAAAAATATTCATCCTCCTCAGTCAAGGCGGAAGTGAAATAGACCCCCTGTCTTCGCCCCGTCCGTGACCGCGGTGAATTAGGAGCACCAATCTCAAATTAGCCGCCCTGCCATAAATTCTACCCCCCCTTCAACGGTGCGCTGATTACTTTCTGCTGAAGCCATTTTACAGACTGCATGTGAACTTGGTGGCTGCTGTGGGTGTCGCCTGACTCACAGATGCCCTTGTGATAGTACAGCCTACTGTTCTACATCGACTGTAAATCTCATGATTGTTTTGTTTTTGTTTTTTTCTAAAAAAAGACTCCACACCTGCAACTGTAGTGGGTCTATTTTTTTCTCCCATGCAACATTATAAATGCTACTGCAAGAATCGCATAGACCCGTAACCACCTTGTTAGAAATCTTTATTTAGTCACATCGATATGGAATGGCACAGCATCTCCACTTTGTCCAAAAAGGGCACACATGAAATGTTAAAAGTCAGTCATCAAAGCTGCTTCATATATACAAATAATTAAAATTAAATACAATAGCCTTTCAAAAGTAAAATCATTATTATAAATACAAAAAGTGTACAAACCCATATCCACGTTTTTTTGTTTGTTTTGAATGTACATGTTGAGGTTTTTCACTAGTGTTATGAGTTGACCCCCTCATCCCTCCCCCCACACCCTGTTGTCCCTTTCTCACGTCTTGATAAGCCCCTCTAGAAAGTCTTTCTCCACCATCTCTTCAATGTTCTGTCGAGCGCGACTCCAGAAGACTTTCTGGCTCTCCAGTTTGTGGCTCTGCTTGTGGCTGGGGAAAGTGGCGTCCGTGGAGTTCTGGGTGTATGTGGGTCCAAAGCGGCTGCTGGCCTTGCTGTTAAAAACTTGGCTGAGCAGGTTAAAGAAGGGCAATAGTTGGTCTATGCTGCGAATGATGTAGAGGGTGAGCATCAGGTGACCGCGCTCCCACGACAGGGTTTTGGTGGAGCAATCCTCCTCGGGGTTTTTCTGTGGAAACAGGGAAATTAGTTAAAAAAGAAACTCACTTAAGGGGAAAAATTAGCGAGCAGTGTTGCGGGTGGAGGATAACGCAACATGAAAAAGAAAATCACTTAATGAGTCTCACTGAATGCCCTCCTTTGTACCAGCGTTCATTTATCTCCATCATTTAATAACTCTGTGAGGGGCAGAGGGAGAATGAGATACCTTGGCTCGTTTCCTCAGGAGCTTGGCCAGTCGGACGACGTAGGGTTTGAACTCTCTCTGGTGGGTGCCCTGACGTCTCACCTCCAAACCTGAGTCGTCAGAGGCCTCGGGGATGAAGGCCCAGCGATACCTGTGATGAGGCAGTGATCGCTCAGGTGGTCTGCTCGACTATACAAGTCACAGCACCTTTCAGGGTTTCCTACGTTCTAATACATCTGGGAAACCAATCAATTCTGTTCAATTCAATCAATTATATTTTTACTCCTTTTTCTCAGGTTTATGTCCACTATGTGCACTTGATGAGTATGTATGAGTAGGTGTATACCGCTGCTGCCAACTCTGTGAATTCCCCATTGAGGGATTAGTAAAGGAAATAGCTTATCTTGTCTTAATCCCCCTGTTTGCATGCAATAGACCGTTATGGTTCTGTTATTTCTGTACCCACATTTGGAACTGCGGCAGGCTCTCGGGGGGCAGGGCCAGGGCCAGGTCCAGGAGCTTGCATGCAGACAGGTAGAGGTTAAGCCAGCGCTGGCTGTTGTACGAGGTGGAAAAGCCGTTCCCACCAGAATAGGTGGTCTCCAGCCCCGCTACGGACGGCCCTGAGGTTCTGAAGACGGACAGGAGAAGATAGGTCTGAGTCATTCACAGTGTTTATTTACTGCTGTCATCAGGGGTGGCATATGAACAGATAACGTACCTTGATATGTCTTCATCTGCTGTTAGCTCCTGCTCCATCAGAAGAAACACTTGAACCTACAAAATAAAAATGGATGGAGCATTTTGTTTTATTCTGTAACAGGGCGCTTGCTCTAAATCAATCAAACATATCCAATCACAAGCTGTGTGTTAACTGGAGTTTGACGGGCAGATTTTTCGGACAACTGGAAGAAATAATCATCAAAATTAACACTGCTTGTGCTTCTACTGAGGGACAACATCATTATAATAAAATAAAGCAATTGAACAGCTCCATGTCAAGATTAAAAAAATAAAAAATCCATATTGACATGAGCTCTTGGTACCATTTGCTCGAATTGCCGGGCCAAGCGTGTTCTCAGTGCAAGCAAACCCAAGCCATGGTTTGAATGGAATCAAGCCCAGACCGCCAATTCCAGATAATCTCATTTTGCTTTTTGGTCCCCTTCAGGATGTGTTTGGCGCACTCACATACTGTAGTTTTCCGACAAACCGGACCAAAGCTAGAGTGCCAATTGATCCAGCAGTAAAAGCCCCCTGAGAGCGAGTCTGAGTCTGAATGGACAGCGTGAAGTGAGTCCGTACCAGTTCAGTGATCATGGTGGGCCACAGAGAGGTGAGATGTTGAGGTGACATGCGCAGCAGCAGCACTCTGAAGAACAGGAACACCTGAGCGTGGAGGATGGGCACCTGAGGCAGACGCAAGCTCTCCACCAGGCGCTCTGAGCACAAGGACAAACATCAAATGACACTTTGTACCGCTGACAGACAGTAGCAGCTGTGTGCGTCGATACAACAGAAGCACTGTGTATGGAGAGCGCAGGTGTGCTCACCTTGGATGTCTGGCAGGTATTTCTGGTACTGGTCAACTTCGCTGCTGTAGATGGTGAACGCCAGGCGTTTGAGCAACATGGCTCTCTGCTCCAGCTCAGCGTCTCTGTTAGTGAACAGACTCAGAGAGCTGCTCTGTGCTACAGCCACTCGTGCTGAGGGGAAACACACACAATCATTTTTAGTATAATTACTTCAACAAGTCCGGGAAACACAAAAACACAGATAGTTCAAGCAGCTTTTTGTACCACAACACCAGCGACACACTTTTATTGCTTGTTTGATGAGGATATTTTGCAAGACACAAGACAACACTGACAAGCGAAAGGTGCCAAAGGTTATAGTCTGATTCAACGGGATCAAACTTCAAACAAACAAAAACAGCAGACTTACTCATGAGGTCTCTGAATGTGGTCTTGTCATGGGTCATCAAGTGGTCAATAATGGCTCTCCAGCTGGGAAAGAAGAAATATCACAGGCTGGTTAGTTCTGGTGGTTTGCTTTAAATGAGTTATATGAATTATATCAGGACCTGTCTACGATGTCTACAGAAACTTCTTACTGTTATCGTGAGTTCCTTTAGTGCTTTTTTTTTTCCAGTTACAGTCCAACACCAGCTGTACAGGCGGTGGACCACCACCACCACCACCAGGGGCACATAATTGACTTGTACTCACTGGCTGACGCAGGAGGAATCCATCTGGAAGAAGGTGTGGTCCATGAAGAGGTCAAAAGCTTCCTTCTTCCAGGCTCGGCGGGTGTACTGGTACCCGCTGAGGCTGCTCAGCAGTTGGATGCAGGCCCGGTAGCTGGGGGCGTTATGAGCACTACCAGGGGAGAGAGACGGTATGAAAACAATGAGTTCTGGTTTGTTTGTTTTTTTGCTTGCTGGCATGAGAAGTTGCATAAGAGAGAATTACATAGTAAATAATAATAAAAAAAACATGTCCACCTGTGGTTACGGAGGTAAGGCACTACATAGTGCATAATATTAACCAGCAGTGGGATCACCCTCTCCTTCTCATCGCTGTAGAACACCATATCCAACAGATGAGCCAAGACCTGAACAATAAAAGCCACATTTAGTGAATTCAGTCCTACAAAATATGCACCTTCATAAGCAAAAGCATTTGCCTGACTACACTGATCTTCAAACTGCACAGGAGCATGATATTAACACTGTTCAATATACATTATGTAAATGTGAATTTATAATCTGCAAACAGTGACACAAAGGAAATCTGTGCCAAAATCTGCATTTTGAAATCTACATGACAGCCAGGATGGAACGAGTTGGTGGATGATTTCAATTCTTCCACAGAATGATTAACGTGCGCTAACAACAACTGAAGTGGAGGAGGGGAGGGAGTCGTAAATAACGTCTCAGCAGCTGAGACAGACTACCTCAGTGTACTGTGGGGTCTAACACTGATTGAGAGATTTAAACAGGACTGAAATGAGAAATAAACAACAGGTATAACTGATGACTCATGTTGTGTTGAGGTGAATCACAGGCAGACACAGGGCTTTTACCTCAGCCAACAGTGTGAGGGCGTGGACGCTGTACACCGAAGGTGTGAAATTCGATGCTTCCATCACAGTGAGCATTAAATCTACAAACACAGAGAGGCAACAGCAGCATGGTAAGAAAATATTAACACTGCTGTGATGAAAAAAAAAAAAAATCCATCTTTTTCTTTTGAATTCATTGAAGCCTCTGGTTTTACATTCAAACGTCTGTCTCACATATACAAAGTTTGATATGTTTGAGGCAACACTGCTTCTCTTGCAAAGTAACAAGACAGCATCATCAAGTCTCAGCAGTACAAGCAGGATCAGCACACCTTCCACATCAGTGTCCAGGCTGGCTCCGTCCACAACTATCTGGGGAGAAGCCTTCACCTCCAGGTTCCTCCTCAGCCAAGTGGTTTGCTCCAGAGAAGAGCCTGCGATCGTCCCAATGGCCTCCACAACCTTGTGAGTGACGTCCTGAAGACGAGGAAAGCAAGAAAACCCAGTACAATTCAGATCAAACATCTGAAAGTGATGTCTATAAGAAGTGCGATAACAATGTCAAACGTGGGACTGGTGTAGTGTGAAACACTTAGACGGGTGTCGAGTTCACAGAGTAATCACCTGCAGTTCCCTCTGGTCCTTCTTGCTCTCCAAATTGGGATTCTTTAAAATGAACTCATTCAGAACTCTAGATGAAAGAGGGGAGTGTGTTAAGTGGGAGAGATAATATGATGAGACAGAAGCATTCGCTGCAGGGTGATTCATCCTAACCCGTACTGTGTGTAAAAGTAAGTCAATTATTGTTACAGAGAGAACAGAAACAAGTGTATGAGTGTTGCAGTGAACGCAGGAAGAGAAACTAACCCCAGGATGAGAAACTGTCCAGGGGCAGGCAGACCTAAAGGGACAGAGTCCTTGAGCAGGGCCAGCAGAGATGGCCAGCTGTCAACCAAACTGGATACAGGGATCCTAGGATGAAAGCACACAGTGTCACAATGTCTATGACGTTAACAGTTCTTTTAAAAAAACAAAACAAAAAAAAAACAAAACAGGGCCTGGACAAAATGCATATAAAAGAGAATTAAAACATATAGCATTAATACATTCTGATGTTTGGAAACCCTTAACTTACCTCTGGACATAGGCATAGAAGAACTGCAGCATGCACACCTCCAAAGAGAGATGCTTCTGTGTGGAATGAAACAAAAATATCACTGAGTGAAGACATTTTGGCCATTTTGAAAGGTCAACATTTACTATTTTCTAAACTCCACTTCTCTAACATGCTGGTCATACCACAAAACTATGGTCCTTACACCTGAGACATTATTAGAAAGGAAAATGAAAAAGCTTTCGAATGACACAACATTCAATTCAAGTTATGTGGTGACAACTGAGCTACGGTCACCCAAACAGTTTCAAAATGTCCTCCTTGCTTGCTTTCTCTCTTATGGTGGGTAAGTTGAAAAGATGGGATGGAGTTCAGGAATGCTGACCTTGTCTTTTGCAATGGCAGGAGGCTGCTTCAGGACCTCTTTAACTGTCTGCATCACCGTCTCCGTTCTCATCGCGCTGACAGAACGAACCAGCTCAACTAACAACAGCTGCTCTTCACTGGCTACAGGGATCACCTGAAGGACAAAACAAAGTTACAAAGCTGCCTATTAACACAGAAGAAACATTCAACTAAGTGAAAGGTCTATTTAACATTTTAACTTCCATTTTAAATTCTAAGAATATAAGAATAGGTTCACAAGTTTTCAAACAGTGTCATTTTTTAAATACAATAATTTTGACACTCACTTTGTTTCTAACTGGAGTCTTAACTTGTCTCCGCTCATTCCAAACGTATGCGATTGCTGCCATGAAGTGGGCACCATGGTTCATGGAGATTGGACCCAGTAGCTCCAGGATTTGTTGCCGGAGGTTCTTTGAACAGAGGCATGAAAAGAAGGTTATGTTGGGCCAGCACTATGGTTTTCACTTCAGTTGCCTCAAATACAAAACCAATACAAAATCTGCTGATGGGTTTATTAGGTTTTTTGAAAACACAATTGTAAGAACTTTAGATATTATTCCTGCAGACAAATAAATGTTATATATGGATTGTATCCCGGTGGACATTAGATTACCAAGGGCCCTCTGGAAAGCAGTAATTTGTTAGAATGAATAATAAATAAATCTTGACAGAGCAAAAATGTAGTTTTTGCAGAAACACTTTCACAGTACCAGGAGCGAGGTGTTGCACAAGTATTGTGATCATTTGTCATTAGAATATTTTCTCATGGAAGCCAGGCTGCTGACATTTAGATTTGCATTGGCATTGTTTAATTACATTATACATTAGAATAAAAGACACATACATTCATTTAATATAGGGTAAAGGGTGGCCAAAGATGGAACTATGTCGATGCAGTTTTGCATCCATTAGTTTGCAATTTCACAGTTTGGATATAGAAATAGACAAAGGAACACTTTGTGGATTATCACATGACCTAAAAGGGAAAAACAAGATGCAAACTCAGAAAAGGAGGAAAAACCCTGTGACGCTTGAAGAGGAAAAAAACCTGGGCCTTGGTGTACCTTGGTGGAGCCCAGGTTGATGTTGGACGTGGAGGCAGCAGACGCTGCAGCTGGTTTGTCGGAGCTGTCAGCCTGGTGCAGGACGCTCCACAGCAGGGTGACGGAAGACATGATGGTGTGAAGGATGGACAGAATTCCCGAACGAGCTTCGGCCAGATGCTTCTGGTCGACGCTCACTTGTAACTGTCAGATTAAAAAACAAAACAACAAAAATTTAGACAGTAGATTATGGTCATTATATAACAATATAACTAGTAAATTATTGTCTATATATTTAGTTATACACACACATCGTCTTTAAGTCATAATTTTCACCAAGCTTGGTCAGCTTGTTCAGTAAGGCAAGACTTGAACAAATAATATGGGCTGTGGCGCCCTCACCTGGTGGTATTGAGAAGTTGGATCGAGCAAACAGTAATGGATGATGGCCGTCACTCCTTCCAGCACAGTGAGAATCAGGTCCGGAGGGATGCAGAGCGCCATCCACTGCGGTCTGGAAGATAAAGAGAAAATGTGCTATAGAAGAAAAAATAAAATCACATTCACTTCTTAAATGAGACCCTAACAATGTATCACATTAGCAAATGTAATCTCATGGTCAATATAGCGATAGCGTCTGATTTCTTGGTAAAGAGTGCCATCTGCAGACTGGATGCTTAAAAAGCTATTTGACGATTATCAGCCTTGTTGGTAAGAATTATTAGACCACAAAGCATTATGTTACTTACACTACTAGTCAAAGGTTTGGACACACTCTATGAATTTAATGTCTTTTCTTGCATTTACATGACTATTGATATTGCAGTTTCTCACTGAAGGCATCAAAAGTACGTATGAACACACATGGAATTATGGAGGACACAAGTGTGAAATAACTCAAACTTTTGACTGGTAGCGTATATACAGGAGTTTTACGTTACATCTGTATGATTTGTGCAGACAGCGTACCTGACGTCAGTTATGCCGCTCTCGTAGCGGTACTGGTGGAGGAGGTTGTCCAGGTTCCTGCACAGCTGCAGGGTGACCGAGGCCACCACCCTCCTGAGCACCCTGCCCATGTAGGGCAGCGTGGCCGTGATGAGGCCTATCCACTGCGGGTGCATCTTGCACGCGTGCTGCTGATGCAGCGCCCTGATGACGGCGCACAGGAACATGCCCTGCGATGTGATGGGCTGCCCGTGGAGGTACTGCAGCGACGTCATCGGCTGCTGGGGGTTGACGTGCTCCACCTCTCCGCCCAGGATCTCGAACCCGGCGCCGACGCCGGCCGCTGGCCCTCCGACTCCCCCTGCTCCTCCCGCCGCCGGACCTCCTTCCCCTCCCTCGTCGGCGGGCGCCAGCACCCTGTGCTCCAGCACAACCAGGCTCTGCAGCAGGCGCAGCAGCTGCGACTGGACGGCGCTGCAGCTGTCGATCTGGTCCTCCGACAGGTTGATGACGCTGTCCTCCGACAGGCCCTCCTCCACCGTGGCCATGTTGACGCCCGCCGCCCGCTGGTCGTGCCACTTCTGGGCGCTGAATATGGACGAGAGCAAACAGTGGAGCACCACCTTCTGGACTTTGCACTTGGAGAGGACGTCGCTGATGAAGCTGGCGAAGCCCTTGGCCGAGCCGCCCGTGGCTTTGGCCAGCTCGCTGAAGAGCAGCGTCAGGACCTCCACGCTCGTCAGCTGCATGGCCCGGTTCCCCGCCAGGTCCTGGGGGCCGGCGCTCACGTGGGAGGAGTAGTAGCTCCTCAGGTAGTAGAGGCAGAGCGAGATGATGATCTCCAGGTACATGGCGCTGCGGAACGTGTGGGAGTGCGAGTCCTGCGCGATGGGGCAGTAGAAGTCTTTGCCCATGACGGAGACCCGGTGGCGGGCCAGGAGGTTCTGGAGCAGCGACAGCTGCGGGGTGTAGGTGTTGTTGATGCTGGTGGTGGAGATGGCACTTACGAACCCTGAGGGAGCGGCCCTCAGCATGGCCGCGATGGCCGACAGGGCGTGCAGCGCCCGGGAGGAGTCGTACAGCTGGAGGTAGAGCAGGACGTGCTGGTAGAGAGGGTGGATGTTGAAACGAGGCGGGGAGGACGACGACGACGACGACCTCGGCCCCGCGGCGCCGACACCAGCGACCGCTCCGACCGAGCCGCCCGGCGAACCCGTGTCGCTTTCGATCTCCGAGACCTCACCTTCGCCACAGCTGTACCAGTTCTCCAGGTCCAGGCTGTCCCCGAAAAATATGCTGGGGGGTCGAAGCTTCTCGGCTTGACTGGCCAACTTCCTCTGCCTCTCCTCTTCTTTCCGTTTGGCCTTCTTAACTTTGGGCTTGGTGCCGGGTGATTTGTCCGCCAGCCTCTCCATGATCTTCCCCTTGAGGCTGAGCTGAGTGCTGCTGTGGCTGCGTTTGCGGGCCTGGGGGTCGTCCACGCGGAGGTTTCGCTCCAAGCTGGCCGGGTCGGAGCCGTCCGGCAACGTGACGATGGAGGGCGAGGAACTGTGGCGGGTGATGCCTTCACTGTGCTGCTCCTCGGCGGATATGTCGGCGGGCATGCCGGAGAGGAACTCCAGAGTGCCTTCGGCCAGTATCTCGGGGAGTGTCTGGTGGTTGTTGACGAGAGGAGGCCCGGAGTCGAGACGGAGACCGGTGGAGGTGTCTGAAGACATGCTGTCCGTGTCGGTCGGAGGCCAGCTCTCGGGTGGAGGCGACGCTTCGGGAGATCCCTCGTCGATCAAATTCAAAACTCTGTCAATGAGTTCATTAAGAACAGAGGAGACAACCTCTTCCAGAGAGTCCTCGGACATCTCATCATTCGACCCAGCGTGCTGATCTGAGCCATTGACGGCGCTGCCGACACGGTCTGGCTCATCAAAACTGCCGTTTCCCGCCGTGGATGAACGGGAACCGCTGCATTCGGAGCTCTGTGGCTCCCCCTGCTGGTCGGCAGGCTGATATTCGACGGCGAGTTGCAAGTTCTCGCTACTGAGGCTGAGCACAGATAGACTGTCACTCAGGGGGTTGACAGTGAGACAGAAGGGTTCCATGTCCCCCATCACCAGTCTCTGAAGCTCCTCGTGCCCCATGCTCTCCGTGTGAATTTGATTAAAGTCTGAAAAAAAAGGAAAAAAGTTTTCATATTTTTTTTCAAATGTCTCAAGGTCAAATAAAATAGAATTTTTCCAGTAATTCATTCAAAAGCTTGATTCATTGTCAAAGCTCACTCTCTGAGAAGCCCGAGTCCCTGGCATAAACAAGTTCTGATGGTTCCTGCTCTGGCGCTTCAGGATAGACCTGGGCCCAGTGGCGCTGGGCCTGCACCCTCTGAATGGACACTCTGTGGGTCTTCGGGTGGAGAAGAAGAAGGAGGAGAGGCTCTAAAACCCGAGCAATGTCGTGTCTCTGAAGGACCTGATTCAGCCAAGCCCGGCCGACAGCGCTGGTACACGGATCCCAGTAACTCAGACTGTCGAGCATGATGAAAAGAGATCTAGATAGAGAAAAAAAAAGAGAAAAAAAATTATCCCAAAAGCTAACTTTAAGAAACTATCATTTCAAATTAATGATGTAAAGTAAGGGGTTAATTCACCTGTCAAATGTGCGACTGAAAGGAGAGGACTTTGTTATGTTTAAATCTCGTGTTAAATGCCATAACACAGAAAACTTCACATGGGCCTGCAGCCGAATTCTCTGAAAAGCAAGGACACATTTTAGTGTGCATCTCGTTAACGGATCTTGCCAAGGGCAACACTTGCGCTCAGACTCAGACCTTGTCTCTGTGCATGAGCTGCTGGCTGATCACATCCTCGCAGATGCTCGAAGAAGGCACCAGGTTGTGAAGCTGGTAGAAGAGCTCCACACTGCGCTGATGATGCTGAGGGGTTCCTTCGCTCAACTGGTCCCACAGGATCAGAGCCACACTCTGGGGAAAATAACATGGAGGTTGAACACTGTGCAGACCATCATAACATTCAGGCTAAACAACGTTTCCAATGACGTGTGTCTACCTTGAAAAAGTCCGTTCTGTCAGCAATGTGCTTTAGGATTCCCTGAGTTAGCGGCGGCCTGATGACGACAGCCACGCGACCCTGGCTGGGGCTCATTGGCTGGCTGGGTTCCGAGATGCCGCCAGACGCTACGCTCTCTGCTGCCACCATGGCGACCGACTGAGCAAGTCCAACAAGGTCCATGAGAAGGGAGATGGCCACGCCTTGTAGACTGAAGTTGCTGGCCAAACAGCAGGCATCCATCAAAGTCTGAAGCCACACTGGTAGATGGACCAGTTCGCTGTCTGCAAAGAAGCAGCGGAGGCATGAGTAATTTTGTGACAAGCTTTAATCTGCAGCCCCCGCCACTGGAGATTATTGATTTCTTTTTCTATTTTTTGAATCCTGAAAGATCCAGTGTGTAAAATTTGGCTTGATTTATCATTTTTATATTGGTAAAAGTTTACCATACCCGACTGACAGAGCCCTATACACAAAACACGCTGTTGGCGGGCTTCCTTAAATACCAGGCTGCCTTGAAAATTTTACACACTGGACTTTTAACATTTATTTATAGAATGTCTAGCGTCCAAGAATGTACAGTACATTAAAACATATGGATCAAAAACAAAGACTTCATTTTGTTTTATGTCAGGCACATACCAAACTGCTCTTCCTGTGAGGGGGAAGACTTGAGGTTGCCCTCTGCGATGTAGACGGGGAAGCTGGAGCATTCCAGGAAGAGCTGACAGGCGGCGGTGAAAGCGGCAACACACTCTCTCTGGATCCCTGATCCCGAATGTTCACTGGGCTGGCAGTCCTTTGACACCAGAGGCTCCAACTGCATGGCCGCCCCTCTGTCGCCCTGGCCAGGGGTGATGTGTAAGGTGATGAGTCGAGAGAGGAACTGCTGGAAGTTCTCCAGGCAGCACTGCATGACTGGCTTATCCAGAGGCTTGGCGGCCTGCGGAGGGCCTGAGGAGGGGCGGCGGCCGGTTTTCATCGCTGGGTGGGCGTGGGGGCTTTGCTCGGTCTCCTCGGTGCCGTCCTCCTGGTACTGGATGAAGTCGGTGAAGCCGCTCTCTGACGTGCGGCTGCCGGGAGGAGGGTTCACCCCTTCCTCAAACACCTCTCCGCTGCCTGGAACCTCCGGAGTGGAGGGTAAAGCCTGGAGGAGGACGGGGGAGGGGAGGTGATGAAGAGGTGAACCAACATGGTTTACACATGAACGCAGAGAATCAATAAATTTGGCAATATGCAGATTCTGTATAGCAATACACTACCAGTCAAAAGTTTGGACACACTTCTGATTTAAAGTGGTGTATAGTGGGCCGGTGATTATTGAAAAAAAAAAAAAAAACTCATTCCATTTTTAGGTGCATGTCATTCCTGAGCCATTAATTCAGTGTTTTGTCCTCCCCAAATATGTTACATTAGAAATATACTCTATTGTTGCCACTTTGTGTCAGCTGGCAATGGGTGGATTCACTGACTGCAGAGTGGCTGCAGCTGGCTGCAGACGGCCAGAGGAGCAGCGGTGGTCTATTGAGAAATAAACACAGCTGAATGTTCTTGATTGACCTATCAGATTGAAGTATTCAAGAGCGCTGTGTTCTAATGTGTGATAAATAATGTTAGCATATTAAAACTTACAAAAACAATTCAAAATTGAAATTTACCTAAAAAAAATTATTTCTTAAAGATATATTTTTTAAAGTGAGTCAGTAATATGATTGCTCTCTGTGTCCAACAATTCATGACAATCAAAACTATGTTCTCTAAATCAGCTAATGTACACTTAGGTCAGCTTGACAGCCCAGAGGGTTTCTGGTGTTAAAGCTTGCTAAATTCTTCGTAGTTCAGAGCTGATGGTACTCTATAGTGATGACATAAAAGGTGTCAGGTTTCTGTCAGGCTGACTGACAGAAAGTATTAATTAATTAATTTATTTGTTTGTTTGTTTATTTTAGCAAGACTCTAAGGACTTCCCAGGATGCAGTTTGATGAGCCCATTTTGAGCTTGGACTCAGATGGCATAGGTAGCACACTCTGCATATGCCCCTCAGGATTGGGGGAGGAGGTATTACAGTAATCAGTGGATGTATGTAGAATGTTTTCCATTCCAACGGACACGGCCCACCCAGGGACATCACAAGCCAAACTACTCTTCTGCTTTCTGAGAGACAAAGGGGAGCTGGGCTCAGCTGTTGAGTAACCATCTTCTGTCTCTCTTCTTCTGCCCCCCATGAGCTTTACCAAACCTACTGAACCCTCAACTCACCTCCCGGCACAAGGCTGACGGGCAGAATGGTCAGTCATGCCTCGCTGAGCGCTTAAAACACTTCACAACCAGGTTAGGGGACAGAGACCAGGAAGACCAGGGCGGGCAATGAGGCATTTTTCGCTGAGCAAGTCTTCAAATGCCTTGTGCCGAGGGAGTGTGCGAGTGCAGGGCCGGTTGTGGGACCACCTTGCCAACTGCATCACAGAGCAGGAGGGCTGGCAGGGGTCAGCAAGCGCTAGAGGCGGCCCTGCTCAGGGACCAGGGCGCATCATCAGAGGCCAGCCCCATGACTTTTTTTGGGCAGTGACTTGTTGGAGAAGTAGGTCAAACTGGGATTTACTTTGATTGAAGCAGCAGCAAGCCATGTGCTTTAATTAAGAGTTTTTGTATTCTTTTTTTCTTGGTTGTCAGAGCTTGGCTGAACCGCAGCAATTTTTTTTTTTAATGCACGCAATAGTTTTGCTGACCTGGTTATCGCCCTTTTCTTTGCTTGCTTCCCTCGCAGAGTTTGAGGGGTTGCTGGTGGAGCCGGAGAGGTTCTGGCCCTGGGTGCTTGAGGGCAGGGCCAGGGGTGACACCAGAGGAGGCTGCACTTTGCTGAGAATCTTGGAGCAGAGACGCAGGCAGTGGGTGAGCTCTCCGAGGCCCAGTGCCTGCAAGTGGCAAGTCAGAGCTCCCACCATGCGCAGCAACAGCTGAGGAAGATGCTCAGTTTGGATCTCAATGTAGGTCTCCTGGATGTTGAATAAAGATTGAATTAGATGGTATTGTGGAAAAGGTTCAAATGACCTGGAGGAGACGAAGTGTTAATTTCCTTGGGCTGTGATTGATGCCCTCAAAATGATCTAGAATAGTCCTTTCTGTTCAGCTTCCTTGCACAATTCAAATGTTCTCTTTTTATATTTGTCTCCATCAGTGAAATGTCTTCATTTGGCCATTTCTTATTTATTAAGAGGGGGCATCTCCTTGTTTGAAAACCTGTAAAATTAGACCTTGTTGACATATTTAATTAAATATTAATTCGAAATTATACACTTGCTGTGAATTTTTGGTGACCCGTTTCTGAGTTGTGTTAGGTTGAAGTACGCTGACTCAACAGGCAAACTTAAAAGCAAAAAGTAACTAATAAAATAAAATGAGCATTAAACCATGATGAATATAAGTACATAAATACATATTTTTGACAAATATGTGAGCACTGCAATAGCATTAAATTGCATGCATGCCTAAATGAAAGCAAAGACACACTGGGCAAAGATTTCATTTTCACAAGATCCACACCAAACAGCCGCAGAAAGTTTTGCGCCACATCTAATGACCGTTTACAATCCCACTTCTTCCTCTGGATCATTTTCAGGAGACAAAATATGACATGTCATTCTGTAATGATCACGGAAGCAGGGTAGGAGGGCCTGAAGGATGTTGGCAGGATGTTGCACAAATGCAATCGGAGCCTCAGTGAAGCAGGGCGAGGTGAAAAAGCAGGAAGTAGCAGTACTTTACCTGGCAGATTACCCTCATGCTTCTAGTAGGCTTCAAGGAGAAAGAGCAGATAGTTTGAACAGACAGGAGCAAGCAGCGCACAGGCCACACAACACTCAGTTCGCAGAGCACTCGCACGCACACACACACACACGCACACACACACACAGCAACCGTACACCACCCTGTTCTTACACACAAACTTACAGAACACATGGTTCTTTTTTGGTCGCTCTTTCGGAAAAACACACAAACAGTCGCACAAAGCATTTATCAGGCGTGTAAAAGGAATTAGGGATTTCCAAACTATTCAGATTGGAAATACTCTACAAACAAGCACATTTTATGAGGATGCAAACAATAATTTAGGCAGGAGAACTAAACACAAGCTTCTGAAGCCTGTGTAGAGGCTGCATACAGGGGGAACACAGAGACTACATCCCAACGGTGACCATGACACCTCAGAATAGGCTTCAGATATCACATTGAAACTGACAAATGTTAATGAAGAGTGGTGAAGACGGACAATTTGAAATGTCTCTGGGCACAGCGGTTACAGAGTGAGACATGAAAGCCCAGCAGGGGCAGAGGACACAGGCAAGAATGACAGAGAACGAGTAAAACCAATACAAGAGAGCTCGAAAGATGGAAAAGGAAATGACAATTTCTACATATAAAAAAAAAAAAGGACAGACAGCATCAAAAAAAAAAGGGAAAAAAAAGTGTGTTGGAGTGTGTGAAAGGATAAAATAGATGAAAGAAACAGAAGAATTTAACAGTGAGAACATGTGGAACAAAAGCAGTGAAATAAAAGAAAAGAGGGAAAATTAGAGAAATTAAATGTAAGATAAACATGGAAGACAAAACTTACCAAGGAAACAATATCCAGAAGAAAATCAACAAGCTGACAGAATTCCACCAATGAGAGCTCGAGGTGATCTAAGCTCCCAGCACTTCTTGCTGCAGGCGCTGTTGTATTCACTGTTCTCCTGCGACAGACACATTTGATTCGAACAGCAATGAAAACCAAAAAAAAGAGCAGCACATCAATACCGTTTTATAGTGCAGTCTACAACATTTCTTTCAATACTTCACAGTTTCAGCATCACATCTCAAGGGAAAGACTTACTGTCACATGAAGGTACAAACCTGCAGCACTCTTCAAACCAGCGAGCGATGTAGTCCCACATGTAGTATGGCTCAAAGGAATTGAACAAGAGATTTGCTGTTTTGATGAGCTCCGCTGTCTTCTTGTTCTCACGAAGCTTACTAAAGAGAAGAGGGAACATGATGGTCACACTTTGAATTATTTCCATAGGTTAATTATTACTTGAAAACACACACAGCTGTTACATGTTTGTTATTAAATAATGTCAATACACCACAGTAACTATTGGGCTTTTTTGGTCCCTTATTGTATTAACCTTTTCCAAAAATGTCAATACAGAAAACTAAATAAAGTTAAAAAGAAAATTATCCATATAACTGAAAGTAAAAAAGAACAAAATAGTGATATTTGCTTTATAAAGATTCAAATGAGACAGTAGTTTCACTGCCTATTAAATAAACATTACAATATTTTGTTAAAGCTACTCTTTAGAGTGACTCTAGTATAGAATTTTTGATTCTTCATACATGCACTACTTCAAGATGTGATGAGTTAAAGTCTTAGATTTTGTCCCGTCTGCTTTAAGTGTTTTTAATGTGCCATATTAAGATGACAGGTGTGCAGCTAATGCACTGGCCTGACCTGCTGAGGTGTGTGTGGTCTTTACTAAATGGACTCTGGTTTTGAAGGTCCAACTCTGTTCGACACTGCGTGTGCAAAGTTCGGAACACCTCGATGAGGACATCCTCCAGGATTGCAGGGCCTGGGTGTGGACACATACAGATGTGAGGATGATGAAAACAGTGACACTGTGTGGCAGGTCGCCATAATTGCGCATTTTAACACGTATGTTGTTGCCGTCTATGTTTTACCGAGCTCTGGTTTGTCCAGCAGACTGATGAGGATGCGAAATGGCTTGAGATCGTGCATGAGGACGCTTTCCTCTTCGCCGCCACGGGCCTTGCCCTGCAAAATCCCCACCATTGCCTGTAAACGCACAGAGAAAAAACACACACCTCTATTACTGTAAACATCACAGACCGCTGTTCTCAGGAGCTATTTCAGCACAGCGGAGGGAAAAACCAACACAATTTTATTACTTTGTTTGTCTAGAAATTTATTTGGCAATACATTTTCAGCAAATTGCATATCTGCTACGAACCCCTTTCATTTTTTTTGGTTATGTGTATTTTTACGCTTCGTCTGCCACATAATCGGCTGAAGTCTGGAACAGACGGTCTCTGTCGTAGCAACCTTTTCCCTGTGGACCAAGCTCCAATATTTATCTCAGAGCAGATGGCGGAATCGCAAACACGAAAACAAGACAAAAAACATTTTCAAAAAAATGTTTGAAAAACGAAACTTCCTTTTCAGGTCGCTCTGTGTTTCTTTCATTGCAACCCCTGGAGTACCACAGCTCATCACATGCCAGGAGAGCACAGGCAATTTGCAGTGTGACAGGGCAAATTACAAAGTGTGCGTGAGTGTAAAAGTCTCCGGGAGAACCTGGGAGCTGTCTTCAAAGGACAGTCCACTGGGAACAAAAGGGCAAACCTAAAAAAAAAAGTCCCTGAGAGGTTGGAGTTGTGGGAGCAAGGGATTAAAAGAATAAAAGGCCCTTCGCTAAAAAATCTGACAACAAACCTATACACACAAGTGCCCACCCACGACAAGTTGCATGCATGTTTTAGATTCATTTTTTTAAAGTTGTATATGCATGTTCAACTACAATCTTTTTTAATCTATTTTTTGAAAACTCACCTGGACTAGCATGTCTTTAGAGAAAGTGTTGAAGTACTGGCTCGCATGCTCCTCAGGGTTGCTCTGTCGAGTGCTGCGGGGACCTATGATCACCCCGTTGTTATCAAAACCTTTGAACAATACGAAGGCACAATATTAAAATGGCACTGATGTCAGGAGTAAAAACCCAGCACGGGGCAAAAAGCAGACAAGCAATGTCACTAACAGAAACAGTATACTTCTGATTTATCTCGCTCTTTCTTTGGAACTTCTAAATGCATTTAAGTGCATTCACTCGACATTAAGCTCTGGTCTAATCACACATTCTGAAAACTATTTTATGCTCTACCAGCAGTGCATACAGATACAGACAGAGCTTCCTGTACACTCTGCAATCATTACTTTTTTCCAACCCCAGGAAGCTTATACATTATATAAACCTAACGTAGCAGCACCTTGCCTCATAAAAACAACATATTTGAAAAGTTAAAAGGTTTGAGGGCCACATTCCATGCTGGTCCGCAGCCATGCAAGCACTTACCAGCATTTCCATCAGCAGTGAGTTGAAAACAAGAGAAAATAAAATAAGGAAAAGACCTCAGCAGATACAATGTGACTTAGATGAAGCAAAACAAAAAAAAATGGTTCACAGAAACTTTGCCCACACACACAATGCCTCAGCAAAGCACAAAACAGAACAAAGTCTATAGGTTTGGGTATCAGGGTTTCCACTGTGGCCCAGTAACTTGAATTTTGATTTTATCTGAATATAAATGCACTTTAAAATAGTGAAGTTATGGTGAGTTAAAAAAAACAGTCTATCAAGAACATTACAAGACACTGGGATGCATCTCCGCAAGAGGTCACCAAATTCCCTGGTTATCCCTGGTTAAACAAAACCATCACCTCCCTTACTTGTCTTCTCGAACAATCTCAAAAACATGTCACGTTGACAGGAAACTCTGGTGCAATACAGTGTCACTACTATGCCTGTGTGTGTGTATTGCGCACCTAGCAGCCAAGCGTAGAGCCTGCGGTTGAGGGACATGTCTCTTCTCAAAACCACATGCAGAGCTGCCGACAGGATCCGAATCATGTCGGGACGAGTGGCCTGAGGATGACAGTGCAGACCACAGGGTTTGTGATGGGGTCTCCCAATGC
Source organism: Thamnaconus septentrionalis (assembly GCA_009823395.1). Taxonomy (NCBI): domain Eukaryota; kingdom Metazoa; phylum Chordata; class Actinopteri; order Tetraodontiformes; family Monacanthidae; genus Thamnaconus; species Thamnaconus septentrionalis. The sequence goes on from CM020511.1 coordinate 12,985,887, forward strand.
TGCCTTAAAACACACACTTCTATGTGCATATAAGCGTGTGCGGTTTCATATGAGCAAACACACAAACAAACACACAGTGTAGGCGTCAGAGTGAGTGTCAGTGCAGCTAAACGTTACTAAATATTTTGAGGCGAAGGGTTGAACAAGAAATTCAGTGAGTCACTACAGTGCCAAGCTGAGTGGCTTCACACACACACACACACACACACACACACACACAATATATGTTTAAGACGTCTTGCTGAATTGACTCGTTGACAGCCCACAGCTTTAGTCTGACCTCCCTCCCTCCCTCCCTCACTCACTCAGCAGCTTTTTCTTCTTTCTTTTTTCCTTACCTGGCTCATGTGGAAGGGGAAACAGAAGAGGATTAGGTCCAGGGTGCTCCTCTGCACCAACACACTTGAGTCCTGGACTGAGGTACTGGCAGCCTCCACCTGGGAAAAAAAAGACACATAGCCATGTACCTGCTTATGAATAAAGTGGAGGATCATACAACATCTCGACATTTCTACCCAATGTTCCTCTATAGGTTGTTACTTTTATAATGATTTTGATTAAACAGTATTATTACATACAAATATACTCATTTTCAAGAGAGAAGAGAAATTTTAAAATATCAAGTTACTGACAGCACCCACCAGGAGTGTTTACATTATTTTTGGTAGTGGCACAACCCTTTCTATTTTTACATTAAGATTACTAGCATGATGTATAAATTCCTCTACCATCAGCTCAATGTCACTGCCCATGACGTAGAGCTGGTCCTCCATGGAGAGCTTGCGATTGAGGTGCAGCAGAACAAATGTCACCCCTGGGAGACGCACAGCGGGGCTGGTGAGGATGCTGCCCCACAAGGCACTGTAGAAAGCTGACTGTTCCACAGCTGAAGCCACCTTCTCCAGTAGGGTGTTGGTCCTTATGCACAACAGACAGAACACATTTTTAATTGTTACTGTTTATGTTTGAACTTTGGACAAAATTAACTACATGAGACAATATGGATAACATCAACATATATTTCACCATTTTACTACTTTTTAACAACACAAATACTGAAATTTTCAAACAAAACGGACGAGGCATTTGTTTGCTAAGAGGAATATAAAATACTGCATATTTTAAAGAGAAGAACCACAACTAATATTAGCAGTTCATATGAAATTAAATAAAAACACATTGACAGTACACATCCTGATCAGTCCAATGGAGCTGGTTTCATGGCTGAATATTCGACTTGCATCAAGCAGGGTAAACAAGTTGCCACTGACACTAATTACAGCTGTCATTTCTCAACGGGGCACTTTGGTCTCACGGACACATTGCTTAATCAACAAGGCACTCCCATAATTTCCTGCTAAAACCATTTCAATTGCTGTGACAACATCCTGCCAAACAGTGCTCTCCACATAGCCATGACTAAAAGTGTAACAGCAGTGCCATCTAGAGTCTACTGGCAACAATATTAGCATTAAAAAAAGACAAATACGTTTTTCTTTTAATAAATAAATAAATAAATAAATAAATAAATTTGAATGTACAAAATGCATGCTGTTTTTCAATTAGATACTTAAATATTTATAATTTTTCAAAAGCAAAAATGTTTATCTGATATCACTGTCTTGTAGTAATTCCTGGTAATATGCAATAAACTGAGACAGTTTTGGATTGCATCTTGCCTGGAATGTTAGTCATCTTGCATGACTCATTTGCTTCATGAATCGTTTAGGAAGCCAAAAATCAATTTTCTTCCCCATTAGGTTGGGAAATGCTTTCTCCTAATGGCCTGTTGCAATCGCCACACATTAAAGTTATTGTTTTGCAAAAGTGCTCATCCAACCTGTCATAATACTCTGAGCCCTCCTCCAGTCCTGGCAGTACCCCAGTCAGGAGCCCCTGTAAGCCCGGCTTCAGGGTTTTCCCCAGTGGCAAGTAGTAGGTCTCATACAGTCCCAGCAGCACAGGCTTCACAGACATAGCAGCATTGGACAGTAAAGGGAAGAGTCCAGAGCTGCAGCAAAAACAAACATGAGACATGTTGACATCTGCTCGCGGACAAAGCCTCAAGGCCGAGGTGATTCAATCAAGCACTGCACCTGTAAAGAAAGAGATCTTTGGCAAGCCTCTTGGACCCAATGATCTTGAAGATAATCTCGTAGGTCTCCAAGGCCTTGCGGTGGACGCCGCTGGGCAGAGCTGGGTGGAGGCATTGAGCTAGCCGTTTGCCTATCGTCAGCTTTTTGGGAACCACTTGGTATTTTGCATTGTTCTGCAAAACCTGAGAAGGGAGGAGGAGAAAAATGAATGGGGGGGATCGCTGTTCTGCATTCTACATCATTGTCTTTTTACTTCCAATGAAGTGTGTGTCAGGTTGCTATGTGTCTGAGGTCATTACCTTGTTGAGTTTGCCAAGCGCAGAGATGAGGTCTGCCCACTCACTGGAGTACTCAAAGTTTTTGAGGGCTTTGTCCACGGCTGCAACATAGTTCCTGTACTTGGAGTCACTGAGAAGTTCCACCTCCTCAGCGTTCATTCTCCTGGGTGGTTATTCAACGTTAATGCAAACCAGCCTTCACATGTAAATACATGACACCTGCAATGAAAAACAAGCAGAAAAGAGAAGAAGATGAGAAAGCACTGTCTGACTGCCAAAAATTATAGTTGTTTCTGCTTAACCACAAAAAGTTAGCAGTTAGTCAATATGATATAATATTTAAATCTATTGAATTAAAACTTCATGACATCTTCTACATGCATTTATTTTTAGGGGGACAAGTAAGAAAATAGACTTCTGCTGCTTAACGGGAGGCAAAAAAAAAAAATCTCTCAATAACAAGGGGTGCATCATCATTACGTTCATTGTGTTTTAGAGGATACCAATGTATTTGGTAATTCTACCTTGACCGTATTATGTTGTTTTCATTATATACTGTAGGGACAATATATGTGCATAATGTAAAGTTAACTTGACGTTTTAGATGGAACACAAACAGAAAAAAAACAGACGCTAAATTAGTGGGTTATCGTGCAGCTGTTAATAATTAATGTGATTATAAACACCTGTACAGCAAGTGCGGTAATTGTGTCACGTGACGTCACGTGCTCAGCAGTCGACAGTGGCGTTCATTAGAGGTTAGGTAGTCTTCCCATTCACTAACTCGGTTACGGACTCTGGCATGTTCAAGTAATTCATTTACTAATACAAAAGAACGGTAATGAATAAACCGAGGGGCTAATTTTTAAAGCGTTGCCGTTTAACTTGAACGTTCGGGAAGTGTAACAACAACATTGCAACGACAGAGCAGCCGCGCACACCTGTCGTCCAATGACACGTTCGCTTTCATGTTGACGGGGGGGAATACGTGTTGCGACAATAACAAGAAACACTGAACTGACTGTAGCAAAGGACTATTAATGTCAAGGGGTTTCGATGTAATGGGCGCGTTTCTGTCGCAATAATTGTTGTGAAGAGGAAAGTAAAGCCGCAGCTAACCGCTACCTTGTCATTTGACTCCAGAGGGGAAACGGGTACAAAGTGACGCAATCGGTGTTCCAGTGATAAAATGCTTACCGTAACAGTAAACAAGCCAGTTACTGTCATTCAATCATATGGCTGTTTAGCAGAGTGGGAAAACACTTGACAATGACAGTACTCTGACTAGCCAGCTAGCTGTAGGTGGTATCCGGTTGTTCTAATGAATGCAGGGCCCCGGCGCCGATGTCATCCGTTCGTCCAGGTCAGATCCTTTGACGAGGAGGTTTTGGAGGCGGGCGGTTAGGCACTCAGACGCTACATATTTTCACGTTTCTTCGTGGACTTCCTCGTCGTGTAAATAAACGGTGCTGAGTGCATCAGTAGCTTCCAGAGCCTGAGATACAAAGCGCCAGGATTGACAGCTCCCACACTGCACTGCAGATCCGCTCGACGTCCAACCACAGCGGCGAACCTTGCGCTCTTCCGCATTGACGTCTTCCGCCCCGTTACACTGTCAAGGTAACCGTATTAACTCAAGCAGCGTTACCTTAGTTGGTGGTGTTTCCTAGAGATTAAAGTATTATATTACAGAGATTATATTTGTCTTTGTCTTTGGCATATTCATAACATTGGTCAACTTTAAAACCATTCATAAATGCATTAATAATTAAAGATATAGTGTGTTGGCTTATTTTTTCTAATTGTGGTTTTCTAATTTTTTTTTAACATCAGAGAGACTCTATACATTCCATTGTAATTTAATTAAAGAAATACCTTGACTCTAACATAAAATTTTAATTGCACATTCCCCTATGAAATAGGCGTTTGCACTGGGAATAGTTTTTGTATTGGCTAAATATTATGATTTAGCCTAGCCTACCTGTCAAGTATCACTATTACTAGTTAACCATTTAATGTAGTATGCAGAGGTGGGAAGAAATGAAGCACAAATACTTTACTATCGATTTTTCTGTTGTGTTGTTCAATATAGTGCATCAAATTTTACAAGAGGAATTATTTTAGAGTACCTTGGCTTTGGGGTCACTGTTCAGTGCATTTTCAGGACAGAGAAAAATAAAAATCTAAAAATCAACTTTTGCATAAGTAGAGAATGTTAATACTTTTGCTACTTCTGGTAATATACTAATTTTGTAAAGTAGTGTGGCATTTAAAAATTTCCCCATGAGATCCTGTTAACGTAGCAACGGAAATTCTTAACACATTTATTCTGAAATCCGTGACCGGATTCTCTTCATTGGATGTGTTGCACTTTCCCTCCAGAACTACCGTCCATGCCCCCAGAATACGTGCACCAGCCTCTAAATTTCGAATCACGGAGACGTGGGATTACTTTTTGTTGTTGTTTATGCTCACACCGGTGCCATTCATACTGTCTCGTTGATCTAGTCGCAGTGATTGATATCCTGTTTGCGTCTGTAGTTGTTTATTTGTCATATTTTGCTGGTATTGCGCTTCCTGATGTCCCACCTGGAGATGTCAGACCAAACACATGGAGTTGGAGTGTTCTTGGAGCTGAGAAAAAGGCTGCAGACTGGACTGCTTATTGTGGGGTAATTGCGTCCATTCTATTATTCACGGTTACAGCTACTTATTAGTTGGATTATAAGACGAACTGACCCGATGAGTTAGCTGCATGGCTAACGTGTCCGTTCCTACGTAAGGTCGTGTCCATATTTAGGGATACAATGAACTCACTTAACCCGGAGATTTAGTAGCCTATGGAGCTTTAAGTAAAAGTAATCTATCTTACACATATAACAACATATAAAACTAACTGAGGAACGTGTATGTGTGGGACGCTGTAATCGTTTATTACCATTTGGAAATGATTTTAAGGCTTTCAACCTCTTAGATCTTTAAATTACGTAATTTATGTCAAAGAAGCAAATGTTGATGTATCAGATATAACCTGTTAAAACCAGAAATATGTTGAAGCAAATTATAAACCGTTTTATTTTACATTGTATTAGGTTTTTAAGTTCTATATAATGTTTTTTCGTGTTTTCACCGGTAGATGTCGCCCAAACGTGTTTTTCTTTTTTTCTCTTTTTTTTTTCTTTTTTTCTTTTTTTAATGGCAGGCGGCATTTAAACTAGAGTACAATTAGACATCAAATTGACCATAATCGATTAATAATCCGTGCAATCGTCTTTATTCATGCACTAGATTTTCTTTTGTTAATAGATTAGTGTCTTTCTGTCCCCTAGAATGAAAACTTGCCTTTCAAAATCTATACAAGTCAGACTAAGTGCACTTAGGGTACGTGATAAACTTCATATCATTGCTAATGATAATGCTTTAAAGCTATGATCAGATGAAGGACAATATTTTTTTTTTAAAAATGACACAGAGTCATGCTATCCATAATTTTTTAAAAGGTTATATACTATATTATTGCAGTGTCTGCAGTCATAAAGTGCATGTACTGATGGCTCAGAAGTGTAATTATGTCAATGCCGGAGAAATTATGTATGTAACGAGACAGCAATATTTAAGTGTGTAAATCATTTTCTCTTCTTTTGTTATAAAAATGTAAAGTTTACATAATAAGATATATCCAGTGGTGGTAAATCAATAACACTACATATTGGAGATGTCTCTACTTATCTAAGATAGCCTTACAGTCAGCTCAGTGGAGTTCATCAATCTTTAAATTCACTAGATGGAGCTAATGAGACATTAGGTAATAAAGATAGAAGCACTGGGGGTTATTAATGCTTCACATTTCAGAAATATTACTCGTATAACGCATACTCTTTTACTCTTCTTCTTAGAGAGGTGAAGTCCCATTTCTGAAAAAAATAAAGCTGAGATGTATCCATTGAAACGATCAAATACAAGTCTCCAGTTACCTGAAGGTGCACACAGTGTGTGACTGAGAAAGAACACAACATAATGTGTTTGTTTTGCATAAAGTTCCTAATACAGCCAGTTTGTTTTCAGTTGAAACAATGCCAGTAGTTTGATGTTCCAACCAACTCATGTAATTTGTAATTTCAAGTGATACAATATGACATTTGTGGGTCATTAGTGTATAAAACAAGTAACTTTTATTTTTCTAACGTAATCAGTTCATAAAGTAAAAAGTTATGATCAGGAAAAGCGTATGTTCTCATAACCTTGTGTGTACAAAGTGTGTGCTGATTTCTGCTCTTCACAGGAAAGGTGTTGCCAGCAGTCCTGCTGATGTGACTGTGACAGCTGGCGATTCTTCCTTCAGCGTCCGAACCCCTGGAGGCGAGCTGAGCTTTGCCTTGCCGGCAGGAGTTGCGTTGGAGCAGGGATCCTGCATCCCGACACCTGCAGGAGATTCTTGTGGAGAAGAGCTGCATTTCAGGCTGCGCTTAAGCATCGCCGAAAACTCCAAAGAAGGTGATGTCCTGAACAACTGGAAACTCATCTAGCTTCCTGTGCTTTACTGGTCCTCTTTGTGCCAAAGCCAGAACAAAGTCTTTTGGTAGCTATTTATAGCTTACTGTCTAGCGGGAATTAATTGAATTCAGTCATGTGAGATAGTGACTGTGTACATTTCACTCTTGGAATCCGCCTCAGTTTACAGCCTTGATCACAGTCCCAAGGATGATCTCCAGGTGTAACCTGGAGTCATCACATACACTCCACAAACTTTATCTTTCGCCTCCTTGCTGAGAGTTTTTATGTCATTCCTGTGGTGAAGTTTACAGCAAAGGACAGACATTGACCAATCAAAATTAGATTAATAGCCTTGCCAAGTCACCTCCACCACCCGGTATTTTATTGATTCCCCTCCCTTTGCTAAAATACAAGGTTACCCCTTAACCATTTTTGGCTCATTTATTTGTTTGCCTTCGGTCCTGTACAGATGCTTCTGACAGCATGATGGAGACACTCCGGGCAAAAGAGACTTATTGCTTCCAATGCCAGGGCTGCATGACAAGGCTTCTGGAGGACAGGTGAGGAAGAAACGGTACATGGAGGGACATCGGTGCAAATGGGTTTTTATTTTCCCCCTCCTCCACAGGAAGAGGAGCGGGTGTTCATTGACGGTCTGACCCGGTGGTCAGGGGAAAAATTGATGGATGGAACCGGAGTCCTTAGGTGTCAAGCTGAGTTGGATTAGAGTTATAGAGTCAGCGTGACGTCAAAGTCTGCGATACCCACCAGAAAACAATTGCATTCTTACCTTGAGGCGGTTCAGCTGGTCAGTGCTATTGCTCTTATTGCTCTGAGCCTGTAGCGTTGTGTGGTCAGCAGTGTGACACCTGAAAATTGCAATAGTGGCATTATCTAGACCCTTGGTCTGGGGCTGTGCTTTTCAGTAATAACACACTCAAACTTCTGAAAACTGTTTTTTTCCCCGTCCCTTAATAAGGTATATTGAGACTATTTGATGGTTTTAAAGTGACTTCAGCCATCATGGCCAATTCCCTGTAGTTTTCTTTGTGCTGTGAGAAAAGGAGCACACAGTGTACTTTACTGCAGGAGGAACTGTACTAAAGCTGCCTGTCAGTATGTCTCTCTCTCTCTCTCTCTCTCTCTCTCTCTCTCACACACACACACACTCTCCCTCTCTGTCTAAAGAGAACATTGCTACCCAACTCTCATTCGTCTTAATGCTTTTGTAGTGTATTTCAGACCATTTTGCTCTTCTGGCTCATATTTCTCAAATATTGCTTCACTCTCATTGATATTGTTAACTTTCTCTTAGCAAGTTTGAGGTGCTGAATTTCTAGGCAGAACTGAGAATGGGCCCATAAATAAGACTCTGAATAGGCATATTATTGTTAGAAAACAATACTTTCCACATGGTGATAACGTTGTGATTAAGCTTGCTGCAGGTCACTCTCCAAAAAGCAAATAACGTTCTTTTAACATACCATTGGATTCATTTAGGTGACCGAAATAAAACATGTTCCTTGGCCAAATCTTGCTCTGATTTTAACTCATGAAAGACTTCATACAGTCTTGTGGTATATATATTTTTTTCAACAAAATGCGTTTTATAAAACGTCCATCCAACAAATTACATTTTATTTATTTTGCCAGCTTCTCCTTTGTTACTGCCCTTTGTTTTAATATTCTCCTGGACATGTAACGTTGGAATTTTTTCTTTTTGTTTTTTAGAGTGTTTAAGCGAGTGCTTCCCCTTCCTAATGGCAACTGGAACGCCCTTGTAGATGACTGGTGTTGCCATCCTGACCCATTTGCCAAGAAGCTTCTTCCCCGAGCAGAGGACTGTTTATTGGGAGACACCTTTTTTCTTGTAGCCCGGGATGACAGCTGTGAAGAAACTCTCACTCAGGAAATGAACCCCGTCGGTGCTGAGGATGGCCAAGATCCAAAGGTGAGCCAAGCACAAAGAACAACAGCTGGAGACTTTAGTTGTAGTTTAAATCTCGGTTTTCATCCTGATTACTTATTTAATGGATCATCTTGTTTTTGTCTTATCCTCCAAATCACTGACTTTTATCATCACCTTACACGTTGTTCAGTGCAGTTCCTGCCTCAGTACAGAAGCTAACTAACTTAGTTAAATGATGTTACAGCTCGGCTGAAAATGGCTGTACGAATGTTTACATCCTGTCCTGTCAAATGCGACCAAGCATCTCATCGATGAGTAGACGCACATTTCCTGTTACAACATTAAAGCCTGTTGATTATGTTGAGTAATCAGGTCATGATTTCTGGAAAGAGACAATTTACATTACCTAATCCCTGCAATACGTACACACAAATACTATAAATATGGAAATGACTCTGGCAACATCATAACCTAGAATATCTAAGTATTAATTTTCAAAGGAAACCAAACATGCTTTACTGTCCCCTTGGAGAAGAGCCAACTCCTCCATCTGCTATCAACACATTTGGACATATAATACCAGCAGACAGAGGACATAAAAAAAACACACCAGACCATAGAATACAAAAACACCATTAATAAATAATGCAGAAACACATCCGCAGTGGCATCAGTCAGTCTGCGGTTTTGAAGTGCAGGTCAGTATACAGTGTGGTGTGGATAAATGCTTAATTGTTGGTACCACCTCCTTTTGTCTGTTTAAACAAAAACAAAAAAGTAATGTTTAGTCGTCATACCTTTCTGTATAACTGTCCACATAACAAATCTGGCCACAATAGGGAATCGATCTCCCCACTCTTTTATTGTTTTGGGCACATGAGTCACTCGTTGAATTACTGAAAATAAGGAACCAAAGAAATACAGACTGATGAAAAGAACAGGCAAACAAATCCAATTCTGCTGCTCTGGAGCGCTCTCTCTGTCTCCTGTCCTTGTTAAAGTGCCTGTGAATTATTACATTTCAACGGCAGCTGTGTATAGTGCTTCCTGTTTCTTCTGTTTTCTTGAAACGAGCAGAAACCGTGCCGCCGGCTGGCACTCATCTCGTGCAAGAGCTGTTCATCAGTGCTGGGAGAGGCTGTTGCGCCAGGTATGCACTGCTTCAACTGATCTTCAACAGTCGCCCTCGTTTCGAAAATGGCAATGTTCAATGATCTTGTCTTGATTGTGTCTTTCAGAGACCTTGAAACTGTACATCACACAGGTGGTGGTGGAATCAGCCTTTGGAGACAGAAAGTTGGAAGCTACACCTAACAGGTAGGTTTTTCTTGAGTAAACTGCTCGAGTCGCATGTGTGTAGTCACAAGCTGCGGCCATATTACCCCTGGAATTGCGCAAAACCTAAATATTGCAATAATATCGGTTTTATTTTGCAAAAAAACTGTAATGGAAAAACGCAGCTACACACAGTATCTTCCATGGCAACTATAATACTTCTGTGATGTTGCCTGACACACTTGTTATTCTAATGTGCCCTTCTTGCATGCTTGCGCAAGTTGAGAACAACACAAAAACTTTAAATGCCTCAAGTGGAGTCTCGATTAAACAGAATTAATGAAATAAAACACAGCAAAATGTTACACTTCCTCCCTCCAAAAAAAATCTTACCCTACCAAATGAATGATGACCCACATGCAATGGGTCGTTAAAATAAATAAATAAATAAATTTAGAATTTACAGAAGAAAATTGGTTAAAGCTCCAGGGCAAACCAACTCCACAGAGAACAACAAGGGTAAACAAGATTCACCCTGTGTAACCTGATGTGACCTAGCTCTGCTGAGAAACGGAAAAGTCATCTGTGCGCTAGCATGTGCGACACAACAGATTCTCTCTGTAAATGACACAGACAACATTACGTTCACTTCATTGCTCTCTGCTCTGCTCTGCTCTCTGCTGGTTTGGATGTCGGGGGCTGAGCCTCATCCAAGGTGAAGCAGGGCACAGAAGGTATCAGTGACTGGGGGAAAAAAATCTAGCGGCAGCACTCGTAAATTACGATAGCAGAAACACCAAAGTGACACTTTCATCACTTTTAGAGTTCAGACAGTGACATAGTGGTTTCTGAACACTATTTACAGTTGAAGCAGCGCCACATGGACGAAACTGAAAAAAATACAGAGTTGACACAGATTAAGCAGCTGAGTTGAGAATCGAACGTTAGAACGATATAACACATCTATATTCATTTTGCCCCTTTTTTTGTCATCAAATGTCAATCACGAAAGGTTAATTTGCCTGATATACAAGTTAAATGTGTTGATTTGTTGAAAACTTTTTCAGGTCTCTCTTTCTGGAGCGGACGATAGCAGCCAGACTGCTGCAGCTGTCCAACTCACTGAGCACCTTCCACTTCTCCGTCCAGACTCCTGATGAAAAAGCCTTCTTACTGGTAAGAGCAAGCAAACATAATCAGAGAAATCAATATGATTTTCGTAAAAATAGACCACTCGAGTGATGTGGCAGGTCCTCAAGGGACAAGAAAAGCTAATTAGCTGAGATTTAGAGTTTTTCGCTGAGTTGTTTCTCTTTCTTTCTAGCTTAAGGCTGCTCCAAAATCAGCCATAAGAAAATTGTAATACAAGTCACAGCAGTGCTACAGTACATAGAGCAACTATTGGTCATCAAATAGCCATAAGAATTAACCATGGCATGGTTAAAATTGATATATTTTTTTGCAGGAGCGGTTTTTGTTTGTCATGTATATCAGGCGATGTGCAAATAACATGACCGTTAGTGTTTGATTTGTTTTCCAATTCCAGCATTTTAACCAACAATGGAAGAATATAATGGTCTTCTAAACTGCAGCTGATGCCTTTTTAAAATTACACAGCTCAGTTACTCTATTACAACTATTACATTTCTCAAATTTTCCAAGTCCTCTAAAACTTTTCCTGTCAGATGACTCTACATCATGGAATGGTAAAACTCCTCACTGTAATAGGATGGGATTTAAAAAAAATAAAAAAATTGTAGGAAACTGAGCTGGGATGGACCAAATGATTCCAGTCCATTTAAAAACCCTCAATCTGGAACCGACACATAGGAATTTGTATTTTGTGGCTGACATAAAATTCCATAAAATTAGGGGCAAAAACCATTAAGCACATCAGTAATAAAACCACATTAGATGTATTTATTGAGTGACCCCCAAGCCAAATATGGGGGATCATTAAAAGCACATTAACTGGCCCAGTATCACTCTAGTCACACCGATGCATGAGTAGATTCATTGAGCCCGCCCCCCTGGCTGCCTGTGTTCCTCCCCTCACCTCTGCGCTCCTCTCTCAGCTCTGGCTCCTCAACAGCGACTCCATCACAGCGTCAGTGGCGCAAGTGCGTGACGGAGGCGAGAGCTCCGTCAGCTCGGCGACCAGGGCCCTGAAAGTCCTCTACACCGCCTGCTCTGACGCGGGCAGCCAACAGAGAGAGTAAGCGAATAATTGCATAAGTTCTTCACCCTCCAAAAAGCCAGATGACTTGAATGAATGAATGAATGAATGAATGAATGAATTTATTTCCAACTTGTGTAAAATATGTAGCTTTCTGCACATACAAAAGAAAGAAACGACAAATAATAATGCAAATAACAACAATATTCTACCCCTTTGTACCTATGTGTTAGTTTGTCGCAAAATATTGCCAATAATTGCTACACAAATATCCATCCAAATACATAATATGTAAGCACCCATATATATAACATATATACACTCCATAAATATCTGTATATACATATAATTATAAAAATAAAAATATACTATATACATATCCATACAGTACTAACATAATATAACACAATATTACATGATATAGTATGATATATATGCACATATACTACACTAATATCCCTATAAATACATATATACACAAACATACTACAAAACTATCCCCATAAATATATACTACCGGTATATACGAAGTTAATTGCAATATAACAATCAACACTATTCTCTCCATAGATTTATCCCTCATCATCCTCAGTACCCTTCCTCTTCTATGTACTTGTTAGGAAATCATTTTTGTACCCTTTTTTTTAAACAAATTTATATTTGTACTTTGTTTTATTTCCGTCTCCAGACACTTCCACAAAGCCACCCCACAGCTTGATACACACATGCTTTTCATATTTGTTCGAACCTTTGTTTTTTTCTTTTGTCTACGCTGTTTTTTCCCACCTCAATCTTATCCGTTCATCTCCCCATCACACCCTCTCCGTTGCCGGCACTCTCGGTTCACCACCAGACGCGAAAGCCTTTGTTGCCAGTGAGAACATTTAAGGCCTTAATGGAACTCTTTCTGCTCAGATCACCGTCGCACGTGTTCACTGCGCCAGCGTCGTGGTGTTTGCTGCACATTTGCGGGATGTCGTTCTTCTAACCTGAGCGAAGCAATGCACCTCGCTGGGCTGCACCCTCAGCGGTGTAGGTGGTTGTGCTCCATGCGTTTCTGCGTGTTTAGTTTCACAGCACCCCACCAGAGAAGCCTTCCACCCTTATTATTTTCATCGGAATAACCGCTCAGCGTCCTCCTCCTCCTCCTCCTCCTCCTCCTCGCCCCTGCAGTCTCGTCGAGTGAAAGCAGAACTGAGGGGTTCTGATGTTTCTCCTGTTTTGACAAGCCCCCACTGGCTGACTGATGTAGAAAGGGTAATTAGAGGGAAAAGCTCACATAAAAGGAGAAAGGCCTGTCTTCTCATGCATGCACTGTGAGACGCCGCTTAAATGGCACGATAAAATATGTGAGCCGAGTGGGAAAACGTTTCACCACAGGTTAGTGCGTTGGGTGCCGAGACGAGCGTTAATGTGGTTAAACAAGTCTTGGCAGTAACTTTTTGACTCCCAACACTGGCTGCCTTATTTTGAGGCTGCAAACGAATGAACACCTCTGAACTTCTGACTTCTTGAAGGAATCCTTTCATAACACTGAGGTCACGCACATTGCAAAAGGCTATTAGAGGTTCTTATTATTGTTCTTAGGCAAGTTTGTCAAATTTCGTCTGTGCTGGTTTGAACCAAGTTGTAGCACTTGCACAACCAGACGGGATGATAAAAGCAGGATATTTTCCAAGTCTAAATAGTGAGAAGAAGTCTAAATATTGGTTGAAGGAATCGCTGGGTATATCAACCTTTACGTTTTATTTATTCCAACATGGAAATAAGAGGATAGCAAAGAAAACAAGACTGAAAACATGCTTGTCACTTTGTGTCTTGTTAAACTTCATAGATGAAATAAGACCTATAATGTTGGTGGAGTCCTCACAAAAACAAACTTTAAGTTGATTTGCTGTACCGTTCTTTCTGTTTGTCACATGTGAAGCAGACTAATCAGATTTCTTCACTGCCAGTTTGAAGGAGTTGGTGAAAATGTGAGGCTTGTAATTGGTGTGAAGGATATCAGCCGACCGTGATGAGCTTCAGTCTGCCGCTGTGTTCAACTAAACTCTTGCCAGAACTAGTCAGGTGCCCATTAGAAGCCTTTAGTGCCATTGTTTGATCCTATTTTAGTGAGGAAATGCTTATTAGTTCTGCCAACATTGCAGCATCCAGTCGCTGCTTCCACAAAACTGTGACCATAGTGTTTATTTCTAATGAAAGGCTGGGAAACTTAGTGTGGGAAACTTTCCCACACTAAGGGTGGATGATGAAAGATTTTCAAGGTAAATCTCTGAGAATTCAGGCTCTCAGCAATTCAGTTTCAAGTTCTACAGCATTTTAGCTTAATGAGCGACAGGCACAGTTTTCTGCTGATTGAGTAACACATAACATTTCAATCAATTGATCAATCAACTTTTATTTATTAAGCGCTAAATCACAACCAAAGGCTTTATAAAGCACTTTTCATAATCAGAAGAAAACCAACTGAACCCAGATTTCCAGTGTTAGTTTTGTGTATTCACCACCAAAGTGCTTTGCAATAGAGCAACTACCTCTAAGTTCCACTTTTGACAGGTCTCTGCAGTGTTGCAACGGTAAGCGCTGGTGTGACTCCCACTACAGTTTCTCCGTACACAACTTACCATTCATCCTCCATCACTCTTCTCTGGCATTTTTCAATTAAATGTTACGCCTGGTGCTCCCCGGTTGGTTGCCCCCTTAGTCCTTATTTCCCAGCTGCAGCCAGGGGTTGCAGTGTGTGTTTAAAAAGCGCCAATAATTGGCTGGAGAATCAGTGAGCACCCCTGCCTAAGTGGATTATGCTCATCATCACTAATGGCACTGACTTGATTATGAGTTGAGTGAAAGTTGCAGGCACCATCGCAGTCCAGTAGGATGGGATTTAGGTCTCATAGATGTGGAAATGGAATCTAATAGAAATCGTATGGTCCATAGAGCTCATTGGATAGTCATGTACTGAAACATCTGTGTAATGCAGTGGTGCTTTTGACAGCAAAATTTGATTTAGTTTTAGTCATAGTCTTTTGACTAAAATGTTATTTAGTTTTAGTCACAATTTAATCATCAAAATTGTTTTAGTTTTTGTCTAGTTTTAGTTGATGAAATATCATAATCATTTTAGTCGACTAAAGTTACACTAGATGTAGTCGATTCCTGATATCTTCGCTCCACAGTTTTTACAAAGTGTTTTATTTTCGTTCATATTATTTTCATTAATATCAAACGTGAAGTGCGTCCAAATGTCCTGTCTCCTCTAGTTTGAGATATTTGGTCTCAAACCAGTCTGTACCAGATATCTTGCTGATTGGTTTTCTTCCCAACTCTTCCCAACTCTTCCCGCCACTTTCTAAATCGTCATTTCCTTCCACAAACGAAATTAGCTCTGGTTTGGATCTTGTCTCTGGCAGACATTTTCGTCTTGTTTTTATTCTTTGATGAAAATTTCAATACATCTCGTCATCATCTTAGTCCTTGTGAGTGAATTTTTATTTAGTTATCATCTCGTTTTAGTCAGGAAAAAAAAGGTCGTTGACGGTAACTATGACGAAAATTTTTCGTCAACAAAATTAACACTGGTGTAATGACGTGGAAATAGTTACGGTGTTGTATGCTTCAGTCCATTGATGACATTTGCACGGCAACAGTTGTCACTACAGCAGCCAGAAGATCTACTTCCTGCTTTAAGCATCACAGTCGTCCTCTGCCCTTCGGTAGTGAGCCTGCTGAGACCTGCAGAACTTGCAGGAACCGCACTGATGGCTTAATGTCACCCAGAACTAACTGCATCAGCACCACGTGCTGACACAGCATCCATCTTTCTCCTCTCAATCACTCTTCTTCTTCTCTCACTCTCCCTCTCATTTTTTCCATCTCTGACCTCAGATACAGCTCATGTGTGTGGTTTTGCTATGAATTTCCTGTTATTTATGTTCAAGGTTTAAAAGTACTTGATTAAAAACAAAAAAGTGTGACAAATATGTACAACACCAGACCCGCGGCAGCTATTCTGGGTAATATGTGGTTGTGTAACGCAGCGGCGTGGCCTGTCGCCGCAGATCACTCCAGCTCCGTGTGTGTTTTTCAGCATCGTGGCCAGTTGGGAGGTCAACGCCATAGGACATCCTGTGGTGCTGCCGCTAAACGTGTGTGAGGAGCTGCAGCGGGTGATAGATAAAAGCAACTCGACACTTCCTGCGTCCATGCGCCGCATGAGGTCCTACGAGGTGAGAACCGTGCATTCTAAAGCCTAACCAAGGCTGTGTATTGTATTTATGGTCTTTTCTAAAAAATGCTTATGCTTGTACTGCGCTGTCAAATCACGGTGACCATGGAAGCCCTTTCATTCATCTTCCGTCGTTTGTGAAAGGCTGTAATGGCAACACAGCAGGGACTCCTTCCGTTGTCAGCATTTGCCTCTTTTGCTTACGCCTTACTTGCGGCACCTTGTTTATCCATTATTCAGCAGTGCTTGACAGCGTTTTTATGGCGCCTTAATTAATTTCATGATCCAGAGCTTTCAGTTAACAGCTCGCTTTAGGGATTATGTGGGTCACATGAAAGGTTTTACTTTTGTCAGCCCTATTCTTGCTTTCGTGCACCTGTGAGTGTGCAGAACGTGTGGATTTTTAGCGGCGGAAGCCAAGGGAAAACCCTTCAGCTAGAAAATAGGAGGCGTTAACTTTGCTGACAACTCCGTTCTCCAAGCCTTTTGAAAAACGTGGTTACAGGGATAATTGGTGCCATTATCCTCCACTTCAGGCTCAGAAAGTTTTCAAAAGTGACTCTCCTACCACTTAAACAGCTCTTTTTTTAACCTGCAGGATCAAGTGCGTGAATATTTTCAAATGAAAGCTGCTCTTGTACATAATATGAAGCCTGTTTTGTTTTAAGACTCATCAGATTGTGCTTAATTGGAATTTAAATCACTTGATTTTCAAAAGCAGAAGATGGCTAAATGGATCGTAAAAGTAGAGTTTAATTAAAATCCTTTCATAAGGGAAGGTCTTTCCCCCAATACTGTATTCCCTGATTTGCATTACTCTTTCAATGTTAGACCGGAGCTTAAAAAAACGCCACCCGAACATCTAATAAACTCACCTACTAGATGCTTTTGCAATACCAGGAGGCATCGTGCCTCGCTCCTTTAAAATGCTTACAGTGCATCTAGTATCACACCGGGAACCCGAAGGACCGCAAACTAATAAACTTGTCTCTTGCATAATAAGCAATGTTGTTCATTTCTGTTGTAATAAAATGATACTGGCAGGCAAGGGTGAATGAATTGCGCTTGGCTGAAATGGAGAAGCCTACCCAGATAAAGCGACCCAGACTGGGGACATAGTATCTGTCTGGTGGCAGAAGTGGTTAGTGAGATGTGCGATATATTGACACACACGGACACTTCCTGATAGCAGAGGCTCGTGCTATAGGCGACAGAGGACAGGATGGTAATATGATCACACGAGACATCTCCAGTTACCGGAGATGGTCTTTGAGCGTCTCAGTCTGCAACATCGCTTCGAGACACACTTCCAACCTCCAGCAGCAGCATACAGCAAGATGACATTCAGGCAGATTACAAAGAAACTGAAAGGTTTGGCGGAGATGATGAGATAAAGACTTGAGGGAGAATGTGGAGAATGGGTTTTTTGACGTGTTGTGCTTATATTGGCCTGTAAAGGCTCAGAGGGGCGAGACTCAAATCAGCGAGGGAGGCATTAACATTCACGATCCCCTTCACTGTGATTCAAATAAAAGAATCACAGTTCAGTTTCAACATATAATCATCGAGGTGCGAACAAATTTAACCCCGCGGTTCAAAGTCTCCCGTTGGGCAAAGAGGAAGGAGAGCGTGGAAGTGGCGCTACACCCACACGAGCGCTCTCGTTCATCCTGGCTGATGAGGTTGAAGTGGAGCTGTGCTGAGTGTTATATAAGGTCATTTCGTGCACTGACAGCACTTTCATGGCGGGCTGTCTCCTATCCCAGTGTTTCCCCTCAACGCTCTGATCAAATTTTACTTTAATTACCAACATAGGTGCTTGTGAAAGGTTATTAGTCGATCCAGCTTTGAGAGAACATCTTATCTGAAGGTATATATTTTTTAATATCGGCTTCCTACTCTGCCAGGGTTGCCCAAGATATCATCAGTGTCTAAACCCTGTATTGGGATCATCTCTCATGTCTCTTGCTGTAAGTCTGTGTAGATGCACAAGGGTGGGATATAGTTTGGTCATCACAAGTGTCTTCAGTGGTAATTATGGATGGATATGCTGGCAATTTCTTGTAGATGGGAGCTGTGCAAATGTGTTTTATCCTGTGTACACATTTGGGTAATTTAGAGAAATTGTACTTTTGGTCTGAGCCTTACTGACGCCTTGCTTCAATATCCAACTGTGTTAATTCTGCATGTGCAACGTTTCAAACTGTTTCCCGGCCTGCTTTGCACTCCTGCCAGCATAATGGGGTGTGAAGTGGCACAAGCCCAGAGCGTTACAACTCTTGCCCTCAACCCCCACCAATCTCATTAATCTACTCTCCCTTCCATGGAGAAGACATGTAGGTTAGGCAGGAACCGATCCAGCATTTGGCAACAAGAACTGAGGAAATGTATTGATCAGATACCGCCTCCGTCTTTCTGCGGTCCACGCGGCCGAGGGGCCGAGAGCGGCTGCGCTTTGTCGAAACAAATTACTTCCTCCAAGACGCACACGTCTCGATTCATTGCACGTGGACCAATGGATAGGAAGAGCAATTTATTTAGCCGAGGAGGGCGCTCACAATCCCGTTTTTCTTCTGTTATCACATCTGGTTTTTCCTCCTCACAATTTTCAATTTTTAGCCCGATATTCTTTTCTATTCTTCCCAAAGAAAAGTCTACAAACAATGTGTTTATACTGTCAGTATACAATATTAGCTTTTTCATCTGTGTATATACATATATATGCATTTCAATCTGTGATGAATGTTTTTTGACAGTAAGTGAATTACACAACCCTCATTGCAAGGGCATTGCCTTTGCTTACAAAAGTTTACAAGTTCGATATTTATGCATTTTAAATAATCAATCAGGCAGTCCTTTATACGGCATGGCCAGGACTCCACTTAGTAAGTGTGATAAACACACAGAGACAAGATGAGAAACAGAGAAGAATGCCGAGCATCCATGCTCCTAAAACAGAAAGGTAGCAGGATCATCACAGAGCCTACAGCACTGTAGCAGAGGCGCCGGTGCGGGAAGCTAAGCAGGAATTGGTCTGCCGGTGGACAAGAGTGCCACAAAAATAAATTGTACCCACTGAGAGGACCTAAAAAATGTGTATTTTAAGATCTTGGACCCAAAGCCATAGAGGAATGAAGTTGCTCTAGAAACAGACATCTGTTAATACAAAGGCAACAAGGCCCAGTTTAAGGCGTTTCCCAGCAGTCACTGGCTTCTTTCTAGTTGTACAGGGCCGCCAACACGAACTGCCAGAGCTTCTGCAGTTAGTATATGAAGCTGGTGGCAGCTCCCAGAAGCTGCCAGATACCCTCAATGTCGGCAGAAACTACTGAGATTTGAGCTTTATGCTAAAGAAGATAATCCTTCTGTTTTCTGTCAGCAAATTACAGTAAGCACAAAAAAGGCGACTTTTCATGCATGGCCGCAGCTTGTTCCATTTCTTTCTCAGAAAATAGAAAACTCAGTGTCTTGATGGATTAGTGTTTTGCACTGCATGTGCAAACAGTAATTTAAAAAAAACTAAGAAAAAAAATTATATCACAGGAAAAATAGACTAACAATTATCCTCAGCCAATGAGAGTACTTGGATATCATACTGACGAGACTAAGGGCCAATTCCAATTCCTCCCTTAATCCTCAATCTCAACCCTCGCCCTTAACCCTCAATCTTTGGCCCTCAATCTTGGCCCTCAAAAATAAGTGTACGGGCTATCTTGTGACTTAGAAATGGGACACCCCTTAAGTGCAGTTACGTCTTCAGACTGTGGGGGGCGGCCTTACGCCAAAGCTACGTCCAGTCTGTCAAGAAGACGACGACGACGACGACGAAGAAGAAGGAGAAAAATAAGAAGACAACTAAAAAGAAGAAGTCCTCCGTTGCTACACAACGAGGTGTACAAGTAACGTGAAGCCGGGACCGCCGGTCCGGCTGACAAACATCGTAAAGTAAAAAAAAATAAATGTTACGCAACAACGATGTCAATAATCCATAAAAAAAGTATTGAACTAAGACAGTAAAATGGTTTCGTAATATTTATATCTTTATTAACTAAGAAAATACTTCCATTTGTAGCTCGCTTTTTTCATCACCATCTTTTTCGAAGATGTCTTGGCGAAAATACGCAATGCTTTCTGGGTAGCCCTTACTCCCAAGGGTGGTGCCGGAGAATCTCAATATTGAGGGCGATACAGCCCTTAAACTTGTCCCTCAACTTGACGTTCTGAGAATCGGGACAGCACTTGCACTTCGCGTGAGCGCGCATTTTTAAGATTGAGGGTTGAGATTGAGGGTTAAGGGAGGAATTGGAATTCACCCTAAGTCTACTATCACTGAAGAAGACCACCACTCAATTGGGACCAGTCAATGTAATGGTTTCTCAGTGCAGGGGGCAGGAGCAGAATGTCTCCCTTCCAAACTATTATTTGGTAACAAAATTAAAAACCCTTCAATGAAATGTAGAAAACTACAAAGATTTCTCGTGCATTTGTTTTTTTAAGAATATTAAGACCTGTGTTAGACTTTCCAATGGTCAGATGAGCAGGATTAAGTGTAGAAGCCATAAAAAGACTTGTGGTCAAGTAATTTCTCAATGATGGTGTTTCCCTTCAGTCAGCCTAAGGGCAATTACAGTGCGTAACATCTGAGAGAGGAAAAACTGAAGGGGGCAGTAATGCAGCACTGTGGTGCCTGGTCCCTGTAAACCTCATGAGAGAAGAAACCTTCAAGTCTTTCTCCATCAACGGTGTCATTATCTTACCTGTGCAATGCAGGCAGAGAAACATACATTCTTTGGTGCTAACCTGCATAGCCGAGGCTTTGTAGTTTGCCCCTGCAGAGTCACAGGAGATACATTAGTTTTCAAGCCCATTCCGGCACCATTGCTTCTTCTCTTCATCCCATCCCCTTTCCGCTCCTGGTGTTTTACAGTTGTTGCACCATCGGCTAACCTCTCGCTGCTGTTTGTTATCATTTGTGCGAATTACCATCGGTGCGCTTGAGTGGCGAGCAGACATTGGCACGGGGACAGAGGAGATAGGGCCTTGAGTGAGGCAAATGCCCTCATCCATCATTCCAATATAGAGCCCTCAGCGGAGCGCAGCCATTGTCTGCAGCAGGCAAACGACCAGGAATAGCAGATGGAGGAAGGGATGTGGTGAGAGGACATTGCTGAGCTCATTTATTCTCTGCGCTTTGTTGCCCGAATGTGTTTTTGAACTTGATTGTGTCTCGACCACCTGTGGTGTTTTTGTTGTTTGATGACAGTAATTGGAGATAATGGGTTGCTGTGCTGATCAGCAGATCTAGTACATCTGTGCTTTGTGGAAGCGAAACTGTCTCTCTGCAGGACAAAGTAAAGTTGAGCACAAGTGTGAATCTATTTTTAAGTTTATTCTAAGCATTCGCACCAACTTTATCCTGCTCTGAACTTTTGTCTTTTGTTCTTAGGTGGCGTACCTAAGACTGTGAGGAGGTCGAAACCGCTCGAAGGGCTCAGAGAAGAGCGTTCCAGAGGACCTGTGATAGAAAAATTACATATGTCTGAATTCATGCAAAAGCGCCTCTGCGGAAAAAAACAACAACAATGCTCTGAGATAATAATGCGTGGCTGCAGGATAGTTCTTGCATTATTGTTGTCATTTAAATGCATGCTGAAACTGTACAGAGCCACCGGACACACATTAACCATCTTGTGACCTTTGATTATTTTTTTTACTTCGACTTCATATGTTTAGTCATGTTGTGGCATCTGGCTGGGTTATAGATTGATATTCACGCTGATGTAAAGTGCAACCAGGCCTCTAAATGGTAACACATACCTAGTATTTCTTTTGTTGTTGTTTTTTTAGCCAAATCTTTAATCTTTTTGTAGTAGTTTTTGGTTTGTATTATTTTAAATCAAAAGTATGTAAACACACTGAAAAATCAGATTTTTAGCTTCTGCCTTTGTAAACTTGTATTTTTCCTACTGTACCAAAAGCGGATTAAACAGTTTTTTTTTTCTGTAGGCTGCTGACTTCTGGTTGATATGTAGGGCACTGCTGGAGAGTGGCCTCTTGATAAAGGCTTATAATAGAGGCACTTCAGCCTGAAAGTACAGCATTCAGTCTCTACTTGTGTCTACCATGTTTACAGCTACTTATGTTTCCGTTCCAGGGTAAATGTATTTTGCGGTGGGCTTATTAATTTAAAAGAAAGGTTTTGTCTGGATACATCAGTTGAAGACTAAAATAAACCCTTAAAGGAAGACGATCAGTCCGTAGTCATATCTTGACCTCATATTTTAACCTCAGTAGAGAGAAATCTGTTGAAAGACAGAACCTGGTGCTTGGTACTCCCCTTATAAATATAATATACACACATTGTGATGAAAGCACAGATGATCTAAATTGCTGAATGTGTATTTTTGACCAGAACTGTTAAACATATCCTGAAAGTGAAAAGCACAATCAGGCAAGTCAGTGTAGCTGTATATACAGCAGGAAACTACAACGGCTGACAATGCCGAAGTGGACAGCTCTGGGCAGAACTCTGCCCTTCTGCCGTGTCTCTGTGGTGTCTTTTCTTCATTTTGCTGCATTTTATTTCATATTGGTAATTAAATTAAATGAAAGAGGAGATCCTCTGATTCAACCTGGATTTGTAGCAACCAGTGAGCGATTTCCTGGGGAGGACAAGAAAGGAATGCCATTCCCTGTGATATTAAAATGACCAAAAGGCATATAGCCCTCCTTGTAAAGCTGCTAAAATGAACTGGAACTGACAGCACTGTGTTCTGTGGCTACAGTTACATAATTCTGTTGTAAAGGTAATTTAAATGTTGAAAGTAAGAAGTCAAATGCTTTGGACATGCCACTGCAGCTGCTGACTGCGCCACTTGTGTTGCAGAAGGCAGAGCCGCAGCTGAGGACGAAGTCATGCCAGTGAGAGCATTTACCAGAATAGTAAATGTGTATATATATATCAGGTTGGAGACGTTCATTGCATTGCATTCAGAGATGCTATTGTTGTACCTTGGTTGTATACCTTGGCTGTACTGTACACTAGAACACATTTGTGTGTTTGTGTGTTAGCAGTGAAATACTGGCAGCAACAGTTGCCAGCAGTTTACTGTTTTATTTTACAGTTTAATTACTGTAATCTACAAAAGCCGTTTGTAACCATTAAAAAAAAAAAATATTACAGTGCTGTGCTGTATGTTTTACAGTAAAATACCTGCAGCGATAGCTGCCAGCATTCTTCAGGTTGCTATTGTGATCTCAATAAACAATACATTTCTTGTAAAAACCTATTAATATACTTATTACACCACTAAAAGCTATGATTTAAAAAATATAAAAAACACTTTTCAAAAAAGAAAATATCACCTTACAACATTCTGATTTTATTGAAATGGGGGACAAACTTCTGTGACTGTGGTTATTTGAGTTACTGCTGCCATGATGATCTCAGACCAGTCTGCCCATTTTGACCCCTTGCCCCTGACATCATCAAGGCATTTTCCTCCACAAAACTGCAGCTTACTGGATATTCTTTCTGTTCGAGAGTCTTCTCTGTAAACCCTTGAGATGGCTTTGCCAGTGTGAAAATCCCAGTAGATCATCAGTTTGTGAAATATTCAGATCAGCCTGTTCATGCCATGTTCAAAGCCACATAAATCCCCTTTCTTCCCCACTCTGAAGCTTGCTTGGAACTCCAGCAAGTCGTCTTTGACACATCTACATGCCTAGATGCATTGACTTTCTGCCATGTGTTGGCTGTTTAGCTGTTAGTAATAACAAGTAATTGAACATTTTTACCATAAAGTGACCTGTCTTATTCCGCCACCACTACCTGTTTATAGAAAACAGCCCCTTGAACACAGAAATACTGACGCTTGTCACACTGCAGCAGAGAGGTACAATTTCATGCAACTGCACACACAGTGGCTTTGATTACTACCTACTGTGAATAAAATGGCTTGATTCAGGGAAAAACAGTGGATCACCAGTGTTGCAAGTGTTGCAAAAAAAAAAAAAAATCTATCAACTTTTCACTGTTTTTTTTTTTTTGCCGCTACTATACTGCACTGCACTAAGATGCTGTCATGTAATTGGCTGTTGAGCTTATTGGGTTGTCAAGCAATTTAACTCGTCATTTTATCATACAATTATACCAAAGATAACAGTGTAAGGTAGATAAAATGTTGGAGAATAATACATTTCACAGTTATGGCTTAAGATGTCTTATAATCCTTAACAGCACATTCAGTTCTACATCCAGACTTAACAGCAAATGAATTATACAGTTCTGGTGCAGTTAGAGCCCATAATGCTCTTACCTCTTCTTCGTGGTGTATTAACGTATAGTCTGTATAGGTTATCCCAAACCAGCAAAGCAGCACAATTTAGCCTGCATGTGTGTATGTACTCCCCTCCCCCCCTTTTTTTTTTTTTTAAATAAGAGACTATATTTATTCTCCTGGCTATATGCCTGGATCCACTGAATGCTGATGCCGCAAGTGACAATTACTTTTAAAAACACAACCGAGTATTGTGCCCAGTGAGGCGGCAAAGCAGAGCCTGAATTGGCTAATTAAAGACATCCAATGCTGAACCGTCAAGGCGTTCTCATTTCCTTTCTGCCCTTTTCTCCACAAGTGCAAATGAAGTGGGCCCCCGAAAAACCCATTTGTTTCAAGCCTGCTGAGCAGAAGCCGCTTCTCCACATTACTGGTGGCTGCTGCTTCGAACGTGCCGCTAGTCACCCAGAAATCTTGAGCCCCTGAAGGCAACTCTTTGTCTTTCTCCCTTTGATGACGGACTATGGAGGTGTTAAAAAAAAAAAGGGCCAGTGCGCTGCCATGTAGACACCTTGTGGCTCATTAGCCCTCCCAGACTGTTATCTCATGAAAAATATTAGCATGAACGCAGGCCTCCTGCATATTTCCTCCTCGTAATTACCTGTCCATGGCTGCAGGACAGTTTTTTTTTTTTCTTGCTCTTCAGATACAGCTGTGCTCATTTTGGATGCTGTTGATTTCCTCAATTGTGCAGTGCTTTCATTTTTGTTGAGGGCATTATGAATTTGTAATGCACAAATGTTCAACAATTTACTTTCCATCAGATTATGTTGGATCTCGAAACAGAATTGTCCAGGGTAACTGTTCAGCGCCACACGATTTAATTACCAAAATTAACTTAAAATTAAATTTTGCCCTCCGTTAACAGCATTCCATAAAAGCACTTGATGGTGATGTCACAAAGGCTGAGTTCAAATAATTCTTAGTCTTAATGTTGAAACAATGGGCTCTCCATACACGCATCAAAAGGTACTTAAGCATCTTGATTTCATTAGCCTGCTGATGCAAGTATCCACCAGCAGATTAATGTGCACCCTAGTGATGTGGTGTGCGTTTGGCTTATGATATATAACTTTATATAAAAAGATTGTCAATTGTGACAGGCGCAAAATGGCACAATTGGGACAACATGCTGAAATGTCAGTGTGCTGCCTTTTAGCATATGAACAGATGATGGAATGCAAAGCTTCAAGGATTTCCCTTCTGAGTGCAGAAGACAGGCATTAGAATTAGTATTCTATAGTGAAAGGCAAACAGACAAGCCAGCTTTTGATACCAAAACGTGTGCAGTTCCCTTCTTCATGCTTGACCGTATGGCTCTGAACAACAGAGAGAGAGAGAGAGAGGGGGGATTATTTCAAACCACACGTGACATCACACATATGGAGTGATCAAGTCTGAGGCAACACAGCATGAATTTCAAATTGGATTTTCCAGGTCCTTGCCTGTACTAATGTATTTGATATTATTTTCGGATTAAGCGAGACAGCGATGTGTGAGATTACAGTGTGGCTGCTGTAGGACGAAAGAGATCCTTTTGGGAGAGGTCAAGCCATAAAGCTTGTCTCATCTCTGAGAGGAAATGAGGCATTAGATTGAGTTCCTGTTTTAGTCACCCAAGCCTAATGGGTCATCTATCCTGAGAATCTTGGAGTCGTTCAGTGAAAGAGGGAGAAGACTTGCTCCGTCCCTTCCGCTACCGTGTTGCTCTGAAGGTGAAGAGACAGAGATAGATGATCAACAATGATATTAATCACGTTCCAGTCATAGTTTCATACTGACTCCTTGGATGCACTGGATGTGTCGAGTTGGATTTGAGAATGCCACATTATGAATTATAACCTTTTTGGATCACATATCACGCCTTTTTTATTGCACTAATTGTAATGACATTTTCGAGGCCAGCGCCTTTACATCAAAGAGGCTTAAAACATTTTCAGACGGTGGAAATATTAAAAAAAAATTCAAATGCTACTTAGAGAAAATATATCAAATATGTTCATAATCCTATATGACAACTAATGATGACTCTGAAGGATTATAATATATAATGTGTGAAAAGCTCAGCATTTGTAATGTTTTATACCATGTTGCGTGGTATAGTGACAACAGTGCTTTCTGGAGGAATCTGAGTCCTTGGGTTGTTTAAGATTTACGTGAACTACTGAATGCAAACATTATGTAATGCAATAATACCTCTTTTGCCACAGAGCTTAAACATTATGAAGTATGAGCATGTGGCACGATATATGCAGAACTAATGATCCTTAGTGAACCTTGTTTTAAGTTGTCCTAAAGGCACAATATATTGTACTACCTTATAAATGCACTCATAATGTATTATAAAGTATACCGTCTTAGAAAGTTTTTTTTCCCCAAAAAATTCTTCCATTCAGTTCACACACATTCCAGGCTGAAATAGCTTCCCACCTTTTGATGAATTTCTCTATCTTTTCAAGGTAGGGACGTGCTCCAACAGGCTCACTCGCCAGATGGAATGTGCCGTTAATCTTTTGGATTTATCTGATGTATCCATTGAAGGAGAGCCCAAACAATGTGTTTAGAGATGGGAAGGAAAAACTGAAAAGTGATTGGGCGAAACACCCTATCAAGTGGCTTAATCAGATAGAATAGAATAGAATACAATAGATCTTTGTTGTCATCCATAGACGAAAATTGTTTTACACTCACCAACCAACACATACAATGGGTAGTTGATTGAAATAAATAACTCAATTAAATTACTATAAAATACGTGTACAATTAAACGAAACCATACTTAATACAGCACCATAGCAGTAATTTAAGATGCATTCCCCAGTTAGGATTCAAATGAGTACAATAGAGGCATTAGTGTCGTAATGTATGTGCTACTTAGTTGAATTAAGAAGGCAAATGGGATTTGGGATGAAAGACATTAAAACTTAAAAAATAAAAAAATAAAAAAAAAAAAAAAAAGACTGCTAGGATTTTCCTAACAGAGAAGCTTTGGGCCTTTTTTCCCCTGTCTTGTAAGTTACTGCACAATACTTCATTTTATTTCAATTGTTTATTTTAGCCACGTATATCTCATACAGCCTTAAAATGCTATGCCTTATTTACAGCTTCATTTCCTTTTTTGCAACATTCCACAAGACTGCAGGAGACTTGCTTCACCATTAGAAGAATGCATCGCCTCGTGCCGAACACCGCCGTGCCCAGATAAGATCTGAGCTCTGAAGAGCCTGCAGCGCTGTCCAGTTTTCACAGGTGCCCGAAAATTCCAATCATAGTTTCAAAACCAAAAGTTGGACAGCCGCACCTCTGCCTTTCTGTCCCGGACCAGCCTGCTAACAAGGCCGCAGAGATGATGAGTGAGGCCATCGGGGGCTCATTAGGTCATCCGCTGCCCACCCCCCGACTGTAAACCTCAGTGACAACGACGAGACGGATCCACGACAAGGTGGGAACCAAAAAATCAACCTGCTCCGTGGGGAGGAGTGACAGAGCCGTGAGCGTGAGGCCAAAGCTGAACAGTCTGAACAGAAAGCGCTGAAATGATACTTGCACTGCTTACGGCTGCAAAATGACAGACAGCAAAGTGATTACCGCCGCTGGAGGTTGCCGAGTCCGGCGCCCAAGAGGGAGGAACGCGTGAGTGATATTGCGTTGTCAAGGTTGCAGAAATTAGTTGAGATTTAAGCGCAATCTAAAAAACCTCGACGCTTTGTGGCAGTGAGGGCGGCTGCATGTTTGGCTGCAGCTTCGTTCGAACAGACATGAGACTTTCTGAGCTGACAGCTGACAGAGGAGACGGGGGCCGTGCTCAGGAAATGGGGCTGACTGGCTGCTGCAGTTTGATATCTTCTCCCGCCCCAGGACGAGATGAATCGCTGGCAGCTTGTGAGTCAGGAGACAGAAGAGGAATTTGCGTCACTCTCGGGATGGGCTTGGGGGTGCAAACAGCAGGTTTGTTTGGCGTGTCTTATGGGAAAAAATAAGCGGTTCCCTTTCCGCCGTGGCAGCTAATCCACCCACCTGAGGGAGCCGCGATGAGTGTGGGCTCTGCGATCTAACCTTGGCTGAAAGGTACTGAAATACTTTTTAAACAGGTAGCAACTGGGAACATGACTGACAAATGACCCTGTGTGTGGGAGGAAGTCGGTTCCTGGTACCACAATACACAACACATAGCAAGTGCAACCTTCTGTTGCACCCGTCACCAGGTTTTCCAGCCACGCGGCAAAGATGAATCATTCGGCTGCGTCCCGTGAAGTTGACGACCACCGCAGACGGGTCCTCAAGGGGGAAGGATTCGAAATGAAGGATGGACACAACGGAGAACAGGATGAGCTGAAGAGGGGACATTAATGACATGGTGTTCTGTCAGCTGTCACAGTCAAGACAAATGGTCCTGTCTTCACAGATTCACGTCTACCATGCCGGCCGAAACTCTGACACGAATGTGGAGTGGCTGCTGTGACTGAAATGAACGCCTGAACCGTAAGCATCTTTTGCTTTCGAAATACGGTGCGTATTTCTTTCTTTTAAAGAAGTGGTGGAGGTGATGCACAGTGCAGATGTTGAGACGTGAAGTTTGTTCTGCGTTGTTGAACCCCTCTTCACGCTCTCCTGTTTCATCTTTGCTTCTGGCCCGAACTCACAAAGCAGATGCCCAGAACGGCAGGAAGCCGCTGAGCTCATGTGGTTGCACTTAGGTCTATGCCATCTTGAAAAGATTCTCACACCAATGCAATCCTGTGCAAATTGTGCCAGCTATAAGGACCTGCAATCCACAGTTCTGAGCGGTATGATGAGAACGAGCCTAGTGTCTGTGTCCATCCACGTGAGTCCTTGAGCTGTTCTTCATCACTAGTACACCAAAATAGAAACTCTTTTTCACAATGTGCCAGTTTGGCATGTAGGCTCGTTTGCCGAAGAAAGTGCGTATCCAAGCTTAAGACTCTGTTTGGAGTTGTGTTGTTTGGAGTTGTTGTGTTGTACCAAAATATAACAACATATCAAAATCCGACTGCACTAAACAAATCTTATGGTCACTTGCCTCTCTCTCTTAATCTCCATCTCTATCTCTTCATTTTTTGTATTTCTTTTCCACCCTTATCAGTCAAAGCAGATGGCCGTCCTCCAGAGTCGGGGTCTTCCTGACGTGTCTTCCCACTGGGGAGTATTTCCTGGCCACTGTCACTTCATGCTTTCTCTGGGCAGATCAGATAGTTTTCTTCCTGATTGTGCAAAGTGCTTCACGACACCACTGGGTGTGGTTTAGCGTGTTGTAAATAAAAGTTGATTGACTAATTTTAGCATGCGGTAGCAAAAGTGGTCAGTCAAGAAATACACAGAATGATGATACCACACTGGGTGGGAAAACATTGATGATTTGATGGGCCCAGCGGTCATGGGGGTACCCAGAGGGTACTGTTGTTAATGCTCTATGTTTGGGAGGGCAGCCCAGACTGAATTTTACTTGTAGGGCCTAAAATTGCTTGCCACAATCCTGACACCACAAAACACTCCTCGCAGTCTTCTCCACAAACAACCTTTGATTTAGAAGCGTTCGTGTGGTAGTGCAGCCAAAGCGCCGTTACAAAATACTGAGACTTTCTCTCTACACATGTAAAGAACGCTGGACGAAATGGAGCATCCATCTTTCCAGCATTTCTGGAACACAAAGAAAATTGAACCGAGAGAGAGAAAAGCAATTGGGGAGCAAATTTGCTGCACACATTTCTCTTCTGTCCTGTTACCCCCTTTACCCATCTCCCCTCCCCCCTTCGCCACCCAGCCTCTGTCTCTGGGAGTTTTAGCTGATTGTAGCCCCAGGATAAAGGGGCCCTCTGAGCAACCGACCCGACCCCCGCAACACATTCCTCGCATGATAAAAACCAAGAAAAGTGGTAACCTGGAAAGATAGCAAATAATAGGCAGAGACATATTCCCACAGGCTAACCAGGATAATTTCCACAGTTTCTGTGTGCGTGCGTGCCAGTTCGTGTGGTCCCCATTGCCTCTTGCCAAAGAGAGGCCTTTTGTCTGTTCCAATATATTCTCCTGGATCTATCTTTAGATGGGATCCGTCTTGATGAGTCCAGATTTCTGAATGGTTCCAGGACCGCACATTGTGAGTCTCTGAAGCATTTGAGGCACAAACGCTCCCTTTTTCTGGGGCTGTTTCCAAATTATACTTCCCTTTCGCTAGTCTCTGCGGTAACTCTTTTTACGAGACGAAAGCTTTTATTTGGGTGGTGTGGGGTGGACGGGTTTGCGGAAGATTCAGAACAAAGAGCCTCGCCATCCCACTGAGGAGACAGGTGGAGGGAAGGACGTTTTTTGAGATGGAATCATTTCAGCACTTTCTTGTCAACATGAATATTGCCTTCCATTTTTTTTTAAATATCCTCCTAAAACTTAAAAAATGTCGGCACTTTATTTTTGCCTGTATTCGCACTTCATCTCTCAGTAACTTACATTTTTAAGTCACAGTAAGACTTTTTAAAAGTACAGCCAATGAAGTTATCATGGTTGAATAAGAATATCCATTTGTCCCCACAGTAATTTCTTGATAATTACCCACAAGTTTTCACCAGCGCCGCCCTCAGTTATACCACATTGTCTTTGCGATGTTTCTGGAAGCTTGTTTACACTCAGGTGTTCAAACCTAAATGTTTGACCAGCCTGTCCCTGCTGCCTCTCCTCTCTGACAGAACCAAACCCCGCGGTGCCTCCAGCGCTGGATCTGGCAACGTTTCGTGTCGACTTTAATAGCTTTCGTAACAAAGTTAAGAAATGATTCAGTACAATTGGCTGAAGGCTGCATGTGCTGTGCTGTATGTGCAGAATGAATCATGATCCAGCAACCCAGCTTTTAATGTGATTTCTGCAAAGAGAAGAGAGGGAGAGGCAGAGACAGTTTTTTTTTTTTCTGCTCTAATTGCCGTGCATGTTATTATCTGCAGCAGTGCACAGGGGCAAATCCACCAGTGATGTCTTGGTGATTACCATACACTAATTTTAACTGTCACTCTGAGTAGAACCATACTGTGACTTCAGCAGCATATGTGCCATAAGCATTTTCATACACTATATTAAAAAAGGGGGCGGCACTACAAAGCACAACAAATGTGTTTTTCCTCTGACAAAGACAGACGTGCCGATTTATATGACCAGCAGATTAAAAGTTGGGTAAGATTACACAGCATCTAATGGTAGCAAAGTATAATGCAAGCAATCTTTTTCTAAATCACTTGAGCTTACATCTTTCTAATGCAAGCATGTCAGGATAAATTCATGAAAAACTCTAGTGTGTGGATGTTCTGGTCCTCTTTACAACTGGATTAATTTTTTGGGGGGAAATATAAAGGCTTATTATCGAGAATTGAAAATGCAACATTTATTTATTTGAAGAGACTTTGCAGATAAAAACAAACATATCTTTTTTTTAAATTCCATTTCACATCAACTGAGCCATGCAAATGGTCCACACTGGGCCTTCAGTTCATTAAAGGTCACCCAAATGAAAACAATATGCTTCAGTGCCTCAAGAGGATCAAATGGAAAACAGAATCTTCCTAAAATCTCTCTTTTTCTTCATCAAAACCCAGTGTTGTAAGCTACAACTGTGACATAGCTTATCTAAAACTATACTACATAGTTTCAGAGCTTGAAAGGATGTTTCATCAAATTGAATTGGAATTCACAGACTCATAATTGGAGAATAGCACCCTTGCCTATGACATTGGCGCCTGGTGAAGGATGATATAACTTTGGATGTCTATGTGGGACCCGTTCGTGAGAACAAAGCTATCCTGTACACTGTGGAGAAGCATAAGTCACGTAGTGCTATATCGGGCCAGCCGGCCGCGCTGCGTCAGTGGAGGGGGTGGCATTGTTCCCATTAAAAGTCAATGAACCTGTCATTTTAAGTTAGAGCAACGACGTACTGTCCACTAAATGATCACAGAAAGTCTGTACCACAGATGAAACTGCAAATGTTACAAAATGTTAATGCCTGTGCACTGAAGTTTCTGACATTATCTCTAAGCCTATTTCTTTACAAAGTGCTGCTGTTGCATATCAGCTTGTATTTTTATTTTTTTCTCAATTTTGTTTGACCCTTTCTATTCCTTTACAAGACAAATACTAAAATTTGCTAAAAAAAAGAGACAAAAAAAAGACATATGCATATATGTATATATATATACACAAATACATATATATATATACATATACATATATATAGTACATTACGTGACATCGGTCCTGTAACAATGTAAACGAACAGACAATGTGTGTACTTGATGCTTGTTGTCCATAAAATCGCAACAGATCTTTTTTACTTCGTCTGCATGGATTTCGAGATTTATCAGAGAACTTTGACATAAGTTCTGTCTCGTGTGATGGAGCCAGATATTGCATAGTTGCAACCCGCGATTCAAACATGCAGAAGAGCAGACTGAAATCAAGCGTAATGTGCAGCCTTTTGTCATCTGAGCCCAACTTCCCTCTGTTTCCATACAGCTAAATGATGCCTCTCAGGGTTGTCAGCTTCTCAAGCCGGAGAGCCGGTTATCATGGCAGCCCTTTTCCCTCTGATCTCCCTCTGCCTCCGCTTGTTATCCAATAGCCCCCTTTGTCATTTGAACAGCTCTGTCACTGCACTTCAGAGTCTCGGCAGAGGAGAGCAGCAGGCTGGACTGTGATGTCCTGGAGTTGTGGCGCTTATAGAAAGCCGTGTGTACACTAGATAAAAACAAAGTTCAAATAAAACACAGTAAAATGCAGCTCGGTGTTGGATGGTGGTTCTGGTGGATGGTGTGGTCCACCATTGACATCGGGTTCCAGCTATAACAAGGCGAATGCGAGATACACTCTATACAAGTCTGTAAAGGAGTTCAAGTAAATTAATTCATTTTTTGTTTGGGTGTTTCAATTCTCTTCTGCATTGGGTCGCAAGGACTGCTGAAGCCTATGCCAGCTGCTTTTGGGCAAAGGCAGAATGGATGAATCGCCAGTTTATTGCAGGGAAAGAAACAACCATTCGCTCCAACAGAAAATTTGCAGTTCCGAATTTGCCTCACATGTATGTTTTGGGACTGTGGGTGGAAGCCAGAGTACCCAGAGTGAACCCACGCAGACTTGCAAACTCCACACAGAAAGGTCCCTCGGGCCTGGGGGTGAACCCGTCATTTTCTTACTGTGGGTTGACAGTGCTATTGCCCATTTTTGAATTGTTCCACAGTTTTATTTTTGCTCTTTAGATATACCCAACTTTCCAAATTAAAGACACTTAATTACGGCAAAGAAAAAGGAAATTGAACAGTGTGGGTACAGGAAGAATTTGCAGGAAATGTCCCAGCCAGAGCTCCAACAGAACCACACTGTGTGGATGAAGAGGCTATAGGGACGGGCAGCGAGCAACATCGGTGAGAAAACACAAATGCACATCTCCATCCTCTCTGTGTCCTCTCCGACTGAGTGCACTCCATGGAGTGCAGCGGATTCGTCTTGACCTTGGGTTTCCTGTTCTGCTGAGACAGCATGAAGCTTTTTTCCCCTCTGGACAAACTGTTTCAACAGTATTTTTTTTTTTTTTTTTTGCGTCTTTTACAGCTCTATCTGTACACGTTCATAATAAAATGGTTGCAGAATAAATTATGTTGGACGTGTGTATGGAGTTCAATCTTCATGGGTCCTTAAAGAATCTGACATGAATGTTGTGATGAGGTGAAATGGATGGCACCCTCTTCCTTGTTATATTAGCGTAGCTGAGCATCATTGCCCGTGGGCTTGACTTGCCTCCAACCCACAAGCCTTCTTGAACGTCACTGCTTATATGAGGCCGTGTTTGACAACTCATTTAGTGCGCACAACAAGCAGGACGTGCTTCTTTTCTTTTCTACCAGCAGCTGTCTGCTTTGAACGTCTGCACACGCACATACACGCGCGCGCGTGCACACATACGCACACATGCACGCACACACACTAATTAAAGTTGGAATCTACCTGATGCCAGCGAAGTAAATTAGCTTTAATATGGCTGTTAAAATTAAACACTGATTCCATCCCCCTTAGGTTTTATATATGAACTCAGAATGTTTAGTTAAAAAAAACACAGCTTTTACAATATGTACAATATCGAGGAAGGTTTTTATTTATTTATTTAGTTATTTTTAAATATCACATATGGACACGTTTTTATTTACACTGAAATCAAAAAGTTTATTAAAGCCATTGTTGTGATGTTACACACATTTATTTTGTTTTGTGGTGACGCAGTGGCGCAGTGGTTAGCGCTGCCGCTTTACAAGAAGGTTGTGGGGTCGATTCCTTTCTGTGTTGAGTTTGCATGTTCTCCCTTTGAGTTGGGAACTCTAAACTGACTGTAGGTACTGTATGTGTGTGAGTGCGAATGGTTGTTTGTCTCTATGTGGCCCTGTGATGAAAAGGCAACTTGTCCAGAGTGTCACCCTGCCTTTGCCCTATGACAGCTGTGATAGGCTCCAGCAGACCTCTAACTGTACTGTACATTGTTGCTGTTACTGCTTGTGTAGTGATGGAGCAGGGTGTCAATGGGGACCAAACTATACTGTCTTTCTTTGGTGGGTTTGGAAAAATCACTTTAGCAGACGGGCATACACACACACACAAGGTAAAAACAGTTGTCAGATGGTTGTCTGATTGCATTTTCTCTCCATGTTTAACTCCACATTGCTGTGGGGATTTGGAGATGAATGTGATACATTAATCCCCCTTGAGCTGTTCTTTTGTCTACTCCAGTGACTTGCAAGAATTTGGTTTTACCAGGAGGGAAACCAAGTTTGGACTCTGAGCAATGAACTGAACGTGCTCTATGATCTCACAGAGGGCAAAAATGGAGTGGCCAGTGCAACCCATCATGCTGAGTGAAAGGCACCTTACAAAAGTTAATTGTGTTTTTATCCTCTTCATCTGGGATTGGCTGACGTACAGGAGGAAACCGGATAGATCCTAATTGGCCAATGCAATTGGCTTGTGGATGGTAATAGAGGTATTGCAAGGACTATCTGATAACTTTTTATGAAGCTCATGTTACATAGCACTTTTAGAATATTGCATTTCATCTGTTCGCAGGCTGTCTGTGGCTCTGCTGTATCTGGAAACCTATTTCATTATCTTCCAGTGCTGCTGCCAGACTGCTTCGCTAGCATGAAGACCCATCTCATTTCATACAGAGAATAGAAAATGACAAGATGGAGCGCAAAGGGCCGGAACGGCATGCTTGACAACTTGGGGATAAGATTGTAACTGGAGAAATGTGAATGTAAGTATTTTTACATGTGCGCAGCCCCCCAAGGGAAGAGGCTTCCTTTAAGGCACTGGCTGTTATACAAACCCATACATGTGGAAAGCTAACTCAGTTTAGTGAAGTGGAAGTGACATTACATTGGTTGTCTGGACACACAGAAAATATGCTCCTACGCTAGAGCTACATAAGCAGGAAGTGTATATGCTAAGGCGGGAGGGGCAGCATTTATCATCAGCAACATAATTGCCTTCAGAACTTTAAAACTACTTTCTGTCAGTTTCATCATTTTTTTAGAAAATGTGGCTCACATATAATTTTACCTTAACTTAAAAGAATTTTGTGATTTTCATGTTATAAGAATTTATAAATCCATCAGCTGACAAGTTTCTTTCTTGGATGGCTCTGTATCTGTGCATTAATTTGTATAATTTACTGTACTGTAACATCAGGAGATGTCGACTGCTTGCGAAGATCTAGTGGTGGAATGTGGGTTTATATATATATATATATATATATATATATATATATATATATATATATATATATATATGCATCAAGTTACGAAATCTAATTCTGCCTGAATGAAAAAGCTAACTATCACTAACTCCATTCAGGAGCTCCATCCAAATCACCTTTTTGCAACATAACTTCTGCTGGAGAAGCTGAACGAGAATCCACTTAGTGCCTCTTATGCTCACAGATTAATGGCAGGAACATGGCTTTTGTATTCTGAGTGGACCTTGTTACACCATTTCTTCAAGGCCTGCTGAGCATTCTAATTTGGGGGGATAAAAACTACATGTTTTTAAATGGAGCCTCTGTGCCTCACGGCCTTGTAGAAAGCAATACAGGATGGCGTGATTGAGCTCCTCCCGGCTGGCTCCGCTCCCGCGCCTTGCTGCTGCGTTTCGGAGGTCATTACTCACCGTGACACCCTCTGCTGATCTACATCATATTGCCGAGCACTTTGAGTTGTTCCCTGCTGACCAGACGGCCTCGCAAAACAACCGCCGAGAGGATTGGCAGTCTTTGCTAGATGCATCATCGGCGTTGTTAAAGTGCTTCTCTCAGCATCCAGATCCCTCGCTTCTTGTAAGTGTTTGAGGGCGACAAATAAAATGTACTTTTTCACTTTTATGCTTTGACGTTTTGGTTGACTGACTATTGATCATGTTTAATTTGATTAATTTGATTGATCAATTTGAAGACTCACATTATGCAGGAATGATCTGCTATGGTTATGCCCCTCAGGTACAGCGGTCCAGGACTCCAGAACTGCGATAAACAACAGTGGGTCACAGTGCATCATGTTTTCCTGCGGCATTGTTTTCCTCTGGTTTCAATACAGCTCACGCGAAATTGGTGTACAGAGGCAGTGGAAAGAAGATAAAATTGCAGGGACCTGAAATTACTTTGTTTTCCTACAGTTATGCTCTCTAAATCTGAATCATTCCCCCCCTACACGCCTCATATTACATAACCACTCCAACTTCAGCGGATGACAAAAAGTCTCCACTGCTGTCAGAGCGTTATTTGAACACAGTGGGGAAAGTATTAACATTTGCACTTTGCCACGGAGCCTCTGACAGCAGAGCAGAGTTGCAGAGAGAGTGAAGCTTGATCCATATGTTCACTGGCCAATGACTGCCTTGCAGTAAGCCATAGGTAGATCTTTACTTGAAAAATTAAACAATGTAGACTAAACTATGTGTGTGATCCATCAAATGTCAAGCTCTCAATTTATATCTCTCATAAGTGTTTGATAAAAACTCTCTAAAAAGTCTTATCATCACTGCAGTGACTCAATGGAACTAATCTTTGTCATACAATTAAATACAACCACAATCATTTTGATCACACTTGCTTTGCCTTTCTTCTTCTTTCTCTCCATTTCACCTGAAAGACAAACTGTGGCTCATTGCTGCCCCCTGGTCAACCTCCACAGAGATCAGAATTCGAACATAACGTAATGTTGTCTTACGCTTACTTAACTGAAAAATTCCGCAGACTTTCTCTCCACTGCCCAGTTATCTTCACGGAGACTTACATCTCTCCCACCACCAAGACAAATGAAATGTGTAATCCATCATACAAACGTATGGACTGGCTGGACACAAAAGG
This sequence comes from Thamnaconus septentrionalis, assembly GCA_009823395.1. Classification (NCBI taxonomy): domain Eukaryota; kingdom Metazoa; phylum Chordata; class Actinopteri; order Tetraodontiformes; family Monacanthidae; genus Thamnaconus; species Thamnaconus septentrionalis. The sequence continues at coordinate 13,024,084 of CM020511.1, forward strand.
CAATCAAGCAAATATATCCCCAGGGGGCAGCAACTGGCTAAAAGATGAGTAAGGACCACATTTGTTTGTCTACGTAAAAAGGAAAAAAGTTTGTTAGTTAATATGATGTGAGTTGATTATATAAGATTATAAGTTTTATACATTGTATTCTTTCATAAGTATTTTTGTCTCCACAAAACAATGTAATGATCTAAATGAATCCATCCCTTTTATTAATCAGAATTAATTCAAATGTTTAAATCATTTGACAGCACTTATTTTTAATTTATTTTTAACATCCATCCATGCATTTTCCAGGAGAGCTGCTGGATGATGGCAGGGTTACACACTACATAAGCCGCATCTGACCAACACAATGGTATCGAGAAAAAAAAATTGTTATGACAATCTAGTAAGAGACACATTTCAAGGGCTGTTTAGGTTGGGGCGTTCATGTGGAAAGTTAAACATGTCAGAGTGTTTGGGCCTGTTCCTGAGAGGGTTGACCAAATGGAAAAAAACAACCCATGTGCCCAAGTTATTACAGGGTTGGGTTTCATTTTTATTTCATTTATTTTTATATGATATCTTTATCTTATTTTTATATTGCCCCTTTAGCCCAGGATGTCTGTCTTAAAAAAGAGGTAATAAAGTAACGTTTGATTTTTATTATAGTGGCTTAAAATTTCAGCAGTACAACTCACATCTCGCTAATTTTAAAGCTGGGGTTAAGTAGCTTGTATCAGTCAAAAAATTTAAAATATATATATATTTTTTTGCTTCCTAAGAAATTGATTTTAGATAAATAAAAAGAAATTAAGGCAATTAACTTCTTGAATGGGTCAATTTGAAGCATCAAACATGTCACTGTTCACACTGAAACTAGCAAAAGAGTATAAGAAGATCCACAGCAAAGCAAGAGAAGGTTTTACAAAGCTTGATGAGGTTTTGGTGCCATAGTCTAAACCAGGCTATTAAAAAAAATGTTTAATTTTCATCACATCATGTAAATGAATCTGAAATATATTTATTTCTGCACACATTACTGAACACTTGGGAAAGTCATACAACAATCAAACATACCAAACCAATGTCAGCTCAAATACACAAGAGACAAGTAAGACATGAAAAGGGGAGAAAAAAAAAACATACACAAATTCCCTTTACTTCATTTTTTACTTACAAATTGTGAACATTCAGATAACTAGCCAAAACTGATAAAACACTCTGGTTTGGCTCTGTTTGAAATAATTCATACAACCATTCCATTCTGATAATACACAGTTTACTTTCCTCACACAATCTGTATAAAAGTGCAACAGAAAGAGGAGAGGAGACTTGAAGATTGTGTCATTTTGCAAGGGCGTGTTGCCGTGACCTCAGATTTTGAGGTTTGATGATCGTAACATCCTTTACTAAGTTTTCAGGCCAAGCCTGTAAGACTTTAAGGCATTCGCTTATTTAAGAAACAAATAAAAGGCAGGGAGAAGGAACTCCTATGTGTCTAACTTTCAGGTTTAAGAGCAAATACAAGAGAGCTCTAGAGGCATGAGCCCAGCACCGGATGTGAGTGTTAGCACATGAATCATTCACTTGTGGCTTTAAAACACAACAAAAAGGCTCTTATACAAGTGTGTTGCAGGCTATAAAGGCATTAGTGGAAAACACAGGGTCTCTCCGAGACTGTCCTCATTGATCTGCTTTGCTGTGGAGTGCTGAGGAGTCAGCGCAGAAATCACTGGCGTTCGCATTATGGGCTCCTCGCTGCGGAGGAAATGCTTCAGCGTGGTGAGCAAAGACAGGCTGCAAAGACATGACAGCTTGTGGCAGATATTGTTCGTCTGACCTCCAGATTCATGCAACTGACAAATGGAATATCATTATCCACGCATCTCTCATCAAACTCGTGGGTTATTTTTGGTGCACGGCCTGAATCATGCCATTATTTTTCACGAACCCGCCAACCCCACCACCGAGAATCTTAATTTCTATGATTGAGCTTCAATATGTTCTCGTTTTTTCTGTCACTCGCCCAAAAGAGGAGCATGGGCTCCGTCAATGAAACTGACGACAAGGGATCTTAGTGACTCACTTCAGAGGGAAATCTCATGCAAATCTTACGACACATAAAGGGACATTTAAATTATTAACTCTATTCTCTAAATAGACAATAGCAAAGGTCACTAAGGAAAGGTCAGAATATTATTAACATTTTACCTCCTCAACTGTCTACAAGCTGCTCTGCATTCAGTAAAAAAAGGAAAGAAAAAAAAACAAGCCAACAACCCAAGATGACCCGGAAAATCCTACGCACAGACGTCACTTGAACCCTTGTACAAGTCCAGCCGATATCTTGAGAAACACGTCCTCACGGTGTCTCCTCTGGCACGTGGCGGGTGTCAGCTCAGATCCGTCTTCGTTTGGGGGGACCGCTTGTTCATTAAGCCAAACACGGCTCAACAGGAGGGAGGCCACCGCGAGCGTGGCGCTGTACGACGTCATAAATCCACATTAGAGCGGCCGAGACATCGTGTGTGGCGGGGAGGTTGTCTGAGGGTGCGGCGAGGCTCGTGACAAGTGGTCCGAGGCTGCGGCGCAACGCTGACTCACCACAGTGTGGCCCATCAGAGAGATTGAGTGCTTTTCTGTCGTCGACTTGTGAGACCAAAAAAAAAAAATCCACATAATGATTTCGGTTTACAAAACGTGCCCCCGTGTAGCTACCATTTACATAGCAGGCTCTTTTTTTCCGATGGAAAGGTCAGTGGCTGAGGCAGCTTGCCAGGTGTTTGTGGAGCAGCAGAGCCGTGCGGTGCAGTGAATGTAATTACGCCACTCTGGCGATCTGATAACCCGCCAGTCTGTCTCTCAACGCAGGGAAAGTGCTCCGGCATATTAAATGTGGCTCAATAAACATGGCTGTGAGAAGGGGTAGCGGTGTCTGAGTGAGCGGTGTTCGGGAACGGGCCAGTGGTCAGGGCCATGTTTGACTGTTGATCCAGCTGGTGTGATTCTTATTTGTTATCTGAAAAAGGAATTTGAATGTTTGCTCTGCAATTAATCGTGTTCTTCACGTTGCCTGTGTGGCTTCTCTGCAGTTCAACTTCCTTCCAAAGTCCAAAGATAGGCAACGTAGTCCGTAAAAGTTCCTAAAGTCTAACCTTTATTGAACAATTTTTTTTTTGTTTTTCACTTTTTACATGTTTGTACTGCAGTCTTCCAGATTCCAAAGAATGCCACCGGATGCCATTGGTCAGGTGCCTTTATCAGTTGATGATGCAGATGCGTAGTTGCCCTGTTGGATGTGACAGAGCGTAAGCTCCATTGACTCTGCCTCCATGATCCAGCCATCCATTGAACCATTTTTAGCTGATATAGGCACGTCACCAATGACATCCGGTGACACTTCTTCCACAACACACTGTTAAGTTGAACTTACCTCTTGTCGAGGCAAGCCATAAGTAGAAAATAAAGCCTTTAATGTTATTCCTTTCTTTGAAAATATGGCCAAGTCTATTACCTGTGGAGCTAATGTCTTGAAGAAGAAGTAGCTCCCACCTCTTTCTCCCTAAAAGAAGGATTGGTCCAGTCAAATTCCCACCGGCTGAAAAATGGGAGAATTCAGAAATGAAATAAAGTGATCCAGTTATTTCACAATAGTAGGCTGGGTTATCTAACACGTTGGGGTACTACAGTTTGGTTTTTTGTTTTTTATCATTATGATACTGTTTTCATACGTTGCAACTGTGTATTTTATTAAATACAGTACAGTCCATATAACACTCTTAGAATCATTGGTTTATTTTGCGTAACATGAAAGACACCTTTGTTCTTTGATTTGGGATACTACACCTACTGTCTGAGAAGCTAAAGAAGAGGAACAAAAGTCTCCCATCTGCAGTTAAAGCCACAGATTACATGAAGAGTGGAACATAATTGGCTGCAGTAGCTTCTTTCTGCATATTGGACAGTGATCCCTGTCTGGCAAGAGACAGAACTCGACTTCAGAAAGGAGAGTTCTTGGGGTTAATCTCCTAGAGTTACAGCTCACTTTTCAGTACCATCATTGTCATCGCAGAGCTTCATCTGTTCTCGTCGATGAGGGGTTTCATTCATTAATGTCAAAAATGGTCACATAACTTTATAGAAATGAAACACCTGTGAATCTACCCTTTAATCTGCTACAACTAGTATGACATAGTCAAATAGAATCCAGCCACTCACACCCATTTAACACATGCTTTAGTGAGACGTGACACTAGTATCTGTACTCACAGTAAATGAAATTAGACAATTCAGACAGAAAGGCAGCCTTGGAATAGAAAGAATATTTCAGTCTGCTCTCACATAAAAGTCAGGTCTCAGAAGGCAAGCCCGCTCCTGTCTTGAAATGAGCTTCAGACGACAGTTACAGCAGGGGGCTGCGAGGCCGTCTGCCTCCGTGGATCTTAGCTTGCACCATAAGTCAACGACTGGCCATTTAGATGTCAAAGCTGTTTGGAGAGGGGTGCTAACAAGCACAAAGGGACCACCGAGTGAAGGTGTCGCCATGCTAACGGAGAGGGAGCGCTCCCACAATCTGTTTTACTCTCCTATCTTTACAGCGGTTCTCCCACTCTCCTCTCCCTCAGCTTTCTTTCTTTAGTTTTCTCCTCTTCCCCTTCATCCCCCCACTGTAATTACACCTGCTCCGTCAAGCATAGCTCCAGGCGTGGCTGGGCAACGTCAATTGTTGGTAGAAAATCTGCAGAGAACGCAAGGAGGAGCACTACTTACAGTGAGTCTCCGTGGAAACAGACTGTAAGCAGCCTGCACCTGTATGGCCCCTCTCGGGATAAAGCAGTAAGGAAGGCTCACCTGGGGGAGTCATGCATGAAGTGAGACCGTTCGTTTGTCCAAATGAGGCAGCAACAATTACAAAACCTGTAGTGTGGAAACATTTACCGTCAAACAAATAGGAATTAGGCGTGTCTCAAAGACTGCAATCAACGCACAGTCAGAATAGCACGAGATAATTAGGGGAAGAATTGAGAGTGCGATCACCCGAACGGGAGCTTGACAAAACGCACCTTACACAGCTGCTACACGCTCTTTGTATCCAGCACTGGCAATTCTGTGTCTCTGGCAGATTCGCAGGCAGGGTTAAGTGTGAAAGTGGAGGCGCAACAACACGCCTTGGGCCCTCTGAGACAGTGGAGTGACTGCTGTGTTTTTTGCGGGAGACACGCAGAGCATTTACACCAGCCAAAGCGGCAGACTGCATGGATCGTGTTACACAGCGTCAAATCAAAATAACTACACAATGGGCCAACAAAATTATGGCAGCCACCGATGGCAGAAATTCCTCGAAAAAGGACGCAGCGCACGACCCTGAAGGCGTGCTCAGACCAAAAGTACTGAAACCTCCATCCCCCCAAGAATACATACGAAATCAATGTACGAACGTGATTACACGCGATTCTCGCACCAGAAGCAATGTGATTTACCAGATGAGGCGTCTACTGCTTCAGCTTTTTTGTGCAACGATTCTAGTAGCGTAGGAGCACCCAATTTCTCTACAATACCAGTGCTATGTTTCATACAGACCTCATGCGCCTCTGGATGATGTCATGAACACAGACACAACGGCGACCTGTACAGCAAATATATATTGCAGCGACGGTGGTTATGTCAGCCACGGTCAGCAAGGGCAGCAATGGATTTAGAATTGTGCAGGCTCGCATCATTGCATTCCACGTTTAACAGAACGATCCAAAACATGATCCATTTATGACTGAGCAACGCAACACTGGCGATTCCGGTGTTCGCTTTTGGCCTGAACACACATTTAAGCACTTCGCACATATCACACTGCTTCATATTCACGTGTGTTTGCGGGCACTTCACACATAAGGGGACCCAGCATAATCAATCAGATTTCCTCCTCGTCCTGTTGCCCTTGTTTCTTATATCAAATACGCGACAACAAAGTGTTGCTGCAAGACACCAGGGAGTATCTGTGCTGTTCTCTCCTGCAAGTGACATGTAGCTGCAGGCTATCCAAGGCTAAGCCGTTAAAAGATTGTTTTGGTGTTTGCGCGGAAGAGTGGGGGGGTATTATTATCCATCTCGTCGCTCTTCAAAAAGGCCAAGGAAGTTCACAGTCGCTCCTGTGCGCAGACACAACAAACAGCTCCATTAATTTAGGCTGCCAGACGGCAACACGGAATGCAATGCTCTTCAAAGGGACACTACATATAAATAATGCATCTAAATATGTGGGCAGAGAATATAAGGGTAGGGCTTGATTGAATTTGAGTAATGAAAAAAAAAAACCAACAACAGTCTTTTGGCATACGCTAGTTCTGCTAAAATAGGGTTTGTGAAGAGAGCAAAGCCTCTCGAGCTAATTTCCATAATACCTCTGTGTGCTCCGCAAGAATCTAGAGTTCAATTTCCCTTCATTAACATGTGCCACGAAACGGCATACCATTTTTTTTTTTTTTTTTTTTTTTTTTTTTTTTTTTTGCAGCTGGAGTATATTGAAAAGCTTTCGCTGTCTACTGGAGTCTGGGACTGTTGGATGTGAAACCTGCCCACTGGCCGCGGTTCACACACTTTATTTTGAGGAATTCTCGGCGGAGCCAGGCTATTTATCAGATTCACAGCAGGAAGCAAACTGGATGAGAGTTAACTGTTGGCAACAATTAAACCTCCAGACAAACAGAAGCAGCTCATTTAAATGTTCACAGCGTGCCAGCCTCTACTCGATTTCTAAATTTGAAATTTATCCCTTCATCAAGTCACTTGTTGACGAAAATAGCGCTCAGGGCGTTACCATGGAGTTTTACATGCCGTCCAACTCGTTGGCAGTTAGGTGCAAAAGTTAGTTATCATCATATCAAACAGTGTCAACAGCCTTGGGAATCAAATCAAATCAATCCCTTCCTTGCAAAAGACTCCACTTTTGAAGATTAAAAAGGTCCTCAGTTCGGACATGAACTGGCAACCCGAGGGCATTTTATTTAGCTGAATATCTTCACAGAGGATTAAAAGGGCAATTACATCCAATGACAATATCCAAAAAAACTATGCAACATGTATGATTATCATTCGAAAAAGTCATATATCACAAAGTCACATGTTAAAAAGAACACACTCTTGAACAGGCAGTATAGCATTTCTCTGAAGCAGAGGCATAATGAGAGGGGTGCAATGACCAACACAGGAGCTTTTTTTTTTTTTTGACAGTCTTCCCTTCAAAAGAATGGAGTCAACGTTCTCCGTCTGTTTGCACTTTTGGTCGAGTAAAAAAAAAAATCAAACAAATCACTCTTGCAACCTTCACCACGATTCGTCGTCCATGCAATGTTACACAGAAGAAACACCGTTGACATCACAGCCACCAGCTACTTCTAGGGCATGCTGCAGGGACTGAGTGGAGATTGCGGCGGGGTTGGGAGGAGGTCAGTTAGGAGCAGTGATAGATGTCAAGTCTGAGCGGCATCATTGGAGAAAAAAAGGGGGAAAGGCGAAAAGGGGAAGGAAGACTTTCATGCGAGCCATAACAGTACAAGTCATGTGGGAATCTCAGTGCGGGCGTTCGGGACAGCTCCCCCCAAGCCCACATCACACCTCCGTCTCACACGTCCGAATTGATGCTCAGGTTGGCCAAGCGGGCGTCAGAGTTTATCTCGTACCTGTAATGGTACCCCTCCATATGGTCCCTGCATGCGTCCCTGATGTTGTACATCCACCGCTTGATGCCGTTCCTGTTCAGGTATAGCACCAGCAGGAATATGACGCCGATCAGCGCCAGCACCAGCCCCAGGAAGACGTAGGACGTCTCCAGCACGCTCTCCATGTTGCCCAGACACTTCAGCTGGGAATACTGGAGATGGAGGAGGTGGCGGCGCCTCAGGGCGGTGGGGTCGGCGCAGGTCAGGTTGTCAACGTCGACCACCTGTGTGGTGTTTTTCAACCACGACAGGGTTTCCTCAATGAGACAGTCGCAGTGCCAGGGGTTCCCTGACATTAGGACGCGGAGCCCTGGCTTCCGGTTGAACTCAGCCACGACGGAAGGAGGCAAATTCCTCAGGCTGTTGTCCCGCAGGTCGAGGTCGCGCAGGGCCGGCGCCCTCAGGGTCCCGTTCTGAAGTGAGACGATGGAGCTGTTCCGCAGGCTGAGGCTGACCAGGCCGGGCAGGCTGGAGAACAGGCTGTCAGGGGGGACAAAGATGTCGATGTTGGAGAGATCCAAGACGGTCAGCTGGAAGAGGTTCCCGCTCTGCAGGGCGACCAGAGCGCCATCCATGTAGGTGTAATTGTGGAAGGACATGCTGAGGTTCAGGAGCTCCAGCGTGTTGTTGAGGGGGAACGCGCTCTCGTTGAAATTCTTGATCTCGTTGTCGCTCAGGTCCAGCCGTGCCAGGCTCGGCAAGTTGTCGAACGCCTTGGCGTCGACGACCTCCAACTCGTTCCCGCTCAGGTTGAGATCCGTCAGGTGCTCCATCGGGGTCGGGAAAGAGTCCTCGCCGATGCGGTAGATGCGGTTCCCCGTGACGACCAGAGATTTGGTGTCGGCGGGTAAGGAATGCGGAATGAAGTCCAAGTTCTGGTTTTGGCACGTCACGGTTTGAGAGAGGCACACGCACTCATCCGGGCAGCCGCGGCAGGACAGAGCGAGGGCAAGGAGCACGAGCAGGCGCATCGTCGTCGACTCGTGCGCCGGTGCTCCTCGGCATCGTCCGCAAGGCGGGCGCATCTCGGAATGGTGAGAGGGTGGGAGGGTGGTGGGGGATCTGTCGGCGCAGTCCGTGCGTAAAGACCGCTTTCCGGGAATCCACGTCGCTCACCCCCCCGCCTCCTTCCACCGGAATCAGGCGGAAAAGTTTTTCAACTGCGTTCCACGCGCTCGTGCGCCCTCAACTTAGACTTCAGATTCCACGAGGCCACCTCCCAAACATCCTCCTGTTGAATAAATCTACATTTCCACAGAGAAAACTGCGATCACGACGACGCTGCTGCTGCTGCTGCTGCTCGGAAACTTCGGTTTTTCTTCTTGTGCGCATCCGTAACCCCGCCGAGTGTCGATTCGAACGACGCGATTCACGTCTTCACGAGTCTACACAAAAGTATCTCGTCCGGCTTCCCAAACGATAAAACTCACTTGCGGCGGAGCCCCTAAAAGGTGCCATGGATCGCTGTTCGACTCGGCGTGTGGGTTGGAAATCTGGTGGTGAGAAAGACTAAACACGGCGGCAGCAGTGTGCAGACCTCTGTAAGGAGGGAACATACCATTTCTCCGCCGACGAGGGTGACACGAAAACTCTTACGAGTTGATACGATATTTTCAATTAGTCTAACCTCCTTCTTATAAACTCATACTGGGTTAAAATATCAACATTAATGCAAATACCATAAGCCGGAAGAAAGGAAATCGTGAAGAATATCTCTTCCAAATGGATCCAGTCCACTGACTGGTTGTCAGAGCACCTTCAGGGGTCCCGGAGGGTGCTCCAGTGACGTCCCAGGCGTTCTGGAGAATAACCCGGCTCAAGTCCCTGGATTCACTACGCACTACGCAATTTTGCTGAATACATAAATATAAACAGAAGTAGTTGTTCTTTGTCGGGCTAATACCATCTCTTTTGCTATTACTAATGTGACTGTCTTCCACTGCACTCAGTGTTCTTAGTAAGATATGATGCTAAGTGAATCCTGAAACTATTTACAAGCTTGAACTTATAAATTGCCTTGGGGATAACTATAAATAAAACAAAACAATAAATACTTAAGGCTTACATTGTCACAATCATAAGTGTATGGGGAAGGTTTGGTAAAAGCAGAATCTATCTATCTATCTATCTATCTATCTATCTATCTATCTATCTATCTATCTATCTATCTATCTATCTATCTATCTATCTGTTTTATTTAAAAACAACAATAATAGTTTTGGTTATAACATTGACTTTAGAAGAAAAGAAAAAGAGTGGGCTCTAAACTCTATTTTAACTCCATGTATTTATAAAGCATGTGAAGCAAATGTAAAATTTAACCATTGTCAAGGTAAACCAGAAAAAGTAAATAGTTACTCATTCTATCCCCTTTTTGGTTTTGACTTCACTTCATGAATTATATTGAGTAACAAATTTTGTAGTTGTTGGACATCATGGAATGACATTTCAGCAATGCCCTGGATTATTTCTGCTATTCCTTTTGTAAAATCACACAAAAGTGTTTGCTGTTTAGGAAACATTGCAGGAAAAATGTGAACGTGTTTATGCATGAATGGTGACAGAGGGCGTGCTCATCAATATGTCATATTGGGAAACCTCGGTGTAGATCCCAGTGTAACCTTAGCTTTACCGTTTTTTGACCCCTTCCTATTCTCAGTGTAGGTCAATGTGACAGTCATCCATGTAATGCCATGAAACCTACATTGAAGCTGAAAGCGATACTCCACACACACACACACACACACACACACCCAAGTTTACTCTGAGACCAGTGACTCAGAGTAAACTAAATTCCTCCTAGTTTTATTTTGAGTTGTATGATGTCCAAATGCATTTAATAAGGAGCCAACATATTTGTTACTACTTTAGATTTTTATCAAATAATTACAATTCTGCCTTTTTTGGGAAAAATCTTTTCAGCATTGCTCTGAACACCCCAAAGCTTCCCTGAACCTTTCATAGGAATATTAACAGTTATTTTGGAAGTATGGAGATTTTTTTTTTTTTTTTTTTTTTAACCTTTTAGTCTTTCATTATTCAGTACAAATGTTATGGGTGGGTAATTTTGGCAAATAACGCAATTCTTACACGTGGTGAATTGTGAATCCTGATCCATTTACGAGGAAATAAACATAGGCCTTGTCTGAAAACAACATTTTTCCAACTGCATGGGCAAAAATGTTATTAGAAATCAAAATAGAGACACTATGACTAGGACACCAAAGGTTGTAGTGATATTTACAACAATAAAATATTCCAATCCTACAATCTGTACGCCAATAAAGAAAATGTTTTTTTTTTTTTTTTTGTATAAAGTCAAATTATAGCATTGATGGCATATGTTAGATCATAGGTTCCCTGAATATAATCTAAACGATCTAAGTAATACAGTTAATAAATAAATAATGAAATAAAGTTTCCTATGACATCACTGTTGCAGCAACAGCGAAGTCGAGTCACAACGAACGCGCCCCAAAGAAATAACCAATCATTTACAAGAATACAAAAGCTCTGTCCAATCAGAAGTCTCGACGGTGCTTGGTGTATTTACCTAACCTAGAGGGTTTCAGTCGTTGGGACCTGTCAAAATTTGCACAACTGGATACCTCCACCTTGTCTTTTTTGCAGTCATGACACAGTGGACCTACGTCTTTCTTGCAGCTTTTGTCGTGTCCTCTCGTTTTTTCATCTAACGGAAGGTAAAGAAATAATGTGACGTTAGATTCCCCTACAGGCAGACCAGCTAATGTTAGCCGTCGATGATGTGTCATAGCCTAGATTTTAATGCTATGCCAGCTAAAAAAAATTTAACGTAAAAAATCTTCTCATTTTGTAAGTTGACACTAAAGACTAATTTAAAAAGTTGCATGCTTGGCTGATGACGTTAACGCGGCTTTTTGCGGCTGCTGTGAGCTAATACTGAAATACTGATTAACTTAGCTAATGTGCTAATGCTGAGTTTGCTAGTTGGAGTATGAGACGTTATCTATGTGTTTTAACGTAATAGAACTTAATAAATACATTTGTTTTATTGTTGGTTTTGGGCGTCAGCAGCTGTCCCCTGTGAAACGGGACGAGGGGCTGATGTGGCGTTCAGACAATTTCTAAAATGAAGATAGTGTTACTCCACTTACTCGACCTGTTATGTAATCCTTCTCTTTAAAGTCATACGCCTTCTCTTTCCTCTCTTGCTAAACACATTTCAGTCTCTGCAAACTAATGTAAAAAAAAAAAAAAAAAAAAAATAAAAATAAATAAATTATAATGACACGGCACTTTAAAACAGCTGTCTGCTTAAAAACTGCCTGCTCAGCAGACATGTGCTGGCCTCCTGTCTGTGTTTGAGTTTGACCTGACCTGACCTTTTGCATTTTGGAAACCAATGTCAATTTTGCTCTCTGAACTAAGATCTCTGTTTCTACTTGTCGTGCAAGTGTTGTCACTGATAATCTTGACAAGTCATTTTCAATTTTGCTCTTTCCCCCTTAGGCACACTCTACAATTATGGCGTTTTGAAATATTTAGTGAGTGTTTTGAGGGGAAAGGTAGCCTTTCCCCTCAAGTTAGGTGGTTGAAGGTTTGAGGGTCAGTGTGTTAGAGGGCTCTTGAGAAATAGATTTTTTATAAATTATTAATGACAATATAGTAGAGAAATTATTTTTGCAACAGTGTATACTTTTTTCTTTCTTTTTTTTTTACAAAAACTGCACAAGACATTTTGTCTCCTGTAAATTCTTGATGCCATTGCATGCTATAAGCACCTTAGTTTGTGTGCACTTTTTGGTTGAGATGGTGGATTGACAAAGGTCAGAGTAAAAGTCCCTGGAGTCGCTAGGGTGCAGTGGAACTTCAACACAAGCACAATTCTAGCGCTCCAACCCATTTTGACCTTTTTTTTTTTTTTTTCTTCAAGAGCAGCTTCATTATGGTACAATTTAAGTGGCTTTTTGGACATTTTGGTTTGTCACATTTTTGAGCTTTTGTAAGTATTGTTTGATAATTCTCAGTAAACCATTAAACTCCAAAAGGGTCGCAGGGTTCACTTAGTAATTTGGTGGAGTTCAGAATGAGTCTGGGACCACCAGATTGTACCCCTAAATGCCGCTCACTGAAGCACGCCGACGACGTGGTCGCAGCGTTGACACGCGGCTCTGAGGGCCAGCTGCGGGCGTTCTTGTCCTCACACTGCCACAATGCAGCCGTCTTGCGGGATGAGTTTGGCCGCACCGCCCTGCACATGGCGGCTTCGCTGGGAAAGAAGGCGCTTCTGGAGTGGCTGCTAGAGAGCAAGGGGGGAGACCTGATGGCCAAGGACAAGGAGTCGGCCTGGACGGCTCTGCATCGCAGCGCTTTCTACGGGCAGATTCACTGTCTCATATCCCTGGTCAAGGTATCTTAAAGCATCTTAAAAAAATACAATTCTGTATTAATAAATTACTTAAAAAATGATTGTGTTATGTACATTAAGTACATGAAACTTGTTGGATTTTTCTTCCTTTTTAAAAAGTTTTTAATCCCTCTTATTATTTATTTGTTTGTTTTTTAGCATGGTGGCCTCCTGTCTACACTGGACAAAGAGGGCCTTACTGTTCTGGACCTTACAATGAAGGACCGACCATCACATATTGTATTTAAAAACACCGGTAAGTCACTGGCCTAGTTCAGATGTTGCCATGCTTTTAAAAGCTGTTGCAGAATTATTTTTTTGTATGGTGTTACCATAAATCTGCAGAGCTTAGTGTTGAGTGCCAGAGACTTAGTGTTGTGTCGTGTTTTTCGTATTTCTTACAGACCCAACCGAAGTGTTCACATGGGGAAACAATACTAATTTCAGCCTCGGCCATGGTAATCAGGAGAGCCGACAGTCCCCTGAGCTTGTGGACGTGTTTGCCAGAAATGGAGTTTACATCAAGCAGGTGCGACAGTAACACACTGCTGCTGTGCCAGCTCTTTAGAGGTTTCTCACCGCACTGGTCTTCCCTGTCATTAAAAAAGCCCTCTTGTGTCACACACGTAATGGCCTCACACCTCTAATCTGTGCCAACTTTTGCCAGACTAAAATAAAACCCACCTGGGTTTTCCTCGAGCAGATACAGCACCTGGATAAAACCAGCAAAGCATCTCGTCACTGGAGGCTCTGTGTTACATAGCACTGTCTTTAGGGTGAATCAAATGTGGGGAGGGGGGGCAGTTCTCATTTTGAACCATGGCTCATACTGACTCATACTCTGTCCATGTGAAGCCACTGATGCAGAAGTATTTGTGATGCATGAGAGACCTAATTAGTCCTTAAATGAGTTACATTAGAGTTTGTGCGGTTACGGAAAATCACATTGCCTGGCGTCTTGTGGCAAACCATAGACATTGTTCTTAGAAACCGTTGACTTGGCAGTCGGCCGGAGACGGGAAGGACAGAGACTATTAATTGTTTGAGTTAAACAGAGGCCGCTGTTTATGGAGCAGGAGAGGGCTGATTAGCTTTCTAATTTCCTGCCCCAGTCTTTGTCTGTTGAATTAGTCTTTGCACGATTACAGTCCGCTAGATGCGTCAGTTACACGTATCTAAATGCTCTTTAAGGCAAAATAAAGATCAATGAACGTTTGAAGTAGATCTTATTTTTGTAAAGGTCTGACTGACCCATTGTGGTTACACCATGTTGCCAGGATGTCTCAGCATGGTCATGAGGTCATGCTTTAATTGCTTCATTGCTCCCAGGGTGATTAATGCTGCTGGCATCACGTCGACCTATCGTCACATACCAGATGCGTGGGGTTTTAATAGAGCTACATGTCACTAAATCGAAACAGATAAAACTGTAAAATCGTTTTACAGTTCGGTTTCTTATTTTGTGTTGTTAACAATGAACAACAAAATAATTTCCATTTCTTTGTGTGTCTCTGACCAGCCAAAGCTTTTGAAACACGCACACAAAAAATCTCTGGCAAATTATTTTTTTAACAATAATTGGGATTGAATGACATTTCAAGGGTGTTGAAAAACCTTTTTCACCACTGTGTGTTTAAAGTTAATGCAAGAAAACCTTGTGTGTGTGTGTGTTGTTGTTTTTTTCTTCTTTAAACCTTCCGAGCAGGATTTGTCATGCTGAGTAATTTCATAAAGCCTTGTGACCGGGGGACAGATGGATCCGATTTCATGACCACACAATGACCCATTTGCGCTGCATTTAGCTTTTGTCTTCCTGGCCTAATGCAGCAGGTGCCAAAGGTTAAATATTAATTCAACACTGACATGTTTTTAATTAAGTGACCGACGCCGGTGTGCGTGTAGGTGGGTGAATGTCCAGAATCAATGTGATACTTTGGGAAACATTGTCGATGCCCATTGAAGGCTTGAGAGCAGCAATGTATTAGTAATGATGTTTGCTTTTCCACTTGGCCTGGCCTTTATTGGCACCATGTTTTACTATCACTACTCGAGGGCTTGGCCCAGGGACACGGAAAGAGATGCTCCGCCGACCTACTATAAGGTCAAACCGTGAATGACAAGCTCTTTAATCTGCCCTAACTCGTGGTAGGCATTATCACTATAGAAAAGGAAAGTGGATCACACATGGTGTAGCTTTTCACACTGTCGGCTTCAGTCCACATGTGTCCCTGAAATATCCCCATACAGTACATATTGTACATACAGTAAATTAACAAAATGTGGATTATTTATTAAATCAACATCATCTGTTGGATCATAGTAAGAAAACAAACATGTATTAAACCCTCCATTGAACTAAAAATAAACATGCATATATTGAAAAGCTGTAATGCAAATACAAATACAGTTAAGAACTGAGAGCTTTGAGTTGTGTGTATTTGACTGTTATGTTGTGTTGCTGTGTTTGTGAGATGTTCCTGACCGATTAATAAGTTGTGCCTTGGAAATAAAAAGGTTGAAAACCACTGGAGCTGGAGACACAAACAAAGACAAAGAAGCTTCACAATTCGCATGTTTATTTTTATCTTTTCTTTTCCTTGTAGGTGGTCCTTTGCAAATTTCACTCAGTGTTCCTGTCACAGAAAGGCCAAGTTTTCACGTGTGGACATGGACAGGGAGGGAGACTCGGTCATGGAGATGAACAGACCTACTTGGTGAGTGTTGGTTTGGACGTTGATATGAATGTGACTGATATGATACATATCATAAAATATGCCTCCTCTGAATCACAGCTTGCGTTTTACAACAGGCATGATCAGTGTTTGTAGAGGGTTAATGAACAGGTTGCAATAATTTAATATATTAAGAAGAATGCAATCAACGTCGGCGTTATTGATTTTCAAGGTTTTGTATGTGGTGGTGAGGACATTCATGGTGACGCACATATCAGTTCATGCAATGCGGCAGCTTATAAAGGATGTTGGATTTAGCGTGTTATCACTGCTAGTTGGTTATGTTTGTTCTGAATTTAGATGTGTTGGCTGTGAACGCTATAAAATATCAAGCCACTTATCTAGAAATCCTGTTGTTTTTTCCACTTCTCCCCCTTCCTCCCCTGCCCTGCTGGGCTTTTTGTTGGTTCATAATCATAATGACTCAATGTCTTTTTCCACCCATTGTGTGCCATATTGAGGATTGCTGATGATATCTGAGACACTGGTCGAGTACATCAGTATGTTGTATCAGTCATCTCACCCTTTTCTCATTGGCTCAAGTGAAAATGATATTAACAGTGTATGGCACAAAAGATCAAAGTTGTATATGAGTGAATTGCTGTGAGAAAAACACACCTGAAGTAGTGAGTGTTGTCAGCCATAGCCGGACCAGCCCTCATTTTGTTTTTTTTTTTTTTTGTTTTTTCATCGCTCTCATTTTCTTCGCCAGGTTCCTCGGATGGTGGAGGGTCTGATGTCCCACCACTGCTCTCAGGTGGCAGCAGCCAAAGACCACACAGTGGTGCTGACGGAAGAAGGCTACGTTTACACTTTTGGCCTCAACACCTTTCATCAGCTGGGTCTCTCTCCACCTCCAGCGGCAGCACACGTCCCCAAGCAGGTAGGAGGTGGAGAGTGACAATCTTCATTCTCTGCAATGATGTATTTTTTTTCTTCTAAATGAAAATTTACTGTCTTCCTATTCATTTTTGCAAGTACATAACACATTCAAAAGCTGTCTGAGTGTTATGTTGAGAATCTCTCTGATACTGAAGTTTCACTATTTGCTTATGCTGTGCATGCAGGTGTTCTCCAAGACCTTAAAAGGGAGGACGGTGATTGGAGTTGCTGCCGGAAGGTTCCACACAGTGCTGTGGACCAGGGAGGCTGTCTATACAATGGGCCTCAATGGAGGCCAACTTGGTAAGCTGTGTTGCACTTCCATTGCGCAAACAGTTTTAGTAAATATTTTGTTTAAAAATAAATATTGTAACGTCACTGCAATACATGGTATGTTTGCTCTCGATCCTCTGGAGGAGAAAACACAGAAGGACGCTGAGCTGCTCTTAGTCGAATGCTTTTGATGTCTGATGTTATTATTATGATTACACTGGCTGATCATATAATTATAGTCTGTCAATAGTGCTCATATTGGAAGCACTACAAAAGTCCTCAATATTATAATTTGCAATTTGTGTTCCACGAGGGCAAATGAGAGGATTGCTTCCTGACAAAGTAAAAACGGTGCATTGAATTAGCTTAGCGTAACTTTGTGTCTTATGCTTTCCCGTGCCGTGATCTCCAGGTTACCTGCTGGATCCCAACGGAGAGAAGTGTGTTACGGCCCCCCGGCAAGTTTCAGCCCTGCACCACAAGGATGTCACCATAGCGATGGTAGCAGCCAGTGACGGAGCTACGGTGGTGGTGACCGAGAAGGGCGACGTCTACCTGTTGGCTGATTACCAGTGTAAAAAAATAGCTTCAAGGTGAATCAAATGGCACCCTGTAATAGAATCAACAAACTAAAAATACTTGATAGATTGTGAGATTGTTTCTGTCCATTGAAAAAAGATAAATGTAGTAGACATTAGAATGGAAGATGTATGATCTCCATGGAATACTTAAAATTTTTCGGGGGGTTTGATTGTTAATTTTCAGGCAGCTAAACATCAAGAAGGTCCTGGTCAGCGGAGGTAGCCTGGACCACCGCGTGGTCCCACAGATCCTAAATGAAGGGGGAGGAGAGAAGGTGGCTATCTTGGCTCTTGATGAAGCTGGCAGGGTAAGTTGATGTGGAAATGCTTATTATTCTGAATTTTACGTGCGTCAGAGCTGTCACTGGGGACAAAATCTCTGCCGCAATCTCCAAACGTTAGAAACATCAGAATATATATTAGGCTCTTACTTACTCTTACTTTAGTGTTGTCTAACTTTAGGTGAACGCAGGCTCTTGCGTAACATTAAATCCAGCCAGCCAGTATGTGAGTCCCTATAGATGCTTCTTGTGACTAAGTTGCTTCCTCCACTGTTTCCCCGCTTTTTCTTTTTTTACCTTTGTCAGGTGTTTTGCTGGCGCTCCTGTAGCAGCTCAGTCAGACAGTGCCGGTGGGCGTATGGCCGTCAGGTTTTCATGTCGGACATCGCTCTCAGCAAGAACGGCATGATGTTTGTGACTCAGGAGGGGGAGGGCTTCACTGGCGTTTGGGCTGGAGAGTATCGGAAGTACGGGGAAAAGAAAGGTGAGCGACTTCAGAAACAAGCTATTATTTATTTTGAATTAAAAAAATGACATTTATTTATTTAAGTTATTTTAAGTTATAATCGAAAGCTTAGAACCAATTTAACATTGCATTTCTTTAATCCACTGCCTAATTTTTGTGAATTGTTCACCTTAAAAATGGAACAATGAAGCAAAAGAAGCATAACACAAAATATATTAATAGGCTTAATTATTATCCTTAATACTTTTTATTAGAATGATAGTTTATTGAAGTTATTGTGTGTCAAGTATACAATGTTAAGAACAGGGAAGACATACTTTTTATGTGTATTGATAATATTCTTGGTACTGAAAATTTATCTTGAAATGTTTTTATTTTTAAAACATTATTCAAGTGAATTGCTTTCCATGCTTCCTGGTATCCACAGAGGTCAGTGTGGAGGTGTGTGGCCACTCGGATGCTGGAACAGTGTATGAACGGATCCGTCTGGAGAAACTGCCATACGTCCACAGAGCCGTTAGTGTCACCATGGACTCAAAGGGCCGAAATTTTGGAATCCTTCAGTCCGACCCCAAAGCAAAGTAAGAGATTGTCGTTTGAAGTAAAAAAAAAAATATGCTATTTTAATAATGCATATTTCAATGCAGCTTAAAAATTGTCAACAGCTGCTATGACAAGATGTGACAGAGGCAACTCAAAAATAGAAGCCATAAGGCATTCTCTGTAATGGGACACTGGGCGTACACAAGTGGCACACATTCATTCAGAAACCCTTGACTTATGTAATAATTGTCTTGATCTTTATGTATTGACTCATTATTTAGTCAAAATAAATAACATCTTGGTATCTCTCTGTTGTCTTATCCTTTAAAAAAAAAAAACATGTCACTGTTTGTGATGAATGATGTTATTTTTGATTTTAAGATTATTGCTGTTCTTGTGAGTAAACTACAACACCGTTTTTCAATGTGCTCTCTGATACTTGTGACGTGTATTTTTTTTTAAACAAAGAAGTAGGCATTTATGAATCAATTTGTTTTTTGCAAACACATCTCGTTATCGTTTGTGCTTTTTAAATGATCAGCAAAACATTAACTACACATTTCTGTGCCTGCAACTCAGCTTGTATGAGATACCCAGTGTCTCGCCGTCGTCCTTCTCGCAACACTTCCGACGTCTCCTCGACGAGTCTGACGAAATGGACAGCATTCACGACATCACGCTGCAGGCCGGCAATCGCACCTTTCCGGCGCACAAGTACATCTTGTCCATGCGGTCCGAGTTCTTCCGGAAGCTGTTCATGTCAGAGCGCTGTGGGGTGCCCGACGAGCTTGATGGAGAAGTGAGGAAGAGCGAAGACGCCGTGGGCTGCGATTTAATCATTTTCGAGAAGATCCCAGCGGACATGCTGGAATACGCTCTGCGCTTCATCTACACCGACTCCTGTGAGCTGCTCGTGCATGGGGCCAAGCCAAGAGGCAGCGCGGCCCTAGCGGGCCAAACCCAGGTAAGGCTTAAAAAAAAAAAACAAAACAAAACAATCTCAAGTAGCATTCACTGTCATAAAAATGCAGAGTAACCACAAATACTGTGCTCTCGTGCCTGTCTTGGCCAGAACATGGAGGAGGAGGAGAGGCTTATCAGCAGCCTGCAGGACCTGGGGTTGAGAGGTCACTCAGCCCTGGAGGTGTACCGCTCCCTTCCACCTGCAGCCAAAGGAGATGCTGACAAGGCCAAGGCCAAGAACGCCAAGCCTGGCAAGAAGGGGAAAGGAAGCAAAGGGGACAAGAGCGGGGCCAGTGAGGGAGGAGCCAATCCCGTCAAAAGCCTACAGGCTGTCGCAAAAAAGCTGGGTCTGGGAAACCTGTCTGCACGGTGAGAGCCAAGAACACCGAATACATGAAAATGCTGTTGAGTTTTCATAAATGGTCAAACAAACGATTTCTTAAACAACAAAAAGAGATTTGATTCAAATTAATTATGCTATGTAAAGCAGAGTTATGTCATAGGATGCTGCAGAGTTACTAGAAGAAGCAGAGGTTAACAAAACCAAAAATTGTTCTGATATAAACATGTCATTGAGTACATTTTGACGGAATGGCGTGGAGGAACACCTTGATCTTCTCATCTATCCAGACATATCTGTTGCCATTCACAGCAATGTTTTGCCACTCATTGTTATTTAAAATACATTTTTTCCAATGCAATATTCTTAGAATTGGACAGTAAAATGCTTTATTGAAGCTCAGCCACTGAGGCATCATGAAAACTGGTGCCAGTTCTTGCTATAATCATTCTTTCCCATGTTTTTTTGGCAGACTGGACGGAGTCAAATTCGAAGGTGGAAAGATCAGTGTTATAAATAGGAAAACTGGCAACAAACCCAAATTCTACCAGAAAAAATGGTGAATACATTAAAAATTAAAATGAATTTCACAATTTGAACAAAATTGAATTTTCTCACATCTCCATGTGTTTGTGTGTAGCTCCTATCTGTGCGATGTCACTCTAAAATCTGAAGATGGCATAGAGTTTCCGTGTCACAAAAGTGTCCTCTGTGCAAGACAAGGTGAGTTACTTCCACCAATTTACATAGAAAAAAAAATACACATATATTAAATTTCAGTCACCATGACAGAAAATGCCTTGTGTATGTTATCAAAGAGATTCTCATTTATTTTTTTTAATCCCTTTTTCCTTCCCAGAATACTTCAATAGTATGCTTGGAAACCCCTGGATTGAGGTTGGCTGGGTTTTTTATTTTTTCAACTAGGCCTGTTTGTTCATTTTTAGTTGACTTCATGATGTTCACCATCTACATAATGTTTGTCTCGTGCTCCCTCCTCAGGCCACATCCTGTACTGCACTCGAGATGCCGACCAGCTCGGAGATTCTGCAAGTGATCCTGGAATACATCTACACAGACGAGTCTCCCACCATCAAAGGTAATGTCATTTTCAGCATGTAGTAGAAATAGATGGAGCAAAAAGACTTCATTTTGTGCTTATATGTTCCCACAGAGTCTCTGAATGTCGAGTTCATCTGCAACGTGTTGGTAGTGGCCGACCAGCTGCTCATCACCCGACTGAAGGAGATGTGCGAGGTCGCCATCACTGAGAACTGTATGTTGCTCTTCTAACTGTTGTTATGCATGTTAAAGAAGAAGTCACCTTAAAGGGGCCCGATGATGGCCATTTCCAGATTCAATTCTGCTGCCTGTAATGATCTTCAGATGCATTCCTATGATAATCAGCTCAGCTTGTGACATAGAAAACTGAGCAAAATCCAAACAGCTCCTCCTCATTTTCCGTACTCTGTGTCTTAGTTGACATGCCAGTAATGCAAAATGACACATTGAAGAGCCGAAAAAGTATTTTTTTTTTCATAATGGGGCCCTTTGAAATGGGAAAAATGTGTTGTTCTTTATTGTGCTTGCGTAGGCAGCTATTGGAAATGGCTGAGTTTATGAAATATTGTCCACATTTTTCCAATGTGTTCTTGTTATAAATGAGACAAATGGACTTGATTTGTAGTGCATTAAGTGCCAACAAAGCAAAAAGAAATAAATAATGATGATGATAATAATAGTCTAGACACACTTGTTTCTTTTTGATCAATTTGCTGTCTTTGCTTCTCCCGTTTACAGTGACTCTTAAGAATGCTGCCGAGGTGCTGGAGTTTGCCGCCTTGTACAACGCGGAGCAGCTGAAACTCTCCTGTCTGCAGTTCATGGTTCTCAACATGGCTGCCCTGCTCGAGTCCAAGTGAGCATGAAAATGGCTTAGCCCATGTTCAAGATGAAATGTTTTTTGTTTTTTGATTGTTTGCAAGGCAGAAAAATTCTTAGCTTGTTGATTATTTTCCCGAAAATACACATCAATCTTTATTGAAGTCTCTCCAGTGTGTATATATCAAAATATTGAACATTAGATGCTGATATGTAGTCTGTATCTACAAAGAATTACAATGTTGTGTGTTTCTGACTCCACCCCCCTTTTTTTTTTCCCCTTTACATTTCTGTGCTAATCTCAGAGCGCTCGATGTTCTGAGCGATGAAGTACTCGTCGAGCTCTCTGCTGCCTACAGACGGATGGTGAGTCACACAGCTCCTGGAAACAGCGCAGTGTGCATCACCCTTTCCATCACGTCAATGTTTGCTCGTTGTATGTTGACCAGTTCTTCCAGTAGCACACCAGATTAGTGCCAAGTTAAAGAAATTGCTTCTCGGATGCACTGACGACAGCACAGCACTGTGGCACAATCACATGCACGGTTCAGTGTAAACACCCCTTTGACTTTTAAATCTCTCATCTCTTTAAATATCTCAAAATAATTCAGTTCGCAACATTGACAGCATGAGAGGATAACAAAGGATCATAGAATGTTTAAGTAACACCTAGCGGTAATAAGGGAAGTGGTTCCCTTTGGTCAGCGCTACTTCACTTTAAATATCACATTGACAGCAGAATACATTTGAGCCAGTAAACTAAGCTTGTATTTTTCTATCTGTTATAGATACCAGCCATGCAGAAGAGGATCATCACTCCATATCCTGCTGCCCCAGACCTCAGTATGTATGAGGATGAGGTGTTTGATCCAGCATTTAGCTCCAAGCCAGAAGCAGAATTGGATCAGTCTTGCAGGTCAGCGAACATGAAGATGTTGTACTACATTGGCTTCTGTCAGATCTTTGCAGTACTTTGAAGTAGCAAATCAGAAAAATAAGTGTCTTCTCTTTTAAACTTGTGCAGGGAAATTCTGTTGAAGAAGGCAAAGATAAAGGCTAAAAAGAAACCTCGGCGTCGCTCTGACAGCTCGGGCGGATACACACTGTCTGATATCATCCAGAGCCCCCCTGCTGCAGGTGAGCTACGACACACAACGGATCGATTGTCGAGAAGTATGTTTTTCATCTCACGAACCATCTTTTATGCATCACAATCATTCTCTCCACGCGCTTGCCAAGCACCGAGTTGTTTTGGGAATACGCGGCGTGCGGTAATGTTACTCACACATTCTTTCCCCCTTCCAGTGATCTCGCCGACTTTGGTGAAGTCAGGCAAGGCGAACTCTGCCGAGTCCCTGCAGGAGCTGCTCACATCCGACTCGGAGGGCAGCTGCATGGGAGTCGGCAGTCCCCGAGACATGCAGTCACCCGTTTTCCACGACAGGGTGGAGGTGAATGGCCGAGCTCTGGCAATAATGTGCCTCCTGATTGAGAAATTTTGTGTAACAAACGGTGATTGTTGCTGATCATTGCGTGATGGGGGGTAAACTTGTTTGTCGTCCGCAGGATGACAAGGCTGTCAGCCAGAAGCTGAAGGCATCGCCCAGCACCCCGAACTCTGTCCGAGACGTATTCCCCACTCCCCCCAACTCTGCTCCAAGGACAATTCCCAAAGTTCCTCCAAGGTGAGACACATTTCACAGTCCGTCAGAACATCTGCAATATTACGGCCTTTTCCCTCTTGGCTTCACACTTCAGAAAATACTGTTAATGTTGTGGAAAAAAAGTTTTTTTTTTTTAAGTCCTGTGTCCACCCACTATTTTTGTGTAGACAAAAGTGATTTATTGATATTGAGAAGTGAGCCTTGTGTTTATTCAATCTGCAGTCCAGCTCATCCTCCCCCAGTCTTGGATCTAAGAGCCATCATGGACATGGAGGCCAGCTCTCGGCAAACCCTCGGAGCTACTCCGAAAAGCCCTGGAAGGTATAAAACGGTCTATTTGCATTTTCCCTTGACGCAGTGAGCCGACATCAAGAATTTACCTCGACCTGCTCACATTGATTCAATTGTGTCCAACTAAACGTCTCATTTGTATCGATCTGCCCTTTTGGCTATGAGCCAGGTCAAGCCAGATGGCTAATTTTCGACTCAAGAGCTCTGAAGCGCCATAAATCTCTAAAGTAAATATTGCAGAGATAATGGAACATCTTAAAAACAGCAGGGGAGCTAAAAAAACACACAGCAACAGCCGACAATACTCTAATAAAAATAGCCTCGTAAGCCACATGATGCAACAGCACACTGCTAAGTAGATTTTTTTGGTAATGCATGTTTGTCAAAATGAGCTGACAGTTCGCTACGTACTTGAAGCTCAAAAATTTGAGTTGGTTCGAGCTTAATTGCAACGTGGTGGCTTGAGACTGGTGTTTGATGCTCTGTGCATTGAAACAAGCACTTAGCTATTCAGTCACAGCATCACTTCTTTAAAAATGTCTAGTTTTATTGCGGACTTATTAGACAAACCAAAGTTCATCGTCCTCCACCTGTGTATGGGGTAGATCTTTCTTCTAGTTGGTCTTTTCTTACTCTAAAAATGTCAACGCACAGTTCTCTGCTGAGTCCTTGAGTGACTGTGCACATTGTTTAATTCATTTATTATCTACTTTATTTTACAGTGTCAGCACCAGCATCAAGCACTCCTCCACTCCTGCTAAACTGTCTCAAAAGCAGAGGAAGATCTTGGCCATGGCCAGCAAAGAGGCCAGTGTGGAGTCCAGTGCATCCAAACCAGCTTCCACAGTCAACCCGTCTAAAAGCAGTGGCAAGGCCTGGTGAGCGACCACTGCAAACTAACTGCTGCCTCGCATAGCCTTACACTGCTCCCAATGGAAATTTGAGTTTGCTTTGACAGTTCAATAGCATAAAATGAGAAATAAAACAGTTTTTCACAGGAACTTTAATGTGACAGTTATATTGCAGCACAGGTATACAAGTAAATAAATGATCATCTTTAACGGCATTTCCATCATTTTTCAGTTGAATAATGTTTGTAAAAGTGTGAGGTGTTGCAGCCATGATCCACATCATTAGGTTTAGGGTTAGGGGGGGCATGAAAAATGTTCTTCCTCCAAGGTGGGGCGTGACAGAGAAAGTTTGAGAACCACTGGGCTGCATACAGTGAGACAGCTTCTCCCATATGACTCTTACTGACATAAATGTGTTATGTAATGTTGATTGCAGATGTCTAAGTTTAACTTAAGAACACAAAATGCAGTATTATCTCTGCTATAGTTGCAGGCTGCTTTTAGCTGAAATCAAAGATAATGATGACATCATGGTACGCGGTCTTCTTTAATGTGCTCTGAACTCCCTCCGTTCCTCTGCGGGGTGTGTTGGGATCTGCAGGGCAACAGCAGCTCAGTCCCCACCAGCCTCGTGCTCTTTTCGGGCCCTGCTTGAGGAGGAAGAGAACCGGTTGGTCACAGTGGGACAGACGGTAGCCCAGAAAGTCCGCGCTACCCAGGGATTCCCCTCAACTGCGCCCCCTGTTGCCCGGAAGGTCACATTCAAATGCAGTGAGAACAGCGAACCAGAGAGGCCCAGTGGGTGAGTGTCCTCCTCCGTGAGGAGGAGCTGCTGCTATTCATACATCTGATACGCCTGCTTGTGTCCACCGGGGGGCACTGTTGAAGTGCCCACATTAGGCAGTGCAGCCAGGCTCCCTCCCACAGACAGGCACATGACACTACACAACACTTTATACCTTGCAGTCATTAAAATCTAAATGACATTTTTACAATGCTTTTTTATGAGCACCTCTTACCTGTTAGTCAAAACGACTGATAAGACGCCACAAAACTCCTTTTTGCGATGCAGTGCGAGCTGACGTATGAGGTTTTGAGTGAACTTAAAACAAAGAGAGCATTTAGGGCTGCAAGTTTAAAAACGTACAAGGCAATAACATGGAAATTAGAAAGTGTAGTTTGGAATAATCGGCTAAGCCGGGTATGGTTGGATTAATCGCTGTCAAAGTGAATTTTTTTTCCCCTGCCACTTTCTCTTCTTCTCTCTACTCTTTTTACTCTGTTACTCTTTTTACTCTGAATTTTTAAAGACGCAGCACGGCCGAAACATCATTTTCTATGATCGCACGTACAAATGTGTGATATAACTCTAAAAGTTAAACCTTTTTATTTGGCTGGCTGACTGTTAGAAAGATTTTGCAGGAAGTTTATTAGAGTCAAACTTGGGAGTCTTGACGCCGGGGCGGGCGCGAGACGAACATTTCAGGATGATTCAGTAAACGGCTGTGCAAACAACTGCACTCTTTCGGCTGTGTAAGCAAAACATCGGCTCGCCATAAAAGCGCATTATCTTTTTTTATTGTATTATGCGACGGAGCGAGGAACGTTTTCGATACGAACGTCATTTTAAAGTGTTTACACGGAGGCAACCTTCCTGGCTCTGCGGAAGAGCCTTTTCCCCAACCAACGTGGAACTCCTGGCGCTGTGCATTTGCGTCACGCTCGCAGTGACAAACAGCCGAGTGAGTCACTGGTGCGCGGGGCCCTTGACGTTACCGCCGGCGGAAGCCTCGGCACCACGCTGGATCACAGCGAGCAGGGTTTTAGCTTCCTGCTTGGATTTTAACGAGCGCAGAAGATGGACATGTTGAAAGCAAAGGAAATGCACATTTCCATATCACTGGCCAGACTCCGTCGTAGATGGGTTTATTGAGACGACTGCCTGGTCATTGCCAGAGGTTTTGTCATGCGCTGGCAAAAATGCAAGATTCTACTTGCCGAAGGAACCCAGCACGCCTCAGTCTCAGACTGCTGAGGCGTGTTTTTGGCCACTTTTAACGACAGTAATGCAGCGCAGCTTCGCTCGTCTGTGTGGATGTTATGTCATGTTGTGGAAACAGTATTCAGGACATTCTGCAGATAGGAAATGGCAACACAGCTTGGTGACATCACAAGCATAAGAATACAATTTTTTTTTTTTTTTTTTTTAGATAATTTTTGTTCTGATGTAAGTAATTACGGCAGCGCATTGCATTCACTGGACAAAAAAAACATTGGGCACCTTATCTCGTAATTACAAGATGAGATCTCGTAATTATGCCTAAATTGCCATACGATTGGCCGTTGTGTCAAAGGGCAGTGGGACCTTGTACCTAATAAAGTGGCTGGTGAGCAGACTTGCAATCATGTCCAGCTCCTACAAAAATTATGTTTTTCAAGTAAGGTCCTGTTATAATGGCTGTTTTCCCCTTTTTAATTGTTGAAAAGTGGTTGCAGGACATCCAGTCCTTGGTCTGGTCAGCTCACTGAGTCAGTGTCTCAGCAGGGGGGAAACTCTGCGTGTGCATGAGTCTACAAATTTAAAGCTGCCTGATTATAAAAGGATAAAAAAAAAAAAAAAACTGTTGTATGAGTGTTTGATAGACCCTAACAAAAACTTAACTAACTAACTAAAATAACTTTTCTGTTGTGTGGATACGGTTGGATTGTTTGTAACTTTCCGCCAAGTGGTAACTCTCTTCCGCACGGCTGAAATGAAATGATTGTGAAGGAAGTGAAGCAGTACTTTTCAACTTTAACCCAACATGTAAACAAAAGGATGATTTCCTGAACACTATGCTGGAGAAAAATATCATATGGTCATATATTCCTATGAGGGCCAAGCAATATTGTAGCCCAACACCAGGTTTTTTCCCCTTTTCTCTCTTCTTTACCTTTTACCTTCCTAGACATTTTCTGTTTGAGTGCCAAGCCGCCATAACACCTGGTTGGTGTTGTTACTCCAGAAGTCATAGTGACATTTAAGCACTTTTTAGGTGGGAGAATGTCAAAGGAATGTCCTGAAAATTAGTATGTAAGCAAATGGAAGGAAATGTCGATCATATTCTGGCCTCAGATCAGTTTAAATTATCTCCATGGAAGCAAAGCCGTATGATGCTACTGTAGCTTATACTTAGTATATATGGGAAATATGAAGAACACACTTTCATAAAATTGTCTGTTGAACGGTGGCAGTATTTTGCAATGGTGCAACTCAACTGAGTGCTGTCCCTGGTTTCAGCAGACCAATGGGTTTCAAGTTAGACGGCGGCCTCTCATTGTTGAGTGGCTTACCACACAGCATTTGCAATAAAACACAATAGTATTTTCAACCCTGTGATGTCATCGTGACCAAAGTTTTTCTTTCCGTCATTCCATCTTTTTCTGCTATTTTCTGTTCTTTCTCCAAATGCTGGAGTAAAGCTAATACCGTGACATTTGGATGTGGTGAAATCAGTACATTATCATCCTGTTGATAATGTCAGCCTGCATCGTTGACAGTGCCTCTGATCTGGCACCACGCTGAGGGCGTGAGCTGCATTATCTTTCCCATTCTTTTATTGGAACCAAGTAAGAGAATCGTGAGATTCAGTTGGACGGCGGCTCCGTCCCCGACCAGGAGGCTCTCGGTGGTTGCTGACTCGACCTTTATCCACGCACTTGCGCTTTTCTGGGCTGCACCGAAGCTCACCCCCTCTGTCTGTCTGTCTGTCATCACCTTTCTCCCACCCTCCTCACCCGCTCCCCTCCTCAGGCCCTGGGTGCTGGGAGCAGTGGGCAGCCCTCCCCCCTCCTCACCGGTGACCTTTGCCTCCATCGTGGAGGAGGAGAGGCAGCAGGAGGAGGCGCTGATCCGCAGCCGGGAGAAGCCGCTGGCGCTCATTCAGGTGATGTGCTGACGTGTGGCTGTGTGCATTGCTCGCGGAGGGCGGTCTCACGGCATCCATCCTCGTGCTGTCCATGTTTAGAGGCAATGGCCAATTTTTTTTTCTGTTCACTGCGAGGCTTCACACTCGCGCTCCACTCGCGTCTTCTCAGCCAGCATGGAAAATGTCGAGTGACGATCGAAGTGTATCATGCTGCAAGAGTGTGAATGTCGAATGAGCTAGCATATAGTATAACATAGTATAACCCTAAATCTGGAGGGTCCCTTCCTATTACCAGAACTCCATGACCAAGGAGACCTTAATCAGTGTCAGACCTGCTACCAAACATAGGATTTTTTTGTTTATTTCTATTCACTTAGTTTCGTTGATGTGAAGTCAGTTGAAATCAAACTAAACCGCTCGCATGTTTTAGCAGAGCTCTGTGTCAGATGCAGGTCCGCCACTGTGCTGTAAAACCCGATGAGTTCAGTCAACTCAAATCATTTGATGAAACGGAGTGCCTTGAAACATTATAGTAAAGCAGCTCAAATCATTGTAGGTTAAAGAAGTGCTAAAAGTTAGTAGAATTAACTCTAGTCAGTTTAGTAGAATAATGACCATACATTGAGCATCAATAAATAAAATCTTGTACTTGTTAGGCAAACCTGAACCATATACATTAATGGCACTCATTTACGCTAATTGTATGAACTCATTTAAATGATGTGAGATATATACAGTATATATACGATCATTGAAGTAAACCAATTGACTTGATGCACTTTAGTTGCAATAATGCAACACAAAAACTCAATTCATTCAAATGAATAAAAATCATTTCATGAAATTAATAACAATTGGTCGTCCTTGGAAACACGACCTGCTAACAGAGAGTTGAGGTTGTATCTGTCATAGTGTATTTTCACTGCTTCTTCTACTTGAACAAGAGGATGGAGAACAGACAGAGAGGACGTGTGATGTGACGCTCCACCTCAGAAGAAACGACACCACTAGAGCTCCATGAAAATTGCGTATTGCTCCTTTAAACATCCTGCCTCAATCAGCGCTTGGCTCAAAAATGACCAGCTTCCAGATTTGTTCCCTGACAGCCGTCGCGGCGCGAGACCATGCCAGACGTCTGTCTGCACCTCAACCAAACCAGTTTCTCTCCCCTCTCGCGGCTTTCTCTGCTCGCCGTTTTTCAAACGCCGGCGCTATTATCAAGTGTCCTGCGTCAGCGTTTTCCATCTCGCCGCACAAACGAAGCGTGGTCTTGGTCGCCTCCGCGACTGTCTGTAATTTCCTCCCCTCTGTCCTTGCAGATTGAAGAGCGGGCAATTCAGGAACTCCTGCTGCATTACCGGGCGCACGACAACCCCGATGAGCTCATTGTAGTGGAGAGGGCCTCCAAGGGTCCGATAGCAGCACCGACCTGGAACAAACACTAATGTGAACCAGCGCAGATGCTCCCGGGAGCCAAGGAAGGGAGAAAGTCCCTCTCAGTCTCTAACGCCGGCGCCTTCAAATCCATCAGTTCGCAGTGTAACGCGCCTCCGTGGCTCCTCCCACCCGGCGTGGGCGAAGCTCCGTTCGAAAGTCGCCTCCGCAATGTTACGCAAACGTTTGAGTCGTCGCTCCTCGACACTTTGTTTCCGTCGTCCGTCTGGCGATAAGTGAACGTCCTCCCCCGCTTTCTCCGTTTCTTTCTTTTTCAGTGCATTTACATTTCGTTCTATAACCTCGCAGACCGTTGTTACACAAAGCAGCAAACTCTTGCATCTCAGTGTTATGCGCTCAATAGAAGTTGCCAAAGATGAAGTGTTTAAGCCTCAAAGTTTCTTTAGAGTGGAAGTGAGTGTGTGTGTGAAGAACAGTCGTGCCAACTCTGAACAGGCAGCGCGTCAGAGGTACAGCAAAACATTTAACAGGAAGTATGCTTTAACATGCTTGCATTGTCTTGACCGGTTGCTTCAGTCATTCAGGAGTGGCAGGATAACCGCAACAAAGAATGGCTGAACTGTGGATGATCTCTATGTTTGAAGTAAGTCGTTCAGACAGTGAGATGGAAACCTTCGCAGTGGGGGTCGTGTCCCTCTCAACTGATTCTGACAACCTCAAAAACGTTGCAAAAAATAATTTGCTTTTCCGTTCTTGTCTCTTGATGCCATTTTTCTTTTGTTTTTTTTTGTTGTTGTTGCAGCCATCAAAGAATGTGAAAAAGGCAAAAGGCATGTAATAAATTCTCCGCTGTGCATCGAGTGCGTCTCCAGTCTATTTCTGTACAGGTGGCAGAAGATGTGATGAAAGGTCAGACCAGTGTCATTTTACGCATAATTACAGTCTTTCCCTTTTTCTTAATGGCACATCTTTGTCCGATACGAGGAGATGTGGCTCTCACCGCATTTAATCAAGATAACATTTAATCCGGCCGTCTCCTGACACTCTAGCTGCCCTGCATGAGCAAGCAGCCATTATCGAGTCTCAGCCTGTGATTAACTGTGTTGACCCTGATCTGGGCAGCGAGTATGGCGATTTAGGGGTCTGATTAAATGTAATTGCGTGTAGAGCATCACATCGGGAGTCAGGAAGAGACGGCTCACCGGGGGAAATATTAATTGCACATTAGGATCGATTAGTCAGAGTGGGGACAACACGTGAATCAAAGGCCTAATGAAACACTGCTGCTTTACAACACCGTCCTCCACCAGGTGCCTGGCTGATAACAGGATTCTTCCAACTGTCCCTGCAATCGGGTCTGTATTTTAATGTTTTACAATTCTAATGGCAAGTGATGACAAATATCCTGTTTCTCTGTCTTTGTGAATGATTTTTTTAAGACCTTGATGATGTTTTTTTAATTATTGTTATTGTTTGGGGATATGATGTTCGCACTATTTGAGAAACGGGCTTCCTTGTATCCTTGTCAGCAACGTTCCGGCTGTCCTTGGCTTGACTGATTACAGAGGACGCTACTCTGACAGCATCAATCAACTTTATACAGACACACAACCATAACAACGCTGCACTGGACTTGTCCTTAGTTTGATGTGATGTTAATTTTAATATTCTGAGCAAAGCCAAGTACGCCTTATTAATCCTTGTCTGTTGCCAACCATGAGGAGCGCTGAACATGGAGGAATTAGATGGTGAAAACATTGAGCAATTTGAGGAGAAATCTTCATCTCGCCTGTGTAGTTTTGTGCTTGACATGCATTTTCATTTGTGCAATAATTAGTCCTTCATAACGCATCCCTCAGCTTCAACATCAATTTAATTTTATTCAAAAAACTTTATTTGCCCCCAGTGGGAAAATGATAAACATAAAAGCCTTAGTTGAGTAAAATATATACAAATCTACAAAAAAAAACAAAACAAACTAGTACAATGTATTTTTGTGAATGGACAGGAACATAGAGGGCAAAATCAAGTCATAAATACCGTGACAAAATGGTTATAAGGTAAAGCGCAAGCAAGACGGCTATGTTGTAAACATGGGTTAATTCATTTTAGATGCTACTTTAAAAGGCCCCATGTTATACATGTTATGTTACATATAGCTTCACTTTCAGCCATGCATAATGGATCAACCCAAAAAACTCCAGAAAATGGTATATTTAGCCCACTGTTTGCAGCCTCCCACTGAAATATTCCCTCCCAGCTTGTTTGGAAAGGGACAAACATAAAGCAATCTCAAAGAGCAGAAAGAACACCTGGAAGTTGGGGTTTCAGTGTCATTTGTGATGTCACAAAGGGCTTGTTAAAAAAAAGAAAGAATGTAATTTAATTGATTTTAAACTTTATTGATCCCCTTGGGGAATTTGTTTGTCTGCATTTGATGCGCTCTATTCACGATTAACCTGAACTACGACCAGTCAGGGCTTCGGGGGCCTCCGGTCAGTGGTGCTGATAGGGGTGGAGACAAGCAGTTGCCACTTTCCCACCCAAATCTATCACAAGCTCCTTTCTCCAACCTCTAGGCCACCACTGCACTGCATATCTGCTCAAAAGAATGAAAAATAAGGTGAAGGAAAAGACTTGCACCAGTTTCTCTGCAGAGCTCCACCGCTTGATCTTCTCAGAGCTTCACGAATGCATTTCCGCTCCTCAGTAAGTCCCTTAAGAGTTACTTAAGAGTTATTATACGCTCTCTCGGAGTGAACGCGGACCTGCGTCTCAGTCGGAGCGCTGGGTCGAGCGGCCCGCTCAATCCCAGTTAGACATGGAGCCAATTAGCCCGGGATTACCTGTCCTCCTCGCGGCCGTTCCGCTGCCAGCTTTATGGAGATTATTAGGCCTCAGGAAGTGGACTGCGCTCGTCGAGCACGGCCAGAACGTGCCTGCCTGCCGTCATTCAGTCACTCTTGGCTGCCTCTCCCTGGCAGTCTGACAGCCTCGGTGTCACGTGGCTCTCGGCAGGAAAGTCCTGTGACGTTGCATGTGCCAATTCAATGAATGGCATGACAGATGTAAATTGCGAGTGAGTTGCAGTTTTTCTCCCTTAAGCTAAGACTTTAAGACTTTTAACCTTTCAGTTTTCTCTGAATGGAATAGAATAAAAGGACTTTATTGATCCCACAGTGGGAAAAAAAAGAGCATAATTTCAGCAGCAACCGTATACTGCAAAAAGATGAGTGCAGTTGTACAGCCTAATGGCTGCAGGCAGGAATGACCTGCGGTAGCGCACCTGAAGCCTTATTTTATTTATTCAGTTAGTCTTTTTTTTTTTGCTAAAACTTATACATGCGCATAATGTTCTCCGCAGAGTCATTTTCAAACTTTTTTGTCACCTTCCTTAACCTCTTGAGTCGGCCGTTTTAGATTTTGCCATCAATTGAAAAGGTAGTTTGTCACATGAGAAACTTTTGAACACTGTATTCATTTGAAACTCATAGCCTAGCATCAGTAGCTCCGCGGTGAGGAAGCGCCGGTCTGGATTCGTACTGAAGTAACACCGGTGATGGTTTGCGAGGGCCTCACATGCCCGTTCTGACTCATTTTATCTGCCCTTTCTCGGTTTCATGAGAATTTGCCGTTTTACAAGAGTTGTTTGCCTGCGGCATTAAAGCGATGACTAGACTCCTGGGAATTGCCTGGCCAAAAAACAACACCACCGAAGCCCACATAAAACTATAATTCTGTTACCTTTGGAACGGAACGACTGCTTCCTTGTTTTCAGATGGGTCTCATAAAACACACTTGGGAATCCCCTTTTTTCTGAAAGTGTGACGTATAGTGGGATGTAGCGTTACTTTTATATTGATTCAAATTTAATTCAGAACGTCTATACTTGCATTGATGTCTCAATGGCATTCTAACAAAAACATTTATAGTCCCTTTTATTCAATAAGAAACAAAAAAAACAAAAAAACCTCATACTTCAATATTATGCCAGGATTTGCTACAGGAAACATGGCACCATTGTACATGACTCAATAAATGTAGCAATTTTCTTGCTAGACTGATTTTCTTTTTTTTCTTTTATGATGCTAATAACATTTTTCTGGCCATCAGTTCAGAAAAGCTGCTGCCAGCCAGTCTAAAGAGGCAGACATTAGCCTGGAGGCTAACATTTCAGCATATGTTCATGGCAGAGGTGGCAAGAATTGGTCATGAAAAGAAGTATGATGTTGTTAATGAGATGCCAAGGATGGGTTTTGAAGGGTTAGTTGGGTACTTATGGAGTTGCCACGCATGAAAAGGGGCAGTTTCATTTTTTTTTTTTCATGGCTTTTCATTTCATCTTCTCAGGGCTAGTAGGCTAAGCAAGTATCAGTAGACTGACACATGAAAGGAGCCTTTCAATATCTTCACTCAAGATGGGGTTGAAACATGAGATTGCTTTTTCCACCCCTGACTGATGAGGAAATCGCTGAAATCCTATCCAGAAGATAAGCCAAGCTCTGCTGTTACCCTGTTGCAGGGTAACGGATCTTGAGCGCTTGAGTCAAAGGCATCGGGACTTCCTTTGGGTTTGGTCTTCCATAAAAGTCTCCTTCACTTCCAAATGGTTGAGGGCAAAAAAAACAGCTGTGGTTGCCTTTGGCCTCGTTGACTGAGAATCTACACACAGAGATCATAGATCTTTCTCTGCATAAACAACCGACTGCCTAGATGGGGATCCTCCTTCCCCTTTCCTCCATGCTTAACGAGTGATTTGACGCGTTTGTTATTTTGAATAGTCGCGCCTGCGGAGAGATGCTCTTAGAAGCCTGTAAACTGAAGGTGTGGCTGCCTGATGTGTTTTTCCAGCACGTCTCCAGTACAGTGGGGAGGAAGGGAGGGAGAGAGGAAGGCTGCCTATGTGCTGCTAACGCCAATCCACCGGAGCAAAGTGCAGCCAGAGAGATTGGGACGGCACACGGTGTACAGAGCTCCACTATTATCCCAGCGTGTCTGCAGCATCTATTACATCTCAAGTGCTTCAGCAGCAGCGGCGTTCGGCCTCTTTTTACGGCCGCTGGACCTGCAGGCGGTGGAATCACAAAGAGCTTATAATGAGGCAGAGTAGGTGAGTTGTGTGGGGGGGGGGGCAGGGTGGAGGCTCTCTATCTCCCAGCGAAACAAGAACCCCTCTGTAACCCTCGGCAGTGATCTGACGGGATCACTGGAAACCAGAGTCACCACCACACCCACCAGCTCTCCCCATCGAGGATCTATGGCGGAGCTGGAAGAAAGGAATTCTCTGTGCCGAGGCGACTGCTGCTGCTGCTGCTGCTGCTGCTGCTTCACCTCCGTGCATGCGCTTCGCTTTTAGCTTCCGAGAAACGATTCCCCAGCTCTGTGTCGGTGTAGTCGAGGAGCTGGTTTCACTAAAGAAAAACACAAAAAAAGAGCATAAATTCAGTTTCTGTCTGATGCTAAACCAAAACTAACCATCCTCAGCAGCGGTGAAGATCTCTTTGACAGCGGAAATAGCGCAGCTTCTCTGGGAACACACTTATCTCCCCTCAAAGGAAGGCGGGTGTGGGGAAGTGATGGCTGCACCTTTGTTTTCACCGTCACAGACATTTTCTGGTCCTCTTTGTGTCCAAGGACAACACAAAAAGACTCTCCTCCCATCCACTGTTATTTAATTAATATTATTAATTAATAAGACTGAGATTGCATTCAAGGTCCAATAATGTGCAGTACTCACCTCACCAATATCGCTATAATAACACTATGTGCTCCTAGCCCAAAAGTGGACAAACCTTTTGACTGATGGGCCACAGTGGGTCCTAAAATTAAAATCAGGAGTAGATGGGTGGAGTGTTTCGGTGACCCACCTCATAGGAGGAAAAAAATATCATGGGATAAGTCATGTCTATTGAAAATGAACAAAACCGCTACAACAAAATATGTGTCTTTGAAGCCCTATGGTATTTAGCTCTTTATTGAAATGACTAAAAACACTGAAAAATGGATGAAATACAGTTATTTTATGACTTACTACTAACATCATTTCTCCAAGTTCGGCAGGCCGAATTAAAAAGGTTAATGGGCCGCATTAGGCCCCCGGGCCGTGGTTTGCCCGTGCCTGCTCTAGACTATCAATGGTCAGGAATGGGAAAAGTCCGTCCTTTACTTCTTTTGCTCAGCCCGCTGATCTAAAAGTCACAGTTTAGCCTGCTGTGATGTCACAAAGGGTACTGTCACCTCGCTGACACCTCTACCTGTCAGTAACCACCAGCGCCTTCTGAGACTTGGCCTCATAGCCACCATGCTTCTGTCCCCTGCTCAACATGGTGTTGTTTCCTGGAGAACTTTTCTGTTTTTATATCATTTTTCTGAAGAAAACAAAAGATCAGAAATGGATACAGTATGAGAATATTTCAATAATTCACTGCGCTCACAAAAGACTTGGTGAACTTGTGTGTTGTTTTTGTTAACCACCCAACTGCCTCCTGGCCTGTTTCCTCACGTTTGGCGCCATTTGCCGCTCGTCGTTTTCGCGAATATGATTGAACGCACTGCGACGTCGAGGGCATGCCCGGTTCACCTGCCCCTCCCCAAAAGACAAAAAAAAAAAAAAAAACATGTATTGAGTTAGCTGCTTTCAAAAAATGTATACACATAAATGTATTCATACAGCATCAATAGTAGCTACTTGTATTCACGGTCAAATGTACCTGACACAGAGCGCTGCGAAGAAAGAGTGGACGAGGACACTGAGCCAATCAGTGCCCTGCTCGTCGCTACGTCACCACTACACTCGCTTCGACTCGCTTGGCCCCTCAACGATTGAGGAACCAAAATGGCGCCCCCTACAACCGTGTAGCGGCCAGTGCAAACACCCTAACACCGTACCGAGGCGAGGCGAGGCGAGGCGAGCCACTGTAAACACGCCCAAGCTGTTCCGTTCTCTCCCCCCCTGACGAAGGTCAGTCTGGTAGAAATAGGCACAGGGTTTTGTTCCTAATGAGAGAGGAATTCAAATAATTATGCCTTAAGGAAGCTCATCCAGCTGTTGGAAGGGAGGCAGACGCAGCCAAACACACGAGCGCTCGAATTGTGAGCGGGAATCTATCAATTATTTGTAATTTCAGCTTAAGTCTCTTTGATTTTTAATTAGCCGGTCTAGATCACTGGGAGAAGCACTTTTAATCTGTCACAAAGGTTTCTGTAGTAATTTAACACTGGCTTCAGAAAGTTGTTGCTTTCTGAAGCCAATGTTATTTTATGTAAACATCTATGTATTCATATACATATATATGTCTTTGTTTCTTTGTTTTGTTCATTGTAAATCACACACACTTTGTCTTTTCCTGTTATTTTGAGGCCCATCGGCCAGTGAGGTTCTTTTCTCTTTCTTGGTTAAGGCGATACTGCCCGTACAGTCAGATGGCTCTTACCGGAAAATACAATTGCACTGCTGTCTTTTCTCTTAATCTTTTTTATTAATCTTAAGTGGGCGGAAAATGTTTCAGCGACCCCGAGAGACGGGGTAGCGAAGTACTGGCTTCACGGGGAAAATAACTCTCTCGTATACATCAGAGTCTCCATATGTTCTCTGCATTGGTAATATTGACCATTTCTTCCTATAGTTCAAGTTGTTGATGTTTTTATCTTAAAAAAAAAAAACAAAAGGGAGAAAAGAAAGAAAAGTACACTAAGTCATTGCTGTTTGAGGGGAGAACGTGTGCGCGCTTAAAACTCCCTTTTAATTTCATGACAACAGCACCTCCACTCCTCCCGAGTCACCGCATCCGCATGAATCATTCATTAAGAGCTAATGAGGTGACGAGTCGTGTGTTTGCGGAGCAGCTCGTCAGCGGAGCTCCGTCTTGGACCTGCGTCCTACCTGCTGACAGCGTCTCTGATTCGGTTTTGGCTCGGTGCGGGGCGGCCGCCTCCCCTCCGCACATGGCAAACACATTGACGAGGCCGCCGCATCCACCTGATGGTTCCATGCACATTTCCAGATGTGGAGCTCGATAATGACCCACTATTTAACCTGCCTTGCCACTTGCCAAAAGGCGAGATATGAAGTTGAAAAGTTGTGCACAAACTTATTTTTTTTTCTTTCTTAGATTTTAACTATGTTGCATTTATCTAAAGAAAAAAGCAAACAAAAAAAACAAAACAAGACTCAACAGATCTTAGTAAACAGCATATTTAGCCCCCTATTTACAAAAGTGTAGGGTTTCAGCTTCTGAAACTAAGGCATTGTTTGCTGGACCTTGAGGATATTTGCAAGGGGATTAAAAAAAAAACACACCCTGTATGCCCAGGAGTGGTCTAAAAATGCAGCTTAACCTGCTGGCGGTGTGTCACTAACGTTGAAGGTGCATCTCTGATGTACCCTTTATGACATCACATGGAGCCACTTCCCAAAACTGCACGTTTTTTGCGCACACCTTCTGAAAAGTGCGACAATTAAAGTGAAGGATGGACTTTGCTCATCAGGTACTAAAACACACACACACACACACACACACACACACGTGTACACACGAGCGCTATGCAGAGCCAGAGCCTCTCCTGCGCAGAGTTAAGATGCGAGTGCAGTGGAGTAAATGGGATAAGCGGGGTTTACAGGGCTGGGCGGCTG
The DNA here is from genome assembly GCA_009823395.1 of Thamnaconus septentrionalis. NCBI lineage: Eukaryota > Metazoa > Chordata > Actinopteri > Tetraodontiformes > Monacanthidae > Thamnaconus > Thamnaconus septentrionalis. The sequence continues at coordinate 13,062,853 of CM020511.1, forward strand.
CAGTGACGCAAGGCTTTGCGCTGCCTATAATGGAGCGCCGGTGACAGATGCCACACACTGACCCCTCCGCTTCCTGCTTGAACCCCTGCCTGACCCCTGTCACATGCTCTCCGAACCACGGGCATCAAAGGGTACGTGCGCAATACTCCTGATGTCACACCGGGAGCAGATCTACTTTTTTTTTTTTTTTTTTTTTTTGTTATTTTCATGAAATACAATAAAATAGCTGCAATCGAGCCCCAAGCAAATGACTTCTTTCTGGTGAAAATGGCATCTCTGCTGAGCTGCAAACCGAGGCTGGGGGGGTGTTAGAGGTTTGTTTGCAACTGGATTACGGGATCAAGGCAATATCACCTGTCTGTTTTAGTCTGGGAGTTCTGAGGGGGGGACGCTTTGGGGACTGGATGAACAGGTATAACTCAAACTGTTCACGTCAAATAGAAACAGAGCATGCGTTGGGAGGATGAGCGGCGATGCAGCAGAACCTAAACTCGCCAACAGAGGGCGACGTAGCGACACCAGGGCGGCTTCATACAGTAATGCGGACATGCAACAGTTGAATGGGAGGTTTTCCACTGTACTTTTAAAGCCACCCCCTCCCCCATTTATTTGCCATCTCCCTCTAGTATATCATATGTTTGCACAACGGCTCTGCAGAACAAACGGCACGTCTTTCCAAAACAGAAAATCAATCAATCCAACGGGCATCAGTTTTTTAATTTTTTTTATTATTTTCCTAAGGCGTCGCGGGTGTCATGAAAGCAGCGTGGGGGATAGGAGGGAGGTGCATGGTCTCAACCGTGTGGCCATGTGAGTCGGTGGTCCTCGGAGGGGCGGCGGCGGGCTGGTGGTCGATGTCCGGCTCTCATCTCCAGACAGGCGCACACCCCGCACAGGCTGCAGCCGCTGCAGACGGACGCGGCGCGTCTGGTGGGCAGGTAACAGTTAACTTCCGCACAAGTGTCAGGAAGGGAAGGAAAGAGGGAGGGAGGGAGGAAGGAAGGCGGGAGGGAGGGAGGGAGGGAGAGAGAGAGAGAGAGAGAGAGAGAGAGAGAGAGAGATGTTGAAGTGAACTAAGTTGAGGGGAGAGCGGGCTGGATTTCCTGAGCACATTATCGGGATCGTTTAGTTGGCAGCAAGAGGAGGAGAATCGCAACAGAGGAGGAGAAGAAAAAGAAGAAAAAATATGCAGGAGCGCTGCGCGTAAGAATCCACGAGACTGCCGAAGGGGGCGGTTGATTGATCGGTGCGCTTTTGCAAAAAAAAAAAAAAAAAAAGAAGAAGAAGAAGAAGAAGAAGAAGCGGCTCGTGGAGCGACTTATTCATGCAAATTCATACAGTCATAGGCGTGCCTTCGGGCGATGGAGTCACAGCCGGAAAAGCAAACCCCCTCCTGGCTCATCGGCGACCTTCAAAGGCTGTGATGCGCAGCGCTCGGACGCACTGACGGTCTGCGCCCGACCGAACGTTTTAAAAGGAGGCGGAAGACGGGAGAAAGTTTCGTTTTTCTCCTCACGAGGCGGGCTGTGTTTGCAGTGTGTTGTTGACCGCCGCCGTAACCTTTGGAGCTCCGAGCAGAAGCTGCTTTTTTATTAAAAAAAACAACAAAAACTCTGTGTTGCGCAGACTTGCGCAGACTATAGCAGCTGTTACTTTTTTTTTTTTCTTTTGTTGCCTTGGTGCTACTTTTTTTTTTTGTTTAAAGATTTTCTATTTATTTTTGCAATAAGTTTGCAGTGAGCCAGACACTTGGGATCCCGATGAAGACCTAGACCTAGATTCTCTCCACTTGTGTGCGTAAAGACGCAAGCGCCGTCTTGAGACTACAGTTTTCTATTTCGAGTCGATTACAGCCGACAAAGTTTTTCCTTTTCTATTATTTATTTATTTCTCTCGCGGCACAATGTCAGAGGACGACAGCAGCTCCGCCGTCGGCTGCCCGTCCGACGCGGCGGACTGCAGCGGCGTCAGCGTCCTCAGCTGGGAGCAAGTGCAGCGGCTGGACGCCATCCTGACGGAGACCATCCCGATCCACGGCCGCGGGAACTTCCCCACGCTGGGGATGCAGCCGCGGCAGATCGTCAAGGTGGTGCGCAGCCGCATGGAGGAGAAGCACATCCGCGTCCGCGACGTGCGTCTGAACGGCTCCGCCGCGAGCCACATCCTGCACGAGGACAGCGGGCTGGGCTTCAAGGACCTCGACCTGATATTTTGCGCGGACATGAAGGGAGAAAGCGACTTCCAGACTGTCAAGGACATCGTGCTGGACTGCCTGCTGGATTTCTTACCGGACTGTGTGAATAAAGAGAAAATCACCCCTCTGACGTTAAAGGTACGTCGATGTGTTTGACCCCCCTAACCCCCCACACCACCATTCACTCCTTCCACTCCGTCCTCCATCCTCCTCGCGATTCTCATGCTTACTTTTAGATAAGTGACAAATCTTAATGGAATTTGTGCCCGTTCGGCTTAACAACAATTAGATGTACAATTAGATTAGTTCAGTCATAGTAAAAGGTTGGTTTTGCAGTTAAGAGGATTCCCTCAAACCAATTAGGGAAGGTTCAGAGTTCCACCACCTAGATCCGCTATCCGAGTACATTGTTAATATTTAGGTCAATGAGATTAATAGCAGGAGCTTCAGCACACAGATGCATGTAGCATGAATGTATATTGGAAGTTGTCTCTCTGCTAAGCAAAGATTGATTCATGCAGAATGTACATGAAAATGTTTTTTTTTCATCGGAAGTTTTTTTTTTTTTTTTTTTCTCTGCTGAGCAGGGATCAATTTATAAGTGCTCTCTGACTGACGGACGTCTCTCCGCAGGAGGCCTACGTGCAGAAGATGGTGAAGGTGTGCAACGACTCGGACCGCTGGAGCCTCATCTCGCTGTCCAACAACCGGGGCAAGAACGTGGAGCTGAAGTTCGTCGACTCCCTCCGCCGGCAGTTCGAGTTCAGTGTGGACTCCTTCCAGATCAAGCTGGACTCGCTGCTGCTCTTCTACGAGTGCTCGCGGAACCCCATGGCCGAGACCTTCCACCCCACCGTGGTGGGCGAGAGCGTCTACGGCGACTTCGCCCAGGCCCTGGACCACCTGCGCCACAAGGTCATCTGCACGCGCAGCCCCGAGGAGATCCGGGGCGGCGGCCTCCTCAAGTACTGCCACCTGCTGGTGAGGGGCTTCCGGGCCGCGTCCGAGTCGGAGATGAAGTCGCTGCAGCGCTACATGTGCTCGCGCTTCTTCATCGACTTCCCCGACATCGGCGAGCAGCAGCGCAAGCTGGAGTCCTACCTGCAGAACCACTTCGTGGGCCTGGAGGAGCGCAAGTACGACTACCTGACCACGTTGCACAGCGTGGTCAACGAGAGCACGGTGTGCCTGATGGGACACGAGCGGCGGCAGACGCTGGGGCTCATCGCCATGCTGGCGGTGCGCGTGCTGGCTGAGCAGAACGTCATCCCCAACGTGGCCAACGTCACCTGCTACTACCAGCCCGCCCCCTACGTGGCCGATGGCAACTTCAGCAACTACTACATAGCGCAGGTGCAGCCGATGTTCGCGTGCCAGCCGCCGGCGTACTCCACCTGGCTGCCCTGCAACTGAGTCGGGGAGGGAAGGAAGGAAGGAGGAGAGAGGGAAGAGAGAGAGAGAGAGAGAGAGGGGTGGGGGGGCAATGTGTTTACACAGGGACGAGCGACGCAGACCTGCAGTGTGACCTGCTGGGCGTTTGCTTTAAGATGTGCGTACGTCATTTTTTTCTTGGTACGCAGTTAGATTCTGCCCGGCGTGGGCCGAGGTCTAATTTGGAAATAAAGGCTATGAAGGCAGCTGTGTCACAGCCGAAAGGCTACAGGCGGCAGCAGCAGCAGCAGCAGCAGCCGCCGTCATTAAAAGCAAAGTGTACAACACTGATTGAATCTGTCAGGAATTGATTAGCCAGCACAAACTAAACCGTAGACCCAAGCAGCTGCATCAGACACACACACACACACACACACACAGACACACACACACACACCACCAAGCTCAACTCAACCAGCCCGAAGTGACATGTCGCAGTTTTGGATACAGTTCCTGTTGTTTACAGAGTTCAGACCAAAGATGATTTTTGATTGTTTCTAACCTCTGAAAACTTTGAAACGGGCAACAGACGGACAGACAGAGAGACAGACAGACAAACAAACAAACAGCAACAAAAAAAAATATGAACCTATGTCTATTTGTACATGTTCTGAAGTGCCTATTGCCTCTCAGCGGGGGGGCGGAGAAACCAATGAGCAGGCCGTATGATTACAGCCCCAGCGCTCCTAGCCCTACACCGGGCAGCAGCAGCAGCAGCAGCAGCAGCAGCAGCAGCAGCACCGGAGGCATGTGAATGTATCTGTGAAAATTGTGCACACAGTCGCCGACTGTGCGCAACAAACGCCATGTGACTTTTGTGGATTTTTCTTTTTTGCCCTAACGTAGCAGCCGAGTGTTTGGTTGAGGGGCTGGGTGGTGGAGGAGGGGGCTATTATTATTTTTAACTGTAAGATCCAAACACATCCACCAACGATCACCGGTGGTTGAGTATTTATTGAGAGAGGAAGGACGACAGACTCGGTCGCACCATGGGCAACGACGCGGTTGCACTCTCTCTCACTCTCTCTTTTTGTACAGCGGTGCTTTTTTTTTCTTCTTTCCTCTCAGTGACACACACACACACACACACATACACACACACAAACAAAAATAGGTGGCCCCTGACAAGAGAGGCGCGCTTCCTGGTCGCAGCCTGACGGATATTTGCGGAAACAGACCATTGGGACGATGAGATACTGTTTGCTGTAGCACCCTGGCAGGGAATTCCTCAGCTGCGGCCGAAGAGCTTGAAGCTGGGCCCTGTGGGGGGGGTGGGGGGTGGAGTGAGGGGGTCTGGGTGGAGGTGGTTGGGGGTCCCCCGCGGAGACTCTGCCCTGTGTTCTCAGGGGTGTGCCCGACGTTTGGACGGCCCCACCGGGAGCCCTGAAGCTTTTAATGGGGGGCCATCCGTCGACACGATAGCACGTCGGGGAAGCGGAGACGGAGGAGGAGAGGGAGGGAGGGAGTGTGTGGGAGGGAGGGAGTGAGACAGCCTGGGGAGATGGGCGCAGCTGGTGATGGGGTTCGTCTCTCTAGGGCCACCGTGCGTTACTGTACGATGTGATAAAACACAGCCGTCGATCTCGGTCGGCTCTCGGTGGAACTCCGACCGACCGACCGATGGGGCGGAAGCGGAATAAAGGTGCACGCGTTCACACCAGCCTCAGCAGGCCACAAGTGGAAACTCCACATTTGACACACGCCGTTGATTTTACCAGTGCATATTAATGGTTTTTATACTCCAGAAACCGTGTATGAATATAAGAACAATGACAGCTTTTTCAGCTTTATTTTTATTTTTTTTTGCCAAGCCACTTATTCAAACACTCACTATACTCTGCAGCTTTTGTCAGAAAAAAAAGGGATTTTCTTTGGGTTTTTTATTCATAAGCATGTGACGGAAGGTCCAGATGACCAGCAGCCTGTGATGGAAATAAATTTCTTTCTCAGCCTCCTTTTTATCTTGTGTGTTGGTTCATTTTTCCCCTCCTCCTCGCAGTGACTGTCCAATGTCGGTGGTTCCTTATGGATCGTGCAGACTGTGTACCGTCTGTCCATACTCAGTGAAGTCCCGCCAGCCAAGCCCCAGTCCGCCTAACTGTCAGTTAGTGGTCGTGCCTGTCGCCTAGAGGTCGTGGGTTTTTTTTTTTTTTACTGCGTTGTCTCGTACGCCGTTGTCTCAAATATGATTTTCTTTTCCTGTTTTTTGTGTGTGGTGTAAGTCAAGAGTCTGAAAAGAGAGTTGAAGACCCTTCGCCTCGTGTGTATATTTTTTTATGATTGTTCTATTTTTTTTATAACTGTCGGACACTTTCGGTGCCGCAGTTTTTTTTTTTTTTTTTGGAATCTGTCGTCGGGCTTTTCAGATGTTCTCATCAGCTTTCTATTTTCTATGTTATGTTACGTGTCCACTGGGTAAAAAGGTTCAAGACGTTTTCATCAATAAAAGATCGGAAAAAACAAAAAACAAAGATTGTGGTCCCTCTTGTTTTTCCATGTGCCTGTGTCTAGATCAACTTAGCTGTCACTGGTTGAGCCCAGACGGAGCCAAACCAAAAAATGGCTTCTTAGTTGATTAACTCCAGATTTCTTTTCTAATTTTTCTATTTTTTACCCTTCTAGAGCTTATTTGACCGGTGTGAGTCATCTGGTGGCTCTCGAATGGGCTCTCTGCTCGCTCACCCGGAGAGCTAAATCACTGCCACGTCCTGCTGGGCCCGGCAGGACCGACAGGCCCATCCAGAACTGCCAGAAAAGCGCTGTCGCTGAATGTGAGGGGATTTGCATCCGCCCAAAATAGAGACTTCCACCCTTTTGTGGAATGAATTATCTTTGCCTCGCTCATCAAATTCTCGCCCTCTCCATCACCCCACTACCCCGCCTTCCCCCTCCCTCCCTCCCTCGCTCTCCCACACGCCACCAGCGATGCGCTAGCAGCCAGTGTTAGGTCCCGGACAGGACCGAGTCCAAGTGTCAGGGTGATAATAAAACTGTCCGGCCACACAGCTGACTGCGACGCGGGTCACATGGTCGTCTGTCCTAGATACAGGGCGGAGATGAAGAAGAAAACTCAGAATGACTAAGAGATTCGCTATATATAGCAGACGTGATAAGGACATTATCCTTGACACTTAAGAGCATTTACAGCTCATCATCTGAGCCCTCAGGGAGATGATTGACAGGGTTGGCGTCGTGCTTGTGCAGCCGAAATGCAAAAGCAACTTCTGAAAATTTAAAATGAAATTTGAAATTTAACGTACTCCATATTTCCGTTGCAAGGCTTTTATTTTTAAATAATCAATGCAAATATGCCTATTCATAAAATCTGCTTCAGCTTGCTGAGTGATGGCTCATCACTTTCAAAGGAGTTGCAGGGTGAATGGAATCTTTAGACAGCCAGGAGTGCGGCGACCACAGGTACTGCACATCTTGTCCAGTCGATATTGATTTAAAACAGACAGACTTAAGAAACTGTGTGTCTAGCTTTATGGATTCCCCCACGCTGTTTGAGACACAGCGGGAATAACCGAGATAACACTTTAATTGCATTCTGAAATAGATTTCCTTCATTTTTCTTGCATTCTGAGATAGATTTCCATTGGGTCGCCCATTTGCATTGGTAATGAGAATGTTTTTCACCACCATCAACCTTTAGACAGTTGTGCTGCCCAGAAAGCAATCCAAAAGTCGTCTGTTATTTTGGATTTTATCGCCTTTGAGATTTGTTTTTTATGCTTGTTTACTTTGGACATTGGGTTCCTTTCAGATGTTGAGCCCACAGCTTTCAAACACGACTGCAGGCATAGGCAGGTTTTAATTTACCGGCGGATCTCGTGGCACACACAAACTCCTCCTCAATACTGTAATCTCAAAAGTTTCATGATAGCAGCCCTTTTTTGGCTAGAAATAGTTTGGTGAACAGCAAAGCCATTAGGAGCCAGTAGTGGTGGTCGGCCCATTGGTTCACTGGAAAGACTCTGCCACACTAAAATGAGCCAAACCCCAACATGTTTTTAGCAACCATTTCTGTATGCTCGGGCAATCTTGTCAATCTGGCCGTGACAATTTGTTGTTCTCCATCCAGCATCTTCCCTGGATTCAGAAAACACGTAACACTCGTCTTTATTGTTTCACAAACGTGTCCAACCAGACAGCATTTTGCGGGAAAATCATCTGTAAAACATACTGTTGCTGTGTAGCACCAAAACAGCAGACAAAAGTCAAGTGAAGACTGACCGATGTTTACGAGACACAGTGAAAACAATAAAAAAAATGAAATGAAAATCATGAGATTGTTCAGCGTGAAAGCAGTAAACCCAACTTTTTATGGCGATAACGTGTCAATGGTCAGTTTATAACTTGCTTCGCTGCCCCATGTGAGCTCAGAGAGTAAATTACACATAAAAAGGGCAAACAAGTCCAGTGGCTGTTGTCATCTTCAGTCCTGGGGATTATTTGGGCTTTTTGATATAATGGGAGAATTGTTTATTTTATTTTTAGATTCTGCTTTTAAAAACTGACTTAAACATGAATGTGAGAAACCGTGCAGCCAAATAGCAGACAGCTACAGCAAATTGTGTTGCTCTGCATGAAACACTTCCAACAGCCAATAGGAAAGTTCTTGCCAGCACCAAGAGCTTAAAATTAAATCAAATATGTTTGATTTAATACACAAGACCTAAGACTTGTGATCGAAGATGTTTGATTTAATTCTAACATCAAGAAAATAACACCCTTAAAACGGTCCAGATTGAGTCTCATGACCACCGTACGGCAAACAAACAAGGTCACATGAGATCTCTGACAAGACAAAGAGTTTTCTTTTAAAAAAGAAACTTATTGAATGAAAATTTGTCTCACTTTGAAATCATTAGAAATACTTTTGTTATTCTGGATGGTGTGTGTCTTCAGCACCCTTATGACTCATGGAGAATGAGAAGTGGTGATAGAAAACAAATGACATGTAAGTTTATAGCTTAGAATGTGGATGGGCGTGGGTTGATTTAGTGCCCATTGCATGTGCAATTTGCCGATGAGCGATGGCAAAATTAATGCATAGATATTCCAAAAACACATGAATCCTTTTTTTTTGTCTGGAATCACAATAGCTTGTGATCAGAGGAAAGGTTAGCGGCAGATACCTGATTGTACACTACCAAAGACGATGAATAACAGTGATTAACACGTTCTCTTACTCATTGTTGCCGTGTGTACTGCATAAAAAAATAAATAAATCTGCTAATCATAATAAAACAAGTCCCAAAATCAACATTATAGATTGGGACCATGTTTCTCAAGTGACTCTGCTTTAATTTCACGCGAGACTCCCAGCCCTTTGACCCAGCGGTCACGAATCAAATCAACATGAAAGTCTTGCTGAAGTGCGGAACTTGAGCCTCTTTATCTTTTCTCACCAACAGACAACAGTAATACTTTAGAACTTACCATCAGCTCCTCATACCTGCTGGTGCTTCCAGTCTCAGCCTTCGCCCTTAAACACAGATTGCCCAAATCTCTACTAAAGGACCCCTCCAATTTGCGGTTTACTCTAAAGAAGTCCGATTGGTGTAACAATGGTGCCAGAGGGCCTGAATCTCTTCTCCTTAATTTGAGACGTAGCCTGAAATGAAAATAGCCCTCCTAATTTGAGGGAGCTTTGATTTAAAAGTTTAAAGAGTCAGTTGTGAGAGACTCTTACCGCAGTAGCTTAGCTGCCAGCAGGCTGATCACTTTTGCGAACCGCAGAGTGGATCCCCCGCTGTATGCGGTGCGCGTCTCTGTAATAACCTTTTTACCTTTGAATGAAAAGCTCAGACGCATGTCATTCCCCCCATGGTTCCTTATCCCACATGCAAGACTGCAAGCTCGCCTCGTCCCTAATGGCTTTTCCAGCACACTTATTGGGGATGGCCGTCTCCACTGGATTCCCTCCATTTTCCCCTCTCCATGCTGTACAAAATTTTTTCCAAATGAAAGATTTATGGAATAAGTGGTGACCATTTGGAGAGTGGATTCACCAAACTGACTGCTGGGTCAGCCTGGCTGGGAGTACAGTCCCCAGGAGAGGAGCAGTGACCGCGGGCAAGCAAACTAATGCTTTGATTTACAATGTGGCTTGGTACCCAAAATTCAGCAACTAGAACATTTAATTTCAACTTTTTTATTTTTAAGAGTGTGGGATAACTACTGAGCAGACTGCATGAGAACCTGAACCCCCCACCACTCCCCAAAGCATCAAGCTAGTAAACAAATTCCCCAGAAACGAGTTTGTACAAATGGAAAGAAGCATTTTTCATGCTTGTCAATGACCGTGGAGGGGCTGGCAAGGTAGCAACTCAAACCTGTTACCTCAGGTAGGCAAGTGCTTCTGGCACACCTTCAAGCTTTTCCATTCGAACCTGCTGGTGTGGCTTCAGTTGTTACTAACGGCCCGAGATAGTTAGCTCACTTCCACCACAGATACCTCACATTCCTCGCAGGTTGTTTTTGATGGACTGATACGTCCGTCTAAGATTACTGCTACTTTTTTTGTGCGCACTCAGAAAGGTTTCACAGGAGTGGACCGATGGGGGAAAATTGTGGAGTGGCATACCAGAGCAAAAAGCACTCACTCTAGCTCAGACATTTCCTTTCCTTTCCTGTATATTGCAGATCACTTAAAACTTTCATCGAGTAAGTGTGAGCCCAAGTTTGGGATTGGAGATTGTCAAGCATTGAAGCGGTCGGGGAACCCTTAGTGACCAAAAGGTAGTCCATGTAGTCAGAAAAGGCTCATTAAATCTGTTTGATACTGAGATGATGGTAGTTCTTATCTACAAAAGAAAAAAGATTTAAGTTCATACCTTGTTTCAATGGATAGCTTTCATCTTCAGACTCCAATTCTAGGTGAAAGGTAGGACAGGTAGTTGGGGAAAGTGGTGACATTTTTTGTTCAGCTACAAAGTAGCTACAAAGAAAATGTCTAAACCACCCTGACCTGGGCTTTTATCTCACTTCAAACTGCATCCAAAAAGTCTATATGCCAATCACATTTAAAAAAAAAAAATAAAAAATATTTGATCTCATGACATGACATATATTGAAACCGAAGACTATAGTTGCCTGATTGGCTACAAAGACTGCCAGAAGAAAATGAACTCTGAAAATGCTTACTTTTGCTCGGTAATTACAGCTCTGTGTTTCCACCGCATTGAAACTGGAAGCTGAGATGTACATTTATGTGAGGCCATAAATCTTCCAATACCAGAAAAAAAAATCCATCCGTTTTGAAGCTCTCTACCAACATCTAAAACATTTGACTTCCATGTCAATGATCTTACGTTCCAAAATATGACTATGGACACTAAGCTTTGATTTTTAAGCTGCTTTTTGTTGCATTGCATTTTATTGAATTGCATTTTATTGATTCACATTTCCAGTTTTGAAATCCAATAACAGTTCAGAACTGACTTCTGAATTGTTCAGGATGTCACAAATTATGTCTGTATGCTTTCCTGTTATTATTCACTTTTAAGGAGGCAAAGGAAAAATGAATTTTTCTTTTGGAGAGTATTGTTATTATTATTATTATTATTATTATTATTATTATTATTATTATTATTATTATTATTATTATTATTATTGTTGTTGTTATTATGTGTGTGCTTTGGCAAATGTATTTTTCTTTTGGAGAGTATTATTATTATTATTATTATTATTATTATTATTATTATTATTATTATTATTGTTGTTGTTGTTGTTGTTGTTGTTGTGTGTGCGCTTTGGCCAATGTGGTTTCACTTGGGATGGATGGATCACAACTTGACTTTGAACCAAAATATTCTGACCTCAGCAGCCAAAATATTACAGAATATAACTGGAATATAGATTTGAAGTACCACAGGGGCATGTGCTGATCTCTGTTTTTTTTCAATCTGAATGTATGACCCCACAACCAACGTTGTGTCAGACAACATAATTTGATATACAAGTAACTCCATTAGGTGTAAAAAAAAAACAAAAACTGAATGTCATCAACAAGTCATGAGATAAGATATGGAGAGCTAAAGACAAGGCAACAATTGTGTTTCAAGCTAAAAGGAAAAAGAACAAATGACACTGGACTTGAGAAGGAAAAGTGAGTGAGAATCAACAGAATCTGCAGAAAAATACTCAAAATTTTTACTTGACGATGTTTGTGTTGGACCCAGCAGCACTGTCTAATGGTTGCTGCAAAATACTTCACTCTCTGCTGTGCAGGAAACTGAAGGCTGCCTCTTCAACAGCTGCTGGTCAAATTCTGGAGTCAGTCATCACATATTTCAGTGCAGCACAGTAACCCTACTGTACTTTCGAGAACAAAAAAGCCCCTCGAAGGCATCATTAAAACCGCTCAGGAGATCATCAACTCACAGATCCTAAAGGTGGAAGAAATGAATGAAACCTGTTGCAATCATTAGCCCTCAGACATCTGCAGGGGCTCGACCTTGCTGGGCCAGAGTGGCTTCATCCTTCTGCTGTCTGGCCACGGTTACAGAGCTCCCCGTGATCACATGACGAAGCTAAAGGCTTTTATCCTGCACCTTAATGAGTAACGCGACACCACAAACACTTGCAACCACTCACAGCACCTAAAAACGCTGCAATTCCAAAGCTCTTGCAATTACTTTTATTCTTACTAGACATACAGACTACACAAAGCTTAAGTTGTTTAACCTGCAGGAATTTGCTGCGTGCTGTTTATTCTCATTCGCTGAGACCGTGGTAACGTTTCCTCGATAGATATGAGAACAAACATGACGGGAAGGTGGGAAAGCTGTTGTGATTAAAAGGTTGTGTCAACAAGTGGCCATGCAAGACAAGTGTTTGCCTTACGGCGGAATGATGTTGATGGGATATGGGATTTTATGGGATTTTTTTTTTTTTATAAAGAGGGAACCGGACACTGCTGCAGAGACAATGACGTCAGTAGCAGGTGCTGGTGGAGAGAGTTGGAAGGGCGACGGGAAACCGATGGGTTTTGTTGCTAAAGTTTGAAGATTTATGAGCAGCTATAAACGTCTGTCTCTGTTGACAGGAAGGAGAGAGGAAGAATAAAAAAGGAACTGGGAGGATGAGTGATTTATAGCATTGGGAATGGAGTAGATAAGGTGTGAAAGCAAGTGGGTACCAAAGAGAGAGAGAGAGGGAGAGAGAGAGAAACTGGAGCAGGCACAAGTGTAATGGATCTAACTGCTGGCAGTGTGTGTGCGGGGAGAGGAAAAGACAGGTTCACAGAGTGCTAACTGGGAAGGTGATCCTTTCTACTCAGGGATTAGTGTCAGTGAAGCTAGACGGTTTATCTTATGTAAGTCTCAATACCTGTAAGACAGATGAGCGTCCTGTCTAGCTCTGTAACTGGGACAGAGACGCAGAACAAGACAGACAGAGAGAGAAAGCGAGACAGAGTTCCCTCTCAGCATTATTCAACCGTCTCGGCTAATAACTAACTTTGTATTCTTTTGTAAAGCCATATTTTTCCAAAATAAGATCACTAAGGTTGACTTTTAACAGGAAAAATACAGCCTCTAAAATAAAACACTAAAACTGGGGGGCAAAAGGAAATGCAGCGATCACGTCTTCAGCTACAGTAATGTGATTACTAGCTGAACCGTCACCTCACTGACATTTCTAAGTACATACAGCATGAATAACTCTGAATAAATCATCAGTGTATATATTTTTAACTCTAGAACTGAGCAACTGGATGCAAGATTTCTTGATGAAAAATAACATCAGGTATTGAAATCACATCATACCAAGTATGAAGACTGGAAGCTATTTGGGAGGTTGTAATTGATGACAGGAATGCATCCTCATTAAAACTGCAATTCAGATGGGCACAAGGACACTTTCAGCAATAAATGAAAACTATGTATATCTATGCACATTTTGTAACAACTTCGATCTCAGTGTCCAAAAAGATAAAATGTCCGTCTGTGATCCACAAAACCGCTCAGAATTCTAAGAATGGTCTAAAACAGAGGTGGGCACACTTTTTTGACTAGTGGACCACAATGGCTTCTTAAATTTGACAGAGAGGCTGGACCAAGAGCAAATGGACACATCTCCATTGACAAGTACTTTGCCAGGCGGGAGTTAACTGGATGCTCAAATGAAGGTGGGCGGCAATGCCGTCATTCAGAGGGTCCCGTCGTGTCCCATGACGTCATAACCAAACTGGGCGCCGACGCAAAGTGCAAAATATCAGAGAGCTCAGAGAGGAAGACACCTCAACAACAACCCCTGCAAAACCTCCGCCTGTCTTCCCTTCACCAACAACAGCTGACATCAAACGTTCAAGGGTTGTGTTCTGGTTCTCCGCGGAGGGCAGCTCACGTGACGGCACATCAAAGACGGACCGAACCCGCCTGTGACCACTGGCGACGAGGCGACAAGGCTCGGATGAGCCGCCTCTGGGCTGATCAGACCAAGGCTGTGCTGTTTTGGCACGTGGACGTGGCTTTTGTTTGGTGAAGGCAGAGAGAGAGAGAGACTGAAATGGAATGAGTCCAGAATCCACTGCATTTATTTAACGTATCCATCTGGAAAGGAGCTGGAGCCCATTGCAATTTTTTTTTTTAACCAGGTTAGCCCTTTTTAACTAATCTCTGACTAAACACTTGGAAAAGGCAGCACAGAAAATATAGATTCAACCCCCAAACGTCTCAGTGCGTTTCTTTTTTCTTCCTTATTGCAAAGAGATCAAGCAGTTGAGCACCTTCACTTCACACTTCACTTCCAGCTTTACTTGCAGCTCTTTGGCTTTTAAGATTAGCATGCAACAGCCACTTCCTGTTTTTGTGGTAAGTGCGAAGGTCAACTAAAAGTTAACTGAATTGAATGAAACCTTTTAGACATTTCAGAGTTAAAAGCTCAGTAAGCAGCGGCTCCAAAGGCCTAAAGAAACCTCAGATGACCGAGTTAAAGAAAATGTCTCATAGAGAAGAAGGAGGATTTGAGAGACGATTAATTTTGCTGCCTCTCTGAAGAATTGGAGCTATCCAAGTCCAAACACTCTCCGGCGATAACGCCAAGAAATCTTAGAGCGTGCGATATTTACGACTTGGATATAAATCACCCTCATTGCAGGCTTACTTTGAATTATCAGGAAAAATAAAATAGAACTGTGCAGAAGTTTTATGACATGCTCAGCGATTAATATTGTGGCAAATGCAGATTTGCCCTGCATTGTTAGATGCTCAGCCCTCCTGATTGCAGGGTCAATGTGTTGTGGTCACTTGTGCAGGAAGCGACGTAGAAAACTTTGCCACGACGGCTGGAAAAGGTTCCAGATCGAATGGCCGGATCATAAACAACATTGGCGGTGCCACAAGCGGAGTGATGCATGAGCAAACGTCTGCCTCTTTGTGATGTAACTGTGTGTTTGCAGATTTTATTGTGACATTAAAAACATGAAAGAACAGGAAGGGAACCTTGCATGCTAGCAATTGTGTTTGATGTTAATCCTCCCCATCCACCCTGATAAATCAATTGCATATTGGATGGTTTGCAGTGTTAAAATGTCTAGATGGTTTGTTTGAGAGGATTGTATTGTGCAGAATTTCACACTTGCTGCAACAAAACCTTTTTAAAAATCCATTGAGATTGATGCAGTTTTATTGTTTGTAATTTGTTTGTGCAGCTCAGTCGGAAAAAAGGTTGTGGGTGTTGAGGTTGATAAGTAGGTTCTGCTGCCACATCCTGTTGCACAATGAACCAATCAAGCAGTGGATTATTATGGCCTCTCTTTTCAGTTTGATCAGCAGCCAGATTTGTTATAGATATAAATGTTTGAGACAAAATTTGAAATGATTGAACAAAAGTTTTTTTCCTCTTTGCTCTTTCGTTGAAACCAACACTGTCCTTTACGATCGACTAACCCCGCACACATTTTGTATTGATTTTGTTCATCCAACACCAACTGTGCAGGCCCAGAGGTTTATGTTTGGAGCGTGTGCATTTCCTTCCTGTTGGCTGCGGTCACATGTAGCGCGCGGCGAGCAACACATGTCTGTCATGATGACTACATGTGCTGGGTGGTCTCTGCTGTGAGCAAACATCGCTACGCCCATAGCAACGCGATAATTAGTTGCTGATTCGGAATGGATGTGTGTTGGATGACGGCATGTTTTTGCATTTGTTTGTTTGTGCAACTCACGCAACTACGGGTCTCTTTTGAAGGTATAGGGTTTTTGATGAAGAAGGTTAGAATGTGGTCGGTGTGAAGTCGATTTGACTTGGGGAATGCGATGAATTGAGAAAATTGCATAAAATCACTAAAATTTTTATGAAAAGCAAGCAACAAAACAGTTAACTGTTCCCGAAGTTTAGCTTGGAGCTAATGATCAGAATGTGTGTCATCCTCTTCTGACAGTTGAATATATTTACATGTCATTATATGTGATTGACTGCAAGATCTGGTGACTGTTTCCAGAAATGTGTCTGTTTCAGAGTATAGCGATCCATCTTTCAAACATTCACAAGAAAAAGAAAAAGGTTTTGGCTTTTAGAACGGCAAGGCTTTGAGTTGGGTTGAAATGACACAACAGATAATCGTGATCCAGCAGAACATGGCAGGTCGGAGATTTCCGATGTCGTTCTTATTTTGTTTAACTTATTGAACTTGCGATTTGTGGTTTTCGCTGGCATGAAAATCTAGGGAGAGCCTCTTGACTGACTGTCATGCAGTCACTGTTTAGCTGCTATGCTGGAGAACAAGAACATCCTTGTCCACTCTTGCAGGCCACTGTTTGGTATGTACCAGCTGCTTTACGTATACAGTCATTTTTCAGTCCATTACGTTCAATAAAGCAAACTAACGTGTTATTTCCTTTCTTGTCTTGGGTTAGAGACTTTATCTACACAATATGGAATATCACTCTTCTCCTTGCCTCCATGTATGGCTCCAATAACTGATCTAAGTGTTTTATATGCAATTACATATTTCAAACAAACAAACAAACAAAACAAACCATCCTGATTGCCGGCTAAACCACAGTCTCCTTGTCTCGGTTTCAAATAAAACATTTTTGCCTGTCTCATCAGTCACTGAGGTAATAGGACCCAGATGGCACAGTTGATATAAAAGCCATGTAATTTCATACGTCGGGCCCATGAAAGAACCAGAGTAGTCTGAATCAGGGCACTGTACCCTTCCGTAAAACCAAACCAAGATAAGGCAATCCTGATCCCCATAAAGGCGTTCTTGCTTTAAACAGGGATTTCATTACTTTCCAATTAAATCTGATTGATGGCCGAGTCGTTCGTGCGAGTGGGCAACACTTTTTTTTAATGAACAAAGAATAGTCAGACTTGTTTTAAATATAAATGCAAAGATGTTCTAGTTACGTCACAAAAAACAGGAAACAACTCATCGTGACGCTTTCAACTATCCAAATAGACGAGAGGATTGTTGAGACACCTGTGTGCTCTTGATATGCTATGTTTCCTAAAAGGAACAATGCTGCTGTAATTTTTTATCACACTCAAAGCATAAGAATCACATTTTTAACTACCAGTTGAGCCATGCAGCAACAGCTTCTGGCTTCATGTTGGTACAATTTGAGGGCTTAAATACACTGAACGCCCTTTTTTCTTTCCTCAAATAGAAAATAACCATCCTCATTCAGTCTTGCAGCCACCTTTTTCCCTGAGGTGTGACGTTCAAATGATTTTTTTCATGTTTAGTTTTATTATGTCTACGGAGTACCTTGACATCCTGTTTTATTTTGAAAATGCAACCATTCTCTTGTGTCAGATAACTTTCCCGTCCCTCTGATTGTCTTTCCCCACCCTAATTGTTTCCACCTGTTCCCTGCTACACTGTGTTTATAAAAAGTCTGTGTTTCTCTTTATCTTGTGGCACTTCCTCTCCTCTTCCATGTCACAGATCCAGCAGCTACTCCACATCAACTTTGATGGTCAAGCCAGGTTTTGCATTTACTTTACCTTTTTTGTGTTCTATTGCTATTTGTTTCTTCTGAATGAGTGGTTTTTAATTTCTACTTCCATGTTCTCCTTGAGGGTGACTTTTTTTAATTATTGTAGTTGGACAATTTTCCTCCTTAAGCTCAATGAGAGGGATTTTCTTTTTAAAAACCCTTCATTAATGAGCTTGAGTTGTATGTGAGTCTTGCCTTTGGGTTCAGGTCCAAGTTCAGTCGTGAATTGTTCCTGTTTCCTATTTCTCTCCTTCTGAAGCTAGAAGGGCATTGCAAGGAGCATTCTTTTCATTCTCTCCATCCATCACAACTAACAGGAATGTGATCAGTTATGTAACACTCAACTTTACCATGGAGTCTGGCAAGGCGGTTGTAGGATTCTTCTGAATTGAAATCTCAGGGATCCAGGTGTCCTGTGAAGTTATTCCATCCTTGTTGAAAAGAACATTCATTCCCCAATATGGTTAACAGAGACACCACAAACCAAAATTTGGTGTTATGTCTTCTGGCTGTTGGTTTGTTTTCATATTGAGCGGTTTTACAGTTGACAAAGTCAGAAAGCTGATTATTTTATTGCTGCACATGATTCATCGTACAAGTCACTTTCTTTGGCATTTTTGAACATAACAATAAGCTGTGAGCACAGAAGATGTTTTTTTTTGTTTTTTGTTTTTTAAAGACAGACTAAACTTTGAGAATCAAAGAGCAGACATCCTGAAAAATTCTTTGAAAAATGCACTTGAAGATACCAGCCTGCAATATTGTAATGTGCAAAAAAAAGTCAGCAAATTTTGTAGGACAGATTATATGTTTTCTGTGAGGAGTAACAGATGCAGAATTGAAGACTACAATGTTCATGTAACGTAAACACGAAGCATCACTTTTACCACATGTCACACTTTACCCTTTTCTCCAGTGATTCCAACATACATGCACTCACTTCTCACTTCTTTTATCCACACTGTGTTGCTTTGGACTGATGACCCTTGGTACTTAAAATATCCCATCATCTTCTTCTCCACTCCCTGTAACATCATCCATTCATTCCGCTTGGGACTCACTGACTCACACACACACACACACACACACACACACACACACACACACAAACACATGTTTTTTTGTCTTGCTGCAGCCAACCTTCAGTCCTCTTCCTTTCAGGGCCTTTGTAGCTCCACCTTTCCCCCCATGTTCTCCCTGATCTCACTACAGATCACAATGTCATCTGCAAACATGGGGATTCCCGTCAAATTTCATCTGTCAACCTGTCCATCACCATGTCGGACATTAAGGGGTTCAAGACGGATCCTTGATCTACAAAATTTGTCTTATTTCTCTTAATTTCTTTATCATGCATAGGTCAACTAAGCCATTATGTTTCTGTCAACAATCTTATTCCAAAACAGAACTATGTGTCAAAGAATTTGGTCACACGATAGTTTTGTCTCCCTTTAGCGCTATGAACCAGTATGACTGATACCAGATCACTCTTACGTCAGTACATCGTCCACTGTCTCAACTTTTTCTTGACATAGACTTTTACCACTTAAGAATTATATTGTCAAAGACCAAAACCAGAAACCTCGGCCTTTGAGCAAGGCCACTTCTGGGGCTCTATATCAGCTGTAGAAAGCTGAGCTCAAGTCCCCAACAGTGGTGCGAGACTGAGGCAGCATTGAGCTCTCTGGGCTCAGACATACTTGTGTGAAGCCGCCTGCTCAGTTCACTGGGGTCAGTCTGAGGATGTGCGTTGTTTGCACTGCAAAGCCACCCTGCTGCCAAAGTTAGCTGCACCAACCTTTCAGAGCTCTCGCCAGAATAAAAAAACAAAAAAAAAAACAAATAGCATTTAGGGGAAGTCTGAGATTTTTTTTTCCTCTTCTTCTTAGGACTGTAATGTATTAGTGAACACGGGGTGTTTATCTTCAACCTCAGTGGGTTTATGCTGTGTTGGATTACGACACCAGCAAGTGTTCCGTCCAGATAGTAAAAGTGCTTCAACTTGAGATTTTGTTCACATGTAAAGTTCACAAGCATCTGCATTCAAACGTGTGCACAAGAACAGCACGAGGGACGGCGTGTGAGTGTGTGATTCTTGACACACTCCCAGCTTCCTCATCCACTCCTCGCAAAGGCACTTGTCTGGTCACAGCACAGTAATTCATTGTCTGACAGCTGTTTTCTTTTCTGTGAGGCTGCCCTGCTTGGATCCTGGGGTGTAATTCCACACACAAGGCCAGCTGGAGATTTTCCTGAAACAAAAAGAAGGGGGCTGAGAGCCCAGCGCTGACACATCCGCCAGCAAATAGGACCGATAGAACCTCGGTGACCTAGAAATTGACAAACGTCCCCTGAAGTTTGTTTGCATCCACTTGCTTTTATGACAAATTCCATAAACTAAAATGTTTAGCAGATTTAAAATCTGATCAGAATTCAAGAATGGAATTTTTTTTCTGAAAGCGCCAAAAATGTTGATGTGGATCTGTTTAACCTGAATTTTTGGTTTCATTGAGAATAATTTCTGAAATGTTTTGCGTCTAATGTCCAAATTTTAGCCAGTTACACAAAACAAAACAAAACAAAATAACAGAATACCGTCACATAAGTCTTTGATAAACAGGCTTAGACCTATTCCTCTTTCACTTTTTTTTTCTTTCTGTGAATTCACCTACAGCCGAGATTTGGCCTTTGATTTAAAAATCAACCTTTGGTTATCTTTATGGTTGCGTAGACACAATCTTGCAAGGCGCTATTTACCCAGGCAAAATGAATTGTATCTGCAACGTCCATTGACTTGTTCAGGCAACCGGAATTAAACAGTAAAGCATGCACACACGTAGAGACAGAGGCGCGTGCACACACACACACACACACTAACACAAACTTCGAAATTTCACTCAACCAGTGTTTCAAATTATGTGCCTGCAGTGCATTTACACTATGGAACAGCCCACGTCAGAGAAGCTGAAGGGCAAGCTCCAGACTGTAAGGCTTTGACTGCCAGGTCTCTTTGATGAGTCATGAGCAGAACCCACTTTACGATCTTTTTCCCGTTCATTTCCTGTCCTGATGACCAAAGCTCCCTGGCGATAAGCCCGTTACAAGGCCCCTGCACAGTTTGGACGCTATCCATTCCTGTTATGTGCAGAGAGGATGGCTGCACCTCATAGAGCAGGTCGTCAGGTGAGAGGCCTGAAGTGATTCTCCCCAGATAAAGTTTAGCACTATTTTTATGTGGCTTTGTATTGGCACTACTTTCCTATCAAAACAATTCTAAAATAAATAATGCTTAAGGTTTTTTTTTTTTTTTGTTTTTTTTTTAAAGTAGTAGTCTTTTGTCCATGGGAAATTGAAGTAACGCTAAACAACTGCTTAGGCAAACTTCACCTCGTCTTAGGAATTTCTTGGCGGAATTTTTGATAAATTTGGTGCCAACTTCCATTTGAAACCCACTCAAATTTCAGATTTTTGGGCAAAGTGGTGAAGCTTACATTGGCAGATCTCATAAAACATGTTTTGTTAGTAATTAAAAAAAAATGCAAAACAAGTTCACAGACTTTGACAAATTGCTCATCAATGGCTAAAAAAAACAACATAAAATTAAGTCAGACATTTTGAGAAAATCCAGATGAATGATCTCATTGAAACATTGCAGTTCTGGGCTGGCAGATCAGAGAAACATTCTGTCTTTCCTCTCAGATTTGGTCCTTTGTGCTCCACCAAAAAACACAATCAAGGCAGCATTTTGAATTTGAAGTGTTTCTTCGGCAATTGCAAAAGATTTAAGAATGTAATGTATTTAATCTGCAAAAAATAACTATGTAACTATAGAAAACTAATCTGGAATACCCTGGGAAAACTAGTAAAACAGTGTGATAAAAGAAGTCAAGATTTAAAACTATAATGGTGCAAAAAAAAAAAAAATTGCTTGTGAGACTTTTTAGGTGCCTTAAAAGTCCTCACTGAACATGAGCCTCCATCTGATGCACAGCAGCATGTACGTTCTCTCGGTGGTAATTGCAGTTCACTTTTAGCTCCCACTCGTCCCTTAAACCTTGACACCACCTGTTAAGTTTAACTGCCAAAGATTTTCCTTTGATTACAACTGACACTTTTTGTTGATTTACGAATTAGGGGTTAATTGTCTTTTTTCACGCAAAAGCTATACCCCTTCCTGTGTCTTAGTGTTTCTTTGAATCTACCCAGTAATAATAATGCATTATTTATTTCTATCTAAAGTTAGGTTAGGTAGTTGACACCCAGTGACACCCTTAACACACTTGTGGGAACCACAGAGAGCCAAAGGAATTGCGCTTGAAAAGGTTATAACTGGAGCACTGACGGACACTTTTAAAGATAAGGACTACCAGGAGCTTGGTGTTAATGTTTTATTGGCCCAAAGTAGCAATTTTCAACATGCCTCTCAGCTGAAGCGCTCATTAAAGCTAAAATTGCATCAGTTAAAGGCTTATGAACCACTGTATCGCAGAAGCCTGACGGTGAAAGCATTGGCTCCCAAAAGTGACCGCTTTTTCCCTGAAAGTCTTCATATGGAAGCGATGGAGTAACACTTAGATGTGAAAACCGGCGAGGCACGGCTATACTTACCTGGATAAAGATGACAGTAATTATCAGGTTTTCCATGGCCCGTACCTGTGCGAGTGGAATCCCTACCACTCAGCGCACACCTGCCTCAGCACAGGTAAGTACAACCCTGCCGCAGCGGAGCAGTTTCTCAACTCAAATGACAGATGCTTCCACAGCATCAACACATTTGGAAATAGATGTCCACTGGTAGGAACATGGTCCTAATTCCTGGAACAGGGAAAAATTCCAGCTGCTGTACTTTTTGAGGGACTACCATTTTCAAACCAAACCAAAAGAGACAGCCAATAATAATAATAGTAATAATAATAATAATAATAATAATAACAACAACAACAACAACAGATTACAAACAAAAAACAGACTAAAAACTCAACAAGGCCAAAATTTGCTGAGAAAAAAGTCACACTGTACTTTTTTTTTTTTGTGGGGGGGGGGTCTCAAGATAAAGAAGACTTTAACAAAAGAAGATTTGGCTTTACACGCTGAAGACGGCGGTCACAAGATCGAAACCCAGCGTGAACCAGAGGTACAACACTTGTGTGTGAGTGCGTGTGTATTTGTGTGCGTGTGTCCAAAACAAACGAAACCCAGACAAAAATCAAGACAAACCTAAAATCATCGAATACAACAAACAAACTGGCATTGCGTCCGTTTAATTTCCGAGCATTTAAATCTTCAGAGCATTTGGAATTTCCTTCAACTGAGATCAACAGGAAGTATCAAACAGGTGCAGTAAGTGGAGCTAGCTCACTAGCTCCACTTTCCTTGTTTTCATTGTTGTTTGTTTATTTGGTGCATGAGGTTGCTGGTTCAAATCTCCCCCAGCACTGTTTTTTTTGTTTATTTAAGATAGTGAAAATCCTCAGAGAGTGACAAGAGCTTTAAAAAAAAAAAAAAAATTCTAAAATTTGCTAGGTTACAAAAAAACAAAAATGGGCTCAAACTCATAGAAATGACTTAAATAACAGCTATGAATTAAATAAGGGGACTGAGCACAAACTCTCAACAAGCATAAAATTTGATTCTGATTCTGAAAAAGTCATAGTATACACTTATGTCCTTTTATGTTTCTGTGTTTTTCTGAGCGTCACAACTGTGTGTGTTCGCCAATCATAAAATGAATGAAAGAGCACAATATCACAACATGTCTGAAATTCTGTGAAAAAAGTCACCCCATACACTTGTGGTCTAGTTTTTTGGTTTTTTTGTTGTTGTTGTTTTTTTGGAAAATTGGCGTCAAGGCTTGGATTTTGCTGAAACACACAGATGAGTGTTCCTTGAAACAAAGAAGGTGAAAGAGACCAAAATTTCAACAATGTCTGAAGATTTTTTTCAAAAAAGGTCAGACTTTACACTTAATGTTTTGTTTTGGGTTTTATTTTTCCAGAAAAAAGGGCAAGTTGAGAGAGAAGGACAAGAAAATGAAACCTCATCTCATCAGGACAGATATCTCAGGCTGGAGGAAGCCTGACTGTGGTCCTTGAGCTCCTTGGTTCAATTCTCTACCAACACCTTGTGGTTTCCATCACAGACAAAGCCACAACACAAACATGATAAGACATAGATAAGATAAGACATTTTTTATTGTAAACATTGACAAGGTTATTTATATTGATTCAGGAAACCAATGACTGTTTTATCCAGGAATGTCTAGTGATTGAATGCCACAGCAGGCCAAGATCCAATGGTAACTGTCTTAACTCAAAAATATTCACCACAAATCTCTATTGTTTATAAAATCATTTATTTTGAAATGGACAAAGCTATTTATTTCGTCTTTTTTGTCTTTCCAAAATCAAGAGATCTGTCATATTTCTTTTTTGTTGTTGGCCAGCAAATATACCATATATGTGGGAAACTTTCAATACAGTTTTATTAGTAACATTAGAAAATAGCACATGCATTATCAGCATCTATCTATGCTATTTGCAACACTTCTAAAGATTTCTGCGCTTAGGTTTTAGATACCTGGATATTTTTTTTGCCCCTAAAAAAAACTGTAACTTCAGTCTTACAATGACATCAAAAAAAAAGTATTTTGCTCAGTGTTATCTCTTAAGCCCTACTAACAGGTGTATTGAGGCCCCAATCTAAGGTTTTAAGGTAAAATACTCATTTGCCTTGCTTAGTGCTGTGACTATTGCTTTTGCCCCCATACAGGCCCTCTCAGCTCAGCTTCATGAAGTCATTGTGTCGAAGTTACGGTCCAGTTTGAGGTCATGGGGCTGATGAGTTCGCGCTGAGGAACCCAAGCGGGTTGTTTTGGAACGCAGCCGCGTTGATCCTCACATGTTGACAGCCTCGCACAAAAATCTGGGAAGCAAAACATTTGGGGAGTGGTACGAATAGGGTGAGAGATTACAGAGGACTCAACGTGGAGTTACAGAGAGGTGGAATAGAGAGAGAGAGGGAGTGCCTACATCTGGTCCTGCTGGTGGTTGCCATGCCAAGCTCCACGCAGGCATTTTATCAGTTTCTAGGGTTTCAATTTATCCTGGTGTGGTGAGTTTCTGTCAAAAACACACACACAAACAAAAACAAAAAAAAAAAAAACCTTGTAAATGTTCTTTGTGAGGAGGTTTCGAGTAAAGGGAGGAGCTGAAGGTTGAACCGTCTCAGCAAGATTGAGGATGAAAGAGATTTGAAGTCTGAAAAGTCTCTCCGCTTGATTGAGTTCATGCAGGCGAGTAGCAATAAGTAGCTAATAAGCCAATGCTGGGGCGGGGGATAGGGGTATGCTTTGCATGTGACATGTACATTGTTTGTCCAATCACCTTCCAATATGGGCCGTCTCCAGTTTGGCCAAATGTGACTGTTGATGGACTCTCCCCAAAGAACATGAGAAAGATTTCAAAGCTGAAATGCGAAACATCCATCCGTGCCTTTAATGCACCCTTACTCAAGTGTTAAATTACACTTAGTGGAAAAAAAGTCAGCACAAAAGACAATATTTGGTTATTTGGACGTATATGCCCCGTGCTCTCCTCAACACCCTATCAAATGTCCCGGCCCTCCTCTCCTATATTTTGAGAGGGCACCGCTGGTCCCTTTGCACAAACCACAGTGGACTGAGAACAGGCATCAAACGATGGCCGTCGAGTGCAGCTGCAATCCCCGCTACAGCCACAACGACATAAAACCTGACGTATGTAACCGCATGTGCAGTTGTCGCCTATTTTATGACGCGGTGCTATAACTGTACACACTCAGGCCCACCACAGAGCTTTTGTTCAAAGCTTCCTGGCTGCAGATGCTCCTCAGCTGAAACAATAAAAGGGATCAGTGTTTCACTTTTCTCCCCTTTTGTGCCAATATTTGTACTTTTCGTTCTTTCTTTCCATTTTTTTCCTTCTTTTTTTTTTTTTTTTTTTTTTTTTTTTTTTTACTGTATCCTTCTCATCGTCCAGTTCCTCCCTCTGCTGTTTGATTCCATTGTGTGCTTGGTTTCCAGACATGAGAAGAATCTAATGCTGCTTTTTATTAGGCATGGCCGCAATGACCCGGTGCAGTGATCGAGTCATCATGTCCCTTTCCAAAACAGGAAACACCATCACCTATGGTAAGCCAACTAATACAGAATGGCTGTCTCTGATTACAAAGTTTCAGCCTCACAGATCGAATTTTGTTAAACATGGCAGCGGGCTTTGCGGATCGGCCTATGGAGACATAACAAAAAACATAGGTATTGCCTAATTCAGCAGAGGGTCCAGGTTCAAGCGTCCATAAACGCGTTGCGTCCAAGTGGTCAAAGGGATCTGACGATTCCTAAGCCGCAAGCGAGGGAGACACTTCCAAAAGGAGAAGCATTACTGCTCGCTATCGGCCAATTGCGACAGATTCTTGGTTCTCCGTTAGGTACTTTCAGTCTGCAGAGATTGAGCAACGTGGTCCTCGGCACCAAAAACAAGCGCTTTGAAATGGAACTGCACAATTCAAAGTGCTCCATGTGGCTGCAGGCTGTCTGGGGTACTGTGGGAGAGACAGCCACTTTGTATTCTCACTGTGTCACACACTGACAGCGTTGGGGAGGAGAAATCTTTGAGGTTCATGTTTCCTAACCCTCTTCATCAATTAATTCATGCGTTGAGCCTATGTGCCTTCAGTCCAAGTCAGCAAAATCTGTCCATTGGGGTTTGTGTAACCCCTGGAGAAAGAATGTCACTCAACTGGTGTGTAAGATTTGAGATGCTGTTGTGATGATTTTATGGAATTATGTAGAGATACACGCTAAAAGTCAGATATTGGGTGCAAAAACAGTCCTGTAATCACACCAAAACCTGCTGTCACGAACCAAAGCAAAAATTAACTGCTGACGCTGTCATAAATGTGGACCTTACTGCATGTTTATACTCAGTTATAATAGGTGAAGGTCAAGGTCTGATGAGAAAGTTTTGTGTGGTCCCAATTGTCTCTGTATAGTGTTATAGCATCCCGCCGGTCACTGCTTTAGTTTTTATAGTGCTTAAAATATCATCCGGTCTTACAGCTCATATCACTATTGTTTCTATTAGCTGAAGACAGCTGCTTCAAATTAAAACACTCTTTCAAAAAAGAAGCCAGGACTGAAAGGCTTTCATGAGGTAGTGGAAAGCTCGAAGTTATATTAAAAGCAAATAACCGATTTAATAATGATAATTATATATAGATGTTTTGCAGAAAGGTTCAGTAAATGATTTGTTAGCCACAAAAGTGAAGCCAGATTGAAGCCTGAAGGTTGAGTCATGGAGTCTCTTTCTATTTGTCTTTCCTTTTATGAAATTAAAAAAGGAGATTTTCCTGACTCAAGTTTTGATTCAATTGGTTCGAGGTTGAATAAAGCTCAGAATCACAAATCTTCCTGTCCCAGTGTGTTCACAATCTAATGCAGCTGTACATGTCTGCACATATGAGGTTCATGCCTGTGTGCACCAGTACGCATATATGCACATACTTGGCAATGACACTCCCCTTTATTCTACTGTAAATCCTATGGAGAGCTGTCTTCTTCAAGTGGGCACTTGCCTGTTTTGGCTTCCATATGACTGCCTTAAAAAAAAAAAAAAAATTAGCCACATATGCTGGATAAACTGGATGAAGATTTTAAAATACTAAAATGTCAGTAAGAAACCTGCAATCCATTCGAGAAGAAGTGAATCTGTAAGATCTGAATGATGTTACATGAGAGTGTTTGGATTTGATGAAGAATGCAGCTCAACAGCCACATTTTTATTTTCATTTACTCTGGCACCTTAATAGTCTTTATTTAGACCTGTTTTCTAAAGGTCTTGCATCCAATGTAATTGCGACTGTTTGGTGCACGTGAGCAACAAAGCACCGGTGGAGCTATTTTAAAACACATGCTATGGTTTGACTGAAGCACCTTGATCACATTTCCCCTTGGCGGGGAAGACGTGGTGCACACACGAACCCAGTGACTGGAGGACACCAGCAACCACAGCAGCCTGAGTGCCAGCCAGGATCAACTCACTCAGTCACAATGGAGGAGAACTGCTGGAGCAGGTTCAAATCGCACACGTCCAGGTGGCCGCTGCCAGAGAGCAGAATGGATGAGGGCGGCTGCTCTAGCCAGAGGTGTTTGCAAAGCGAGCGATCGACTGGGACAGTGACGGAACATTTCTAATGCACCGAAGGAACCTCCCATACCAAACCTCAGACCTAAGATGTGCTGAATTCCAGCATAGAAAAGATAAATCTTTGTGAAAGCAGCACTGTTTTTGGTAAGGATGAGTCAGCCTTCGCTTGTGTGAACCTGCTTTGGAAAGCTCCCTCAGTGACCCTGTAAATCAAACATGTTTTCAAGATCGGACAGTTTTTTTTTTTTCTTCCCTCTTCTTCTTCTTCCACGGTGGCTGCAGCTCTCCTGAAGGGAGAAAAGGATCGTGCGGTAAAATTGTTAAAGTGAAGGAGCACTCAGGAGGGTTAAAAGGGCCATATTTAAACCTGAGCTTAAACCCTGAGGACAGATGGTGCAGCTGTCTGTATTTTAAAGCAGGGGAATGGAAGGGAAAGCGTCGGAAATGAGATTCTTATGCACCACACAGTAACTGTGTGGCATGTAGAGACATAGCAGGGAGAGTGAGTGAGTTCTTACAGTGCCTGTTAATGCACAAGTCCTTCCTTCAGCCTGCACGAGCTAATTTGTTTTCTTTTATCAGACAGGTTGATCTCCCTGTGGCCATTTGTCAGTAAGGGTTGTGTCAAACATCTCCCGAAACTGCATTGAAAGTTCCATCTTTTAACAAATCCGCCTTCAAAACATGAGCGAGTCCTACTTATATATGTGCTACGTAATCTAGCAGGTGGGAACAGAAATTGAAATGTTTCTAATCAGCTGCGTCGTAGAGTCGCCCCCGCCAACGTCACACCAAGCGTGACGAGTGTCGAATGCAAGAATGACTAGCAAGTCAATGTACGGTCACGGACAATGTCGCCCCAGCGGACGCGTTTCTCTTGTCGGAAGCGACTGATGCTTCTGTCGCATCGTCGCATCATCTCTCGATGTGGAAAAATTGAACTTCTCGGGTGAAATCGCGCCGCGTTTCGTGCTATTACGCCAGCGGTGCGTTCATTGGAATTAAGGGAGTAGGAATCCGAACAAGAGACCCCAGCAATGAACCAGTTGAACTACAATGACTCACTGCCTTGCCATGCATAACCTGTTCACTGTCTGCAGCATCTGCAGGTACGGCAGGGTAGATCCTTGAAAGCATGAGATGCAAAACTACAGGGTTTCCCCAAGATCCAACATTAAGGTTTACACAGCCAATGGCCTCGTTATCATTAGGGGTGTCAAACAATAATTTTTTTTTAAAAATCGCGATGAAGCTCTGCATTACCATAGTTAACGGCAATTAATCTTGTTTTGATTTGCGTATTTAAAATTTGTTTTTTATTTTTTACATCCATCTTTTTTTATTTCCATCTTTTGTATTATTTTTCCTTAAAAACACCAAACCTCCACCCATTTATTACATATGCATTTTGTTGAATGAAGCTGAATGAAACAAAACATGACTCCTGTCATGAAACAAAAACAAATATGTCAGGAGGATGTCAAGAACACTTTTCTTTTTAAATATAAACACAAAGAACCACAAGGAATAAGGAAAACCGTATTTCTGTCCTAAGTTGAATCAAACATCTTTTGCGATCTGCTCCAAAAAACAAAAGTCAAAGTTAAGATTTGTGCTCACTGCAGTGTACTAGGCTGTTTGTGTGTCATCGTCAACACTCAATACTCCTTGGCCCAGTGCATTAAAATGCTGTATGTTTCCATGGCATAGATGATGGCCGTCTTGTTGAGTGAATAGTTGTAGACTGTCCTTATTTACAATCGGGAGCCAATTTATGTATTCTGAAATTTACAGGATGCTGTGTGTGTTTAATTTCCTGTTTGGGCCTATCTTATCTATGTGGATTGACACCAACTGGGAGTGAAGTCATGGTGAAAATACACTAGGCGGTTCTTCGAGTTCTGGGACACGTGTTTCAGAAATGCCAAGACCACATGACAAATGCAAATGCAAGGAGTCATCAGACAATGGATGCAATTTGTTCCACAAATTTTGCAGCAAGGCACTGGTACAGTAGATGCTGGAGGTTGTCTTTATCAGATTGACTTTAGGTAATCTTATATCTGAAAATATTCAAATGCTTCCTGTTTTATTCTGAAAATGTTACTATCCTCTTTATAACCTTCCTATTGTCTGTGTCCCATCAGTCTGATTGTCTTTCCCCAACCTGTTGTTATTTACATTTTTTTTTCTTTAAGAGTAAGTTTTTATTTGAACTTGTTTTCTTGTTTTTTTAAAAAACAAAAAAACAAAAAGTACAATTTTCAGTTGAAATGTGTCTGGATTCAGGTGCAGGCTCAGTTGTACCACATAGCAGGAATGCTTTCATGTTGCTTTTTTTTTTTTTTTTTTTTTTTGTCCTGAGCAGGACTTCCCAGAAGCTGAGTAATGAGGTGATGGTAAGAGTGTGGACCCATTATCGGCTCAGCGCGCTGCCTCTCTGGGTTCTCTGGACCTGGCACCAAGCATCCAGCTGAAATGACGGACAGGCTTGACTCTGCGGGAGCTGCAACCAGGCCTGGGTTTGCACTCCACTGTCAAAGCTGTGGCATCAGACCTGCTAGTCATCGTGTGAGTGAAGAATCATCATCTCATTTACAGTCCATCCCTTAATAGAGGAGCATGGCTTATTTTTGGAGTTACAGGAATCGCTTAGATGTTCCAGTAAATGTCCGTTTGAAACAAAAAACACAGATCGGATTTTTACTTTTTGAGAATGTCTCATCAATGCTTGTTTATTCACATCATCATCATCATCATCATCATCATCATCATCATTATCATCGTCATCATCATCAAACACCAGTGGCATAAGGTAATCACAATCTAAGCTATACTTCAGTCAACACATTGAAATGAGAAAACATGGAATTCCTCTGGTTGTCTCAACCTTTCCAAACTATCTTTTGTTAATGTGTGTAAAAATCAGGATAATAGTTTTGTCTTGACCCACAAAGTAAATGCAAAGATGTTTCAAGTGCATGAAAAGTGCTATTTTTTTGGAACAATATAACACTTTCATGAATCATCATATTTATGAGAAAAATCCAAAGTTGCACTGCCAGAGGTACACAACTGTAAAAGTGGATTATTTCAATTAATCAATTAATCGAACATCTAGTAAAATGAATAAAACTGTGTTAATGGTTTTGATAATGATGATAAAACAAGTTATAAAGCATCTAATGTGTGTGTGTGTGTGTGTGTGTGTGTGTGTGTGTGTGTGTGTGTGTGTGTGTGTGTGTGTGTGTGTGTGTGCGCGCGCATGTATCTGTATCTCTGATGATGCAGTTACAGAAAAGAAAAATTGTACTGAGACACAATGAGAAGCGTTTTTCCAACGATGTGCCGGTTGCAAGCTGGAGAAGTTTAAAATTAGAAGGGTCAGAGAGTTCGGCACCTCCAGCTCTATATAGATTCAGTAAAACAGCTTTCATATGACCAGAAGCTGGCACAGCACATCCCAACAAACATACCCCAAAACTGGCCAGGCACCATGCAGGCTTTTCCCGGAATTATTTCGAGAAATCTGAAAAGATTTTTTTGTGTTGCCTCTGTTTTTGTTTCAGCAAGACAATGATGTATTTGTTTATAGTCGTCACCCACTGGGTTTATTAATCTAATACGACAAAAACAATTAACCTCAAATGTGCATTCAACTTGGGTGACCTGCGTGGTGAGAGCTTCCCATAAAACAGATCTTACCCTTCGCTTGGCTCAATTAAACAACTGTAATTTTCAGTATTCCAAATTGAAACCATGAACATTTTGTCTTTCAAGTCATCTTGCATAAAACATTAGTACAAATGACTGCCTCACTGTCAGAGGCACATTAAAAGAACGCCAAATCTGAAGGTTTGATGTGTTTGTTTTATTTTTTAAGTAAATAGAACACAAGAACAAAGTTTTTTTTTTTTAAGGAGCCTGTATTAGATTGATTATTTTGCTGAAATAAGCAGCTGCTGAGTTAGCATTTTTTAAATTAATGCTGAAAATGTGGCAAGTAGCATAAATAAGTTTGGAAAAAACAAGGTGCTTCCAAAGTGCACATTAACTAGGAAACCAGACCACCTAGTTAACATGCAAAACTTTACATCCAGCTTCCAGCAGTTTCCCACTGCAGTTTTAATATTTACAGACAAATCATATTCCACCTTTAGACCGAATCCTGTATATATTTACCTTCTAGTACCGCTTGTCATCAAGCTGCCAGCACCACTGATAGCAAACACAGGAAGCCAGCACTGACAGGGAAACAGTAGCCTCAGGTGGAGCCTTCAAGCTCCGCCCACCCCAACTGAAAATCGCAAGTTTCACCCACTTTGACATCTTGTTGTTTGCTGCCAGGGCCTTCGCCTTGAAATGTGTTGCTGTGGGCGCTGGAACCATCCGAGTCCGCAGCTGAGAGAGCTGATGCACCCTCTCCTGGAAGAAGAGTCACCCGGAGCAACTTGACACGAGCCGGGGAGTGTGAAGCCTGACGTATGACGAAGAAGGTAAAGTTAATATCAACGATGCTCCGGCGCTAACAGAGCGCGAGCTCCCAGCTCATAAATAACACAACGCAGCGGGGAGTTTCTTCAGCTCGGCGCAAGATCCCTCTCCTAATAGTCAGCCGTGTAAACATCGATCTGGTGGTGACAGCTGTGGTTTGAGGCCGTGCGAGCGTCCAGTGGCGGAGCCAGAATTGTTTCCTCGGGGTGGCCAGAGGGTGAGATCATGACTCACACTGGGGTGGCAATGAGTAGATACCTGAAATGACGACATGCCAGTTGTGTTATTCTAATTATTGCTGTACTTTTTTTTAGATTCATGAAATGTTTTCAGGGTGACCTTTTCACACACACACACATATATATATGTATATATATATGTATATGTATGTGTGTGTGTATATGTATATGTATATATATATATGTATATATATATATATATATATATATATATATATATATATATATATATATATATATATATATATATATATATATATATGTATATATATATATATATATATATATATATATATATGTATGTATATATATATATATATATATATATATATATATATATATGTATATGTATATATATTTATATATGTATATGTATATATATATATGTATATGTATATGTGTATATATATATATATATGTATGTATATGTATATATATATGTATGTATATGTATATACATATATTAAATAATTTTTAAAAAAAATCAACAAAGGTATGACTTGAGATGCTGTAGTGTGGAAGTGGAAGACCTTTTGTCAAATTACCCCCCCTGCCGCGGGGGTGTGGGTTGGTGGGGGGGGGTCACGACCACCACTGGCCACCACTAGCTCCGCCCCCTGCGTGCATCCCGCTCACGGTGTGAAATATGAAAAGCAGAGAGCGTCTATTTCCGTCCGCTATTGTACGTCATCATAACACCCTGCAAAAGCTGCTGCTGCTGATGGGTTCGCCTGGCGTGTCGCGTGGCCTCTGTCTCTCTCTCTCACACACACACACAAACACACACACGTACACACAGAGAGCTACACAACAGCGTATGACAGACTCGCGGGAGGCATCTCGGTCGGCCCGAGGAGACACCTCACGCAGCGGTAAACACGCACAGCCAGGGTCACAGCTGCTTGACGTCAGCCTCGCTCCTCCGCTGCCTGGAAACGCACACACACACACGTGCACGCACACGCACTGCTTTAATGCACAGAGATCCCTTGTGCGCCTCTCCACAGCGTCCGGGGTGCTCTCTAATCCGTGTGTTTTCACCCGACTCAAACAAACAGACTGCGGCGTGAGCGCCGGCTGCCGTGCGCGCGACTGATGAATGACATTACTGGAGGCTGACGCGAGCGAGCAGGTTGCCATGGGGATACCCAGAACAGTCATGCATTACGGTGAAAGCGCAGCAAGTCGTTAAAAAAAGGAACTGATTCCAGTTGAAGGGAAACGGCCTTTTGCTCCGTCACGATTTGAGTGAAATTTATGAGGGGATCCTGAGAGACGACGAAGCCGTGTTGAACAGTTATGATTTACTGTGTTGTCCAAGCGTTAGATGTTCACACTGTGGAGGATCCCGTAGCTTCAGTCCATGCCAAATCATGTCTTTGAGGTTTACACGATGGACTTTTAGTTTTTTTCCTCCCCTTCTGGCTGGTTGTGTTTGCATTGTATAGCAGCTGCACCTCATACCGTATGAAGATGCTGCAGTGCTACATTAGTAACCTGCAGGAAGCGACATGTGGATGTAGGTGACAGACACAGGTTATTGTAAAAATGAGCTAGTTTCATGATAGAATCGAGAGTCATTCACGTGACTTTCTGGGAAGATTCAGTGAACATAGATTAAAAAAGAATTAGACAAGAAGCTCTTAATCAGCAGCATTATTGATTCAGCAAAGTGAATCTGTGTTTGCTTTTCTTCATTCAGCTACAATCTTTTTTTTTTCCAAAGAAAAAATGCAGGCATTTAAGCTTTACTGTTCTCTGGAGCATTTAGTCACAATTCATAGTTAATATTTTACAACAACTGCATTAAGTGTTCATAAGGCATTTGGTGAACTAAAAACGTAACAATAACAAACTCTGTAACCCTATTGGAAGGACTGCAAGACAGACCTAAAACTTGAACATGTGTTAAACCTGTAATTTTAGAATTTGTATGACTCCAGAACACACACAAAAAGTCTTCTGGTGCAATTGCAGGTCAAACGAAACCTCACTTTTGAAGTGCGTCACTCCATCATGGGAACTGTTGCTGGGCCAGTGAGCATGAATATAAGGCGCCTGATGACGGAGAAACACACTGCTCTAGGCAACAACAATAAACCAAGATAAAGTCTCTGTGGGCCAGCATCAAAAAGCTTCCAATCCATCATCAAGATTCAAATTATTGTACACGGATTCAAAGTTTAGGATCACCAAGAGACAGTCAGCATGAATTATCATATCATTTAGAAACTTCAGAAAAAGTGCCGTCATCCTGGATACATGAAGGCAGCTGTTGCTGGACAATATTCCTTTTTGAAATTTGCTCAGTGGGTTCGAGGATAGTTTATGACAGTATTCTGACTTATTCAATTATGTTGTAACAGCTTTGTCCACCATCGCATCTGCTCCTCTTTTATTTGCTGTCTTTAATAGTGCTGAAGAAAAATTATCCTAGGGGAGATTTTTTTTTATATCTCAAATTCTGCCCACCAGTCATGCGAGAAGGAGAGCAGAACATATTTTCCACGGCGCAGTCCCACCTTCTCAGTGAAGTCAGTGACTCTACGGTTAGACACCGGGCATGAAGTGGGGGTCGGGTTTGAAAGGAGAGCGAGCGGCCGAGATGACTTTTCATGCAGCGCTTTATAGAGATTCCACCTTAATCATCGGGGTAAAAGGAGAAGGAGAGCGATGATCGCTTCCGGCTTGGGCTCCACCCCCTCGTCGTCGTGGGGGAAAGACCTGGGCTCTGCTGTAGGTGGACGAACAAATAGTGACCTGACAGAAAGTTCAGAAAAAAAAAAATTGAACACACATGATGAAAAAGTTTTTTTTTTTTTGTTTTTTTTTAAACCTTCCTCAAATTTGAGCAATGCTACCTGTGACTAAAACACTTGATCCCATCAGTGACAGTATCTTAGTGTGACAAAAGGCTGACTGTGGTGTAGGAGGTTGGCAGTACAAGACTCCTTTCACAACTTTTGATTTTTAAAGTCAAGGAAAGAGATGAGATTTTCAGAAGAAGATGTGAGGCCATCAGGAGAAGAAGTCAGATTCTGGTGTTATTTATTGATATTTGAAAATGCCTTTTTTTTTTATGTTTAAATACTTTAGTACAAAAGATGTGTAGAATAACTTGGTTGATTTTTTTTCAATTTGCAAATCAAAGCAAACATTCACAAGCCAAACGGTGCTAAATGGGGATAATGTCTGAAAGGTACAAGTGGCGAAATGAGGAGTGGTCCGGGAGGAATTCACATGACTATTGTATGGGCTCTTTGCCAGATGGATGCGTGAGATAAATCCGCACTATTTGGGAAACGTTCCAGGCATGCCAGGTTAAGCCTACAATGTTTGGGTTAAGCTTTTCAAACTTGCGCGGCGTTTCCACGGTGGCTGGCGAGATCAATTTGTTCGGTGTCTGCAGAGAAGCCTGCAGAAACTCATGGGAAGAAAACAAACACATTCATACACAAACAAACAAACCAACAAACAAGCAAACATGTCAATCTACATGGGAAACAACGGCGCATCCCGTGTGCAATCGCTGCACAGAGACATTACAGAGCCACAAGTGACTGAGTTGCCGGCATGAATGAGTCACGAGACATGAAAACCAGATGAAGATCAGCTTCCATAAAACTCTGAGATTCTTCTGTTGGGCTTCCATGCCCACTGACTCACCCTGTCTTCTCTCTGTAAACACAGACAGAGAATGTGCAGCACATTTAGGCTGTAACACTCAGTTAGCTTGATGCTCGCTCTGTATGATTACCACAACTTATCTCCTTCTCTCTCTCTCTCACACTCGCACCACATCTCCACTAATTAGTGTGCGTCCTAATTGTTTTAACATGCACCGATGAAAAGCAAAGCTTTGTTGAGCGCGGCCGCAACCCCTGTGGATTTGCTGGTGTCACTTTAATGTCCTCGCTGGGAGTTTCGATGCGATCCGCGGGAGTCGAAACCGCAAAGACACAAACAGTTCCCCCAGTTGGTATTTACCAAAACACAACAGGCATAAACACCGAACCCGGCTCTCCTACCATTCCAGCATCGCCGGGGCTGAACGAGACGCTAGAGCAGCAGAAACTCTTCCCAGATGTCAGACACAAAAAGTGCACGGGGGGAATAGAGGGTGGGAGGCGCACAACATGCGCTAGCTGCTGATGGCTGCTGCGAGCGGACCCATGTGGCGAACACCATGTTGACAAATTCGTCGTCTTGTTTGTCGCACTACGACTTTCGATCATGTGCGCAAACAGCCGGGGCAAACATGGGAACATACTGGTTGTGTGGTTTTCGGAAAACACTGCATGTAACATTGTGCAGAGGTGATTTTACACTTTTATGGGGCACTCAATGAAATTATTACATCTTTAAAAATGCAGCTCGTCAACAGCTTGTCTTCACAAGAAGATTATTTTAGTGTTACTTTTTTCAAAGGTGTTGGTAAAAAAAAAAATTTTTTAAATTGTAAGACCTTCCATTTCCTTTTGGACATCAAGACATAAGTGCATGAGGAACTTCTCATTAGTCAAACAGTACGTGACACTGTAAAAACAACTTCAGCTGTATCTTTTGGGTGGAAAAGGGGACAGAAACTGTCTTTCCAAAAGGAGAAAAACAACAATACCAGAAATGCTCTGTGGTTGATGCCCTCAAAGCTGTGTCCGCTGCTCTCCAGTCGGAGTTGGAAAGAGTGTCCCGATGGAAAAGCAGTGTGGCTAGTAAACAAACCACAGAGCAACATGATTTGAAATGTCTAATCACCAAGAAATTTGAACAAATTTCCAAAAAACAATTTTTTGTCCGTTTTTTCTTCGCTAACTTTCACAATGTTGAAATTCTGCACTCTTCCTCTGTGATGATTCCTACATTATCCAGCCCTCCTCAGGGTCTCACTTCACTAGCTGGGCAGTGGACACTGATATACCACTAGCTTCAAATCAGCTCAACTTCACGTGGGCTTCAGTTCAGCCATTGTAAACATGATTTCCTGAAATCCTCTTCTCATTCTTTGTAACCTTTCATTTCTATCACTTCATGGAAATGCTCAACATGCATTTCCATGTCTAATACATTTTTTAAAGTTTAATTTAAATTGAACATTTTAAAGAGACCTCAAATGTTTGGACTTGTGTGTGTGGAACGGGATGAAATCACATAAAACAATTACAGTTTAAGCACAGAAGGATGTGATAACAGCTGTTGGCTCAACACTTTGACTGCCGGCCGAGATGAAAAAAAAACAAAAACAGACCAGTATCTAAAGTGCTCTGGGCTGATGAAGAGCACAAATGGTGCTTTAAAGAACCTTCTATTAGTTGCCGCCTCTGCTGATGGCAATTTTCATATTTGCTCAAATATAAACAACACTTATTTCTCTGGCGCTGCAGTCGAACCCTGACTCGTCATCTCGGACGGTGAACGAGATGACGGTGAACTGCTCGCCAGTTCAACAGCCGACCTTTCAAAAAACAAATTTGTGCCCATAAAAATCCCCAACATTTTTCTTTTCTTCCATGAAATCAAATTGCAAATGTCCTTGCTGCCTCAGTTGCTTGAGCATCACGGAGTGAAGTAGAACAGGTCACCCCGCCGTCGATGGCCAACTTTTATTGCACAGTTAATATGCAAACTGTTTGCGCGCTGCATTCATGTCTGTTTCGACTTATCCATTCACTGTCTTTGGCTGCTTTTTCAAGCAGCCAAACGCAAAAGTTCTCCGTCCATCTCTCGATAACAGTAGCGAGGAAACAACAGCCCCGTCCCCAACGCTGCCACAGCAAAAGCGTATCGGCTCTTCTTTCCTGATTCTTTCCATACGGAAGAATCGGGGAGCGGATTTAAAAGTAAAGTGAGCTATGTGGTGATTTAAAAACACAGCAGGGAAATACAAAGGCCAAGCGAGGAGGAAGGGGGGGGCGGTTTCATGGAGGGCAGGATACCCTAAAGGTGTTGAGCAGCACCAGGGATCATTTCTCTAATGTCCAATTAGCTTAACATCACCTCCTCCAGACGAGCTGCTGAGTGGAAGCCGTCTGGCAACATTTTGTGTCTCTTTTGCACAACTTACACAGCAATTTACAGCAGATGCGGATGCATGCATCTTCCTGAGAGCAGCCTTCGCCGCATAGTCCCTCCATTACACAAATTAAGAGATTAAATAAATGTTTTTTTTCCCCCTTTTACCCTAATACTCTCCTGCCTTCGCTCTTGCTAAACGTCTCTTTCTGGCAACTCTGCGCTGACAGCTGAGGCATGAACGCAGATCACAGGAGTTCAGGACAGTTAAAAATGAATTGATTAACAGGTTCCAATGGCCAGAATGTGGCCGTAACTCAAAGCATGCTCTTTAGTTTAGACCCAGCACAGCAGGCCTTCCTTTGAAGCGCAGCTGTGAACCAATTTCCTTTTTCTTTTTTTTTTGTCAATACAGAGCAGGGAGGGGGAAGGAGTCAATCCCAACATTACCAGTGCAGGAAGTGTTCACAGCCAACACTCACAGTATGTTGACTTTATTGCTGCACAAACACGCTAAATGACTATGTAACTATTTCTATGTGGCTGAGGCTGAAAACTCTCCCTTTGAAACAGCAAATTGGGACACTGCAAACTGGGGGACCACGTGCAATTCTATGGGCCTGCAGCTGCCATGAGCGCAAGATATCAAAACTGAACTTCTCGAGTGTCAATAGGGGAATTTCTCACTAGTGACTATTAAAAATAGTTCAGTTTCAGGCTAAATCCAAGTACTGCACACACTTCCAGAATAGCCTCAATATTATAAGAGCATTAGTTTCCTTGTTGTCAATTGTCCAGGGCGTAACCTTCCTTCGCCCAATGACATCTGGGATACTCAGTGCTCGAGCAGACCCCTGCTAGCCTGAGTGCAGAAGTAAGCAGGTATGGAAGATGGATGGATTTCCTTTTGGACATTAAGGAATTAGTCATGAGGAGCTTCCCAATGTCCAAACGGTTCATCATACAGAGTAAAAACAACTTCAGCAAGTCACTGTTTGGGACCAAGAAACAAAGTGACTTAAACCTCCTCAAGTGTTCAGCAGCAAGAAAACAACCCATGTTTTATTTATTATTGTGTTATTGTGTGCAATAATTTGCCTCTGGAAATGACCAGATACGTGGAAGCTTAACACACTATATATTGTATTGGAGGAGACTGATTCTCAGACAACAGGCCCAAAAATGGCTAGCAGCTCACACAAAGCATATGCAACACAAAGAAACTTGGCTCAGCTTTCTGGTGGGGGGGGGAGAAACTGTTTAGCTGTCTGCTAACAGATTGCTCCCTGCGGACGTGCACATCAAACATTCCTGTAAAGGCAGAATCTGGGGAATGCTCGGCAGCAGGTTTTTCCAAGTGTGTCCGAGCCTGCCGCTGGTGGGGAGAGGATGACAGGATGCAGCCAGAGCAGCGCTGGCTTCAGGCTGAGCTTTCCTCTAATGGTTATGTGCGCGCGCTGCGAGGTGCGGGACACTAATGTGCACCTTTGCCGAGTGTAAATGTTTTAGAGGCATCTCGCGAAGAAGCCTATAGGCATCTTGGACATAATTACACAGTCGGTTGGGGCTAAAGACGAGGTTTCCGCCGTCAAACGAGGACTGGCAGCTGGCGTGAAGAGTGGGAAACCAGACCGCCAAAAAAATGGGAAGCTGTTGACCAAACATCTGCGAGCCCGACTTTGTGAGTCTCCTTGCTGAGAGCAACCTGCTGTTCATCAGCGGCGGAGGCCTGTGATTGACGACTTTTTGTTGCAAAACTTGAACCTCAAACGTTGGAGCTCCCCCTGGTTTGGAATCAAACGTGCGCCACGCTAGATTAAAAGCTGCGGCTAGCTTGAAAGAGCTTTGCTCTTCGCCGCATGTGAGGGGGAAAAAAAAATACGAAAACGTCCAGGTCATCCAGGGAAGGGAAGCTATCATTTAGTTCGGAGCCGAGGGACAGTAGCTGCGTTCCTGTCAGGAACGTTTGTGTTAAAGTGTCAAAAAATGACAGGGATTTTTCTTTTTCAAATAAGGCGGCTGGAGAAAAAAAAATGGAAAAGTAGGAGATGGAAACATTGAAATGCATCTGGAAATCATAACAGGAGTGTCCAGAAAGAACCCAACTGTGAATATAAACCTGTCTCCTCTGGTTGGGATCATGATCAAAAAAGATAGAAAAAATACATTTAAAGTGAGCGTTATTTCACACATACAGGCTTTTGCAACTGGAGTTGCATTTCAGTATTTTTGCATTTTCATACATTTTAAACACACCATTAGAACTTGTCTTAAAATAAAATACAAATATACTATCGGCCGCTTCTGGCAAGCTGTCTCAGCATTGGAACACAACTAGACGGCTCAGATTGTAAATCTGATCCTGGATCATCCACCTGGACGGTCGTCATCCAGACTTAGTTCTGAGGAACTCATCACTATCCATTGACCCCTGACAGAATTGC
Source organism: Thamnaconus septentrionalis (assembly GCA_009823395.1). Classification (NCBI taxonomy): domain Eukaryota; kingdom Metazoa; phylum Chordata; class Actinopteri; order Tetraodontiformes; family Monacanthidae; genus Thamnaconus; species Thamnaconus septentrionalis. The sequence goes on from CM020511.1 coordinate 13,103,806, forward strand.
CACTATTATTGATAATTACTGTGTTCTCTGATAATTTTGCCATATGTTCTTTTTTCGTGTAATTATTGCCGGTGGCTATCTACCAGGTAGCTGGTTCATAGTTGAATATACTTTTTAGTATACAGTAGAGAAAACAATAGGACTGCGACAAAATTTGGTGTGGAAAATTACCAGAGAGTAATCCTAAAATAAAAAGCATTACAGCAAAGTGAGTGAAAGGAAACAGGATAGGGAATAAAATTCTCATTGAATTAAAAACCTGCCCCCGTCAGCCAATTAAAAACTTAAACAGAGCATCTTAACTTTACTGTGGAAAAAAAGACAAATGAAAAGTTTAAACCCTACATGGGCTGACCACCTGGTGGGACCGGTGGTTGGATGTGACTTTATCATCAGCGTCTTTTCAATATCTTTTCATACCCTTTGGATTTCAACATGTGCAAGATTCCTCTTTTATTGCCAAGCATCATCTTATTGCATCACTGTGGGCTGTTGTTTAATACACCTCGGCAGCGTTCACACCTGCTGTATCGCTGCCCTCGGTGACAGGATGCGGAGGAATGACTTTCAATCAGATGTGCGGCTCCCCCTAGGGAGGCCGCCGCTCTGCTAGTTTTTCGCTCGGAGGTGGCGCATTACGAGTTCGGATGAGCCGCGCTACTCCAGAGGCGCATGAGCGCGTCCGGAAAAGCAAGGCAAAGTACATAAGTACATCTAACATGACAAAGAAAGAAATTGATGTGTTTCAAATAGGGGTGAAACAGTTAAAGCAAAAATCCACGGTTCGATTCCTATCATGGATTTGTGGTTTTGGTTCAGTATATGCTGTTTGTAATGCCATATATCAACTAAGATATATTGCCCAATATTTCACTTTTTGCAGTTTAAATGTCTTAGAGTCATAAAAAAACTAAAATAAGTCTTTCTGCCAGTTGATACATCACTGTAACCGTTTGGCACTGCAAGAGGGGAGACAGAAATGTTGTCTTCTGGTTTACTGAGGGACAGAGCATGCCCAGTAGTGTCACTTCCAATCATGCCTCTGTAAACTTCCATGATCGTCAGCATCAGGACACGGCAGCCAATCAGAACAAGCCAAGGCACAGCATGTATGGTGCGTGATGTCACGCTGGAAATAAACCCTTCTCGGTATTCTTTGGCTTTTTACATTAAAAAAAATATGTGTATTGAAAATCTATGACTTAAAAAACATCTAAAATAGAAAGATTTAACATGAACAGTATTTCAGGTCAGAGTCCTGTGAGCAGTTTTACAGATGTTTCTTTTTGTATGGCAGTCATTGGGAAAAATGCTTCTTGGGCCTCGTGTGGTTTTTGGCTGCAGTACCTCGAGTGGCCACTGGAAAAGAATCGCTGCGTCACCATTTTGCCAGTCTGTTATCCAGTTCTTATTATACATCCAAAGAGATCTGCATAGAAATCTACAACATATTGTCCCGATGGCAAAACACGTGCGGTTGCGTGTTCTGCTGGCGCGACCTCTGTCAAGGTTTTTTTTTTTCACGCTTCACATGAGACTCGACGCACCGCGTTTCATCTCGACTGTTGCACCACGAGCCAAGTATCGGCCCCTCGGCTGTGGCGGCGGGACCATGAACATGCCTGGAGGCCTCTCTGTCGGCCTGCTCTGGTTTCTCTCCCTCTCCTCATGCTTATCGTCTCTGTATTGTGTGGCCAAGCCGTCGTCCTGAAAGTTGAGTCAACCGATTAAGGGATTTAGATTCCAGCAGATACGTTTGAGGCCATTACAGTCGCTCCGCGCAGATCAAATCGCAGCGTTTTGACGCACGGCTGCACTTAATACAGCAGGGATCTGGATACATGCAAACAATCTAAAATGTGAAGGGTTTGTCTTAACAGTTGTCACACCCTTCATTATTTCTGCTGCATCCAGATCATCCATAATGCACCTCTTCTTGCTGTCTTTTCATTTCAAGGACCACCGTGCAGTCTGCCTATGTTTAATATCATCAATCAAAAACATAAAGTCTAAATATCCCACTAATGAAACCATACATGTTGACACTTTTATTAACAATAACCTGTGTTATTTTCTACATATTTCTTTTTCTCAGTACTGAAAATGTACTGAACAGTGACCCTAAAAAAGCCAATTTCTTCAAACCGAATTTGTATCTTTTAAACACAAAAGTAATAGTATTAGGAATACCAGGAAGGTATTAGCAATAGTAATAGTATTACTAAAAAATATTTTTTTTTCCAATATAAGGAGTAGAAAGTACAGATATTTCTGTACAAATGTAGGGAGTCAAAGTAAAAAGTCATCGGAGAAAGAAATACTCAAGTAAATAAATTACAAATGCCGGAAAAATCTAAATGTACAATGACATATTTGACTTTCTAGCTTCCCACTCCTGGCAATGGACAAATAATAAAGTAAGTAAATAATAAAAATATGAGGGTTTTTTTCCTACAAGTAAGGAGAAAAAGATTTTTAATGGTTATGGTGACAATCTTTGTTCCATAAAAACTCATCAGTAGTAAAATAATATGTTACTTTTACATCCTGGCACTACTGTGCTCCAATGCACTCGTCTCGCCTTCGTCCATTTGTTATAACAAAGTGGGCGGAGTTCTCAGAGCAAAGCAGCCCCAAAGTCCCATGACGTCAAATTTTACGGTGCCGTATTTAAAAAAGTTCTTCCGAAAAAAGTTCTTACCAAACACAAAAACAGGGTTGGCTAGCCATTCTCCTCGTCCACTTCACCGAAGATAAAGATAAAGTCACTCTCATCATCCTGTTTCGTTCAATTGTTGTTGTCCAATCAGTGGCCTGCATTCGACATGGTCTGCCTGCAACTCTGGCCCAGTGGATACTAAAATCTGAAAAAAGTATTTGGGAGCAGGCATCTAGATAGATCACATCATACCCAGGTAATATCTAATTGCAAAGCTTAGAAACTATGTGACTTGGGTGTGTCTTGGGTTCGGGTCAGAATAAGACAAGCAGAGCGAATGATTGACATTTGGTCTTTATGTGACTTCCTGAGCCTGACTGCGCCACATGGCTGATTATCCTTAATACGCCATATTACTCTAGTTGCTTCACCATGGCCTATTGTGGCTATGCAGCCATTAATTCCAATTACAGATAATGTCACACATTATACAAACGCATTCACAACGCTGGCAGCTGACAAAGCAGCTGGGAAGAACACGAACCACAGACAAACCAACATGCTAATGACTTGGCTGCGCTCAGTTCGCGTGATGGTTTTCATTAAGAAGCGTGCAAGGACGTGCGCGCGCACACACACACACACGCCATCTTTATGTTTCTGATTTACCACTATTGATTTATTATTTCGCTGTTATTATTTTCTTTTATTTGTTTTTCTTCTTCTTTTTTTTTTTTTAGCTTCTTTCCACTATTATAAGTCTCTGCTCACTCAATTTAATTGTGAGAGTTGTTGCTTCTGCATTGCTTGCTTCTGAATACCAGTCAGACCTACTCAGGACCTTTTTTTCCCCCCATGACTTTGTCATCAAAATTTAGGGATGCTAAAGAAAAATAAATATTGGTTTGAAGAAAAGATTGTGCGTATTGTGGCCAGGCAAACACGGTCCAGGATAAATGGAGAACTGGATGCTCAAAAGGCCATGAAATGATTGTGATGGATGTGCTATTTGTTCAGCCAAGAGGAAGCCCGTCGCTCTCGTGCTGCAGCCTCCATCTTTCCAGCCATTAACCGACTCCGAGCTGACACAATCTGGCATCCGGCGCAAACACAATTCATGACCTCTCTTAGTCACAAGTGCTACATTAGACCACACAACCAGAAACTAAACATGGTTGCCACTAAAGGGGGAACCCTTACGATTTCGATCGCCAAGTCGTGGAGGCTCATGCACTGGTCAGTCGGTCTGCCATTAGCCGCATACTAAAAGTCCTCTCAGTGAGCTAATAAAATACAAAGCACACGCTGCAGTTTTCGTGTCCTGTGTTTGGGGAAAGTTCATTCTGATCTCACTGAGCCTGGACCCAACGTACACACACATGTTTTAAGGGAAGCCATGAAGTTAAGACGTTTTGGATCCAGTCGAGTGATGCGGGGCCACGGCTGAAATAGCGGTGGACTGGAAGGAAACATAATCCTCGGAGGCTACCCCAGCAGTAATATTTATTTATTTATTGCCTATTAATCAGTGGACTTGTTGAAAGGTCAGACAATGTAATGGGGAATGAGTTGTTCTCCATAAATGGAATTGTCTTTGGTTAATGAAAAACACCAACTTTCATCCATGGATCTCATGGATAGCTATAATAATACACCCACGGTTGCATTTATTCTTTAATTCCACATCCATGCATTGCCATTTTATCATTCCACTCAAATTGACAGCAGCAAGCTAATTCACAAGGAGTGGTTTGCAGTTTGTTCGCCAGTGCAATAATTTCCCAAGATTCTGTACAGGGTGACATCTGCAAAGGAGTGTCTGCATTTTTTTCTCTCCTGGCTTTAGCACTGAACTGTCACAGCGGTGCTTGTTCCAATCAACAGGGAACTGTGCATGTGTTTGTATCTCTGTTTTTCATATTTAAAATGTTTAATGTATGTTGTGCTTTGAATTTTCTCTTCTTCTCTGTAAAGCATTTAAAACGTCAACAACAACAAATCACAACAGCGGGACAATTGGCAGGACACTTTTGGACTTTTATGTAGTTATGGACACATTTTACACATCCTCCCTAACATCACTGAACTATGCTCTGCCTTTGCAGTTTACATCTGTGTCCAATCCTCGCCTGTGCTAGCTGCAAATTCAGAGGTTCACTGGAGGACAGAGGACGTTTCCTTTGCCTCCGTCCCATTTTCTATCGCCACTGAGTCTGCAACTTGGGGACACAGCGGTGCTGGAACTGATCTCAGCTGTCTCGGGGTGCAGGCGGGGTAACACTCTGTACAAGTTGTCCAGTTTCTCAGAGGGTCACTGAGAGACAATCAACCGGCTGCGGTCACACAAACAGTTTAGAGTTGAAATTGGCCTCGTGTGCATGTCTTTGGACTGTGGAAGGTAGCAGGAAGACCTGGGGAGACCGAGAACATGCAAACTCCACTCCAGTGCACCGACCTAACATGTGAAGCCCTGTTGTGCTCAGCACGCCAGACCACATAAAGCCTACAGCCTATAATAGCTGCCTTCTTTTTTACTCATTTCAGAAGAATGCAAGACACTTGCTTTTGGTTTAACTTTTCCAATTAAGACTTGGTGGACTAAAATCTGCCTTTACCACGTTTAAGGCTTGGAAGAATTTCAATGAAGTGGAAATTTAGATAGCTGTTGATGGGCTTTATTGGATCATATTATTGGACTGATTAATGACTACAAGCACATGTAGAAGCATAAAAAACAGGCTGTTGCAGATCAATAAACCCAGTAAACAACAGAACTTTTACATCTTTTCCAAAAGGCCGAGGCATTTACTGCTTCATTCTGCGATTCTCTCCCATACTCCTTTTTTTTTTTTATATATATATATTTTCTTTTTTTTTGTTCTGGCTGTCTTCCTGACAGTTGTGTTTCCTATTTCTGCTCCGCTGCCTACTACCGGGGCAGCGCCCAGGGTGAATCAATGACCGATTCTTGATCTCTTACTTCGCAGGCGTTCAGTCTCCGGCTTCCGTGAAGGAGGGGTGGACGCACAATGATCATACAGTAACTAGAACAAGCTGTCCTTCCATCCGCCGGCCAAGCCAGCACATCATTATTTACTTTGGACGTCGTCCCCCTGTCACATGAGCGTTGCACTCTCTGGACGTTTACATCCCCGCTGCTGCTGCTGCTGCTGCTGCTGCGGTCGCTGGAGCACTTTTGTCCCAAAGCCTGTTTGTGTTTGAAAAGTCCTGCTTGACAAAAAAAAAAGGGGGTCATCAGGTGTAAAATATCACAAGTGACTGTCGCTGTGATGTTCTCCTTCAAGCATGTAATTGCCCTCAGGTTGACACAGTGTGACGGTGGATACTTTATATGGGTTGGCGAACAAGAGCTGGAGTGAAAGTGATGATGAGATTTTTTTTTAAGCTGGCCCAGACCAACAAGGTGTCACCCTGACTCAAACAGTGGATCCGTGAAGCACCCTGTGTGTGGGTGCATGTGCGTGTGTGTGTGTGTGTGTGTGTGTGTGTGTGAGAGAGAGGAGACATGGTTGAATCGGTGCAAAGACTATTCACAGCAGCTCTGCTGTATTGTGTCTGTGGTGAGAGCATTATTTAATCGGGGTGAAATAATAACCTATTGGACGGCCCATTTAGCTCAGCCTTAAAGATTTTTTTTTCCAAGCAGGGTGAAGTGGTTACAATAACAGAGACACATACGGATTAGAGGTCCGCTTCATGCCGATCGGACTATGAAAACCATGTGGGCGAAACCGAAACCATGCAAAAGCATATGGACCCTTTGATGACGGAGCGATGGAAAAGTCTTTGGTTTCCTCAATTAAAACAGCGTGCTAACCCCCGTCTGCCCCAGCGAGGAGCGATGGGGATGTTGCATTACGCACTCCGGCACAGTGAGGAACCAACAAAATGCAGTCCGAAAGTGCAGGTTATGAAATGTGAAAAAGTAAGAATTCTGATTTTGTTTTGCAATTAATGCAACAATATATTTGTTGATATGCCGAGGCACTCTAAAATAATCTGCCTCTAAATATAATCCAGATGATGGCTATGATGTGTAACTACACAACAGCGTCATTCAGATATCTCCACTTCAAACAACAACTACAGTGATAAGTGAATTACTTTGAATAAAATTTGTATCTTTTAGGCACTTTTAAACACAAAAGTAACAAGCGTGCAGTGTAAGAAGTAGAAAGTACAGATATCTGAACAAATGTAGGGAGTGAAAGTAAAAAGTCGTCAGAAAATAAAATACTCAGGACAAGTACAGATACCTGAAAAATATGCTTAAGTACAGTAACAAAGTATTCTTCCTTGGTTAGTTCTCACCTCTGGGGAGAGGTAACGCAGCTCTGATTAGAAGTAGGAGTAGGACTGAATTGACATAATAAAGGTTTTGTGTGTGTTTTTCTCCCTGGAAACACGTCCAAACATCCCAATCATTTCGTCCTTATCACGTATGACTGGTGACGCACTGTTCGCCGCGCTGCACTGAACACACAGGATATGATTGTCTCAAAAAAAAGAAAGGGAAAAAAAAAGCAGCGTGCTTGACTCTGCGGCCTCTCCTGTGACTCACCCCCCCCCCCGCTCGTCACAAATTCATGACGTCGACCAAGTCGGTAAACACTCGGTCAAAGGTGAAGGACCCGGAAATATCGAGGGCCGCCGCTTTTATCTGCGACCTGCGGACCTGCAGCCTCGGTCACAGCCTCCCCCTCGACGGTGTGTTGAGGGTATGAATCACAGCCGAGTGTCGTTCAGCTCGGTCTCAGCCCTCTCCTGGGCCCGACACAGAGCCGGGCGCTCGGCCCTTCCAGAGTGTTAGCGCTGCAGCCCCGGATTGTTGGCTCGTCATAGGTGGCGTTGAAACGCTGTACGTTTTGTTGAACCTGGTTTGGGTTTACGAGGAGGTCAGCGCCGCCTTTTATGGTAGCCTGCGTCCAACACGTATCACCGCTGCGGTGTGTTGGATTGTTACTGGGTTGCTTTGGGATTCGCACCTTGAGTGTTAGATCTGATTAGAAATGTGCGTATCATTCTCGACTATACAAACGCTAAATATCGTAGCCGAAGCTGAGACTGAGTGGTAAAACGTCCATAAAGATCTGTGTGAGAGGGGAGGTGTCAAACAAGTGGTGGGATTAAACGGAGAACGGAGAACCACACAAAGAACTTGGTGGTTTGTCATCATTCACGTCAGGCTTTAAGGCTTTCTCATGATTTCAATGATTTATAATGAGGCTTGTCCAGGATGTCACCCTGCCTTTGCCCTATGACAGCAGGGATATGGTCCAGCTGCCCCTCGTGACCCTGAGTTCAGGAAGAAGCGGGTATAGAAAATGGATGAATGGATTTGTAATGACCTCAACACTTTGTCCGGGTTGGAGCGTCAAATCATAAGTCCTCTCTGTGCATTGAGTTCAGGCCCTTTCGACCCTCCGGCCAGGAGTGCATGTTAGTGCACATGAATCTCTGCATCCTCCGCGCGCCGCTACGGTTGCCATACCGCCGTTATAAATAGCGGGAAGCAGCCGCCCCAAACGGCGGGCAAACCCACCATAACCTCAGAAAACACATGGCGTTAGCATGAAACGTGAGGGGTGGAACGTCGGAGATGAGAGAAGCTCAGCCTCTTTGTTTTGGTTGATGGGCTGTGCTCAGCTGCGGCCTCTAGTGGCAAAAAAGCATGTGGGGAAAAAATGCAAGGAAACCCGCTGTGTATGTAGACAAAATGTAAACATACAAGACATATAAAATGAATAGTGTTAATTAGTTAGTTGCTAATGAGCTGGATGGAACAGTGCACAAGCAGCATGTGGGTAAATGTTGGTAACTGAACTAAAGCAAACTTCACTGCACATCACAAATGCATGAGGTGCCCAAAAACAATTTTCCACCACCATGTGTAAAATAATGGCCCTCATTTCCAGGAAGCTACTTGTATAATTGGTTGTACACTGGATCTCTTCCTTTGCACTAAATATGACTTCCTTTGCACCAAATATGATGCTGCCCCCCTTTTTGCCATTTGCAGGATGTGCTGGAACTACAGTGACTACAGTGACTTGTGCAAACCCACCACATTTGCCTTCATTAAGAAGAAGAACAACAACAAAAATGATACACATCTTGAACTGGACTGTAATCCCTAGTTGAAGGAATGTCATCTGGCAAATATCAACGCTATCAGCAAAATGGATCACATTGAGTTTGGACATCTGGGAAACATTGTGATCAACTCTGATTGTGTTTGAGCACTGTGCATCAACAGTGTAAACACTCAGCCTCTCCTTCTCCTGTGGTTTGTTACAACTCATTTTTGGTTTTTTTTTTGTTGCAGGGGTGAAACAGCTCTGCAAAAGATGTGGGCACAACAGTGTGGGACTTTCTGTTGCTTGGCCAGTCTGAGTCCTGCTTCGTGCCCGCAGCAGATTTAAGTACATGCTGGGCTAGCATTACTTCCACATTGAGCTTCTACTCTGTCCCACTGAGGCGTTCCAGCTGGCCGGGCTGAATGGTCAGTCTGGGATCTTTCCAATACATGTCCCAGCTTTAACCCAGACTGCTCTCATCCTTTTCCAGTGTTATTCAGTGCAATTCAAACAGGTATTAGAAGCTTTAGCACTGAACGGGAGGTGCTGGGGTGGTGGGGGATCAACCGATGAAAACAAGCCTGGAAAGAGTGAAGCTGTATTTGCACGCATGCGAAAAACACAAAGCAAAGTGTTTGATTTGTATTGCAAACAACAAAAAAATGGTAAACTCAACTCTTGAAATATTTTGACAGCTTAAAGGTGTTAAACAGTCAAAAAAAAAAGAAAGTGGGCTTTGGCATTTATTTGGGGCTTGCGTTTCTGACCACTAAACAAAGCTGCAACCTCTTTGCGCCGGTCGAGCAGAGGCTTTATCAAAGCAGTTTGCCGAAAATAACTGTCAGCTGCATGGAGAAAAAAATGTCGATGAAAAATCTTACAAGGAACTGGAACAAAGTCCACAGCAGTAAAACAAAGACCAGTGTGCTGAGAGACACTAAAAACTCTGCAGGTCAGAGAGGTTCTTGAGAGTCCACCGTTCGGCTGCTGCACACCAATCATGATCTCTCTCGACGGACAAACACAAAAATGGCACGGCAATAGGATGAGCTGGTGAAATAGGTGCAAAAGAAATTTCTGATTTAAATGTAATTGCTTTGAAAAACCATTGGCGTCCATCACTGAGCTCGATTACACAATGTTTTGTTCCACATTCATGGAAAACATGGTCGGTAATCGGGTGGTGGCGGGGGGTGGGGTGGTGGTGGCGGTGGTGGTGGTGGGGGGGTTACATCAGAGCCTAGTGAAAGACTTTTTTCCTTCACATGGGAAAACCAACTTTATAGTCAAGTTTGGAGAGTGAAAAAACGGAGGAGCGGAGAAAGCGACAGCTGTCAGCCGGGTTTCAGGCTTGGGCGGCACGGACGGAACCGGGAACACACACGGAGGTACGAGCTTTGCCCTTGTGCGGTTGTTGTTGGGCGGCAGCCGGTGTACTTAATCGTACCTTCTTGCAGGCCCGAGCAGTTGGAGTAGATGTCGTTGAGTGTGATGGTGTGTGTATGGGGCGGGGGGGGGGCAGCAGTGGGTTCAGTATTTGGATTTGCGTGCCTCAGAGCACAAGGACGATATACAGAGGACGCATACAGTACGACGCGAAAACAGGAAAGAGCGACATCCACACGTTTGTTTTCGTGTGATATAAACTCGGTGATCCGGACGACCAAATGACAGGGTTGCAGTTCGGGGCAGAGGAGGGAAGACGACACCAAAGTGGCTTGTGATGTAGTGCCATGCTGCTTCCAACTCTGCCAAACTTGAAAAGATGATAAGCCAAAGATGACACACAGATGGATCTTCGCTACGTCTCTGAGGGAAAATAACATGCTCCCCGGGGGGGGGTTCGTGGCGGCGGTGCGCCGCATGCACATCACAGTCCCAAGCGGTGCCACTGTGATTACGAGTGACCTGAGTAAATATTTGACGGGACCAAAAAGTGGAATTAAGGCTGAAGTAGAAGAAGAAGAAAAAGCAAGGGATATGTCATTACATCGCTGCAATGCCCCTCACATTCTCGGTCACGTGCGGTCCGTGTACTCCGTTACCCAGTTCCTGGCAAAACCCTGGGACCGTTCGGAATCTCAAGACTGGAAACACAACAGTTTAACAGGGCTGGAAAGCTTCACTGGCAAAAACAGAAAGATATTATTATCTGGTGTTCATCTTCAAACATCTGTGAGTTAACAACCCGGAGGATCCGGACCAACACAGAGCAAAAGAGAAAAATGGAAAATACCGTCTTCAAATTCTCAATCAACCAGTCCCTGGGTGAAAGGGGATTCCTTGTGGGAAATCTGAAAAAAAAAAAGAAAGAAAAATAGTCAGTGCCATGCCAAGACAGTACCATGTCTTAAATCCCATCTGGAGATTAATGGGATTGAGACGCTGATTTAGGCCGATCTTCCCCTTCCAGTGTTTTAGTCTTCAGGGCTTTGGTGTTGCTTTGTTGCCGGGCTGCTCTGCCTCCGCTGAGTCTGCGCCTGGATTCGTTCCTCCGTGTTGGATCCATCTCCTGAGCGCGACTGGTTGAGTTACTTGGTAAGACTTTGCGCCCGCTAATCTGCCCAGAAACACAACTGGCTTTCCCAACTTTTGGTGTGTGACGAATTTCTGACAGTAAACAAATCTTTGATTTGTTGGGAATTAGTCTTAGGGTCTAGTATTTGGCATTTCTAATGCTTTCTTCATTTTGATTTAGCCATGGACATTTACAAATTAATGTCCTGGGTTTGTTTTTCATTAGTTCATACTGATATCATCTGGAATTAACTGATCTGGTGTTCGTTAAAAAAAAATCCACGAAGGAATGTTCAAATGAGTTCTCGATTAGATATTGGCTCCTGTTGATTTTTACTGAGAACGATAGTCACTGGACTGTGTTAATATATGAGTGACAGACAACTAATGAGGGTTATGGCTAGTAACTCTGCTGCCTGTGACAGAAGCCGGTTGGGCAACAAGTTGTGACCTGAATTGAATTGTTTTTTTCTCTATGCAAAGGTCATTTGGTACTGTTTTTGTCAATGTTGTAAAGTATTGACAGCAATCAGGTGGTCATAGCGGGTTCATGTAGCTGCATGGCTAACAACTAAATACTACGAGTCACTTGTTGGTAAACACCATTTTCAAAGCCAGTTTTTACATCATAAATATTTGTCATTAATATAATAACACTATTTTAATAGACAATATGTAATCATAAAACAATAATATAACAATTAAAAAGTATAGTAGTATCTACGTTTGTTTTTAAACCTCCTTTAGCATCGAGTTACAAGGCAAAACGGAATGAAACACCTCTCGCACAAGTTGCATTGAAAGTAGCCTTTAATCAGGCCTGCTGTGTTTTGTCATCATATTGGGTTGAAAAGCAACATCAAAATAGGCAAAGAATGTAATTTTCAATTTTTGAATGGGTATTGTGGAGAAAAAAACACAAGGAATAGACAACAAATGTAACAATCTTAAACTAGCAGGAAAAAAAAATCTGTGGGAAGCATTCTGGGAAAACATCTCATCACCCTTCATTTGAAATACACTTATTGTGAATCTTTTTGAGTACTCGCAAGCGCTCAAGGCTTCACTCGACGCCTTTATATCTGCGAGAACTGGACGACCCAGCACCTAAATGTGAATCCATAAAACAGCGAGAGAAAGGGACACGTGCTACGGACAGGAGGTGAATTGGAATTGCCCTGTCGCGTCTTCAATTATAAGGGTCACGTGCAGTACACCATAGCTGCACTGTAAGTCAGTCCACCAAAGAATGACTTTGAAGCAATCATAAGGCAAACATGTGCCTGAAAATTAGATAACATCAGCAGGGCATTAAATAGACCGACTTGTAGTGTAATTTGGGCTTGTGTCTAGGACCAGAAAGGAAGCTATTGTAGAAATTTAAAGACAAGGGAGAGACAGAAAAGGCACTGCAGCCCAGCTGTATTTGGCCATGTGCCCATCGTCGAACAGGGAGATGAGAGAGAGAATGCAAACCTGTGGAATAGTTGGATAAAACACATACACATGGGGGAAACAAGGAAATAGTGCAAGACAGACTGAGTAGGCAGGCGGGAGACTAATGGGTTTCATTCGCACAACATAGCGAATGTGTGACTACATTTAGAAGGAGCTTAAATACAGCCAGAAAACCACCGCCGCTTCAGACAAACCATACGAGACGAGTGGGAAAGTGTTTTGACCATTTCCAAGAGGGTTAAAATGAGAAGCTAAAATTGAAAAAAAAAAAAAAAAAAAGAATGAGAAGAAAAAAAGAGGTAAAAGTGCAACCAGTACAAGGACATAATGGCAAAATTGCTGTGCCATAGCTGGAGGCAGCAAGTGACAGTGAGCCACAGGGGTGTAATCTGCACTGGAAGAGGGAAAGTGCATAAAATACTGCCCATGGTGAGCAAGCAGGCGTCCCTGGGAGCCAGAAGTTAACTAGATGAAGTGCCATTCAGCCAAATCATGTTGTTGTTGTTGTTTTTCAATTTTCAATTCACCTCTTGAGAAGCCCATTTTATGTGTCCCAAATCTGATCCCGAACTCCAGAGGCCTGTCTCAGCGGTCACTGTCTCAATGATGATGAAACTCATTATATTATATGATATTATATACATATATTATTATCTCAGTGCAGCAGTCACACCACCTGACACTACTCTAGTCAGGTTCAAAATGGTGTTTCCTTTTTTTTGTCTGGCGAGGGATTATTTTGTTTTTCTGGAGTCTCCATCTGCAAGTTGTTGAAAGCTAAAGAAGTGTAAAAATGCACATGTCAAACATGAAGCCGAACACCTGTCACTTTTAAAGGGAGGCGGGAAAAAAATTGAAGCAAACCGGAATCAGTCATCAAGACCTGTCTGACGTCTTCTGGCTTAATTTTTTTTTTTTTTTTTGTGTCTCCACTTCCGAATCAATCTGCCAACAGGCCAGTCATGTCACTTCACTTAGTCATCACATCCACTCCAGAGCCGTCCCTCGCAGCTGTACAATGGGCCCATCCAGAGAGCTCATCATATTCATCAAGGTGCTCAGCCAGGCCGTCTAGACGATACCAGCAGGGTATCCTTGCGAGGGATGACATCACGACGAGGTTTGATCGCCGCAGCAACATGTGCCTCCCAACTGAGCTGAGGAGAAAGTCTTGCCTCTATAAATGACACCCTGGTGTTTTAAATATTGTTATAATCAGCTGTGTTGCACAAGGTAACGCCAGTGACGCTGTCATGACCAGTAACAGTTCGACCTGTACTTTCCCCCTCAGTCTGTCAGTAGCCCATGTTCTGTTTTCCCATGATAATGAAAGCAGAGTGCTCTGACTTGTGCGGCTTTTTAAAATCCACAATGTTGAATCCCATGAGCCTCGGAGAGTGTGATGAACTGTAGCTGGTGATGTTCTTCAGTCATTATCTTTGGACAAGCTCATACACAAAGCCTGGGTTTGGACTTTCTGCATAAATTGCCTTTTGTTACAGAGCAACAATTTGTGCAAACAAGCCTCCTGGAAATTTTTCTAGGTAGAGAGTGTATGAAAAAAATCTGTAGTGAAGTAGTGATACTGACTTGCTTGTGTTTATACTGAGAATAAATCACAAATTGGGTGTTGCATTCAATTAATATTAAACAGAGCCTCTAAGATAAACAGGTAAAACATTCTGCAGAGTAACTCTTTGTCTGTGTACTATTGCAGTTTTATTACCATGACATTATGACCAGTGTTTATTTGTTGACCATATTTGAACAAGAGGGAGGAGCCAAGGAGAAACACACAGTCTACCCAGTCGCCTGGGTTGACTGTGGCGACTGGGTAGCAATTGATTGGTAGCAATTTGTGAAAAGGGTTAGCCTCATGTGTAATCTGTTTCCAAGTTTATTAGCCTTGAAAAGAAAGCTTGACGTACAACATGGCACAACTGTCTAAAAATGAGAAATTGAGGCAATAATCCCATTAGGAAACAGTTTACTGGAGAAATAAATAAGCAAGCTTACAGTGTAGAATTAAATCCGCCTCACCTAAATGCAGAACACAGTGTTTTGTCTGGCTCAAGAACTTGCTGAACACTTTCCAAAATGCTCACGGTATTTACGTTTGTGCAAGTCAGCTGACAAGCTAATAGTATTTTCTGAGCCAATATCATGTGTTATCATCGTCAGTCTCAGAGGATCGGGAGTGGTGAAGTGTAGCGTCTGTCTCAAATATTGTTGAACCAACAAAGGAATCTGGAGAGTGGGGGTCGAGTTATGATATTGTAGCATTACATTTATCTTAACATATTTAGCCAGAATGTCTAGACAGCAAAAGACCTCAAAATTATTATTTAGCATGTGTACTACACAACTATACAAGTAACAGTCAAAGAATGTACTTAACTGAAGTTCAAGTTTAACTGCTTGCTAGCTACATTGGCATTAGTGACAGTTACATCCAATTACTTGCTTGACGTGGGGTCAGCCTTAGTATAGCGACTCCAACTTTGACATTCTATGGTTAGTTGTGTCAAACTGGCAACCACTGGTAAATTATAGCTACAATATAACAGTGAGTGTGACACCTACTGACTAGGAGGTATAATAGCACCATAGTATCTACAATAAAATGATAGCCAAATTAATAATATAATGGGGTGTGAGCGGTTTTGACATACAGGGCTAGGGTTTGGGTTTTGTATTGGTTAAATTGGAGCAACAATCCAATAGAAACATAACCTATGAAGAAAAACACACAGTGATTCCTGTTCTGAAGTGAATGGCCAAAATGTGAACAAAAAACTCTAGCGGTCAAATAAATCCAGGAAAGGATTATTATCATTTCCACCATACAGTTTGTTATAATAAATAAAGGAATGGCCAGCAGAAGGTTCTCACAGGGCTTTTTGCTCCAAGCTGATGTGTGTCCAAGACATTTGCCCGCCCGGTGGTTGGATTTTGTCAGGGTCGGGGAGAGGAAGAGTCTGTTGCAAGTCAGTTTCTTTGAAAGGAGATCAGAGTAAATTCTGGACTAATTACCGACGTGTTTACACCAACACATGTGGGGCATGCCAGAAACTGCTGAGTGACGGATGAAGTGGAAGACGTGGGACAGCAGAGTAAAATTGATTCAGTCAGCACAAGTCGTCCACACGTGTCAGCAAGTGAACAGGATACATATTTTCAAACATTTTAATTCCACAAATTGAAGCTTCGTTCCATATAAAAGTACAGCACCTTAGTGCAGATTTAAGCTAAATTAAAAGTGACTATTTGAGATATAAAAAGCTTTTTTGAATAACTTTGAATTTGAATTTTAAAAGTGCGAAGTTTGTACTTTCCTGAATACCCCTCATTGGTAATGTATTTTTAACGGAACTGTATGAACTGTATACATGTTGGTCAGATTGCTGAGCAAAGTGTTCAGTGGAGAAAGTGTCCAGCTAGTGTAAGAGATCATAAGCCAACTCAGTTATTCTTATGAAAGACCAAACAAAGGTGCTTATTTGCCTGAAAAAAAGGTTTCCGTGGCGTGGCAGCAGGTTATTCGAACTGACAGAGCTTAGCATGTCCTTCCTTATTCATGTGTCACCAGTTTACATGTCTTTCAGAGTCGGTTTCCTTCTTCAATGAGGCAAGCGTTGTGGGAAACCTTAAAACAAACGCAAGCAATAATTGCTGATTCAAGCTCAAAGCTGTTTTTGGCTGGAGATGTGAGAAGCAGCTCTGAAGGTTTATGCCAGCCGGGCCGCCGTTTAAACACAGAGGTCTCCAACGTGGCGCCCCCTTTCATTTGCAGCGAAATCGCAGCTTTCTCTTGAAGCGTTGTGTGCTTCGCTGCCAACAAGCAGCGCCACGGTAAATAAGACTTCCAGTGTATTAATTGTAGAAATTACAGTGTGGTTAAAGAGGAGTCGCCATCCCTCACTTATTTGTGAACCGCAGACTGATCAGCGTGCACGACCTTCTCTTCAAGTTACACTTTGACAGGTGCCTCGCTGCGGAGCTGAGGCGCACGCACACATGTCATGTCACATGGCGGTGAAACCTTGGTATAGGGCACAAACTCCAGTCAGTATTCAACCTACTGCATCCAATCATCAACTCTGCCGAAGGAAGATTCAAATTGTTTCTTCAATCCAGAAACAACCCCCCAGTCTTAATTACAAGCAGCCACATTTTTTTTTTTATCATTTAAGCGACAATCTGTCATTATTAATGCAAAACGTGTGCCAGAACATTTTGTCAACAATGATTCCCAACCGAACCGTACAACAGCTATTCAGTGTGAAAAGATTAAAAAAAAGAAAAAAAAAAGAAAAACAGCAGCACAACAATCAACTTCCTGTCATTGGGGGAAAATAAGCTGGTTTCTTGTCTGTGCAGCGAGGGGCGACTGTTTAACACTATCACAATTGGAATGGGAATGCCAGAGTGAAAAGATGTGCATGGTGAAGACCTGCTGCAGGAGAGACCATTGTTCCCTCCATTGTTCCCCATGGTGACTTAAATTAAGAGAGTCTCCAAAGCCGCACAGCTCTAAATATGTATTTCTGCTGAGCTAATTAGAGACTGCCTGTCAGCCGGGCACGGAGCCCCGGGGCGAGGGACGGCTAAATATACCATAACAAAAACAAAGCTTCCAAGTGGAAGATTATAAACATTTGGACAGGCGGTCATGAAAAACGAATGTCAAATCAGAACCAGAAAGGTGTCTCTCTCTGTGCATGGAGAAGATTGGGTGGCTCACGGTTCTGTACAAGAAAGTTCTGGGAATGTGACTGCGGATTATTGGCCGCTTGAAGAAGCCAGGAATGGACACGGTGCAAACGAGGCATGTGATTGGAAGATATACAGTTGAGCTACATGAAAGAACATGCGCTCCACTTGTTTTGCAGCTCTGTTTGGATAGAGCCAATCATAGACAGATATAGATTTTTGGCTGCAGTGCAAAAGCGTGATCTTGCTCAAGTTCACGTCCTTAACTTTCATGACAGAATTTATGGAGAACATGTTTGGACGAGACAAAAGAAGAAACAAATTCTACACACACACACACACACACACACACACACACACACACACACACACACACGTGTGTGTATGCGTGTATATTTGTTAATAGGTGGTGCAAAATCCAAAGCAACAGGTTGTGATTAAAATAATGAACATCCATGAGAAGATGTGACTTCACCTGCTTGATGAGCTGCATTCCACCTTTGCATCAGATAAAATAAAAGCATTACAGTACATTACAACAGTAACTGTTGACACGTGTGAAGAAGACAATACAGCAGTTCGGTTGTGGCTCCAATGGCAAAATAATAATAATAATCTAAAAGACTCAAAAGTGCTAACACTGAGGGAAAGTGCAACAGTAGTTCATTTTACTCAGCCCTCAGTGCAGACAATAAGGGAAAAGAAAATCTTGTAAACCTATCTAAATTTTTATCTAAATGAAATCCCTTCACGCAGAATGTTATACATTAGCAGGTGGCAGATTAGAATTTATGACATATTCCTCAGGCAAGTTTACGCTGCGTGATAAGGATTGCAGAACACATTGTTTGGGGTCTTCGTCTCCAAACCGACACATTACTCGATTAGTGAAACTATCAAAACAAAGGAAAGCTTGAAATGACCAGAGCCGAAAGATAAATGTTTATCTGCAAACATCTGCACCAATTCTATACACACATCCTTGGGCTGCAAGGAAAACCGAGTCAGGGCAGGCCGATTTCCAGCAGAATTTGGTTTACACTTGTTTCCATTTAGGGACAGA
The DNA here is from genome assembly GCA_009823395.1 of Thamnaconus septentrionalis. Classification (NCBI taxonomy): domain Eukaryota; kingdom Metazoa; phylum Chordata; class Actinopteri; order Tetraodontiformes; family Monacanthidae; genus Thamnaconus; species Thamnaconus septentrionalis. The sequence goes on from CM020511.1 coordinate 13,122,314, forward strand.
GGTGCTATAAACCTAAATGCTGTTTTCACTCTGCAGAAAAACAGGCAGTGGACAAGCATTTGAATTTTCCCCATCTTGTGAAGACGGTCACAGATGTTTTAGTGAGAGCAAATACCTGCTTTCTCTGCCGGGATTACCTTGCGTATACTGCGTGAACACGATTTCATGATATCGATTCGAAGACGTTCTGCAACCCCAAACTCCCGTGATTTGGCTCTATGACTTGCACGATTTCACAAATGTGTTTGTTTGCATAAACTAAGTACATTTTAAATGTACGCATTATCTGCAGCATTAACATAAGATCATAGCGCAGTGATTGTGTCACTTCCTGTTTTGCCTCGTCTAAAGTGGTCACCGTCTCATCTCGGGAAAGTTTTAGGTATTGCCCCGCGGAAATGAACCCCAAGTGGAAACGCTCCATTCCAAGACATTTGCTGGCTAGGAGAGCAGTGAAAAACGTCTGTGCCAGACTAACCAAAATTCTAGCATTTTTGGTTAGTCTTGCTATTTACAGGCATTGTCAAGAAAAGGCGTCTGCAAAGGTTCAAAGTTGTCCAACACATCTTATAGCAAAACCAGTCCAGTTAACCCTTCTTGGCTAGAGAAAACGTGGCTTAATTTAGTCCTCCGGTGACTTGTGTCTCATTGGTCAGTCCTTTGAATCCCCTCTCAGCCGTAATTCCGCCAGCTCATGCCTCGCTCCCATCTCGGAAAGAAGTGCTCCGACTCAGCCAAGGTCTTTTTCTGTTGTTTCTGCGCGTTTCCCGCTCGCTGACCTCAGCCTGCTCCCATCTTCCCTCCCTGCAAAATAATGCTCCTTGAGATCCTTCAGCACCGCTGCACGAAAAAAAAGGCAACATCTGACACATATGGGAACCAGGAGCAGGATTAAGTGTTCTGTGTCTACAAGTGTATCTGAGAAATGACAGTGCATCATGAGCTGGAGAATAGAAGCCATGCTGCAAGCTCCGACCAGCGCCTTTTGATCAGGGCAACATATTTATGAGCTTGCATGTTGGGGAAAGGCCCGTGTTGTTTGCACGATGTTGTGTTAATGGCCTGGAGACATTGTCAAAATTTTACATTTCCTTCGACATTTTTGTTTTATGGAGCTCTTGGGGGAGTTGTTCCTCTGCGTTTGACCCATTCACATTCATAGTTAACCTGGACGATAATACCTGCTGGGAGCAGCAGTTGGCCGCTGCAAGTGCAGCACCCAGTGAACAAGCAGGGCTTTTGGGGGGTCACACTAAAGGGTCCTCAGTGGTAGTGATAAAGGTGGAGACTAGCCCCCCAGTGTTTGATATGGCAGCCTATTCATATCAATGGAGTTGCTCGTCCAGCGCATATGCCCAGAAAAGCTTTTGGAAATGGGGTTACCTCTGCATTATGTGGCCCATACAGCACGTAGCGCAGTAGTGCCACTTACGCAACAGGACACATTAGCCAATCAGAGCGAGCCGAGACACAGCGCATACAACATTCTGATGTCACGCTGGGAATAAACTTTTCTGGGGATTGTCTGGCCGTTGTAGTTTTTTTTAGAAAGATTAAAAATATCCAATAAAAAGATTTATCATCAATCGCGGTTCAGGTCGTCCTGTCAGCCGTTTTACAGGCATTTATTTTTGGATTGCGGTCTATGGGAAAAATGCTTTTTGGGCCGAATGGAGTTTTTGGCTGCAGTACCCTGTGTGGCCACTGGAAAAGAATTGCCACGCTGTCATATTGCCAGTCTGGTATCCAGTTCTTATAATACATCCATGGTGTAGGCGAGCACTGGCCGCTTTCCCCACCCAAATCTCCCGTTGATGCAGGGATTCAAACCAGCAACATTCCCATTAAGTTCTCTTTTCCAGTCTTTAGGCCACCAAAGTGAATGACTAAAATGATAAATCTTGAATAGGTTATGTGTAGTAATGAAGGGTGGACATTGTTTGGACTGCTGTGTGGAGCAACAACACGACAAAAGAAGCAACATTAAGCAGGCGCAATGGTTCATTCACAATAATACTAAACTTTCCAGTTCTGCCTTTTCCATCTTTTACAGATAGTGTCCGAGCTGATTAACTATATATTTGGCTAATGCTTCCCAGTGCAAGGTCTTTATCGGCTCAACAGCCCTGTGAAAAGAAGAAGGAGTAAAAAAGAAAAAAAGAAAAAAGAAACTTGATTTAACCTTTTCCATAAATCCTTGACATGCTGCTAAAATCACAACAGAAGTTTTTGAGGAGTGATTGAAAAGGCGGCGTGAGCGCCTCAGCAGATGGACATTAAAGCTTGGATGGAGATGAAGAGCGGGAGTGGGGCTGAACGTGCGGATCCACGCTGTTTCACTTACCTATGTGGACCTGTGTGCTCTGCAACCAGCTGCTGAGCAGAGCCAGAACCAGCTGACCACACGCTGCAGGGGCGGAACACCACAGAGGGGAACGGTATGGAAAAAGTGGACGGCTCTTCACCGAGTCCCACCTCTTCTTCCTTTAAAAGCTTCCAGCACCATATTCTGTCTGCGGTCAATGTCCAACCCATAAGCCGCGACTGAAACCCAAGGCTGTAACAAAAACTGGGGATAAGAATTAAATCCGACAACGAGTGATTCTTGCACAACAGCTCCATTACCTTACTCAGTGGATGCCTCTGCACTTTATCTGGTGAAAAGTGAATTATTGATCTAATAAAAAAGAAGGGCTCGGCAGAAGCCCGGAGGAAAGAATGAGAAAATGTGGAAAAAATGTGACAGTATCAGATGTAGCGTTGAAGCTCCTTTATCGGAGGCATCTTATATGTTAGCACTCGAGGCAATTTGTTATTTTACTTTAAAGAATGTATCGCGCCGGCATGGTTTTTGCAAAATAAATAAATAAATGAAAATAACAAAGGGCTCGCTTACCAGTGCCACAAGCAATGACACTTTGTTCTCTGAGAGCCCAATTTCCCATTGGGTCCATCAAGGTTCAAGCTGTTTCAGACAAAGAGACCATAAAATATGTGGCTGCTGATAATAGTGAAAGCTAAACAGCTAAATAGCCATGGTGATGGTTGAAAAACCCACTGGACTTTTTTTTTTCTTTTTTTAAAATGAAGCCATCTGGTTAAAAGCCAAGGAGAACACGTGGAAATGGTTGGTTGAATATCGCATCATTGTTTAGACTAAACTCTTGCCAAAACCAGTCAGCAGTACAGAGAGAACAATGTTGCCTGTTGAGGAAAGCCGTCAGCAACGTTCCCTTGTTTTTCTATAAAAAAACAACAACAAAAAACATCCAGCTTGGAGAAAACTACCACAACAGCAGCGTCAATGCTAATCTCATTAGCAGCAGCGAATGCAGCCCATGGTCACTACCAGTATCTCTAGTTGCTTTCTCAGCAATGCAGCTGCTTTTCAAATTGGTGAAAGGTGATGCTTCTCTCACCGGCCACATACATTAGATCCAAAATCGCACCACCTTCAATGGAAGTCGGCAATTTGAAGCTGCTGCCGTCCACCAGCCATGCAACCACACGTTCACCGTTCTTTGGAAACAATGTTCTTCTAGTTAAGGCTCGTACTGATCTAAGAACACAAAGAACAGTGAGTAAACAAGACATCCTCGTGCAACTCATCGTTCAGGGCTCAATCATCTCCCACGAGGCAACAAAAACCAGAACCAGAGTTGCTTTGGGTTGCAGCGAACGATAACCCGACCCAACCAGAAACTATGACATCAGCCTTGCCGAGCGCTCGCTGGCTCTCGCTGGAGTCCACTGTGAGCTTAAAAGTCGGTCTTACACACGGACAGATGGTACAAATTTGTGCCGTATCAACTTGCAGTCAATGGTGTGTTTCCCCTGCCAAGGCGGCCAGCGGTAATTGTGCCCTTTGTTTAACGGGAAGCAAAAGTTTCATGGCCGACTGCGACCAACTCCCCGCTTGCGCTGGGTTAATGATAAGTTAATAAGTGCAGAGGGCCTGATGTGCGGCACTCCCTTAATTAGGGATGGAAGTCATTTTGCTGCAGCGCAAAGTAGAGACACATTCCTCAAATGAGGCTGAACCTGCCCCTCCATTTCTATGATGCGCACAGGAATCCCACCAACAGGACGGGACCAAGTTAACATTTACCTCTCAAAGCCCCTCGACCTTTCAAGTTAGCAGCAAAAAAAAATAAAAAATCAAAAACCTGCCTTTCGCCTGCCTTTAGGAACAGATTCTGTTAATGCACAAAAGGTGATATAAAAGCATCCAGCCCATTTGTTATGATGAGGGGGTAGGTGGGTGGGGGAGAGAGGTGCTCGCCGGTTCGGATGAGCAGATGTGCATGTGTTTCGTGTTGTCGCGCTGCTCGCGAGCGCTCAGCGAGAGCTCGAGGAGGCACTGGAGCGCGGCATTGGAAACCCAAACAGGACGCGCCGCGCGGTGAACCCTTCCTCTCGGCCCTGTGGCATCAGCGCGCTAATACACAGCGCATACTTTGTGTGTGTTTGAACTTGTGAAAGAGCGCAGTTGGGAGGTAAATGTTTGATGGGGTAATGAAGCTATGGATAAACGGAACAAAAACAGGCCGTGTTCTCCATCCGTCCCCTGTGATTCTAGCAGGCAAACAGCCAGGCCTGGGCTTTTAAAGGCATTTGTTTTGTTTTTTTTGTTTTTTTTAAGAGCATTTGTTCACCACAGCAGTATATACAGTGGTGGTAATGGAAAAAAAAAAGTTTTCAAACACCTTGCATTTAACGCACTCTCAAACTTTAGTTTGCATAAAAATGTTTCGTGATTCAAGAAGTGTGACTGTACTATACACGCAAAATGTGACTACTCTTCATTTTAAATTGTTAAGAGGATTCCACAGCAGGTATTAAAGCAAATGCAGTTTAAAGTGGGTTATTTCTAGCAGCCCCCCATTAGCTACCAGGGCCAACTGCTAATTGTCAGATTTAGTTAAAAGTATTTGCACTTCAGTGACATCGTTCCATGCCAATGAATTAAATTGTGTTTTCGTGTCGTGAAAGCTCTGGGGCTACACACCTGAACAAAGACGCAACATCGCATCGGTTGAACTGACTGGCATTTCCTTTGTCAGCCATCATTACTGCAGACACCTCGGACACAAATGTACCCAATGCATATCTGAGGTGCAGACGTGGGTGACGACGTGGTGCGCTGCTCATTTGTGTTCCTCTTATCGCTGAAAAATGAACACGCTTTTCAGAAATTGGTTTCTAATTTCATTAAAGCAGCCTTGTGAGCGACGGGAAACAACGACATGCCGCAAAGCCGAACTAAAAGGAACCGATTCTCCGTCCACCAGGTGCTTCTCGCGTCACCAGAAATGAGCTAGCTGTTGCTGCGACAGACTCTCCCAATCCTGCTCACACGGCAACCACCTTTCAAAATAAAACACTCAAAAGATCGTCGGATGAAAGCAATCATGGGCGTCCCGTGAGTGCCTAATGAAGCTGTAAAACAAGCCCCAGCGACCACCGAAATCCACAGGAGGTCACATGATGAGCCTGGTGGTTCGCCGACGACCCGCTAATCTCCAGTTTGTGCGGTCGCGGCGCATCCTCACGCCGCCGCACACGCAGCTTTACGTCGTGACCCGCCACCCTGGGAGTTCTGCGTTTCATGTAAATATAGTGAGTAATGATACACTGTCAGAGCACACTTGCTATTACGGCCTTCCTACCAAGCAGAGGTCATCGTTGCCACCCCGCCCAACAAGAAAAAAAAAAAAAAAAAAAAAAAAAAAAAGGAGAGGTGGGGGAGACACCGCAGCACCGTGGTTGTCGTCGCCGCTTTAACCCACACCAAAATTACAGACGGGATTCTGTCTGTGCGTTCAGGACAAGAGAGCGCTGGGAATCCTTTGCTTGTTGATTAGAGGAAATGCCTTGTTTTTTTGTCTTTCGGTGGATGATCAAATTGAATCTCTGCTTGTCCCCATCTGCTTCTGCTCACTGTGTGCTGCAGAGAGGTAGTGATGAACAAGTTGTGGACGAGCCCATTCAAGCCCACTCGTTCATTCTTTGACAATGAACTAGTCGAACGTTCACTGTGTGTGTGTTTGAAGAAATGCAGTTGTCCGTTTTTATCACCCGTAATGAATTCTATAGCTGTTCTTCTTTGTGTGGCAAAATGGATCTACGAGTGTATGGATTCAGCTGGGAGAGGCTCCAGCAGACCCCCGTGACCCTGATCTCAGGAAGAAGCGGGTATAGAAAATGAATGAATGAATGAACTGTTGCTCTGCCGCATGTGGAACGTGGACCTGGTCATCATAAACGAGTTGCAAACTATTTACTTGAGCATCATTACAACAAGTTCCTCCACTGCTGCAAAGCAAATGGCCAACTTTCCGTCTTTTTCGCAAACCTCTTGCAAAATGACACATTGCGAGCGGTTAAAAGTGGGCAAGTCTCACTCCCTGCGGCGCACAAAGCCCCAAGCCCTCGTCCTCGGTTTTCCGCTTGGTGTGAAAGACTTACCAGCAGCGTGCTACGATTGCCATGTTTTCTGGGTAGCCGTGTTGAATTAAAATGCAGAGACTCTCTGGTGTCCACGTCTGGGAGAATTCAAATCCCACCATCAGGACACCTTGACGCACAACTTCCTTAGCCGCTTCGGAGGCGACACTGTAAATTCATAACTCGCACTTTGAAGTTCTTACCTTTCCCCTAAACCGCACTGATGGGCTGAGTTTAGCAGCAAATTAAAGGCAAAGAGCCTCAGGCATGAGGCCATCTGGTCCAGTCGTGCTCTCTTATGCCTCCACTGTAAATCTTTCATTAGCAGGCTGATTATTCTTTCCCTGCAGGCTTAACGCTGCGTGGGACAGCAAATGACCATCAGGCGTAGATGCATGAAAGACGTTTCAAAGCGAAAAATCAACAACAAGCAAGTCTGCCAGAGCAATGCATGTGGAGAAAACAAAAATCCATTAAAAAGTCAAGCTGATTTAAAATGACACGATCCGTTTTTCTCTGAGTTTTTGAAACAAAGATGATGGTAAAGGACTAAGAAGGTTGTATGTTGAACTTGAGAGAAGGTGGGCGAGACACCAGCAGAAATGAAAAGAAAAGCTTTGTGTGCATTGAGAAGACCTACAAAAGTCAGTGCAACAGCAGACTGTCAGTAACAACAGTTAGTTAGTTTGGGGTCGACCCACTTGAAGGCAAAAGCAAATTGGAATGAAAAGGCCCGAAATCACAATGATGATTTATGCCCCATTTCCAAGCAGACACCTGTTTTCCAGTCACACTGTAGACAGAACAAGGCACCAGTTGCTAGGCGACGACACTGACGCAGTTCAATTGTCCGCCTTTAGCCGAGAGGAACGCATCAAGGAATCATGTAAACACATGCCAAATTTCATTTATATGCACAACGTATTTTCCATGACCAGAAACGCTTCACAACTACAGTGTATACTGAAACTAAAGTCAAGTATTAAAACACACCTGCTGGAAGCTTGTTTCCAGCTCGGTGCCCTCTTGTAAATGCCCCGGTAGGACCTCGCCCAGTGTCGACCAGCCCTGGAAAATCAGAGATGGGCTGAGGTGTCACCAGGCAATCCAAAATAAATACATGTAATAAAGAATTCGGTATATTAGTACGTTTTGTATCAGCATAATAGTACATTTTTTGACAAACTGACCAGACAGCAATGGATATTACAGAGCACGTATTTTCTCTGAAAAAAACCATTTGCTCAACATTCCGTCCTACATTAAGATGCTGGTAAGCATAAAAAAAAAAGTTTTTTCCCCAACAGGAAAGAATGAAATAAAAGGTCTGACAGGATTTGCAGGCACAGACTAATTGCACAGTTTTCCCTCACACAAGCTGCTGATAGGCAAGGCAGCTATGTCCTGGTTTAGACTTAAAATTATTATTATATTTACCGAGGATTTAAGAAAAATAAACATATTTTCATCCAAAGTTTCCAGACAATCCAAAGTTTTTAGAGGGCAAAATTAGGACAAAGAACAAGAAAACAAAAATGTGGAAAGACTGAAAGTGGAAAAGACTCCACTCAGTGGAGACTTTGATTAATAAATAAACTTTTGATTGGTAAATAAATCAAATATCTATGTTAAATACAAAAAATAAGCTTTAAAATGCTTTGTGGCAGGATCCCTGCTCGAGATCCACAACACTGCCAAAAAAAAGATGTTATCAAAGCAATAACAAAATAACTCCCTGAAAACAAATGTCCAACCATGATTAGTTTATTTTCTCTATCAACAGAAGGTCCATAACTTTAGTACAATCTTTGCCAATTGATGTCATACTAAATGGAGACTATAGTGTGGGTGACATTCAAACCAATGTAACAAGCACCATAAAGGAGACACTCGAAAAAATCCAACCATTAAAAACTCTAGTTTGTAGCTCTTACTTGGAGTATAAAGATTCTACTGTGTGCACTTTTTTTTTAATGATAAAATATGTGTTTTATATTTGCATAAAGTAATTTCCCACTTTAACGCAATCAAAACATCCACAGGTACAGTAACAGTCTAGCGGACTGGAGGAGAAACGGGGACATGGGGATATTGGGTCCTCATTGGCTGATCAATAACGGTCTCTTCCAGGCGGGCCTTCCTCGACTTGGATGAACGGTGAGCAGAGGGAGCACGTGGTGAGTTCAGGGCCAGATGCAGTTGGCTCTGGAAGAGGACAAAAGGTTCAATAAGTTGACAGGGAGCGAGGACAGCTGAAGAAAGAAAAAAACAGAAGAGTGCTGGACGGAGTCGTCCTGGTGTGCTGGACGCGCTTTCAGATGCTATCAGCGGCTCCTTCCAATTCATGATTCAAGGACAGAAATTCACCGGCATAACTCAGGATGACACTGACAGAGCTCATTCTTGTGCGCGAAAGAATGACATGTGAAAACCCAGAGCCAACTTCCCTGTTTTCTTTGGAGCTGGGCGTAATCAGAGGGGAGATCGCAGGAGCCACATCTTCAGGTGAATAAATCAAGTGCAACTTCAAAAGGTATTTTAAAAAACTAGAATTTAGGGGGGATCAAGCAGAGCGTGTATGACAAGCAGAGATACTGCTCAGGGCTTTTCACTTGCAAAGAAGCTGCGCTGTGGCCAGCTATTTTGCCACATGGGGAAGACAATGGTTTCGCACATGTGTGTGTTGAACTCAAAAACAAACTGACAAAAAAAAAAAATCAAACACTGATTTATTTTATTTTTTTGTTTTTTTCTAAAATAAGAAGCTACCAAATTCTTTTACTTTCATAAAGTTGTAACAGCCTGGTTGGTCAAAGCCTGAGACAGTGCAGATTAGCTGCCAAGTATGTAAAAAAAAAAAAAAAAAAGAGAAAAAAAAACAAAAAAACAAAACAAACAACATTTATTTCTTTTTTTAAACTTTCAGCAACCAAGGCACTTCAGAGTCCTTTTTTTCCCTCTGCCTCTTCTTTTCTGCTGAGAATGGTCTGGCTGTGGTTGCACACCCGTTGGCCACAATAAGGGAATTTGAAAAACAACCTTGAGGAACAATAAATCTTTGAAACCGAAGATTTTGACCAATACTGGAAGTGTCCGATTACCGCTCATTTACGACTGTTATTTCATGTACAGTGTGTACTGACAAAGCCCTTCTCAGCAAGTCTTGCCACTGAGTGGCCGAGACCAGAGCCCTGTCTAAACCAACGGGGGCACAATCGCACTCTCGCTCTGTGACATGTGTAAAATTGTACGTAAAAAAAAAGTACAAATAAACGTGATCACTAGTGAAATAAAATACAACTCCAGTCCAAAAAAACTTCTTTCTGAGATCTTACCAAAAAAATCATGTTGTGTTTCCACAAACGCAACCAAAACCACATCTTCACTCACAACTGAATCCATGACAGCCACCGTAACGGCTTCATCAGCGACGTTTTGTATTGGTAGCGATGAAGCTAATGTGGGAGCTAATGCTTTAGCTAGGCCTTATGCCTGCAAAACTAGCGTTAACTCCTGCCATGTGTTGCAAAAAGCTACCGCGCAATAACGTTGCTGGTTCGGCTGCAAAGACGCAGGTGTTTGTATACTTGCAGTACAATAAAAGTAATTTGGTCACGGAAGTCCGCCTGACACTGCCCTAATACAAAGCGCGCAGGTTTCCTTAAAAGTTTTAACCACTGGAGCCAAAATTACTCCTTGATTTAAATCACACCGCTGGTGTAAAGAACAGATTACAAGGCGATCACTGACACGCCTTCATATTCACCAGCTGTTTGAAATGAACCTCAGAAGATGGTCGTCAGATCTTGAGACCTACCTGAGAAGGTTTTCTAGTAGTTGATCATCCTTTTGATGGCGTCAAAGCACTTCCACTTGTCTGGGATGTAAAAAGGCTCAAAGATGTGAGGGAATGGGGTGTCATAACCGCAGACCCTCGCGATGGGCGCCTCCAAGTTGAGGAAACACTCCTCCTGCAAAGTAGAGGAAAAAGGTAGATCAGATGAAGGGCAAGTGCTTCAATTTTGCTAAAAATAACAAAAAAACAAAAAACTTTCCCTGACTCATTCGTTCCCTTTTTAACTGTAAAGAGGGCGTCAACCTGAAAAGAGTTCAAATTAATTTGAGCCATGAGACAGCCGTGGGAGTCGTGTTCTATTTGTCCATAACTTTACTTTTATTTACAATACGTAATATCTTTGTTCTAAAAGAAAGTTTTTTTTCTTGTAACTTTCTAAAAAAAAAAAAAAAAAAAATCCTGTTTGAAAATGACATTTTTGTGATTGATTGACTTGTAATGGAGAGAATTGCAATGTGCGGCGTGCCACTGACAGTGTGCCCGGCATGCCTGATACCGGGCAGCCGACCAAGTGTTGTCACAAGCTCCTGTGAGAGGTTGCTGGGCAGGCGACCAAAGGCTAGAAATGCCAGGCTCCACTCAGACCCAGCCAGGCGCAAGGCAATTCATCACGAGTGAATGCATCCTTAAAATTTTAACTGATGGAAAAAAAAAAAAGTTTTGTGTAAACATGCAACATGAGACGAAAAGCCGTCGTATAAGCAAACTGGGAGAATAACGACGGTGACGATCGCCATCAGCTGCTACCTCAAACATCCGATAAACTGAACGCCTCGTATAATTCTGCCCGTGGGACTTTAAAAAATGAAAACGGTGGGTTCATTTTTTTTTTTTTTTCTTTCGAGCAAACATGCTCGGGCAGTCTGGGGTCAAACCAAGTCACGCCTCTTGCTGCTTATTAGCTTTTGTCCTCTTCCCGTGGAGAAAGTAGGGCAAAACGCTCCAAGCGGGACAAACTCCTGCGAGACACGCGGACACGCTCGCTGGTGTGCGGGGGACGAGGCCTAAAACGTACTCTCTGACAAACACGGAGCACCCAAAACAAAAGCACGCTGGGGAAATCTCTCCGCACCATCGCTGCGTGTCAGCGGTGGACAGGTGGCATCGCTCTCCCTCTCCGGCGGGGATTGTGAACGGCCTTTTGACACGGTTATCCGCAACATCAACAGTCGCACATTTTTTCACCGGGGCTCTCTTTTGTGCACGTGTATTTAGTGTTTTTACAGCTTGTAAAGGTGTAAACAGCCCCAGAAGGCTTTGCTTCTCTTCGCGCTCGTGTGCAACGTTGATATTTTTTGAAAAAAAGCAAACTGACATGACACGACCTGGCAAGACGGGGCAAGACCGCGCCGAGCTGCGAGTGGCAAACTATTTTATTTGTGTGAGCGGTGTGTGTCAATGCGTGTGGTGTTTATGAGAGTAAGAGAAAAAAAAGAAAAGGTCATTTTATGCAAGAGCCTAAAACCAAACCTAAATAGTTTCTATCAAATGTTCCCAACAACACCAGGTTTACATTTCTTAAAAACCGCTGGGAAAAAAACAAAAAAACCCAAACAAACATTCAATGTCGTACGAATTGAACAGCCGCCTGCGCTGTTTGGCTGTCAAGTCAGCAAACGCCTCTTAGTGAGAACCGGGGACATTTCTCTTTTCCAGTCTTGCTTAACGTCCTGTCCGCAGGATTTACTCAGCGGCTGTGATGAGAATTTCCCGTCGACAATTAGGACTATTGCTAAACACAGGGTGGCAGCGCTCAGCTGTGCGGGAGAGAGCTGAGCTTCTGTTGTGCGGCGCAGTGACGTCACCGCCCGCGGCCTGTCCACACTTTGCGGCGGCATCTGTCCGTCACGGATGTTTGCTCTCGAAAAGGTCAATAAACGACAACAGTCGCGAGTTACACTGCTCTGACAAAGAGAGACTTAAAAACCTGGGAGGGCCTCACACGAGCGGCTGGGTGCTATGTAATTCCTTGCGCTGTCTGCCTGGCGCTGGCTGAATGTACCTTGGCTGCAGCAGTCGGCCTCTCCTGGCCAATTAACTGTGATTAAAATTATGAGGGAAAATCTGCACACTGTGGCTCCCTTTTACATGCTTCTCATGACACATCCATGGGAGCAGCGCTCTTCTTCAGACAAATACATCCACACAGCACCTGCTCCACCGCTCTCTATTCCTGGATGTGCACGGCCATTTTATTTTCTATTTAATTACGCGTGATTTCCAGTGATAAATGTACGGCAAACAGAGACCCGGACCCGCCCTGTTCTCTCATTGCATGTGCACTTGAGATAACCTGATGATGCATTCTCTCAAACAGGCTCTGGCAGATCCCGAAAACAAGCACCGGTGCTGCAGTGAAATGCTTAAACATGGCCTATTCTCTTTTTCTTAAGCAGGCTGGAGTCATGTGCTGACAAATGTCCATGGCCTGGGGGCGAAGCGAGTGAAGCATGTTCTATCAAATGCAAAAAAAAAAAAAAAAAAAAAAAAAAGGTTTAAAAAAAAGAAAAGAAAAGTAAACTATTTGAGAAAAAAAAAGTTTATGAAGACCTTGTCTTTTAATGACTTAAATCAATAAAACCACAAATAAAAATAACGAATACATACATACTAACAAATGAACCCATTTCCCCTCTGATATGCATGAGGAAAGCAGCACATCTTGACAGAGCAAATCCTGGGAAAATGTGGGGTAGCACCAAGAATTAGAAAAAAAAAACAAGCAAACAAAATACCTTGAGGCATTTGTGGCAGGCTGACACATAAATGAAAGTATGGAAACCCCTGTGCCATCCGACGACGCTGACGCACTGATGCATTGCGTGACTTCTTATTCATGACTGTCAGGATTAAACCCAAATATGTTCTATGTGGTAAAATGTTCATCATCATCATCATCATCACCACAGGGCATTTCTCCTCTGTCAGTCATCCCTTTTGTTTGGCTAAGACCTTGGTGCCTAGACGTCCTTCTAGAAGTCTGCTGGCTGGTAAATGTGTGTGCAGACTGTCCCTTCCCTGCTATAATTCAACAAGTGGAGAAGTCCTGTGGACTGATTGGCAGCCGAGAGATGTGTGAAGCAAACGGAGATCGACAAAAGGACTGTTTTGATATGATTTGTTTTTTCTTTTAAATAAAAATCCAACTCTTAGTACTGCTAGGAAAAAATTACTGGGGCATCTCAATGATGATATTACTGATATACGTGGACGAGGCCTGAAGCTGAAGGGTCTGACAGGCAGAATGGCTAATACATCAAACTAATCACCGCTATTAAATTCCATCTATTCTGTTTCTTACTATAACTAGTCCCACAGCACAGTAAAAATGTAATCTCAACTAGAAAAAGTGCACTTGATGTGTGAGGAAAGTTGAGTGACTGCCTGCAACAACCACCACTGAATGAATTCAATGGGTTTCAGTGAAATCAGTGTTTGTTTTTTGGGGAGGGCATTAATAGGTGAAACGCGCATAGAGGCTCTTCTGCACCCTGCAGCGGAACTGGAGTCAAAAATATGTCTGCATGTCATAGACCTGTTGTGCCGTGAGAGGGAGAATAAATTCCACCAAGATTGTGGTTACAGCAAAAGCTGAGCGGCACTCGAAAAAAAATTTCATCAAATCACCAAGCAGAGACTTTTCAAATGATATTTTAGGGAAAATAGGATGTGGAACAGCCTGCAGTTGGCAGTCCTGGCTAATGGTGGTTCTGGGCAACAGAAGAGAATTACATCATCTCAGGACATTACCTGACCCTTTGTCCTCGTACATGTATCATTTGAAATTTACATTTTGTATAAACACTGTCCTGCAAAGTGAGTTTACAGGACAAGAGGCTTTTTAAAGATGGGCAAGGTGCTTCAAGCCTGAGTGCTATTCTTCCCACTCAGACAAACATGAATAAAAAGCCTACTTCTGAATCATATTGAGGAACATTCATGGACGGAAACGGTTCAGACGTGAGCTCCAGTCAAAAGCCTCTCCTCCATGTCCCAAACATAATAACACAATTATTTACTTTGAGGTTGGTGTAAAAACTGAAATAATGAAAAACAAGGTTCTGAGTCACAGGGCCTCAAAAAGCTGACTGTGCGTTGAGATATTTTGTAAGTTTGTGCTTGCTTGAAAGACCAAAACAAACATGAGCATTACTACAAAGTATTTTCTCACTGAATTAAAAAAAAAAAAAAAATAAAAAATCAAACTGAACTTCTCTTAAAGCAAAGGATCCCCAAAACTCGGGATGTTTTGGAGAAATTGCTGCAAAGGGTGATTCACCATTCCTCTCTGTGCATCCCTGAGGTCCATGGAAGCATTGTTTAGCCACACTCCGCCTTACTCTATCCTATCCACTCATCAGCCAGACACTCAGAAAGGGGCCAGACAATGACACATTATTCAATTGTGAGAAGCGAGGCCAAGGCTCGACAAAGGAAACTCGCCAACCAACGACAAACTCACTGTGCTTTCAAAAATAAAGAGAAAATCAATTCCATATAAGCATTTATGAAAAACCCTGACATAATAGAAAGATCAACTGTGTTCCAGAAATAAGAGGAGAGTGCTTCCAGTATGTATGTGTCATAAATGTACGTGAAAAATATGAAAATGAATGCAGGAATTACACAGTCTGCAACTCATGCACGTAAGAAAAACCTGTGCATTGTATTCTGACCTAGTCTGACCTTCTTTCTATTTATATTACAAAAAGCATTTATTATTATACTGGCCAAAATAAAACTAATACTTAGATAGAGTGTTTTGTATAGACAGAGTGTATTTTCCAACAAAAGCTATAACTTAGATATGTCATCTCTGTGAATCATTTTTTTCATTCTACATTATTTTTTAACCCAGAAATGTATAACATTGAACTCTGAGCCACCTTCACCACAGCAGCTTTCCTGGGAGTCCCTGTGGTTGTGACTATTACTTGTCTACTTAAAATGTACTCGTCTGGGGTATCAACCAATTGGATGCCGTGGATACAACTTGTATTATTAGGTCATTCAATTTGAAGGGACACAAGACTCCAAAAGAAATGTAAATTTAAGTTAAAGGTAAAAACAATAAAGATAAATTCTTCTCAAAACATTCAAGCGGCCAATCTGCTTTCCAGGGAGTCGACCGTATCCAAACTTCGCTATGCTGGCCAAGAGACAGCTTAACTTTAGCGTACTGATGTCTTTTTCCAGCCAAATAACATAAAAGCAAATATATTACTTGAAGAGCGTCTTGTCCATTACAGGCTACTGTAGACCGTCTAACCCTCAATTTGCGAGGAAACCAAAACAACCGTATCGGTTTCCTCTAAAAGACGGAACACCTATAAATAAAATTATAGATGGTTTAAAAGATTGTGCCGCATTTTTTAAAAACATGATTTTGAACAAGTTCTACGATTTTCTTTCCAGTGACTGCGTCCAAACTTGCCCTAACCCAAGGCCGCATGAAAACTGCAAATCCATGCAATCAGAGAGCGCACCAACAACCGTCCACGATGTGAAAACATGGAAATAAGAGGAATGAGTCACTGGCCATTAAAGTCCTCTCCGTCAATGAGGGGGTGCAACATCAGGCAAACAGCAAATGAGGAGACGATCAATCGGTTTTATGGCTTCGGCTGGAGTTCGTACAGTAATGAGGAAACTATTTCAGGTGAATCACAGGGTGTCATGTAATTATCTTTGACATTTTAGGAGTTGGGTTTAGAAGTGGTGGGTTCACTTCGTCAAGACAGCCGACTCGCAAAAGGAAACCACACAATGCAGGATAAGCCCACTGCCAACACTTCAACTTAAAAAAACAAAAAGTGAAAATCAATATAGTAATAATTATTTATCAGCGCGTGCAACTGACTTTTATGAAGGCAAAGTATCTTAATTCTACACTTTCCGTTAGGACCAGCCGACCTGAAGGTTAGGTTGAAGCCTGGGTGTAAAAATTGAACTCAACATGAACTGCATTTGGTGAATGAGGCTGAAGACAAGTTCTACTCACCCATCCAGACAGGTAAAATGGGCTATGTTTCCTATCTTGTTACAGAAACGAAAAGATGCAAACCACCCAGCTGAATGTTCGCTACGTCCGAGTTAATTTTGCAAAGTCATTTCGAGAAAACATTTTGCACAATAGCCCTGATTTGGTCGAGCGAGCCGCAAATTGATTGGAAGTGTTGGTGGTTCAAATCCCGGCTCCAACTGTCCACATGTTTGAAGTGTCCTTGGGCAAGACACTGAACCCTAAATTGCTGGGTGAATGAGAGGCCACTGTAAAAGCGCTTTGAGGTACCGTGAAGGTGCTGGAAAGCGCTATATAAGTGCAGTCCATTTACCATTTGTTTCAAATGATGCTGTTTCCATAAAATTTCAAACTAAAATTTATCCTTATGAAAAGTGACTAACTGTCTGGAAAAAGACGCTGCGGTGTGATCAGACAAGTCAGGCCAGTTCCAAAATTTGGATGTAGCTGACAAATTTCCACTTGAAGGTCCAGTAACAGTGAAAAGTTTTGTGCGTGTATATGAATCGTGTTGCGTGTGACGTTGCAACTGCGACGCCACATCTCGATGACAAGTTCATTCAGTAACCCTTCAACATGACAGTTGCAAAGGTAGAAAGTGACTGTTGTTTTTCATGGTAAACATTATTGCACAACCATTCCACGAGTGTGGGCGCACAGCGTGAGGGCAGTGGAAATTCTAGGTGAAACTGCACCGCAGGCAAAAAAAATGTATTTTCTTTGATCTAAAATGGTTGCTGAGTCTGTGGAACAGATGACAATGATTGATGACCATAAGTAATAATGAGTGATTAATAATGGATGGATGGGTGCTTAGTGAGTAACATATCCTTTTAGTGGAAACTTTTCAAAGTAGGAGGTCAACATATCCATCCAAAACTACGTGGTCTTCAAATGTGACGGTGTGTGTGGCTGTGTTGAAAAGTCCACCTTCTGAATTTCTTAAACTGTCCTCCACCTCCAACACTTTTGCTGTTCGGCACGCTGCCTGCGAGTCACTTCAATAATGTGGGCTAAATGAAACATCTTTTGGACTGTTTTTCTCCTTTCCAAATTTGAGGAACTTACCACATCTGGTGAAAATGACTTGTTTTGAATAATTTTTTTGTACTTCCTGCCATGTACTTTTTCAAACCTTTGGCTAAAATTCAGACAAAGCAGCCTCAGTCTGCGTCAGTCCAACTGACTAACCCCTTTGTCACCCATCCATGCCTGCAACTCTGTCATGCTCCCTGGATGCCCCACCCCTTCCAGTCTCTGCTCCACTTTTTGCAGTATATATAAATGTTGGACTTGGTGTGGTGAGGTTTTGATGTAGGGAAATGAGTGCTAGATTAGAACAAACATCACAGTGTTAATAGTCGTCGTTGTCTTTGTAGAAAACTGTTCTTTGTCAATGCTAATGAATCAAACTCAACAAATACTTGGGGACAAAGTAGCTTCTGGTGAGCTTTAAGGTAGGGAGGTTATGTTATTAATAATTATACATTAGTAAGATTATTCAAACAAACGTAAACCTGCAATTCATTTACAGTTCAGACAGGTTTCTCAAACTCAGCATTAAACTCAGCTGCTACTTTTCCTGGTGGGACTGTTTTACTGCACAGACAACTACCTTATTAAACACTGGCAGCAACTCAACACATTTAGTCATGTATACAGGGTGAAGACGACCTGGTCAACCGAAGCATCGCAATGGAGAAAAAAGGTGTTTTATAAGACTCTGAACTTGGCACGGTTGACACTGTGGGTGTCAGACAGGCTACTTGAGTATTTCAGAAACCTCAATTTGAAGGTATCAAGTGGGATTTTCAAACACAACCTAGAGTTACAGGGAATGGTCCAAAAAAAAGAAAATAATAATGTATTATTTATTGTACGAGACCCACTCTGAATGCACAACATGTTGAACCCTCCCTGAAGTAGACGGGCCACAGCAGAAGGGGAACATGGAGCATCATTAAGAACAGCTAAGAACAGGAAATGGAGATGACAATTCGCAATGATGGACAATGAGTCACCATTTCTGCTGTGACATTTGGAAGGTTGGGTTAGAATGTTGCACACATAATAAAAGAATGCATCCGGTTGGCCTCATACTAATGTTTCAGGCTACTGGTGGTGATGGCGCAGGGATATTATCTTGGCATATTTAATGAGCAGTTCAGAAATAATATCACAAAGCTCTACTCATTCCAGATTGGTTTAACAAAACCATGTAAAATCTGACAAGTCAGAGGGGCTCAGATGGTTTTTGACAAATTACAGTGACCACATGGAAAAGAAAAGATAGAGGCAAAATCAAATTAACAGACAAACTATCCAAGAAAAATCTTTGTTGTTGATTTGGGGTTTTTCTTTGCATCTCTTCTCATTTTCTAAGACTCTCTATGTTATCATTATCATCATTATTATTGTTTTATTTTTCATTTTTATCTTAGACACATCTAGCCCAAGTAAGAGCATTTCCTACTTGTGGTTGTTACAGTACACCATAAAAGCCCATCAAAAACAACATGTTGAACATGAAATACACCCACCTGTACTGTGGAGCTGATTTCTGCTGCAAAGCCTCCGGTCACTGGTGCCTCGTGACTGATGAGCAAGCGGCCCGTTTTTACTACCGACTGAAGAAAGAAGAAAAGAAAAACACAATTACAGAAGATTCAAAGTTCTTTATGGAAACATGGCATCCTTGAAAACAAAAACAATGTTGACAAACATTACAACATGGGAAGCAGCAGTTAGAAGGTGTTGTTTGCAAAGTACAAAACTACAGTTAAATTTGGTATGTTCTGGTGGGACCCTTTGACCAGTGGAATCTGATTTCTTGCAAGGACTCACCAATATTGCAAGTCTTTTGGGGATATTTTGATAACTTGTCTACTGTTCGACAATGCGCCTTTTCCACTAAAATGGCCAATACCATGGAATTAAATTTCATTTGACTTGTCTCTGGATAAACTCTGCAGGGCATAGCACAAGCAAAAATCCTATTTTAAAAACTACCACCACTTTGATGCTTCACCTGACTTCTATTAGATATCTTTATGATTTGGGTCCTTTTTGGGCATTTGGGCATTTTTCTGTGCAAGCGTGTGTGCACGTGCGTGTGTGTGAGAGTGGGAGAGTGAATGAGAGCAGACAGCGTGAGCTGGGAGTTGATTTAGACTGGTGCAGAGCCAACAGGACAATCATGGACACTTGAAGCCCTGCACTTCTTAGCATTTGCATTTGGGTTTTCTGTAACCTGCCATTACAGAGAAAGGATGCCACTGCTCCACCCGCTATCAACCAAAGCATGAAACCAATAGTATATTATCATCTCGTCCCCTCGCCAGTGGTCCAGACCGTAGCTATGTCTGAAAAACGAACAAACTTTTGTCTTTTATCCCGTTTCTACGCATCAGGGCCTTTTTTTTTTTTTTTTTTTGGCAATAGGTTTCCTTTTGAAAACTTGAAAAGCTCAATTTAGGATCACATCACAGGTTAACTGCATCTATAGTGTGACACTAAACGTTTTATTTAAACACAGGGGCAATTATCTGTTACTCTTCCCTGAAATCACAAAAACTGGCCCACAACTACATAACCCACAGCAAATGATCATCAGATGTGACCATGACTCCGTAAATTAGGTCTGACATGAAATAAAAACATAACATGGAATCAGGGGGATAATGGAGCTAAATGCTGATGTTAAATGGACAAGTGTTTACGTGACTGAGGTTATGAGTTTAGTGGTGGAACCAATGTGAAAACTGGCTTTACAATCACACGTCAGTACTTGAAACCTACCAATGTACATTAACTGGACTGGACTGTAACATGGTCAAACTGCAGGTTTGGGTTCTCAGTCTCAATGAACTCAGTGACATTCTGTGATGATGTTGTCATGATCCCAAACGCATTGTTTGGATCCATGTTGTGCCAGGATGGTGGATGACACACAGAAGCAAAAGACATAAGACTGAACCTCTGAAGACTTAAGAGACCAGATGTGACTTCAAAACGACAACCTCTGGGCTAGACTGAAAACATCCAGTGGCCGCAGTGAAAAGACCATTTCGTATTTATGACTACGGAAAGGATGAACCTCCCACATACAGACCTTAAAGGTTAGTTAATGACAAAAAAACAGTCCTACTGACTTCATGAACGTGAAATGTATTACCAATGGTGAAAGGCAAATAAAACAATTGTCACAGAGAGAAAGAATTAAGCAAGTGGTTAGAAAGGGGCGACGTCTGCGTGCAACATGTTCCTGTGAAGTTTGGGTTTGATTCATGGCTCAGACATTTGTGGTGCTGCCTGCTGTCCTAATGCCAAATTTATCGGTGTCTTAGTTTACTAATCACATTGTAAGACCAACTACATTCCGAATAGGGACACATAACCTAAAAAAACAAATAATAACTTGGTATGCCTTGAGAGTGATTTATATAAATGGATTCGCCACTGGAGCCAAGCAGTGTTGTAATAATGAAGGACAGAATCTAAGACTCTGGGGGCATCGGAAAACCCATGACCCAGTTAATGGACTTCAGATGCAATCCTGCAGCCAAAAACAAGTGACTGCAGCTGGCCAAAGTTCAGCAAGCTGGCATAAAATACATCAGAATGCTACTCCAGCAGTGGAGCCGAGTGCCAGAGTGAAATGTGACAATTTCGTTTGAAATGGTGAAATGTCGTAATGTCTACTGGAGTTGGATTGGTACCATTAGTACCACGTGTTCGCATGAGTATTAGTTATTCTTGGGGAGGAAAAACGCAATGTGACATTGTACAAATTAAGGAGGAAAAAAGGGTAAAGACAGTAATTGATTTAATCAATATTTATTCATCTTGGTCATCCTTAAGATTTATGCTCCCTACAATATGAGTTTCAACAACACACAAACACACATACAAAAAAATAGGTATCTCACAGGAGACTGTAGCTGTAGTCCAACTTCTACATAGTAATTTTGGCTATAGACTTGATCCAAGTTTCTTCCGGTTGTTGGATTGGTTTTCAGAAGACACAATCAGTCACTCTTATTCTGTGGTTCGGTTTGTTTCTCAAGAGTCCTTCATTTGGCTTATTCGCCCATGACAGGCACCTTTCATGTAAGTTTATATTGGTTTTAAGAAAAAAAAAACTAAAAACCTGACCAAACTCATTACTTTTGAGACAGTGGTGGAGCCACAGGAAGAACATCCACAACTGTATAACTGTGAGAGATGACCAGTTTGATTCATCCAAGTGCAGAAATGATATGTCCTAAAAGAAGACAAGGACAGTTTGAACATAGGGTGTGATCATGACCCCCACAGAATGTGCGCTCGTAGGCGTTGTAATGTCCTCTCCTTGCCAAAATAAATTTTTACACGAAAATGAGTGTATGAGTGAGTGAGTTAAGTTTCCAGGATGTAACTAGTTAAAACTAGTAACTATATGGAACCTGGGTGCTATGTTGTACTGTTTTCTGGACGTTGGAAACAATATTAGAAATATGAAGGTATAACTATACAGATGTGTCCTGCGCTTCAGTCTACATATTACCTAAAATTCATTCATCTAGGTTTCTTAAAAATGTCCAATCCTGATGCCCAAGCTAACCTATTTCTTATCTTACATCAACATATTTAAATGAGCCGAAAAAGCTGTTGAGTTGGATTTCTGCCTTGAACATGAACGACTGCTCTTTGGTTGAGGGCTTAATCAAGTTCAGAACATGGTGCAAACCAAGTCACTCATCTTATGAAATAGTTAAAATGCCTTTCTTTTATGGGCAGATCACGATTGAAAGATAATGACTAAGAGCTTTTGATTTATGACCTGCCCATAAAATAATTGGAGTTGAACTTTTCCATAAGATGGGTGCTCTTTGGTATGTACTAGGTTCCAGGTTTAAATAAGCATGGATCAAAGCAAAACTAACTCTCAGTATAAATGCAAATTGCTGTTCCAAGTAAAATTGTTTATTACAGTAATACTACCCGACATAGAAGCCAAGCAAACAATGTGAACAAAAGATTCTAATTGCGTCTAAAACTAAGAATGCAAGCGCTTTACCAGAAACAACTCTGGCAATGAGAGAGGGTGGAATATTTACACGTTTCTCACATAAAAAGGAACCTAGTGGTCCACTGCTTAGTCACACGTCAACTAGGTGCAAACACTAGAGAGTGGATGCATGAATTGTCAGAATAAAAGGAGAGAGAAGGGCAAGGGTTCTGATAAATGGTAGAACACATCAAAACTTTCGCCATTTCAATTAAGTAATTGAAGTTGTTTAGAACAGTTGGTATTTTTTCTTCTGAGATCCTTAATGTTGTGCTTTTACACTATTTTTATGCTGTTATGCTGCACTAATTTTACATTTGATTTTATTTATTTTACATTAGTTTTGCACAATTAAAGTTCAAAAGATGAGTTTGATTTACTGCTGAGCATTTTTAGAAAAAGTATCACATTAAAAATAATCCTGTCCCGTGTAGTAATCGATAATAAATTTCCCTTTAGTAATATCTTCTCAGACAATAATTACATGACTTCACAAGGACACACAGCCAGAGCCATACTTGATCTAAATGCCAGCTTGGCTAATCTGGCATCACCAGGGAGACAGTCTGCCGCGGTAGGTCAGCACAGATAAAGTTGCTGAATAAATAAACCTAAAGGTGCAACTTAGCACAGCAATTTCTTCCGCCGAGAGCCGACAACATCTACTGTCAGCTGAAATCGCTGGCAAGCGCAAACACTGAATTGGGTCTGACTCTGCCCGCTAGTAAGTCAGGTCAGTATCTCCTTTGTTGCCAGTTATTGCTCATATCCTTCTCCCCAATCCATGTAAAATGAGGACTCTTGTTTTGGTGCCGGTTGTGGCGGTCAGACTGGGCGACGGCACTGGACAATACTGGCTTTACAAGTTATTGTGTTGCAGGGCTGTCATCAGATGCCAGAGTGGCTCTGCTGGCTACAAGGGAAATGTCATGTTGACTGCCATTCCCATACACACCCAAAACCTAATGAGCGGAGCAGTTGTGCTTCTCCTCCTGCTTTTCCACCGTCCTGGGCTATTCTCCTAACAGGTCTTTTGCTTCGTGGCGCCCTAACTTCCACTTCTCACTTTGCTCCTTCCTCCGGTGACCAATCTCTCAAGGTGACAATTTCTTTTACTCCGTCTTCAACAGAGCCAGCGTGCCAAAGTGTGTGCGCGGTGCCACCACAGACAAGCTAACGGACAATGACCTGACATGACCTCAGAGGCTCAGGTCAGGTCTCTAATTCCTGAACCCGTAAGTGTTAGGTTGCCTCAAAAAGACGTGCATGCACACAACACAGCCGCATAAGCATGTGTATATATTTATAAGTACACACCCTGTACAGAGAAAAATATTTTTTTTCCATTTATTGCTGTTTATTTTCTGGCTGTGACAGAAGGTATGGTGTCAATTAGTTGTTTTATTCCTTTTCACAATGAAAGATTTTAAGTTTCACAAATTCCGGAAAATGGAAAATGGAATGGAAAAAGAGATTAGATTTGTATATCTTGTGCATTATTTACAACAGCGTACAGCCCAAGGGAATGAGAAGTGAATAACAGCCATGACTTTGGAACTGAACCCGGCTGTGGTGAGACTGGTGTGGGATCACATGATGTGCTTTTCAAGTCTTTCCACTCGGTCTTGCCAACACCCGCTCAAATGTGAATTTTATTGCCACCAAATTGGCCTAGAACGAGTAAAAAAATAGCATTCAATATGAAAACTAAACAGGCTGTCCCCACACTGTAGGCACAAAAACATATACACGGTGCACTGTAAGTGACTCTCCGCCGTGCCTCCTCTTCCCTCAAGCCTTCTATCAAAACACAACAGGAAGAGAAAGTTTAGCTCGTCGGTGCCGCCGAGGAGTCATCCACACTACGGGTCGCGATGACCCTGTAATCATCAAGGCCGGCGCAGGGTCGGAACTCGCGTGCAAACCACGCTATCTCGGCGACGCACGGGAGGCGAGAGGAACCGCGGCTGGTTGCCGTGCGTCTCCAGAGTGGAATTACGGGATGAGTGGAAAAGTGGGTGAGCGCTCTGCGAATCAGTCGAATCACAGCGCTGAGAGGAGGTGTGAGCGGAGAGGAAACACAAACACTCGCTCCGCTCGCTCTCACGACACGGCGAGCGGGAGAGTGAGAACCAGTGAGGTGCAGGGAGAAAGGGGAGCGAGAGAGGGAGAGGGAGAGTAAGAGTGCATGGGAATAAAGGAGAGAGAAGAGAAGGTGTAGAAAAGCCGCTGGGCTGGGCAGACGGCCAAGCCATCCTCTCCAGAACGCCGGCATGCCAGGAGACCTCAGACAGAAATAACTCCAAACGTCCCATAAAGACCCATTAAAAACAATTCATCTCAATTGCTTCCTGACACACACACACACACACACACACACGCTGTATGTTTGTGCCCAGCCACACACTGAGCCTGTGACTGTACATCAGCGTGCAAACAAAAAAAAAAAATACTTCTACAACTACAACCGCTCCGTTTTTACTTAATGGCCGTTAGTTGTGAACATCGGCCAAACTGTTGCACGCAGGAGCCTCGTCAACCTTTTAATTTACTTTATAAAAGTGCTGCACAATGGTGAAAAATGGTTAAATCTCACATGTCCTTCTAATGCAGAATTTAACTGAGAAGGCCGACGTAAACACAGCGAAATCCCTTGTAATTAAAAGGACTATAACATTGCAATTGTTAAGCATCTTAGATCAACAAATGAGTCTAGAAGAACCACTCTGGTGAGCAGGTGTTCAAAGGTCATTATTTAAACAAAAAAAAAAAAAAAGAAAAATATTTTCCTTTACTTTGCACTGAGTTACGTCTCTATGATCCCATTATTAGTCATGAGACCCCCTCCTTCCCCTCAAAGTTCCCTTTCTATTTTTATCTAGTATGCCACTTACTCATCTCAGACTAAAACAAAAGTCACGTGAAAGCGGTTGTGATGAAACATGTGAGGACGGAACAACAGCAAGAAGCCAACTCGGCAGCTGCGCAAGGAGAAAGGCTGCCGATGTGTCTGTGCACCATAAAGCTTGATCTCCAAAGAGGAGTATAAAAGTCATTTTTTAAGAGTTGTTGCTCTTGTGCCCAACATTACATGCATCATTTATTCCTCTGACTTGTATATAACGCTGGCTAAATGCTGCAGACCTATTTCCATTACTTTTGTATTTCTTTTTTTATTTCAATTTCTATTGCGTATGCATCATTCCTGCTGTTTGATTAATGTTACCTGGTCTGGCAGTGATGTGGAGATTTGCTTCATGATAGACGTCTCTTTGCACTTATACTTGGTCATGCTATCTACCTCTGAACTGAGCTGACCTCAGTGGCTTCAACCTGTCCACAGTTCTTGCCAGGACTCACTGGCACAAGTCCTGCGGAAATACTAAGGAACAGTCCAAAAATAGGGGAAAAAAGGAAGGGGGGGCGGGGGGGGGGACAACCTGTGATCCACATAAAAAATGCCTTGTGCTTTTAGGAGTGCTCAATTAATACGAAAATTGTCCCTGCGTCATATTCATCATTATCGCTGAGATGTGAACATGCTTTTAGCCAGCAGTATCCTTGCTGATGAGTGGTGATAATGATCCAATCTGCTTCTCTAAAACAGCCAAGAGAGGAACTGGGGCAGAAATACAAATATATTCCACTTGACAAAACTTGTGAGCCATTATGAATTTTCATTGTGTCAAAATGGGAATTTGGTCAGGAATTTGAGAAATCTCCGGTGCCTGGCTGTGGAATGTGATGACAGGCTACAGCCAGGAGAGAGAACGGAAAATAAGTCAGGAGCAGACAGTCAAGTGGGGGATGAGGCGCTGGGGTGAAGATAACTTTTTCCCACCACAAGCTTTAGGGTGACCCACAAACTTCGGCATTCATCAATGTAATATAGAGACAGCTGCGCGTTTGGGGTGATGCGCATGTGGTTCTTAAGCATCCCGCCGTTCCTTTCATGAGTGAAAAAAAAAAACCACTAGCAAGAAAGAGGAGCTGCTTCCATTGCTCAAAAACCATAAGGGGTCATTTTCCAGAGAGATAACTCTGGTAATATTAAACCACTCCACAACAGGCACACACACACACACACACACACACAAATTCTCCAAAAGCATTGTCTGGTATGACAAATCAGAAGCAGAGTTGACATTGAAATTACTGACAAGGTCAAGATAAAAAAAAAAATGTGGTGAGTATGAACCGCTGCAAACATTTTCTACCAGTGATCACTTGTGTTTGGTGGGGCAGTGAACAGATACTGGACTCTGCTGGAGCACAGCAAGAGAAATAGAGGCATGGGCTGAATCTGTCTGTGTGCTAATTGCTAACAGTTGTCCGCCTCAGATCCAGTTGAAGCAGCCTTGTCATAAGATCAAGTGTCACAAGAGCAACGGCAGGACCACGACCTGAAATGACTTCTCCATGATCACACAATGCAACAAGGCACACACGCTGACTTACATTTTGTTTTGTGTTTTAGTATTCTGCCCTAATGTAGTACATTTTGTCAAAGGAGCATTTAAGGGCATGTGTATTTTTTATTTATTTATTTTTTTTTTTAATATGGATGCCCTTCCTGACCCAACCCTTGGGGATAGGCACAAGCAGATCACACAAGAAGCGCCCCCTTGAGGCTGAAAAAATATAACATTCCATTGTCGAGTGATGAGCGATCAGCATTAGAAAAGAAAAAAGAAAATGTATAATTTGCATGTGATTTTCATGTCAACTTTGGAGTAGTTTGGAGTAAGTGCTCCGTCACAACTTTATTCTCTTCCAAATTAAAGAGCTGCACTTTTCCCCCTCAAATTTAAAAAGCTACACTGTACAAAAAAAACAGCTTCACTGAGTTTATGAAAAATCTGCGGGATGTATATGCAGTTTTATTACATGTCCGATTACTTTTCACACAAATAAAAAATATTTTGAAATAAACTAAATCGCCAAAGCATTCTCAATTTTCACCTTGGCAGTATTAAAATATGGCACCAACCACTACCATCAAGACTGAAACAACCAGAGCGGGAAACACTGGCTGAGCCTCAAACTTGACAAAACAAATAAGCTCGACTCTCGTCTGCTTCCACACACACACACACACACACACACACACACACACACACACACACAGTATTTACCTGTCGTCTTTGGCTCAGGGCACAGACTGCGGTTTTAAAACCATTAAGTGAGAGTGAGGGGATACGCAGAGCCAAGATAAGGTGGTCTTATCTGTACCGTGAGTCAACAGACGCCAGGCTACTTGGAACATGTGGACGCTGTAACCTGCATCACTTCCAAGAATCAGAGCAGATACTGCAGTACATTCCTAGGAAAGCAGCCACCAGAGGTACTGAGCCATCTGAAGGTCTGATTCACCAGTATTAAATACAAACTGTAGAACAGAATCTACTTACAATATTTAGACTAATGGCCGTTTGAAAACAGAACATAATATGTTAAGTTATACTTTATGAGTCCAATTAAGCTTTTGTAGACATGTTCATAACACGTATTTTAAAAACTAGATTTTGAAAAAGTTTTGAGAGGTGTAGTGAGTGCAAAGAAAACTGGTCTAAAGGAAAAACTGGAAAAAAGATGTTTGTTGCAGGTGGTCCCGTCCTGGAATCAGTTAGGATGAAGGCTCAGATTGTTTCCAAGAGAGGATGTTGCAAGACGTGTCGTTATGCAAAATACTTCATGGCTAAATGGTCCAACAGTTTAGATCAACATACAAATGCCTCTGAAAAGGAATATTGTCAAATCAGCAATCTTGTTTTTTGCTGAAATGGCGCCAGAATGAAACCCAAATCCAAGTTCTGTGACCTCCAACCTCCAGAGGGGCACCACTTCAAAATCCAACGCTGCCAAACACTTTGTCTCTGCATTTACAAATGCAAGGCACAGTTCTTGCAACAGAAATATACTTTACAGCATCAATATCCAGACATAAAATTGAGTTCTGTGGTCCCCAAGATCATTCGAGATATCCTGATTTAAAACGGAAAAGTGTACTCTGGACTGAGTGCACGTTTAAAACTGATTAAGGAAAATTATGGAAATCAGGTGCCCGAGGCTTAAAAAGAGGATCTAGAGAGATAACACAGCCAGCTTCAAGAGTCAAGATTTGTGGTGGTATGGGACTGCGTTCATACGCATTTCTAGCCTGCTTGAAGTTGAAATCTGTCTCCCATTTCAAATGTGTGAAGCTCAAAACAAGATAATTCAACCCAGCTAAACAACTTAGGACACTGACCAAGCAAAACTGACAGAAAAGGTTACATTGTGAGTCCCAAGTTCCTAATTGACTGATGTCAAAAGTTGACATGAATTTGTTGAATTGATGGCCCAGAAAAAAATGTTATTGTTAGGATAAGCTGGTGAGATGAATGGAAGGCTTTTGTCTTTTGGAGGCCCACAAGGTGGATGAGACAGATTTCAGAGATAAAACAAAGAGTTATCTAGCCAGCCAATATGACTACTTCCACCTCTCAATGCTAAGAGCTTGTAACTAAAATGAAACGATAACTCTTTGAAATATAAAAGGTTGTCAAAACATTGTCTTTTTTAAAACATTGAATTTAATCTTAAAAAATGAGTTTGAATAAAAAGAGAGGTATCAACCCTTTCTCCCACTCAAATGTGCAGTGAATAGACTGCGAGTCCTGAGGTGACTTCCCTTGCACATGTATGAGGGTGGAACAGGTTCAGCCAAAACGGTTGCATCACTGTGAGGGCTGTAATCCAGGCAGTGCTGTGGTAACGGAGACTTAGTGCAGTGTGGGCCAAGAAACATCTACTGAGGATAGCGAGTTTATACAGTGTGAGAGAAAAGACGGCGACTTTGATTAAAACCGAAGCAGCCTTTCTTAAATGACTGGATAAATATGCAGAAGTTAATTGTTAAAGTGGTTTCACTGGGAAAAATTAAGTCAAACGTCATAGTTTACTAAACACTGATAAGACTGAGACAGGCCCTTCAAGTTTAATTAGTAGGTGCAACACCGCATCCGCTGTGATTTTGTTATTTCATGGCACAGTATTAAAGTTACAGTCCTCAGAGTCACGCTGCTTGATTTTCTCTCTCCTTGTTTAATTTTGTGGTGCAGATGTTCTTTGTCTGTTGCTGCGCTGCTTGCAACATAGGCATTACTCACTGCTGTCAACAACACAAAAGGTTTAAGAACGATTTAATCCACAAAAGTGATGTAGGATCAATTCGCTGTGGCGACCCCTGTGGGGAACAGCCTCCAGCATTTGCTTGCTTGTTTCTGCTATTATCTTTCACATGTCGTCACGTTACTTTGACATCAAGTATTTCCATGTCCATGCAGCCGGGGGGGAATAGAAGAATGGAGGCAATGGACAAATTGGCATCCAAAATCTCTCTTACAGAACAAGTGGAATTGGACAGAAAAAGACTGGAGCAAAGTAAAAGAACATTTTGGCATCGGCCTTGGTGAAAGTCTGGGGCAAGAGTGGATTGTGGATAGATGCATGACTTTTCTGGGAGCAGCCAGGGACACAAAGATAATGGCTGTCTGTTGAGAGGACAAGCCTTGATAGTCTAGCTCTCGGCGGGGGAAATAAATAAAAGTATGGGAAAGAGAGTTGGAAAACGTGGATGGTGAGAGATGAGCAGAAAAATGTCAGGTGGAGATTTGGGCCCAGTGGGTAACTAAGAAACTGAAAAACAAGCGATTAAACAACTATTTTTTTGTATTTTTTATTATGGAGGCTCTTTCTGTATCTTACAGCTTGGCTCTCTTCATCTTGTGAAGTAACCTCTTCCTGTATTCAATGCAAAATCCTCCTGCGCACACACAAGGAACTCCATCACCAGGCCCCCATCCAACCTTCACTACATTGACGCCAACCTTCTCACCGTCCCAAGATCAAAGTGCCGCCCCTGGAGGGACAGAGCTTTCCCTGTTGCTGCCTCCACCCACCCTGGAACCCAGCCCCCCTTCACAACAAATCTGTGACTGTACGCACTTGACCTCCTTGGAGTGAGGCCAAGTCACCCAAACCATATCTGATGGCGACATCTACACTGCTGGTCAACCATACAGCGTTTCAGGCCAGATAAGCAAGTTATGTTGGTTGGTGCCTTTAAAAGTATTAGAGACCCAGTTTTGCTTCTCTATTGGTTTTATCTGAGAGCTGGAGAACCTGTGAGCTTGATTGAGACTGACTGGCCACCTCAAGGCCATGTCACATATGGATGGGAACAATAAATGATTAATTAATAATTCATCATTTTAATGTCCTTCTCTAGTTCTTGCTCACACAACACACAACATCTCTTCTGACCTCCGTCCAAGCAGGACAGAGAGACATCTCATCTTGGCTTTGGCATAGAAAAACATGGCCTTTGTCTAAACCCTATAATGAACAACTACTGCATTTACTGGAGACTTCAAGTTGCAGCCGTGGAGATAACAATAATAATTAGTTAAAAACGAGACAAAATAATTTTTTACCCTCATTGTCTAAGTTATTTCCTTCTAATGATCATTTTGCCACAGACAGGCACTAATATATTTCAGTCTAAGAATAGATGACGGCTGCCAGAACGGATCCCTCAGGGAGACACAGAGATGGTGTGTTCTCTTATAATGATCTCTCACACTGAACCGCACTGCATTTTTCGTTTGCTTCTGCGCGCCGACTTTCAGAAAATACCACGACAAGCTCGACGTAATTCGGATCTCCACAAAGCACGCTATTGCACGCACTGCACACATCCATCGCTCAAAGACACGCGAGGTCAACGCGACTCGCAGGAAATTTTAATTGGCTGCCGGCAGCCGGATGGTCTGTGGCCTATCCCAATGTGCACACACACACGGAATCAGACCGCCCGTTAATAAGCCACACAAAAGGCCAGCTTCCCCAGAGAAACGCACTTGGACACCAGTTGCGTAACTCTTTTAAAGTGTTTACGCACTGTTACGGCTACTTCCTCAGGAAAGCCAAAACCCAAGTTAATGGCACGTAAGCACAACATGTGCATGTCCCATAAAAATACCCGACAACATTAAAAACAGCAATAATTTCATGCTGACAGCCGCTGGTTTTCTGTAATTCTCAGACCAATAAGCTAGGAGACAATTACAAGGTGTTTTGTGAACTGAGAGACTGAATAAAACTATGTCATAGATTTAAACAAACAAGCACAAGGAGCAGGTTTTAGTCTAATTGGCATGTTTCTGTTTTTTGTTTTTTTTTAAACTCTTGTTCTTTGGGTGGTGCTTGTGAATAGACCTAACAGGCAGGTTATGGCTATCAGTTCAACTCATTGGATAAAAAGAAGGACGGAACTTTTGACTGGCTGTCAACATGTAAAGGACTTCATTTTACGAATTTTTTTTTGCAAAAAACTGTCATGGAAACGCAGCTATAGAGTCAATATTCCAACCTCAGAGCTGTCGGTCCCAAGGTTTAGACCTTTCATACTGTTTCTTGATACATGTGTATTCCTGTTCTTAATTCAAAAAGTCGAAAAGGCATTAAAAAGTCTTTAAGTGTCGAAATGACACTATTGAGTGATTCGTGTATCAATGTGTCACAGTGATTATACCAGTAAACTGGGACTCTAATGTTTAGGAGAACCAAACTCACTAAAGTGGGTTTGGTTTATTTTACGTTTTTAAAATAGATTTGAACCTTTGGTTGGAGGAAGTGAGAAGCAGCAAATGATGTTGACAAGCTCGAGGTGGCTGCCCTGTCATTAAGCCTGTGAAGCCACACACACTCGAAACACACTCATCAATCTCAGGGCAGTTGTTTAATGGGACACTATTTAAAAAAAAAATACAACACTCACTTTGGGACCTCTTAAAATAAATAATATGTGATTGCTGCTCGCCTCTTCCTGTGCTGGGCCGCCAGCGCAACACTGCTGCCTCTGCCATCAGTTCCAATTGACTCCCTTATAAATTACAACCCTTCACGCAGCCATTTTATCTTGTGCTTTGAAATGATGGTTATATTATCTGCCTGGCAGCAGGAGCAATGGGGTGCTCACTCACACGGTTGCATATTTCACCAAGAGAGGAGGAGGAAAAAAAACAGAAAATAGACTTTTGAAAGTTTCTGGTGATTGAGCAGTAGAAAATAGCTGCATTTACAGTATTCAAGGGCAATGAGAAAGCGGGTAGTAGGGAACGTATGTACACCGCTGAGATCTGCGCAAAGAAACACACGGCCATCGTTCTCTTATTTCCAAAGAGCTTTTCAAAAACATCAGCGTCTCCTCCTTTGGTTTAGTCTACAGACTCTCGCCCAGTGGTGACAAGGAAAGAATGTCCCACGTTACTCCATAAACTGTGTGGCATTGTGTTCCTCCACACATTTAAAAAGAGAACAGAATAAAGGCAGCATCCTCTCTATCCATACCTTTCCCATTAAATATTTTTTCTTCAGTAAAAGCCGTCACCTGCTTCAGGCTGTGGTAACATAAACTGGTGGAGGAAAAGCGGAAAAAGAAACTCATGAGTTCTGAGAGCTAAAGACAACCACATGGCCTGGGGGAGCAATTCTCTCCAACAAAATCAACACTCCATTATTGGAGAATTTTTTTTTTTTCAGATTTCTTTTGGCCACTGGGATCAAACGATTTAGAAGTTATTTGTGATAAATGATCTATCTGATCCGGAATGACATCTCTACACTTGAGAGTCCAGCAGCCGGGTGAGCATACAATCAGACTGCGCCACACGTGAATTACCGCAGGGTTAAATCTGTGAGGATCTGCTCATTCGGACTGAGCTTATTTAACTGCTGCTACGTTTTCGACGTGAGTCTTCCTGATGCTGCCTTCTGTTTCTAGTGCACATGCTTTTTCTTACCTTGCACACAGTTTCATTGTCCCAGGGCAAGATGGTCTGGAGATCGATAAGCTCGCAAGACACGCCCAGCTTTTCCTGCGCCATGTTGGCCACTTCCCGCATGACATGAACCTCAAAAGAAAAGAAAAACAACAAATGAATCATGTTAAAAAATGTAAAACAAAAAAGTAAAGAAAAACAATTGCATTTTAAATTGAGTTCAATTCTGTTTAGACATCTACGTCGCAAACACAGCTGAAGACACAGCTGAAGAGACAGCTATATTCAAGTAACATCTCAAAAATCATGTGCCACTATTGCATTACAACATCAGTGTCTGATAAGAAGAAGGGGCCTGGATAAGACAGACCCCTTTCTTTTTTGCTTTAATAAACAGAATTTGGCCCTGCGATGAACTGGCGACTTGTCCAGGGTGTCACCCTGCCTTTGCCCTAAGACAGCTGGGAGAGGCTCTAGCAGACCCCCGTGACCCTGAACAGGAATAAGCGGGTATGGAAGATGAATGATTGAATAAACAGAATTGAGCAATTTATAGATATTAATTCCAAACATATAACTTGACAATAGAGGTCAATAAAAAAAAAAAAAAACAGACATTTTTGCGAATTGCGATTTTACAACTGGTTCTTGACACGGGCATCTTTTCAACAGACATTCAAACACACAGGAGGTCTACGAAAATAGATAAATTTCTTATAAACAGAAATGTTACGCCAGCAAATTTATCATTTTCCTGTTTATATACAATTTAACAGAATTAAGCTGTTGAGTTCACTGGGTTCTTGTTGACTGGTGTTTATTCTTTGGTTGTATAAACACAATATTTGCTGTAACTGTACAACAATCAGCAACAGCAAAAAAAATACGATGAAATATGAAATATGGTGCAAAAGACATGTTCCACAATTTCTAAGAGTCCTTCTTTTCCGCTGCTTTGCAGGATCCTTGTTTCATTTTTGCGCACCACTCTCGATAATAATACTGGCTTTGATGGAGTTCAGCGACCTCAGACCACCCTCCCGAGCTCCAGGAACATTTTGGCCTAGATAAGCCTGTTTAAGAGGCGGCGTACAATCAAAGTCAGTGAGGACACCTGGGGAGTCTGCGGCACGGCGAGACCAAGCCGCAGAAAATAAAATCTGTAGGATGAAAGAAACGCCGACAATGGAAAATGTGCAGCTGACGTGTAGCTGAGAGGGGTCGATATGGCCATAAGCACCGAGCGCCGACTGGGCTTGAGAGGACTTTCATTCGACTTAAGTTAATCCATTGCTTGCTCCTTGTTTTTTTTGTTTTTTTCTAAATCAATTAGTGGAAATGTATCTGGTTTTTTTCTTCCTCTTGGCGCTCACCACGAGCCGAACATAACAAATAACTGTCCAGCTCTCCGCCGCCAGAGATGCACACGATCACCTACCTGTGTCCCCCAGGCAACCAGAGTGACGTCACTTCCTTCCTGCAAGACTTCGGCCTGAGACAGAGGGATGGTGTACGCCTCCACCGGAACCTGCTCCACTGCGGAAGAACACACAGGCAGCGTCAGCGACACAGCGACGCTCCCTCGGAGCTCATGCGCAAACACGCCACCAAACAAACTGGGGAACACATTCATTAATCATCTAATGGACGGCCCTGTGGCTTTCGTGCCATATATTCAGATAGAGATCTTACGGGAACAGTAAATGATAGAGTGGGCTACAAACTGGTGAAATGACAAGACATTCAAAGAGCACAAATTACTGGTCTACAACATTTTTGTCTCATTTTAAATTTGTCCTCGTGCGTTTTCCACAACCTCAGAGACAAAGTGTACAATCCAAGTCATGACCTTATGCCTTCCTTTGCCAGCAGAAAATCCATAACAACAATTATTCTATGAACTCCAGTCAGGGAAAAAAAAAAGGTTGCGAGAGAGCAGCAATACACTGAAAGGGAAGAACCCCTTGGCCAGGCAGGCTTTCAACCAAACTGCATGTAAATATCACACAGACTGACATATAGTTATCAATATTATCCTAAATCTTGAGCATGATGATGGGAACCTTATTTTTGTGGGTTTTTTTAAGCAAAGATGCATTCCTTCAAAAAACATTCCCTATTAGTTACTTTCTTTGCAAGCAAAAAATTGTACACTTTTGATCTATAAAACGTGTTAATTTAAAACTTCAAAAACAAAGACTAACAAATCATAATTAAGACTTGAGGAAAGTGAGTCTGACATCACTCTGGAAGACTTCCTGGATTAACATAACAAAAACTGGCCATTTTGATGACTCCAGCCCTCCACAATATCAATGTCTCTGATGAATCATGTGCAACTTCTGTTTTTTCCCCGTCCAGATGACACAGAAAATGGGCTGAATGAGTGGAATAATAACACTTTGCAAAATCCAGTTTACGAAAACTAGGCAATGGTTTTATCAGTGGAATGTCAGGCTTAAGAAAACACTGTGGCCTTGATGAGATGAACGTGTGGTTTTTGTCCTAAGGAGGGCAGCTGCAATTAAAATGTGACTTCATAAGCCAGGCAAAGATCATTAGGCCTTGTTTCCACAAGGCTGTCTGCTTAGGTTCAGTGTTGCATTTCACATTACAGAGGAGTTATTCAACCATAATCAACAGTAGGACTATGGCATCAACATATACATTGAGAGTAGCAAACCCGACGTGCTTTTTCAGCATCTTTCCATCTTTCATCTTAGGCTGCCGAACATATGCAGAACCAGTAGTAATCCCAGTCTTCTGTCTTTGTTGGTTTGCAGTATTATAGTAACAGTTAATGAAACAAACCTGCAAGTTTTCCAGCCATCTCTACCTAAGACCTGATATCAACCTAGTTATGCAGAAAACCTTAATTGGTTGTCAGCAAACTCAACCTCACGTAAATGTCCAAAACATTTATTTCTGCACCTTAATATTTTCTGGTGACCTTGTAAAAGTTCTGCAGATGATGTTTTTAAAAAGCAGATTCATGTTGGTTTGGTCCGACCAAAGGTTCAATAATAATCAAACAAGCTTTTGTTTCTCTTCAAACAAACTAATAGTATGCGAGACCAATACACAAAAACATGGAAACTTCTCTAGTACTCAAACATATGTCGCAGTGACACCTAAAACTGCAAGTGAACATCAAGAAGATGGGCCAAATGGAACAATATTAATATAAAAGCTCAGAAGCAGAGAGGGGAGAACACAGCAATCATTCATGGTATACATTTAGCATTTTGGACCAGAATTGTGAACTTGGTTCCAAAAGTGGAATAATCTCTGCAGCTGGCTGTAATGTTTGAGAATTCAATCTGGCTTTTGTCAAAGGTAGAAAAAAAGCAACACCAGAATAAGAGGCAATATGTTCAGCTTAGCAAGTGCCACACTTCAAAGCGCTTTTACACCGTCTCCCCTCTCTCTCTCTCGCGCTCCTGCTGCTCTTCTGTTGTTTGCAGTCAGACCCACTGTTTGCTTGTCTTGCTTCGCGCCACTGTTTTCCATTAAGATGGCTCACAGGTGCCGGGGAGGTATGATGCTGAAGAGGGCTGATCATCGGCGTGGGGACAAAAGGGCGCGGCAAAGAGAACATTGAATCCAGCTCACCTGCTGCTCTGTACAGGATCTTGGGCTCGAAGAATATGCAGGGGTTCTTGTCTTCGATGCAGGAGAGGAGCAGTCCCTTCGCCTGCACGGGACCCCGAGGCACTACGATCTGCAGAAGACACGATGTGCTTTATTGGTTCAGTGAACTTGGACAAACTACGTACAAAAAAACCCCCTGTTGCACATTTTTCCAGAACAGTTTCTTTTTATTGCCTTATTAATATATTCTCCTTTTTTTTTTTTGCACTGTACGGTTGCTGCTGTAATTCAGCAATTTCTCCCACTGTGGGATCAATAAAGGTCTTCTTCTTTTTCTTCTTCTTCAATGTGAACCAGCGTCACATTGGCTAACTGACATTTAAAGAAAGCAGTCTACCTCAACTGACATTTCACTGTGGTACAAACGCTTGAATTTTAATCAGAAATGGCCAAAAGGGGGATATCGTGACAACAATTGTCAGATTGTGCATTTGAACTTTCACAAACAGAGTAACAGGGGACACCAGTTTAAAGAAGAACTCAGGTCAGGGGGGGAAAGAGAGTAAAAGATTGTACTCACAGTGAAGGATATGGGACCTTTGAGGACTGATTGCTTGGATATTGTTCAAAGGGGTCTGATGATGGAGAACTGAACAACTCTTTAACACGCTTATGCGTGACTGGCATGCCAACTAACATACCAGTACGAAAAAAACTTCACTTCGTAGGTGGCCTCACCCATGTTACTGTGTTGAAAAGAGCTGCTCAGATTTAGCTCGACTTTCTAAGTCACATGTCGAAGTGATTATCACAGTAATGCCTCTTTTAATGTGGGCAAGGCATCACTGCAGGACTTAGTAGTCATCTTTCCCTCTAACTAGCGCCAGCAGTGAGTAGCTCAAACTGGGATTTTTTTTTTTTTGACCAAACAAACATTGTTTAGTGGTGACTGCAGACCACCAAAATGCATTTATTAAAGCTGGAAATAGCCATAATATGGCCCAAAATGCTAAGTTGCAGCAAAGTACATAGCCGACCTTGATTCCAGGGCAGTGTGCAAAGAAGGCCTCAGGGCTTTGGGAGTGATAGAGTGAACCGTGGCCCACACAACCCCACGGAGCTCGAATGGTGAGGTTGCCGCAGTCGTACAAGTTGCCGGAGCGGTAGCGGTACTTGGCCGCTTCATTGACAATCTGGGAGGGAAAAACAACCAGGAAGATTCAGATCAACTCAATAATATGTTCTGGTTTGACAGTAGACAATAAAACTCTCCTTTTGGGCCATTTGTGCTGCTGTTGCGGCAAAGCAACAAAGTCTCCCCCTTTTGCGTTTGTGAATAAAGACCACACAGGTGAACAGTCATTATGTCTGCTATTCTCCTTTAGGGCTTTAAAATAGTTATGAGACTTTTAACGAGCAAAGTCACCTCGATCGGTGTCTGTTTTCATCCATCCACTTTCACAGGTTTTGATACTGGCCTTCCTCCAAATTGATGTTCCAATTTTTCCTCCAGCAGTTCTGTTTCTCGGTGTCCCTCAGGTTAGCTTGGACTGGATGATTTTAAGCGAATGCGCAGAAAGAGATGAATAATATTGAAAGGTCCTGACAGAATTGTAATCCGTTGCCATGTGTGCCGCGGGAGCCTCCAAAGCGCTCGAAAGAAATAAACCCGGACTCCATTATCACATATTTAGTTTTATGTCTCCTTGATGTGGCAAGGACGCACATTTATCTAGAGCCGTGAATACACAGAGAGGCAATTGTGTCAACATGTACGTGAGGTAAAAACAGTGTGAGGACGGCCCTTTACCGCCATATTAATCTTCCACCGACAGGCTCGGAGGGGACAACAGGCTGGCTTTTCTGTAAAAGGTCTTCCAGGAAGCGTCGCAATTCCCAAACTAACAGCGTTAAGCAGCTGGTTTGTAAAGCAAAGGCAACACAACAGTCACGAGGATTTGACAACAAGACACGGAACATCACGGCTGACTCCTCGGGTCGTGATGTACACTTACGGTCACGCTCTAGCCAAGTATAAACTATACAACGGTGCTCATTATGCCTTGGTTGAAAGAGCAAAGAGGACGTATGGTGGATTCCATGGGATGGCCATGTGATTTTTTTCACTAGATGCATTTCTTTCTAATTGAAAAGTGGATTACTGTATTTATTACTTTATTTTATGACTTTCCACCTAACTTGACATTTTGACTTCAGGCCCACATCTGCGTGTCCTGGTTTAAAGCTTTATCCTCTGAGGCAGCAGAGATAATATGACAGCAGATGCAAACATTGCAAGACATATATATACATATATAAATATACAATGGAAATGAGTCATGACACTGTACTGTCAAGGCAATACATCAAGATAATGACGGGCAGATCAAGCGATAGTGATGGGCGGGGGATCCTCGCACCTGGTCGAAAGCTGGGAAGATATAGTCGGCAAACTGAATCTCAGCGATGGCCGTGGCGCCGGCAACGGCTGCGCCGATGCCAAATCCCACGATGCCCTGCTCGCAAAGGGGAGTGTTGAAGACTCGGTCCTTCCCTGCGGACAGAAGATCAGAGGTGCGGGGAGTGAGAGAGAGCCAGTTCGGACCAGGTGTCACACTTCACCCTGGGTTTTCATTGGAGGCCTTGTGCTGGCTGCACGCGGTATCGCTGCGCTGTGTGTGCGCCGTGACAAATCAGCCACCTGCACGTGCTTAGACGCCTCCAGCACGGAGAGCGCTGAACTTTGAAAGAGCGCACGAGGATGTAATGCATAAAACAAGACCGTCGCTGCTTTGTGAAGAATGTTTGGGCAACTGCAGTTTTTTCTTTTTAAGTTTCCCCATTCCCACAGCTCAGGCTACCATTTCCGTACGGTTGTGCACACCCAGTGGTATCTGTTTGTTATTACTCGTAGAGCAGGAACCAACGTGAGGGACGTTAATGTCACTTTCCACTGTAGATGTCACTGTTTGTGCTCTCCACACAGCAACATAAACAGCTGAATATGTCAAAGAGCTTGTGCTTGCATTAGGTGGCAGACTTTTTTTTTTCTAATGCAAAACTTTATGGCCTCTGACACACTGTTTGGATGTCAGTAAGCAGAGAGCTGAACTACCAAAATAAATTAACCTAAAGCTGATTGCTGCTGCAACCAGCCAAACCCGTGATGTACGCAAAACTCCCATGGAGTCAAAACAAACTTTTTTTCACTCTTTACCCTGTAATCTGAACAGGAGCCGCAAGAGGCGGCCTCTAAATTTGGGTCAGGGATGTTATTTCTGCTCTCATCTTTGTGTATTTGCCAACCGTTCTTTTTCCGTGTTTATTCTCGTTGCAGAAACTCTGCCCTGATGTGCCATGCTCTGTGTTTATAAACTCCAATCAGCTCCAAAGACTTACGGTCATGGAAAAAAGTTTTCTGATAACCTTAAAATTTTACACACTGTGAAATTGAAATTATCATGAGTAACTGCAGGAAAAAAAAAAATCAGCTGTGTGTTTCAAAAGGTGTAGCTGCATCAAGCTGATGTAAAGAAAGGCCTTTCTTTTATTGTTAATAAGAAAAAGAATAAGTCGACTAAGGGGCAATTCTCTCTGAAACATCCAGTGTTGAGTGATTCTAAACGCAATATATCACACAAATCAAAATATTTCTGTCCTTTTTTTGCCATCACTGTAATTTAAATCCCATTAAATTTATTGAGGTGATGAAACTGTACTGCCTGAGTCAACCTCAAAAAGATGCCTGTGACAATCAAATAGGTTATAAATGAAACTGCAAGTGCTTAGTTTAGCTAAATAACCTAAATCATCAAGAAAAGATGTAACAAGAACCTCTGAATAACCTATTTAAATAGACAACGACCCCGGCATCGTCAGCGCCGCCGGCTGACGTTAATGCAACACACAAGCACACAGACGCACACTTGAGAGGCTGATGTGGTCAGGGTCCACGCTGGTGTTTTCAGCGAAACACTCATCAGAGGTAGCCAGTAGGCAAGCAGCAGGA
Organism: Thamnaconus septentrionalis; assembly: GCA_009823395.1. Taxonomy (NCBI): domain Eukaryota; kingdom Metazoa; phylum Chordata; class Actinopteri; order Tetraodontiformes; family Monacanthidae; genus Thamnaconus; species Thamnaconus septentrionalis. The sequence goes on from CM020511.1 coordinate 13,163,114, forward strand.
GAGCCGGATCACTGAAGTGCACCGTGTGCACCTGGTAAAAAGCCATTCATAAAGTGTCGCCCCGGCATTAACCCCCGCCCGGTGAAACGGCGGCGGGTGGCAGGGGTGTGCACCAACCCTTTCAGCCGTTCGAGGACTAAAAACAGCTTTGCGCTCATCACTGCAAACAAGGATGAGATGGAAAATATGATCCTCTGCTCGGAAAGGTCAGCACTTCTGACGTCAATGACAACAAAAGCGAAAGCCAGTGGCTGTGGCGGGGCTGAATTCATTGAGGAAAAAAAATTCCAGGTAAATTATTCATGCGGCGAGCATGTGAACAGCTATGTACAATAACAGCATTGAAAAACAGGGTGATCAGTTTTCTCATTTCAACATTTCCACAAAGTCTGCACTTAATATGAATGCAATAATTTCTATTTAAGAATGACACATCAAAAATAATCACTCTTTCAACCTAAAAGGTACAAATCAACTAGGTTTTTAAGAGCAGTCGATGCAGAAGTAATTCAACAATTAAGCGATCTGTTTTGATAATCCTTACTCAATCGCTTTTAAAAATCCCAAAGAGCATAATGTTCATTGAAAATAAAAAAAAACTTCAAAGGGCCACCATTAAGGAGAAAAAAACAAAACAAAAAAAACATTTTCAGCTCTTCAATGTGTAGGTTTGCGTAACTGGCACGCCAACTATCACACCAAGTAGGAAAAACGCGCATTTCTACGTGGGCTGTCTTTGTCACTGCGCTGAAAGAAAGTGTTTGGATTTTGCTTGACTTTCTATAAATTGAGCTGATTATCATAGTAACACCTCTACGTGGCTAGCTAATCCAAGGCGGAGCCACAAGTGGAGCAGGTAGAGTCAACACAGCCTTTTTCAGGTAGAGTGAGAGAAAGGCTTGGTTTGTAAGGCCTAGACTGCTAAAACTAGGAGTTTTGCACAGACAAACCTTTTTCATTGTTGGAGGCAGACCACCAAAATGTATTTATGAAATGAACCTTTAACACAAACAGAGTAAAGCAGCACATTGTAAAGATTAACTGTGCCTTTCAGTTTTCCATTTTTGTTGACCATCAATATTCATCATTGTCCACATTTTTCTGCCATCACCTTAGAGACATTTGAATCTATGGTTATTTTTATCTCAAAAAATATTTAAATCTAATCTAAATGTCAACTACAGAGTCAAATTAAAGTGATCTGAGACTTTTGAATCAAAAAGGCATCACTGGATCAAGGTAATAAAAGTGCAGATGAAGCATTCCCTCCCTGTGTGTCAGACTTCAAAGCTGGATGCAGGAAAATAGTGAATCTCTGTGGCCCTGCCTTGTGGAAGCGATTCTGACATGTTACAGCCAGAAAAGCACAGATGTAAAAAATAAAAATAATATGGCCACATTCCATTTTAGCCGCTTCAGTTTCAAGGTACTGGTATTGTGCCTGCTGGATGACTGTTGTGTTGCGGTCATGGCCTTACTGGGACTAAGCTGAGCCATCTGAATTATTAGTAACAGCTGAGTTCAGATGTTGACTGGGAGCCTTAATGGTACTTTGAATTTTCTGATCCAAATAAAAATATTCAGTAACTAACTGGTAACTTTGTCATCATTGAAATGGAATATGTTTTGGATTGTTTTTATGAAAAAGTTGGAATATTAGTAAAATAAAAACAACTTATTTGGAATAAAATATAAATGAAACGTACACTTGGGCATTCGAATTAGAAGAACAGGATGCAAAGTTACATAAACAATCAAACATAATAAAATCCTTTTATCCAATGTAAACCACAGCTATACTAAGACAAGGAAAAGAAAGCAGATAGACTGTGGAGTTGTGATAGCAGAAAAGATAAACAGGCTACAAACATATTGTCATGCTAACAGCATAACAAACTGTCAGGACATCGACATAAAGTGAATATCATTACAAACTACTATTAATTCTGAAACTTCTAAGCTTCGCTTTGTGTCAACGGAGCAGCGCCACACAGCACTGCCCGGTGCTTCCCAGCAATCAGATCCTTGCTGGTCCTTTTGGCGAACAGTAACAAGGCATTAGTAGCGAGGAGAGAAGAGGGGTTTTCCGTTGTGCTCTGCTGCCATCTTGTGGTGACTTCAGATATTGCAAAAGACGTTGCTACGGCGGTGATTTCGGGGAAAAAAAAAAAAAAACACAGCAGGTGGGGAAACTTACCATATTTGTCTCTGAGGCCCACTGTGCATCGGAATACTCCCCCAAAGGCAACGTCTTCCCCAAAGATGACTGAAGAAAGTGGGAAAAGACCAAGCAGGCACAGGTAAATGCATGCCGTGCTCTAAACTACATACTGGTAAAGCACCGAGACAAATGATGTCTACCAGATGATGATGTTACAGGCTGGGTTTACATGGAGCTAAATTCTTATTGAGTTAGATCTTTGTGTGAGAGAAACAACAACAACAATACATTGGGAATAAACTTGATGTTTGCTTTTTCTTCTGACTCTAGTGTGAGCATTTTGAGATGTGGCTTCACATTACACATCTGCAATAAAATATGTAACAAGACTTCACTCATGTATATGCAATTGAATATTTTGTCCTTTTGTTCTGTTTGCCTGGGCATCTTACCTGCAGTTGGGTCACTGGCGAGAGTGTTGTCCAAGGCACTTGTAACAGACTGAAACAAGTTCATTTTCTGAGTGGGACCTTAAAGGTTCAAGGAAGGGGGGAAAGGGACATACAGGGGGGGGGGGAGGGTCCTTGTCAATTCGTGTCCTTTCTGAGGTTTTCAAATGTGCAAAGATTACCCTTACATATAAAAAGGCTCAGACGATGTTATTATTATCATTATTATTATTATTATTATTATTATTATTATTATCATCATCATTATTATTATAGCTTAAACAAGTCAATCTTCCCGCTGTTGTATCAAACCTCCACATGATTAATACACACATGTAGAATGAAACGTATCACGGAGACACGTAGTGTATATTGTAGGCACTTGCAATCGAGTTCCTATTCCATTTGTAAGCGTTTCCGTACAAAGGTTTCAAATGAACCGACGCCAGACGAATGACCAGGCGTGTAATGACCAGGACAATGAATGACACAATGACAAAGTACATCGCTCAAACAGGGAACAGAGTTGTATCTTCTGGACAGAAACGACAGGAACAAGTGGTGAAGCCACCTTTTGTTTCTGTAAAGGCCACTTTGTGCAACTTTAATTTCTGCATGTGTGTGTCTGGTTAGCCGACCGGCGGCTAGCCAGACACGTACTCACCGTATTGTGTCGGCACAGGGTCAGGCTCGTATGTAAAGTGGGAGGCATTTCGTCTTTGTGTTTTGGCACGAGCACTGCAGCTCGGAGTCAGCTTAAGTAACGTGGCTCCTAGCGAGCTTTGGGAGCCGCTTCCAATACCGGCCAAAGAAAGTTTCGAGTTAGCACCTCGGACGAGAAACCGTGCAACCGCCGCCATCACTGTTGTTGTGGCCGACCCAGGAAGGGCAGGCGAAATCGGTCGGCCAAGATCGTCTATTAAAGGAAGATGTAGTACTCAGGAAGGACAAAAATACGTTTAAAAAAAAAAAAAAACTCGAAAAAGACTATGTTTCCCTTTTAATTCCTTATCTTATAACGATTGTATATAGCAACAGACCTTTTTTTTTTATTTGAAAAAAACTTTTCTTTTTTAACAAATCGAGTGCGACTCTGGCTTAGTGGCACACAACAGTTAAATGCAGTACAATTTCCCATTACATGTATATGTATTTCTATGTATTTTGTAGGTTTCAACGAACATTCTATAAAACGCTTTTGTTTTCTAGGATCATGGTGCTTCAAACAGACAGCGGTCCGGTCTTTGAGAGCAAATAGTTTTTCATCTTTGATGCGATGACTTGTGACGGAGTGATAGTCTTGTTTCTGCTCTGTGCAACAATCTTTCCGGAGAAGATAGAAGCTGTGATTGGTTGAAAAGGGGGGTGGTGAGCCTGAGCCACTGAAAGCGTTCGTGTTAGATTTGTCATCGCACAGCTTTTGCGTCAGGCATCTGCAAGTCATCAAAGAATGTATTAAAAGTTAACCCAGAACTAAACACAAAATTTTAAAGTCATTAAAGAAAAAGTGATTTGATAAAAAGTCGTTGTGTCATTCCATTGTGGAAGATTTTATTAGTCGTTTAAATCACATAGCAGCTAGCAGCAATATATTCCAATACAACACTTGGGTAAAATAACAGTTTAAGAACAATGTGTTTTCACTTAAAAGTTTCTAATAGTTTCCCATACTTTTCTTCCGCAGTGTTGTTGTAAAACCCATTTTAACCATGTTACCTGTTGCTGAGCCAACAACTTCTGCAGCGTGTTTGTCAGTACTGCACTGTATACTTACATTTTATAAATGATGTGGGTAAAAAAAAAAAAAAACATTTTGACTTAAATGCAGGGAAATAAACAATCCATAGATATAACAATTCTAAATCTACAGATTAGATAGCTGCAGTAAAGTGGTCATTTGAGGCAAAAAAAATAAAATATATATATATATATCTAAAATGAGGACTTGGCACACTCTGCAACATCCAGCTTTCTCCCGCTCTTGCACATTTTTGCCAGATTCTATAAGAAGAGGAAAGCATTATTAGTGCTCATTCAAATAAATCATCTGATTACAAAAAGTTTCTGTAGAGTTAACCTTACATTGGCAGCTCGGACGATGCTGTTAGGAGACTGGAGGGCTGCAAGGTCTGTAAGGATCTTCCTCAGATCACTGTTACATGGACGTTCTGAAAATTTTAAGAATGATACAAGGAGAACCATATTGTTATTTACAAAAATAGAGCAATTAAGACCATAAATATACATACAACACATAAATAAATGCGTGTTTGCTTCTACATACCTGGCTCGGGTGATGCTTGCGGCTTAAGATGTAGGTATGGGTGCTCAAGCAGCTCAGCAATTGAAATCCTTTCTTTTGGGTTTCTTACAAGGCATTTCTGCAGCAACCATATCAGGTAAAAGGTTATTTGAGTTTAGTTTTACAACATCATTGGCAGATTCCTGATGTATGATAGCCAATATTAGCTTGCGACCTTTATGCACAGAACACATGTTCTTTGATTGCGAAGTCTTAAAAGAGGATGGGCAGGCTTGCTGAGACTCACTTTTAGTACATCCAGCAAGTCCTTCTCATCGATTTCAGGAAAGTCGATGTTGTGGGAAGGATCAATGATAGCGTGCATTTTGGCCATTTGATTGGTGATCCTCTGGAATGGAGTTCTTCCATATGTCATGTTGTACAACATACATCCAAGGGACCAAACGTCTCCTTTTGGACTGATCTATTAAGGGAAGAGGAAAACCGTTATAATGCAGTCCAGAAATGACGGATGAGTGTGTTGAAAAAAACTTTGCAGGAGCACCTTGGAGCGTGCTTTTCCTGACTGAGATGAAGTATCTCTGATGACCTCTGGAGACATGTAGTTTATGGTTCCGGTCTTTATGAAGGAAAACAAAAACATTTTTTAAAAATTAAAGAATAAAAATATACAAGACAGTCATTTTTCGCATTGCATGTATAAAGCAATATCCATGTACTGTGCATTTGACCTCTGACTAAAGATTAACAGAAACGACCAGAATTTTACCGGCGAGTCCTTCATGACACTTGTGACATCTGGTTGAATTCTGTTTGCGATTCCAAAGTCGATCAACTTCAGCGAAGCATTTACGATGACAAAATTTGCCGGCTTCAAGTCACGGTGGACGATTCCTGCGCAGCGCAGATATTTTTGAATTAAGAGAAAGTCTGAATCATTTCCAACACAACATTTCAAAGTGTATGATCTATCATGAGATTATGGATTTCCAACCATATTTGTGGATGGTTTGGACGGCCTCCAGCATGTTCTTCCAGTACAACTTCCTCTCCAGTGGATTCACAGCGCTGCGTTTTTGCAGCCACCTGTTCAGATCCAAGTTGCCGCACTCCATCAGCATGTATATATAGCTGCTGGTTATTTCACTGCAAAGATATTTTTAACCGTTACAACTTGTCTTCTTAAATGAACCATTTTGTGTTGTCACATTTTCTGAAGCAGGGATGGCAACATGGCTGTACTTACTAGTCGTACAGCTTGATGATTTGATCGCTGTGCTGCTGCAAGTGGTTTAGATGTTTAATTTCATTTTTATAACTTTCTGTCGACTGATCATCGGCCTCCAAAAGGTCAACATATTTCAAAGCAAATAGCTGCTTTTGTTGATCAAGGACCTGGTAGACCTGAATGAACAAACGAAAACACAGCAAACCTCTTTATTATGCGAGATATAACAATACAGGAAAAGACTGATATTTTGGAAAAAACAAAACCATATTACCAATTCTATAACAATCATTATTACCTTGCTCGAGCCACCTCGTCCAATCATCTTCAGTATGTAGAACTGCTTGCCCTTAACGGTAATGAAATCTTTTGACAATGCAGGGATGGGGGCCTAAAATGAGATTCAGACATATTTATTTTGTCACAGTTTAAAGAATAGCAGCACAATGCTGTTGTAATGTTGTTGGAATCAGGAACTATCGGGCTTAGCATGTGGCTGAGCTGTATGAGTTTAACACTATGCTCAGCAGGGAAATAGTTATTATAAACTGATATGTCCACAAATAAAAGCATAACTCATTCAATGTCTCGTTTCATCTCAAAATATTTCATGAGATGTCTGTTTTGTTGTTAACAGAGCTTTGGATTCATGCTATAATGGAAACATAGGTTTGTCTTTCACTGTTGGAAAAGTACCAAAAACAGAAACCAATGATTAGGGGGACAATATTGTACCTGAGGAGTCTGGAAACATGGCGTCTGGTTCATTGGTGTGAACGGCTGCTGAAAGGGTCCGGCTCTGTGCAGCGCTACCTCAGAAGAAGGTGCTTCGAGGACTGTCTTTACCACAGGTGTAATATAGCTGCGGAGGCAGTGTGGTGACATGGGTGTGAGCTTTCATTTTATAGCATTGGGGCTGAATAGAAGAAGCCTTGATATTATGTTGCGCAAGAAAGAAAAAAACAAACCCTCACCTGTTGCCGTGAGGATTGCCGTAGTTGTTGGGAGTCTGGAAGACTGTTGGATGGTTCTGTCTGGATGGAAGACGGAGGGGCGGGGAAGGGAGTGACTCTTGCATTTGGGGAACAGATCTAGTGTCAGGAGGTGTTGTTCGCTTATCCTGAGGAAGATAGAATGGAATGCAGAGTAAGGCTGGGACGCAACCAAAGCAGATTGAATTGAATGAATGGCAAATGGAAAATTTAAAATGGGAAAATAAAGTTTTTACGCTAACTTTGAAAAAAAAAATAAAAAAAAAATACACATCTCTAACTATTAAATGATCACCAACATCTACTATACACCTAGGTGGAAACATTCATAAGAAAAATAGTTTATTGTGAAACTTACTCTACACTTTTAATCTGTCAGTCAATATAAGAAAGTCTTCCACCAGAGGTAGGAGCTAGTTATCTTAAAAAATGACACATGGTCATATCTTTATTTATTCAAACAGCCCTTACTGTGTTGCATGTTTTTATTTGAAAAAGGTAAACAAACTTAATGTAAAAAATACAAAAAAATTAATTATGAAACAACACAATTACAATAATTTGACCTAATTGTAAATTAGATTGTATTTGTAAGTCTAACCCTCATGTTGTCGGAAACGGGGAAAAAAAATCAGCCTGGAGAAATTTTCACCTATAACCACTAGAATATAGAATAAACAAAACAAACATCAGAATAAAAAAACAAACAAAAGCAAAATACTAAAGCACAGATTCAATGTGAGGAATTTGTGAGGACCATGGATATACTGTACCTCTGGAGAGACATGACAGCTGCTTGGATTTGGCAGTTTCCAGTCAAGGGCAGAATTCTTGGTGGCAAGTTTGGGATGTTCTACCAGCCGGCACACAGGCACGCGAGCAGGAGGATGGAGTTCATTGTTTTCCCCACAATGGGATGCGCTTATTGGAGCCGCTGCTGCAGGTGAATGAAATACTACAAATTAGACTTAGAAATAGAAATATGTCTGTATATTTTATGTATACCACATTTACCACAAAATACGACTGGATCACACTGTCACACTGTACCTGAGGGTTTTTCCTCCTCTTCGTCGTCGTCGTCCTCCTCCTCCTCGGTAGGGACAAGCCGTTTCTCCCCCGCCTTTAGGTTATGTATGGCTAACTCAAGATGGTGCGTTGGCCTGGCGTTCATTGTCAGGGCTTTGTGCAGAATTGAAGTGGCTTTCACCACATTACCTTCAGGGGAATCAAGACAGAATCAAGACAATTAGGGAATTTTACAATATTCATCAATAACTGATTGGCAAGAGGAGCAATATTATCTTTAAACAAAGCGACACAGTGACAGACACACAATAAATTTAAAACATCCCACAACTGTGAACTGAAACACTGCTTCCTTACCTTGGGTAGCCTCAAACTGAGCATATGCAATGTGGACAAAGGCAAAGCCTTTGCAGTTGGATCGCGCTACAATAAAGTGGTCTTGGGCTTCATCGGGGTCTTCAATCCTAATAGAGAGAATATTTAAATGAACACCTAAAAATAGAGCTATAACATTTTTAAACAGTGAGAAATCCTTTCACAAATAAACATGTTCAGCCAACGACAGCAAAGTCGCATCAGCTTTTTGAGTCACACTCACCCCTTGAGCTCTGCGTAACGGACCAACATTCTGGCGTAGCTGGAGTTTTTGCTGAACTGTCTTATTGGCATCCTGCAGAAAACTTGGGAGTAAAAGTCCTTGAGCTTGTTGAGGAGGAGGGTATCTGTGTGAGGGTTGCCTCTCTTCTCCAGTTTCTTGAGGAACGCCCAACACGACTCAGGGCATTTTGTGACAATGACCTGGTCGAAGTTGGAGGTGACATCTGTCGGAGGGAAACGCTATGCCGTCAGAACACGCAGCACTGGAACATTCAAGAGCACTGAACAAAATGCAGGACGCGTTTACCTTCTCTCCTGGAAGTGTGTCTCGAGTACAGGAGGGTAGTGGTGGATTCTGCAGGTGCCTGGTCCTCCCTGTCTGGGCTGATGGCCGGTGGCTAGTCACAAAACAGCAATCCCAATTTAAACACATTTGCCTTAAACAACAACAACAACAACAACAACAACACTGACATTTATTTACATACATCTCTAAAACCAAATTTGTTTAGCGCTTCAATTACTCACCAACAGATCTACATCAGCAGCGTTTCTCTTTGAGGATGACAGCGGAACTCCTTGGTTCAGACTGAAAGCAGGTGTTTGCCTGTGGCAGAGATTAACTAGATAGTAAATCAAATTTTAAATACTGAGGAAACAGGATTTCTGGACAACATGGTGGCACAGTGGCACTGTCTCCTCACAACAAGAAGGTTGAATGCAATTGATGTGCAATAACATTAGTATCAAAATGACTGATTTTGTGTTTCTGGGATAAAAATTGAAGATTTCAATGTCGGGCAAGCCAAATAACAGTGTATGCAAAGTTGACCAAATAACAAAGGAAAAAAAAAAAATCATACCATGAGATAATAGGTGTTTCATTTGACAATAATGATGCCTCAGAGAAAATTTAAACCAGTTATATCAAAACATGTTGACTTTAAATGTTACCTGGGAAAAGCGGTTTGCGAACTTTGCTTAATCGGCTTGAAATCAATATTGTTGTCACCATCATCATTTTCTGGAATGGAGAAAGGTTTGACCGGAAACCTCCTTTGCTGGGATACAGAACATCAAGCACAGTGGGTTTTTAACGCAAGGAGAAAAACAAACAAACAATGGAGTAATTGACAAAAACTCAAGTAGGACATGAGTCTTACAATCCCAACTGCTCTTTTGCGCTGGGATCCTGATCTCGACTTTGATAGGTGATCATCAAATGATCCACTGTGGGGTTCCATCCTGAGATCAATGACACAAATAGACCAACCTTTTATTAGTTGGTGATGATTAGGGATGTGGGTGTGTTGTTGGTTAACTTGGTATTTATCAGTGTAGCCAAGGCAGTATGGATATAATCCATAACAAAACAGACAAGAGGTATGCAGAGAATGTTTCAAACAAGGTACTAAAGCAAAGTATTTTGAAAGACAAAGCACTTAAAATGAACTGCTGTAGACAGAATCTGTGTTGTGTACAGACTATGAGTCAATAAAGAAATATCAGTGTGGTCGACAAAGAGAACATCCCCAGTGATGACACTTACCCTGAAACAAAAATGCTTGAGTGTTGCAAGTCACTCGAACCATCTGATGTTTTACCTTCTTTCTGGAAAACCGAGCCTTTTTTGACAGACTCATAGGCATTACTGTTTGATGACACTGGGACAAGGAAAGAAAAACACAACAAAGTCAATAGTGACAAAAATGTTATTTAAAAAATAAAAAATAAAAATCTAAATCTAAACAATAAAGGTAAATAATGAAAATCAATAAATAAAATGTAAGACTAAATAAATAAATTCTGTTGTATTGTAGAGTAACTCTAGGTTCTCTATTATAATGCCAACTCTAACTGCCAGTTTTATTATCTTAGTCACAACAAAACAAACATACAAACTCACATGGTGCATTTTCCTTATCCTCCAAACAGGAAAGGTTCATTTTTCCTGCTTGCATGCTCTGTAAGGTTGTCTCCAGCATTTCTTTTGGTTCAGCCCCCAGTTCAAATGCTTTTTGCAAGATGTAAATGGCTTTCTTTGTATTGCCTGGGGAGAGAAACAACAGTCAGTGAAATGCCCCAGACATAAGAAAGAGCCAATGTCAATGTGTGCCATCACAAAAGTCATCGTATACCTTGTGAGTGTTCAAACTGAGCTTGTGCGACATGAACAAATGCAAAGTTCTGACAATGAAGTCTTGCAATGCTGAAGTTTGCCTCAGCTTCGTTGATATCTTGATTCCTAGAGAAGGAAAACAGGCCAAACTCTGCCTTCATTCATCTGTGAAAAGCTTATTCAATCTTGTAATCAGAGTAACCTAACACATTGGTAGAAGATGACAAGAATAAAATGAAATCTGCATCTACTCACGCTTTAAGCTCTGCAAATCTGACCAAAATCCTAGCGTAGCTCTCGTTCTCACAGTGGTTTCCAAGAGGCATGCTGGAGAACACCCTGGTATAACTGGCAAGAAGTCTTGCGAGGTGCTTCTCATCCTGGTGAGGAGCCCATTTCTTCTCCAATTCCATCAAATGGGCGAGGCATGACTCGGGTGAGTTAGAGCTGATAACCTGGTTAATGTTGACCGAGTCATCTGTAACAATTGCACGACGTTATAATGAGTGAATACAATGTATTATACAATAAATAAATAAATACCGCAGCCTTGCTCAGGGATATTTTTCTCATACCTTCATCCAGGGACTTTTTGATTTTGTTCAACTTTTGGTAAATAGCAGCAAGTTGCTGCTTTCTGTCGGTGGGCCCTTCTTCCTCCATTTGAGAAAAGGTGTTTCACATCTCAACAGCCGACCACCTAAAATTTGAGAGAAAATTTCAGTGATACATTTGTTTTGACATTTCGAGTTAGCTCGATTCGCTAGCTAACGTTAGCTGGCACGTTAAACGTTACATCAAGGCGTTTAAAAAGTGATTTGCTTCTCCACGGGGATCCTTACACGAAGTTAAAGACAGACCGACACCTCGTTTATAAAGTCTAAGTCAACGAATTCGTTTCAATAAATTCCATACCTTGTTTACGCTGGCATTAGCTCCGTCGCACTTCGAGGGCGAAAAATATAAACTGCCAGTATTCGAATTTGCCACTTCCCTCCAATGCGTTTGTTCATTGGAGGGTTGTCAGTGACGTAATGACAGGCGTGGTCAGAGGCGTGGTTGTCCCCATTTAGAGGCCATCTGTCAGATCTGCTGCCCTCTGATGGCAACACGTCATTTTTCACGACAGTTTTCATTTTTGAAAAGATGTGTAATCAAAGTCACTCAAGTCATAATTGCCAATTGGTATATGTATGTATTTTCTTTTAAATCTGGACATGGCTGAATACTGCAATTGCAAATACTGCCTATTTATTTGGATTTTTTTTTTTTAAGTTAATGTGTTCTTAAATAATCATCAATCAATCCTACTTCGATGTTCCTTGGTAAAGTCTTCGTCCTAAGCGGTCGATAAACGGTGCAATAAATAAAATATTTACTTTATAGAGATGAGGTCTATACGTAATTTCCGGAAGTCCGTGAATGTGGCGAGTGGTCACACGCAGCACTTCCCCGTTCCTGCTCCTCCCAGCTCAAAGATGGCAGCCACGGGACAGAGATGAGAGAAAGCACAAATTTTGGAGTTCTGTCACGATACAGCAGTACAGTGTGCAGCTGTTGCAGGCCTGGCTTTGACATGTCGATAGTGCACCGTTTGCGTTGACAACGTGTCGCCTCTGGGAATAAATTGAACGCTTCATAAATGCCATGTTTTCGTGTGGGCTAAGCTAGCAGGCAGCGCTTAGCAGATACATGCACTTGTCTTCTGTGTCACACATCAAGAAAGCAGCTGCAGCTGTGCACACGGCTAATTGACATCCTTCTAGGTGAGTGCAAACGTTTAGAATGGCTTTAACATACAAAAATGCAATGCCTCGGCAATTTGTTTTTGCTTCAGGTTTGTAGTTGGTGGCGTTTGGATTGAGACGTCAACCTCAACCTTGTTTATTTTTCTCGAAAATTGCGTAACGTTTCTAAATAGCAAAATAAGCCAATATTGCTCAATGTATTGATGTTTAACCGCTAAGTATCATCGTCCATTACGTCTTTGCAAAACATCTGGTAACTGTGCAAAGACACATCTCAAATATTTACTACTGCAAATGTCAACTAACTTATATTTTTTGTTCATGCTCAGTGACCTCAGTTTTAGTCATGGCCATCACTCAGTTCCGCCTCTTCAAGATCTGCACATGTCTAGCCAGTTTACTTTCTTTCTTCAAAAGGTTGATATGCAGGTGAGCAGTCTCTTCTAGTTCCTATTTGTGATCAGGCTCTTAAATAAACGCTGAAAAAGATAACATTTTCCTGACTGTGTAATATGCAGGAGTGGAAGAGGTCGCAAACTCAGCGGTGATCAAATAACTCTCCCAACGACGGTGGATTTTTCACCATCCGTACCAAAACAGGTGAGTGTCGCGTTTAATGAGCCAACAAAGTTCATAGTCGATTGTTTAAAACTACCGACATGACAAGAAATGCATACCAGGTTTTATTAAAGTAAGTTTTTTTTTTTTGTTTTTTTAACAAAAGACACATGTTTTGTTTCCCATTATTCACTTCTGTGCAGCCAGAGATTGAAGAATGGAGCTCCTGGGATGAAGAAGCACCGACTAGTATTAAGATTGAAGGAGGCAACGGAAATGTTTCTCCTGCGGCCAATGACAGTGATGAAGAGCCAGATTACTTTAAAGACATGACACCCACCATCAGGAAAACACAAAAGGTACTATGGCAATATGGCAATATGAGGTCATATTTCCCTATTGAAACTGGTCCCTGGCAACTAATGCATCACCTTTGATGCATGTTTTAAGACATGCAAGACTTGAGATAACAGATTGAGCCAACAAGTCCTTTCGAAAACATCAACAAGCACACTGTTGTCTCATTTTGCGTGTCTTCAATGCAGATTGTGGTGAAGAAGAGAGAGCCTCTGAACTACCTGGTTCCTGATGGCTCAGCGGGTTTCTCCAGCAGACTGGCAGCCTCTCAGGACATGATGACCTTCAGTCCACCCTCAGTAAGATCTGACATTCAGAACATAGACAGCATCATTCAGGTTCTCTGATTATTTTTTTTCACATGCTTTAAAATGTAATAGATGCACTGCTATTAGAACTGTTGAATGTTGAACTATTGATGAATTTTGAGCGATTGTGGTGAGATACAAGTTGCAATCAAATTTGCAAAATGAATAAATGAAATGAGGATGGTGCTGTAATGCAGCATACCGACAACCATCAAGCCATGAAAAACTTACATTTTATACTTTGTCCAGGCAAGACATTTAATAAGCAACTAGCTTGTCGTGTAGGTTGTTCAGTCATTCACACATGACGTTTTTTTTCAGTCTAGTCTTTGATAATCCAAGCATTGTAACCACCTACACAGATGTCCCTTGTCCTTGTATTGTAATTCTATTATATATAATATCTTAACCTATATTATACATGATACTGAACAAAAATGCTTTATGTTTAGGCCGAACTGGGAGAAATGGACAACTGGCAAGGGGACACCAATGCCTGGGAGGATGAGTCTGATGCTACTTGGGAGGCAGAAGAAGTTCTCAGGTTATATTTTATTTTCATTTTTGTTATTAATTTACTTTTTTGTTTGTATCAATTATGGTCAAAAATTTTAAAGGTCACAACAAGAACATATTTTTATGCACAATGGATGAAGAGGAAACAAAGAAAAAATCTTGGACTTTCCATCATATGCACAAACTATGTACACTATGGTTGTATGTTAATAATGCAGACTGCTGGTTTGTATGTTTAGAAGGATTTAAATGATCCTTTCTTGCTCCCTTAGCAATGGGTTGCAAAGTAATGGTAATAGAAACGGTGGTTCATAAAATAGCCAGGTGGGGGCAGCATAACTTGTAATTATTGACCACAGGAGCGAAATAAAAACATGTTTTTGCTGGTGTGAGCCCGACTGCTGTCTCATGTGTTTCCTTCTGCTCTCTGAACAGACAACAGAAGATGGTGGAGCGAGAGAAGCGCTCAATGGAGCAGCAGAGGAAGAAGATGGAGAAGGACGCCCAGAGGATGATGAAGAAGGAGCAGAAGATTGCCGTCAAGCTTTCATAACATTTTAGCAGAGCTCAGTTTTGAGCCTGCGGGAGGGGCGGCGGAGTCAAAGACACTTAATCACCTTTAACCCGTCTTTAAAGTCATCAGTCCATCTCGGATATCTCGTTCATGCGACTCAACTCATCTTCCCATCCACTTCGTCTCCAGCAGCGCACAGTTTGGTCTGTTTGCCATGTTGGTGTCTAAGGCAGAGCTGTATCAACACCATCCAGTCCATCCTCACTTTCAGGTGCATTGCCACACTTTGAGGACACTATTTAGACTGGGATTATATCTGTCTGGTAGTCTAGTAAAATATTCTGCTTCATTTTTTTTTGTTTTGTCTTTTTCTCCAGGAACATCATTGTGAATAAACCAGTACCTTTTAAAAAAGAAACTAGGGTATACAATTCCTTTTCCTTGTTGCGTTTGTAACTCAGAGGACTGCAAGTAATTCCTTTTACACTGTCTAGTTGTGACATCCATTTGTTTATTGATTCTTTCATTTTTTTCTATTTATGCCTGTGATTATCTGAAAACTTTTTTTTTTTAAATCACGCAAATTCCGACTGACGATTTAAAATCACCTCCCTGTGATCCCCTAAATACACCGAGATCACCTTATCCAGTTGGTCAGGAGATCCTCCAAACGACAAATATGAATCTAACTGAAATTTTAAATGCAAAACTGAAGTTGTCCGTAGTCACCCCATGGCTACTGGTCTGTTGCCTAATCCCTCTGAAATATTTATGAAAGGAATGTTCAGCGATCACAGCGTTGGCAGGGTAGGAGGCGCTGCTACCAGAGGCAGGAGACAAACTGTTGTTATGGAAACAGTGGCGGATGAGGACTGGCGCATATTAATATACACTTGCAGGATTTTTGTTTTTCTCTGGTGCAGGTCATCTAATTAATAACTTGGGTGGAGGTTAAAGAGACTTTTTTTTTTTTTTAACAACTCATGCGATTGGAAATGACTTGAAGGCTTTTTGTTTTTTTTCTTGTAAATAACAGGGTTCCGTATCTTGGTATAATAAGATGGGTCAATTGGTTTGACGCATTCCGATATATTCCCTGTCACTACTTGATTTGTGCATGATCATCTTAAAGAGTTGGAGCTCAAGCAAAGAATCTAGTAAGTTATACTGTACATGGTTTGATTTTCTTCACAAAACCCTTCTGCGGTAAAGACTGGCAGAGAACACATTTGTTTCTCACTCGTTTTTGTTTTCCCTTTCACTGATGTGAAAGACCTTATGTGCTGTGAGCGCTCAAGACTGAGAACACAAGCTCACAATCCAAATGGGTTTTTAATAAAAATGATTTGATTCATACCTCTATGCATGAAGAACATGTTTTGTTTTTTTTGTATCATTCTGGTTTTCCACAGGTTCATTTGCACCATTTTCAACATCCCAGTGTTGTCTTTGGTGAAGGTAACCAGTCTGACATTGAGGTCTACATCCTGGAATTGCCATAGGCTGCCTGTGGCCCTTTGTAGTGATGTCACCAATGTCTGTCTGGGGATGCTGCCAAAACCTTTCCGAGTGACAATGACCCATTTTCACAAGGAGCGCTGACGTCAAGCGTCTTTAAAAAGAAATGACCCATCCCAGTGCATGTTTGCCCTGCAGAAGTTGAATCGAGGAGCTTCATACGACTGCTGGGCACGTTGTGATTTAACAGCCACCACCCACACATTTTAATCCAGCAATCCAGACTACGACTGGGATTACAGCATCTGATGACTCATTAGTCTGCTGTCTTAAAAAGTGAAAGGTCACAGTTATGCAATTGTGCATGTCACCATATGGAACGGTTAAAGCGGAGTAAAGTACGCATGTCAGAGATGCCAACTTGGCATCTCCCTCCAATTGAAGCAGAGCAGCATTGTCATTCTCACCCCTGTAAGGAAACAGAGCTTTTTACTGCTTCTGAGTGCTCTCAGTAAGAGGATCTAATGCGTTTTGCATTTTTAAGACGTGCAACCCTAGGGACGTCTGAAAAAGCAGGAGGCAAAAGCCTTTATGTAAGACAAGGCACTTGGCCCCAGCTTGCTTTCCTTTTTATTAATTTATGTGAACATCTTGTGCTCATGGAAAAAAAAAACCTCTGTCCTCACTCGCAAACGTTGTTCCCCTCCGTCCTCTCCCAAACCGAGCAAACCGATTCGATCACAAACAGCTCAACACCCGGCTGGAGTTTTCATGCTTTAATGACAAAGGTACAGGGGACATTTGATGTAAACCACCAGTATTGCACATAGCTCAGGCACATAATAAGTGTCAGTTGCTTTGAAGCGTCAAACTGCTTTTTTTTTTTTTTTAATCTATGAACAATACACAGGCTTCACCAAATAAAGCTCTACGTCCAGAGGGAAAAAAAATATATATTTATATGTATACATCTTCACAAAACAACAGTGAACTCACATTAAGCTTTGGCTGAAGGTGTCTTCTTGAACAATAACTCAAAACATGATAGATTTTTTTAGAAAGAGAAAAACAAAACCCATCCACCAGTCATTCAACATTCAACCTGTCACCTCTGAAAACATCTCATCCTGCCATATAAACGGAACCTCTTCCCCGACCCCAACAGAAGGACAGTGGGGACACCAGACAACGAGGGCAACACATAACCATCTAACCTGATGATCAGCTTATTATACACATAAATGATACATAAATAAATATGTAGATAACCCAGTATTTAAAAAAAGTAATCCCTTTCTTGTCACCATCATCCTTTAACTCACTGCACAGTGCAAAGTTACAGTGTAGAAACAAACAAAAGAAAACTGGAAAAAAGTCATCAGGGTGTTTGAGAAAGAAAGAAAAAAACGCAACAAATTTCACAAAGTCATGAAAAGATGCTTAAGTGCTTTTTCCGGTCAAAGTGGGGCGCGTGCATGCGGTAAAGGCGGGGGCGGGGGTGGAGGAGGGGTGGTGGTGGAGGGGCAGGGGGTTTTCTATTGGCTGGGCCCGCGGGCAACGTGACGGAGCGAGTGCAATCCCATGATGCAGCAGCCCCGGATGAGGGCGCCGATGTTGTAGACGGGGACGCCGCCGTCCACGCCGTGCCGCGAGTACAGCCAGGCCACGGTGGGCAGCACGGGCGCCGCCACCGCCACCAGGTCCACCAGGAAGCTGTCGCTCCAGTAGCGCTTGCACTCGGCGCCCGGCAGCGGCGACGACGATGACAGCGGGCACGCCCCCGCCTCCCCTTCCTCCTCCTCGCCCACGCCGAAGTCCAGCTCCTTCATGAAGCGCCGGCTCTCGGCCGGCTCCGAGCAGCACGCGCCGGAGTCGACTGACGCGTCGGGGCTGGGCGGCGCCGGTGTTGGATTGGGTGATGCGGTGGCGGTGGCGTTGGGGATGATGGTCGGGGGTTCGGGGACGCCGAGGACGGTGTGGCCCCCCGTCGATCCCTGCATGTGCAGCAGCTGGAGGAGCAGAGCCGACAGGTCCGGAGACGAGGGTGTTACGTCGGCCTGGATGCCCTTCTCTTCTGTGATTGGCTGAGGAGGGGCACCCGAGGCGTGGCGGACAGATGGGCGTTCTCCGAAGTCGGCGGTGGAGTTGTGGGTGGGGGTTCGGTGGCTTCCTCGGACCACTGCGCCTCCACCAACAGCGCCGACACGCCGGGCCCAGGGTCGGCCCTCAGCGGTCCGCTCGAGTTCTGGCTGAAGTCGACGGCGGTGGACATGAGAACCTGCTCCAGGATGTCGGCCCTGTTCGCCATCTCGTCGTTCAGCAGCAGCCTGCTGTCGGCCATGGCCTCCACGCCGTGTTCTCCCAGCTCCAGCCCGCCGTCATCCTCCTCTTCCTCTTCCTCCATCTTCTTCCCGCCTCCACCTCCGCCGCTGTCGGGGCTGTCGCACAGGAAGTTCAAGGCGCTCTCATCCTGGAGGTTGGAGCCGCTCTGCGCCAGCTCCATGCTGTGCAGCAAGGACTCCAGCTTCCTGTTCTGGATGTTGATGTCGATGAAGTACTTCTGGATGCCCTTGTCTTTCTCCATCAGGCTGCTCTTCATGGTCTCCACCACCTGGCGCAGCTGCTTGATCTCCTTGCGGGCCTCCTTGAGGGAGAGCTGAGCCTCGACGCGGTGGCACTCCTCTTCAATCCAGTCCTCCCGCATTCTTCCTAGCTGGGCCTTCAGCTCCTCGATCTCTGCCTCTCTAATCAAGAGATTAGATTATTAGCACACGGCTTGACAGTTTCTCTGTTGGCCACCATTGCACTTTGTACGCAGATTTTCTCAGTGGATGTTGTTCAACTATAAATCCATTTTTGGATTTTTTTCTGTTTGTATGGTAGATTTTTTTGTACTGTTGTATCTGTTGTCGTCTTTATCAGGTAACTCTAGGAAGAGATCTCAGTGGGTTTGTTTTTTTGTTTTTTTTGGCCCGGTTAAATAAAGAACATGATGAAAATGATGACGAGAACAATAAAGCCAAATACTTGAATGACGGCACGAATGCTAACCTGTCGTGGACTGTGTTCTCAGACTCCAACAGTTTGGTCTTCAGGTGTCTGATGGCCACCTCCTTCTGCTGCAGGGGCGTCAGGTACTGCTCTGGGTTGGGAGGTCTAATGCCGTGGTTGTCTCCGCAAGAGTGGTAGTGGCCCAAGTTGGCTCTTCTGTTCGCCAGACAAAGAACATGTTGGTTTAAAACCAAAAAAATAAATCATCTTCACCTCTTCAAAAGCCAGCATCGTTCATCAGTTTCCCAGACTGGGAATGTCGAGGCAATTTGATGTGTAAGAGTAAAAACGCTCTCTGCCAACAGTAATTTGTCTGTGAGAGTGCTGCCAGGGCAGATGCTCTCCCAAGCCTGGAATTACCGTCTGACTCAGGATTACTGGCATGTAGACAGGAGGCAAAAAAAACCCTTGGTTTGTCCAAATGCAAGCAGCGTCGGCAAAGACGGAAATCATTGTGCTGCATAAAGACAACAGGCCTTGACGTTCTGTACGTCCAGCGTATGTTATCAGCACTGTATCACACTTTCAAGGGAAAAGATAAAGGGATTTGTGGGCTTTCTGCTGTGGATGATTGGGTGGATTTGGCTAATATGCAAAGTGGTGCGTAAGCCCCTCTGTTCCACTGGCACAATATCCTAGCAACCTGGGATGCTTGAGGCTTTGATGCGAGCGTGCGCCGCCGCATCCGGGCAGAAATAGAAACAGCCCAGCAGAATGGGCGACGGATGTCATATGACATTGAGCGAGGCAGGGGGGAGGGAGTCTTAAAGAGACAGGAGTGGAGGGTTAGAAGCTGGAGTCATAGTAAAGAGGGCAAATTCTGCTAGCGTATCAAATCAGACATCTTTAATAAGACCGAGCTACCAACATATCTTGGCAGTCAACCTTCCAAGTATCTCGGACATCCTGGGGAACCATGTCCGAGTCTGAAAACGATCCCAAACATCCCTCTCCCCCCAATTTGATTTATTCATACATGCAACCCGAATTTAAAAACATTTCCAGCCGACTGCCTTGCTCCAAAGCAAAGGGAGAATTCTGTTTGAATCCAACTACAAGTTGGCCGCAGCGAGTGGGGGTCACTGTCTGGGTACCATATTCAGACATTTGGTATATTAAATCTTCATTAATCCACACTGCAGCCAAATCATGACCGATATAATCCCAGGCTGGAGTAGGAAGAGGAAATGATAAAACCGTCTGAGCTTAATCCAGCCAACCCACTCACTCATCGCTTTGTTGGGCATTATCAGTGCCGCAGTCCAAATCTCCCAGGTCTTCCAAAATCTACTTGTTTTTGCTTCAAGCGGGGAGGATTGGGTTTGTATAATGAACCTGTGTGGCGAAAAAGGTAGGAAGCTCATGCCCCTCAGTTTGCCTTACTGATCACAGAACGAAATCTGTCTCAATTTTAAAACCATCATCGATTTTGTGTGAATATAATCATCGTCATTTTTAATATTAATGCATGCTATGAAAGCCCCGCTTGATACCTGGAGGTGGGGCTGGAGTTGCAGCTGCTGCTGTGAGTCGATGAGGAAGCTCTCGGAGGAGTCCTGTAGGGAGCGTAGAGCACTGCATCGTGGTTTGCCACAGGGCTCCCCGCCGGTTTGAAGACTGGGATAGGTCGGATGTGAGCACCACGACTTGTTAAAAAAAAAAAAACAAAAACACCACAGTAAGAAAATAAGCGTATGAAGTCGTTGGTTTATCAACTAGCGTCTAATTGGTGACACATAATAAATCTTTACCTGCGAGATGGAGCTTTCTTCCCAGCTGAACTGAAAGCAGGCACACCCTTGGTCTTCAGGCTGCCTGTGCTGCTGGAGGAGCTGAAGTCTGCCTCGCTACCTACAGTGCAAAACATTAGCGCTTTAGCACATTTTTGGACTAAAAGCACCCGAGGCACTGTCACACATCTGCCTTTCCAAATTCCTTGTTGATTTCTTTCAAATAGGATGCAGCTAAACGCAGCAAACTGTTTTTCAGCTAAAGGGAGTGTTTGCTAGCAGGTGTTAGCTTCAACAAAACAACAGCCAGCTCAAACTCTGCATATTTGCCCCGCATGCTTGGTTTAACTTTCATCTACTTGTGCTGTAGTGTCATATGAGATATATATGGATGAAGTTTAATTCAAAAAGCAACAGCAGATGTAGTAGATGTAGGTTCATTTTTAGTGTCACTTTTAAGCATATTCTACCTTTTTCAAGCCATTTCCAATATACAGAGCAATATAAAGAGGACAACAACCCACTACCTGTGATTACAATTCCCACTAGCAGGCCAGACACAGTCAATAACATCCATTTTAGTGTGTGCATGCTTGCCACAATCTGCTTTGCTCATCTCAACAACTCCTCTTTCTGTGTCTTGCAACCCTCTGCACAGTCCTGAATCATCAGCTACACTCAGCAAGCACAGGAGACAAATGGTTTCGCTTTAAATGCTTAAAAGAGAAGCTCAAATTTCAAGCCATACCTGAGTAGCATCTTTTCCCATCAAACAAAACCATGTTACGTGTCCAGTGACGACTGTGAAACAAAATTGTTTTCTCTAAACTGAGTGATCATCCACCCTTCGGTGTGTCAGCTGAGGTCTGTGCACAGCCGAATCAGTGTAGCCAGCTCCAACTAATCAGCCTAATTGGTTAAGCTCCCAAACCCTTTACTTTACCCAATCAGGCTCCCCCCTCATTTTTACTGAAGAGCAGCTCTTTTTTTTTAGGGGAAATTCCAACTTCGAGTAAAAAATAAGTTTAGAGAAAAAAACTGAATAATTGTAACCTTGCAAGAGAACAACTTAGATTTCTCATTTATTTATTTATTTATTTCAGTTTCAATTTTTGTGACTGAGAATGTTTAATATTTACATGTGAGGTCTGCAGGCAGTCCTCACACACTGGATAAAAGAGAAACATTGGCTCACCTTCAATTCATGCTTGTGAAAGTATTATGTTAAAAAAATAAAATATGTGTCATTTTTAGATGTTGCCGACCCTACGCCTGCCTTTCTTGAGGAGAAAAACTTTATCTGTGAGCTCCTTTGACGTTTGGTTTACCTCTGGCTTTCATCGCCGACCTCAGCTCCCTCTTGTGCCTCTGGCTGCTGCGTGCTTCTCCGCTCCACTCCGTCATCACCCTCACCCTCTTCACTTTGGTCTTGGCTCGTTCGGGGAGCGTGGGAGAGCCGCGGGCACTCTGCTCTGAGCCTGACGGGGTTTTGGAGGGGGACACAGACTGACTAGTGGGGCAGCCGGTGTCATCTATTGTAAACAGGCACACAGACAGTGGTTGCCAAGAACGGCCGGCGTGGTGGCAGGCAAGCGAGCACAAAAGTGGGCAGCCGGAGCTGCGGGCTGAGCCCGGCTGCCCTCAAGACACAGAGCACCGCAAAAACCTTTTGCAGTGGCTTGAACAATCACAAGGTGAATGTAGCACACAAACACACACAAAACATACGATTGAATTCTTTCTCATTTGCGCTATGCTTTCAATGGGAAATGCGCATGAATTACCCTGTTTGTGTAATCCACCAAGGGTTAAAGGTGAACCACTTTCTAAATCAAAGCTTTGACAGGCTTTCATTAAACCAAATAAAATTAATTTCTTTATTTTTAAATGGTAAATCTTTCGATATGACTCAAGGTATGAAAACAAATACTCTTTAAAAATCAAAACGGTGCGCAGTTTAGTGAAAACGTTCAATGTCTGTTTAGATAGTTCAGAGTTTTACAGGTGAAAAAAAATGAGTTCTTTATTTGAATTCACGAGTAGTAAAATCCTTTAGGGGTCGTGACCCCAGTATCACAGCACTGCTGCCGCTCACTGCTCCCGAAGGTGATGGGCAAAATACAGAGGACAAATTTCACACATTTAGTGGGACTTTTAACAAGGCAGCCATGTTTTTTTCTTCTTCCCAAATTTTTTGCATGAAAAAAATATTTTGAAAAAACCCAATTTGTGCCTTCCTGGAAAAAAGCAGCCACACTCCTATTCTGTCTATGATGATTAGAGAAAGTGCTTTACAGATATCTTAACCTCATCTGGGTAAAGCAGATAAAATGCAGTCCACAAGTTAACGCACATTTGATAATATGTGATTTTACTCTGTAAAATGATATTTTTCTTACAATATTGGCCATCTAAAGAGTCTGCCACCTTAAACCGTTTTATATTTACCCACTGGAAATACTAAAATATCTCAGAGCTGACAGCCTGCAAACATGTTAAACGGGGGCAGACTTTATCTGTTGTTTTATTCGCAGCTGTCTCCAGCCTGGAGACAAATGTCTCACCTGAGCAGAAGCTGTTGCTGCTGATGGTCCTTTTGGAGTGGTCTGAGCTCATGTCGCACTCCTTGCCCTCCTCCTCTGAGAAAGGTGAATCTGACAGAGGGGAGCCTTTGTCCTTTGGCCGGAAGGGATGGAGGACCAGACGGGGGATGCGGCTGCGGGGGCTTCCTTTCTCGGGCGACTTCCTCTCCTGTTCAACACAGACATCCCTCAGATCCTCAGTTGGACAACAGCCCAGATCCACTTCACCTTTGTGGCAGGCGGCAAAAGGTTTTCGCTTTCTCCCCCATACTTATTTCCAGACAACTGACTCGACAGGCAAAAATCAGAATGCAGAAAGACTTACCTCGTATTCTTGGAATGGTCCCATTGTGCTTCACGGCGTGTTTTTTCCCCCCTGATGAGTGAAGAGGAGGAGAGAAAGTCAAGTCAAATGTTTTGTTTATCCGTGCGATGCCGACGTGGCAGCGCTTCAGTGTGACGTTCAGACTCTTGGTACACAAGGGCCCTGTGTTTGAACTCTGGTGCCTTCTAAATCCCACCCATCCTGCCGATATGCAAACACACACACACAAGCACACTGGCACTCACTGGCACAGCTGACAGACAGCCATGCCGCTATGACTGTGCCAAATTCAGTCTATGATCAAATGAAACAACATCATCCTCCCAAAACACACAAGCAAGTCTGTTCCATATCTGATAAATGAACGAAAATCAAATGAAAGAAATTGGAATTAAATTAGAAAAGAAATCTAAGCTTTAAAGACCAAATGTTTGAAAGAACTCTAGCAGTCAATACAATCCGATGCATCCTAATAAAACAAGAAGAAACCAACAGATAGTCTTTCGTCGTGGCATAAAGCCCAACAACAGCAAATCACCACAACAAACCAGAAATTGTTATATTGTATTATTCTGTTAATGTTTAGCGAAACAGTACAATTGTACAAGTGTATCATTTTGTTCCTGTTCTTTGTACTTTGTGTTTTCTTATTTGCTGTTGTGTGTTCATTTAATTTTATTCTAATTTCATGTTCTTTTTAAATGTTTCATTTAATTACTATTGTGTTTTGCACTTTTGGGCTCCCAGATCTTCCACCGAAGGTAATTCATTCTGGTAAGACATGAAGTGCATTAAATAGGTTTGACATGATTTCAATTGACTAATTTATTGTTTGAAACATATGGGCTTTCATTAAAAAGTTTTGTTCATATCAGGGCAATTGGTTTGTGTGTAAAAATAGAAATAATTCTTAATTTTGGTTTTTAGTTTGTGCTTGATGTAAAACACAGCTTACCAGTCTCCTGTGCCAAAGTTGCAGACAGTTCTCTTGACCTGAAGATGTGAAACACTTGTATGCAATGAGATGTAAAAGGTAGCGGGGAAGGATTATGTCATCGTTCACTAGTAAACTACGTGAGGCAAGGCTACAAAAAGAGGCTATTGTGTAACGCAGTTTTTTTTAGCGCGCACAATATTTTATGGATGCTTTGACGCTAAATAATGCAGAATTTCTCTCACGCTTGAACAACCTTTGCACAATCACTTCCCTTCCTCCGGCCTGTTGATTTCCTCTCGGAGTTGTTACCTAAGGCGGGTCAGTTGCGTAAGCACATACACATTTTGGCTGTTTTTTTTTTTTTTTTTGGTGTTGGGTGGGGTGGGGATAAGTGGTGACGTTATGAACCCTGAGGCTGTGGTGGGGGCATCAGAGAATCTGAATCATTCTTCCCCCCAACGCATCCTGATGTCATTTGACCCTAGAATGAAGTTTGTCGGTACCGAATGGCTCATCCGACCGGCCGAATCCACCATTGATAGTGTCACCACGAATCAGTGACCCAATAAATTCCACCTTTTCTGTGCGGCCCCTGCCAAATCCTCCTTCTCCGAGCCTCAGAGGCACAAAGAGGATTTCAAAAATAGACCGGAGTGTCGCGGGAATCGAGACCCACCTCCTTTCATCAGACACAGAAATAGATTTCAGCACCTTGCCGTCGGTTTCACTCTAACTGTCCCGGATCCTCGGTGGTGCTGGGGCTCCTCCAGGAGCACGGCGGCGGCGTCGGGACAATCTCAGTCGTGACTCGCAGCGGCCTCTGCAACGCGCCGCGGTCGGAGGGGCCCTAATGATTACGAGTGAATCCGCCGGCTTCTGCTGCTCTAAGCTGTCGTCCTTCTTGGAGAGAATAAGCGAAGTGCGCGGGGAGGTTTCTGCGTGGGTGTCGGCCATTCAGCTCCACAGCTTTTCTCCGCCTGAATGAACACACCGGCCTTCAGCAGGCCTGTGAAATAAAGCGAGGCTTTCTTTTTTTTCCCCCTCTCCAATGTGTGCTTGGAAGGAGAATTTAGATTGAATAGAGCTGAGGAAACTATACGAGGCGAGGTGAGTAAGTACGTAGTGAGATCGCTGTGGGCAACTTAAGTGCCACAGCGGAGAAAGTTGCTTGAGAGGAGTGACAATGAAAGTGCATTTTAGAGTCTTTCATAAAGTCAAGCGACAATCTAAATCTGAGATGAAGGACCCTAGTGAGGAGGGGTTAGTTGTATCCCATTTCTAGTGATGGCCAAGTGATCTTCAGCCAAGCCTTTCGCACGACCCCACCTGCCCTGCTGGACTGTTGTTCACACACACACACATACTTCCGCATCCAGATGGTCTCAAGCAGCGTGGCGTGGGCGTAGTGCTTAATCCACCCCAATCAAAATACATGCTGTCCGGCGATGATGGACTGACGTGATGCTTCTGGTTTATTTTCAGCTTCGTTGGAACTACGTAATCCAGTCACCCTCACAGCTCCTCCACGGGACCAGACAGATAAGTGGGGGTCACACTGTCCCATCACAAATATATTTGACTTTCTCCGGGCTTTGGGATGCATATTCACTCACTCTGTAACACAGTCGACCGTGAAATAGGCCGAATCACTCCGGCATGATGTCATCCCTCAGTTATCACTTTCAGTTTCTGTGACCATTGCAGGGAGCATAGAGAGCATCATAGGTCCAGCACCAACAGAATATTTGTTTACAATGATGATGAAAGGGAATCAGCAAAGCTGATGCTGATAGTAAAGAGTTATTGTACCACCAAGAGACCTTTTCATACTCGGCCTTGTGCTCCTTCTGCTCGTGTTTTCTTTGCCTCCCTTTTGTTTTCCTTCTTGTTTGTGTCAGCAGACAATGACAGCATGGTGCGCCACACCGTCCTCACGTGTTCTACCAGGCCACGCTCCATACTGAGTCGATGCCGGAAATTTGTTTTGTTTGATACTTGCGATGTTTAATCTTTCCCCCAAGTCGTGATTCACAAATCACGACTTGGGCTTGTTTACCACCC
This sequence comes from Thamnaconus septentrionalis, assembly GCA_009823395.1. NCBI lineage: Eukaryota > Metazoa > Chordata > Actinopteri > Tetraodontiformes > Monacanthidae > Thamnaconus > Thamnaconus septentrionalis. Next base: position 13,190,097 of record CM020511.1, read on the forward strand.
CTATACCTCAACGGCCCGCCCACCGCATACACTTCAAATTCGTCCGCATGCGCGTGTTATTTTTGCCAGGAGCCCCACTGAACTTGTAAACAGACCCTCCCTCGCCTCCCCTCCCAATGGCTCGCCACCGTCAGCTGCCATCTATATGTTGTTGATGCTGATGCTGGGCCGGTGTTTAAACACCATTCATCGATCAGAGACCGTACGTGAAAGACTTACCCTCAGTGCCTCTTGTCGGAAGGATGCTGCGCGTCAGTGTTCGGCGGTGAAGCACAAAGGGTCGTTCCGCTGCTGGCGCTCCGGCGGTGGCAGCCTCAGATCTGCTGGCTGGAGGAGGAGATGTGCGCGGATAGAGGAGGAGGAGGAGGAGGGAGGGGGGAGCAACACGCAACGATTGGACAAGAAGCGGGAGCACGGGTGCACGCGCATCAACATCCCCCCCCTCCCCCGGTGTGTTACATAACGCGTCGGGGCGTTACTTAACCGAAGCGCGAGCCCCCCTCCGCCATATGGAGCCCTGCGTGGCGATGTACATTTAATGGATCGCTTCCCCCCTCTGCTGCACGCGTCCAGCCGTTCATATGGATGCCACAGTGCATTCCTGCACAATGTGATTCCATGTTGTGGAAGTACATTGTGCTGCCACCGTGTGTATGCATATCAGTGACCTTGCATTTCACGGTGGGATTTCAGTTCTTTTGCGCGACTTACTTAAATGACACCGACGTGCACAAAATGAGCGTGTGTTGTGGTCGTGCGCGCCTGCACGAGCCACCGACTCATCCACGGTTCTGGAGGGAGTTTGCTCTCCATGGTGCTGAAATCGGGGTGGCGGCCGCTACTTTTCAACCCCGGTTCTTATCCATGGTATTTATCTGGTGGAATAACACGAGAGCGTGATGCGCACGACGACACTAGCCCACGTCCACGCGCTGGTCTCCGTCTCTTTCGGAGCGTCAGATTGGACTCGGGAGGGCGGAAGATCTGGTACTCGGGCGGTCTCGTGTCACAATGCTGGGATGTGATCTGAAACAGAAGCATTTGGTTCTTGTCACGTTGGGGCCCCCTGCTGGTTCAGCTAGGTGGCGCTGGAACCACTGGAGAGTTTTGGCGAGACGTCACCATCAGTGACCTGAATCACAGAGCACTTTAATCGTTTGTTTGACTCGCTCAGACCTCCTCTATAGTTATTTTCTAAAATGTGCAATTCGTGTGTACAATAAGCTCTTACACATTTTTACATAGTTATATATATATATATATATATATATATATCAGATCAAGCGTTCAGACAATATTGCAATATTGCATGATCAAAACTAAAATTTGATAATTTCAATGTTTTAATGATTTGGGGGAAAAATAAGAGGAGGCAGGAATACAAAAGGGATGGATGGATGGATGCCGACTCCCTGCTGAATAATTGACACGTCAAAATGATCCACTGTTGAATCGAGTTTCTGCAGCACTTTACTGATTACAAATTTTGGGTAAAATTGAAATAGAATGTCCAACTTGTCTGGTCTCAATTTCGATAAACAGAGTCCTCCACGCACTGATGTATAACCTCATTGGCAGATTTATTTCGTAATTTGAATAACATTATTTCTAATGGATTCAGTTAAAGGTGAAGATGAATTTAAAGACAAAACCCTTCAGGGTGGTGCTGTTTCAAGATGAAACCTGAAGCTGTATTGCCAGATTTTCTCAGATAACGTGAAGGCAGCATTTGTCCTCGTTTTCGCAGGTCTGTGCGTACGTGGGAGGCGCCTGATTGTAATAAGACACTGTTGCCACTAGAGGCCAGCAGTGCTGTTTAAAATGTTGGCGACGCTTTCGAATGGACCGACAGGTTCTGTTATTAATGCACTGTGGGCTCTGCTCTCTGCTGATTTACACACGTGTTCTGAGACCAAAACCAAGATTTATAACCCACCCAATGTACTTCTAATCCACAACATTGCATATGATCAATTAAACACAGCGTTAATGATTTAGTAATATATTTTAATAAATAAACTGGAAAGCTCAGAACAAGCGTTCTCTCAAAAAAAAAAAAAAAAGAAACATTTCTATTATTTGTGGGTGTAAAATCTAATCTTATCTCATGTGACGTCACGGCTTGCAGGCTGTAGCACAGTGTCAACCGGTAATGATGACGCGAAGTTTGACTGATAACTGGACGCTTGGATTGTGAACTTCATACACCTAACTTTAAATTTTAGACATGCATGATTCTGGCGAGCATCAACTTCTCAGTGCGCAAAGTGGTTTTGCTTCAGTATTTTTATACACCCCTCTTAGAAAGAAGTTTATATTGTCTATTAATGGGGCAGGGTTGTTGGGAAAGTGGCTTCTCCGCCACCAATAAATCTTTTCCCACACGGACTTCCCCTGTCTGTGTCCTGTGGCGAGACCCCCCCCTTCTCCCCCCCTTCCTCTCCACCCTCCCAAACCCCCCGGCTCTGTGGTCCGCGTCTGTTTGAATGTCCGTGACATTAAAATGTTTTGGGAAGCCCTACACCGAGCGACCATGTGGGCGTGTTTCTCCCGGCCAAGCGCTCTCCAGTCTTGTGCGAACTCCAGAGCGCAAAACGCACTTCTTCTGGTGCGAGCGGGGAGCGCAAAAGCAAAGCAGCTCTCCGAGCCCGAGGCGCACACCGAGGGAATCCAACACCGGGGAAAGCAACTTCCAGCGAGCGGAAACTAAAGAGCCTCCACGCCGTCTCCCCTCCTGCCCCTCCAGCCATGGACGCACCCCGAGTCGTAACGCTGTATCTGGGCCTGCTCCTCGTTTTCCTTGGGAATATACCGTGCTTCCAGTCTGCTGCTATCATCTCCCCCTCTGCGCCGAGGAGAAACAAGGGAGCCAGGAACTCTCATCCCGACGGACAGAGGTCATCCGCGTACTTAAAAGACATTTTCGCGTCATCGCATCACGCCGCGGGCCACCACAAAGAGGAGCCGAAGGACGCTATTGTGCCGCACGACTACATGCTCTCCATATACAGGACGTACTCGGCCGCGGAGAAGCTCGGACTAAACGCGAGCTTTTTCCGCTCCTCTAAATCCGCCAACACCATCACAAGTTTTGTGGACAGAGGAACAGGTTGGTTTCAGTCCGCTGCCAGCCAGCTGCATCAGCTCACTCTCACACACTGCTGTGGCACACTTTGGTTCCTCAGCTGACTCGGTTGAACGCTCCTCTGTTGAGGTCTGATATGAAAATTTGCGGGGAAACGGCAGCAATGCACAGGGAGATTAAAAAAAAAAGAGAGAAGGTACTGCGCGTTCTTTAACGCAGGTTTCAATGCAGGAAAAACTCACCGACTTGCACTTTTACGCACCACAAAATATGACAAGTCAAAGGGGTTCCCGAAAAAAAATGCAAAATGTTAAATGTGCAGGATGCTTCGTGCATGCAGCTCTTTTTGGCGCACAGACGCTGCAACGTGTAGCCTTCTTCCCCTCCCCAAGTATTATTTTCTATTACCCATGAATTAACCTCGGGGTTACACGACAGTAAAACACTAATTAAGGCCCTCTCTAAATGAAGCTTGTAAATCACTGTCAGTGCAGGCTCCATTTAAATGGGAAAGCCCCCCCCCCCCTCTCTTTGGCAAAATTCAGTAGAAAATTATGGATTTTCTTTTCAATGTACATTTTTCCTACATTTTCAGAAGGAGGCCTAAAGACGTATAAAATCCGAATGTACGTTTATCAACAGTCGAGTGCTATTGGCCTCCCAGTGGCCAGTTTGGCCCACTCTCGGTGCTGACAAAGAGACCCGAGGGCCGTGGCGGAGCGGCTCGGTGTGAGAAGCAGGTGTTTGGGTCAGTTCACATGTGTAACCAAGCGATGTGAGCGGCCAGCGAGGACAAACACACTCTGATAAACACCAACACGTCCGGCACACACAAGAGGACATACGGCAGGTTAATCTTTTGCAAGGGGGGGACTAAAAGCTATCTTTGTTTGCGCCCCTCTGCACCACCACCACCACCACCTCCTCCACCTCCTCCTTCACTTGCTTGCTTGAAAACGCTGCGATCCACTGCAAAAAAAAGAAGGAAAAAAATCACGTCATGACGAGACATTGAGTGCAGAGTGCAGGGCGGCTTCTGTTCAGCTCTCACCTACCTGTTTTGCTGCAGCGGCAGATATTTCCTAAAATTTTACGCAACATCACTGAACAAAGACTGTAGGGTTCAAGCTCGTTTGTTTCGCCGAACCTTTTCGAGGCTTTCAAATGGATCACAGCACATTATTATTATTATTATTATTTTTTTTTTTTGTCCCACCAAGAAAACAAGGGTTTAAAGGGATGAATATAAAGGCTCGTCTGCGTGTCCGACCCCCTTGTGGTGAGAAGTGATTTGATAGGAAAAACGCTTCACTTTCTCCCGTGATTTTGATGTGATGTGTCACTGGCTCTGACCCCGAGCTGGACCCTCTGAGAGCTGCTTGGCATCGAACGGCAGATTGGAGTATTTGAACTCGGTGATCTAATTGAGTGTTCATGTCATAACATATCAAACACTGTCTATTCTCCCATAATGACCCAGCTCGGCCGCGACGGGCACGTCACCAAAGAGAGACGGCGAGAGTGGAAAGAAAATATAAATATATTATGAGAGAACACTCCCTTTGCTGTGAACTGTTCCGTATTTTTCTTTTCCCCTTTTTTTCTAACATTGGAACATCCCCGTGCGACTGCCACTTTAATTACGGTAAATTATTTTTCTTCCCGTTCCTTCAGCTCAAGCCCGTTTGGTTTCTTTTGGGATTCGTCCCAACCTCCCCAAAGTGTTACATTGCATTAACCTGTAGCGTGAACCTCAGCTAAAAACTACACACACGTTCACACGGGAGGGAGGGTTACTTTCGACGCGTAAATTAACAAGTTTTGGGTTTTTTTTTTTTTTTTTTTACGCGCTGCCCATCCTCTCACGGGCACGTTTTTATTTTTTAAAAGAAATTGCGCGCATGCATGAGCTGCAGCTATTCCGGCCTTTTACGCGTCCTTACGCGCAAATGAGACGTGCTTATAAAGGCAGGCGCGGTGTTTCCTGGAGGTCAGAAAAGCCAAGATCAGAAAAGAATAACCCAGAATCTGAAAATTACTTTTGGCACTTGGGGTAACTCATTAAAGCGCAGATGGCGCAGCTCGGCCCCCTTCTCCCCCACCTCACAACCTCCTCCTCTCTTTCTCTAAACAGAGACATAAATTATAAAAACGTGTTTTGAATTTGTTCACGTGCAAGCAACAAGGTCAAAAGGCGCAAGCCGACATGTTATTTATTTTATGATGTTTTATTTTATCATTTTTGACCGATCAGCATTTCATCAAATTATCTACAACGGAGAAATACACGTTTCACAGAGTAACGAACAAAGGCAAAGGCTTTGCATTTAAAAAGAAATCTGTCAACATCAATATCTGTGAATAATTCCAACAGTCTTTTCAGTCAGTCAGTCAGCCGCTCCGTGCGAGGCGCGTTTCAGGGGGAATGTTGTCGTTGGCAGGACGCTATGAAATATAAGAGGGGAAGTGCTTTAATGAGGAAGCTGGGAATTCAGAACTGTTAATTATTTGGTGAACTTGCTTTCGATTTGTTTGAGGTCTTATAAAAGAAAAAAAAAGAAAAGAAGAATCTTAATGCAGACCAGACGCGCAAAGTCACCGAAGCGAGCACAAGGTTTCAATCTGATTTTACTGTTGGAGTCGGTGGGGTTCACGGAGGGAAACTGACAAGTAGCTTCAAATATCTGCCCAGAACAACTCCTACAAATTATATCACAGGAGTGTTTGGGTGTAGGCACGTCACTTTTATTTTGGAAAAGCGCGATCTGATATAAACAGAGACAACAGACTGATTCATCCTTTGCCTTTTATTTTACCACCACTTAATTAATCTCAAGCAAACAACTAGATCATTTTATTGTATTCCTAAATACAACGACAAGTTTCCATCAAAGACAGTTATTGAACTGATTGAAATTTATACCACTGATTTACCTTTTTCTTTTGGATTAACACAGCCACATTGCAGTTGCTAATGGAAATTCGTAAAATCACTAAAACGACACATTTTCTAAAGTACAATATAAAGAAAATAGTAATGATAATTTTATACAGAAGCTTCCCCTTTTTCCCTTCTTATGTCTTTTTAAGAATCCGGAAAATTATTATTTATTCTATCCAGAAAACTACTTTTGTACAAAATGTGCTGCTTTTCGCAATTTTAGACAAGCATAAATTAGCCAACTACATATTTCTTTTAAAAAATGTTTCCTGTTACTTACACTATAATTTACAGGCTTATTTGTACTTTTTAACGCCTTTTTCCGTGCTTTGTTCTACGCCAGTCGCCTTGACTTCATATTTCAGGCCTCTCTGGTCTCCAGCCGGAATAATGCGTTAATTGTGTATTGTTCGGATGAGTGTACAGTATGTCGCCTTTGGTCCGTTGTGTCTGGCAGAACCCAGAGGCCTTCACATCACTAGGCCCCTTGTTGTTTTTCCCCCTCTCTCCTTTTAAATCTCTCTTTGCCTTGAATCCCTGCGAGAGGTCTCACCACATCTTTAACGGCTGCTGCTGAGATTTGAGACCCTTAGAGACCCCCGAAACAAGGAAAACTTTACTTCCTCACACTGTCAGGGAGCCAGGAATGAGTAATCACTCTCATTGAGTGAGAAGAGAGTTAAAGTATTTATTTATTTATTTATTTATTTATTTTAGCGCACTGACCTTAATCAAATATTGTCTTACCTACATTTGATTGAGAAACGACATTTTTGCCATTGCCACTAAACGTGTTGATGAATATACTCAAATCTGATGCATTTAATCAGCAAACATATATCTCGATACTTTATCTTTGCATATTAATGTTTACATCATGATATTGTGTTGCCAAAAAAGACATGTAAAGATATAAATAAATGGGCCTGAGACAATTCAGTAAGATTTTTTGCCCCAAACCATCAAATGGTGGTTCATTCTAATAATCTTGGTGTTAACTGGGGCTTTCTGGTCCAGACCGAGGACATGTCAGCAGCAGTTTGTTTCAGACATGGCTGGACATTTGAAAAACAAGACGTTGAGAGTGAGAGAGAAGGCCTCTGTGGGAGAATGTGAGTCCCCCCCTCACTCCCTCTGGCCCTCTGAACACTGTAAACCCTAAGTGAATCTGACTGCAATTATTTTCTTCTTTTATCCTTGCAGACGATCTTTTGCACTCTCCTCTGCGAAGACAAAAGTATCTGTTTGATGTCTCAACCCTTTCAGACAAAGAGGAGCTGGTCGGGGCGGAATTAAGGATATTTAGGAGAGCGCCGGGGGATTTGCAGACTTCCCTGCAGACGGCGGCGGGGCTGTATGACATCCAGGTCTACCCCTGCCGCTCGGACAGGCTGCTGGACTCTAGGTCCCTGGATCCACTGGACTCCACCAAGGCCGGCTGGGAAGTTCTGGACGTGTGGGAAATGTTTAAAACGCACCATCACCCGCACCAGCAGCACCACCAGCAGCGCTATCAGCAGGGGGGGCAGCAGCTCTGCCTGCAGCTTCGCGTCACGCTGCGCAAGACGGGCACCGAGGTGGACCTGAGGCAGCTGGGGCTGGACAGGAGCGGCCGGCCCCAGCGGGAGAAGGCCATCCTTGTGGCCTACACCCGATCCAAGAAGCGGGAGAACCTCTTCAACGAGATGAAGGAGAAGATCCAGTCGCGGAAGTCGGCCGCCGCCGGCGAGAGGGAGGCGGGGCCGGTGGCGCAGGACTGGGCCTCCCTGAAGGGGGCGAGGGGCGAGGGGCCGCGGCGGCGGCGGCGGACGGCGCTCAACAACCGGCACGGCAAGCGGCACGGCAAGAAGTCCAAGTCCAGGTGCAGCAAGAAGGCGCTGCACGTCAACTTCAAGGAGCTCGGCTGGGACGACTGGATCATCGCGCCGCTGGATTACGAGGCGTACCACTGCGAGGGCGTGTGCGACTTCCCCCTGCGCTCGCACCTCGAGCCGACCAACCACGCCATCATACAGACGCTCATGAACTCCATGGACCCCAACAGCACCCCGCCCAGCTGCTGCGTGCCCACCAAGCTCAGCCCCATCAGCATCCTGTACATAGACGCGGGCAACAACGTGGTGTACAAGCAGTACGAGGACATGGTGGTGGAGCAGTGCGGGTGCAGGTAGCGGCGGCGCGTGTCCGCGAAGCACGCTCCAAACATCGGCAGCCTCTAACGGGGGTCCCCCACCCACCACCCACCACTCCTCCTCCTCCTCCTCCTCCTCCTCCTACACCCCAGAGGAAGTCCTCTCACGTTGCCACCTGCTTTTGTTTTGACACACGATGACGCAGATTCACTGAAAAAAAAAAAGAAAAAAAAAGGGATGCACGCAGCGGCGTTACCTGCCTAATTTATTCAGACTCATTACGCCCGACAGCCCCCCCCCCCCCCCGTTCCCCATAACCCCCCGCCTCCCCCGCCTTAAAAAGTGTTACGCGCCTTCTTTCCCATCCGTGCAACAAGTCATCTCTCATCAAACGGGCTTTTGTTCCCCCAGAGACCGAAGACGTGTCCATATGGCACAAGGGAACAAGGGAACGGGCACAAGGCGTGATGGGAGCCCATTGAGCCCGACTGTGCACCTGTTCGTGCCGAGGGCCAGAGGACAGTGGGCTCTGCCCGTCGAGCGCTTTGTTGCAGCTCTGCCGTGTAATAATCCTGGCACCCGGGCCGGACTCCTTTCGGGTATGTGCATCCGAGGCCGTAATTGTCACTGTCCAGCTGGAGTCATTACAGGGCCCGCGCGAGCAAGTGCCTGTCTCTGCAAAAGCAAATGCAAAAAAGAAAAAAGAAAACAAAAAAAAAAAAAAAAAAAGAAGAGAGAGAGAGAGAAGGGGTGAATTTCTAATCCAAGCAAAAAAAAAAAAAAAAAAACGAAAAAAAACGCATGCGCGCACACACACGTACACACAAATGCACGCACACTGGTCTGCAGATGGGAGATAAGAGGGTAATGCCTTCAGGAGATTTTTTTTTTTTTTTTTTTTTTTTTTTAGACCGGTTGTGAGGCGCTTGAAAAGGCTTCATGCGCGTTTGTGGAACGAAAGGACACCGATCCAGATTTATAACTGACTGGGATCCTGTTGTAAAAAAAAAAAAAAGAGAGAAGAAGAAGGAGAAGAAGAAGAAGAAGAAAATGAATAATAAGCACACGTAAATGAAGCGAACTTGTTGTTGTTGTTGTTGTTGTTGTTGCTGAAAAGTCTGCATCTTTAAGAAATGCACTTCCACGACTGCGCCGAGGACGCGCGGTCAGCGAGGGTTCGCCCCTCTCTCCTGACGAAAATACATGGATTTTTTTTTAAAGACACTCGACGAAGAGACGATATTTAAATGCACATTTGCTTTGAATGCACTGCTGTTCATTATTATTTTTTATCTGTAAATATTTGTACATTGAAAAAAAACTTTACAAAGTGCAACGAATGAAGAAATGAGAAAACGGCATTTCTTTGTAAATATACAAATGCACTCAAATCGGTATAATTTCTATTCTATAATTATTTTATTATTTGTGATGTACAGAGTTTCATGATAATCATATATTTCGTACATTGATGAAAAGTAATTTAATGTGTATTCGATATTTCTTTGTTGTTGTTTTGCAGAGGTTGGAAAATACCATTATCAATGTCTACCTCATAAGTGCATATAGGATCCGAGGTTTGAGGTGCATTCAGTTAGAGTGTAAAGAGCTTTTACAATGATATATAAGATCATTTATATACATATATTACTGGATAATATTCCACACCATTACTGTACAAATAAAATTCCAAACTAAGAGTGCTACTTCTGATGATTAATGTACATGCTTGCATTCGGTTTATGTTGAAATCCCCGTGACTCTATACACCAACTCAGAAATAAAAAAAAATAAAAACACTGCAGGGAGTTTCTTCATGAAGTAGAAACACATAACTCTATGGACATGTTGTCAAGGGATCAATAGGGGAACCAAACAAGAGCAAATAACCTGTTTATTTCAAATCATAGTCTCTGAAATATATATATTTTTTTCTAAAATAAAAGCGTGAAGCCTTGGGAAACACATTCAGATCCTTTCTGGATGATTTAATATGCTTTAAATCATATGTAACTGCTGAATAAAAACAAAATTTAAGATTAAACCCCTAAAGCAAGGCGCACATATACATGTTAACCACATTCAAAGATGCTTTGTTTAAAATCAAAGTCAACAACACAAAAGGAGCTCATGTACCCTTCGCCTTCAGGTATTCCAGCTAATCTGCTCTTCCTCTCGGTAAACACTCCCTCATCACGGACAACAAACATCATTATTCAGTGGCTGGGGCTTGCAGCTTGCACCACAAAAGCCCAATAAACATATGGTCACCATCCAAGCAGAAGGAAATCCACTGACCAATTGTCACTGATATGGCAGGCAAACGTACGGAACCATCATCCATTTCCCAATGAATTAGCCCGCCTGGGTCAAGTTTACTTAACACTTTAATGTCTCCCAATCTGTGCATCGACATAAAAAAAAGGGGGAGACAAAAAAAAACTTTGAACGAAAGGATTGCTTCCATATAGGCTGTCGACCTTGGCCTGGAAACAATTAGGAAATTGCTTTGAAATGTTATATGTTGTCCAGGCTCTTGTACAGTATCATGTCACTCCCCACATGTTTGCTAGGGGGAAACAGAGGATGCTAAGTGCACTCTTTAGCGGTTGCCACAAATGACTGACACAACAACCATCCCCCTGAGTACAACCAAATGGCCCCCCCAGGCTACGGGTCTGGAACACCGAGGCAGGAGCTGCTCGCGTAAACTGTGGGAGATACGCCGCCACGCCGCCCCCCCCCCCACCCTCAAACCCGCCCTCACTCCGCTGATCTTGGATTAGAAAAATCCGGCGACGTTGCACAATCAGGTCTGGATTTCTGAGCGTCATCATGGTAACATTGCAGGATAAACCTTTTTTGATTTACATTTATTTGACAAGCCCATCGGTCTGGTGGGCACTGGCCTGGAGGTGAGGCTAAATGTTCGGGGGAACAGTTAAGCGGTGATGAAAGGGAAAGGAATGCTTTGTTTACCCGCTTCAATCCCTCACTCTCAAGTTAAATGTTCCTATAAAGTTCATCACAACTGCCCTATTGTCCCTCCGCTGCACGCTGGGATGGAGAGAGAGCCGGGGAGTCGGGGGTGTGGGGAGGTGGGGTGAGGAGAGTTGTGTTTATTTGAAAGCTGGACTTAATATATTTGTCCAAGCAAACCCAAGTTGGCAAAGAGATGGGCCCTTTTCATCAGAAACACAAATAGTCTTGACACCCCACATCTGCGCGCGGGGATCCGTGAGGGCGGCGTGGCCGAAGATCTACTAGGTGTTGGTATGGCTGGAAAAGCAGGGAGCCTCACCAAGATAAAACAGAAAATGTTCCTCATACTTAACCCCTCTGTTATCGCTGATGTCCTCATCAGCGGCGGGAAAGGCATAAATCACGCTGATCCCTTCGACGGCCGAGACCTCGACGCGAGCAGAAATGTGTTTAAAGGGCATTAGAGAATTTATTGAGGGGACTTAGATCTTGCGCTTTGAAACGTTGAGTGGCTTCAATTTCAATGTATAAGGGAGGCGAAGGAATAGTAGAGCATGGAGGCTGACCAAGGCCTGACTTTTTAACCGCTGCTGATAAAACCCAACAAGAACTTATTTATTTTTCAGGGGCTAATTCACTCCACACATTATTTTTTTTTTTTTGTTGCCTCTAGAGGGGTCCCTCCATCTCCGGTTTCCCGTTAGATCTCGTGCTTTGCGGACACTGTAGCTCCTTTCATAATAAAGTTTGACACTTTTCTTTTGCCAAGAATGCAAGTCGATTTGGGGAGGGGCTGGCCGAGCCCGACGCTGGTAGAAGTAGGGCATCTGTGGAAACCGTGTGTCTTTATTAGCGCCATTGGGAAGCGCGTCTCTCTCTCTCTCTCTCTCTCTCTGTCTGTCTCTCTCTGTCTGCGCGTCCGTCGGTCCGTGCGAGTGGACAGAAGGCCGGCAGCGTATGCAGATGGACCCCATGAGTGGTGCGAGGAAGCAGCAGATGCCTGAGGTGACCCCGACCGCCGCCTTTCATTGAACCACTTGCTTCGGCACAAAAGCAGGCGGCTACAAACATTAAATACACTTGCCTGCCCCTTAATGCCAGAGGTCACTTCATTTCCCCTCCGGCCATCGTTTTCTTAAAACATGATCTGGAAAACGTGTCTTGTGTCGAGTTTTGCAAGTCGCACGCTGAGGGAGAAATTTTTTTTTTGCATTTTTTAAGTTAGAAGAAAGAAACTGTTTGCCGCACTCGGTCGCTGGGGTTTACGCAAAGCGCGATAATAAACCCTCGGACAGCCTTTGGTAACAAAAAACCGGGGGTGTTTCTACTGATGGGGCATCTGCCCGTGTCATCGCCATCCCTTCCTCCTATCGGAGCAGAAGGTGACGGGAAGAGAGCACTTCACCAAAGATAACCTGCTAATTGCATTAAACTCAACTCCCCAGATGAGCCTCTGAAATGTGAGAATGAAACCGGCGTGGGCTAATTCATTCTCAGAGGAAGCTTCAACGACCACAACTTTGTTTGTGTGTGTATTCAAGAAAAAAAGGTTGGAGCATTACGTATTTTTTGGACTAAGTGGTAAAAAAAAAAAAAAAAAAGAAAAGCTGGCCAACTTGATAAATCTGCTCGGGGTACCTGTCCGGAGAAGCTGGCTTTTGTTCTGTTTATTTTCTAAAGGAATGTCTGAGGGTGCCCTTTCACCCCTCCTCATCCATTTACTGCCCCTGGTCTATGTTACAGATGGTGACCTGGGTCCACGCCATCTCCGATCCGCAAGCACACCTTCCGATCCTCCTGCGGATCTGCGTGGGGAGGAAGACCTCTCTCTCTCTCTCTCTCTCTCTTTTTTTGCGCACTCGCAGTTCATCTTTTTTTATTTGGTAAGCGTCTCTCTGTGTTAGCGCGAGAGCGGCTGAATGAGCCTGAGCCAAAAGTAAATTTGCTCAGTTAACTCTCACAATGCACATGTTTGGGAGCAAGGCCAGGACGTGACCTCTTTGCCAATTCACATCCTTGCAGGCTTGTGGGGAGGAGAGGGAGGGTCAGCGGCCAACCGGAGTCGGACAATAGTGTTCACGGCTGGAGGCGGATAAATTAGACCTGAAAGCATTTCTAAGTCTAGGGAAAGACGCCCCCCCCACGCCTCGCAAAAAAAAAAAAAAACTGCAGAAAAGTGAAAAAAAAAGTCACACAAATATGTTGGAAATAAATTATTTGTTATTATTCCTTTGAAGCACGCACAGTTTAAGCACACTGACTAACTGAAAGACATTTAAAGAGACCGCGGCAGTTAAAAAAAAAAAGCAGGGGGGGGGGTTGGTTTGGTTGTGCATTGTAAAACGAGACGTGTAGGCAAACAAACATGGGTCAGGGGCAATGAGGCAGCAAAACAGGGATCTGACGTTGCGCGGGGTGGGGCGGAGGCTTGATGGACAACTCGGCAACCTGGCAGAGGCAGAGCTTTCACTTAAAAATGGTGCCTGGCCTATCTCAAAAGGTCAGAGCCCACGAGCGCTAGCACACTACATTAATCATGAGAGGGCCGCCGCTTTACCTGTCTAGCGTTTCAGCTGTGCCGTACAGTTAACCTCAATTACGCTTGATTACAAGGTGTGGAAGACACGAGGGGGCCCGACTTGGTTTGCTGGCCCAGAAAGATCAGCCATCAATAATGCAGTTTCAGATTGGATGCACCTCTCTGTCACTGAGCGCAGAGAGGTTCAGACACGGTTCTTGGGAGTTGCGGGTTAATCATTTCATTTGTTTGGGGAAATTCCTAAGGCTGGTTCTGAAGGACTATTAGATCCATATCCTGAGAAACTGTGCACTACCAGTATCGAGAGGACGGCAAAAGATTTCACGCTGCTGTCCCCATCATTTTCAGTAATTGCCCCATTATGTGCTGGTGGTGGTGGTGGTGGAAGGCGCCATTATACAGATGTTTTATGACGGGGCTATTTTCATTTTGTCTTTTCTGCTGAGGCGAAAAGATTTATGGTTGCTGCGCTGTCTTCCTTTCCGGGCCAAAAACAAATTCTTTACCATCACACTCCCTTATTCATAAATATGCATATGTATTTTTTTTTAACATGCAAAACAAAAGACATAAATAATTGCATCGTACTTCATGTAACCGTGCACTGTCTCTGCCTCTCCCCTCGGCGGTGCCCACAGCTGTGAGCGGGATACTTGGCAGCAGCCTTTGAACACATTTTTGACGGCCCAGTGGAACAAGGCACGCTTCCAGGACAGTTGTCAAACTGCTCCTCAAGGGGGCGGTTGCCGGGAGAAGATCTCCCTGAATCGGAGCAGGGAGTAAAACTGAGCCCGACGCCTCGTCACCAGATGTTATCTCTCTAGAAGAAACCCCAGTAAAGAGCAAGATAAACAGCACGTTTCTTTCTTCCAGAATTACTGTTATTTTTCTTTTCAAGCTTGCAGAAAGTGTTTCAATTTCTAAAGAGTCTCTTTTTAATGCCAAATAAATATTGGCCATAAATTAGTGCCTGAAAAGGGAGTCTAATTAGAGGGTTACAATGGGGTTACAACACAATAGGAACCCTGAAGTAGATGTGGCGAGACTTCCAAAGAGCCCATATACAGCAACTTTAATCTGCAAAGGCGATACTGGGTGATAGGAGTGGGTCTGTGTGTGTGTGCGTGCGTGTGTGTGCGTGTCACAAATAGTTTTGCTTCGGGGCACAATGTTGTCGGGTGCAGGTCTTTTAACAAACAAGGTCGGCTGAGGAACACTCATTATCAATCATTTACCACCGGAGCACAAAGAGAGCTGTGGAGACCAGATAGCCAGAGATACCCGGGGATTTGTGAGTGAAAACACCACCTCATCAAGTTACACACGCGGCCATAATTCTGACACCTCCAGCCTGCCATTGGATGATTGATTTTCTCGCCTCAGACGGGACGCTCGCCTCGGACAAGACACTTTTGTCTTCTGATCCTTCGCCATTGGACTTTTTATTGGAAATCACACGGTGCAGTTGCGGCTCATGACGGCGGCCTGGTTGGGCTGCATCAGGTAATCCGACCTCGGCGCACAACGCGGTGCTCAATGAGTGATATACGGGCCTGCGATGGCCGACGTTAGCTTCTGTCAATTCCCCTCAAATTCCGCTCGTGGCTCACTACGACATAAATTCTGTCGCTCTGGCACGAGGAATGGAATGAGGTTTTTGTTTGACCAGATGTAACTTTATCAGGGACTCCCTCTCCCCTGCTATTCTTGCGTCTCTTACATCCCTCCGCTCAGGCACACACAGACAAAAAAAGTGAGCTCTCACACAATATTTCTGTTTGCCGAAGTCTGACCTCTTTGTGAACTGCGGTAAAGTGAAAGGCACTTTCAGCCGAGGGGAATCGGATGGCAGTAACCATATGCCTTTCAACTGATACAAAGGTGGGAAAGGGGGAGGCCAGGGTGTGTGTGTGTCTGTGTGTGTGTGTGCGTTGGGTGGCGTGGGAGGAGGTGTTTCATGCTAGGGTGAAAAGGAAAGTGCCGTGCTGCGTCTTTTTGTGTTGGTAAAGTGGTGGCAGTTTAGGGTTGGGCGGTTCAGGGAAGGGGAGGGTGGGGTGGGGGTGGGGGGGTGCAGGACAGGCGGCGGTTGGCTGAATGCGGCGCTGAACTCAAGGCAACGTCCGCCGGACTGACTGTTGAGATGGAGCCCTCTTATGGATGAGTGCAATGGGTAAACAGCATTCCTTTCTCTCTGTCTGACCCCTCCGCCTCCTATTTTTGTCTGCCTTTCTCGTCTTTCTCAAAGTCTGTCTATGTTAGCAAAAAGCACTTCACATCTCAGTTTGGATCTGCTGTCTGGTGTCTACTTGAGCCACTCTTCAACTGAACTCTGGCTGACCATCCGCCTCTTTAGATGTAAGAACTTTGTCAGGGCACATTCTCCTCGGGAGGATCTTGAGTTGTCACCGTGGACAAATCAGCCTCTTGTTGTCTAATCGGAGGTACAAGATTCCAAACCTGCTGTGATGAATGTATCCTTAATCTGTAGGACTTAATTTTCAGATGTAAAATATATTGAAGGAAACATACTGTATACAATTTCAACACTCAACAGCAATACATCATCCCCAAGTTTCTCAAAAACACAATCAACATCTTTGGTTTGTGTGGTTTTGTTCTTCATAAGAGACTTGATTGAGTCTTTGGAGTCGGTAACAACAGCAACAACATTAATAATCCTGTTGATGTCTGAAAGCTTCTGGCTATGTTTTTTTGGACAATGATGTCCCTGAATGGTCTGCCTGCCCAGAGACTAAGGTCAAGGTAGGTCCAATCCAGTCCACCAAGACTGGATTGGACCACCTACTCAAGGCACGCCTACTCAACGGTAGGTGTTGAGCTGACAACACCACCCAGTTAAATATAATAGACAAAAAGAACACCAAAAGAAACAAACAAACAAACAAACAGGAGATCCAGGGGAATGCCAACCTAAGATTGCCCAGAGAACAGCACTGAGGTGTTGCTCTGAGCTGACTGTAAAAGGCAGCGATAGATGGAAGATGGTTGGCAGTAGTCTGGAATATCAACTAAATATCTGTAACACTAAAATAACCAACATTAACAGCTTAAGATGGTATGCCATATGGAGTATTTCAACCCAGAAACAGGAACAGAAAACAGTCCAGAGCCTGAGATATCTCGCCTCGTCTTTAAATACGGTTCAACCATATATTGAGTAGCTGAGAATAATTAAAAGTGGTTCGCAAACACAAAACAACGATACTTAAGACTTGAGTTTCAACGTTGCCAGTCATCGCCATGACAAAGGTCATAAAAACAAACAATAAAAAACCAACAACACACAGCAGGTAGAATAGTCACAGCCACAGACGTGATTCCTGCCTTCCCATGTGACTCCTTTCCTTACATGTCTTCTGCCATCCTCTGTCTGTTTTGTGTCAGTGTGATGTGGCCGTGACACAACTTCTCTCAGAGTCGTGGCTTCTGATGACCTGTTCATTCTGGTCATGTTCCCGTCTCGAGGCTTCTTGCCTCGTGACGTATGAACCCATCTCGCCGACAGACCAGCTCAAATCCACATTACTGCCCATCACGCAAGTGCAGTATACAACATCAAGTGCCGATTACTAATATTAATATTCTCCCCTGTCTCAGCCGCTCCAGCCGAACTCCATTTAAAAACCTATATATCTGTGTGTTCCATCAAATCCCTGCATCTGTCTCACCTGACAGTTTAGTCAGTGAGGTTCTGTGTGTTCACTGCTCTCCAGGTAGCCGCTGTACTACACGGACAGGTGCTTCCTGTACTCTGAGTGTTGGCAATGCACACGTGCTGTAACTCAGCCTCTGGCTGATCAGAAGTTTGACTTTGTGATTGACCTCCAGCTTTTTACTCACGGCTTGTCAACACACGTCAAAGTGAATTTGTATCATGCAAATATGTTTAAAATTCTCTCTCGACATATCAGAACATTACACAAAATGTCTCCATTTGGGATCAATAAAGTATTATCTTATCTGATCCTCAGTTTGCCAACATATATATCTGTATGTATATGTAGATAATATAATATAACTTCTGTTTCAAGACTTTTGAGAACTGCCAAGAAAAGAAGAAAAGCAAAATCGGTCCTTTACTTCTTTCACGTGCTCCATGGACAGAAACTACTGTATGTATGACTACAGTCAGTTTGCATGCGAATGTAGGGAGGAAACTCCCAACAAAGTGTTCACTCTGCTGTTTGAACTTGTCTTCAAATGTTGCCCACTTTCAAACATAGAAAAAGTGCAACAAAGCATCAATGTGATGAAATGCAACAATTTTACGAGATGTTTTAAACAAAGAGCTAAATCAATTCGGTGGAATCAATATAATTCATGGAAGTCAGCTGCAAGTAATTCTTGTTTTGGTTCGAGTTTACAACTGGTACTGCTGCCTATGCTTTTGTACTGATATATACACATATTTAAAAGATTTGCAGCATGGTGGCTATACAGTCAGTAATCAGTGAGCATGGCTGCAGTAGAGATATGAATCCTGTGTATTTAGTCAAAATAGAAAACAGACAGGAAGAAGTTTGGTCCAGAAGTGACATTAATCTGTTCCTCTTGCTGCTCTGACAGCGTAACTGTTTCCAGAGATGTCACATTGCCGCAGCATCCAAAAAGACTCTTGCGAGCACTCATCCTTTCATGTTTGATTGTGTGTCGAATATCTTACGATAAACAGACGAGGGTGGTGGTTGGAGGGAAGAGGGAGCCGGGTGGACGGGAATTGCACTCTGCTTTGCCGTCGGGTCCAGATGCGTTTGTGAAATTGGCTCTTTGTCTGCTTTGGATTGGAAGACTTGACTTCAGATCTGAGCGTTCTCTGTATCCTTCAGGATTGCATGGTTATTGCACTGAATCTGATTAATCCGCAGTGAACTATTCCATCCCCTCCCTTGTCACTTGTGCGCTTGTTGGACTCAAAAGAAAAAAAAAAAACAAAACCCTCCACCCTCAGACAGACACTTCGCAGATGCTCCAAGGCTGCTGTGAACCATTAAGCTCCGACGGAGCTCATCATCGTCATCTAATCCGGGGGCGCAAAGTGAAAGAGCAGGTACGCCACCCTTTCTCTCGGATGACAATACCCGCTTCCTGTGACATTCGGACATGACTTAAGGTGACGAGTAAAAAAAAAAAAAAAAATGTCTCCATTGCTTCTCCCTACCCATTCCTTTTCGAGGCTTTGTGTCCCCGTTTGTCTGCCCCGCCGTCTCCTCCAGTGCAGCTCGAGTGTTTTGTGTCTCAACACTCTCTCAGAGAGTCATAAAATTCTTGTGGGGGGAAAACAGAGCACTTCCAGCTGAATTCTGGAGAAAGGGCAGTAAAGAGAATGTAAACTGAGGCAGGGAAAGCGGAAAAAGGGAGGAAAGAAATTATGCCCTCATAAAAATAAAATAAAAATACCAGAACAGTAGTGAAACATCTTTTCGGGTCGATTATTAAATGAAATCTCTTTGCGGATCGGCCTATTGATGGATACAGTTTCATGACAGGGCACTGTTCATTTATCTGTAAGTGCATTTAAGTTGCCCCAGTTTTATTTTTTTTCCCCCTTTGCGGGTCATATGAGCAAGCTGTGAATGAAAAGACGGCGTATGAAACATAAACCATATGAGGATCTTTGTCTCACTCTGCCAGTGAAACAGAAACATTGGCACGTTCTGCATGAAACCGCAACCTCTGCGGATGTGGAACAGTTATCTAAAGTCGGAATATCAATGCGGCATGCGCCGAGAGGGAGGCACAGATGCAAAGCATTTGCACATAAGCCTCAACCTCTGGGCAAGTTGGTGGTGGCCTTCTCATGGTCTGAGGACGGTGCGGTCACGGGTCTCCTGGTGAGTTTGGTATGAGCCATTAGGGAAAGAAGAAAGGGGAGGTGGAGAAGGAGGAGGAGGAGGAGGAGGAGGAGGAGGAGGGCATTCCTGATTTCCAGCCAGGCTGATCGGCGAAAGCTTGCTCCTCACCTGTCTCCGCGGCGGCAATGCTCCGCGCAGCCAGCAGGGTGCCCTGTGACTGGCACATCTCGTTAGCACAGAGAGGAGGGGAATGAGAGAGGGTGAAATTGAGAAAATTAGTTTGGGAAAGCGGGGTGAGCGCTTCCTCGAACTGAAAACCTGGGAGCCTGAGCCCAGTCAGCTGAGGAGCTGCATGAAAGAAATATATATTTGTTTTAAAAATCAGTCTGAATTGGCACTTTAGCGTGCTGCCTATCAAAGAAAGCCATGTAACAGCGTGGAAGCACTTCTCGGGTAAATTCTGAGCTTCAAATCATGGCGCGTGATACACGGAATGTATCAACACCAACATTAATGCTTAATTTGCAGCTCTACAAACCGAATCAATACTTTTCATTTACTATTTTTTTGAGGCTTTTCTTGCTTCCTTTCTTTTTCTTCAAAGGGTTACAGAGAAGTTGGAATTATTTAGCAAAACAGATAAAAGTGACACAAAAACTCCTAAAATCTGTTTAGTTATTTGTTTTAGTTCACCTGCACAAGGCTAGACTGTGGGAACTAACACAATTACCTGCAGACACACACACACACACACACACACACACACACTGACTGGGCTGAGTTTGAAGCTGTCCCCCCAGAGATAGTGTAATGGTTTGTCCTTGTCTGAAGACGAGAGTCCCTTGACAGCCACAATCCACAGTCAGCCATGACTCCTTGGCACGATCTCTTGGACTCGAACCCGGCCGAGTGCATCTGTGCACAGTAAACTTTTCTGTTTTCTGTTTAGTCTGGACGCAGCATTCTGCTGAAAGTTTTTTTTCTTTTTTTCTTTTTAGTTGCCTCTTTAGGAAAGAAAAAAAAAAATCACTTCCCTTTTGGGAACCTCATCCAAAAGCAGTCCAACTGCCTGGGAATGCGGAGAGCCGAGAAAAGCATTGCATCCATTAATGTGTGTCAATAAATGCATGAATTTACAGACATGTCAATTTTATGAGTCTCTGGTCAGAGTGCCAACACTTTCCACTAACGGCGACTTGGCCAAATAAAATGGCTCAACTGTTTATGATTGACTGCTCACAGGAACAACAGTTAAAGTCTGGCATACTATTCCTGCCTACCTAGAGCAATTTAACAGTGTGTGTGTGTGTGTGTGTGTGTGTGTGTGTGTGCGCGCGTGCGTGCGTGCGCGGGCACACGCCTAATACTGTTTCGAACATCTGTTTGGAATGAGAAAGACATGAATCTTTTATATAAACACGCTGCGCAAATTCACAAGTCTCTAAACCGACCTGATAACTTTTTCCAACTGAAACATATTATCGTGAAAACCTCAAGATTTCACATTTCACATCAAAAATCACATGTGCTGTTTGGTATCATATCCTTATTATTTTCGATAACAGCCCCCCCCCCACCCCACCGACCCCTTGCCGTCCCCACCTCTGCGAGGGAACCAGTGGGGCTGTTGTGGTTGGCTGTTTGCTGATTTATTACCCTTAAACACTACTGTGTGTACTTAACTTGCCCCCGAAAAAACCTAGTGGATAAAAGTTACAGCTCCTCTTCTTTCCCCTTCTTCCCCTCACACAGACCGCATTGTGCTCTCGGCCAATCACGCCGCGGGCCCGGCGATGTCATCCGAGGTGGGAACCACTGAAGGAGGGCCAAAAGTGAGGGTGGGTGGGAGTTTTGCTCTTTGCCAGACACTAGGCTGAATAAATAAACCCGGAAACATTAAAAGGCCTTTTCCCCTTCACCTTTGAACTTGTGCATTAGATTGTGTAAACATACATCGAGACGTTGAGACACAGCTTGTTCTGACACTGACTGCGCTGCGCTCCAGCCTCCGACGGTCGCTCCTCCAATCTCTCTGCTCAGCCTGCGTGGGAGTGAAAATGGGCAGGACGAAGCGGACAGAAACGGTTAACGGGATAGCGGTGAAGATTTATTTGTTAGCGCCGTTATTCTTTCCCAATAGAAAAAGTGCAACATGGATATGCAAGTAAAGATGAATATAAAACTTAGATTAGGGTTGTATAATAATAATTTCTGATGTATATATATATCTACTTTACATATGTGAAAAAAAGAAATTACAAAAATTCAATGACAAATATTCCATTTTAAGATTAAGATCCTGATACTGGATCTGAAGAGATAATGTGGAAATGGACCATTTTAAACTTGTTTATCTTCACATTGGTGACAGTCTAACATGCATCATTGACAGATATGCTGTCTCATCCAATGGCCAAACACATTTTTAGCCAAAAAAAGAAGCTTGGTTAGAATACTAATATGACTTTAAGAAGGGATAACTTTGATAAAGAGTTTTGCATTTATCCTTCAAAATGTTAGTTAACAATAAACGAAGATGTTAACAGCATTGACGTCTCTAACAAATATGTATCCTTATAATATAGTGTTGGCGGACAGTTTCTCTCTGTTTCCTGATCACTGGTTTGCATGTTGCAAGTATCAACAATTGCATATGACTGGAGGTCTTTGTTGTGAGGAAACTACTTCCCAGGCAGGCGATTGGACCTCATGTAAAAATCAAGGAGCAGAGAGGAACAATTTGCAGTGATAACAGACATAGAATGTAGGAAAAGAGTCATTTGCAACAAAGGAATTGAGAAATGCCCAACGTGAGCTTCAGTGAGATTTTAAATGGAGGTTTCCCCTTTTGTGTCTCAAGCAAACGTCTGCGTTTCAACAGTGGCATGTTCAAGTAGACAGAGGATGGAGTTACCGCTGTGTACTAGCGGAGAACATCATGGGTGGGCAAAGATTAGACGGGGTTTGGTCAGTTAACACACCACACACACACACACACACGCACACAGGGCTGAATAAGGGCCTCTGGAGCTGGAATGCAGGTCGAGGTAAGCGTGTTTTGCTTTACAGTGCTTGTGTTAAGGCACGGGAAGAGAGAAATCACACTATGTGAAATCACAAAAAAATGCTGGTGAATGACTCAAATTCAAGTAGTTCATCAAGATGGCGATATGACTGCTGATGTATCAAATGATTCTATATGCGACTGAATAGTCAGTCAGAACCCTGGTTGTACCTATCAACCCATATCTCCACAAAATTGACTGTAATGAATTTTGACATGGAGAGCAGAGGAATTTAGATATGCTTGTTTATTGTTTATTACTTGCTCTATTAAAGAACAACAGTGTAATTACATTACCAGTCAGCTGAAAATACAAAGGGAGAGTCTATAAACTGAAAATTGACAGAGACAAGAAATGAAGAGAATATTAAAGGCCCCCATGTGTGTTCTTCAAGGTAATCTTCAGGTGTGAAATGGAATTAAAATAGTGACTTAAAATGACGTAAATTGCAGCACTGAAAGAAAGGGTCAAATTCGGCCAACAGTAATTGTTTCAACAATAGTTTAGATCTGCTCAAAGTTAGGCTTCAGAGATTTAATTTTAACGCCGTCTAGCTTTCTGTCTAACACTGGGTATTACTAACGTCCTCACTCTCCACACTCTCCAACAGTTCATCAACAAACAGATTTTTTTTTTCCCCCACAAGTGTGTACAGTGTGTGTTCATGCCCGACGGTGTGCGTCAGCGTGTTGGTGTCCATATGACCTGCATTATCCTGCTTTGCTTTGGTTACACCACACTTCACTGTTTTTCTTTTTTTCCCCCCTTCTTCCTTGAGTCAGGAGCTCAGGCCCTCGGGCAGACAGCAGGGGTTCCATACATTGCTTCCTGTAAAAAATACCTCTGCACTCCACATCCTAATTAATGTGGAGGGCATGCCCAAGATCCCAATAAAATCATACGAGACTATACCAATTTCCTGGTAGCTCGCTCGCTACATGTGCTTCTTGTTCCTCGGGATAAGAGTTTCCTTCCTTGGAAATCCCATGAATGTTGGAACACCACCAGCCATGCTGCCTGTTAGCCCTCTTCTTTTATCCCCTCAGTATAATTTTATCCAAAGATACAGAAATACAAAAGTTATCTTAAGTCCCCGTAATCCTGAGATGGAATGCCAAGACCCCTGCGGATGTCTTGCAGCACGTCACACAACACGTCGCAACTGCTCGTTCAACTACTGGCAAAAATATTTTTATTACTTGGCCGTTGGTTTCATTTGCAAACACACAAATATGCTTGCTATTATGAGATGCAGCTGAAGTCAAGGAGAGCCCCAGAACCTACTGAATATAGGAAAGCAACACTTGTTTGCATTCTCAGCTGTACCCCAACACTCAGAAGCATTAACACACCTCCCTGTCTGAAGCGTAACAGACCCGCCTGAGAACACACAACACAGACACACATACACGCGCAAAAAGTGCTTGATTACATATCCTTCTCTATGGCACCATGAACATGAACCTGGTGTATGGAAGACAAATACTTGGTGGTGATAGGACACATTTTTTTTCCATTTCATTCTAATGACTTATTTATTATGTGCAGCATTACCTCTAAAATGTGGTGCAGCTCACCCAGACGCACGTCTTTTCGTTTCATGAATGCATTGTTAAATACTTAACAAGCTCAGCCGCGAAAAAAACGAAATTCAACCGACCTCAAGACGGTTTTGGCTGGGAGCGAGTTACACATGGAGATCAACTCGCGTCCAACCAGTACGTCATGATGAAGTCTTTTACTCGCCGGGTAGTAAAGCTAAATGTTGAGGTAAGTGGCTTTCCACCAACAAGCTACTGGGTCTCAAGGTAAAAACAAAAAAAACAAAAGTGAGGAACTGAAACTCATCATGGACTAATGTTGTCATACTAGGCAAAGTGTCAACATGAAGGACTAACTGTACAGCTGTATCAATTACGTCTGTATGAGAGAATCTGTGCATGGCAAAGACTTGTAAATTGCAGCAGACCAAACTGCGTGCAGATCATTTCACACCCCTGATTATGGCCATTATTTCTGCAAGCTGAACAGTTATAGGACCTCGGTCTCCATTTAAATATGCTGGCATTCACCAAGCATGTTACCCACCAATGCCATAAAGAGTTTTGGCTTTCGTAAACGAATAAAGAAATCTCAGCTCGGAGCTTTTAAGCGTGGCACGGCAGGCCTTTGGTTGGCCCGGATGTTTCCAGGTATGGCGCGCCGCTGACCAACATTCGTCCACGGGCTCGTGCCTTTCCGGCTGCTGGGATGAATCATGGCCACTCAGCGAAGCCCTTTACACAGAACAGGTCCCAGCTGAAGGAATGTCTGTGAGTCACCGCAACTCATCGGACGACTGTCTGCAGCTCACCAGCTTCTCTCCCTGATCACTCCCCGGAGACCCATTCAATCAAAGCCCCATATATTTTGTAATTAACTCGACCTGATGACTTTATGCCATGGCTGTAGTTTACTGTCACTTTTAAAATTCCATTTATCATGCTGCGGGTTCGGAGGCAACAATAGAGACAAAGACCCTCCCCTCGCTTGGGCCAGTAGGGTTCAACTGATCCTGATCTGACAGGGATCAGCACAGCATCCCCCACCCCAAACACACACACACACCCTCACCCTCACCCTCTTTCTTTCTCCCAGCGTGTCTTATGACTGACCAAGACAGTTTTATTAGCCTTTGACTAACTCGGCAGGAAACGGGGAGTTGTTGCAGGGTCTTAACAAACACACTGGCAGTCGAGGAAACGACTGGCAAAAACGTGGAGATTTTCGGGTGTTGGGGGTAGGTGGGTCAATGATGGAGCAGAGGGAGGGATCGATAAGGAAAGTGTTGGCGGGGGTGGAGGGCAGGGCCAACAGAGCTGCGAGGTCAAGGGACGCAAGGAAACAGTGGCTCCTGTGAAAGAGAGGAAAAGGTGGAGATGTGCCTCATAAAGTCGTTTTTGTTTGCCTGTGCAAAGTTTGGGGTCGCTGACTCTCTTCTGCGTTGAACTCCATTATAACCAGCTTCATGAAATAATCTACTGGCATGCTCTGAGAACAATACCAGTGAATAAGAATCAGTCAGGATGTGCTGAAGACACATGGGATGACTTAAAAAGTTGTTGCCTTGTAAATGGCACACATTCACACACCAATGGGTGGCTGCTGCCATGCAAGGCACTGCCTAGGCCCATTGGGAGCAATTTAGGGTTAAGTGTCTTGCCCAAGGACACAACAACAGACTCGTGAGCCACAGTCGCCCGTTGCATATCTAATGAATGTGATTTCAGAGAATGAATATTAAGTGTGCAATATGTGGCCACCATTACAGCAGTTGAGTGTTTTAAAATTGATAAAAATGTAAACATTTTTTTAAAACAGTGTTATAATCACACGTAGTTGGGTGTGCTAACCCCTAAAAGAGTAAACAAAGCAATAATTTATGTTCAGTTTCTTTAAAACAGCATACTTTCAGTGTGTTCACACAGAACTTTGCACCCTGGGAATTCTCCCTGTCACTTATAATTAGACGTTGGAAATGTTTTTCATTAAACACAAAAATGTTCCCATCCTTGTTCAGCAAATCTTGACTGATTTTCGTGCACTCCTCATGATAACGGGGCATTTAAGATCATTATTTCATAAAACTAGTTATAATGGAGTTCAATGCAGATATGAGTCAGTGACTCCAAACTTTGGAACGGTGCTGTATATACAACCTATGCATGTAAAATGTAGTGTCATAAAGTACGACAAATACTTTCACGCAAGAGAAGCGCTGCCAAGCTTGTCTTTACGTTTAGTTTTCTCGTCGTCGAGCGACGCAATTCCCAAATTATTCCTCTGTGCCGTCCCTTATTTCCAGCTGCCAGTGGAAGTCGTTGGCACACAGGCGACTGGACCGGGCAAGCAGATGCGGTCATTGCACTGACGTGTGCAGCCAAAGGTTAGACGTTCCAGAGGCCTTTAATCAAGAAGTGCTCTCAATTTCCTCCCCCTATGTTCCTCTTCTTGACCTCTGGTCCTCATCGTGAAGCTAGACGTGTACTGTAACACCCAGGACAACGCACCTCTTTAATCTTCCGCCCCTCATTTCAATCACTAATGTGACAAAAAGGTGCGCGACTCTGCAAATGTGCGCGTGCATATACGTTTGCACGCTTGCATGCCAGTTTGTCTCCATTTAGCCGAGGAAGGAGCGAATGCTTGAATAACAGCCTAATAAATATCAGGGCTAGGTTTATTGGTTTTGAAGCATATTTGCCATTCGTTGGGAAACACTAAACCAGGGAAGGTTCCTGGCAAAGCGGCCGGGCGGTGTGCTTCGCCGGGCTGCAGAGAAGGAAGAGGAAATCTACTCTGACGTTAACAGGCTGCCATAGGAAGTGTTTTTGGATTAAATTAGCATGGCATGAGAGGCTGGCTGGTCTGAGCCAGGGGTCAGGGCACAAAGTGTGAAGGAGGTTGGAGTTGAGAGTGGAGGGGGGTGGGGGTCTCGCTGACGACTGATATGTGAAGATGATACCGCATCGGGGGATTTAATGGCAAAGGTGGCGTCGCAGCTGGAAGTCCGGAGGGCGAGTTTCCTCCAGGTAGCGGGCGAGTCAGCAGTGGCAGATGACAAAGTTGGATTATGAATCATGGAATGGATGGTTGCCGAGTATTGCTGGATTGGAGATTTGGACTGAAAGTGGCGGGGTTGGCGTGTGGGCGGAGCGGCACTGGTTGTTCTTTTAAAGCCACTTAAAAACTTGAGGCTCTGGCATCACCATCATCATCATCGTCTGGCATCACACCAGGAGGATGCATGATGGGTGAGGCCACAGCACGCCTCCTGCCAATAGTACCTCTGCAGGAGATGTTTTCCAGTTATAGTGGGCGCTAGTTAAAATAACATCATAATTGCTCAAGGAAGCAACAATGACATGAATCATACCTTGCGACATTTGGGAATGAAAATCCTGCTAGGGTGTTTGGTACTTCCGAAAAGGTCATTCGACATTAATGTCAGGTCATTAATGTGCTCATGTTAGCATGTTACTGGTAATTTGCTTTTCAGTTACTGGAAGAAAAAAATACAGAAATGACGGTGTTATATATCGCCATATATATATATATACATATATATACATGTCGACTGATGAAGAGAGGTGTTAACGCTCCTGGAATTAGCATATAAAAAGACAATACTATCAAGAATCAAACTGTATATGTGTCCTTCCATTTGTGAAAGAAACACCTGCGTCTGATCTCCATGAATCAACACATATTTGCACAGCGGTATGAAACAGACACAGACACAAATGTGCACTTTCTTTATAGAATTTCCAGAGTCATAAATTTTGTGATTGTCTGTGAAATTGCACGATGTTCTGGAAAATTAACAATGTTTTTTTTTCTATTTGCGACATACAAAAGACACAACAGCAATCACGGTTTCATCCTTTGAACAGGGTGCCCTCTTTCAAACAGTCTTCTTCACAGATGAGGAGGCAAGCCAACGGCAGTGTAAGATTGGCGTATTTAAAAAGAAAAAGATGGGTCTTGAAAATTGAGACATGCAGTGTTCAGTTATGTGCCATTTTCCACATAATACCACATACTAAACCTTCGACAGTTTAACTGAATCAATAAATAACGACCTCAACCACTTGGACGTGGGCTACCAAAAAATACAATTCCCATAAAAGATTTTAAATACTACACCCTGCTCTTAAATGGTGAAAGTAAGTACCCTTGGTTCGTTCAGAGTCAAGCGCTCCATATTGCAGTTTGTTCGGCACATATATACTGGTCTCTTTGAAAGAAAAAAGAAAACACTGTTTTATAACATTTAACAAATGCATTTCACTTGGACTGTCGCGTTGCGCATTCCGAGCCCAGATGTTTGTACCCGCTCAGCGCTAAATTGCTCCTGCGACCAGGTGACTCTCTGCCCCGTGTAATTTATCGCCCGCTCACATCCTGCAACTTGGAGGGAAACTTTCATTTTTTCCCTTGAATTCTGAACGCGGGAAGTGAGTTTCAGCTCTTTGTCCTTGAAAAAAAAAAGAAAAAAAAAGGGGGTGGGGTCGTGGGTTGAGGGGTGGCGGTCACAAAACCTGGAATGCACAGGAAGGAAGTCACAGAGGTGAGGCTATCTTAACTCACCGCCTTCCCTCACTTCCCTCCTCCTTTGTTTCCTGCTCCTTCTCTTTCTGATAAAGGGGGGGGGACGGTGGAGCGACGGATAAGCAAGAGTGCACGTGTGCGCGCGTTGTGAGGGGGGTTAAGCGTTTCAGCCTCTCCTGGGCTGTCTCTCGTCACACCATTGACCCCCCAGGAAGCTTTAGATGTCAGTCTGGCTTCATAATTCCCTTATCGAGCTAATCTGGGAGATAAGAGAGAAGGTTGGGGAGAAGGGGGGGGGGGGTGAAAGTGTAAACCCAGAACCATGCGGCACTGGAATCCAGTTGCGGCGCTTTCGTACCTGCCTGCCACGGAAGCAGGTAAAGACCATAGGGTGGTTTGTACCTGTATGTATTTGATTGCGAGTACGTGTTTGTGTTTGTCACTCACCCCCCGCCCCCCACCCCCACCTCTCTGGACCAATATAGTTGCCCCCCCACATGCTGGAGTCTGCTGGAGTATGATTGATCTGGGCAGTGGTAGTGGTCACATCCTGAACTGGAGTTGATTTCCTCCTCCCCGAATACAGACCTGGTGTTTATCATCAGCTCAGTGTCATGTTTGTATGTTTTCATAGATCAGCGCTGCTATGGGAGGCGGAAGGCGGCCGGAGGAGGCGGGATCGGGTTCGAGCGCGGGATGAAGAGAGGAGGAAAGGCAGAGGGAAAGAAAAGAGAGAGTCTGAAACCAGAGAGCGCCGCATTCCCTCGTCCAGACATAAATCTCCCGGGCAGACGGAGCGGATGCAACTACTCTGGAAAAGTGCCAATTAAGTGACTCAGGTTGAAGAGTTTTTTGGATGAAGCCGCAGATTTATATCAGATGCTGTTAATGGCGACCCAGCACATGTGTTGTTTGTTTGGAGTTAACTGGCCCTGCATGAGCGCAGCACCGGGGAAGGAGGCAGGATGAGCTCTTGATCAGTTTCCCCTTCTTTTGAACCGGGCGGCACAGCTGGATCGGTGCGATTTCAAGTGCGAAACACTTGTCGTCCATTTCGAGAAGCTCCAGTCTAACATAGGTCTGGTGGTGAACTACAGCGACTCCCAACGTGGAGGTCGCAGGATCGAATCCAGCGTGGACCAGAGGTACAACACTCGCGTGTGTGTCGGGCTGTGTGTGTGTGTTTAAACCAAACAAAACCCAAAACAAAACCAACAAAACAAACTACAAACTTGCGTTGCATTGTGTTCGTCGAATTTCCGAGCATTTCAAATTTCCCGCATTTGGAATTTCCTTCAACTTGATCAACGGGAAGCAGCAAACAGGTAAGTGGAGCTAGCAAGCTCCCCCTTCCTTCTTTTCAAATTCTGATTGAATGAAATTTAAAAGAGTGAGTTGAAATTCTTCTTTGTCCAAACTGGATATGAACCGGTTCAGCTCCACTTGTTGTATTCAACTGTGTTCCCCCCACAGTCTTCATTCAGTCGGCAGGTTGGCTCAGTGGCTCCGACCGACGACTCTGGTGCAGGAGACCAGGGTTCGAATCCTGACAATCAAGCTGCTCCTCACCAGGACAGTTAGCTCAGGCTGCAGGAGGCCTGACTGTGGTGCACCAGGTTTTGAGTTCAATTCCCCTGTGTTTTTATTTGCTGATTGTTGTTTTTAACTGTACAGAGACGATGCCACAACACAAACATGACAAAATGTCAGATATATTTTGTTGTGGTTATTTGGGATGTAGTTTGTGTTGTTTTGTTTGTGTGTGTGTGTGTGTGTGTGTTTGGATGAAGCACACACACAAGGTTATTTGTATTGGGGAACCGGTCAGTGTGCTTTCAGCTGTGATAGTTCAGTCTCACTGTTCAGTTATTAAATATGTTCACCCTTAGATTGCTTGCTGCTTTGGATTGAAACACTTGGTGTCCCTTACATGTTTAATGGTAGAGAACTAGAACTTGAGGAAATGGCAGGTAGACGTTAGAGGCTTCCTGTATACACTGCAGACTTGCTGCAATACCCCAGAGGAATATGCTTTTGTGTAGGTTTGAAGCTAAAATTAATTTTACCAATAACCTCCCATATTTCCAACATGTGGCAACATTCTGTTATGCTGTGTATCCTTGCTAGATTGCATTCAAGACCTCAATAAGACTCGAGCAACTTGCATCTTCTTTGTGTCCATGTTGGAGTCAAATCAAACATGAGTTGATATAAGCGACTCAAAAAAAATATCCACGGTGGCTGAAGAAGCGTTTGTGATGGTGATGGTGCATTCATTGGCGTCCCAGAAATCCATACCAGTCTTGCACTCCATCCACTACTGAGGGCTGCTGTAGTGTTTTCCTCACTGTGCAGGCCTCGCTCTCTTCCCGCCCTTGTGTGTAATTTGCATAGTTTCCTGTGCCTGAGTGTTGTGAATCACTGGCTGGCTGCTCAGCCAGCAGCAGGATGACGTGGGTTCAATAATAGATGGCTTCTCTTGCGGTAATTAATAATCAAAGGTGTAATTTAGATGCTCAGGGTTTATAGGGGTGTTAATAAAGCTACATACCCTTCCCAAGGAATCTGACTCACGCTGAGGAAGTTTTCTTTTGCAGTATATGTAGTGTATTACCAGTTTTGACCATTTATTTCTGCTGTATGACTCACCGTAGTGTCTAGCCAAATTCGCTTTGTGTCTTGGGTCGTTACCTGTGTGGTGCATTCTGTGTGGGACCCCCGACTGTCAGTTTCCGACTCGCCTCTGACGGGCCGATGAATCACAAGTTTTGGTCAGCCCACTCAGTCGATTCAGTCTCATCCAGATTTACACACTGTCATCTGTCTGCAACACATGGAAGAGTGTCTAAAAATGCCAACATGAGGTTGGCAGCTGATAACATGCACAGCAGAAAACCGATGAGAAGGTAACGCTATCGTCGTAGCTCAAGTAGTTGATTTATTTGCAATCTCTACAAAATAGACAAGATGCATTGTCTACACATCCAAAGTCCATATTTTCTTTTAAGTGGTTTCACCACAGAGGATAGCATGGAGTACTGCCTTGTTAGTCATGTCACTAATAAACTATCTAGGCTCAGAACTTTCAAATGAAACTTTGTTGACAACTGTCCACAGTCAGCCAGACGGACTGCTGAGTTGATGCAGGCCTCTATCACGTTTGAAGGCTTGGTGATGCTTTGAGTTTTGATTTTCCAGAAGAACACTGTCATATGCTCTGGCTGGGAAAAAAAAAACCCTACAAGATTTCAAAAATTAGTGTACTAAACAGTGAACAGTGTATTAGTGATGGGAATTCCGGCTCTTTTCAGAGGATTTTTTGTTTTGGAACACAGTCCTGTGTTCCATAAATCTAAAATACCAAAACAAACACCGAACCTAACGCAACTATGTACAAGTGAAAGAACACAACAACAAAACATCACCACAACATAAAAAAACAAAATTTGCAGAACGAACAAAAAGCAAGGTTCTAAGTGCTAAAAATGTGAGAAAAGAAAATCGGTTTAGCCAGGATTGGCATTCAAAAAAACTAAATGCCTCAACTTTGAGGGATTGGTCCTGTTTCTCCTTTCAGTAATTAAAACTAACTGACCCGGTATAACAATCAGCTCACAAAATAATAATAATATTGATAATAATAAAAAAAAAAAACGGCTCTCTTCATTCATTTCAAAGAGCCGGCTCTTAGAACCAGTTCATTCGCGAACGACCCATCACTGCAGTGTATGGCCAAGCCTGCGGCAGTATTTAGAAGGGTATTTTCCTTGATTTTAAACACTTTCTACGTTTTTGTGGAATAAATATCAAAGAAGCAACAGGGCAGGGGTGCCAAAATAAGGCTGAACACCACCTGCTGACAACCTCCTTTAGTCGTGATTCAATGATGACATTTTGACCTCTCTCACCGCTCCCCCCTGTCTCCGGTGCCTTCTTCTTTATCTTCTTTACTGTCTCTCGGCCGAGCTTTTGATTATAGAGTACGTCGGACGGGGCTTCTCAGGGATATCACACGAATTGAGTAATCGCATGACATGACAAGATGCAGCCCTTTAATTATCCTCCGTCAGTGTCGGCTGCAGCAGTTTCGCCCCCGACCATGTTGTCTCCCCGCGCCCATTTTTCCTCTCTCTGCCGTGCTGTCACGGTCTCGCCCCCTCTAATCTGTGTCCTCAGCTGATTGCGGTGCGGCGCGAATTGGAGGGTGCGTGTCCGTCGTGCGAAATGCCATGCCGTCACGTACACCCCGCTCTCTGTGTAATGACTCCTCGATCCTTCAGCCCTGTCCCCACAGGCCAAACTGCCTGGCTGTGCCCTCATTCCTGACACCGTTTAATCTCTGTGATTCATATCTGACAAGTCACAGCATCAATTCCAGAGTTATATTTTCAGTCCCGTAAAAGCGTTTGCCATTTTGAAAATGTGGCTCAAAATGTAGCTATTGAAAACTCCTACCAATTCACGACGAAACCATTGTAAAAACAAAAAGCCTTTTACTTTTATTTATTTATTTTACAAACCATGGAAATGGTATTATAAGGCTATCAATAGATAATTAAATTTTAGAGAAAAGGAACACTTTTTTCCGTGAAGAACATATTTCACCATGAACAATAAAACATCCCTTTGTCCTGTTCAGAATTATCCATTTACATGCTCACAAAACGCTCTTCCTTGCCAACCAGCCGTCTTGCCAAACTGTCTTCACCTGCTCATGAAAAGGTCATCTTGTATGCATACAAACTGAACGTGGTAAAACATAGCATGGTAAATGGTAAATGGACTGCACTTATATAGTGCTTTCCAGCACCTTCACAGTGGCCCAAAGCGCTTTACAATGGTCTCTTATTTACCCATTCACTCACTCATACACCAATAGCATTTAAGCTCTTGTATTACAACACTTATTTAGGAATTTTAAAGGATTAATATAACTTGAAAACATTTTCTATTTTCCATTAGAGACCATTGTTTAGAAAACACTTGCAGTTCTTTTGTACTCAACCACCCTGCGATGCAGTGGGTGGAACACAGTGTCCAAACAGAACTTGGGCTCATCCAATTAGGAAGCTTCTTCTTCTGAAGGACATATACTAAACATGTCTTCAGCACCTCAATTGCTTGTGCCCTCTGTCCCCTGCACATTTTTAAAAAAAAACTATTTAATTTATTCTAAATGCACTCAATTGCACTACCAGTGTTGCGATCTTGAGTCACAGATTTGAGATGTGTGGTGGCATCTACAGTATAATAAACCAGGCCAGATGAGCGATGTTGTCACCTGACGGTAAGCTAAACGAGTAAGATACCAATTCACACGTTGTTAACACATATATTAATGTTTAATGTTTCCTGTGTTTCGATGACTTGCGAGGAATAGACTGATTCCTTTTGAACTGAACTGAAATCCTAATTTTGTAATATAGCTAAACCGGTGAGGCTTTAATTTGTATGCTGTTTGAAGGTATACCTTTTGTGTTGGTTTTTTTGAATTGTCACTGTCCTGCAAAAAAAAAAACCCAAAAACATGTATTTTCCCATTCTTCACCAGGTCTGAGAGAATTTCCTGTGTTGAGCGTTCATTTGCACAGAGCAGCTTCCTACACTTGCTCAAATTAAGCACATGCACAGTACCTTCAAATGTTTATTATTAATATAATCCCCCAATACTCACTTAATCAGGAATAATGTGATTCACGTCAGCCATATGTTTCTCATGAAGCTAAACCTTGAGGAATGTAGGCTTTGGTGAGAAGCTGCTATGATTTGTGAGGTGTTCGTGGTGGAAGGACAACGGGGGGATTTTTCCCCCTGGTGCGCAGTGATGATGCTCCCGACCAGTTTTACTTACAGCAGCAGCAAGGTCCCCTCCTTGCTATCCTTCCTGCATTTACAGCTTTTCGGCCCTGCACAAGCCATGTGGTTTAAATGTAAACCCCTTGTTTGTGCATGGGCCGTGCGTGCAGTGTTTTTCGCTCTTGGCAGCTACGATGTATATGGCCAGACGTCTGCACGTTTCCCAGGCATTCAGCCCAAGCCTAGTCCCCACAGTGTGACCTCTGACACTGTGGGTCCCGGCCCAGTTTGAGCTGATGCAGGATGAGGCAATGCAGAACCCGGAGAGGTGAGTAGTGAGCAGACAATAGTCCCTCTTTTCCCCATTCCGTCCTTTTTGGTCTTTCACTTCGGCAACGGGGTGCGATGCCACTTCGGACTGCACAAAGTGAAGCGATGTGGTGATAAGGTGGCCTTGTTGTCTGCTTGACGCAATCCTGAGTTGCCCCCAAGTCCGAGATGCTAATTCTCCCTACCTTGGTTGTAGCCGCTGATTATTTGAGTTGCTGTCTTTCTATGATCTCCAATCAGTGGGCCCATACTGACCTCTGACCCGGTGACATCAACAAGGCATCTTCTCCTCACAAATGTCACTTACTGGATATTTTCTGTCTTTGCGACCATCCTCTTTAAAACCTACAGATGGTTGTGCCAGTGTGAAAATCCTCCAAGTTCAAGGTGCCAACTGAACCAGTGAGGTGACCGCATTGGAATGAAAACCTATAAACCCCAACGCTGCAGTGTGTAGGCACTGTACTTGCAGTAGTAGTACAATAGTAAAGTACACATTGCAATTGAGTGACTCATAATCTGGTGTGAAACAGATGGTCAGTTCTTGGAGTGATAAAATCAGGAATATAACCACATTTCTTTCCCCCCGTGACGAGGTTTTTGATAGTTGTTTCAGTGCTTTGGGCTCCTTTTGTTCCTACTCAGGAAAAAAGATGAATCGTGAGATTAGCCGCTCTAATGTTACAAACATGCTGTTTAATCTCTAATTCCCTACCGTTAAAAAGGTCACTTCCTAGTGATGGCCCCTTAAACCACATCAGTGTACTCTAAGATGTATTTTTGGTGAAGGTTTAGATTGTAATTCAAGTAACTCTCAAAATTTACACTGAGAAACATATAAGAAGACATGAGATACAGAGATCTGAAACGTGAGATAGGCGGAGTGATATGGAAACTGTGAAGTGTCTGTGTTTGGAAGGAGTGATGACAGTAGATGGAGGTCCACATGCTCGTCTTTTGCCCACAGTCCCAGCATCATTAATGCACTTATCCGTCAGATGACAGTTGAGGCAGAGAGAGTAGAAGCCTGACACTGTTAAAAAAAAAAAAAAAATGCCCAGATGAGAATATGATATTTTTCACACAGGCCTGCAACCCAACATTCTTGGTGATATTGTGGGGAAAAAAGTGCTCACTCGTTGGTTTTTGTTCAAATACCTTACATTCTTGATTCAAATCTGCAGACGGTGATTATCTCTGTGTTATTTTACAGCAGAGTGCAGCTGTTCTGTCTCCTCAAGGTGCTGCTCCTCGCTCTTGGATCCTTTGCTTCTTTTCAAGTTAATGCTGGTGCACGCTGTGCTGACATTGCTCGATTTTTCATAAACAAGACGTGAGATAAAAAATGTCACATTGTAGAGGGAACCTACAGCCTGCCCTACTTGAAATTAATCAAAGTAATATTTTAATTTTCACTAGACTTACTAAAAATGTATGGCTCTCTAAATGTTCAGGTGTCCGTGGTCTTATTAATGGGCTGACATGTTATTAACCATTCTGGATGTTTTGACAGCGTGTTAATGAGCATCCTGCACTCCTCCTGCTACATGCTTAATGTATAGATGCCACATGCATACGTGACAACACAATAGTCGCACGACATCATGTGCAAAAATGTGCAAAGTTATTTTTGCAGTGTGCTGAATGATTTGTTCATTTTGAGCTCAGTGTCACCGCAGGTAGACAAAGGAGGAACTGAATTGAAACAAGAATGCAGAGCTGTTGTTTTAACCCCATGGGCCCAACGTAGCCTTGATTTACTTGATATGTTTATACACATGATAATTATATGTTTTCTGGCCTCTGCTACGAAGCGGTAGCAGAATGAGTCAGTGAACAAGTTAATCGAGACAAGGACTCGTGAATCCTGAGTCGGGAAAATGACTGGAGTTTTGAACGACACGTTGGGATTCTACTGTCATTAATGTTTGCACAGCGGATAGAATCAACAAAAGGAATCAAGAAACAATTACAATTCTCCACGTGAGTGCTCATTCTCACACCACAGAACACTCGGTTCAACTGAGGACTCGGTTCGCTTGGGATTGCAACATTCTCCTG
The DNA here is from genome assembly GCA_009823395.1 of Thamnaconus septentrionalis. NCBI lineage: Eukaryota > Metazoa > Chordata > Actinopteri > Tetraodontiformes > Monacanthidae > Thamnaconus > Thamnaconus septentrionalis. The sequence continues at coordinate 13,226,931 of CM020511.1, forward strand.
GTCCAAGTTTGCTTTCACGCTATAGCACACTTCTCTTTTTCACCCCAAACGGTCAAAATAGATGATCGCCCTCCAGAGTCGTGGTCTGCTCGAGGTTTCTTCCCACTGGGGAGTTTCTCCTGGCCAATGTTGCTTCACGCTCACTCTGAACGGATCAGTTGGTTTCTATTTGACTGTGAAAAGCACTTCAAGACGCCCTTGGATGTAATCTAGCGCTTAAATATAAAAGTTGATTGATTGATTGACTACACTCTGCCAAATGATCTGAACCACCTGCATCAAGAAGTGCCGAAGAAGAAGATGGGACAAAGAACAAGGATTCTTGCTCATCCATCGACGTAGGGCAACGCACGTGTATGTAGGTTGTGTTTACCCACAATGGCCAAGATTGTGGTCCACCATTTGGTTCTCTTGAAGCATACTGAGTCCTGTGTTTTTGATTGGACCGGAGTTGAGCCCCATCAGAGTTTGATTGCGCCTTCATACCTCCCGGAATTAATTAACTGGAGCTCTATCAAAAGGCGCTGGTGTGAAAGCGCCGTCAGACTGTTTGCGTTAAAACCCTGTCGCAGGTCTGACAATTCTCAACCATTCCTTTCCCTCCTTGGTGTATCTTTTATAGCTCATTCCAGCTCATGAGACTGACTGGCTCAAATCAAGAATTCAGATCAGCACCTTGGTCCCGGTCCAGCAGCGTGACTGAAGCCAGAGCAGAGGGAGGGAGGGAGGGACAGGCACATACATGTATGTGTGTTTTTTACTGTACGTGGGCGCCAGTTTCGAGCTATGAAGACTCCACCCATGCACTAAAACGGCACAATTAGCGCAAGTGCAGCCTGCATCATGTCACATCGAGTGTTTTGTTATTGTTCAAGAAGAAGGCGAGCCAATCCGCAGCGGACAAGCCGAGGACGGAAAAAAGTCATAACTACGGTTTTCGGCATCCCCCTTTATTATGTGTGGAGATAAATACCTTCGATTTAATTATGACAGCGAAAGCGGAGAGATGTCTTTCGTAATGTTTTCTCCAAGGAGACTCATTGCGGTGATTAGAAAGTCAGAATGATTGCCAAATAAAGTCTGACAGCAAGTAAAATTTCAGGATCTTACCTTCAGAACAGCACCTCCGAACAGCTGTCACCACACCCCACCACTTCCCAAACTATAGGTTCCTTATTGACCCAGGAGGATGAGGGATCTGCACTTAATCACATGCCCTTTTTTATAACCTCTCTGTCTTATTAAAGCACCTCACAGCTGGATTTTTGGACTGTAAATCATATTTTGTAATATAGGAGGATGGAGGATCACTGCCTCCCGCTGTAATGGCCAGCATGTCTTCATATAAGGCTATCTCACTTCCCAGAGGACGCACACACACACACACACACACACACACACACACTCCTGTAACTAAAATAAGAAGCCAAAACATTGATCAAAGAGCTGCTGTCACAGTTTGTTTTATCAATTTCTAGACAATAAATATAAATATATAAATACATTTTCTGATATATCCAATGTTGGTCTGTTTCACCAAAACGCATGTTTGGCAAAAAAACAAAGACAAACAAACAAAAACATACCAAAACTTACATACAATTCTGCTGTCAAATATTCTTCACACTTCTTTGTTTTATGAAGTTTTGCAGTTGAGTTCATGTTCAAGTTTCCTAATCTACACAGACATTACATTCCCTTTCTCTGACATCCTTCACCACCTTCTCTAGCTCTCCGTTGTTGTTCTTAAATCAGCCTAAGATCAGCCAAGAACAGGCAGATGTGTGGCAGCAAGACAGTTACCTCACCAATGCAGCTATGGCCAAATTTATGCTTCACTAACATGCCATTGGCAGTGTCTGGGATATGCTGTCAGTGTACATTAGTTAATACAAACGGGTCGCAAATGGCTCCAATCTTGAAATGTGTTTTGATTGCAATTTCGTTGATTTCCTTACTCAAAGCTTCACCTTGACTCTAAAATAATTAATGATTTATCCCCCTCCGCTGTAAGTGTAACGACGAGCGAAAATACTATCACTAACCTTTATAAAGAAAACAACCCGTTTAACAAAGTACACTTGTTGTGAACCTGTTATGGATTACAACCGGCGAGCAGCAGTGCGAAGGGCAGGGAGGGAACGAGGGCCCGAGAGATGAAGGCTGTTGTGAATGTGGGATAGTTGACGTACAGTTAGCCTACTTTCCATTATTATTGCTCAGAGGGACGGTTCCCCTCCGACTGTGGTGATCTAGCCTCCTCTCTGTTTGCTTTGCCGAGTGGTTCCATATGGAAGAGCACATCAGCGCAGCATCTGGCACGGCAGAGAGGGGAGACAAACAGGTCTAAAGCGGGACACGTGTGTGCGCGCACAACAACGAGCCGCTGCTGTGTTCAAGTCCTCGCGTCTGCTCTTATGATCTACAACCGCTCTGTGTCGAGGGCCTTACTTTACTTGGTCAGACGCATTAAAATGCACTTTAGGATTGATTTTGTTAAAGTCATTTTGTCGTGTCAAGGACACTCAAGCATGGAACAGCTGCAAGGGTTGCTACGAGACTGCCCATCTTAGCTCCAACAAATGTGTTGGAGGATTCAAAGACAGTTATTATTTCTCTCGTTGGACAAGGAATGCTCCCTGATGGAGGGAAATGTTATTTTAATAAGGATTGACCAGACGCACACAGCAGCTCACTCAAACTTGGAAGTTCTTACATGTACTTCTCACCGCTGAAATGAAAAGAAAAATGTTACCAGAGTCTCTATTGGCCGAGTGGTTAGTCTCAAATGAACATTGATTGTGATCGCTTTCATTATTTGATCGTTTTTTGGTAAATTATCCTTTCAGGAGACTCAATGACCTGGATGACCGTTGGTCCTTTTCACTTTTCCAGTTCCAGTGTTGCCGGAGTTTCAGGGCCAGGACCACCAGTTCTTTGTGTTTCCACCTTCTAAGCACCAACTCAACACTTGGGGTGGGGGGGGCTCAAACCGACACTTAGCAGGCAAAAACCTTCTGATGGGCCAGAGGTAAACACTAATTATGTCTAGGGCCGGGGGTTGGGTTAAGTGTGTATCTTATGTATTTAAAAGTACACCAGAGTGAGACTGACAATTTTTCTGTAATCAAATAAAGAAGACAATGGACATTAACTCCAAACCGCAGTGGTCTGATGAGGGGATCCAGTGTTTCCTTGTTTACTTGAGTGTTTTGCCTTCATTCAAGCTAATGGACAAGTGTAAACGAGCTATTACATAGAATAAATGAAACAACTCTCGTAGCAGAATAATGTAAAGAGAATAAATGTAAAGTCCTTAGTTAGACGCCTGCTGTGTGTAACTATTGCAATGGGCAGAAAATAAAGTCTGTCAATCATTTCAGTACAAAGCAAAGTGTCATTTGCTCGAGTCCATTAAAAATACACAAGCACAGACCCGGACCATTTTGGACAGAACGGTACCACCACGTGTTTGCTTGAAGTGTGGCCCTGAGCTGTCATCGGAGTGATACATGTACAGGTCCAGTGTGTTTGTGCAGCCCAACACAGCAAGGAAGGAGGATTATTACCAACAGTAGAACTCCCATCCTTCAACATCTCAACATTCCTCATTCGCCGAGAGACGACTTTGGGTGTTGGAGAGGAGGTCAAACAATGACTCACTTCATTGACAGACAAGAGCGAATCGATATCACGTGTCAGAGGAGGTCTTCTTCGAGCCTTCACCTGTTAGGTTTCGCTTTCAACACATCTTGCGCAAAGCTGAAATCGCCTCCTCACGTTTTTTGGACTAATTGTGTTATTGTTTTTCTGAAAAATGGGGACCCCCCCGTACCCCTTGGCCTTCACGCCAGTTCCCCATGACTTGCCTCATGTCACCTCCCTACCACCCTTGCAGTAATTTTTTTTGGGTGGAGGCCGTGGGGTGGGGTGTGGAGATGTTTTTTTTCCAAGAGTGGGAAAGTGGAGACGATACAGTGGAGATGTTGTTAACCCTTGTTTCACAGCTGCTCAGTGTGTGAGGGTCACAGTTCACCCTGTTGCAAACTTAATACACCTCAGGTGTTCCTCATTTTTGCCCCACTTGCCACATTTAACGCGAGCGTACAGGGGGATGGTGCTGTGACTGTGTTTCTGGAAAGGCCTTTTGCTACAGCAGGCAAGCAGGACATACACAGGGGGTGTTTCCATTGGGGTAAAAAACACACAGACAGTTTAAGACATCCTTTGTGCAAAATGATTGAAAATATGTGAAATATTCCTTTGACATAAACAAGTTGCTCAGACAGAGGGGGTAAATCTGTCACATTTGCTGCAGCGGATCACATTCCACTGTAACGCCTATACCTTCAGGTTCAGGTTCATTTTTTGGATGTTGGACAAAAATCGAAAAAAGCTCCCGCACACTGCTCGACTCTCTTCCTTTGGTTTTTATTGCAACGTTTCGGTCAAAAGACCTTCATCAGGCATCACATTGGATGTTGGTTAAAGAAATGTAATTGAATAAAAAAACAAAGTAACAAACAAAATGAAATACAAATCCTATCCTTGAGCCAGCAGAAAAAGTGTCGGTGTTGCCCAGGACTGCACTCGTCAGTCCCGGGAACCAAACCGCCAATCCAAATGCTTCTCCCCGCAGCATGTATTTAAAGCCTGCCCTGCCTCGCCTCAGTGTGCGCTGATTAATTCACACTTACATCAACGCGATGAGGCAAGGGCAGCGGGAACCTCTTGGCAGGGACGTCCATCTATTGCCCACAGGAAAAGAGAGAGCGTTCTGCTTTTCGTAACGTCAAACCGCCGTGGTTAGAGAAACAAAGGCGCTGCGCCCGCGTCTGTTGCCTTTACAGTTGTGGCGACGGAGGAGGAGGAAGAGGAGGAGAAGGAGGAGGGACTTGGCAAAAGGCTGGGAGGAGAGTCTGGGATCATTGACCCTGGAGATATGGCCACCATTATCTCACATCTAATTGTTGATTGATCTAAGAGGCCCTGGACAGGCAGGTCCCACAAGGTTTTCTTCCCATGCAGATTAAACCGCACTGCTTGGAGTTGTTTCAAACAACATGGTTGCTTGGGGGTCAGAGGGCAACCGCATACTAGTGGCTAATGGTAGCAAATAATGTCAATCATGCCAAATGAGCCACCGGTGAGAGTGGCTCCGGCTTCTCGCTGGAATCCGAGGAATGATCTCGGTGGGGTGAAGGCTGCTCCACGGGACAAAAAAAAAAAAGTTAAATTCTTTCATCCCTCCTCTCTCAAATGTGCACATTGTGGAGTTGGAGATGTGGGGGTGGGGGTGGGGGGTATGGGGGGTTAGACCGTCCAACCATCCCTCTCCTCCCATGTCCATGTTTGAAGCAGATGAATCCGAGATGAGTCATGGTGTCAGTGTGTCTTGGAGTAAAGTGCATGATGAATTATGCGCATTTAATGGTCGTACTTCAAAAAACTCCGGCACTTCACCGTCACTTGTGGTTTCCTGTTTGTTCTCTCCGAGCAGGAAACATGTGTGCAGGCAATTGTGTCTCTCCAAGAGTGAATCCACACGCTTGGCCCATTACCCGCAAAGTATTTTAGCCCATTGTCTAGGTTCACTAACTTGGAAAATACTGCTTTTTCCCCCAGCTTCCTTTAACCATTAGACGGTGTTAGTGTCTAACTGCAGGCCACAAGGGTCTACACGTTGTCACCTAAACACCTTTGCTTTTATTGGCAAAGTCAATCATGTTCATCCTCTTTGAAGTGGTACAGTTAAGAAAAAACTTTCTTCAACCAGATTCTACCTTCTCAGATACAATCAGCAAAGACCTTATGATATGACGACTCAAAAGGTCAACGTGCCAGATTTTCCTGATCCCTTACAATGATTGGAAACCATAAATAATCAAGATGTTCAATATATTTTTTATCCAAATTGGTTATTTTTTTGTCGGGAGGATTGCCGAGTGACAAAGGCCGATAGCCAATCAGAAGACACGGAGACACTAACAAGACATTGTTATGGGCAAGCGCAAAGCCTGGCTCGGCCTTGCAGGATTTTGAGGTTGAGTCTAGATTCTGATTGCTTCTGGACAGAACCTCTGATATAATTTGTAATGGGGTTTTTTTCTTTCATTTTCTCTTCTTTTTCTGCTCCTGCACGCAGGGTCACGGTGGGTGCTCTTGCTTCTCTGTCAAAAAGGTCACAGTGTGGGAAAGTCGCCAGTTTACATAAACACATATACATACGCATATAGAAAGAAACAATCGTTCACATTCACACTCACACCTACAACCAGAGTTCCCCCGAGTTCATCTCACGTTTATGTCTTGGGACCGTTGCTCGTCCGTGGGATTTCTGCTGTTAAGCCACATTGCCAACTACTGGATCATCATGCCACTTGTTAAAAGATAATGTTTTACAAAAAGCAATGCTGTGTTTGATATATGGAAGAGGTCAAGGATCAGCGATGTAAAATGTCCATACGAATATCAGATTGTGTTCGCAAGGAAAGCAGTAGAACGCTCCTAAAAATTGGCAAACGTTTTGCTTTCACTTATTTTAATGACAAAATTATAGCGTGTTTATGTATGATTCATGTTTTTGACCCGAAGGCCACTGGTGAAGGGTTCATAAATCTTCAAGGTTTTTCCTGCTCTCTTTTGTAGCCCCATTACTGGCTGCCCCCCGTACCCTCTGTAACACCTCATCTTTCTTGGCCTGTGTTTGCACGTGTTGTCCCGTGTTCCTGCCTTCCAGAAGCTTCCAGAGGCTTCGCTCTGACTCGCATCCTCGCCGTACCTCTCCTCCAGTGGAGGTGAGGGCCCAGACCAGGACATGCCTGACCGATCCTGACCAGACCTGCAGCCTGGGTTGGATGATGATGTAGAGCGCGGAAGAACAGGTTTGATGGCTTGTGAGCCATAATCCTCACACATATGTCAAAAGCGCTTCTCACATCTCTACTTGCCCCCCTCCCCCGACTCCCAAATCACCTCTTTCCCTCATCCCGAGTTCTTCCCTGGGCCCCTTGAGGAAACACGGCTGCTGGAGCTGAACTTTTGGGGCGCATGGGGGCCATGCGGGCTCACCTGATTTAGATTTACACGCGTCTCCGATGATGAATAACTATTTATGTGAAAACAGTTGCTGTGCCGTGACCTCAGATTTTAACCTCCATGTTGTCTGGTGCCATTTGTGTCAATTCCCAAACAGATGTGATAAAAAACCTGCAGCGGCAGGTCAGAGCATTACATTCTGACGGGTGATGGCTCTGTCGCTTTTTAAGTGTGTGTGTGTGTGTGTTTCAGAGAGAAAGGCGGAGAGCGAGGGAGGAGTGTTAAGGAGGTGGTGGGTAAAAAGAGGCTGAAGTCGGAGATGTGGTCTTTTAGAAGGGGAGCACAGTAAAAATTCCACAGACATGCCACTCTGTGTTGCGGCCACTTTACGGCCCGACTTTAGCTCAATGCTGCGCAGAGAGATTGATGTACCTTTCAGGAAGGACAACGTGCTGTATGCCTGCCTGTGACAGGCGGTCTGGCTAGTGCTCCCCATCTGCTCCATGTGTGTTTGCCTGCTCGGTAAGTGCTGCAGAGATCAGAGGGTCCGAAAGCAACTGCCTAAGCCCCATCCATAAACGTGCACTTCACCTAACACGGTTAAGGTACAATAGAAATGAAGGACGGTTCCATGTTTCTCTCTTTTTTGTAGACTGGCCTGTCTGAAGAAGTGTTAGCGACATGTCCTCATTACAGTCACGGGAATGATTTTCATAGCTTCAATATGGTCAAACTTTAAACCTCCAAAAATATAGAGGGCCGCACTTAACCTCCAGTAATCACGAACTGCTGTCTTTAAAATGTAAACTCTGATTATGAATACTGGTTGAGTTTGTGTTGGCTTCTCACTATAATATAACTATAACACTATAATACAAGTATATGCTTTCCTTGCTGATAAAGTTGCACACTGTAACTCCAACAGGAAATTTCTACCTCAAGCTCTCGCGTGCCCCTGTCCAGCCTAAAGTTTAGCCTTGTCTTTTAACTCTCTCAAAAGTATCCCTCTTTGTTCTAATGACAGACACAAACTGTATCAGGGTAAATCATCGTGACACTCAAAAGCAAGTATTTTTACAACCCACAAGCATCAGTGACCAAATCTAAAAGGCTGGTTAATTCCGCTGTTGACCTGATTAGGAGCTGGTGGATGTGCCTACGAGAGGCACCTTTTCAACTCAGCGAGGTGCCGGGCAGAGAGAGTAATGAGCTTTAAGCTGCCCTGCTATGCCTCTCGCTGCCTCGGCTTCGCCACCTTTCAAGTCCAAGCTTATTTTGAAACGGGGGCTCAAAGCCGTAAAAACCCTCGAACTAGGTTTTGGGTTCACTCTGGCAAGAGTCGCTGAGAGAGCAGGTATGTATGAAGTGGCGGTTGTGGATTTTTTTTTTCCTCCTTTCTCCCCCTTCTTGTTCTGTTTTATGAAGGAAATCTCTTGTTTTTCTTTCTGAATCCCATCAGGGTTGAAGGAGCCAACAGTAGAAACACAAGGATAAAACAGTTTGGTTCTGGTCACACGGCTTTTATTTTAATGTGGAGTTTTTTTGTTGTTGTTGGGTTTTTTTTGCCATCGCTCCTTCAGCCCACGCGGGCATCGTAACCAAATATGTGTCAGTGTGTTTATCCATGTGCTTAGCACACATTGGGAGTTTTCTACTGCGTGGTGCTTGTCCCACTTCCTCCTGGCTCGCCAAAACCCGCTCCGAAAGAGCCAGCAAAACAATTGGGTTCAGTTGATTTTGTCACTCCAAATTGACCCTAAAAACAATTAAGTCATAGGGGCCATAAACTATGGATTGCCATCATAAAATATGTTCCTGCGCTAGAAAAAGAAAAAGGGGGTAACGCCGTGGTCACAGGAAATGAGGTAATAAGGACTGTACAGCCAGTCAACCTGTCTTGCTCTTGCACTGCCTCGCTGACCTGAGGGGAGCCAGATGAACTTCTTTTTTTTTTCTCCCTTCCCCGAGGTGGGGAGAAGAAGGGGTGGGGTGGTATGGCTGGGAGGTGGTGGTGGTGGTGGGGTGGTGCAGTGGGAGGTAGTGAGCAGGCGGGGGGAGATTTGAGCAAAGCACGCTCTCTAATCTCACACTCAGCCAAGCGATCTCATGATGCAGGAGGCTTAGCCACCGCAGTGAAAGCAATCTAATGGCCAATGAGTAATCAACACTATTGCCTGTCTCGACTAATATCCCTGCGGCCCGGTCCGCTGAAGCAGAGAAAGTTCCCCCGCGCAGCCCCCTTTTGCTACTCGCGGAGAGAAAGGGAGGAGAGGGCTGCGAGGAGTCAGAGGCACAAAACGTAGACATAAATATGCATTTCATTTAGTTTTGGAAGCGGCGAAAGACTTCCCCTCCGAACATCAGGAGTGCAATTTGTTTGGGGGGGACTCGGAGGAATTTGCCGGCCGTCACATGGCTGATTCGTTCCCATAAAGCACTGTTTTTGCATGCGCAAAAGGCCCCCATTTCCCAGCGTGCTTAAGAATTTCAGCAAAAACCTGTATAACTGTAATCAAGGGATTACCTTGAGGATAGCAGAGCACATAATTCTTAAACTCTCCTCTGAGCAAAAAAAAAAGAAAAAAAAGGAAGGATAACACGCAGCGTGTCCGTGTCTGGCTTTCAAACATCCTGCACATTGTTTTTGGAGGGATTTTTTTATTTTTTTTATTTTTGTCAGCTGTCCTGCCACGACGTGGCATGAGGGAGAGCCACTAAATCAGATGGAATAATGAGAGGAGGGCTCGTTTGATCGGATTTATGGAATGCATTAAACAGCTTTTTATTCAGCTGGAAGGGCTGACCGGACCTGTCAGCTGTGAGAGCATTCTTCTCCCCTGTTGCACTTTTCTTTTTAACATGCCGGCCCTTCCCTTCCGCAATGATGGTCGGATCCACCTGCCAGGCTGTTGGACACAGAGAAAGGGAATGAGGACGGGTAGAGCTGTGTGTGTGTGTGTGTGTGTGTGTGTGTGTGTGCACATGCAGTGCAGTTTGGTGGGGGAGATTCTGAGTGACCTGCTTCACATTCGCTGCTGGAGATTGAGTTTCATTTTTCGATGGCTTGCGGAATATTTTGTTCACTTTTGTCAACAAGACCGAGGAGATGTTGCTTCAATCTAAACTTCAATCCCTCTGGTTGACAATTAAGGATTGGACCCTGCTTCGACCGGACCTCCTCTGCCTTCAACTCTGCCGTCAACGCTGCACCAACACCGAACCCTAACAAACATTGGAGCTCTCAACAATGGCGGGCGTACTACAGTACGTAACTGAAACCTGAGCAGAACCATCTGCAGGGACCACCCTTCCTCCTTCCAAACCATTGACTGAGGGATTTAAATAGCTTGATAGCCCATTACATCCATGCTAACGGACAGGAAAACAGTGCCGTGCCAGCAAAGCGGTGGCCTTCACTCTGACTTTTCATTAAGATCAGTTGCTAAAAGATTTGACGTCGCCATTAATTCCATACTCCCACAGTGACTTCGGTACGAAAGCACGAAAGAATTCCGGTGTGACAGTGTAACCCGAGAGATGACATCGCCGCCCAAGGTAAATACGGTGACGCCGTTCCCTGCTAATGGCTCTATTGTGTTCCTTCATTTGCGCATTGTTTAATGTTCAGTGAGTAATTTTTATTTATTTCTTTGTCAAATGCTGGCACTGGAGTTTTGGTTCGAGGATGAAGGGATTTAAAGTGGATCACTCCACCAAAGCCAGTGACAGGATCCATCTCTCAGAGAGAAGAATAGCGGCGAGAGCGGAAGCCGGCTAACCTCTGTCAAAACTGCCATCCATCACTCTGCGTTTTAACCCCGGCCACACTGAAAGACGGCCAATTACTTGGGCCAGTGGATGAAATAAATACGTCCTCACATTAGGGCCCATTACCGGGACTCTCGCTCCCATTTCTCCCCCTGGTTTGTCGAGGGACTCCGGCGGTGGCTCAGCCCCGGACCATTATGTCTGTCTGAGATCTACCCAAACTATAGGCCTCTGTTGAGAGGTCTCCATCCACACCGCCGCTGTTCGAGCACTCTCTCTGCCGGGCAAATGGCCCACACTCCCCTGTCTGACGCTGACAGAATTATATCCCTCCTACAATATTGCTGCTAATTTTTTGAAAAACTTTTTTCTTTTTTTTTTTTGAAGAAGACTGATGTTTTTTGGCAGACACAATTTCATTAAAAACATTCTTAATCAATTTCTCACCCTCTGACTCAAACTATCAAACTGGAAATTATGTATCCCACTTTTTAGAGTTTCTTGTAAATTAACCCAGTAAGATGCACTGATTTTTTTTCACAAGATTATTTTATTATCTTAAAAAACTTAAGCCTTTCATTTTTTATTAATCCATCTGGATAGGAATGATTCCAGCTGGTGGTATGTGGTTCATCTGTGTCTATAACATATAGGCTTCCACTATTTTGTATGATTATGATGTAAAGTTTATTTTAAGATAAGTATTCATTTGCCTGTCACACTAACCTTGAGTGTGTAAAATGAATGAATGTTTCTGTTTAAGTGAGGATAGATGATAGAGGTTAGAGGTTTTTCTTTTAAATGCACCTATTTGCTTCTCTACTTTAAAACACTAGATGCATATAAAACCGATTTATTGAGCTCATTTGGTGTCGTTCCTGAAAAGCTGTCAGATTCTGAAATAAGTGCCAACTTTGCAGCGTCCATGCTACTTACTGCTGATGCCATTGTTCAAAAGCCCATAGCTTCTAGCAGTTTCCTGTTCTAGAACTCATGATCAAAGGACGCTGATTGGTCCAATCACATTGTGACCTGTCGAAAACAATTCAAATGGGAGGTTTAAAACAAAGCAAAACTATCTGCCAGATTTCACACTTGAAATTTCAGCTACCCAGCCGCCTTGCAGTACTATGTCACCAGTCAGCCTCAATGCTTAGCTGGGTCTCTTTGGTTATGAACTCTGAATTAAACCTCTGCAAACATATGAAAGAAACCTCTGCACCTGTGTGACGCATTCCAAATCCAAAAGGGACTACGAGCCACCGATAGGGCGCCCACAATATATATATGAGCACCGCTCTTATAATGGATTAGCATTGGAGTGCTGCCACCATTAGCTACAATGTCAAGAGATTACGGCTTTGACACACACACACACAGACACACACACACACACCTCTGGCTGCTTCCACTGGCTCTTCAGAGGGCCTGTCGAGAGGCTCTTTATCAATCTATTCACCACCTATGGTACTTAACTCCTTTTCGGGGCACCGTGGATCTGTATTTTAGTTGATTCCAGGTGTCCAAAGTTTACAGGCATCTATTTTTCTTCTCCAGGACAATAAACTGAGGGGCTCGAGTAAAGGGAGACCGAGTGGTGGAAGGAGGAGAGGGGAGGCGCAGAGGTAGAGGGGGCTTTGTTTATTAGACAGCAAATAGCCGACCGGTGGGTTTATGATGTGGAAGGTCATTGTTGGTTAATAAGTGGCCACATGAGTGCAGGCAGGTGCTGTGTTAACACCTCCTCTTGACTCGCCTTTCTTGCTGGGGCCATTCATCAGCCCGGTGTTAATGAAGGCCATATAATTAATAGGCGGATTGCAGAGAAAGCCCCCCTGAGTTAATCAATGCGGGCCTGTTTGAAGAGCAGGCCGAAGATGGGACATTTGGAGGATGGGCGGGTGGGGGTTCTGAACGGGTGGTGGTCCTTTTTTAAGACAAACGCAGGTCGACCAGTGGGGACTCCCGGCGGTGGCCTTCACTCCCAGGCTTCGTCTCCGTGTTCCGACCCGGGCCGCGTTTACACTAGCGGGTCAGCGGCCGTGTCGCCGCTTTGCTAGCGTCGCACGCCAAACGCCAAGACAAACGACGGGAGCGGCGGGAAGACGCGCGCCGTGTCCAAGCTTGAAACCGTTTCTTTTTCCGCTCATACGCTCACTCCTTCACCTGCACCTTATCTCCCCCCCACCCCCACCTCCCCCACCTCCACCCACCAAATGGAGTGTTGACTTTCTGTTCTTCAAAGGGGGAAACACTGTCAGGCTGCTGCTAATGGGGATCAGGAGAGGCTACTGTTCTGGGACTTGTCAAGCCCTGTCCAACCTGCCATCCTGCCCTGAAGTGTGGGAGCTATTTCCCCTCCTTCCCCTCCACCCCCCACCTCCCCCCACCCCTCCCTGTCTCACGTGCTCCCTTATTTTCTCCCCTTGCCTTCTGTGCATTAACATTTTCTCTCGCCGCCCTCTCACATGCTGTGGATTTCTCCCCCCCCCGGCCCCTCCAACCTCCCCCACCCCCCCTCACCCTCTCATGCCGCGGCTACATTGAGTGAGTGTTGTTTGGATAAGCAGCTGGACTGTGTGTGATCGCAGGCTTATGCATTTTTGTGGGATAATGCCACCTATTTCTGTGCAGAAACTGTTTGGGGGAAGCCGTTGGATTATCACCTGACCACACACACACACATTGACATATTTCGATACTTCAGAATTAATGTATAAATGTGGCCTTCCATCTATATCAAACACGTGCACACGCACGCGTCTCGCACGCACAATTGCAGACGCTATCTTGCAATTTGTCGGCGGCCGTGCACACAAAGTGTGTGCGCTTCCCCCCGCGTGCGCTCATGTTTCCGCGGCCGTGCTTTTGTGGTTGTGCGCGTGCACGCACGTCGCCATGCGTTCGAAGGAAGGGTCCGCAGAGGGATTGGAGGGGCGGGGGGGGGGGGCAAAAGCTCTTCAATGGTCAACTGAAAAGAGCCATTCTTTTATTCGGCAATTAACCCCATCTGGGTAAATAATACGGCGTGTTGTGTGCAGCCGAGCCGTCACCGCCGAACCTGAGAGCACTTCAAACGGCCGGCCCGCTCCACCCAAACGATGACAAGATGCTGCAGAAAACTGCTTCTCACAAAGTATATAATGCAAAGTATTGCGTTTCACTGTACAGTTTTTTTTTTCTTTTTTAAGAGAAGCAGGAGATACCCTGGAAACGGAGCGAGAGATGGAGGGAGCGAGGGAACGGGAGGAAGAGGGGAAAGGAGCACCGGTGATATCGCAGATAACAAGTCTGGATGCACTTACCTGCCTGGAAACCCGATCTTATTATTTTAAATTCTAGGGGCTCGGGCAATTATAAACAGAGAGAGCAGGGGACTCGGCAGCAGCGGGAGGAGGAGGAGGAGGAGGAGGAAGAGGCCAGGAGGGGAGGATGGAGGAAGGTGGTGGTGGCGGGGGGGCGGGGGGGCGAGGGGTCCCGCTGAGTGGACGTACGGTGTGAGAATTCAATTTGCTCATCTCCTGTTATCGTAACTCAATTTCCCCTTTTCCGCGGTCGCGCGCGCGAAGGCCGACGCGGCCGTCCGACGGGGGCGCGGGGCCGAACCCTCCTCGCCGAGGAGCGCGCGGGGTAATTAAAGTCGATCAGGGGCCACCGCCGCCGCTCGCCAGATTTACGGCGGGGAGGAAGCGAATCCGATCCGGCGGACGTGAGAAACGGCGGGGAGAGGCGGGGCCTCATTAAACAGGGGGAACTGATCTTTCCACAGCGATCGGGGCCCATCAGGCCCCCCCCCCTCCATTAAGACTCTGCTCCTGGGGGCCCCGTTAACTCGGCTCCCTTCGGCCCCTTCTGGAATGAGACTTGAGGGTTTAAAAAGGAGGGAGCCTCTAGCGTCGGAATGTGCAGCGCGGGGACTCACGGGCACACGCCAAACCGCTGAGGGATGCGATATTGGTGTCAGCTGTCACTTTCTCCTCTCGTATGCTGGCAAATGAGGTGCAATACTACCTTCTTTTTTTTTTTTTCTTTTTTTTTCGCCCTCCCCCTTAACATCATATGAACCTGCGCGCATCTGGATCCGCAGGTGCTGCGTTGCCGCTCGGTGGAAATGCATCCCAAACGTCAACGCTGACAAAGAAAGAGGTGAAACACAGTCAAGAGGAATGTGCGATTTCAAGGGAGTTTTAAAGGGGGAACACGAAATTTTTATATATTTGTGTATCAGACAAACACGCTAAGACATCCTTTGACGAGGTACACTTGCTAGCAGATGGAAAACAGAGACTAACTGTTAATGTTGTATTATTCGAAAAAAGGATCAACCCAAATAAACATAGATGCTTAACGTGGATAGGAAGTTGAATTAAGTGGTTTCGCATGAAGTTAGAGTTTTACCAGTTTCATCAGTGTTTTTATCTGAAAAAATATGAATATGGTAAACAGCAAGTCTGGCAATTGTCGTCATCTTGTCCTTTCAATACCGCTGCTGTATCAAATAATTTTTTTTGTTTTTTTTGCGGGGACACGGGAATTTCATCACAATTTTTTTTCATCATTTATTTTCTTTAAGATGTGGGAAAATGTTTTTCTTTCTGTTTGTTTAATGCAGAGTAAATCAACCTGAACAGTGCACTCACGTCTCCGCGTGGACCTTCGCTGGTGCCTCTGAACTGCACTTGATCTGCACCGTACCTATCAACAGGTTTCAAATTAGCTCTGCGCATTTTGAGCATGAACACGGGGGACAAGGGTCAGCGGCAGCCAGAGCAGCGCACACACGCACACATACACAAGCACCTAGTTAGCATACATTTGTCATTTGACAACAAAAATACATCACTTAAATTGAGCGGTGAATGAAAAAAACCAAGGGGAAAGGGGAAGCGGATTGTGTTACATGCGCTGAGGGAAGCGTGACTGATTCAAACAATAATAACGCTAATTTATTTTTCTTTTAATGAAGAATACTTCACACCGCCTTTCGACACGCGGGCATAAACAGCCGAGCGGGAGCGATGTTCTGTCGAGCTCTCAGCTGTGTTTGTATATTTACTTTTTATTTCTCATTTACTAGTCGGAGGAATGCTGTGTATACGAGAAATATTTTGGGGCCTGTCGAACAGAAATATTAAAGTCTCTGCAACTTGTTTGGCCTCTTTTATTTTGCGTCTTGAGAAATATGCTCTGTGCCAAGCAAATAGAATTAGGTAAATAAACTGTAGCTATAAAGAGGTTATAGATAAAGGAAATGAGATTGTGTTAGATGGGCAGAAGCAAAAATGGTGGGATGTAAACGAATATATAGAAATTTAAATGTCCAGTGTGTAAAATTTAGCTTACCATACTGCCCAAAAATACATTAATTAAAGTGTATACTCGCAGTATGATAAAAGTAATTTGGTCTTCCCACCTTTAGAGTGGTTGTCAGACGCATAAGAATACACACAGAGCAATAAAGGTTCTGCTCCTAGCTAGCTGCCATCTTGTGCCACCATTTTTCAAGGAAGGCCGCCTGACGGTGCCCTAAATTCGAAACGCGCTGTCAGACTGGCTTCCTTAAAAATTTTACACACTGGACCTTTAAGTTGTGTTCATGCAGGGCTGGTTCATTTCAAAGCTTAGAAAGCATCTCCGCACTGTGCGGCAGCACTTAAAGTGGGGGGGGGATCGGCACAGAGGCCTTTCTGCTCTCTGTCCTCTTTCCTTCTCTCTTCATCCTGCGGTTTATTATCTAATCAGCCCGGCCCCTGGACACACAGCCACGCTCAATGGACCCAGACCACATGGCCAATAGAGCACCCAACAGACTGTGTCATCTCAGCACCGCTGAATCAAAAACAAACAGACGGGGGCCACTTTGCTTTCTCGAAGAGACCGGGTCGGAGCGAGGAGACGTCCCGCCCGCCCGCCCCTCCTCTCGCCGTTTGTTTAGCTCCGCTTGCTCTCCCTCCGAGTTTGATTCACTCTCACGTCCCGTCGCTGTCAGTCTGCCCCGACCGGACGGGTCAAGGACTCACAACGGGAGAATTTCTAACACTGTTGTTTGCTTTCCCTCGATTCAGTGGAAATTCTAGAAATTTTCGACGGGGGAAAATGAGGACAATTTGTTGAATCTCTTAATCCCTCTGAATCTCTCAAACCCCCCTAATTCCTCCTCTGGCATCTCAACGCACGCACACGCACGCACACCTCAGAGCGTCGCCCACGGCCTGGCGGAGCGAGAAGACAACAAGGCACAATTACAGGGGCGGCCCCCGGAGACAATCCCGCACTTTAATGAAAGTCCGGTTTCCCCCGCCTGCAGGTAAAAAGTGCTCAACGTGATTGCATCTGCGAGACAATTACACCGTCACAATCAAAGGAAGCGGCTTCTGAGCGCTCCGTCACGGGCACCTCGGTGGGGCCAATCATCACTCATCTCTTTCCCGCTGTGTCACTGAGGTGCTGAATCCTCCCTTTGTTCTACGCATCACCTGCCCCTCAATGGAGCTGCTCGGCGTTACACTTCAGGCACTTAGACGGCCGCGCTTTCAAAGGAAGGGCCCCGGGGCCCCTGAGGGTATGCGTGCCGCGGGTCCAACAAACTAGCATTTCAGAGCCCAGCCAACCCCCTCCACCTCCCCCACCCCACTCCCTGCACCCACCCACCCTTCTTTCTCCCCCTTTGAGTCCAGCTCAGAGGTGGATTTGTTCGAAACCTTTACTATTCTTACCGCATTTCTGCTATTTTTTTTTTTTTTTTTTTTTTTTATCCCCCCAGAGTCCCGGACATGGAGCTGTAATCCCTCATAGGGGAGGTAATGCCCTCCTCCGATGTAAAGAGTTACCCACCACCGCCTCCTTCCCGTCCCGTCGGGCTAAACGGGGGCCTTTCGTGTTTAACATCAATTAAAGGCGTAAGGGTAATTAGAAAAGACACGGGGAGAGAGAAAAAAAAAGAGAGAGAGAGAGGGCATCCTGCAGTTTGTCTTCCCCAGTTTAATGATTCGCCAGCAGCCCCGACGTGCGGCATGCGTGGAATGTTTGCCCCTCCATTCAGGGCATGAGAGTTATTGTGTCGGGAGCGGAAAGGAAAAAAAAGGATCTATGTTGGCTATCTGTGCCCGTGCGCGCGCACGCACGCTCGTTGTGAGGAAGGGTAAAAAAAAAAAAAAGTTTTTTTTTCTTTGATTTTTAAATGATCCGCCGGTGGACCGGCGTCGCCGTTCCAGTTTGACGAGGACCCCTCGTCACAGCTGGTTCTGCTTTCCCCCACCCCGATTCATCACTGTACAGAAACACACAGTTATGGGTTCAAATTTAAAACTCTGTTTCTGCCCCCAATCTCTCCCGCCTAACCCCCCCCTCACCACCACCACCACCACCACACCCCGCTTTCTCCTGCACTTCGGGGCACCAGCCCCAGCTATTCTCTGGCCATTCACCCTGTCCCTGGGACACCCCATTCATTTATTTTTTATTAAACTTCAGCGCTCTCCGAGGCTCATTTCCTGCGGTTGCTGGTGGAACGGGGAGCACGCTGGGAGTTTCCCAGAGACTGGCAGGGGTCGGGAGAGATGCCAGAGGAGCCAAGGCTGCCGAGGTGGTTTGGTTTGGGAGCGGGACGGGCGAAAGACGGAGCGGCCGCGCTTTGTCGGGCCACCTCATTCACACAGGGGCGATTTCACTTCATTAGAGAGCGATTTGGAAAAGCGCTTTGAAATAAAAGAAATATATAAATTGTAGTTTGGCGAGCGGATGGTGTTTAAGAATAGCAGTAGCCGCAGAACACAAGAAAGACGCCATAGAGGGAAACCGGTAACATTTTGTCGGTTTAATTTCAAATAGGAGGTTTAAAAAAACAGACAGTTTGGTAAATTATTGCCACCACCTGGTAAGAATGTGGTTACATGGTACAATGGAGCCAAATGTTGGAAAGATTCTCAAACTCTGTTTCATCCGATGCACATCAGGTCCAGAAAAACACATTTATATTTACCCAGAAAAATAATATGATACAAAATTGTGACCACAGTCCTGTTAGAAATGTGAATAATGTGATTAATAGCGGATCAGGTGTCAGGTCACACATTTCAACCAGGAGGCAGCAGTTTGGGTAAGACGACTATGACAACTGGAAATCTCTAACCAAGGCAGTGTTTGCACTTTTGAATGTTGGGTATGTGAAGGTGAGGCTAAATGTGTAGGAGATAACAGTGGATATAATAGTTCAAAACACATCATTAAGGATGTTTCCAAACCTTATAATACACATTGAGAATATCAAATTTGTACACTTGCTTCAGTTGGTTTGAATCTTTCAGAGCTAACATTATCACAAAATGTTTCATATAAACAGCTTTGCAGAATAAACTTTGACAAAGCATTTACTTGCCGTCTAAGACTTGCCCTTGCGTTTGTCTTTTGTTCAAAAATGTTATGCTCTTGACGTGGAAGGAAATGTACAAACACCCTCTACAAGTAGCTACCCCGACTCTAAGCCCAACTTCAGTATAATATGCACAGCCTTCTCACCTTAACCTCCATCCATACCTTGCCTGTAAACTTAAAGCAGTCACACAAAAACTGGAGGAATGAACTTGTCTGGAAAACTGAAAACCTCAAAGTGTCCTCACGTCATAGAAACGCCCTCACTCTGTGGGTTGAAAGTTTGTTTTGGTCCTCACAATGCCACACGTCCGAGGACACACATGTCCGTGAAAACAAAAAAAGGAGACAAGCATCGTTGTTCTATGTCTGATGATGTAGCAGAGCTTTTGGCCACGCACACAAAGGAGGCATTTGTGCTTACCTCATGTAGGTGATTACTTAGCATTGTCATTAACAGGGACACACGCTAGAAAAGTAAATAGTCAGTGAATTTTGTTTCTATGTCATGGCTACAAATGCTAATTCCTATTACACAATGTTTTCGTGAAAGTTGTTTGCCCACGACTTGTGGGCTTACATCACATCTGGCCCGTGTAATATTTTCCTTTTCCATGCTTTGTCCATATGGAGGATAGATGCATGCATTTTAATGTGAAAGAACACCATGATTTAAACACATGTATGTGCAAACACGTGTGCCTTTATGAAGGTGGATTACGCCTGTGTGTATGCGTGTGCGTATATCTTTTTTGGGGCCGCATTCATGGAGAGAATTAGTGGGTAACCTTAGCAGTTCTATGAAACGTACAATAGGGAAACATGTAGAGCATTCATGCTTTTTTTTTTTTTTTTAAATGAACCATCTGGGCGCTTGCTGGCACTGACCCCAGTTTTATGAGGTTTATTTTCTTTGCTGAAATAGTGTGCAGTGCACACAAGGGCGAAAGACTTTGACCGAGATGGCCATCGGAGTTGTCAAATTACCCCAGAAAATTGTTATAAATTAATCGCTTGGGGTATTGTTTGCAAATTAGTGCCATAACAACATGTATCAGTGTAACAGGGGAGTGGTTTCTCTGCAAAAACATAAATAAATAAAAAACAGCTGCACAAAGACGTCAAGCCTGGTTAGTGTTAAAAGTACATTACAAGTTCTGCTGTTTGACTCTCAAAACACTGTGGGCCTTTAAATATGTAACTGACCCTTCACTAAGTCCCTCAGTAAAATGGCCACTGTCCGGTCCTCATTGGCTGTGCTTTGCGAGAGGCTGTAAACTAATTGTCCCACAGGGATAATTAGAAGAGTGTATAGTTGCATAATTACGTTTTCTGGGATCCTTAATTCATCGTCCAAAAATGAAGAGTGCAACCGAGCTAGCGTAAACTAGCTGTATGTGCTGAATTGAATGATGTTGGTAAGCAACATTATCTCAGTCAAACATTCTTACCAAACATTGGTTACGTATGCTGACTCCATATGTATATAAGAAAAACAAATAGATTAGAGTAGCTAACAGTGTGCTAATGTTAGCTAATTTGTATGAACAAAAATTATGAATGCTTGCTCAACATTGGTTGAAAAATAACATTTGTAGTATCTTTCAGCTGTGTTGCTCCTTCCCTATGTGTCTGTGAGGTGTAATCTATGGGTAGTACTAAACTATTGATTTATTTTCTCTTTCTGTTCAACTGTGATGTAGTCAAATACTCCAGAAACACTTTAAATACACTATAAGCATTAAAATATGTTTCTCTGTCTATTATTCTTGCATTTGCAAGATATATGGAAACTCCAACACAACACTATGGACGCCCCCGGCCCCCGGCCCCCAACCAGTCCTACCTACATACCTCAGTTTAACCTCCATCCATGACATGCAGAGCTTATGAGAGCATTCATCATGACACAACAGTCTGACTTCCTGTCTCTGCGCTGACGGCAAGCTGTTCACTTAATGAGATACATGCTAGCACTGAAGGCTTTGGGGAGACAGATTGGGCCTCCTGCTAACCGGGTCCACCGTGGCCGGACCTCACCCCGGCAGCCCTGCAGGCGAACTGTTTGAGCAACCCGACCCTCTTTGCATAATTTAACTGTCTCAGTTAGCAGCCATATGCTGCGCAGGGCCACAACACAGGCCTGTCACACAGGGCCGGGTGATGGAATGTGCAGTAATGAGGTTGATCAAGGGTGATAAAAACATTTGAAAATGTTCCATAGGTGGCTTTGATGTGGCTCCAGGTCCATAAAGCAACATAAAATATACAATCTGACTTGTACTTTCAAATAGAGATACTACATTCACATCTACATCCAGCTTGGATAGAGGTTTGTTTTGCCAAACTCATTTTTTTGAATCTTAGCAGCTGTTTCACGTGCTGTCCTAGCTGGCAAATTTGCTGGATTCAGCGTTTTCACTTGGGGTTATTTTTTTTGGTTTGTTTGTTTGCAATGAGAGTGGAGGGGGCAGTGATTAAAATGGAAAAACATGCGAGACTAGGGAAACTAGGAAATGGCACGCGTGCGGTCGATGCATTGTGTTGTTTTTTTGTCCACATTTTTTAGATCATTGCAGCCCCAGCGCTGTCAATGCTTACAGATTACATTGCGAATGCGTTCATTTTCTGAAAACGAACGAATTCGCTGAATAAAAGAAGTCACACAACCAAATTATCTTAATTTGGAATTCGGAACAGCGCAGAACTGATGACATCACTTCCTGCTTGGCTACATACGGTGTGTACGCAACATACACAACGGCATCAAATTTCTCTTGAGCGTTTTCACATGCGAGAGAAAATTATATTCCGCAAAAAGTCTAGGAATTTTCCAGGTATTTTCCCCTCGCTGAAAATGTTGCCATTTTACATCTGCGACTGTTTTCACGTTTGGGTTTATTTGCAGAAAAATAAAAATATTTTTTACTGTATTCACCAGGATCCATGGCACTCAATGAGCTAAACAATGTGAACGAAAAACACACTGCCTCGGCTCGTACTTTTGCATCATTTCCTGTTTTACCTAGTCCCACATGGTTACTGTCACTTCTTGCGTGAGTTTTTAGTACTGACCCACAAAAACGAACCTATCTGGAAATGCTGCATTCCATGAAACCCACGATAATTGTGGTAGTACAGGTTTTGTCGTGAAAACATGGCTTAATTTGTTGCATCTGAAGAAAACAGCCAGCCACATCCTACTGTTCTACATTTTTGTCATCTCACAACGTTGGGGCATTAAGTTTTACAGAATGCCCAGCAAGCTAGAAGAAAACAAAGAAATCACTGTCAAACCCTAAAAGATAAAGTTTTGCTTCTAGCCGTGGCTGCTCCAACTTAACCTTTATCAAAAAAATTGCTTTGTCAATAAAAACAAAAAATGCTATTAATCTTTCCACTCCCAAGGAGGGAAGGTGAATATGAATGAGGCTTGACATAACTTAGGATCAGCCCTAACTTTGCAAGGGAGTTGGGTTGTTGACTTGTGAAGTTTTGCAGCTCTGTCCTGAAATGCTCCAAATCTTAATTATTTGTAGCCAGCATGCATCATGCCATGAACGGTCAGAATCCTTTGAGGTGGTAGCTGGTGCCTGGGTTCAGGAGTGACAAAAATAAGACACCAACACAAATTCGTCAACAGTGGTGGTAGAGAAATTTGAACTGCCAGGAATGACAAAATGTTTCTCTCTACTCCCAGCTGGCACACTTCATCCCGAAGCATTTCCATGGGTTTTGTTGTGTTATACCCCTCTTAAAAACATGTGGTGTTGCATTTTAAGCAAGAGGCTTCCTTGGTACTAGGAAAGTCTGATTCTTTCTAGTCAAATATTGACTGTGACAACAGCAGCTTCTGCCATAATGATGCACCACAGAGCCTCGGTTTACTGGCTCGTGCCCAGCTTATGACTACCTCCTGATTCATATTTTTATCAACTCGCCCAAAGTTCCATATATAAATTTGTTCTAAAATTAATGGAAACACACCATCCAGTTTGTCACCGTTATCTACCCATGCCTTAAAACATGCTTATGTGGACTTTTTACTTTAGATCTTTATCAAATATTACTCATTGCCTTGTGCGTCGAGAGGCGTTCACAACAAAACGTCAAAATTTAAAAAACCTTGATTTAACTAAACAGACTGAATAATCCCGTCTTAGATACAGTATATCAAAAAGCGCCTAAGTTTTGCTGACCGTCAGCCAAAAGTAGGATAATAAAAATAATCCAAGGTAGCTTTAATTACAACCGCATGTAAAAGCTACTGCATCAGTGATATTTGGGAATGTTAACTATCTTGTTATCGTGGAAGAGTAGAAGCTCCAGCTGTTCATTTCCAATATAAATGTTTAGCCATTTATTAGCCTCCACAGGTGTTTTCATAGAGCTCAGCAATAGTTGAAAATCAAACTTCAGCATTAAAGTATGATGTATGACAGTGTTGAAGTCGCTGTAACGTGAGAGACGAGTGCAAATCCCCGCACCTGAGCAAACTTTCCGCTGAAATAAACGAGAATCTCGCCCCGGCTTCCCAGAAACTGGACGCAAGACGTCTGCTGGAATTTCTGCCTTGACGTCCTCCGATACAACATGATCTGCTGCGCCGACCTGAGAGGTGACTGCTCGGTCCAGATCGTGTCTTGATTATGAATCTTGTGAAGACACGGGCCTTTTGTACAATTCCAAAGGACCATTTTTTAATTTTTTTTTTTTTTGCACCAGCAGCTCAAAGCGAGCAGTAATTACTCCTGTCCATTTTGGCTCACGTTTCACATTTTTTCACCAATTAGGGCAGATGCTAACACGTTGCACGTTGAGCAGTTTTTTGGGCAAATTGTCTATTTTTTCAGGGCACTCTAACCCAAACAGGAGATTCCATTTATTTTCTTTCAGGGAGAGTGTATTCTCTGGGATATTCTCTGGCTCGAAGATTATTTGGAAAGGAGTTTCATTCCTCTTCCTCCTCCACCTCCTCCCATGTGCGAGGTGCTCACAAGTCTTAAACCACGTCTGATGATAACTGCCGTGATTCGCCGACAGATTTAGCAGCGGCGGCAGCAGGCGTTGATAAGCGAAGATAGTTTTATCTTTAGGGCTTTGCGGTCCACGCTGATAGTATCTCTTCCTGCTGTTACGTGTAAACTAATTAACACTTTTGGATGTTTGCAGCGCCTCAGCCTTTGTGATCTCTCTGTTGTGCGGTTGTCCGTTTGAAACATTTATCATTCCTAATCCCACCGTTAAGATAAGAATAATTCCTGCAACCATGCAGGCCTGTGATCAAGATTTGAAGAAAAAAAGAAAGAAGAAAACAAATCACATTTTTGTGGTGAGATTTTTATGAGATTCTCATCCCATTGAGTCATCCTCACGGTCTTGTCCTTTGTGGCCATTTGCAAAAATAAAAAAAAACCCCTCATACTCATCGCATTTCTCTGCAGTCTGCAGGCTCGGAACTTTCTCCTGGTTCATACGAGGACTTGCACGGGGAAGAAAATCGAATCCAATAAACCCTTGTGCACTGTACATTTGTTTCAGATCATCGGCTAATGGATGACATTAACCTACGAATTTGTTGTATCGAGACGGTGACGGCGGCAGAGAAGGTGTTTATTGCTGCGCTGTTTATTTTAGGGTGCCGCTTTGTTTGGGAAGTTGGGATTTTTTTTTGATGGATGGAGATTAGAATTTAGAAGACGTGCAAGCGTGCGATTGAAACCCAAGCCAAACTCACAAACTTGAACGCAGTGAAGCGCTGTGCTGGTGCACAAATTTGCCTGCGCCGACCCTCCGAGCTCCCCGCGAGCTGCTCTTTTAATAATTATGAATTATTACAGGCCGGGCTTTTGTTAGCGGCTCTCGCTCTCTAATTTTGCCGATCATAATTGATGGCAGGTGTGGAGCGAGGAAGTGTTTTTGAAGTCCTCCGCTCTCCCTCTCTCCTCCCCCCTCCCTCTTTTATTCCTTTTCTTCTCCTTCTTCTTCTTCTTTGCTTTAGCTGTGAACCGAGGTCGTCTCCCCGGCAGGCCCCCGGTCGGAGAGCTTCCCCTTCCCTCAATTCCAGGCGTTCCTCCTGTATCTCGGGCCGCTTGATGCCCTTTCATCCTCCTGGCCGAGAGGAGGACACCGCGAGCGCTCACTGTCAGTCCAGCTGGGATGTGGCGCAACTCACCGCATTCCTCCTGTTGCTCTGGTCACTCGGGGTGTGTGAACATGTGTATGTGTGTGTGTGTGTGTGTGTGTGTGTGTGTGCGCGCGTGTGTGTCTGCATGTGTGTGTGTTAGTGCAGCCAAAACCATTTTGGGAATGGCTGGAGGAGGAGGGGTTATCGGATTAGAAAAAGCAGAGGGATATAAATCTCTCACCGGAGCTCTCTGGTCCATCTCCAGTCAGACGATTTACGACGTTAACATGAATTAAACAATAAGAGTCGGGAAAGGACGAGAGAACAAGATTGAATCTGGAAAATTACGTTTCCTTTTTTATCGGTTCGGAATTTACTTCTTTGCTTGGCTGCGATCACATCAGCACAGCTTTCTTGATTTAGTCTGATTTGTGTTCGTGAGTGTGACCTGGTCTCTCGCTCCCACTCTCTTTCTCTTTGAAACACAAAATGTTGGTCTATCCCCGAATCGCAAGTTTAGGGAAGAGGATGAGGGCCACAAGAAGAGAAAAAAAGTTACACAAAGTAAACTTTTTTTTTTTTTTTAAGTTTGCATTTCAAGATTAAAGACATAATGTTGATAATAAAGTAACAATTTCAAGATTTAAGTTTAAATTTCGAGATTAAAGTCGGATTTTAGAATTTGTGAATAAAGTCAAACTTTCAAGGTTGAAGTCGAAATGTCACGATTAAAGACTGGAGGCTCTGTGCTTTGGCAACCAGAGTAGTTTTCTGCTTACTGTGGGTAACGTTCACCAGCAACCACCTCAGCTACTGAGGTGGTCACCGGTGGACTAATGTCACCCACAGCAAACAGGAAACTGCTCCGGTGAAAAGGCATTTTGTATTTCACCTCAAAATTTTGACTTTTGTCACAACATTGGAATTGTGACTTTTATCACAAACTTTCAACTTTATTCTCAACATTTCGACTTTAATCTCGAAATTTTTACTTCAATCTCAAAATAGTATTTTTTCTCTCCATATGGCCCTAATCCTCTTCCATACAAGTTAGATAAAACGGGTTCCTGCGCTGGGTGGCGAACGGTGAGGTAACCAGCTCCTCCGTGGAACATACTCCAACCCATTCACGTACGACTGAATCGATGGTAAGTATTTCCAGTTTACCGTTTAATTGCAGTCAGCTGGAACATGTTGCACTTTGACGCAGTGCAGCAGCGGCAACACACGGACATGCATGCATGCACGCACACGCTCGCAGGACATTCTGTGGCGAAGGTGCAGCAGGTGTGCCCAAGGCAGCGGCGTTTCGGTCCAATTCGTCTCAGAGCCGTGAGTCATGAGGACTCAGTCTTTCCATCGGCTCAGCTCGGAGTGTGAACCCCAACTCTCGCCTTGGCGCAAAATGCGACTCGACACTCCGGTGACGTTTTAATATGCATGTGCGCGCACATCTGCATGGATGTGTAGCAAGTATTTTTTCTTCTTTCTCGTTTTTCTTTTCTTCTCAAATAAATCTAGCCGCCGCGGAGAAATTCACCGGGAGCTGCGACCCTGATTGGCTGACGGCGAGCTTTGCCTCTGGACCTCACAATGAGGTATCTATTACAGCAACTACCAAAGCAATGTTCTTTTAATTAGCCACATTCGTCTTTTTTTGCCGTGTTTTGACAGAACCCCTTACACAAACACACACCAACAAAGGGAGACAGGGCAACAAAACGTTGGGTCATTTTTATGTTTGACAGCGCCACTCGGAACAATAACAAGTGTGACCCCGCCACGGTGTATTTGGCACCGCTCATACTTTACACTACTCGCTTTAATTGTGCATTGGGAGCACCTGCAGCAGTATCAGGGGGCAAATTCTGTCGCCAGTCATGTGTGCGTAATTACCAGGGCGGCATTTTTTCTTTCAGCTGTTTGTTTTCCTTATTTCTGCACATTACATAAGTGCTCCTGCGCAGTCCGAATTTGGATTTTGGACACTGATGTTTTCATTTGCGCCACTCGCGGTCTCGCCTCCGTCTCCATCTTTATTAGGAACTTTGCAGCTGAGAGCAAACAGTTTTGTTGACGAATTGCGAATTCGTCAGCATACATATTTTTTCTTTCTGTGCATGTCAATCAGGCCAAAGTCCACAGATGATTTTGGCCAGCAGAGGCCCCACCCACAGGGACACGCCCATATATGTATATATGCTAGCACGCATTGTTTCAGTGTTGCGGGTGAGGAAGGCGGGATGTGGGCGGGTTCAGATGTGACGAAACCCTCGCTCACAGTCCCTCCTCCCTCCCCCGCCATTGCAGTTGTCACACCACTTGCCTGTTCCCCATTATGCTACATTTCCATGTAGTTTCCTGTCAGATATAAAAGGCTGGTGTGAATTTTACTGAACCCAAAACCACGTGTGGACATTTTTTTCTCCCCCCCTCCCTATCACTCCCCCACCTGGCCAACGCTGAAAACAGTCAGCGGGGCGGAATGTGAAAACGTACGCCGGGGCTCGGATGATGTGTTACACCAAAGTGTTTCACAACAAACACTCTCACAGCCATCGGACTGTTAGCTGCGGGGCTGTTTGGGCTTCTTTACAATGTACAGGTGCTGAGGAGAGGGTGGGGGGGAGGCAAGCGGGGGGTGGGGGGGAGAGGTGAGGCGGAGGGGGAGGAAGAGGAGGAGGAGGGCCTGAGGTGCCACAGACCAGGTCTGCCTGCTCACCCTGATGGCGTAATGGGAACTGCCAGCTGTGGGCTTAATTACGGCGCGCAGCGGCGAGGGAGATTGGTCCTGTTTTTCTTCTGAGACACACGGCTTAACCCAAGTGTAGAGTCCAATGTTTTTTAAGCCAGATGAAGGGAATCGCTGAAAGTTTTGCCTTCAATGGAAGGCGGGAGCCGAGCCTGCCTTGGCTTATTCATCACATGGAGCAATAACATGCATGCAGCCGTAAGCCTGGAAAGTAAATCCAGCACGGTTTTTGCCACTTCTTTGCGTGTAATCGTTCGACAACATAAGCACTTGCGGCAACAAAACATTATGTTCGCGGACCAATTTACGGCAACAAGCTCATTTTACTGCTGCACTATTTTTAGAACAATTTGTATGCAGATAAACTTACATGCAATGCAGTAATCATACCATGCTAGGAACTGGATATGAAAATGAGTAATAGATCCAGCAAAGATCTGGGATACTTAATAAAATAAATCAAAATAATCTCATCAATAGGCCATTGTTAAGTGTCTTCTTCTGACAACCGGCGCTGTGAATATGCGCTGCGGTGATTTAATCCTTTAACAACAGCAATGGAGCAGCAACACATGATGATGCTCTTGGAATCACTTTTTCTAATCTATACACACAAAATAGGAAATATCTGTTTGTGCAGTTATGATTTTTGACCACAGGTGATAGATGTCACTTATTGGGCACAAAACCAACTTATGTTCCTTCGCGTAAAGTTACTTCTGACTCCTGGAGGGTTAAATTCCTATGTAAGAAATCAGACCTACGGTTTTCAATAGAAACCTGAATTGTATTATGTATGCCATGAAAACTTCCTCAAGACTAATGCCATACAACATACAGTACACACGTGAAAAACAACCCCATGTACTCCATACAAATACTTTACATGTTAACTTCTTTGACTCTTCTTTTACACTTTGTTTTAGACAAAAAACTGCAACAAAAAGTCACTAGAGGAAAATTATCTTCCTCTATCTAAACTGCAGGATTTAAGTATTTCAGCGAGAGCGCCATAAAAGGATGAACAGTTGAACTTTAAGCGATTAGAAAGAAGTCAAATGAATAATGGTTTCGCTTTCATGAGGAGAGTGTGTGGGTCAGGACTGAGACGGGATTGGCACAGGTTTTCAGTTACTGCTGATAGCGCCCTTTGGTAAATCTGGCAGGTACAATGGACAACTAAATCCATAGAATAACATTTTCTTGAAGGAAAAATATGTTTCCCTTGGACCGATCACAAACACGATTACGTTATTATTATTATTATTATTTTAAATTCAATTTCTTTAAATGTTCCCAGCAATGTAAACTGCAAGGACATACACCTCCCTACACGGCAGAAAATTAAATTTGGTTTTTATTATTTCTTTATAAATATGTACCCGTGCTTTTTGTTATTTTTATTTTTTCACTTCAACGGTCTGTTCCTTCTGCTCCTTTCCAGGTGCTTCACCTTGTGACTGCACAGCATGGCGGAGGCTGCTGTGGTGGCGAGCATGAGCCCTTGGTGGTAATGCGGAGCTAGTGTAATGCATTGTGCTTGGCTGCCTCTTCTGAAACATTTCACTAATGGCATTAGCGTTCCCGGGCGCTCTGCTCCTCGGCCGTGCCAGCCGAGCGTGGCGGGGGGAACGTGGAGACGGAGAAGGGGGAAGAAGTGGAGCGGGCCGCTTGAATCTAAGCAGATGGCACTTGTTTTACTTTCTGCCATGGCCATCTGGAGTTTGCTGAAACTGATGACCTCATCACCCAGCGCCGGCCCACCAGCCGACAGTGGCACGGGGTGCAACACACGCACGCTCGGAGGACGCGGCGGCAATTTTTTTCTCACCCGTGTCTATTTTGGCGCTCGCCGCCTCGTCACACGCGCACAAATGTGTTTATAAGCGGGCCTGTAAAAATGTCATCCCTCTGTCTGTTTCAGGCCTCATTCAGAGTGACATAACATTGGCCCGACGGACGCTGTCATTAATCTAAATGTCCCTCGGCGTTTTCCCGCTCCTCCGTCAACGTGCGCAAGAAAAACTTAAATCGGCTTCGCGAGAGGACTGACCTCCGTCCTCGACTCCGGGAGAAAGTCAAGAGCAATCAGCTGACTTCACTTACTTGGAGGAGCCCGTTTGTGACACCTGCGCGGAGAGAGACGTAAGCACCGTAAACGCACAAGTGCGGCGTAAAGCAAAAAAAAAGCCACCCATAAAGCGGCCGGTTTTCCCTGACAGGTTCGTAAAAGCTGAGTGATGGTAAGAAAAACTACTCCGAGAGGGTGATGTGTTCTTTTCCAAAACAGAGCGCCGAGGCCCGTTTGAAGCCCTGCGCCAGTGTTGCTACAGGTGATCCTTTCATTGTAAAAGGTCAGACTCTGTCCAATCACGCAAAAGTGTCCGTGGTGTTTATAACATTATGGGTCACCGAGGACAAAAACAGGTATGACGCCTGCTTCGCTTCTCCCCGAGACTTTAAATCCAAAGTGCTTAACTGTCTTACTGCCACTAGACCAAGTTTCAACAACATCTTCACATTTTAGGTTTGTTCCATTTCAGCCAGCGTGCAGGGAAACTGAACAGCTGTGTGAAAGGGCACTCGATCAAGGGCCGTCACCTTTCAGTGACGGAGTAGAAGACGTTGAGTTCAACAAGGCACGTGTCCATGTCGTTACGTGTCTACATTATGGTGACTATTTTGGACACGTTTATATTTTCATTATAGTTGACAAGTCAGTTAGGGAAGAAGAACTTGTTCCAGCTTGTTCAAAATGGTCACACGCACTGCTTATGCTACATTGTCTATCCAAAAGCACTTATCACTTAATGTGGTGAAATGATGTTTCCTTATATGGGAGAAACAACGGTAATCTGACCTCCTTGGAAATAAGAGGTCAGTCAGATCATTCATTTTGTCACAGTTGCTAGATGAATCTCTTCCTGTAAATGTCACAGACATATGCACTTGTCTATGAAAGCAGCCACGTCACTATATTTATACAGAAAGAGTAGAGTCAAACAGAATGAGTTCTTTAAATTAGTGTTGCAGTCCTCGAGATGAGTCTTGGTCCTGAGACCATTTTAACATGGTCTCCTTTGAACCTGAACACTCTTCGGTCTTGGTCTTGTCTTGCTCTTGTGTGTAACGGTCTTGATGGGATTCCCCAAACCAGGAAAGCTGCTTCAGGTCCAGCCTCATCATTATTGTTCACCCCAGTAGGATTCTTTTCCTTTACAGTTTATGCAAGTCGTAGTATCCTGTCGCTTTTCACACTTCTTGGTTTTCTTTTTGCGTGGACATAGCTTGTCTTTGTCTCGATGCCCCCTGTTTCAGGGAGTGTCTTGGTCTCGGCGAAGGCGGTTCTGACTACATGGATGCTTCAAATAGAAAAATAAGTTATAGCGCACAAATTACTCCTCGCTGACTAATGGTGACGATGTTGAAGTGGACCTTGCCAAAAGCCGTGTTCTCCCCTCCTTTACTGCCACATTCCCAGCTGAGGGTGAGGCCGACGTGCGGGTCCCCCAGTGTTGGCTGCCCTCCTCATGGCGAAGCTAAAAGTTGAAAAGATGCCGGAGCTGACCGAGGCCTTGGCCAGCAGCTTCGGCTCCAGCTGCAGCGTTATGACACGCACTCAAATGTGAACTACAAAGACTGTGACTTCTCTGCTCAGGGATGTTGGAATGATCAGAATAATTACCAGAATTTGCAACATTAAAAAAAAAAAAAAAAAAAGCTTTTGCTGAAACCTGCGCTTCAGCTCAGATTGGAAGTGACATTTCCGGTAAACAGATACTGTACACTGTATATTTGGTTTGGTGCTCCTGTCAAACAAGCCGTGTTCCTCTAGATTCCCTCTGTTTCAATAAATACCGCTTCACCCCTCTCCGCTCCGCCCCCCTGCATTTTTTTGTTGAGGAACTTATATGATCTCCCGCAGCATGTTTCTGGAGGCAGGGTTTGCATTTGTCTCAGCGAGGAAAGTGAAGTGAAGGAAAAAAAAAAAAGCTTTCAAAAGCATTTCTCCCAGCCCACTCGCCCCTGAACAAAGACTGCTGTCAACTGGTCAAGGTTTCACTTCCTAATTACCTTCTCCTGGGGCACAATGGCCAGACCACTGCCTAACCCAGGTCACTCCAGACCCCTAACATTCTTTCCCAGACAACTGGCCCCCCCTGCACCACGGACCCGGGGTCTCTGAGGAAGTGCTACGGTGAAATGTGGCAGACTCATCTGCTCCGAGAACTTTTGTTTACTTGGCCGAGTCTACGCTGCTTGGCAAAACACAGGCAGGTTATTGATGCCTGTGTGCTGCTCATCAGTGCCGTTTGCGTTCCTTGGTAACAAAAAAACACTTTGTACGTTGGAACAGCAAATCTGACCCGGGTATGATTCTTTTGCAGGTTCCTAAGCAATCCGATTTTCATTGGATCACATTCTTGGTGCTGTTTTCAAGCTCTTTGTCCACCGCTTAAGCTCATTCCTCGATTCATGCTCAACAAGACTTTTTAAGTCTGTCTTACCCGGGTTAGAGGTTGACAAAGGTTCACGCAGACTCCCGGCTGTGTGTCGGCGCTGCTTTTTCCCGTCCACTCTTACCTGTATCTACTGTAAAAGAACAAAAAACAAAACAAAAAAAACCCCAAAAAGGTAAGGATTGGGAATCGAAATGAGAGCGGTGTGAAATGAAGCCCCAACCGGTTTCTTATTGAGTGGAGTGCTGAGTGATTTTCATTGATGCTCCTCTGCCACCCAAGTCACTCCTAGAGAACACCCAGACGGGAATTCCACCCGGGCTTATCTCACCAGCTCATCGACCTCGACCGCCACCACCACCACCGCCACCGCCACCGAGGAGGAGGAGGAGTGGAAGGGTGGTGGGGTGGGACGGAGGGAAAGGGTCAAAAGGGTAAGAGGGGGGTCTTCTCAGCAGCAGCAAGGGCCTGGATTAGAGGTTGGAGGAAGCCCGTTGTTGGGGGTGGGGGCGGTGGGGTAGTTCAGCCTTGTTTACCAACAATTGGTCTGGGAGATAGCTGTCAGCGGAGCGTACGCCAAACCCTGTCTCAAAGGAAGCTGCGGGGGTCGGGTGGGCAGGCCAAGTCGGCGAGGAGCAACAGGTTGCTGGCGAGATAACAGATTACGGCGGCCAGATTACCAGTCCCACTCCAGAGTTCCTTCCCTCTCTCTCTCTTTCCCTCTCTCGCGACGAGAGCAACGGGGGTAGAAGCTGTGTGAGCTAATGCTTCATTAGGTCTTTACAACTATAAGCCAATGTTTTTCCAGTTGAGGAGCCACTTACGACTAAGATCCACTAAGCCCTTCATGACTTCGGGAGCGAGCGAGACGTAGCCTGAACTATTAAACTTCTTAGTTGATCACCGCCCCTTTTTCAGGTGGTTTGAAATTATTCAGACAAGTCTTGAATTTTTTTAAAGAGGAAAAAAAAGGGCCGACGGGATGTCAAGATTCTGAAAATGTGTAACAGAAGCGTCGTCGTATATTTTTCGTTCTTTTCTTTCATCGCTCCCGAATCCCGCCAAATGAAAGTCTCCCTACATCTGTCTTGCTGTTTTTAGACAACGCGTGACATTAGTCTTCGTTTCGAGCTGTGTCTTTTGTCCAACCGACAATCTCAGAGTAATTTAAGTAATGCAACAATTGTTATTCTAGCTGCTATATTTTGAAATTGAGCAACCCTGATTGGAGAAACGTATCATGCTTGCAGCTAGTAGCTAACAATTTATCGATGCGTTGCGAGAGTTGAGTAAAAGAACCAGGCTCATAACGAGTTTAACTTTTTCTATGGCAAACAAGCTGACTGCTCAAAATTAATCCAGTGAAAGCAGTGTGTGTAACTGTAACTTTAAACAAAACTGAAATTGTTTGCTTAAAGCTTAAATACACAATTTATCCCTAAATCTAGACAAAATATCCACTCCAGTAGAGCCAACCACACTCACAGCAACTCTTGGGATTACAGCGAACTCCAGGCTCATGTGAACTGACTTGTCATACTCAACGTGGCTAAAAACAAAGCTTTTGGCACAGGGCATGTTATTGAAGTTACAAGACAAATTGGACTGCTGAGTGTTTTGGACATTTGGATGTCACCATGCATGCAGAAAGCGCATATGTCATGTTTCTCTTTTCTGTTTATTTTTAACATTTGAACTCATTCATGGTCATCATTGGCCGTCATTGTGTTGGTATTGGGTTCTTTCCCTCTATGCAACTCCAGAGTGTCTACATGTGTTAGAAAATGTCACCAGAGCCTCCACTGACCAAACGGTGGGTAGAAAATGTCATTTTTTTGTGAACTATCCTCTTAAAGGGACAGATAACGTTTGATTGATGACTCCTGTTGGTAACCATTTCGTATCCTACAGCTGTTTAGTTCCAAATTCTAATGTGCACATTCATAAATACATTCAGATAAAAACATTAATGTTTTCAGACTACTACACGTTTTTTTTGTCACTACATAGTCTTTGAAACTAGTTTTAGCATTTCTCCATTCAGTTTTTACTACCGCCTGCTAGCCTGCTTTCCTAATTTGTCTCTTGACAAGTTCACACAGTTTCACGCAGTCTCGCGTCCTGTCACACGTACTAAAATCTTCCGAGACTGTCCTCTAAATCAGACGAACACATCAAGCAGTGTGAAAGCGCCAGCGCTGTAAAACCGCTGCTCCTTCCACCTTATCAAAAAAGCAGAACGCATGAAACAAATATTCCGTGAGCGTGCCAAGCGCTTTCACCGACAGTTTTAAAAAAGTGTGAAATGGAAAAGCAATCTGTCATTCAGCTGATGTGAAAACTAGCACCGGGAGGACTTTAACTTGTAGTACAGCAGGTGAAATAGCTATAAAACCAGCAAAAAATAACACCCTCCAAGAGAAATTCCCAAATTCACTTAGCGATATCAACATATGTGAACGCTTCACTGTAAAAACAATATGATGCATTTTTTTCACCAGTTTCCACCCTCGGCTGCTAACACACGGACAGACATGTACACATACTGTCCTCTGCCTTACTGTGTCTGTGTTCCTCTTTTGGACAAATTTAAACTCATATATATTGTCACTCATCGGTCTCCCATTATGAAGTGGTCATGTTTAGCCTCTTGTGATTTCAGTGGGCCTCTTTTCTCCAGATTTCACATTGTTTGGGGTGTTGAAAGATCCCGACCCAACCACAAGTGACCCAGAACATTTCAAACACAGCCTCGTTTGTGAAATAGTTTCTTTTAACTGAGCAGATTTTTAGCGCCTTTTGGCTTCAAAATCACTGCGAATAAATGTGAGGCCTATTTGTCTGAGGACGTTTTTCTAAAGCGGAGACATATTTGAATTCAATACAAATTCTGTGGTTACTCTTAGCAAACAGTGACTGGAAATATGGAAACAGCCAGCTTGTTATGTTGTGTGCAGCCTGTGAGGCAGTGAAGGAGCCAATGGGAAAAACTGAACATATGGACTCAAAGAAGCAGGGTTTTTTTGGGTTTTTTTTTTGTAATACGATTTCAAGGGCACTTATTTTGTTGGCATTGAAGGATCGTTTTATTCCCCTTGGTGTCAGAAACAAATCTCTACATTCTGCATTCATACATAAAACCAGATGCCTCCATACATATAACCATCAACATGCTGTCAATTTCCACTTTCACCCCTTATTAAAAGCAAAAGCCTTGCTTTTAAATCCTTCATCTGCGCCGCAGGTACATCATCTCCAGCCAATAAACCCGACACACAACTTCAACTGATCTGCTGCGGCTTTTAGTGGTCATGCATCCTCAGCCTCATTCCTTTCTCAGTACTGGTACATGAGGTCATGACCTCCAGTGCACGAAGGATGAGGGTCAACCGTGTGCGTGTGTGTGTGTGTGCGCGAGCGCACATGCATGTGAGTGTGTGTGTATGTGCAGTAATGGCACAGTGGGAAGTTGACACTGAGTGTTTCTGACTTGATAACTGATTTGCCCCCGCGTTCACCTTTAATCTTTGATGGGCCTGGCCGGTGGAGGGGTCACAGAGTGGTACTGCGGGATTTAACCCAAAACGACTCAATGGTTTGTCTAAATCCCATCCGAAATTGTGTCACTCACTCACAAATGCTCACTGGGAGTTTCCTTTACATCCGAGCACCTTGGGATCGCATATTGACACTAAAACAAAAAAGGGACAATTTTGCAATGTCACACAAACAATTAATGTTTTGCCCTGCCAAAATCTGCGTTTAAACCACATCTACCGATCCAAAAACAGTCCAGTAGCCTCAACTCAACCTTCAAGAATGTGATGATCTGGACAACTGAGAACCCCCAGAGAGATATCATTATGTTAATCGCAAGTTTTGTTGAACCATATTTGCTCATTTAAATGTTGATGGCTTTATAATAACAACAATTACTTATAATAAACTATTAGTTGCAAAGTATTTGTTTAAACCAGAACCTGGAGAAGTGACTAGCAATGGCTCATTTAAGGCTGAAACTGAGCTTGGCTGATCAAATCAAGGTTAATTACTTCATGACAATAAAGTTTTCACAAACCCAAATGAATCCCCTTAAACATCAGTCATTTTCCGAGTCTCTGCTCTTGAGACATTATACTCATGTGTTTGTGTGTTACTTGCACAAATAGTTTAACCTGAACCAGATTTTCTTTTCGACCAAAGACTCCCTCAAGCGGAGACATGAAAAACGCGTAGCAGAATAAAAAATGACTCTGCAACAAATTCTTTTTAAACTCCTCTCTGTCAGTGAGATAATTGCAATGTTGTAAGAAAGAAAAGAAACTCCTCGGTCGGCGAAAGTGCTCAGTGCAGCGACAAGATGGATGTGGAACGAAGAGCCAGAAAAACAGACTCGGCTGCCACGTGCTTTCCTGATCGGAACCGCACTATTAGCAGGCGAGATGTCTCCGGCTCGCCAGCACAATTCAAATCTAATTAATCTTCGTCGTCTCTGTCTCTCAGAAATGCTTTCATTTGCTAAACTTCCTTTTTTTGAGCAGGGGTGTTTGGCCATTGCAGCCAAAAAGAAAAATGTGTTATTCATCTTCACGGCCTCCCATTTACTGTATGTTCCTCCCCGTTTCTCCACCATTGGACCATTCTCACAGACGGTGTGGGGTTTTGGCTTTGTGTCACAAACTTGCATTGAGTTGTGTTTTTTTTTCTGTTGTTATTTTTGGACGAGGTCAAATACAATTTTCTGGTACTGGTGACAAAGAAGAAGGTTCTGTCTATCTATCTATCCATCTATCTGTCAATCTATCTTTCCATCCATCGTGAGGCCGTACAGGCGCTGCAGACCGCGGCCAGGCTTGGTGCGTCCAACCGCCGCACAAGATGTTGGAGCTGCAGAAGGTTCTCGCTGTCACATGGTGGGCTGGTGCTTCAGAAAGATTAATAATGTTGTGAGAGAGTGATCTAGTGGCCAGCTATATCCTCCAGGTGGTTGTAAGTTACAGCGCTCGAAATGGGAGAGAGCACGAGAGAGAGAGAGAGAGAGAGAGTGAGAGAGAGAAAAAAATGTGCAATTCTGGGTTACACAATGGAAGGCAGAAGGTATTTGAACAGCTGCAACAGTTGCCTCTCGGCAGAATATTGATCGTCGTTACCAGATGCCGGGCGAATCAAGGAGTACAGAGAACGTGCGCGCTTTGATTCCAAAACGGAAAAAAAAAAACCTTGAGGATTTGTTGAAATGATTTGATGAGATTGTGGAGATCGGGGAAGAGTTGGCAAGTTGTCACGAACGAGCCGATCGCCTCACGGAAAGACGGATTCGAAGGGAATCGGCCTATACACAGATCCGCGTGTTTAGAGCAGAAGTGCCATTAGGAAGAAGTGGCACCTTTCTGAGAAGCCCTAATGGCCGTGGCCTGGCTTTCATGTGAGTAAATGCTGTTTATATTAGGCCTCAGCTCCTACATTAGTGTCCTTCAAACGGCTACGCCCTCGCAGCCCTTTCAAATACTTCACGGCCCTCCTGTGCAGGAGCTCTTATCAACGGGGCTCGTGCACCAGTGGAAAGTGTATACATGCGTGTGTGCGGTTTAGAGTGCAGTCATTGAAGGGCTTCATGAAAGAATGGAAAGTATGTAGCCATCTCTGCAGGCTGGCCGCACTTTTCGTTTTCTTTCTTTCTCACCTGCACCTTATATGCCCAGTTATGGCCAGACTCACAGCAGGTTGTGTAAAACAAACACTGCCCCCTACAGGTTTGACACCCGCTCTACAATCCAAGCGTTGGATCAAAGGTAATCAGCGTGGATCTCGGGCTAAGTTGGAACAACTGCACTTCTTTTTATCCAACATCTTAAAGCCAGTTGTTTTAATAATTTTTTCTTTTTGCGAGATATACGTTCCAATACCGCAAAAAGATCTGAATCCCTGCCACAAATCTGTTTCCTCTCTGTTCAGTCTTCCTCACTTTGCTCGGGGCCTAACTGTTTTCAGACAGGATCTGTCTGCGCGGAGGCGAACACACAGGAGTTAGGCAGGCCTCCATCATATGGCCCCTTTCCCAGAGTTCCTGATCCCCAGATATAAGTGTGCGTGTCATCAGCCTCAGCTTTTTAAACGCTTTAAGCACGCGAGCCAAGGTGCTCAGCGATTCCGACACAGGCGGATGCATTCATTCACAGTCGCGTTCCTCGTAAACAAATTTCTTTTGCTCTCGCAGAGGCCAGCGCAGGCCCCCTAATCTCTAAAGGGAGCGTGGATTTATTTTAGATAAGGCAGGAAGTTACTTGGGTAGATTTTGGATCAGCAAACAGACCAAGAGGTCTGGCAGACACAGACACACACGAGGACTCACACGCACACACACATAAATACATGTGAACAAGTGTAGGCTGTATGGCAGAACAACACATGCAGGGCGTAAAAAAAGCCCATCACAGTCAATCAGGCGTCAGCTGCTAGTCAGGGAGGAAAAGAGAGGAAACTTTACCCTGGCTGTGGCCCTCCTGAGTTTGGCCTGCCATGTGCAGCGCGGGGGGAAACCCACTGGATGTCACATACATCTTGATTTTTATGAATGCTTTGATAGCTCCCCAGAAGACACTCCCATGGCCAGGTGGAGGGTATTTACACAAGCTGTGTCGGGCAGGCAAAAAGAAAAAGAAAAAATTAGGTGGAGGGATGTTTGCTGATCCAATTCGCTTTAATAGAGAGAAAACAAAATATATTCTAATTACGACTGCTAGTAATGTATCTGGCAGTGGACCGAGGGAAGCGGGTCACTTAAACGCACCGTGCCCTGATCATCAGGTGTGATGGCTGATGACTGTTGCTGACGCACGGCATCACACACAAGCGTGTGTTTGCAGTAATTAACACGTATTTGATTGAATAAGATGACAGTGCTCTCCAAATCGTGATGCATTTTGTAATGCTTCACACACTTCATGTCCCAGAAGTGCAGTGTTAGACAACACAGTGCCAAGCTGGATATTGTTCTAGTTATTCACGAGCTATCCATGTCTAGTTCATGTTTTAAAGCAACATTGACATTGCCTTTACAAACTGTTATCAGAAGAGGCCCATTTGTAAACTATAGTAACCTCATCAGATCTTAAAGGTCTCACATGGGGCACAAACACCTCTTTCAGGTGAAGACAAAACCCAACCAGGCTTGTCGTGCCACCTTTTAAGAGCAACTCACTGCCTTTGGTCTCTTTCCAAACATGCAGAAGCTCCAAATTAAGATGTAGCATTTTTTCAGTCGAGTTTAAACAAAGGGCTAATAACCTGTTCGGTGGGACAGTCTTAATGCTATAGAACAAGAACAGAAATAACAATGATAATAATCTATGCATCTGTAATAATACAGATAATCTGCCTGGTAATCTACT
The DNA here is from genome assembly GCA_009823395.1 of Thamnaconus septentrionalis. Lineage (NCBI taxonomy): Eukaryota > Metazoa > Chordata > Actinopteri > Tetraodontiformes > Monacanthidae > Thamnaconus > Thamnaconus septentrionalis. The sequence goes on from CM020511.1 coordinate 13,266,837, forward strand.
GGCTAAGGTTTAAAACAAATGCACTTCTTTGGTAAAAGAATGTGGTATTTCCTCTTCTGAAAAAACAGAAGTCTGTACTTTAAAGTAGCAGCCGCGTGTACATCCTGAGGTTTTTGGTCAATCGCTCGCGCGCGCGCGCGCCACACACACACACACACACACACACACACACACACACACACACACACACACACACACACACACACACACACACACACACACACAAGAGTGTGGTGAGACAAAGAACAGCTGCCAGTCCAACAGTTTACAAGAGAAACCTTCAAATACACCTCAATCAAATCAAAAAAAAAAAAAAAAGAGCACACAACTATGCAAGCCAGCTCCCATTAGCCCAGTATGACTCGAGGCTTTATTGCTTCCAACGCCGCAAAGACAAATTCCATGCATTGTGGTCGTCAGTGATAATTAGGATCTGCCAAACACCTTCGGTCTCCGCTCAGCTCAATACATATTCAGTATCAGCACAGGGTAAATGCCTTTTGGTTTTCTAATGGTCTCCCTGCAACACGGAGGAGGGAGGTGGAGGAAGTTATAATCTGCAAGAATGCTGTGTGATGTGACCACAGCTCAGTCAAGTGAAACAACACACCAGATGCATTATTCATGAAAAAAAAAGAACCGGTATCATATTTATGTAAGGGACCTATAAGCCATTTGTTTAATATTGACAGAAGGAAGCTACACCATCTGAGAGGTGAAGGCAAAATGAAAGTCTAGTCAAACCTTCTAGTTTTCTGCTTTGTCTGCTGCGAAATAAGAAAAACCCACACAAGTGGTGGATGCGGCCTCTAAATCTCCGTGTGAAACATGTTTGCATAAATACACATTTGTTCCCAGTTGCAGTGGTTTTTTGTGCCCAATGTGTCCACGCCGAGGCCTGCATGTTAGCGTTTCTCTGCGCCGCCGCTGCCTGCCTGCCTGCCTGCCTCCTTGGAACATGGGAATTGTCAGGAGTGAGTACCGGTGTGCCAGCCCCTTGCTTTTTAATGAATCCCACCTGTGACACATTTGCACATTCATTCCTCTCCAAGGAGGAGATCCCGTTGCCAAAGCAAAGCCTGTGCCGAGTGAAAGGCTGCGGCTCGGCGGCGTTGCAAATCTTAATAGTGTACCCAAGATGGCTGCGGATCAACTCCGTCAACCCATTCAGGACCTGACGCCGACTTTTGAGAGCGTTTGTGTGTGTGTGTGTGTGTGTGTGTGTGTGTGTGTGTGTGTGTCTGTAATTTCGTACGTGCGCACTTCCAAGTTTCACTCAGCGCCAGGAGTCGAAGGGGTGCACTTGGAATGTCAGGGCGCGTTGCCTCGGTCAAGAAACCCTCTGGCACGTGAAAGAGATTTCACAAACATGAGCACGTCGAATGATTAATTCGACGGCTAATCTCTCCTCAAAACTGTGTACACGCCATTATCTTTAAAGATTATTGGGGCATTCATCTCTGGCTTCTCTGCGTGAAACTGAATAGCCTCGCCGCGGATGCGTCGTCGTCATCCGTTTTTGAGAGCCATTTTTTTATGTTTTTTTTTTTTTTTTGGATGGCTCTGCAGAATCGGTCTCTGCATCCCACAGCTGTGAGAGACTTTGATCGCATGTGAGGCTGAAAAGATTTGAGGGGAAAAGATACGATCGCGGCTGCTGAAACCTGCTTTGGAATGCAGGTTTCGGAGGAGAGCAAATGATGTCGCCCACATAAACATCCAGATGAGGAGCAAGCTAATTTTTTTTTTAAAGTGCACTTGGACTGAGACCAAAATGCAAGTATGGCTGGAGATCAGTCAATAAGTGGAGGGTATATTAAATTGGTTGCAAAAGCCACGAGTTGCACCGTCAGGAAACATCATTAACGGACGGCTGTTTATGGTTTTATTTTGAAATCAGTCATTTTTTCAGTCGTATTTATTTTACTATGCTGTCTCCTTTTAAGAGCTTTTAAGACATTGTTTCTCTCGGGACAGTAATGAGAGGCAGCCTCCTCTGCCTTGACCCGGACACAAATGCGTACTATCAAATGTTATGCTGCTATACAGAAGTACTTTGGGTAGTTGGTTTTGGTGGTAAATTCTCTTGGAATGTGGTCTTTTTGTGATTAAACGATGACGTTTAGACGACCCAAAGTTAGATTCACCTGTGCAACTACTTGAATTAGGAGGGACTTTGCCATTCACAGCTTCTCCCGCTGCAAAATTCTGCTCTTAATTCAGCCCCTTTTTTGACTGAATCCTTCGCCACTGTTGCAGTTGCCATCCTGTTGTTGCTCATTTCTGCAATGTTGCTCCCAGTTGGTGGTCCTAGTAATGAGTGGCGGGGGGTGGGCGGTTCCACGCTGAATGGGATGCCAGAGATCTTTAGCTACGCTCCTCCGGGGCCTTTTTCATTTAGTCGCCCTGAGCTCATAATTGTGTGACTAAAGTTATTGTTCTCTTAATTGAAGCCATTCAGGGGGCCTCCACGAGTCCCGCCCCCTTCCACCTCCCCCCTCCCCTCCCCTCCACCTCTTCTCCCCTCAGGTGGCACTCAGGTGATCAAGCGGGACTTTCAGGTGGGACTCGGGCGCTGACTCAAACGTGATTAAATGGTTGCGTTGAGGGGGCAAGGCAGAAAAATAAAGTTGCAAAGAAAAGTTATCCATACTATGTTGAAAATACACACATTCTTGTTTCCTGCACCACTTCTATGGCAGAATACTGTAAGTGGCGTTCAGTGCAGTCAATGGAGCAATGTGAAATGCCCAGAGCACAGGTACAAACGCCCCCTGTGACATAAGGAGAAAATAAATAAATGTATCCCCAGTTCAGGGATTTACCACAGCTTTGGGTATCGCAAACACTTTTATTGTTGTAAACCACACAGTGAACGTAACAGCTTAGGCCCACTTGCATTCACTTCTGTGTTTACATTTGTTGCTTAATATGTTTGACACAGAAGCGTCCACGTACGTTTTCTGCTTGGAGTCGAAGAGGGCGAGGGAGGCAAAGCTGGGCACATGTGTGAGAGCAGTTGACAACACAAAGAAAAGTTGCCCTGAAACTTGCAAATGGAAAAAAGGAACCTGCAGGGGCCACAGTTTGTTTTCACCTGAAGCAGTCATTTATCTTGGCCAAAACCCAACACTAAACCGCTGTGTATGTTTCTATGGTCTCGGTGGGTTTGCGTGTGCACCACAGCCACTTAAAGCTGTGTGGGGAGCTGCAGGTTTCGGCCCTAATCTAGGAATTGTGAAACCGCACCGTTTCCTCGCACTTGAGGAGCGCCTGGCATCTTGTCGGGAGCTGCGTCAGGCAGGCGCATGCAGATGAGACGCGGGATGTGTGTTTGTTTTCGTTTCGCTGTGGTGAGCTGGCTGAAGGAACGGTTGGTTCAGCCACAGATTTAGCACTAAAAAAAAAAAAAATCCACTTCAGCATCAACAGCGGTGAGAGTTGGCTGTGAACTAGGTACGGGGAGACCACTTTAAGATTTTCAGTTTATTGAATTTTTTTTAGTTTTAATAGACTTTAAAATGCAAACAGGCCGCGCGGTTAGGTTATTCTCTGCCTTTCCCCGAAGCTCGCTGGTGTTTTCAGTTACTTTCTTTGTTTAATGGATTTTAGTTTATGACGACCAATCTAACGTAGCCAATGCCTCTAGCTGCAAAAAAAAAGTTCTACAGCCCCAATGTGTGACATCTCCCGCCATCAGCTAGAAACAGGGTCAGATTTTCCCCTTGGGAGTAGGTGGAGAGTAAAACAGCTGGAAGAAGTTCAAGCATAGGACTGACATATTTGTCATGTGACCAGACATGGCACTCTAATGCTAATATGTTAATGACCCCCCACTTAGGGAGGTGGCAGTATAGCCGATTGTTGCATCTACAGTTGTTGTGCTGCCACCAAGTGGCCAAACTGGACTGCAGACAAACAAGATCTACAGTGTAAGACTCTGTGTTGAGTAGAATAATGTGTTTGTTTCTCAGTATATCTGCCATTTGTCGTCCAAGTGTTGTCTTCAGTGTATAAGGTTACAAATCTATCTATGTTAGACTGTAATCTATTTGTTGCAGTAGCTGTATATGGGTATAGCTGCATGTAGCACGAGGAAACATCATTGTGCATCTATTTAACAAGTCAGCCTGTGTAAATATGTCTCAAAATGTGTTAAAGCTGTTTTTTCCCCCGCTATTTCTACAGAACAAATATAATATAAAACGGTTAGGAATTGTCATAATTCTGAGCAACAAGAAAAAATGCAAGCAGCCTTTTTCTCATTATGGTCAAAGTGAAACTCAACTTTTTTGACTCCAAAGCATAATGTTTACAGAAAAAAATGAGTCAATGTGACTCACGTTTCAGCGCCTGCGCCTTACAGATAGCGAGTCCCACCATCCATCCTGTGCTCCAAACAATCCACACAATAGATTCTACGCTGACTGACTTGTGTGAAGTCAGATTAGCTCAAATTTCCTCAACAAGATCTTTCACAACACCAGCAAAAAACAAAAAAACAGTCCTCTGAGTGGGGATTTACCGCCTCCTTCCAGTCAACAGCCCCCTTGGGAGCTCTCCTGAATGAATCCCAGACCGCTTCACAACTCGGCTATCATGCTGACCTGCCGTGCCAGCAGCTACTCTAACCTGAAGCCTACTCACCCTCGCTATACAGCCACATCCTGACTGTAAATCACTAGCTTGGGAAAAAAAAAAAAAAAAAAAAAAACCTTCCCTGGAATGCTTGTTGACTTGCCAAATGGTTGTTTGTAAGTCAGCGCGTGGGCCAAATCTTATCAGTGTTCGACACCTCTCCGTGTTATCAGAGATGAAGCTGAGATTATGGTCGTCTCTCTTGGTCCAAGAATAGATCCCTGAAGGCAATACATCCAGTAATAGAACAGGAATAAGGCTCACCTGGTGCATGCTCTTGGGGAATGTATGCAGCATTTGTGATGTCACAACAGGCTGATTTCCAGATGGCATTTTTTAAATTAGCAAATACCACCCAAAAGCAGAGCGAGCAAAAGTAGCAAAGAAAGCACCTTTTCTCATCTCTTGAGAGTTTGTTGACAGGCAAGAGGCACAACGTTATTGATAAAGTGAATTTTGCAGAGTACGGACCCTTTAAGCTCTAACCTGCATTTCAGCAACAGGTGTGCAAATTTATTACATCACTGGCTGACATTCTTGAATTTAAATCAGCACCAAGAAAAACAGGCCGAGCGAGCTGGAATAAATGCAGACATCTCAAGGGTAAAGTTCGGGATGAGAGTGGTGAAAAAATATTATTTCAGCCAGTTCAACCGAGGAGCACTTGCTTGCCGCAATTAAGGCAGCGTTGATTTGCCAAACTCTGCATGCCGACTGAATTTTTCACTCAGTCCAGACCCGACTTTGCACCAAAAGGCCAAGTCCGCATCTTCTTGGAGGCTTTTCGCCAAATTCAGAGAGCAATTTTTCAGGCCTGGGCTCTAGAAAACAATCACTCGATGTCCGAATCATCAAGTGTGTTTTGACATGCAAATCTGGCCCGGAGTGAGCTTCCAGCCGACCTCTTTCAGAGACTTGGGTGGGCTCCCGAAATACCTCCGTTAATTTGACATGAGCTGATTTGGAGGATTCCAGTGTTATTCCTGCTCTTGGCCGTGTGGACTCACATGTGAGGCGTGAGGCTGACGGAGGTCTTCCCAGAGCTGTTATGAGAGCTGATGTGAGACAACGGTCGACTGTGCCTGGAGCTAAAGAGAGGAAGGAGCAGATTGAGGTAGAGGAAAGGGAGATTTAGACGGGGTAGGAAGGTAAATTACGTGAGTGACGGGAAGAGGTGGAGAGGAGGGCAGGGGAGTACGGGGGGACGGGGTGTTGGGGGTGGAGGGGAGGGCGCGAGGAATGTAAATCCAACTTGCAAAGGTCTCGCCTGGTGTGTGTGAGCTGTCCAGAGGTGTCAGTTCGACATCCACTGCGTGTCTTCCCCTGGACCGACAAATCCATCCATCTATTGCTGTGTTGGAAGTCCCAGAGTTTTGACAGCTGTGCTTGGAGTGCTGTGACTGCAGTCTAGAGGGAAGGGTGTGTGCGAGCATATGTGTAAGTGTGCATGTGTGTGTGTGTGTGTGTGTGTGTCTGGCTGGCTGTGTGTGTTGTCTGATGGTTGGTGTGCAGCATCTCCCAGTGTGTGTGTGTGTGTATGTGTGTGTGTGTGTGTGTGTGTGTCCGTGTCCGCGCGACCGTAGAGGTCCCACCCTTGGAGTTAGAGGAACATGTGTGTAACAACAATAAAAAAGCATAAATTTGATTTATGTGCCGCGTGTTGTGGCCTTGCTGAGGCTCAACATGGGTTTAGCCCGAAACCGGACACTCACTTTAGCTCCGTGGATGGGCAAGAAACAACAAAAGATAGTGAAACTCACTGTGAGGCTTCATGGACAAAATCCAGCCGGTGAAACAAATACCTTTATCGTGAGACCCTTATGAATCCTTTAGCACCGTGTTCAGACGCAGCTGTGTCCACAATCTACTGACATAAATAAAAGTGGACGCAGATTTCACATACCTCAACAAATGAGGCAGGAATATCGCAGGTATGGGTTCTGCCTTCCCCCACAAGGAACCAGACACTAGAAACAGCCATGATAAATTTGTTCTTCGCTATAGTCAGATTGTTTAGACAATCATCAACTCGGCACGCCAAATGGAACGTTTTCTTAATTATTTGGATTTACTTCACATCTCTATCTGGTACAGAGCCCAGGGACAGAGGATGTAATGTTTGGAAGGTGGTTGAAAGAACTTTCAGTCTATCACCTGTGGACTAATCGGACGACTGCCACTTCAACCACGTAGCTGCAACTTTTCTCTTTGTCTTGGTGCAAACTGGTGACATCATCTGCATGGAACCACCCAATAGCCAGAAAACCAGACAATACTAAAGTCAAAACTTGTTGTCCATTAATCGATGAATGTCTTCAAGTTTCTTTTTTGTTTGTATTTTAACCAAAATTACTACTAAAGCATAAAGGCTTGAGCAACCGCTAACTTCACAGTCATTTCAGTAACTAAGGGCTGCTAAACACTTTAATTTTATTATTGTTATGAAGAACTGAGGGAGCTAGCTGAAGTTTAGCATGTGACACTCAACGACAACAGCTCATTTCCCCAGAAATAACAGGCTTTCCTTATCTAATCCATCCATCCATACATCCATCACACCTTGGAGTGAGAATCTACCACAGGGCAACATGGAGACACTGATAACCCATCAGTCTCACAGCTACAAATCACTGCGAACAATTAGCCTCACGTGTATATATTTAGACTGTGTAAGGAAGTCAATGTACCTGGAGAAAAAAAAATGCAGATTCATGGTCATCTGCATGGTCATCTGAAACTTGAGTAAGTTGTAGCAATCGAAACCCAAATTTTTAGCGCTAGCAGTGCTATTGCCTGAATGGACAACAAGAAGCAGCTTGGTGAAAAAGGCTGAATTTGCGTTCGTTGCAGGGTTGTTGAGGACATCAGTATAGAAGGCTTTGCAGAAAAAACAGGGGCCTTCAGGAGATCACTCCATCTGATTTTAGAGCAAGAATAACTGCTTGTGTGGCAGCTGAAGCACTGCGGATCAGATTGCTTTTGTTCGACTAAAGCAAAACAGAAAATCATTTTTGCGAGGGATCCAGGGGGATGTGCGGCTAAGGCTTAGTCAGGGAAACACCCAACACTCCCAGATTGTTTGTAGCTGCAGCCAACCGGGATACAATTCCAAAAAAGAATCTATTACTGCACGACAGAAAACTCCCATCTTTAGACTGTGACAGAAGAAAGATTGCCCACACTCTTCGTCATGGACTTCAGCAACATGTTTGAAAATGATAGTGTACTATGCAAACTCATTTTAAATTGGCCCCACTATATAAACAACAGACTTTTTCAGCTTTTTAACATGAATTTCAACTAACACATTCATTCATCTTCTATACCCGCTTATTCCAATTCCGGGTCACGGGGGTCTGCTGGAGCCTATCCCAGCTGTCTTAGGGCGAAGGCAGGGTACACCCTGGACAAGTGGCCAGTTCATCGCAGGGCTCAACTAACACAACAAATACAAAAAATGACAACTTGTGCATTTCTAGGTGGGCTGGCTTTTTCTGTTACTGTGCTTGGAAGAGTCGTTTGGATTTTGGTCGACTTTCTACATCACAAGTTAAGCTGATTATCATAGTAACATTTCTGCAGCCTTGGGCAAAGCTTCACTACAAATAGCCATCTTTCCAGCTAGCTGGTGTTACAAGTCTCAGTATGAGATCCTGTTAATGGATTTTATGTTCGCTGTTGAAACAGGAATAACTGGTTGAGACACAAGCGACTGTTTTCTCTCTTACAAGCCTCCTCAGGGGGATTTTTGTATCCATTCCATAATTCCATAAGTGTTTTAAACAAATTCCTTATGTACTAGCTGAATACGTGCACAAAGCACAAGGCTAAGGGGGAAAAAATATGGTCCCTCTGAGAGAGCTTAACATGGAGTCAGTAGAAAAACGGAACATTATTTAACACCATCTTATAATTAGTCTTTTTACACATATGGTATAAATTATCCAGAGCCTTAGAGGTAAGTGTCTTGTTTTTCCGTGAGAAACAGGAGCAGGACGAGTTCGCCATTTTACAAGGCACGGGAAAACACCGGACATGCTGTACAGTTATGAATACGGTTACAAACCCTCTAAAAAGTCTAGCTAGCGCCTCAAAACTGAATCGTAGTTATACATAACAAGATCAATCATCGGTACGTGTCATTTAGTACACTTGAAATTGGCACCAACCTGTTGAAACAGGAGTAACTGGTTGAGACACAAGCGACCGTTTTCTCTCTTCCAAGCCTCCTCAGCGGAAGTAGCTTCAATCCGCGTTAGTGACACGGTTAGTGACTGAGAGATAATGCTGCACTGCCGCCTAGTGACCAACCAAAGAATGTTGGTTTAAACATGAGACGATTATTTTACATTAATTAGTTTCCTTTAAAAAAATAATACAAATTAATTCATGATAAATCACAAATGTGACAATACACTTTGTGTGCGTCACACTAGCAATAGCAATGAGCGCCTGGTCAATCACAAGGGAGTGAACTGTTCCAAATTAGAGCCACGGATGGAGCAAGTGGGGAAAGAAGGGAAGGATCAAAACAGCCTCTTCAGGCTGAGTTAAAGAAAGAATTTTGTTAAGGCGGAACTGGCTGAAACTAGGAGGGTTTTTTTTTTTTGAGCAAAGATTCCTTGTTTATTGCTGGAAGTGCTCCACCAAAATTAATTCGATAAATCTGGAAATGAGAAAAGGGATAGGACCCCTTTAAAAAAAAAAAAATAATAAAAATTGCATTCGGATGCAATAATCAGATCTTTGACTCTGACATCCATGCAAAAAGCTGAAAGTTTCTGTTTTCCATCCATCCATTCATCCATCCATCCATCTATCCAGTTCTTATCACCACTTCTCCGATAATCAAGGTCACAGAGTGTGGGAGCCTGGGACATGGGTGTTTCCTATAAAATGGTAAAATAAAGGTCTCTATTATCTCTATCAAAACTGATTTGGCCAACATTTTTTTTTTAATCCTACAAAAACAACAACAACAACAACAAACAAACAAACAAAAAAAAAACCCTAGTCTAGTATTTCTTTAATGATGTTGCAGCTGGAGTTCATTTTGTCCTGAGCGGTGTAGCGGAGGGGGTGGAGCTCGGGAATATAGCAGGAATGCGTTAGCGGGCGTGAGGCAGCTGGTGGCTGAGCCCCACTGGGTCGCAGGGAGGAAGGCAGGGCCAGCCACATGAGCCTCAGCTGATTCACACGGCCGATGCCGTGCGCACACTCAACATGCTCTCCTTCACATATGAGAGCGGGATGGAAGAGGAAGATAGTGATTATGAAGCCCAGAGTGGCTGTGAAACAAGCGTGATGCTCATTCGAAGGGACATGCTAATCATCCTTGAGCCTGATATGTGATTCGCCTGCCAAAAATTGCAAAATTAGTGATAATCACAGAGGTCAGCGGGATCCTCCGAGGCTTTTATTTTTTATTATTTTTTTTGACAAAAAAAATAAGAAGCCGTTGAATGAACGTTAGGGCGGCTGGCTCTCAACCCAGAGCTAATAAGGCAGCCTGTGTTATTGTAATTCGAGCCACGCAAAGCCAGAAGTTGTTATTTCTTACTGTAACCAGATCAACACCAATTACCATCAAAATCAGCAGCTGCGTCACCGTGACGACAGGGCAAACACTCAAGTTTCTGACTTATCAACTTTATAGCAGTGTTATGGCGCAGTAAAACACTGACATATCCAGGGCGGCGGAGATTTTATAGCAGGTGCTTCAGCTCCTGTTTGCTCTCCAAACGTTGGGTTTGGGGGGGTTGATTATCAACTCATGAGGGGAATTAATGAATATTTCAAGACGAATGCCTCTGCCTGGTCCCTGTGCTGGTTCCACTGTTGCATTGCAACAAAAATGTATTCAGATCGGGGTGCTTACTTGAGCTCAGCGCCTCTTTTGTTGCATCAGGCCAGAGAGCAGGGTTGACCTGCAGCCCTCCAATGAAATGATAATCCTGTTGTTTTAATTCAGAGCTCCTTTAGCAATCATCATGATAATCTTTATTGTTATTTTTATATCCGTCCAAGTTGTTTCAGGTAGACATGTGGAGAGTTTCTCTCACGTGCATGCCCCCGCCCAAAACCCCCACATTGGTTTGTCTAAGAATCTCATAAAAGCACAGGACTTCCTGCAGCCTTTTAATGACACGCCGTACAATGTCATCAGCTGAGTCACATAAACACTCCCTGACATGCCAGAGCAAAAGGAGCTAAATCTCCTTTTATGAGAAGCGTTCTCATATCTTACGAGCAAAACGTTTTTTTTTTTTTTTTTTTGCTGTGTCGCTGAGAGGCTTTCGGGGAAATTAAAACCATACCTGCAGACGGAAAAAAGAGGAAAACAAGAGCATCTCAGTGAGTGCGGATTATTTAAAGCACATAAACACTGCGTGTCTGCAGCAAAGTGTTCCCGGCATGTGTTGCATATTTTCAAGTTCAGTTTGGGCAGTTTGCCAAATGACATGCAAGCCAGCGCCATCTCAACAATTCCTCTCACGTCACCTGTTGTGTGACGCCCTCAGCTGGCCAGAAGTGGAACATAACCGTTCTGCAAATTAGTTCAAAATAAAAGCGAGCTTGCCTTCTTTTTTTTTTTCTTCCCCTCCTCAATTTCAACATCAAACGGGGGATGTGCAACAGTTTGTACAAGAGCACAACAGGTGCTGTGTGGTGGGAACAAATTCCTAACCCCTATCCCACCCCTCACTGGAAAATTTGAATCACAACTTACAAATTATCAAGGATTTGGCCATCTGAAAGATATTAACGCCATTAAACGATAAAGGTCAACATGTTGACATTGTTTTGCAGAGCAGGTCTGCTTCTCATTGAGGCGAAAGGCAGTTTCCCCCTGAATATTGAGAATGTCCTGTTACTCAAAGCAATTAAATAGTCCATTAAATTGGGCCAATATGAGCTGCTGCACTATAGTGAACATGTAAGCAAGGTTCATTAGAATGTGGAAACGCTGAAAGTTGGGAGATTTAGAGTCTCTCTCTCTCTCTCTCTTTCTCTCTCTTCCTCAGTCTCAGGCCGCCTATTTAAACCCGCCCCTCCCGTCCTTCCCCTGGTTATTGTTGCGGAGCGCGGGGCTGTGGCGTTTGCTCTGCTCCAGCTGAGAGGAGAGCACCTACTGGGCTTTTCCCATGATGTCGGGAGCCGCTCGACCCCAGGCCCGGTTGGCAGGCAGTGTAAAAAAAAAAGAAAAAAAAAAAGGGCCCCGGGCTACTCACCCCCCACACCCACTCCCCCGACTTCCCTGAGGCCTCCTGAGCCCCCCACACACACCTCCCTCCCTTCCTCCCCTTGAGGTTTCCTCGCAAGTCATGATCTGGACCGTAAATTAGTACCGAGAGGAAGAAAAAAAGAGAGAAAAAAGTTCTGTAAGATGAAACTGGGTTTTCTGCGTGTATCAGCGCACGACTCAGGGGAGACAAGAGAGAAGAAGCAGGCAGTAAATCCGCTGGAGTCCACTGATAGCGCCTGTTTGCACAGCCACTGCCGCTTCCTTTGATCAAATGGCCAGGGGGAGCGGGGGGTCGTGTGGCGCTGCCGAAGGTCAGCTATATATTACACTCCTAAAAGTGATTACTGAAATTCTTAAGTGAAACCATTCTGCTGCCAGGGTGTGCTCTAATCCCCTGCAGCGTTGTCTGGGCCGGGGCCGGGGCCTCGGATCTGCTCTCCTTCACCCCCTCCCCTCCCCCCAAGCCCCCTCCTCCTCCTCCTCCTCCCCTCTCCCCCCACCCCCTTCCCAACTTGTGTTTTCTATCATCAGAGCGAGCCCAAAAAGAGCCCCCTACATGGAAACATAGCCTATCCGGTTGCAATATCAAATGCCGCGGCTCGCAACAGATGGGCGTGCGTGGGGAGGAGAGGTAGTTGTCGCCGGGCAGAAATATGCGCGCACTTCAAAAAAGGTCAGGGGAGCAAATTAAGGGTTAGGCATTGGACACGACAGTAAGTGGCCTTCAACATCAGAAACAGAGTAAACAATGTCTGGATTGGGTTTCGCGTCTTTTCCTCCGTGTTGGCACACACGGAGACGGACCCCCCCACGTCCCTCTGACACACAAACACACACACACACACACACTGCTCATCCGCCCGCTGGCTGTGCTGTAGGTATGGCGGCGCCGGAGTAACTTAATGAACTTCTCCGGAAGATGAAAGAACCGTTTTCACCAATGGACCTGCTGTGAGGTGTTTCTTTTTTTTAAGGTGGAAAATGAATGAACGAATAATAACCTGCTAGCCGGATGTAACATTTCCTAAATCCTCTGGATTTATACAATGGATCCATCTGGTAAAGGGCCCATAGGAGGTGTTTGGGGAGCGGAGGGGAGGCAAGAATTGAACTGGGCAAACAGTCCATTGCGTCAAAGCAGACCAATCAGATTTGTTACTGTACGAGGTGCACATCACAGTGCACCATGTCGCAGTGTTTAAAGGCATGTGACATCATCCCACCCTGAGATGTTTTGTGCAGCATGTGCCCTCACAACAAACTGAAGATTCCTGTCCAAGCATCTGATTGCTCAGTGCTACTTGGGTGCAATTATTTTACATTTCTTTCTTTCCTTATTTTTGCACCACAGAAAAGACATGGTACATATGTACATATGAATGCACAAAGGGTGGAAGAGATGCGAACAAATTGTATTGGATATTTCACAGCAAATCTTGAGAGAGCTGTCGACAAATGTTGATCTGCTCACTTGATGCTGACATTGCAACTCTGTCAGGGCATCATTATCATTATCTGCATACACAGTGGGTTGGGGCAACATTTGCACATGTGACTTTTGGGACAAATTTCATTCCATATATATATTGACATAGTTTTTCCTCCACACATAGTCCACAAAGAAAGGCCTTTACTGTTGTGTTTGTCATTTGTCAGGCCCTCCAGCTTATATAACACGATCAACTGGTGCTACTGCAATACTCCAAGAGCTGCCAAATTGCAGCGGCTTCTTCCTCCTGGTCTTCTTTCCAGGGTTTTTCCGGAGCTAAATGGAGATGGCTGGCTATGGAATAGTAAAACAGATTGAAAGCGCTGTCTGTTTGAGGTTGGGAAGATGGATTAGCAAAATTTCACAGAACCAAATGTGAGAGCCAGTGGCCGGCCACTCCTGACGGCCACAGCAGCAATGCTTTAAAAATGAAATGCAGATGGAAATACATTGTATTTTGGTTCATTTGTAGAAATCTGTTGACACGGACGTACGAGAGTGTGTGCATGCGTACAGACATAGTGCAGTTTCTTTATTCGAGATTGATCCAGCCAACTTGATCTAAACAAGTATTACGTGAAGTTGCGCTCTAGGAAACTTAACATGCATTTGCTGATCATTACCTAAGATTGCTTTGTGTTAACTTTGGCAAAGCAGCTCTTGGCCCTGGCTCTAAAAAAGGGATGATGTATTTCCTCTTATTTATTATTTGCACTGGGCTACTGAGAGAGGGGGAAAAAACGAAGGGGAGGGTGTGTGTGTGAGCGGTATGCCTGCGACCTGGTGCATCGCTGCCAGGAATAACAGAATGAAACTTGCTCCTCAGCCTCATTAGTGTGCAGAAAACAGTTCCCAGGAGACACAAACGGAGTGCAAATTCATTTAAAGCTCTTTACGCTGCAGGACGCTACACGCCAACTTCTCCCCTATTTCTGTTGTTTCACCCCCACCGTCAGCTTTTTTTTTTTCTTCTAAAAATGAGAACGTAAGCTGCGGGTGCGCAGGCTTCAAAAAGAGCTGCAACCCCATGTTGCACGTCTCATAAATTCTAGCAAGGGAATTCAAAGAGAAATTTATCGAGCATGGCATTCACACATGTTGACAGTAAAGAGGTCCAACTGCACACCGGGCCTTGGGAATTTGTAGGTGCACATGGCCCCCTTTCTTCTGCTTTGAAACACCCTCTTTGACCCTTTGTCTGCTTATGCAATGGCGTTGCCCTTTCCATTATGAAAAAGAAGGGAGAAAATTTACACGTGACACAAAAGCCCACGACAAAGTCCAATAAATTAGATGTGTCAGATGTACCATTGTAAACAGGGCCAAATTTATGTGTCCACGCTGCATGACCAGGGGTGGAGATTCAGTATTTCATGGACACTTTGTAAAACCTTTACCCCCTCGAAGCAGGTGCGCTGTTGTCCCCAAGTAAGGCAATGCGCAATAACATCATCATTTCCCAGCATTTGTTTGAAATGAGAACAAATCCCTGCCATCTGTTTCCACCCAAAGCTGCTTTTTTCTTCAGGTGTTTGTGCAGCGATGGAGGTGTTTATGGTCTTTGGATGTTGCCTGTTTGACTGGTGTGTGTGTGTGTGTGTGTGTGTTGGTACATGGACTGCGTAGCACCAATGGGACTCAGGACCACACGCTTGGCTCCGTAGCCTATTGACACAGCTGCTATCACACTAGAATGATCTGATTCCAGGGCTGATGAATGTATCCACGCGAACTTCACCAGCAAACACACACACACACACTACTGTACACGCACAAAAAACGAGTACAGGCACACGTCACATGTTTGTCTTTTTTACTTTACATGTCATTAAGTGCTGCTCAGACGCGGCTTGATGTTGACTTTGGTGGAGGGAGGGAGGGGCCTCCTTGCCCTTTGTCTTTGTGTGACCTCACTCACAGTGTGTGTGTGCGTACCCGTGCTTCCTCACCATCACCTTCTTCTTTGATCAACTGCTTCGCCGACTTTCGCTTGAGTTACCGCAGCCAACATTTTTTTCTTTTTGCACGGCATGTTTTTTTTTCTACTTTTCTTCTCTCTTTCTTTTTTTTTTTTTTGGAAATCCAGAGTAATCTGGTTACTGTCCAGCTCCTCGACTCTGCAGGCCCTGAGTGTTGGAGAAAAGCTGAGAGTGAGAAAGTAAATAAAAATCTGTATGATAATAAATTGCATCACTGGTAATTCTATCCAGCGTGGCTCTGCAGTGCAGGGGCCGGGGGGAGATGTGCTGATAACATGGGGATTGATGTAGGCCATTAAAGGAGCGTGCACGCTGGGCCTGGAGCGCTGCGTTACATTTGGCCTCGGCTGCAGCACTGTATATCAGCGTGTTGTCACCTGAGGCTGATGTCACAGCAGGTCCTTTGGCTGAGAAAACACACACACTCACACACACACAAACACACACCCTTCCCTCCATCCATCTTGGTTGGGTGGCCAGCACAGACTCACTCACTACCCACTAATGCGGCGCTCGTGTCGAGAGGTGCGCCGCGCTCTGGGTTCACGGCCTATCCCATCGTGATCCATAAGCAGCACGGGCGTTGTGCGTAACCACGGCAACCTTTTCGACAACACATGGCGATTGGGTTCGCAGTGTGCATGACGAGAGAAAAAAAGGAAACAGAAAAAAAGTGAAACAAAAGCAGCCACTTTTGGACCAGATATTCCGGTAATGGTCAACATTTTATGGTGGGGACATTATGGAGTTGCACATAATATAAAAGAAGAGTTGTATTTGGACACACCACACATTGTTATGAGCTCATGGCCCAGCTCGAAGTCTCAGTGCAGGGTACACCTCATTTTATGTGTTTAAACAACCAGACACCATGTTCCACGAGCCAGATGGAAGGCTTCCCAAAGCCCTTTGTGTTTGTTTCACGTAGTCACCTGGTAAAGAGCCCAGAGAAAGCATATGTAAAGAAAAACAAAATTAAATATTATAGTAATGATAATATTAAATAAATAAAAATAACTCAGACGGTCTTTGGATGAACCCACAGCAAGTCACATTCGATCTAAATTTTTGATTTGAGTTGAGCCACTTGGCAACATTGAGGCTTGCTTTCTGACTTTAATAAAACTCTAGTTAAGGCCAGATGTAAAGTTAAAAACAACACAAAACACATTTTCAGTGTCATGGTTCAATCCTCTTCACTGGACCTGCCCCAAAGCTATCCGTTATCCATCAATATTTAAAACTATTGGGTCACTTTACAGTTTTAAAATTATGGTTTTTGAGATGCATTGAGACGTAAA
This sequence comes from Thamnaconus septentrionalis, assembly GCA_009823395.1. Taxonomy (NCBI): domain Eukaryota; kingdom Metazoa; phylum Chordata; class Actinopteri; order Tetraodontiformes; family Monacanthidae; genus Thamnaconus; species Thamnaconus septentrionalis. The sequence goes on from CM020511.1 coordinate 13,283,490, forward strand.
CTAGTCTCAATGCTTACTATCTCTGATATCTAAATGGATATGTTTCTTCCTGTCCAATAAAGACAAACTATTTCATGTTATCCTACATAAAAAAAAATCTTTTCAAAGGTCTGCTCAAGATTTTTGGCTGCTAATAGATACTTTTCCTTACCACTGTTGCTTTTGTGCTAGCTCTTAGTGGAGACGATTGGCTTATAAAAGCGTTTTTCCAGACCACTTGACATACTAAATGCAAAAATTGTCCCAGTTGGAATAATTTCCGTCAAGCTGTTTTATAATAATGATGCCACAATCAGCGCCACTTGGACAAAATGTCATAAGAGTCAACTAGCTCTTCAGATATAATACTAGAATTTGTTAAATAACTGGAAGAATAATGGGGGTGAAAGCCAAGTTTATGTAAACAAAATGTTTTATTTACAAAATGTGAGTTATTTTGTTGATGTGAGAAGAACAGAACAGGCAATCAATCAGAGCTCAGCTCAGTTGGCGTGCTGAGCTAAAAAGGCTCTGATCCTGTGGAGAAGCTCCTTCTTGACGCTGTCGGGCACCGATGCTGCAGGAGGGGAACATGTGTGAGTAACGTCCCATACTATTACACAGCGATGTGATGACGTTCGTGCTGAAGGCCTGCTTTGCGTGTACTCAATCTGGCAAATGATTGCAGGAACCTTTACTAACACCATGTGACTGCGCCACCTCCAACTGTGTGTCCTTTATGGTCATGATGCACAAGAGCCTGAGTAACTGATGAGTCTTTTGAAATCAGCCCAGGATGCAAAAAAGAAAAGTGGCAAAAACTATAAACAGGTTTCAACCATTTTGCTTTATTAGTTACCTCTTCCTTTGGGAGTGATCTCGACCACCAGGTCCTCCACAGAGACAGGCTCCCAGCCTTTTTCTTTGATCAACTCTACAAACAAGTACAAGTTATAGACTTACAGTAGTAAAAGGTAGATGGACTTCGACAGTGTTGAAATGTACATGCCAAATCACTGTCGTAAAGAATTGCAATTACCAATCCATTAAAACAACACCAGAACTCTTAAAACCTCTCCCCTTTACTGTAAATTCTTAATTTCCACCCTCTTAATGCCCCCCCCCCTTTGTGTTGTTTTATTCATTCCTTGGAACAGGGCCTAAACACATAATGATAATTTGTTATTCATTTTGCCAATGCTTAACATATAACCCTCATGTTATATCCGGAAGCCAAAAAGCTAAAGTGATTTGAGAAAAAAACAAACAAAAAAACAAAAAACAAGATAAAATGCATGCAGATTGTTTGGACAAAACCATGTTTGATTGTTTGATGTTTTGTTTAGAAAGTGTTTAAACCAACCAGGAGTGGTTTTACCTTTGCAATGAGCCTTCATCTGGTCCTTCCAACCACATTCGTTGAGCTTCACTCCCAGAAATTCTTTCAGTCTGTCAACATGAAAATACACGCGACAATGCAGCTGAAGTCTGTGTTAAAACTGACTTGAGTCATTTTTACGGTTTACATAAATAGTGTGGTAAAAAAACACAAAACCCTTGCGATAATTACACAGTTACAGATTAACATGTTGTTTCAATATCATGTTAAGAATCACAATAATGTAGGGCAACGCTTGTTTACAAGAAACACGTTTAAAAACATGAAGGCCTTTTTTTTGGTCTGGTCAATCGCATGTAAGTTTAATCAACTACTTGTTTAAGTAACATAAAACACAATTGTTAAGGAACACAAACTTAGTGACTGTTCGATCAACAACTAGCTGTAGATTATTATCTCACCTCTCTCGTTCACCCATCTCTATCAGTTTCTGGTTCATTGTTGCCCTCATTCTGGACTCCCGGTTCATTTTTCTTTGATTAGGGCTTCATAAAAATTAAGCGTCTGACTTTCACAACTCTTGACATTTACTTACACAGCAATAGAGTTAGGGCGTAACAAACGGCAAACTATTTTAAAAATAAATAGCCACGTGTAATTGTCTCTACGCCACACTGACTACTATAACCACTAAATATTATGGAGAAGAATTAAGCACATCAACAAATCGAGGGAGGCTGAGCATTGATATGTTATTTAGTTTTGTTTGTTTATTACCGCTGCATAAAAGCTTCCGTCGGGAAACAACGGGAGGTACGAAGGTTCCCACACCATTTCGAGTGTGCAATTTCCATTTATGCCACAGGGTGGAAGTGTTGGTTAAAGCATTTTAATGACGTCTGAACAAGCGTTAATCTGACTTTCGGTTTATTTTCTTATGTTCACCGTGGTTTGAAGTGAAAATCTACCAATAGCACACGGTGTAACACATTAAGTACTTGGTTTAGTTAGTCAGTTGCGTTTTCACGTACTAGGACTATGGTTTGGTTCTAGGCTGTTATGTTGTACAAAACATGTTTGCCAATTGTTCTCTTAATGACAGAAATTTACTGAAGGAATATATTGAGCCACTTAAGTAGAGCGAGTCAGAACCGTACTAAAAAAAAAAAAAAAAAAGTAGTAATGTGAAAAATAAGGATAAAAACAATTACGCTAAAACTTGAGAAAGTCAGCATTGCATGTGTTTTCATTTAAAAACTGATCTTAGGGTGCATAAATCTGTTAAGTTCAAAAGAAGGTGAATCTGCAATGCAGACTGAACAAAGGTAGATTTATTTAACCTAAACTTGTTTAAAGGTTCAACAAGGAGTCAGTCCAAAAAAAGTGAGGGGCTGAAAAACAATGGCTGAGCAGGCTGTGGCAGAGGTGCTGTTGAACAGGTGGTGACCTCAGAGCTACTGAAAAACTGCCAACAGCTGGTTGATCAGACCAGGTTGAAATGCAGGTGAGTGGAACGCAATCAGTTGAATCAATGGCAGGTGAGTTGTGGAAGCAGGTGTAGCCGATAACGCTGATGACAACTTCATGTTTTGGTACTGCGGGTTGAACTGTATGGAGGCAACCTGCACAGACACAAGAAAGGAATTAAAAAAAAAAAAAAACAACAACTCTGCAATGAAAAGCTTGAATACAGGCCAGGAACCATCATGCATGTTTTTCCCTCATTCAAGTAAAATCTGAGAAGAACCACAAAAAGAAGAGAGCTAAATTTACTAACGAGAACAAACTGACAAAATATTTTTGAAGCAATATAGTTTACCTACACTTTGAAAAAAAATTATCTCTTTCGTGTTTTCTTGTTCCTTGCAGACATTGACACTGAGCTGACAGGAGGGTCACTCTAGAGCAGTATAAAATATCCGCTGTATATACAGACATTTTCTAAGTTCCCATCTAGTACAATCAAACTCTTTTTTGAATCAGTGCTGCAGTCAACCGAGACCTTCTCAACGAGTGCCCAGCAAGTGACATTTGAATGCCGCCGCTGTCATGGCTCACCTTGAGAATAAATCTCGGTTGCACTGATCAATAAGGTAAGACTATTGAGACAGTTGTGTCCTTTTATATTTAAATTCAGCTCCTCATAGGACCTGGAATGGGAAAATGATAGAATCTTGAAAGAGTTATGTTTCTTAAAAATCAAAACATTACCTGTCTAAACCATAGCTGTAAATTTCAAGAAATGAAAGGACCATTTCAAAATTATTATAACTAATTTCAAAACAGACAAATAGAGCAAAATTGTGATGATGTCATGATTTTTTTTAAATGAGGAGAAACAGGTTAGGAAGGTAGATAGGTTTAATTCACCATCCATCTGAAATACTATCAGACCAACAAAGGAGTGACTATAGGTTCAATATTTGTTCTGTATTTTCATAATGATCTTAACTGGAATGCTGAAAAGCCATGCTGGGGTCATTACCATTGTTCTGGACTCGCAAGTGTACTAAGCACAACAACTAATGTAACAACTTAGTTAAAGCATGGGATTGGGCACATAAAATACAAAGTAACAACCAACAGCAGCCATATTCATTAAAGTCTGAACAAAAGAAATGTCACCTAGTAATAATGAATATCAGGTTTAATTCCTAACTAGAATAGTCACGTTTCTGTTTGTGATTATTACATCCAGTTAAGAGTTATAGTTTAAATAAAACTAAAAATGTTTCTCAGAGATGCACATCAGAGACTCTTCCCTAAGTGTTTTTTTTTTTATTACCACTGTTCCAACGCGGATGTGGTTACTTGTCAGTCTCAAATAAAATAGAATAGTGAGGCCAGAGCGAGTGTGACACCCACTGACCAGGAGGTATAAATGCTGTCTATATTACTTCAACTAAAAATCTAATAAAAGATATATTCTAATGATCAAAGATGCCAGACTTACAATGTATGTGTCTCAAATTACACGTTTTTTAAATGTATCTTTATTAACCCATCTGCCATGTCTATCCAAACTGCAGGGTGTAGGTCAGAAACAGAGGATATTAAAGTCTACAGATTCCAGACCGAAGATCAGATAGGAAATAAGTTAATTCCTAGATTTTGAGAAAACCAGACTTTTGATCTGATCAGTCAAAGGAGGGAAGTGGGTATAGAAAACGTATGGACTGGAATACTCAGCCATTCACTAAAAACCCTTTCTTCCCCATTGTAATGCATTGAGGAGCTGCCCATTTGTGCGTGCATGTGTTTAGGTTATCTATCTTTGTGAACAAACCTAAAATCACACTCCAAGCTACTGTTACGCATAATTAAAACTTTCAACATAATTTCTTGGGAACTCCCAAATTCCAAAAGCCAACCCTTCTTTTAAAAATAAGCCGGTGACATGGCCACCACTCCAGTTCTGCACACTTGCTCCTTAATTAATCACTTCTCCTCCTCCATGGTGCTTCACAAGACTAATTGCCTCTGTTTCCTTTGCTTCCCCCCAAATTCTAGCAGGGTCACATTCGACTGCAACTCTCTGCTGCACGGAGAGGCCTGAATGGGGAGAAAACTTGTCTGATTAAATGAATGAGGCTGAGAAGCGAGGGAGCTCCTTCCTTCCTGGAGCCTTGTTCAGAATGAAATTCAGAAACATGCGTGTTCATGTTCAAGTGGGAGACCTTACAGATAACCTCAAGACAGACTGATTGACGCCCCTGCCTGCTCTGGCCAGAGTAATGGCCTTCTATGAGCAAAGGTCTACATGACACAGTCTACGTGAGAAAATGTGTGTGTGAGCGCGCCCGCGTGTGTGTGTGTGGCCTTAATTATCTGCCTCTCCTGACAGCTGCTCGGCAAGACGCATGGAGCGAAAGGTTAGACGAGGAGTTTTATTGCTGCAGCCCATCGTTTCGGCAGCCCAGATGTAATCACAGTTTGTTTATACCTCCATTTAGTGAAGTGGATGTGCTCGAGCAGACATGCCTGAGGGCCGTGAGGGGTGCAACAAGGTGTGTGAAGAAATTCCCACCCACTTTGGGCTTTCCTGACTCCTCTTATCGGCTCCGCTTCGCTCCTCTGCCAAAATTGCCGGTCTTTGCTTATTACCGTGCTTATCTTGCCAGGGCAGCCATAGGCAGGCAGTAGAAAGTTGCAGCGGAGACGTGTTGCGCTCCCAGCAGGGCAGCAATCCACAGGGAGGTTCATTTTACGGGCTTTTTCTATAACTAGGTAACCGTGATCCATGAGGTGATGCAAAATGCTGGTGTTATTTTCCAGACCAGCAGGAGGTCCTTTGCCTTGAAACTGAGGCTGCGGGGTTCGGAGGTGGAGGAAGGTGTTTTGAAAATTACAACACCTTAAGAACAAAGGGTTGATTTTACTCCAGTGAGCACATTAAATTGACTGTATTTTTTGTTTTGTTTTGTTTTTTTTAGTGGCTTTTTTCGTAAAGCTCCACAGCCCCAGCTGCACTCAAAGTCAATTCTTTGTTCTGATATGCTAGTAATAGTTCTGCCACTCTTCATTCCTTGGTTAGCTGTGAAAGGTCTCGCAAGATGCAGCTGAGATAGATACATTAGGGAGTGGGGTGGGGGACCACATGCACTCGCACAATAATAACAGTTTCGCAAATTAGCACGTACATACGAATGCCACGCATTCACGTCAAGAGCGCAGCACAGCAAAAAGTGAGCTGCTGCCTTCCAATGGGAACACGTCTACACGAGGAGGATACTACGAAGAAGGAGGAGGAGGATACTAAAAAGAAGGATCAGGAAGAGGGGAGGAGGAGAATACTACGAAGAAGAAGCAGGAGCAGCCGGCTCTTGTTCTGGGCTACTAGGAAGGAGGAGGATGAGGAGGAGGATACTGCGAAGGCGGAGGATACTAGGAAGAAGGAGGAGGAGGAGGAGTAAGCAGTAATTATATTTTGCAAAGACACGTTTCAAATGTGACGTCAAATAGCCTTTTCTAGGCAGAAGAAGGAGAGGAAAAAGAGTGCCACCGCGGCCCCTTATCTTTTGCGTGTCATGCATTGCTCATATATTCACTTTCCGCTGAGAGATTACCCATCAGCGGCCATTTAAAAGTTTTCAATGAAAAACTTGTCTTCTCCCCGGAATTATGAGCCAATCCCTTTCCTGGCCGCAGAGCCTCCAGTGTCACCCAAGTCGGGATTGAATGATCATTCCCACTCACCATCTGTGTCCTTGTCCACATTCTGCCAAACCGAAAAGGCTTTCGGGAGACGGCCATTTCACGCTGTTCGTGCCTCTCCGCCTCAAGGCCTTTCGAACACGCCTCACTAAAAAGCTGAGAAGATTTGCCGTCAACACTTTTTTTTTTAATGGTGCCGCTAAATTGCCATTGTGGCAGTCGCAGCGTTACAACAACTGCAGCGGCGAGAATCGATGGCTGCGGAGGCCGTCTCAGTACAGTGGACTCCATCAAGGCACCCCTCGGAAGTGATTCCAGCTTTATGGCACGGTACATTATTCTGCTGGAAGCATCCATTAGAAGATGGTCATAAAAGGAAGGACTTGGTCAGCAGTAAGGATGTGGCGTTTAAATGGTATTCAATTGGTAAATGTGTGCCAAGAACATAGCCCTCACACATTTACACATCCAGCATCAGTCTTTAGATGTACTCATCTAAGCAGTAATGGACTTGGGCTTGGTATGTTGATAAACAACCAACATGTACAGAAGTCCCTGACAAGTACCTGAAACTTCCTCTGCTCATACTTCAGAGAAGGGAAAGAAAACACTTGTCATTCCAAAACTGACTGACTACACTGATGCAGCGGCAATTTCACTTCAGGACTTTTCCACTGATGATTGTTTTCATTCTAAATTAATAAAATCTGCTGATCCATGCAAAAACTTTTTCTGTCGACTGTGCCGGCTGCTTGTCAGATCAACCAATCAATTGCCGCACTCGGCTCCCAGTTGAGTATCGCCATGACAAATGTTTCCATACGCTTATCTAAATTCCCAGTTTCTAATTTGTGCATGCATTAAAAATAATCAGATAATGGCCTTTTTTCTTTTATTATTTGTTTCCATTGATCAAATTACCTAAAAAAATGGAAACATCTTCTGCCGAGTACACATCCCACAAACTGTATAGTTTATCATGGCACATTTTCCTATCAGACAGTCTTTGCTCGTCTAATGAGATGCATATTATCCCTGCTAGAATGACATGAAGGCCAACTTAAACTCCGTAGTTTGATTTTCACATTTCTTGATCTCTTCTGTACGCACTCACTCTGGTTTCAGACCAGAACACTGTGACTGCAGCACTCTGGTTTAGTCAGGTTTAAAAATGGAACCCATCCATCATCCTGTACCTGGTATGGAAGGCTGGTCAGCAGTTTCAATGAAGCCCCACGGCATCAGTGATACACTGTTCATGGTGAGTCATCTGGTATACCATACTGCTGTACAAAGTGGACATTCAATGAAGGCTAAGCATATGCTAAATGCTTATCTATACCTGTGATCTTTGTTGCATGGAAACCAATTATATCCTTGGTTGCTGTGCAGATGGGTCGGGCAGGATTTAGACGCTGTGGCGTCTGAATAGAAGGAAGAGTTGAGCAAAGTTGCAGAAGAGCAGGGCGTGAACAACAAAAGGCTCCAAAGCCATGAATCACTTAGGATCCATGAGGACAAATAGGTTGAGTGGGAGAGTGTTGACCTGCTTTTCTGTCAGGCAGCATGTGAGTTGATGACTTGATTAGTGGAGGACCTGGTTGGCTCTGCCCAACTCGAAGCCCTCCAGGCGGGACATACAAAGAGGCACAGGCGGCGGAGAGAGAATTTTGCACACTGCGCAACATGACATGGAACAACTACCACACATCTCATCAGCCTCTGACAAAGGCGGCAAACAACTCTCCCACCCACAGAGCTAAAGTGTGTCGGCGCAAGTTTGCTCGGAAACGGAAGAACAGTCAGGAACCATTGAGAGCAGCATGACGTCAATGTCTTTAGTATTACTAAGATGCAATTTTTGTCTGGATTGGTTGATAAACACAGATGGTCTGTGATGGGCTGCAACCAACTTTTCCCACACAGCTATTTTTGCCAACTTTCATTCAGAAAAATAAAAGGACGCCTCCCGCAGTGCTCGGGGCCATGACCATCACAGGCTCGCCAGCAGTGGTGAATCATAACTTCAAACAGGGTTTCAAAAAAGGATATGGTTCACATAATAACTGTTTTGTTCCCAATAGACATTAGAAATACGATGAATGCTTAAATTGGATTGAAATCTTTTAATTTAACATATTTGTACACAACAATCAATAAAGTCCCTTAAAATTTTGTATTTTAAGGGAAGGTTGGCAACTCTACCAACAGCATATTGTTGTTCAACATACTTTGTCTCTTAGTTGTTGGCCAGTTGCTCTCATCAGTTCTGTTCCTTCTTCCTAGTTCCAACCTTTATCCATCGATCCAGTCATTTTCTTTCACCACATCACCTGCATTCAGGGTGGTAGGTAGCCGACACTAGTTACTGAAAGGCAAAGGGCCCACTGATTGTTAGCGGTTGGTAATTGACTAGAACTAAAGAAGCCTCACTGATGAACGATGAAAGGTCTTCATGTCATCAAAACAGAGACTGGAAGACTGATGACCAGGACGATGGACAACAGGCAGATGTAATTGATCAATTTTTAGGTGGTGGAAGGAAGCCAGAGAACATGAAGGTAACCAACATCGGACTCCACACTGAGGCTTCTGAGCCAGACTTGAATATGAAACCACCTTCTTGCACTTCCCTGTGGCAGATTTTTTTTTCTCATATCTCCAAAAAATCCTGAACAACAATGTTAATGTAATATCCCCTCACGTGTTCCCTGTCTTTCAAAACATTTTTGCTGGCCCATAAACTCATATGACCTCCTCTTCTGTTTTTTCTTATGTTTTCGTCTCTAGTCATTTCCAACGGCGGAAGCATTTTCTCTTGATTTGCAACAGCCGGTCTCTTTTCTTGGTCTCCCATATCCTCTTCTCCATTATTGCATGGAACAGAATCCCAAACACTCAGCAGCTAAATTAAAAAACAAACAAACAAAAAAGCCACTGGACTGCCACAGCTGCTTCTTCACCTTTGATGGCCTGCCTCGCTGAGGAGCTGGAGGGAAGTGGAGAGGAGGAGAAGGTGGCCCGAGCGCCACCATCACTCATTCTTTCCTTCATGTCCATGTTAGTGGGAGCCTAGTGCTCTGTGGGCTCCCTGACTTCATTATCTGGAAGGCCAAGCCGGGCTTGATAAATGGTCCACTTGGTGGGAAACATCTATCACCTTACTCACAATTTAAACGCGCACATTTATGGAGCCTGGATAAACACGACAAATGGACCTGCACGCGCACTGAACTGACAACGGGCGTGCGGCGTACGCGTGTTTCAGTGCAAACGACCTGGCAAAGTTAAAGTGAATAATAATAGGAAAAAAAAACAAAGCCATGTGGTGCTTTGTCACAGTAGTTTTGCCGAGCTGACTGTTTTAGGGGAGATAGACACAGCAATCATGCTGTCAGAGATGAAGAGGCTGAGATGCAATGTCACATCCCAGTGCTCATCATCACGCCGCTGAACTTGAGGGACTAATGATTCACCAGCGGCAGAGAGCAGGAGTGAAAAATAAGAATCAGTCGCATCGCCGATCATCCTTCAAGTGTGCTCGAGCTTTTTCATGTCGGCCGAATGTGCTTAACCAACCAAGAATGCCTCGTATTTCAGTGCCCATCCGCTTTGTCTTTTCAGTGTGTGTGTCCCTTGCTTGGTGTAGAAAAGAGGTTTCGAACGCCAGCTGTATTTCCTCTATAATTATGATAAAATTCATCTGTAATTATGCTGCCGAGCAGGCCAATTTTAAATATCTTGGCAAGGTCAGAAAAAAATCACAAAAAGTGTAATTATAGGGATTTCATGGTCATTTTATTTCTATGGACATCATACAGATGCAGGTGCTTGGTCAGAACTGACCTGGATTAGAATAAGCTTTTTTTTCATTTTATTTTCAAATCAAAGGAAGTAAACAACAACACAGTTCGGTGCTGAAAACCAAAAATACATAGGACAACACATGCTGCTCAGCCAACAAAAGAGAGGTGAATACAACAGATCTGTCCCTCTCAGAACTCTACCAGCGATCCCATTATCAAGTGACACATCATTTCCAAAAGAATACAAAGCAAAAAAAAAAAATATCTACAAACCGGTGGCCATTACTCCATAACCCTCCCTAACCCTTACAAACACCACAGGCAACCATCGCAACACTGCAACCAGCTATCAAACAGAGCTATCTCCTCTGCACAGGATGTGTCCAACGTTTATATTTCTCCTTCTTGATTGCAAACCAGCACCAGGTTCTCCAATTACAGGCTTACCAGTCAGGCTGCTCTCCAGAGCAGGAAGGCAGGTGTCAAAAATGAGATTGTTGCTGGATAGAAGTCATCCCACACTAAACTGGAAAGGAAAATATGGAGAAGAAAGGGATGGCGGGAAAGCAGGGTGTGGGGGCTAATGCATCCATTTATCCATTCATCCGCTTTATAGATCTGAACTTTGGTCAGCTTTTACTTCAATTCAGAGCTCACTGCTTCTCAGTCCTGCCCACAACATCTTTACACCTGCCAACCTTGGATCCATCCAGGCCACATAGACCTTAATGAAAGCACAAGGCAGAGTGCAAAAATGATGTTCTGAACGAAAAGTATGGAGCATTGTACCAATTCACAACATTCATCCTTGGTAACAAGTTTAATGATTGCAGCCTGTTTGTTCAGCAGTTACGACAGCGCCTGCGGGAATTGACTGAGATCAAAACCCAAAGGGCTTAAGGTCAAAATCACTGAATGAAAATACAGGATCATCTAATTACCACATTCAGTATGCATGTTGCTCTCCTGCTTGAGTGAATCAAAACTTTGTTCCCATATTTGTTTGTGGTGTCGTCTGTGGCCCATAATTTTCCATGCTGAATAAAATATACCTCCACATTACCTCCGCTATTTTTTTTAAAGATTTGCACCCTGGATGCAGTTTTGCTGGCTATGTTAATATGCAGCTGGCTTTAAAATAAAAATCATTTTACAGGTACTACCCAGAAAATTAGAATATCCTGAAAAGGTTGTTGTATTTCTGCAATTCAACTTAAAAGGTGAATTTGACATATTGTATAAACGAATAATATGCAAATCAATATATTTGAAATTTTTATTTCTTTGGATTTTGCTAATCAGGTCTTGCAACTTAAAAAAAAAACTCAAATTCAAAAACTCAGAAAATTAGTTTGTGGGTTTGTGGTTTTAATTAACTGAAATTTTTAATCAGCAAAGTTACAACAAGGAACTGCTTGATATATGTCAATTTGTGTGTAATGGCTCAATAAAATTAGTTGCTTTCATCTTTAATGTTAAATTGCCAAAATAATTTTTTTTTTACTTGATATTCTAATTTTTCGGGTTGTACCTGTACTTGCAAGAGGCTCCAGAACAATGGTTGCATGTGGCTCTTGTGAAGGTGGCTGGATCTGACAGATTGGAGTAGCGCCGCTGTTGCTGAACTTCTCCCTCGTGATGTTGGTGAGCAGGTGTACATAATTGGCAAAATTAAGAGAATTAGTCTCAAGCTCAGTTGGGGTTCTTTTATTCTGCTTTACCCCTTTAAAGGGTGAGAAACCACATGTGGTGATTTCTGCTGGCGTAATATTGCACACGATTGCATAATATAAAATGGCTTGTCAGTTTTGTTTTTTGTTTTTTAAAGGAAACCCTGGATGGGCAAGGGATTGTACATGGTGCCTAACTCTATTTTAGCCTGAAAATGAAACATTTTTAAAACATCACTAAAGCAAAAAAAAAAACAAAAAAATGTCCTATTGGCACCACAGGATTTAAGTGTTTACCTTCTAAATATTTCAGTGAACGACATGGCTAATCGGTGACATATAAAGACTATTTACAGAGACATTGCTGCAGGCAGGTCAGTACATGGGAGAAGCTGCTGCAGGGAGGCCAGTGGTGTACAGTTTGACAGCTTGTGTAAGTCAAGATTTCCACAAAGTAATTTGCACACGCACGCTTGAGTCTGTAGGGGACTGTCGGTGCGGCCAGCTGGTGAATTATGACACAAGGCAGCCCCAGGGGACTAACACTTTAGAGACTGTCCTCCCTGGGAGAACAGCAGAAATCAGTCAATGTGATATGTTTACACCAAAGACCTCCCTCACCCACTATTACAAATAATGGGGCAGAGCCACAGGGTGCAGAGGGAGGACACTTGACACTTTTGATGAATTCTAAAACATGCCCATCTTCATTCCTTGATTTTCTTTCTTTGAATTGACCCTAGTAATACTGTTGTGTTTTTAAGCACCCCAACTGCTATGCCTGAAATTGGTAATGCATTCTGATATTTTGTGGTTGGGATGTCGGGTTTTCATGTTCACTCTCAATAACCTTAATTGGAACAAATTGAGGGACTGAAATATCGATCCTATCGATTAATTTCTTTATGACCTGCCCCATCTGGTCCCTGACTGTAGTGTTGCACGCAGTCAGAGTATCAGTGTAAGGTAAGCGTTTTTTATCTGGTCTTTTATGAAAGAATTGCATTTGTAAATCGCATAGATAATGTAGGTAATAGACAATGTAGACACAGATAAAATTCCGAAATGATTCACTGAAAATACACACTTCTATGCACTTTATATGCCTGGTCACATTTCAAGTGATTTAGATGAGTGTACTACTATGCTGGGGAAGAATGTTCTCCAGCCGAGTCCTCATCCTTGCTAACTCTCCAAATTCATTGTTGGAATTGCTTTTGCCAGTCCGTGGTAGGTACTCTCCAGTGGGTAGGCCTTATTACTGGTGATAAAAGATGGTTGATACGGTGTGCAGAGAGCTGACGGTTGCATCCTATGGCCATACTGGTCTGCAATGAAGGGCATTTCACTTCCTTGGTGGGAGCCCAGTCAAGGGAGGAGCTCATCTTGGGGTGGGTCGAACGAACGTTGATGCTGGTTCCGATATTTCACAACATCGAGGAGAGTTGGTCACATCTCTTGACTGAACCAAATCGTAGGCATTTCCAGACAAAATACTTGATGAAAGTGGGTTAGAGTTAGGGTGAAATTTCTACTATTCTACATCCAAATAGAAACAGCGACAGGGCAGCAACAACAAAGTAAAAGTCCAAAGGAGCTGTCAACCTTGAGAACAGAGAGAACATGCAAACTCCACACAGAAAGACCCTGAGTCTAGGAATCAAACGTTCAACCTTCTTGGACAACAGTGCAAATCACTGCGCCACTGTTGCTAATGACCTAAAATAATACATTTGCGGTTTTTATAACATGAAGCCCTTTTTATACGTTCCCTTGCCTTGGATACCTCCGGACAACTTGTACCAAAATTATGAAAGTGCCTGTCAGCCAGGTTACCATGGGAACAAGTGAGTGGATTGCATGGCCATGAATGGAGCACCACCAGATGTTATGCTGTGCAACTCATTGTGCACTTCCTGAAAAGGGGTCAGTGAGTATCTGTCATTATTCACTTTCTCTGAAAAGGTTAATGCACTACCTTAAAAACCCCAGTGCCACCACCAAGCCCGCAGCGCACATAGGAACAGCTCTGGTCGCTTCCTGTACAATTTGTATCTTCATTTTGTGGACCTCTAGTCCGTGACATTTGAAGAGCTGGTCATGTTAATAGACAAAGATGTGGGTTGTTGACGCTCCATTCCATCCACTGCTTTCTCCGTATACTCTAAATGAGGTGTTCATGGCTGTTTATCTTCGAAAAGCCAGCTCATATTCTTTGAATATGCTTTCGCTGGGTAATTAATGTATTGCGGCTGTGCTGTCTCTGCAGCTTCAGCTATAATGAACTGCAGTTGGAATGGTATGACCTTCACAGGAGAAGCAGGTGACTTCAAAGTCTCTTTGAAACACATTTTTCTTCCCTCAGCAGATTCGAGATCTTGTTTGGTTTCAAATTTCATGGAAATTCTGAGTATGAGATTGATTTTCTAAAACAGGTTAAGCACTGGAACGAGGTCCACAAAATTTGGGATCCAGTTATTCTTGTAAATATAAGTGAATGAAAACAATATAATTATGTTTAACTTCCTGAAGTTATTTCTTTATGGTGCTAAAAAAAAAATACTTACTCTTTCCTTACATACCAATTGATTGTGAAAATGATAGAAGCATAATTTTAAGGTTGCCCAAACTTAATTTTCAAGCTATTCTTTAGCTTGTCTGTTAAATAGTGGTTCAATTGGTTTATCTTTGTGTCATATATGGAGTCTTGAGTTTTATTTAAAACAACCAAATCTTTTCAAATGGATTCAGCAAATCTCACTTCTTTCACAACAAAATTCTACTACTTTTAATCAATATGCATGCCTTAATCTTCTTATTTTACTTGTTTGTGTTTTCCATTTGAAAATTTTCATCATAATTCATGCGGTTGGATATGATGTGGCCACTGATGACAGGTAGACAAATAATTTCTCTCATAATAACAATTTCTGTTAAAAGAACGAGAGCAGACAGCTGTGAAGTCAGGTCTCTCTAGGTCTGTCACAACATGGGACTTCAGTATTACACAGTTGTTGAATCCAAATATTGATCACAGCGGCTTCAAAAAGGTTACGATGAAATTAAAGTTGGAAAAGCAGCAGTTTCATAATGAAAACAGGAGTCTGCGCTGAATCTGATTGTAATCTGCAGGATGTCTAGCTTGTACAAAGAAATCATCGAAGGGTCACATGCGAAAAACAAAACAATTTTCCATGCAAAGGAAATAAAGTAAAAAAAAAAAAAGATGAAAAAAATTTTTAATTGATTTGTTACATTTAAGTTTGGAGTAGCCTCTGGACACAGTCACTCCACCCACATGCACATTTGTTATCTGCCCGAAGCAACAGTTTGCCTGTGTATGTCACAATGTGTTTATTAAAAGGAATGAATACTGCCGACCCAGCAGGCACAGCAATTGCTTCTCAATAATGCACGAATTGCTTGTTTATCTTGAATAATTCAGCTGGCTCCATGGCCTCTTCCAGTCAATGATATTGGCTGTAGCCAGCCACATGCTGTGCGTGTTGCTTAACTGGATTTGTGATAGTCAGAGCGTACCTTTTGTTTTCAATGCGAACAAAATATGACAAACACGTTTTGAGGTCGATTACATTTCTTCACACGTCATGGGAAGATGGATTTGGATGGGCAGTAAAATCACAACAAGGGCGCGGGTAATCAGTCTTGTCACTCACAAATGCATTATTGAGCACGTTGCTTCACTGTCTGACTTTCAAATTTGAGCCTGAGGCAGGAAAAAGGTTGTAAAATTACGATTTATGATGTCTATCATAAGTTGGACTTGCCTGTCAAAATACTGGACATGGTGGTTTGGTGAAAGTTATTGATTTGAAAGGGGAAAAAAACTGAACATTCATTTTAGAATCTGCTGACCCACAGACGCAACATTGCGCTATGTCAATCTTAAAAGACTCCCTCTGTGTCCAATTCTGACCTACAAGCTCACACAGGAAACACTACAACCCAAGTGTGACAACAAAAATGAATGAAATGATATCCTGATGTCAAAGAGGTGAGAATGAAGGTGATCTTTGCTGCCTTAGACAACATTACTTTAGGACATTTGGAACTGAGAAGCTCTGTTGATTACTGTTTAATCATGTCTGAAATTTCTTCGTCTTATATTTTGAATTTTACCGGATGCCTTGTACATTTAATTTCCTGCTTATAGCCATAATGAAAACAGTCCCAGGGTATATCTCGGGCAAGGTTCCAAGGCCGTGCTGTGTGGAAGTAATTTGCTGAGGTTGTGGTCTTCATCTGTTTTTGCTGCAACTACGCAGTATGTGGAAACCGGAGGTAAGTGATGGCATTTTACTTTAAATTGAACTAGGGGTTTAAAAGATAACTTAAATGGTATTTTCTAAATAGGTTAGCGTGTTTGTTTGTTTTCCTCTGTTATTTAAACGGGAGCAGGATACGTGGACTCACAAATGGTGCAGAAACGTTTATCTCTATTATTTGATAGCTGGAAGCATGAAGAAGAAAGAAAGGGGACAATTCAAAAAGAGAGAAAATACCAACAACGTGTCAAACATTTGATCTAGTGAGTTTGTCTGAGATGTATTGATTCTTTTCACTTTTGCTCGTCACATTCTATATTTTATTCTATTTATTTACTTTTATTATATTCCTAAATTCTGATATATGCATATTGCCAGCAAAGCTAATCAAAATCCAGGTTCCTTGTTTGTTTGTTTGTTTGTTCAAACGTGAGTAAAACTGATTCTATATTCTGATCTCGTGTCTGCTCTGTCTGCCTGGCTGAGTCGTGTCACTAGACAAATAATAGTAGTTCAAAGTGGTTGAAACAATCTTCATGTCTGAGGTCTCCCACACTTTTAAAATCATTTGAGATTTGAAAACCCACCCAAGCCTTATACCTCATCACAGGGAACGTTCTGGCATCGACTAAACTTGACTGTTTCTAGCCAACGGCTAATACGCTCGTGGTACGTTTGCATGTGTTTGTGCATGTGAGTGGTCATACGTACATTAGCATGCACTCGCACGGGCGTCTCGAGACTCTCCAGTGGCTCTTTTTGCCTGAATTGACACTTGTGCCTCTAACTGGCCATCTGCTTCTTGTTTGATCAGGCTGAAAAGAAGCTTCGATGAGAGGCTGCAAATCAGGTAAAGCGGTAAAGAGAGCAGCCCGTGGTCTTGGGCCTGGGGCACATCTGTGCTGAGAAGAGACGCAGCCTGAGAAAGCTGTGATCCGAATCCTCCGTGGCGGGAGGTGATCATCAGCTCCCATAGCTGGGGCCAAATATTGAGGTGCTTATTGTGCGCATGCATTTAAATGTAACAATCCCAGCTGAAAAATAATCTTCTCGTCTCCATTCTGATTCAACACTGTACGGCCCTTTCGAGGCCGCCTCTGTTTCGATCCATCCGAAGGTGCGCGGCGCCCTGAGCTCCGCTGTCAACAAAGCTCTGGCAGATTAGTCGGTGACGCTAAGTGAAACTGATCAGTTCGCTACCTGCGTGACCTTTTTCACATGATCGTGCCAGACACCGTTAGGCTGCAGGCATATTGACGATGACATTTCGTTCATGAAATGAAAACGTCATCATGGGATATTATGGAGCTGAGTAATGAATAATGCATAACGACATAATGAGGCGCACTTTACAAAATGGCATAGAGATGAACTGAATGGATAAACTCTTTAGCATAATATTCTCCCCTCAATGAATTTCTTTAAAAATGTAATTTTACATCTTTGGGAGCTTTTGTGCAGAGAAGTATGCAGAGGATAGACTGCAGAAGGCATTCAAAACGCTACAGCTATAAAACCCCAGCAACCCCAAAACTTTGAAGTTGACTCGCAGTCAAAAGAATTTTATAAAGAAAGGTCACCACTGCTCTTAAATATTACCAAAGTGTCTCTGTGTGTCGTCAGCTCGAGCTGTGCGTGCAGGCTGTCCAAGTCAAAATCCGTCTGGTTGAGATGCATTGCTAATAAATTATTGATAAAAAAAAAAAAAAAAAAAAAAAGACAGCTTGTGGGTAATACTAAAAGAATCAAAAGGCTATTCTTGTTTTCCATAGATCGACATGGTGCCATGGTGCTGGTGGTGGTGGTTAGCACTGTCTCCTCACAGCATAAAAACTGTGTTTGATTCCCTGGCACATTTCTTTGTGGAGCTTCAGGAAATAGAAAACATTAATTTAAAAATCCACTCTATTCATTATAAATGAGCAAGATATGTCTTCAAACCATGTCGAGCCAGTCTTTGATAATCAAAGGAGTGGTAGTAAACAGTACACTAGTAAAGACCATGTCCATGTGTTCCACCAATACAACAACAGAACACCACTGGGACAAACAACCCACACAAGTGAACTCACTGATGGTTGTGTTTAAAGGAAGCTTATCATGCCATGGAATTTTGTGTGAAGTCTTACGCTTGTGTTGCATTGTCATTTTCTGTTTTATTTTGAAATCCCTACATTCCTAGTGTTTCTAATTACTTTACCTTTCCCTTTGTTCTCTCTCCAGTGCCATTTTCTGTCTTTTCATTATGATCACAGCGACACATTATTTTGTGTCCAGGGTTGAACTGTTTTGTCCCAGCTGGAACTTGTTGCTCCTTTCATGTGTCTCCCAGATGTTTCCAGTGAGGCAATTGGAATCCCACCCTGGCCAGCTGCCCTACACCACTTGAGGACCACTTGTTGGTCTTCCATGGCTGCCTCTTTGTTTGTTTTTTTGGCCACATTTCCAGCCTTGTTTACCAATCAAAACAGCCATATATACATATACATGGCGCTGAGTTTAACTCATGTATGCGGAAGGACCTTTCAGCAGGTGTCTCCACCAATCCTCTGAGTGCTCTGGATTCTTGTCGTCGCAATCACCGGCCCATATTTGCCTTAGTGGAGTGCAGTCACCAGCTTGTATCCAAATGGATGAGTTGCCTGCCATCGGATTAGCCCTCGACGCATCTGCTAGCGCTCGCTCTTTCTGAGGCCCTTATCTCCAGTGGCTACACTTGAAATCTCGCAGCATTCCAGGGTGGCTCAGTCAATTCTGTTTTCTTTCTCTCCTCCCGCTGCCATTACAGCGCTCTGTTTTGTCTCGAATGAGCTTCTTCTCCTCTTCCCTCTGGGAATTGGGTCCTGTTGTGGGGATGCTCTTAGCTTAGCTTTCTAGCTTATTAGTTAGATGAGGAATTGATTTTCTGATCCTGTGTTAAACGAGGCTGGATGGCTTAAGATGGAAGCAATAAAATGAAATGGAGATTTATTATTGAAGAGCAGTGGTTGATTGATGTGGGATTTTCAGACAATGCCAAGGCTGGTGCTTTAGATAACTTTCATCGTGGTGGTGTTATCCTTTTCTCCACGGCACATCCAAAATTAACATATAGCTTTGTCATACATGCTGGGTTTATATGGTTGTAACATGCACCTTCCTTGCAAAATATATACTTGCGCTCCACATTGGTCTTTGGTTTATTTTTGATCCTTTGTGTGCAAATCGTCAAAATGTCACAACTGCACAGAGAGCAGTACCCTTAGTACAACAGCCTCATTTTCTCTGTTTGAACAAATTACAACTCAACTTTTCCAACATAATTTAGTTTTAGGTGAGATTTTGTACCAGTGTATATCAGTATTTTGGTGGTTTTAGCGGTGGTGGCCAGGGGCCGTCTCTGATAAATCAATTAGGTGAACATTTTGGTGCTCCTAATCAAGTTTTGACCATCAAATAACAAAACAACAAATACAGACATAATGGGAACTTGGATGCCGGCACATATTACAAATACAAAAAGAAATGTGCAAATGCAAATAGAATACATATGTGTAATCTGCATACTTATATAAGGGTATTGACTTACAGAAATTAAATAATTTAACATCAAAATGTTGCTATTTTAATTAGGCCTCGATTGTCATAATCCTTAAAAGTGTGTGCAGGGGGTAAAAAAAAAAAAAACACGATAAGGGCAGCGGGCACATTTTTGTAAGCGCTCTTGTCTGAAGCATGACAGCCGATGAGGGAGCATCAATAGACACCGGCGGGTCTGTGCACGGCCTGCCCTCCATTAACATTTTACTCCGCCGTGCACCATTGTGATAAGCCGTCCTCTGCCTGAGCTCGGGTGAAAGAGGCCAACAGCTCATTTGTGGCAAAAATAGCAATCACACGTCACCGTGTGTGCATTAGAGAAACACAGAGCGCAAACAGCTGAAGTACATGAGGCAGTGTCAGTGCTACTTGCATGTGAAATGTTAAAAAGAGATGAATAAAGAGAAAAAGAGAGACACCGGACAGATATCGTCCTGATACAAAAGATGGAAGTGCTGTGTGACGACAAAGGAAAAGCTTTTTGCTGCTTCACTGCCACACGGTGCCTGAGTTTTTTTCCCCGCAAGCGGCGACTGACAAGAGACTTTTACTTTCATGTCTTTGGTATTGAACATCTTTCCTCCCCGGCTGGCCTCATATTGACGACACTCTTTCCATCTACTCAGAGCATTGTGAGCGTGAACACATAACTATCGTGCACGGTCCTCGAGGCAGCAGGGACAAATCCATATTTTGCCTTTTTTCACAGGAAGCCGAGCTCACCGGGACTCGGCTCTGGCTGACATTTCTCCTGTCACGCCATCCAACTCTGAGCCAAACTCGGCCTGAGCAGGCGGCCCTTCTCCAGCTGACTTCCAGCTGAGAGACACAAGCACAGCCTACTAGTGGTGGCCCAGGCATGCCACTGTGTTAGATCGTAAAGGTCCTGCTCGAAAGAACACTCACTTCACCAGGACTTTCTAATAATCAATATGACTGAATTCTCTAGAAATGAGAGAATTTGTGTGTGTCACTTTGTAGAGACAAATATTTTTGTGATGTCAGAAAGGGAACCAAGACCTCTACTCAGGTTCGTGGCAGCAGCTTGTTTGTCTTTCAAATACGTGAATGGTACAACAACGCAACACTTTTTGGAAACTGAAACACCCTTGCTGGAGACTTAGAGCAGAGAGATAGAGTGTTTTTGAATGAATAGATGCTTGATGCAATGCAATGCATGGCCAAAATGAATCCAAGATGGAAAATCAAGTTCTGAAAACGGCTAAGCTTTGAGAACTTTAAGATAGTTTGGGTGGTCATTTTCCATTCATCTTCCACTTACCGTTTTATCAGCTTCCTTTAACAAATGGAAGGGAGCCCTTATAAAAGTCCCTGGTTTGGGAGAGCAACATTTTTGCATTTTATCTGATAATATGCTAAATTCTTAACACTGGTTACTGTTTCTTAAAATTCCTCAGTAACCCAAAACATGAGCAGAGAATGACAGCTTGATTCTGCTTTTTAATATTTCAATGCTGTGTCAACACTGAAATTCCCTTCAGACATAAAACAAGAAATTAAAGAAAAATATTGAATAATGAAAGGAAAAATAAAAGCGTGAATTCCGAGGACTAGAAATGAAAAACTGTCAGGACCCCAGGTGATGACGAAATTGAAGATATCACATCGGCCTGAACTAATGTGACATGAATCACATATACTGTATCTCCACTGGATATATATTTTCAGTATGTGTAACCGTCACATAATAGTACACTAGGAAACAGACAAACGACAGATTAGAAAAACACTGAGGATAAGAATAAAAAAAGAGATTTAGAAAACAACCAAAAAGACCAACTGTCATGCTTATGAAGTTATTGTTATTGTTGATTTGCGCTGCTGGTTCTACTCAAAAAGGGAGCAACAAATGATCTTGACAAGGTTTAAGAAATCTCATCCTTCAATTGTCAAGTAATATAGCTTTATTCTCGAAAATGTGTGTCCCCATATTATTCCTAATTATTTGAAGAGGGTTTTTTCCCTGAGGGTGTTGGTGACATTGATTAAAACAATAGTTTTAGAATTCAAACAATTTAAAACAGATTTATACCTCCTCTTTAGTTTAAAGAGAGGCATTTTTACCATCTAGTTGAGTGAGCACTTAGTTCTCTTGCAGGACATCTTTGAATAGTTGTCTTTTTTCCCGGTCATGTTTGAAGTGTAATGTTGCACCCAAAGCAATTGCAAACTTCTCAAGACCACTTCAAAGATATGAGTCGATGTGGTGGTTCCTTAATGATTCTGGTAATGTGCAAGCATAAATCAAGTCTTGCACAGCAGTAGCAGATGGAAAGCCGTTTATATGCAAACATGTTACTCATTTGTGGAGTTGCTAAAACTTTGTTTGTCATCTGCCACACACTCACAAGAAAACTTTGCGGCAGTGTTAATATGGTGATTTGACAGTTAGTACTGTGTCGACCTTAACAAAGTGATAACAAGATAATGATCCTAAAACACAACCTGCCAACCCTTCATGTAGACGGGCTTAATAGGCAAGCAAATGAAGTCAGACGGTGATTGACATGTCCAGCTGCTTTTTTTTTTCTCCATTGGATACAACACAATAATCTATTGAGCATTGTTCTGTGATGAATTTAATCACATAATCAGGGTCTGCAATCAGACGGACACACTCGCCATCAGTCTCCCTGTGAACAGGGAGCAAGCTCGCCGAGAATCACCTCGCCGGCTGACTAATGACTGCGGGATGACATGAGGAGCCGGAGCCCCGAACAAACTGAGCTTATCGGCAACTTCTCCAGCGGAGCGTTCTAAAAGTCAGTTCACTGCGTCGGAGAGCGGTAATTGATTTCCTGTCCTCCCTCTCTCTCCCTCTCTCTCCCTCACTCTTTCTCTCTCTCTAAACTCCTTCCTCTGCATTTTTGTCCCTGGTACCCGTCTCTCTTTTCTCCCCGTCCTCACCTTTGCTCGTCCGTACGGCGTCGCCTCTCCTCGTTAATCAGCCGTGTAGGCGGCGTGAAGAGCCGGGGACGTGCTAATGCTCTGCGTCAGGAGCGTGTTGTGCCGGCGCTCGCGGTTGCTTTCCGGCCTTTTGAAACTCCTAGCCATCCTACCGGTCCGCCCTTTGGCCACGCACCGGCGGTGTTTAATGAGCCATAAAGGACAAGCGGCCTTTACATGGAGCTTTGCTGTCCATTTACGTCACGGCTGCACACGTTAGCCCACATGCGGGCCTGGGCTCGGCTGCTCATGTCGTCTGCAGACGATGTGATCTTAACCTTGGGCCGCGCGGCCCTGCTAATGCTAAGTGACAGGCTTATCAAAGCGGAAATCAATATTGTGTCAGATGCAATCGATGAAACAGCGACGGGCTGAGATTGAGATTGAGACTGTGACGCGCAGCCGGCGAGAGGAGTCTCGCCCCCCCGCCGTGGAGGAGAGACATTTGCCTAAAATAACTCACCTCAGCCCTCCAGCGCCACTTCAGCCACTGAGGGGGAAGAGGCAGGTGAGGTGAGTGCAACCAGCTTTGGGCATGAAGATTCAGTTGGATGGAAGAGGGGAAACATCAGTCAAGGGTGTCTAGAGAGATTACTCCACTACATGGGCCAAAGTGGTGTGACATGAGTGGCTCAGGTGACTTTTCACACTGTTCGTTGGGGAACGAACACACGTGCACACACATGCACACAAGAAAATCGTTTGAATCAGTTTTATTGGAACAAAATCAACATTTTTTTTTCTTTTCCTCAAACAATGGACACCCTGACAGGGGTCAATACAATGTAACGCTTCAAGCAACTGACTTACCAATTGGTTGCACACAAATGTTGCGCACTGCAGAAAAGTGATCCATTTACCTTTGGGACTGCAATTTTCAACCAGTCAGGTTGATGCTACTTTGTTTTCGAAGATGAGGCTCTTGCCTCAGTAAAAGTGCTGTAAACTATCCTAGCAACACTAAAAATGAAAAAGCTGATTTGAGTAAAAATACATTGTGTTGCTGCATCAGTTGATTCGGATTCTGACCTGATGTGGCTCTTTCAGAAAGAAAAAAATCATGTCAAAAACTCCTTGAAGTGCAAAAAGTACATGAATTTCAGCACACTTAGGTATTGCAAAAAGGCAAAGCACGCAATATAAGTCCAGAATAATAAGTCACAGACATAACAAAGGGAGGAAAATGAAATGTCTGGTGTACAGCAAGTGGACTCGTTCCTCTTCTTCCTCAGGGATTACAGAAGCATGGATGATATTGATAACTGTTTCTGCCTTCTATGCATGCACAGCACAATTTGAGTTATTCTTATCTGAAATAGCCGCAAAAGTTATCTGTCAGGTATTGCTCAGGGAGCACTCTCAAAACTTTTATTGTTAAACTTTGTGGCACCGCATGGCCATTTTCTGTGTGGTCCTTCAATCTGAAAAAGAAGAAGATCAGAACACTGTGAAAGACTGGGGTTTTGGGAACAAATTGCTTCAATTCTCCAACTGCTGTTACAAGAACCCGGGATTAGTACCTTTGGATCTGGCCTTTCACATTCCAGCTTAAACTTCCCAACTATGTGGCACCAAGAAACTTTCTTGTCATAACATGAAATAAATTAACAATGCCTCCCACAGCGCCTTCCTGATACTGAAACAGATCCAGCACAGCTGACAGAATCCCCTCTTGGGAGGCAGGAACAAGGAGGGAAGCAATGGTGCAGTGGCTGGCTCTTTAAATTGAACGGATTGCGTTTCTCCAAGAAAAGTCCTAATTATTTTTTCATAAAGTTTGTCAAATAGGCATGAACGCTCCATTTATCTAACAGTGGACGTCTCCCCCTGAACACTGTCAGAATGTTAAGGCGAGACACTCAAATGAAACCTCAGATGGAAAAACAGAGTGAGAATAACAGCAAGCAATGATCCGTGACATTTATTCCTCTCAAAGGATTTAGAAGGTGTCCGACAGCGCAAATGAGAGAGGAACAAAAATCAGAATGGGTGAAGGAGGAGTCATCTGAGTGTGGTTGGCACAGCCGAACCAAGTTGCAACTAAAAACTGAGAATTCGTCTGGAGCCTTTGCGTTTCTCTTTCGTTTCAGGATCAGCGCTAATTGATGCAAATAACTCTGCTGATACATGCAGATAACTGGGGTTACATTGGTTTCTGCTATGCTAAGTATACAGTATTATGATTCAGTCCCTAAAGCCATATGCAAGAGAATCCTTTGGCGAAAGTGGATCGTTCCGAGAAGGACGCAAGATGTAGCTGGAGCGCAGCTCAGATATCCAGCCCGAAAAATTTTAATAGGTGTCTGATGAATTGTTGAGAAACTTATTTTAGATCTATGCATGTTTAATACTATCAACAGATTCTATACTGCTGGCTGTTTAGATCCTGGAGTTGCAAAACTTATCTTGTCTGTGTGTTTCTCTGCTAATTTGGGTCATGGCTGTATACTATAAACTCACGATTGTGCAATTTCTCCACCGGAACACATTGTTAGGATAACTGACGTGCCTCCGTCACCCTGGTGATCATACAGGACCATTAAATAAGAAATTACCCCTTTGAAGAATGAAACTGAAAGAGCAACACAAAAAGCTGCCTGTGCCAACTCACCGAGAGGCGCCTAAATCGGTCCTGGCGCCTGGCACTTGTGCTCTTTTTCACTCATCCTTGGTTAATTATCCCCTAAATGGAACTAAAAAGAAAAAGAAAAAAGGTCATTTATGCGAAATAAAAAGGAATAATACATAAAATGGCAGGGCATGACATGTTATTTTCATAAGCCAATACAAAACATCTCTCTTCATTTGGCCCGTCTTCAATACATGAATGTCATTAAGAAAAAATAGCGGCAATTATTTCAACGTCACAAAGAAACGTTGCATAAAGCGTCTTTTATGAAATCTTTTATTAATTCAGGCTGTGTTACATGTGACGTCTGTGGTTGGAAAATAATAAACCTGACCGACCTATGAGGATGCTATATCCAAGGCTTTATGTAAAGACCTCGGGTAATGAAACAGCGATTCGTTTCATTTCACCGACGTCACCGAAAACCTAGACCTGGCCGATCAAAGGTGGCCCCACTCAAGCTGCAATGCCGACACTCACCTCCAGGGCTGCCTGCCACCAGAGATGTCATAAACAAGAGAGTAGCTGCGTTGGCGCTATAGGAGCACATCATCAGCGCTGCTGCTGCTGCTGCTGCTGCTGCTGCTGCTGCTGGAGCGACAACAGCAGAGAGAAATCGTTCAAAACATGATGCATCACTTTGCTGTGAAAAATGCTGAGCCTATTTATTTTTTTAATACACATTGAAAGATGCGCACAGAGCCTGTTCCGGTCACTGACGTCTTTGTCATGTAGCTGCACGCCAGCCACAGCTACATGGAAATGAAATATGTATGCAGGGTGGGATGTCTTGATATACTGTACAGCGCTGTGGACTTTAATAGCCGTTCCCCCATTAAATTGACATTTATGCTGTTGTGTCATGTATTGATTAATTAAAAAGCGCTGTTTCCTCATCTGTCCTACACGTACGCTTGTCGCTTTCATCTGTTGCCGCCACTGTTTCGTTCAGTTTCCCCTTATTGTGGTGAATGGTGAAATCCGCACTAAACATTTAAGTTATGTAGTTTGTAAACATCATTTATTCGCTTTGCGTCTATTGTCGCACGGTCCAAAACGTGCATTAAAATAGCTGGAGAAGACACTTAAAATTCAGTTTTGCTCACATAACAGGAATTATATTTCTTATTGAGAAAAAATATCTCTCTATATATTTTTTTTTTAAATGGTATGCCACTGAATGGAAAATTGTATGATAATGCAAGATTTTAGCAGAACTCACGTATTGTTTGATTCTTAATGTCACAATGGCAGCTTAATAAATTCAACATTCTCCAACTTGGGAAGTTGTGTTCCCAAAAACTTTGACTGAGGTGCAGCTCTGAAGTAGACCATGTAGTTGTGTTGTTATGTAAATCATTCATCACTGTGGGGGTTTGGAGAAAACTGATGTTAACACTGTTGGGAGGCGAGAATAGCCTACTTTATGTGGGAAATTTGCTGACAAAGAAAGAATGATAGATGAGCAGCCCATGCATAAGACAATTCTCCATTTAGCTGAAACTGCTAAGCGTAGCAGTTAAAGCAGCTGTTGGTCAACTGAGACTCATCTGCAAGCCCACAAATCAATTATCATTGGAAAAAAAACTGCAAATTTAGCTGACAAGATTGTATCCATTGGAACAGACCTATTAAAACGTTGTCGCCCTGAGAGTGGACTGATAATCAATAAACCGTTCTATTGGAAGATTTCTAATCTAAAGGTTTATGAAATAATGGACGAGGATTCCCCAGAGGTCAGTCAGCCATGGAGAGGTGCCTGTCCCTCACTTTGCATCCTTTATCTATTTTGCTATGAGGGCTGGGACCACACTTTGAAAGGCTAAAACTTAAACGTTAACACAAATCTTTCATTAGTCAATCACATGGCAGCTACCCAGTGCATGTAGTAGTAGTAGTAGTGAAGACAATATGCTGAAGTTCAACGAGAGCTTCAGAATCGTGAAGAAAGAGGACTTAAGTGACTTTGAACGTGGCCCTGGTTGTTGGTGGGGATCAGTCTTCTGGTATTTTCACGCTGATACAACCATCTCTAGGGTTTACAGAGCGTGTTCTAACATCCAGTGAGTGGCAGTGGAGGAAAATGTCTTGTTGATATCAGGGGTCAGAGGTCAGAGAGGCAACAGGAACTCAAGTAACCACTGGTTACAACCAAGGCAGAATATTGTCTCACAACAACTCCAACAATGAAGAAAGAACTTGGCAGCTAGGTGTACCTCACAGCATGGCTGGTTAGTGTATGTAGTGTAATGCAGCAGATGCTTGACTGAAATCACCAACTCTGCAGCAGCAGAGATTAACTCAGCTGCCCCGAGAGAGCTCGGCGACTGAGCTCCCCATGACGATGCCACCAGGGATTGGATTTCAGGTCAAGCGCACAACAAGTTTGTCACTATTGTTAGTTTTACTGTGAATGAGATGACAGCACTCGTACTCGCAGGCGTCCACACAATTACCTGTCAGGTCATCGTATGATTGCGAGGAACCCTGTCAGGAGAGTGTTGCGAGAACGTCAGGAGAGGTCTGCAGGGGATTGTCCGGGTCCAAACCTGAGCTCGGCTCAACTCTCTGACCTTTAATGGAGCTGCTTTTTTGATAGTGAAATTGCCAACCTTAAGGCTGAGCCCTTTTCCCAGGACAACATGTCGTCTTAAACTGCAGCGAATGGAGGTGACCACCACCACCCCCAAACTGCAGCTGCACAGTTCTCAACGGTGCTGATCATATTTTCTGAATGTGTTTTTATAGATTAAGTTTGATGTTGCTTGTAGGCGTTTGTGATTATGCAGAGTTTACAATTCTGGAACAGAAAAAGCAATTGGCCATGAGTCGATAAAAGGATAAGATGAGAACTGGAGCGTAAATTGATGGAGTCTCAGAATGTTTCAGCTCAAACCAATTATTTGAGAAATATCCCACGGCACACTGCGGAGCTGAGCACAAGAACATTCAAAGGCAAACTCTCCTCTGCATGAGCTGAGTTTCAAATATTAGCTGAAAAAAATAGAACAAATAAACTGCCCGTGCCGTTGCTTTGTTTGCTGCAGGGTTTGAATAAACAAGCTGCACAAACAGTCCAGTGATCACTTTGTGTTGGAGCTTCAACACAAAAGTATACTTGACTTCCTGGCTTGAACTCCCCCAACAACGTCATTGCTCTCTGTGTCTAATTCTTTTTTTTGTATTATTACAATTTTTTGATATTTCTATTGTTTGAATTCCATCTAGTTTAAATGTGACTTCCTCAAGACTTTACAACCTATATTTAGCTTGATTGCTACTAACCGTATTGTGACAGAAATATAGATATAACTGTGATACAGATAACATAAAAATACTATTTAGATCTTTTTTTTTCTTTTTCTAAAAAAAAAAAAAAAATAGACTAAAACTGAAATACCACGCTGTATGATTGCTCCCAAACCAACTCGGGTCAAAGTGTAAAATATGTTAAAACAAAAACAGCTCAACTTTCAAGGTTCTCTAGGGTTCAGATGAAGTGTACAAAGTATGTTCAGCGCATCACAGATGAAGCGCTTTGGCCACGTCCTTGGGTCTCCTTGTCAGAACTTGTGTCAGCCGGCGCAAACTAGTTTACTGGAGCTGACGCGGCTGTGAATCAGAGAGAGAATCAGTCTTGAGGTGTGGCAGAGGTCAGCGTAGGAAGAAAAGGAAAAACCTGTTCAAAGGTGTCAAAAAGTGTCAAGCAAACTGTTTTCGTCACAATCCCCTTTCGAGTCTTCTTTAAATGTACGAGCAGTAGGCTGTTTTTGGGCGTGATGCCACTTCTGTACACTTTCCTCAGGCACAAAACACGACACAGGGAGACTTTCCACCGAAGAAGCCGTCGAAAAAGCTTTTGAGACGACGATGTTTTGCAATTTTTTAATCAATGTAATTGAGACCCCAACAAGAGTTGTTCTTTTTTCAGCAAGTCGAAGAAAAACAAAAATTCTCCTGGCCGACTCAGATGAGGCCCCTGCCTGTGGCCAACACTGTCAAACTTGCCTTGTGTGGCCTTGTTGATGTAATGTTTCAGAAAATTTATGCAACTACGTTATGTAATGTAAATAAATTGTGTAACAGAACAAATGAGTTGCTTTTCTTCTGTATTGCTGTCCGATGTTTGCCTGTTTCTTTGCCTGCTCTTTGATTCGTATCTGAGAGATTGCGCGACAACACAGGCTTCATGGGGCAAACACATCTGATCAGGGCTGTTTGTTCATTTGATTTACTGTTAGTTGATTTAGTTCATATTTTGTATGTATATATTTATATTTAGAAAGCATGTTATAACACAGTTGTTATGCTATTATTGGATTTGTTTGCACATGTATTTTGTGTTTATTGATCGTGTATTCATACTTTATAAACAATTGCTTCTGATAAGGGTAAGCCCAACTTACAGACAACCACATTTAAAAGAAGAAAAAAAAAAACAGTGTGATGGACAGTCAAAACTCAAATTGTCTCCGGAAGCTTTGGTTTCTCCGGTAGTGAATTCCAAACAGCGGAAAAAAGCAAGGCTCTTTGCAGATATGAACATAAACAACCAAATGGAGCTACCTTAAGCAGAGTTGAGTAGATAAAACTCTGCCAGTGCATATTTCTGCAACCGGTGACATGCACACAGTCTCCAGGCCACAGCTATTCATAACACATCAAAAGGTTGCGTAATAAAACAGTTCTTGGACTTTCATGACTTATATACATAAAGGGATTTTTCCTATTCATTTATATCTATTCAAATAAATCTTCAATATTAAACAAGCTAATGACAAAGTACAGCAATACTTGTCGATATCCCTTTGGTTGATGATGAGGAGACCAGCGGACTATTTGAGGGGATGGCTCCAGTTGCTTGGCAACATTTCCTTCATGTGTCAGGAGGAGAAAGGCAGGGCCATGGTCAGCTCGAGCTCCTGTCTGACAGGAAGAGAGCTGGGACTAAAAAAGGGCGCATGCACACACACACACACACACACACACACACAGAGAGAGAGAGAGAGAGATGCGTCCATCATATTTCTCTTCTCCGTGCATCTTAGGGTTTATTTCTGCCCCCGAGCTCGCATGCTAGTCTGGTCATCCCGACGTCAAAGACAAACTCATGCTTATGTCACTCGTAATAGTCCCCCCATGGCTCTTATATTGATTAGATGTCACGAGAAAAAAAAATATTAATCGACTGTTGTGATGGAAAATCTTGTCCCAATCACGCACTCCTAATTTACAGCCACACCGCTGGCCTCAATTAACTCCAAGTACCCATAGACCTCTGCTCCTGGTGGGAGCAGGTCTGTGGTGTTTGAACCCGATGACCTGGGAGCGAAGCTTCCAGCGCTCAAGGCACGTACACGTAAAACTTTTCACACTTCTAGAAGAGATCAAGGACAGTAGTTGAGGAGGCCTAAGGCACTCCCTGTACATTTAAAAATGCCAGTTCTGATTTTAGTGAAGGACTCACACTCGTCTTTGGTGAAACCTCTTACCCAATCAGTGCCCTGCTCTGTGCTTACGTCACCATTTGGTCCCTGCGCAGTCTGCTTGGAACGCCAAGGGGAGATGAGACCAAAACGGTAACGATTGCAACCATGTGGCACCAGCAGAATTTGCAAAACAGCTTTAATAGCAATAATTCTTGTCGCCGACTTGACACATCTCTGATTAGCTTTGAATTGTTTTCAGCTGTTTGATGGAGCAACGCCTCGAGGAAACAGCCTCTTAGCTGTTCACACATCAGCTGGCACAAATGATTGAAAAATGCCACGGCCCTCACTTAAATGAGATTTTGTCCAATTGGTCCCCTAAATTAATAAGCTTTAGCTCCAGTGTCTCTAATAGATGATCACCATGTTATTCTGTGGCTTATTAAAATGGCAAAATAGCGGATTTTGTTTTAAGAGTGCCGCAAAGGTCCCCTGGCTTCCACCAGGCCATTACGACACTCCTTGTGCTGTTGACGCTCAAAATATGATCAAGTGTAAAAGATTGGTTCGTGGGCACTTAGTTTATTGTGCACATATGCAATTATTTATGTCGTGACAAACTGCTGACAAACTGCCGTCATCGCAATCAGCCCGTCACGGGGAAGCTCCCATTAGAGTAGGGAAAGTTACAATTAGAGGTGGGAATCTCGACAGGAAATCAGCCAGAGTTATGAAAAGAAGAGTTGGCAGGCTGGCTGATCGCTTCCATTAGCAGGATATCAGTTGTTTGGCTCCTTGACAGCACTCAACACACAGTCGGCTCGCAGAGCCACCTTGGAATAGCAAGCACTGTGGACGAACATCTTCCTGAGTTCAAACTGGGCCCCTTCATTAAGGTCAGGATTCCTCAACCCATCTAGTTGACAGGCAAGGAGCACCGCATTACAATTGGTGGATTTTCACTGCAGTCTGTTAATGACAATGTGGTGCAGTGCCACAAATGGTCAGAGCCAGCTCCCCCTCCAGTCGCATCGACCGCTGACATGTTCCATAAAGGCTGTGCTCCCGGGAGACACGTCCTGCGGAGTCTCAGAAACAAGCTGAGATTACATGCCTTCTTTCATGCCAAGTTTTTTTTGCTTTGTTTTGTTTTTCCTTTGTGCTTACAAGTTGAAAGGCTAGTGCGGTTAGGACATTAAATCCTACATAGCTGAATTCACCCCTTAGTTGTCTATTTCATACCTCAGCTAGCTTTGGAATTAGAAGTGTTTGGCATCAGCCGTCTATTGACCATCACTCAAGACTTACTGCGCCTTTAAAACAGAGGCACGCTGCGCAGGAACTTACTGCGACTGGCACTGCAAGATACATTCGCACCAAGTGGCTCTCATTATAATTCAAGGTAAAAGCTTTCCCCTCCACTTTAGCGTGTATATATCTATAGATATACATATATCAATTTTGGCTCTGTGAAGAGGGTTCAAAGTAGCTGCACTCCATCAGAAAAGGTCCATAAAGCTGTAAATTAAGGCTCTGGAGATGCACTCCAGATTGAAGCTGATGTAAAAAGGAATTTAATTTAGTGTTGTTTGAAACACTCAACTCTGATCATTGTGTGTTAATTTGTTTTAAAGAAATTGTTTCACTTTATGGTGGGCGGTCTTTTTTGTACAGTTTTTATTGTGAATGCATTGTTATTATTGCTGCATTAACACATTTAAACTAATGTGCCACAATCCAACTGACCGTTTAACAGCCCTAACAGACAGCAAAATATTACTTGATCAGCTCCACAGTTGAATGGGGCTGATTAAAGTTGTTGTTTTTCTTTTGTTATTAATGTGGAGAGGTGTGTCTAATACTTTACCAGTATAAATATACTATATATACGTACCTTTAATTATAGGGGTACTTTTGCATCAACTATGTTGCTTTTTATCCATCCCTGCATCTTTTTATATCCTCCACAGCCTGTTTTACACAGAGCCTTGAGGTGGTGTCTCTCCGACAGCCAATCACCAGCCAATGCTGGCTGGAGTTCCGCAAGTGCACATTCGACAAGACACCAGTTCAAGACAGGGCTGACAAATTATGATCGGCACGTTCACACCTATTGGTAATTAGGAGAGACCAAATGACCCAATCTGCAGGCGATGGAACCCAGACGGCCTCGAGGTGGTAAACAACAGTTGATTTACAGCAGAGGCGAAGTCTACGGCCACTGTCCATCTTTATTTACTCAAGCGGTGTTACGGGGTTTCTCTGTAATTCCACGAGGTTTCTCTTCCTTTCAGCTCTGGCAAATTTAACAGACATTCCAGTTTGTGGATTGGGGAAAAAAGCGCCAGCAATCACTCCACGCCGTCCCGCGATCAGCCGGCGTGTCGCTCGCACTGGTTTTAGAAAATGTCTTTTAACCTCCTGCCCTCTGCTCCGTATCACGTAATGTATTACGTAGACCGTATATTGGACCGCATTATCTCTTTATGGGCCCATTAGGCAGCACCCCTTCCCACAGTAGCATATCACACATTTACGGGAAATTATTAACAGGCACATCAGTGGATGGTCATTGCTAAGTGGATTATTCATTGCTTGGGCTCATACTTTTTTGTGACTATCAGTGTCTTTCATCATTTATATTCATTGTCCCATTAAGATGGCATAATATTGTCTCGCCAACCTGGTCCCTATCAAGCAGATTTGGTTATGTTATGGGTTTTTATTGTTGTTGTACATTATTTAAAGATTAAAACATTTCATGTTGCTAACCACTGCGCCACTTAGCGCTGCCGCCTCACAGCAAGAAGGTTGTGGGTTCGATTCTGGGCCTGGGGCCTTTCTGTGTGGAGTTTGCATGTTCTCCCTGCGTCTGTGTGGGTTCTCTCCGGGTTCTCCGGCTTCCTCCCACAGTCCAAAAACATGCATGTGAGGTCAATTGAACACTCTAAATTGTCCTTAGGTGTGCATGTGAGTGTGAATGGTTGTTTGTCTCTATGTGGCCCTGTGATGAACTGGCGACTTGTCCAGGGTGTCACCCTGCCTTCGCCCTAAGACAGATAGGATAGATAGGATAGACTCCTGCAGACCCTCGTGACCCTGAGCTCGGAAAGAAGTGGGTATGGAAAATGAATGAATGAATAAATGTTGCCTTTCATGAGGCGCCATGTATACCTGCAAAAGTCCTCTCTACTGACTATATTAATATTGATAATGCAAATGATAAAGCTGTAATG
The DNA here is from genome assembly GCA_009823395.1 of Thamnaconus septentrionalis. Lineage (NCBI taxonomy): Eukaryota > Metazoa > Chordata > Actinopteri > Tetraodontiformes > Monacanthidae > Thamnaconus > Thamnaconus septentrionalis. Next base: position 13,317,564 of record CM020511.1, read on the forward strand.
TTTGTTCTTCTTTCACTTCTATGGCTGCGTGGACGGTGTCAATGAAATTGAGATCTGACAATCTCAAATATTATGAATGTGAATTTGAGTGTTTTATCATAGTGTATTCAACTGTGAATGCGTTCATTTCTTTTCCTTTCTTTTGATTTTAAGTTCTACAGCATGAATGGTGCGCTATTCTACTCCATTCACTGCTATACATGTCAAGATGGATAAAAAACCATGTATACAATGAAGGTGTATGGAGACATTTGAACAGAAAATCAGTTCTATTGATTTTATCATGAAATGACACCATCTGTCCAACAGTAGCCATTTAATTTCACAAATAGCTCTCCAGATCAATACGACAAGTCAATGCAAGAACTAGTAACCATTAAAATGTCGATGATCCGTTTAACGATGCGCTTTTTACTCTGATGGTAATCAATAGTTGAGGGCAACACTGAGCTCAGTAACAGCTGTTACGCTTTTCTCTTACATAAGACTATGAGTGGGAGAGGATCTCCCACAGGAAGGCCTACAGTATGATAGAATGAAGACAGTGCGAATAAAGACATTAAATTAAACTGTATGTAGACATCTGATGCCTGCAACAGGAAACTGATAAACTGGTAAAGTAGAGGTCAATAGAAATGGAACACTGACAATTTGAAGAATGATTTTATAGAATCTATGGAACACCTGCTTGGAACCTTCTCCATTTAAATAGGCTCAAAGGGTGCACAAGATTTGGGAGAGTGAGAAAGCAGCAAAGCTATTGTACAAAATCAATTTTATGTTCAGCATCAGAGTCTAGAATTCGAAGTATTTATGTAAGTCAGTAAGTTATGATGAAGATGATGTAGGAAGGTGTTTCACCATTCATGTGAGAGTCTCTCACACACACGCAGCACTTTTCAATCATGATAGTTCACCTTTGGAGGAATGTTTGTGATTACTAGGTCAAGCGTTGTTATACTCGGATCACTTGTGCACTTTCACAGCTTGAACGCAGCTCTGCATTTCACATGAATTTTATGGCACTCAACAATTCATGCAAGGGTTAGTGCGAGCGGAACCGGGAGACTCAACGTATAGAGCGGCATGTTCAGCTCAGCACTTTATTGAAAACACTGAGTCATGTGAGGTTCAAAGTGGCACAAGACACTGGAAATGCTCTGGAAACAGAGAGACGTGGTGCACAGGAAGTGGCGAGGAAAGAAAAAGACTCGTTATGAGACAGCATAATAACATGACAAGAACACGGACAATGCCTTCACCCCTAATGTCAGTTAATTAAAGCATCTATTTAAAGTTTACATACGTCACTACTAATGCAATCAGATATCAATATAATAAAATTTTCAGATTTTTTGTTTGTGTGTGTAAATGGTATTGATTGATGTCAGTGTTAAAATTATTCTCCATAGTCTGCTCTCTTCATTTCATACTATATCCAGTTGTTGTGTCTTATGGTAAGGTTTTTGTCCAATTGTATTCAGTTTGCTTGTGGTGACACGAACTATGAAATTTGCCACCGGCCTTCAGATTCAAGCTCACATAGGTGGACTTGTTAAAACTTTGTTGACTAATCTCTTAAAATTGCCTTTTATTTTGGTGTTTTGGAAGGATCTCCTACTAATTTCCTTCTGTTAATAGTGAATGTGAGCTTTTTGATTTTAAAAGCTCTGGAAAAGTGCTTTCATATTGAGTGTTAATTTAGGTAGGATTAAGGAGCAGGTCACTGAAGACGCATAGGAGTGAAACGCACAGCCCGTCACTCTCCTGTGACTGTTTCATTTGTTTTTGGATTATATGTACAGTGACAATAAAGGCTGAGTCCAGTTCCAACTACACAATTAAGAAGCACAAGACTTTCAATTTAGGACAGTGAGGCGACATGGAACTGGAATCTCATAGGATTAAAATGCAAAGGCACGAAACACAGCGTAACAACCCGCAGAGCTGAACACGCACCACCGTTTTCTCATCCCGGTCCTGTCAGTCATTGTTCATAACCCACTGCCGCAGTCGGGGGAATAGAATGTGCCACTTGACACAGAGAACGGAGGTCAGACGCCGCGAGTAAAAATTTTATGACAAATAATGATCCGTCTGCATGCACATGTGAGTGAGAGAGTGCACTGCGCAGGTTGCTGGTGAGGAATGGAAGGCAGCTGGGAAGGTGAGCGCAATAAATCTGAGAGCGGGGATGATGATGTGGGAGGAAACTGAACTGGTGGAGTGTTGGGACTACGTGGAGAAGATGGAAGTCTGGAGTGTCCTGTGGATTCTGCTGGAAAATGAAGTCCTGCACATGTCTGAACTGTCAAAGGAGCAACATGAAGTTTGTCAGACACAAAAATACAAACACAAATACTGATAAACATTGAAGGAACACAAATGTTGCAAGTGTCTCATTTCTGCTGTGAGAAAACACGTACACAGGTAGAGATGGTTTATTTTAATCCATTCATTAATATGTCAATACAATAATACAACAAGAGAAAGAAAAAAAAAAAAAAACTTGCACATATCAGCAAAAACTACACTAAAGTGTTCCTGCACTTGTTAAACACATCTTGATTGATTTCCATCCTCTCATAATGATCGCAGAGAGTTCAAGATCATTATTTTTTATAAAACTGATTATGATGGAGTTCAATACAGAAATAAGACATAGTGACCCTAAACTTTTGAATGGTACTGCATAGGTGAGGAGAGTTCATGTTTTCTGAAGTTCTGAGCATCGATCATATGAGGGTGGTCAATAAAACAGCCCATTCAGTCTTTATCTGTTTGCCTTTTCAACCCTGAAGTTTGCATATTTCGGTTTATTTAAACAGGCCATTCATCTCATTAATAAGATGTGACATATCTTTGCTTCCCCTTTCACAGAAAGGGGAAGTAAGATTTCAGCCTTTTCCTTTTTTGACCGGTCAATTCCTTATGACAAAATGGACATTTAAAGACAGAGTGCAGGACACAGGTGTAAGGCGGTTGTAGCCTTTGGTTTTACGCCTGCACACATGGGTTTTGTGGATGAACGCCGTAGAAACGAACAAATTGAAATTCTACGCTTCAGACAAGTGCCACTTGATCTGCTTCATATGTAAACCAGCATGCAGGAAAAGGATCAGGGGTTTGGGGCAAAAAGGAAATAAATAAAGCTTGAAAATGATATTTTTAGTGTATTTAATTTCTCCGGAGATGATGTCATTCAGCTTTGAAGAGTAAAGAACACATTTGGTTTTCTCCATGTCTCATTTATGATTCGGTGAACAGGTAATTGCTGACAGAGTAATTCACCGAACATGAAAATGGACAACAAAAAGACAATAATTCACTGTCAGTGAGGGTTGTTGGAATCTGAGTTGCTCGCCGTCAAAGTATTATTCTTTTCAAATGCAAATGTCAATGTTTTCTGTTGACGGGAGAAACATAGCTCCTCCTCGGCAGCGTATGAAATGTACAGTACTCCAAATATAATAGGGCTGTGGAGTAGGCAGTGGTTCAGAGCTCGAGTCTTAATACTGGTGCAGCTGCCCTTGGTTGAGCCTTTTATTCCAGTGTCTCCTCCTCCTCAGCCACTTCAGGTCGGTCCATTGTCTTGTGTTCCCCTGTCAGATCTTCTTCACTTTGTCAAATCATTCAGACTCGTCCTCGGATGTAAATCCGAAGCACAACAGCTGTTGCCTCAGCATCTCAAAGCGCCTCTTTCCCACTCAGCTTTGTACAACACCTTTGAGTTAGATAACCGTTGAGTCTTTACCCGCTGGGAAGTCTAAATCAGCTATCTCTCAAAGTGATTAGTCTTCTATACCAGCGCACAATGCAACTTATGGGTCTTTAGCTAAAATGTTGAGGAAAATAGATAGAGAAAAAAAAGCCTCTTCCGAGTGGGGAAAATAAACTTTTCTGAGCAGCAGTATATCTTCTTGATTAGTTTGTTAAATCTAAAATAATCAAAGGTGATTATTTTATATCCAACTCACCTCTAATGAACAACTTATAAATATGGATGTAGAGAATTAGAGGTGGGAAAAGTAAAGTTAAATTCTGACTTTCAGCAGAACACTATTTTATTTAGATAGCATAATGGCTGGAAGGGTCAGTAAATATGGCCAAAGTGGCGTAAAAAGCAGTACGTTTTGAAAGCAGATGAGGATTGGTCAGCCGCTGCCCCAGCTGTTCACAGTTGGTTGACTGGTTGATCAGCAGGTACGACCCAGGATCTTTAAAACACACTTTGACTGAGTCATTCCAGTAACTTTAGGTATAATATGGGTTTCATTGAGGGTGCGATGAGTCCATCGTTGCACACTCAATTTTTTTTGTACCTCTGTACAAACAGCACACAGCAATTTTCAAATGCTTATCAGCGTATACTCTAAGATATAAAAAGTAATTTTTACGATTTTTTTTTTTTTTATTGACTTCAATACCTGGGAAATTTCCAGACCCCATCACTTGAGGGATCAAACCCACAACCTCCCATGCTACCTTAAAGCACTGAGTTGGTATTATATTAGCAAGAGAAGTGTAAGACATTCAGGTCATAGATTTCTGTCTTCCAGTTGCGTTCATCGCCTTTGAAGAAATGAAAAAACATCAATGTAATGGATGTGAGCTTTAGCTATTAAATGCTTTAGAGGACCAAAGGGAGACAGAAAATCATTTGGCCAATTAAGCCAGGTTGGGAACATGATTTCCTCCTTTTTGGAGTCTTCCAACATGCCAGCAGGACAGTTTTTTCTGCCTGTGTGTGAAGGGTAGATGTCTAAAGGAAAATTTGAAATTTTGAAGAGTTTTAATTTAGGATGGGTTTCTTCATTATGCTTCTTATCAGGCAGGTTAATTAAAATCAAAAGATCTATTTTACAAGCAAGGCCTGGAAAAAAAGCAGCAAGAAACAACCTTTTGTTTAAACTATTCAGCGCTGGCTCGTGCACTCAGGACATCTGACTGCAGTTTAGTGCAGTCTCTTATCTCTCTTCCTGTTTTGCACAAAACATTGTTGCACTCGTGTTGGTTCAAAATGAAGACCCTTCTCTTTGTTTACCTGCTGCCATAGTGACTCATTTTTATCAAATGCTTATTTGTTGCACAGGCTTAAAAAACAATGGGTATTTCACACTTGACACAACTAAATCCTACCATCTTCTTCTGAACTATCTCAGTTTTAGACAGAAGAATTTCTAGCTGTATTCAAAAACATCCACACAACCTTACTGATGACAAATGTTCTATGTTGTGCAAATAAAAACATAAGCACGGTATGCGCAAAACGTGTCATAATGATGAAAACATAAATGCAATGGCGCAACAGTGTATATCAATATTACATCCATGACTTTTTTTTCCTGCTACCAGCTGTGTCACATAGGGAATTTTTGAATTTTCATTCTTATACTAATAGTGTAATTATTCCTCAACTCATATTATGTTTTACTTTTATATCCAATTTTCTCTTTCAAGTTCTGAAACTTGCTGAGCCCGGCCTCTAGTGCTGTAGAATAATGACCAACTGATTGTCACACAATATGCTGCTATGGAACCGCTGTTCATAATGCAATTTTACTCCTCAACACAGGGCAGACAGGGATTTGTTTTTGAATACAGTATCAGTAGGTCAGCATCCACACGGCAAACATTGAGTCAGAAATTCCCTTTGACTGGTTTGACTGCCTCTGAAGATGACTTTCACTGCGATTAAAATCTCAGACATTCATAGAAAAATATTGCCCGGTCATTTGGGAACTGCATGTCATTGTGTGTCATTGTGACCTTTCAGTGCATGCATTATAAAAGCCAACCTTACTATCACACCATCATCTCACTTCTAGCAATTACGCTCATACTTTTAGGACAGTGATTGGTGGAATTGCAATTCAAGCTAATAGTTTACTTGTTAAAATTCACACTTTTCTATGACAATGATCCCCACATTCCACTGACAGAACAATTGGAAATAGTTTAGGCTTTGGGCATTTGTTTGCTACGTGCTAGTTTTCATTCAGCTCCACGTGCATTGGTGACCATATCGGGTATGACACTTTTGAGTGTGAACTGAGTGCGTGTTGCATTCGAGGTCCTGCCTCGAGCGCAAACAGTTGACTTACTGCCAACACATGGCTTAGTTTTCTATGGACATCATATGGTAGAGCACATTAAGCTCTATGAAGCACTATTGCACAGATAATTACAAAGACACATGCTCTAGTGTTAGCATTATTGCCCAGCAAAATGGGGGTGGGGGAAGGGATCTGATCGGGAGGGGCTTAATATGGTTCTTCTATGGAGCGCAGTTAGCCTGATGGTTTAAGAGGAATGTGTTTGTGTCGCGGGAGGCCACCTCATGCCGAGTGACTTCAAAATGAAGCCATCAGCCGTCTGATTGATGTTATTGCTGTAGTGTGGTCATAGCTCAGAGAGAAGCGTTCTGTGCCCTATTGGTCTCAAATGACGACATCTATTTTATGGCTGCTGTTAATAGGGCTGGATCAGCAGTGACAGTTGCAATGAGTTGGGTGCAAAAAAAAAATAAAACAATAGATAATCTAATGAGACTTCAAACTACATTGAGGCACAAGGCGGTGCAATTATTCCCTCTGTTTATTAGAGACAAGGAACAATACAAAATACTAAACAATCCACTGAACAGCAAGAGCAGATAGAGAAGCTACCTCAGGGCTGAGTTGTGCCTAAGATGATATCAGGTTTTGTTTTAATTTAACCTTGCACGGCAGCTGGACTCTCCCGAACTCAATTGTGAAATGTCATCGTTCATCCATCTTGCCGACCTCCTGCTGAGTGTTTTCAATCAGTCTTCATTTCCAAACGATTACTGCAACACTGGGCTCTCCTTGATGCAGGTAACACAGCAGGAAGTGACGACTGGGAAGTTACTATGACGTGTGAACATCGGCTGTTGCCAAACTGGCTCAAGCAAAATACGCTGGCGAACCAAAAGCTGCGTGGCAGTTTCGCATCAGAAGAAAAACAAAAATGGCAATGAAGGCTTTTCTTGCAAGGACCATTATCACAAAGCGGTGACGTGCAGCTACTGTGCAAGCTGCTGAAACTGCAGATCAGCAGCAAATCTGAGTGATCCACTTTAATGTAACTGGCAGAAGGTTTGTCCAGCCACCTTGCAAGCTTCGTCCGCCCCCTGACTCACAACCAGATGGATTGATGAGATAAATCCAGAGGAATCATGAAAGGCTCCTTCCGGTGTGCCATGTTAGCTATTATGATCGCGTTGCAAAGGCTTCCGTATATTCATGGTTTCATCTTTTTTTTTTTTTACTGTGCAGCACACAAAACATTATCACAGCTGTTCAGTAAAATTCCAAAGCAGTAAACGCAATATTTTTTCATCTGAGAAAGAAATAAAGAAAATATATACACGAAAAGTGCACGGTAAGAGGTACTTCACGCTACGAAACTACAGTGCAGACCTTTATTAAAAACTTGCTTCACCTAAATCCACTCAGCATTCACTGGCTCGAAATGATGGCAAACACACTGCCGACAGAACACGCAACACGAGCTAAGCACTTTTTTTTTTTTTGTTTTGGAGAACATAAGATCATTTCACAAAGCACTGCACAGTCAAGTTCAAACAATCTCACAATACACGCCTGCTGCTCGGTGCGACGCCACGTTGGTGTGTTTCATTCAATGCGTGCTCGTTCTTGTGCGCTCCTCACTTTTACACATTGACAAAACAGTTGGAAGTACTTTTAATAGCAGGGTGAACTACAGGCGTACTGTTTATTTAAACCAACTCAAGTGCGGCACATTGTTGGAAGCTATTTACATATCCTGCATTTGCTCTGCGACTTTGCCAAGCGGATAAATCACGGAAAAGCACCGCAGTCAGCCAATATCAATGAATTACAGCCTCGGCACACGCCTGCCCCTGTAACAAACGGCCTCGCCGTCTGCACGGGGTTATGCATTTCTCAGTCACCATTCCTCACTCGCTTTGACCACAGCGATGGCCGACTTTGGCATTTGTGCCGTCATTACAGCGAGATCCACAGCTGAAATCTAGAGCTTTTTTTTTTTTTTTTTTTTTTACACAGCCGAGTAAAACGAGTTCATGAAATACAAGCTCTTCTCTTCACGCAGATTGTTTTTGAAAGGTCACATGTGTTCCTCCACATCTGTGCTTTGTCACTGCGAGCATGACTGAAATGTCACAACGTTGTGCATTTAGATTCAATTAAATTACAAGTTTTCCATCTGAGCGGGTACAAGGGAAGTGCTGGACAACCCTGCAAAGGAATAGTGCTATTTCTCAAGATTTAGACACAGTCCTGGGCAAACCATTGAGTCAATATTCTCTTATGAATTATAAATTATGATCATTTTTTCATAGAATTAAATTTAAATCTTTTTAAAAAAAAAAAAAAAAAAGAGGAACTCCACACATGTCTTTTTTCAGGTAGACAACACAACAATACTGGGTAATACTACTTACATTTAACATTTAACAAACAAAAAGGGATTGCTAATGTCAAGAAACGAAATACTCATTAACTTCACATATTAAAGAGACTGGTTCAACTGTAACTTAGTCATCTATGTAAACTTGTTTTGAGAGCCTCTTCACATATGCCCTGATGTCTTTAGTATAAGAATGACACAAGAAAAACACAGATATTGACCCTTTCGCTTGCAATTAACTCAGTGAAACCTTGTAACCAGGTCAGTGACCCCTGCCCAACTTTAGCAACAAATACAAAATCGCAAAGGCAAAGAGACAAGGCCATTATTAAATAATTCAACATTGGCAGAAGCTGACGTGGAATCGATGCCATCACAAGAAAAAAGAAAAATATTATTTACAAAAATGAATTCCTCATTAAGTTAACTGATAAATTATTGTCATCACAACAAAAAACAGAATTTGCAGTTTTACAACTTCAGTACTGTTACAACAGTAACACAAATCTTTAATGGCAAATGTCTGCCAACAGTTTGAGGTAACGCTCATCATCAGCAGAATCAAATATTCTCTAATGGAGGACGAAATCCTCTCCCCAGCTTATCAGCTTTACTGTGTTTTGTCATGGTTTGTGGAATTGACATTTCACTAACATATTGGAGACAGGAAATGCAAAATAAAAGAGTCAAAATGAGACAAAAGACGTTTTACCAATTGACTGCAAAGACAGTGGTCATCCAGCCCTCTCCGAACACCGACAGCCTTCAGCTGATAGGCACATCTTAGTTTAATGTGGTTATCTTAACACATCAAACAGTGACAAACTGCAATCTGAAAGAGCTGCTCCAGTATGTTTGAGAATGTCCAAGAAGGAGCAATGTGTTCTAATTTTTATGAACTCACAAACATAAGTAATGGTGCTATTAGGTGGAGAGAGAGAAACTACAAGCAGTGCATTTAGGAATACTGCATGAATTATTCATTGACTTGGAACAGGAAGAATGGCGCGCTAGCATTGACAGAGCTGACCTTGCTAGTCCTGCACATAGCACTTTGTAACCTTGCCCGTCCAGCACTGACTTAAAGCAAAACAGGTGTTGACTGCACTTCGGTAAACTGACATGCAATGTGATGTACGAATGTGAAGCAGAAGTGTGCGAAAAAGACCACATACGCGTTTTTGCCATAGAGCGCTAGTGTGGCAGTCTGTCAACAGACCTACTGTACACCAGACCAGATGGTTGTGCTGTCTCAATAGCAGGTGTACCCATTCTCCATTACAAATTAACAATTTGCAAAAATGGCTTTGCAATTTTCATTTCATGGTAGAAAAAAAAAATCAACATGATGTTCCTTTGACTGAAATGCCAAATCCGAGATAATCTTGAAAGAGGTAGAAACTGTCAAAGCTCAAGACACACTGACCAGATTGAGCACATTTTTACTTGCACACTTCTCTCTCAGTTCACAGTTCTCATTTGTCAGGTTTGGATCAAGATATGTAAATTTAAGTTGTTTTTTTAAGGAGAAAAAAACATTACAAGCACTGAATAGTAAAATACAACAGTATGACAACGCATCCCGATGAAATATTTCGATTAATTGCCAACTGAATTGGGTTGTTTGCAGGGAGGAGGATACAAAATGGAACTGCCTTGACCAAACCAATAATCAAATTATAGGATGAACTTGATGACACAAACTATTTGCCTGCTCTTTATTTTTTTCTCAGAACAGTTTAGCTCAACGTTGACTTCGAGCAGTCCCTGCATAATATCAGCGAGGTTATGCACATCACGCTCTGCGTGTGTAACGAACGGTTTCTCAGTGTTTCACATAAATTAGGACGGCGAGTCCATCTTGCAAAGCTGAATAATGACAGCCAGATTGACGTGTCAAGTCACTATAGTTCTAATTTACCTCTGTGGAGAATTTTAAACAGAATTCTTAAAATATTATTTTGTCAAGTCAGTTATATTATCAAAGGATGGAACGTGGTTGATCTGAGGGCGAAGTGAGACCAGGACTGTCTGAATTTCTCTAGTTGAAACTTTTCTTTAAACATCCAATTGATGACAGCGCAGAGTATTGCAGGGTAGACACAACTCAACAAAGCTTGGGTCAGTCTTTGACAGTGCTCCCAGACAGATTAGACTCTTCAAATGGTATCTTCTTGGCATTGGGCAGGATGCCAGTGGACAAATATTGATTCGTTGGTGTGTTTAGCTCCTCATCCATTTCTGTGCGGAAGTGGTCAGGACTTTCCCCGTTGGACATCTCCTTGATGACGCTGTAAGTCAGAGCCACACTGTAGGAGGCCGGCTTCTCCATGCGCTGGGGGCCACAGTGGCACAGCTTCTTGAACGCCGTGCGAAATTTCTGCGACATGGCGTTGTAGATGACCGGATTGATGGCGCTGTTCAGGTAGATGCACAGGCGGCAGAAGAGCAGGAACCAAGTGTCCAGGTAGGGCTTGTTCAAGAATGAGTTGACCACGACCAGAGTCCTGTAGGGCATCCAGAGTAAGGCGAAGAGGATCACCACCACTGCCAGCATCTTTGTCACCTGGCAAAATACAAGAAAAAGCAATACATTATTTTTTTATGCATATTCTTCCATGTTTACATTCTGTCCAGGTCCTCCAGCTTCCTCCCACAGTCCAAAGACAAGCGCCTTAGGCAAAGTCTCCATTATGAATTAGCTGTCACCAGTCATTTTTAACCGCAACTTAACTATATGACATTTTATCAAGTTAAGATTCCAATATAAACTTACAAAGAAGTTTTACTAGTTTGTTTGTTTGCCTTAGGGCTGGGCCACATCAACCCCCTCTCGGGAGGACTGGGCTAATTTTGTTGGGAGCGATTATTTGCAAACGGTATGTTTTCAGGTGCTGTATTTTGTAGATGTTGTATTTATTAATGATGTGTTTTATTAAAGTTTCTCTTATTACTGAAAGAGTTATTTGTTTCATAATGAGAAGAGATTAAGACCTACAAAAAAGCATCTAATATCAGTAATTGCTTCTCAAAAATGTTTTCTGTTTATGTACCCTAACTTCATTCAACAGCTATATTATATTGCTTGATATTTAAATAAAAAAAAAAAAACATTACCATTAAAAAATATTAGCATTAAGCAGAAGCACTTTATTCCGAATGTAGTGCCAACAACCACGTCTTCACACTTCCACAGCTCTGCCAACTATTGTCACAGGTAGGGATTTGTTGGGCTCGTTCATGCAACAGTGCACTTAATCATGTCCACATACACTCAATAAAGCATCAGGATTTAGGCCAAAGGCTAACCCACCTCCTCCACCTTCATATAATTCACATTCCTAGTTTTGTCAATGAAAACTAAATCTTCTTCTTGTGAGTTCTTTTCAACACTCAAGATCATATCAAAAACACATCAAATTTAGAATTTCTTGTTTCCCTCCAACACAAAAACACAACAAGATTAGAGTAGTGAGGGCAGTACAAAACGGACAAGACTGCTCTTTCATGCCAGCTGGTTTACTCAGGCTTCATTTATAAAATCCAGCTGTCCAGACAATTTCTTTGGGCTCTTTACATTTCCTGAGATTACACTCATCAAAGATCATTTCATTTTCCTCCGGTGATGTATAGCATCATCTAATTTCATTAAGAAAAGCTCCATCTAGAGAGGCATCCATATTAAAACAGAATTTTCTTGATTAATACATTTAATTTATTACAGCTTAATTAATATGAAAGGGTTGAGTAGGTTGGCCGCTGTGTTTATGTGGCATATGAAGATTAGAGTCTTTATAAGCAGTGTAGCCTTTATTACTTCACGTTTTGATGATGAATGCAGACACAGTATTGGAGCCAATTAGCCTTAAAGTGACAGATTCAGCATCAGGTCTCCGTCAAGCAATATAATATTTCAAACGCAGCTTGGGGCAAATCCCATCAAACGTTCAAGAAGAAAGTGGGTGGCTTTGGATCAACTCCCTACACTTTCAAGCGCGATAACATCCACAATACGCTGACAAAGCTGTGCGTTGCCGACACAGTAATCCCAGCGCTAAAAAGGCAAAAACTGAATTGCATTCGTGTTTACGCCGTGTTGTCTCAGATTCAGTCAGGTGAGCCTAAATGGATTAGACAGGGGTGCTGTCGGTGTCGTCAACCAGCAAAACACCCAATCCCAGACGCTCATTACCTCTTGACCTTTCGGTAATTCAAGTAAGGCGCACGGCGGGCGTGATTCGTTCCTTGTGGTGCTCAGCGAGCGGTCAGCGGTGACGGTGGGGGAGCGGCGTGCGTGGGCGTGCATTCGCCCGACAGAGAACGGAACGGAGCTCCCTCGGGGGAGCCACACCCACCCCCTGCCAGTCCACGAAGGTGTCTTCAACCCACCCAACTGATCAGCGAAAGCCTGCGAGTCTGTGTCTTTGCCTTTGCTCAGCCTCTTTGTTACAAGATGAACGGGGTTGCGTGAGCTTTCTGCAGGTTGAGGATGACGTCAGGGGGAGGGTGATACACTCTTCAGCTGGCAATAGGGTATACTAGCGTAGCAAAGGTATACTGTACTCAAGAAAGCAGCTATTAAAGACCTATTTCACGTCTCCAGGGGGAAACACACACATTGACTTGACTTGCACTTTGGTAAAAGCTTTTGGTACCATCAAAGACTCTAAGTGCTGTCGGGCATCACTTCCATTCCAGAAATCCCACTGTGATTGAACAGCTTTTCGTTCTACCAGGATTGTTTCTAGGTTGCTAATTTAGAATGACTTTACTTGGCTGTACATAACTCCCTCAGTCAACCTTCTTTGATCCGTTCCAATTTTTCCTCTGCTGGTAGTAAAGAGTTATCACCATCAGCACATTTGCTCATCAGCAGCCCATATAAATTATTCAACATTTCATTAATCATGGACTCAATGGTTCATTCACTGAGTGTTATTGCTTGTTAGTGTGATTGCGATTATGATAATGACAATTACTATAGTTATCTATCATCGCTATCATTAGGTGTGCATGCTCTCAGCATTATTCTTCTACATTGTACATCCTTTAGCTAGAATCTTGTTTAATTAGAATCCAGTTAGCTGAGCTAACAAGCAGCAGTGTTAAAACATTGACTGAACAAAGTTTATTCTACTTTAGTGTTAAGTCCATCTAATTTTGTGCCAACACAATAGACATTTCTTTCCTCAAAGCCGCTGCTTTGTATAAGAAATCTGTGAGGGTTAAACTTCATTTCGTTCCATATAGTTCCAACATGCACAGGAAAAGCAATGACTCATCTTGAACTGAATGGAACAGAACCTTCCATTAAGCGGAAACGCCTGTATTATTAAGGAGGGACATAGTCAAGTGTGGGCCTATGCAGTAGTCATGGGTGGCCAAGATGGAAAACCTTGTGGTTGGGGGCCTAGTTTGATCATAGGAGCCCCAAAAGTGCAAGTGTCACCTTTTCTGCTTGAACCCTATACTAGTTGCATGGCTCGTGCAAAAAAAAAAAAAAAAAAAAAAAAAAAAAAACATGTTTCCATGTTAAATATGCACCAGTGACTTTGTCTGTGAAATCAAGTGAGGCAACTAGATTTTCTCATTAAAATATATTTGACTTTTTCTTCACTTGGATGCCTCTGCACCTCTTAAAATCTACGCCCAAAAGAAAGAGTTGACTGCCTGATACTTTATATGCAACGCATTCCCACCTGTCTGCGGGAGGCAGCCGTGGTGCTGCTGGAGGAGCTGCTGCTGACCATCCTCCCTCCCTGGCTCGTCTCCTTCTTCCACTTCTTGGTGCTGCCCTTCGGGTCCGAGGGCAGCGGGTTGAGGAAGAGGATGCGGGCGATGAGCCCGTACAGGATGGTGGCCAGCGTCAGGGGCAGCACGTAGAACACGGCGAAATCCGTAAAGTAAATAGGCAGGTAGTGACTCCGGGAGACTTTGTAGCCGCAGCTGAGCAGCACCGCGTTGTCGTACGTCAACTTTTTGACGTCCGACAGGAAGAGCCACAGGACGCAGTAGGCGGAGGTGAGCGTCCACACCAGCAGGATGATCTTCTTCGCCCGGGATAAGGTGCACAGGAACTGCGCCTTGATGGGGTGGCAGATGGCGATGTAGCGCTCCACGGTGAAGGCGGTGATGGAGCACGAGGACGCGTTGATGCCCAGGTACTGGAAGTAGGTGATGCCCAGGCAGCCCACGTAGCCGAACACCCACTGACCGTACAGGGCTTCGGTGATGTTGGGCAGCCCGGCGGCCGTGAGGACCATCAGGTCAGCCGCGGCCAGGCTCACCAGGTAGCAGTTGGTCGGGGTGCGCATGTGTTTGGTGGTCAGCACCACCAGTATGATCATCACGTTGCCGACTATCCCCACTCCGCAAATGAGGGTCACAAAGAACACGCTGACCACCTTGTATTCGACCGGGTGGTCGGTCCAAACGCCCAGGGTCTGGTTGTCCCGCACCGACGTGTCGTTCTCCACAGTCCCGTTGTCCATTGTGAGGTTTTCCATGGCAGGATTGCGCGCCTTTTCTTTGTTTTTAGGAGAAAATCGAGCATTGGAAGAAAGTCAGGAGAGAAAAATCCCCGACATGGCACCAAAGGTCCGCGGAACGCGCGTCGATCCAGAAACTTTTAGTTGAGCTGCGTAAAATCCATCTAAACTGCCCCCTTTTTTTCTCGCGCGCTCTTCAGGAAATCGAAATTCTGATATTCGAAAAAATGCTTTCCAATTTAAAAAAAAAAAAAAAAAATTACACAACACGAAATAGCACGAGACTTTGAAGGGGAAGTTGGAGCGCTGTTGGCACCTCCGCGCCCTGCTGCCGTCTGTGTGCGCGCACAGGCATGACTGCGCGCTTCCCGCGGAGTGTCTCCGAGAGCCGAGCACTCCCTGCTCCCCCTCCGGCGTCTCTCAGAGTAAGGTCAGTCTCACACCTGGGGGGCATAAAACTCCCGCTGGGTCCTTCCCTCCCTCCGTGCAGATAAACACAAACAGCCACATCAACTGCATGCTGCTGTGGAAAAATGAGTTATGATTTGTCGCTGGTAAGAAGCTGATTTGAGACACTAGCTGGCCAGTGGCATGGGCCAACATAGAGCTGGAATTAAGGAAGTACCACTCTTAAAGGCACGTTAAGCCAATATGTCTATGAGCAGTTTAAATTGTAATTGGAAATGATGGACTGGATGAACTGTGAAAAGGAAAAAAAAAACCTCCTCCAATTCTATACTTTTACAATCAACTTTATAAAATTGCATATTCCAACTCATTTCTCAAGTTGGAATATGCAAGTTTCAAGTTATTTTCCACTATTAAAGCTCCATCTAACTAAAGTTCAATTAAAACTTTGAATAGAGGCCCTCAGAGTCTCACTTTGTTTGGAAGCTGTTTTTTTCTGAGACTATTAAACAAGAATTGCGATACATTCATGTGAAAAACTTGCCAATCTTCATTAAAAAGTTGGTAAAAAAAAAAAAAAAAAAAAAAAATCCAAACCTTGAAAACTTAAAATTTGCTAAGAAAAAAAAAAGTAAAAATCTATTTTTCTTTGCTTCTGTGGAGCGTTTGAACTGTGGCTGGCCCTGTTCCTCATATCCTGAAATGAAATGTTGCAGAGAGATAAACTGATCCTCTTGTCGAAGATTCGCCTCAGTCTCCAGTGTGGAGTCTAGTGGCAGAGTGATTGTGTGCAAAAGCGAGAGTGGCAGTTCTTATACGTGCTTATCAGAGGTTTTGGTGGGGGGGAGCTGAGAAGTGAGCTGTTACTTCCCATTTGGCTGCAACATTCAACAGTTTGCTCCGCGAAACAGATGGAGGCGCCCTGCAAAATGATAGAAATTCCCATCAAGTTACTCCGAGATCTCTCCTGTTAACTTTGTCACAACATTGTTAAAAGAACACATAAAAGAACGTGAGTGGATAAATTAGACTTTAAAGGTCCTTCATTAAAATGTTTAATTAAACTTTACTTATATAGCTTTCCCCGTGACCCTGAATTGGAATAAGCGGGTATAGAAGATGAATGAATGAATGAATTATATAGCTTTAATATTGCAAACTAACAGCACACCTTTGTCTTACATGTACACCAGGGGAAGAGACCAAAGACTATAGTTTGGAACAGGGATGAAATGAACCCTGGAAGATGATTATTGTGGATGCCAGCAACATACATTTTGAGGTTGTTTTTTTTTAAGTGATTAAACTGAACCAGTGTTGTAATCCAAGGACATCCTCTTGTGCGTTCCTCTGTTCTGATTCCATCCAGTTCTGATCAAACTCTGCTGCAGCTCCAGGTGCATTCACACCAATCTCTTCTTCTGCAGAAACCGCTCACAACTTGTTCTTCCAGCCTATACTATCTCACACCTCTTAAAGAAAATCCATAGGAAGTTGTCAGGATGGGTGAGCTAGATGTCATAGTTGAAACATGAGCCATGCAGCTGCCACGAAAGGTTAATTAGAGACCAAATGCACCACCAAGTGCTTCACGCTGTAACTCCTCCTCGCCCGTACACATGCGGGAGTGAATATGCACTCGCAGCTGTAAACTAAGTAGTGGAAAATGTATCCATTAAAAAAAAGCACTTAAGATAGTCCAACCTCAAAGTATCCCTCACGTCGTAAACAGTGGTCGGCACCAGAACAACACAGCCACACGGAGACTTTCTCTGCCTTTTCTCGCAGAGTTTATCTTCATTTCTCAAGGTAAACCTCGAGACAAAACACCATTTGCTGACCTAATGGGCCATCATTAGTACACCAGCGCCAGAGGCAACAATTCTCCAAAGTTTACACTTCAGTCGTCAATAGGCCGGAACTAGATTAGCTTCCAAATTGCTGTTGAATTTGTAAGTAACGCTCCCAGGCATGCCACCTAAATCCCAGTGAAAATGAGTGCGGAGAATATTAATGCCTGTTTTTATACGCTGCTTAATTGTGTCAGGTTGTACGCGGTGACGCACAGATTTGGGGCTTTAACCCCAAGAAGACTTTGAAAAGAAACAAATTAAGAAAATAGTTAGTCTTTCTATAGGTGTTATATAATCTAAGGCAATTAAGCATTCATTACAGAGATTAATAATCTTGGGGCTGCAATAAATCTCACATGCCACATTGCTGTATCTCATTCAAGCTGCTGTGTCATGATGTTAAAAATTCTAAACCAAGGTTCGAAAGTTGTGCTTTATCAGCTGAAGATACTTTTTTAAATGCACATAGCCTAAAATTTGTAACTTATTTCTGTTTCTAGGACTCTATAAATGTAAAAAAAAAAAAGCTGACGGCTCCCTGGTCGCCCGCTGCCACCACCGGTCCAAATGCTGTCCTCCTTCGGGGGAGACTGATAGAAGACTCGCTGGAAGAGATAAGGGTCGGCTGACGGACTGAGCTGCCAGACTCGCCGAGTCTCATGATTTCACGCTTTGCAATTTAGCCGGCCGTCCTCCATCATGTGTGTTCCCCCTTGAGCTAAAGAGGGACAAACAAACTGGCTTGATGACCCAGGCTGTCACTCAACACCGGTCCAGATTAGTGTGATTGTTTCTTTGCGGGGGGGGGGGGGCAAGCTGCGAGCAGGGCCCGCGCGGAACAGCGGAAGGCGTTGGATGAAAATTACTCTGATCTGAGCACAGCCGGCGCTGCAGCTGTTTATATTACCTTCTGTACAACCTTCCTGGGAGGGCTCTTTGGCGATGGGAGCGCGGGCAATCTGCAAAATGAAAAATTACTCCCTCACCCACAGGCAGAGACGATCTGACGCAACAGATAGCCCGTGGTTTGTTTAGAAGTCGGTCACGGCTCTGGGTTGTTGTTTTTCGCTCAACCCTGTGAACCCTTGCGAAAAGATTTTGTGTCACTTTGCTCATCATTTACAATAAGGCGTTATCACTTGTTTATTGATCCCCTCCGTGTCTATTACGGCACCGGAGGAGGCCCTAAATGAATTGTCTGGATGAGGTGCGACGCCCGTGACACGTCATCATTCATCCCAGCCGGGGACCGAGAGGGGAAGTTCACAGGTGGGTGAAAGATTTCACAGTTGCCTCGGTTGAAATAGATGCAGAAACAGCGGGTCTGCCAGGACAGCGTGAGTGAACATCGATTTCATAAATGGGATACACAAAGCCGCTCATACTTAATTGAAGGCGAATGAATTTTCTTTGTATTTCGTGACAAGAAGTGCAAAAATATTTATACACTTGCAAACAACCCCGGGGATTGTTTCCATTCTGGTGGAACGAGAGAACACAGTGGTTGTGGCTGCAAATGTAAGCACCGTCTTATTAGACTAGTAAACCATAGCCTGTGACACACTGACAATGAAATGCTCTCAAGCCACCGGTGGTGAGGGGGAGTGTACATATGTTGATGGAGGACCAGACTGTGATGCAGCATGTGGCACAATATACAGCTCTCTGATGCTGCCAATGGTGTAGAGCAAATGCACAGTGGTAAGGAAGCCAATGACAAAGAGTGTGTCTACTAATCCATGTATGAAATGAACCTGATATACCTCATATTGCAGCTGTTTTTAAACAACAACCTGCAGACCATCAGGTACAGCCTTTACAAACAGCCTTGCTGTTCAGGACCCTAATTTGCAAGAAAAAGCCATGTAACGGCGAGAAATATCAATAAAGATCAATATTAGCCGTGTGACAAACCGCAAATTTCCCAAGGCCTGAAAGAGACAAACAATGGCCGTATACTCACTGACTGATCAAAGAAATGGCTCGAAAAGAAGGATAAGGCTGCGTCTTTACTGCTGAATTAATTGATTTCATGAGATCCTACATGGGCTCTCGCCTCTTTCATTGACAGGCAAGACTGTTTTCACAACTTCCTCACACTTCCTCCGATGCAGTAAGTCTGCCATGCAGGTTCAAGTGAATGTTCGCATTGAACACCTTTCGAATGAATCAATTTTGCTGTCTGAGAGTGTGGTTCTGAAGCCAGGAGATAACACAATACTCTTGCATGAGTCGGTGTAGCTACAACTTTATGTTGATTTTGGATGTACAGAAAATAAAAAAGTGCACACTCCAGCAATCAATTAGACATAACTCTCAATGCAATTCCAAAAAAAGTTTTTAAAAAGTTATTTATATTAAACAAAGTGTCTGTTGATTTCATATATAATTGATGAGCAAAATTAACAAAGTATGGATGTATGAAAATCAGTGTTCAGTCTTTTGATAAATTGTATAAATGTGATCAAATGCACTGATTGGTAATTTTGTTTGGGATAAACCAATTGTTGAAGAACACTTCAATCTCAAGTAATAGGATATGAAAAAGTATAACAGTAATAAGTATTGTAATAATAAAAGTGTTGTAATAATAACTGGGTTATAAACATCACAGTGTTTTAAAACAAAAGGCAGCAGAAAGGCGTGCGTTTTGCCGCTGAATCACAACATGGCACACAATGGTTCTTGACTGCTACCTCGTGGTGAAAAGCTAGAACTGCGAGTGCAGCCAAATTGCTGCCAGGAGCTCTTGAAATATGTCATTAATCTTTACGAGTCATGTCAATTAAACAGCCACGCTTAATAAATCTCAACATTTAAATTCATGCCCTTTTCAAGTGACTGACACGTCAACTCCAGGAAGTTCTCCTTCTGGGACAGTTTATTAAAAAAAGGCACGGACAAACTACAGTAGACTGAAAGATGAAGGCCAGATATTTGTTTAAACAAAGAAAATAAAAAGATTCTTCCAATTTTCTCAATTGCTGGAACCAAAGAAAATAAATTCCTGGCACTGGACTCCAGCTAATTTAGAGGAAGTAAATGTCCTCACATTAAGTAAAAATGGTTTCACTCCCGCTTTTGGGTTTTCACCAGAAGCTTTCAGATCAGCGGAATGAATTATTCATCAGCTGCAGCTTTCATTGACGAGGACCCGCTCAAGGTAAAGATTCATGCAGAAAATTGGAGGTAAAATTGTAGCTACTGCAGCAGTGCCAGCAGACTACTCAGAGCTTGGCTCGCTCTGTCCTCCAAATATAAATAACTTATTTGGCCAAAGCTCAAGACTTTGCCAATTACCTAATGAAGCAAACTCATGCCATTCCATCTAAAATGTTAGATCTTGTCTCACTAAAACAGATACTCTGATTCTCCTTGACCATTCAGTCCCCACAGGCATGCGAGAGCCAAACTGAGCTTGACTGAGATATTTTTTTCTTCTTCTTCTTTTTCTTCTACAAATGGGATTTGGTGACCGAAACAAAACGTCCGCTGTGTTATAATTAGGCTGCAGAAGATCAGAACTTTAAAGCATAATTATCATCCAGAGATGTTAGGAGAGGTAGAATGCAAAGGCAGGGCGAGGGCGGATGACATCATGGTCACTATGATAAGGGAAGGACGAAGGAATGACGAAATATGGAGATGAAGAAGACTAAACTGCTAAATTGGTTCAATTTGTTGCAAAAGTGTGTTTTTCTTTTGCTAGTCTTTTGTAGTTTGATTCTTCCCAGTTTCTTACATTCCAGTCCACAAAACGAAGAGCCAAAAACTGTTAAATACAATGTTTAACACATTAAATTATTAAGACATATTGTACTTTTTGTATTGTGCTTTCTGGGGTGTACATACAAGTATAGGCACATTTTAAACATTGCTGGATATTGCTGGGTCAAGGAGCAGTCTCTGGACTTTAACATGGAACAAAGTTTAAATGGAAAAGAAATGGAATGACGAAGGTGGAATCAGTCCAGGGAGAACACGGCGGAGGAATCCAGCGAAGTGAACGATACTGACGGATTAGGCTTTGTAGTAAAGAGGTTGGTTGGCAGGCTGGCCTGACTGTGCAAGATGAAACAGTCTGAATGACTGAAAGTTATCAAAAAAAAAAAAAAAAAGTTTCTTCTCAGTACACAGTGTTCCCTGGCAGGGAGTGAAGGCACTTCCAGATCGGACCAGAGTCGACTGACTGTTGGGTGATGTGCTAATGAAGGCCAGGTGTGCTTGATTGGCTGGGCAGAGCAGGTGTGGATCAAGGTGGAAGGCAGACAGAGCGCAGGGGGGAGGGGCATAGTTTAAAAAAAAAAAAGTAAATGTATAGTTCAACATTTTTGGCAAACTCATAGCCATCATCCCTACAGGTAAATTAAAAAGGTCTCATAAAACATATTTATACATATTTATATTAACATAGGACATGGTAAATCAAGGGCTTATAGTAATAGGTGATTGCTAGAGTGTTTAACAATCGTCAGTCACAATACCACATACGTCGATGGGAAAGTGACAACATTGCTGGAGGAATCTGACATCTTGGGTTTTATATGTCATCATTTTAGAGCACAGCTGTGACTTTACCATGGCAGCATGAAATATTATGAGTGACAGATCTATACAAATTATACCTAACACGTATAATCCTTATGAACCTTGCTATAGCTTGCCATGTGTCATCTGTGATTATTAGCATTTACATGAAGTGTGAAGATTTTTTCTTCAACAAAGAGGTCCAGTTTAATTTTTAGCAAAGAGTTTTATTGCTAACTAGAGTGTACTTGTTGGAGTATCTCTCTCTCTCTCACACACACACACTCACTTGGTCAGAAGGAAAGCCATTATTATGCCTCCATTATCCCATAGAGTACATATTGAGTCTAGCCACCTCACTTCAATTAGTAGCCTCACTATAAATTAACCCAAGGTTCTAAGTAATAAATATTTCATGCCACTGTCTCACTATCTGTTGCTATACCCCCCCCCACCCCCCCACACACACACACACTGCCTTTCCAAAAAGAAGCAAAGACCTTTGTGCGTCAGTCTCTTAATCCTCTTGTCATCCAGCTCTTTGCACGCAGGCCCCTCTCTACACGGCTTTTTCAGAGCTAGCAAGGCCCTTGCGTGCCTGTCTGACTTCTGGAAGCCAAGCCAGGGAGCTGCGAACTCCTACTTATTAATAATCCACACTACCCCTGCAGTTGTGACCTACTACCCTGACGCAGACCTCCCGATGCTTTGCTCATCGTGTTGAAACTGTCATGGATATTTCGGCAGAGCTCTTAGTTTGCTGAAGCTCCCTTCATAAACTATTAAAAACAAAAACACACAGGTTTGAAGAAACGCATGTGCAGCTGTTTATTTTGCCAATATTAGCCAAAAAAAAAAAAAATATATAGAATGAAAATCCTGACGCTGACACTCATTTTCCTCCCACTATCACTTACACTGATGTCTACTCTGTTCCTGCAAATCAGACACCTCAAACGCAGCAATCCCACCTTGCTGCCTGCTGTCTTCTCACCCTCCATGGTAATGGCTGACCTCAGGAATTATTAATGGCACTGTACGCTCGTGGAAGAAATACTGGCCATGCATGGAGCAGCAATGTTTTATAGAACACTCGTTGCACCAGACATGAGGTTCAGCATGACCTCATTTGGTCGTGGTGCTCAGCGTGACTTTGTCACTGTCGTGCCACAAAGTCAACTTGACTTCATGGACTTAAGTAAGCGGAATTGTATCCTTTTTTTCGAGTGAAAGCTATTCTTGTTTTTTTGTTTGTTTGTTTGTTTTTTTAGAGTGAAAGAAAAGCCCTTGAGTCCTTCAGGGACATTCCCCCCAGTCATTGGTTAAAATCAAAACCCATGAAGTGGAAGCCTTCACTGGTCACATCAAGTCAGTGGACCATCACATCAAGTTCACCCGGGAAGACACTTCTGAAAACAGACTTCCTTTTCTGGACTGTGCCATCATCACTGAGGAGGACAGAAGCCTCACTGTTGAAGTTTACCAGAAACCCACCCACACAGATCAATACCTACCGTTTGACTCCCATCACCTGCTTCAACACAAGCTAGGAGTCATCAGAACCCTACACAGCATAAGGACCTCCCTGGAGACTTGTGGCTATGCTAACTGGGCCTTCCTAAAAGCCAACAACCACCAGGGAGGACCCAGACAACAAAAGGAAGACTTCATCATTTTGGACTTGGATTGAAATTTCACACTGGAGATTCCACTGCAGTTAACAAGCCACTATTTTTACTGCTTGCGCGGGCTTGCCTATTCTACTGCAGCATCCTTTCCCTCTCTCTCTCTATTTTAGTTCTGTTTACTTGCACCCTGCTCCACTTCGCCAGCTCTTGCCGGAACCTCTTCCAGAAGAAGAAGAAACAAATTAGTGCCTTGATCATTACATTGCCCATGCTCGAAGACATTAGAGACACTGGGATTTCCTCTCGCCCACTCCCCGCCTGTCCACCCACCCCTCCTCTTCCGAGCGCGGCGGCAGCGACATCGTCCTTGCCAGCAGGGAGAGTGGTGCACTGTTGCAGACAGATAGCATCTGATCGTTTCCCTGCTGTTTCCCCACTCAGCTGAGCCCACAGTCGGATCTCGCCTCACCCTCTCTTCTCGTCTTCGATCTGAACAGAGCACTGTGGCTGACGCTCTGAATGCTGATATCTGCATCACACACACACACACACAGACACACACAGACACAGTCTAAAGGGGTTGTCCGTGTCTGACTCCCACACCCTCCCCATCTCTTAACTCATCTGTTAAATGGAGTCTCGTTGGGAACAGAGCCAAGGCTCTTCTTGCAGCCACCAGGACTCCAGAGAAAGTGACAATTTTATTTATGGCACCGCCTACTGCTGCTGCTGCTGCTGTTCCAGCTCAGTTATTCAGACCAGTCAGCAAACGAACACCTTGTTCAAACTTTGACTATATGCACCATTTTACTCCTAATATTCACAGTGGCCCGTTTTCCAAGAAAATCTAGGCGGTTTAAGTCGATGACGTGCTGTGAAACCAAGGTGAGCTTCCAAAAGATTTCGAAAACAAGGGTCAGAGATCAAGCAGACTATTAGATCTCTAGATTAAACACGGATTAGGGTGGCTCTGACATAGTGACCGGTAATCTTCCGAGAGAGCTCGGTTGGAACAGATGGTGCAGGATACACACAGTTTAACGCCGCCGTTTGCACAGAGCGCCACTGTGGATCTTTCTGATATGATGAAGGCGTTAAAGTGACAACACATTCCTTGCTCGAACCTCGGTGAAGCGGGGAGGCGGAGCTCGAGTTTATCAAATTATTCTGCAACAACTCCTGTTTAAGTGCTTTACTGGTAAATATCGACTCCATCCTGCCTCTTCCATTAGTATTCATTCACACTGGGTGTTCGGCATTCAATATCATCCTTTTAGCTCTGGGGGTGATTAATGATCTCATGAACACTAACCTACCCACAGACTCTCTCTCTCTCTCTCTCTCTCTCTCTCTCTCTCTCTCTCTCTCTCTCTCTCTCTCTCTCTCTCTCTCTCTCTCTCTCTCTCTCCTCCCTAAGGTGATATTTTTAAATCTGTGCTGAGAGGTTTCGCAGCACCGGATCCGCCAATGTAATTTCCTGCCGGCAACTTGTGACGCTCTAATCCCAGGGTTCTCGTCTGCCCTTTCTGATGCGTCTGTGCTGCTCACTGCCCGGGAGTTGATGCGAGTCGGGCGGAGAGCGGCGCTCCTCTTCGGCGTCGCTGCGCTGCGCGGGCATCTGACGGGGCTGGCGTGCGTGCGTGCGTGCGTGTGTCTGTGCGCGCGCGTGAAGAGGCGGGACTAGCGGCGAGCTCCCTTTCAGTCGCAGGCAGCCACAGGAGGGGGCGGGGGGAAGAGGATGCACGCACACGGTCGGATGCTGCGGCGTCTGGGCGGATGGGCTGCAGAGACCGCGCGGTGAGAGCCCGGTTCCATCGTTTTCACGGCGCGGTTTGTTTTGTGCTTTTGCGGCGGTGTGCGGCGGAGGCAACGGGTTGCGCGAGGCCGCTCGACCCCCTCCCCCCACCGATACACAGTCATCTCGCGCATCTTAAAACCGAGTGCACGTCAAGTGTGCAGAAGTGTTCCTGCACGCTTGGCGAAAATGCCTGTTTGCTCGAGGTGGGACGCTTTTTTCCCTTTTTTTTTTGTGGAATTGTGTGCACGCGAGTGTTGAGCGCATGCTGTTTCTGTTTGACGGACGATGTAGTTTAAGCCTGTAGTTTTCCTGGTCGTTTCCTGCGCGCGTGCCTGAAATTTAGAAGTCGTTCGATGCAGCCAAGTCGCTGTTGATGCGCTGCTTCTAATCCGATCGGACAAAGTGGAATTTGGCTAATCGCAGTCATTTTAAGCGCCTTTCACGCAGGCTCCCCCGATTCCTCTCAGACGATCCCATCAACTTTAAACTGGTGCCGGGGACCGTTGCAAACCTCTGTTGTGCACTGTGTGTGTGTGTGTGTGTGTGTGTATGTGTGTTTGTGTGTGTGCTTACCTAGCTATCTGACAGGGACATTGCATGTCGTTGCACATTCACCAAGAGGGGACCGGAAAGCCAAGACAGGATGTTTTCCAGGTCTCCACTTGGACATGCTTCAAATCAAGTTAATTTCATGTCTGAAACCTGGTGTACTTTTTTTTTTTTTTTTTTTTAATTGCAGAGTGGAGACTTGGAGGTGTGTGAGTGTTTTAGAGAAGTAACGGTATGAAAATTTCACATTATGGTTATTGTGACCAAAATGACCACAATTGTCATTGTTATCACAGTATTGTTGAAATGTGCTGAAAAAAAAAATTAAAAAAAGTATTAAGACACAAATTGAAATACTTTAACTAAGTTTTATTTTGAAAACAAAAGAACTTGATAACATTATGCCCTAATTCTGAAGCTGCATCGGCAATAAATAAGTAGCAGTGACCGTACGGAAACACAAGATGTTGTTTTGCTGCTGTATGTGCTGTGTGCAGAGACCTGCTGACGCGACTTGCCAATCGCACCAATAATGTGTTGTATTTTTTTTTACAGGAGTAATGTTAGGTAACGCTTAAAACTTCAGTTTACTTTATTGGCGACCAGTTTCTCCTCAGCGTTATTGTAATAACCAAAATATGCCCAGACTTCGGACTTTTGTCTTTTTTGACGGCGAAAACATCTCGTCCGCTGAACTTCCTTCCGCCATGTTTACAACCGAAAAATTGTACACTGCCTTTGTTGTGTTGTAACTGCTGCTGCTTTTCTGAGCAATGAGCAGTAGGTTTTCAAACAGCGGTAATCAAACACGGTTTTAATGATAACTAAACAGTAATAATAACAGTCAGACTTTTTTTTTTTTACTGTGATTTATCATTTTACCGGTCATTGTTACATCCCAAGAGTGTTTATGCCAAACCTCCAAGCTGTCTGAAAGAGTTTTGATGGCCCATTCAAACACATGCTGTTTAAACAGTCCCGTGTGGGTGTGTGTGTGTGTGTGTGTCCTCCTCACAGGGATGCTTTGGGCTGACAGCGCCGCGGGTGGAAGGCTCAGCAGAGTGAACCAGCGGGTGGTGCTGAAACGCGAATGGCCTCCCCGGAGCCGCTTCCCACTCAGGATGGAGGAAGACAAGCCGATCATTCAGACGCCCTTGAGCGGCTTTCCGGCGCGCTGCACATCCGCAAGTCAGGCGGAGCAACGGGAGCAGCTCTCCCGGGGGAGGCTCGCTGTAACCCGGCACGCAGCTGCCATTCGGCACCAAGGACGGCGCCTCCTCCGGCGCGCAAGGCACTGGCGGAGCTCAGACTCAGCCAGCTCGGCGAGGAGAAGGTCCGCGTGTGCTGCGACGAGGAGCTAGAGACCTCCTTCACGTACGTGGACGAGAACGTCAACCTGCGCCGCGTGCCCAGCCCGGAGGCCGGCGGCTGCAAGAGCGCGCACAGGCCCGTGCGCAACGGCCACGAGCCCTGTTCCGAGACCTTCGAGCTCTCCTTCCTCTCGGAGGACGACCTCTCCTTCGGGGAGGGGCCCGGCACGTCCGTAGACTACGGCTTCATCAGCGCGGTCACGTGCTTGGTGACGGGCATCTCCCTGGTCATCATCTCCTACGCCGTGCCCCGCGAGGTGCAGGTGGACCGCGACAGCGTGTCGGCCAGGGAGATGGAGAGGCTGGAGATGGAGAGCGCTCGGATAGGCGCCCACCTGGACCGCTGCGTCATCGCGGGGCTGTGCCTGCTCACGCTGGGCGGCGTGGTGCTGTCCACGCTGCTCATGGTCTCCATGTGGAAGGGGGAGATGTACAGGCGGAAGGTCGTGGCCTACTCCAAGCGCTCGGCCAAGCACTACGGCTCCATGAGCCTAAAGACCAAGTCCAGTCCCAGCCACTCCTCCGTGCACTTGTCTCTGGAGGAGGAGATGGAGGAGACGTTGACTTGAGGCGCAGCTCCGTGCACGTGGACCTTCTACGCGTGAATCATCCTGTTGTAGCCCAAGGCCGTCCTCGCACATTCAAAGTGCAAGATTGCACCTTTTTTTTTTGTTGTTGCTGTTGTCTCGCTCTGCTGAGAAAACACATTCACGAGGGCCAACACGGAGGCGTAGAGAAGCATTAATCACGAGGCAAACAACAGGAGCCCATTACATGCTGTCATGTGAATCAAATGGCACCAAATCATTAAAAGAAAAAAAATCAGTGTTCAGAGCTTTATGTCTGAAACTCTGACCATTTTTCCTTGCTGTTGCTGCTGTGTCTCTCCAGGATGCGGCCTCTGAGAGCTTGAATTTATTATTTGGGGGCCTATTCATATTTAATGGGAGCGTTTCCAATGCAGAATAGTGGGCGGACGTCTTTCAGGAAGTATAAGGGGAGTGCAGTTCCCCCGGGGCGGGAGAGTGGGAGTGAGGGAGGGAGGGAGGAGTGGAACCGTCCCGGTCGGCTGTGCTGTGGCACGGCGTCGGTTCAGCGGCGCACATGGTAATATCAGGTGACAGTCCCTCTCTGGTGCAAGTGCTGAGGTCAGCCGCAAATGTCCGGCCTCCACGCACATCCCACGTCGTTTTTGTCCCAAGCGGTTTGACTGCAGTCAACCCACTCGCTCGTCCCTGTTCCCCTTCAGCCCTCACCTTCACATCCAGCTCCTCCTCCTCCGCCTCCTCCTCCTCCGCCTCCTCCTCCTCCACAGCAGCCTTTCCGCAGCACTCTAGATTTGCGCTATTAAGGATTCGTAACGGTTGCTGACAACCAAGTGCCTG
Organism: Thamnaconus septentrionalis; assembly: GCA_009823395.1. NCBI lineage: Eukaryota > Metazoa > Chordata > Actinopteri > Tetraodontiformes > Monacanthidae > Thamnaconus > Thamnaconus septentrionalis. The sequence goes on from CM020511.1 coordinate 13,346,006, forward strand.
TGACATTTGAGTTTTGATGAGAGTTTCCTTGATTTTTTTCCCCCCTCCTTTCACTTTCCCTCCCGAGGATCGGCTGAAGAACACCTAATCACACATGAAAAGAGCAGCACCACTTCTAAAACCTTCACTGCTTCGCACAGCTAATTACATTTCCAAGGTGGTGTCATGCTTTCCTTTTTCCTCAGAGGTTTTACTTGATGGCATCACTGTGAGCTGAAGGCGTGAAACACGTGCGGGTGGAGCAGAAAGCGATGAGATTCACCAACAATGCAAATTATGCGGCAGCCGTTCGAGGCAAACTGCAAGTTTCTCTCCCTATTTAAGGAATTCTCGTGCCTTCACCTTGATGTGAAGGCGCCGTCTTTTCTTTTTTTCTCTCTCTCTCACCCGCGGCAGGTGTTAATGCGCTATGAACATGCCTGCTAAAAAAAATAATAAATACCACACATTTCGCACGGAAAGCCTTCATTTCACATGTAGATACACGCCCGGTAAAAGCTCATAAATCATGCATGAATGGATTTCATTCACTCTTATTTGCATATATTCGCACACACAACCGAATGTTGCATTCCCAACGACGAGGGGCCGGAAATGTTCCCGGAGCCCAGTCACTGTCACCTTGGTTTCTCGCTGCTTTCCGAGTCTCGGGATCATTTCAACAGTTTAGCAAGTCGTTGAATGAGACTCACTGTGGGCTGATTATCTGAATTCAATGTGGGTCGAGGTCACGCTGCAGCTTTCGTTCAGTTGCGTCAGCGTTGAACGTCACACCCGACACAAGTGAGCAACTAGACGAATCTGTTCAGGCATTAGAAAACTAAAAACCGGAGTCTAAAGTGCCTCTTTTGAATAGAAAACTCTCTGTCGCAGGCCATCAAACACGCAGGATGGTGTGACTGGGGCTTTTCATTCTCTGTGGCTGCGACCAGAAAGTCAACAACGCCATCCTCACGTCCTCAAATGGCTCTAAATTGCTAAATGAAGAGATTTCCAGGAATGGTAATAAACATTTATGACCCATAAAAGGCAGTAGTGTCTTGTTCTCCGCACAGAGCTTGTAAATTCATAACCAGCGCCGCAGATGCTAAAGTCGTTCTTCATTCTTCCGTCCTGTTTTTTTGGCTGGCCGTGGAGACGAGGCGTGACACCCAAATTCTCCTCTCTTTACCACTTTGCGTTTCCTCGCCGCTCTCTCCGACGCCTGTGGGGGAATGGAGGAAAAGTTTAGACGGCCAGAAAAGCCCAACGTTTTCCTCGCCACGCTGTTGTGAGAGCTAATTCGCATTCAGGCGACGCGACGTTTTCATCATACACGCCGCACGGCAGCAGAACTTCCCGCTCGGGGTCGGGAGTCATTTTCCGAGGTGGCGTCGCTGGCGAGCGTGACAGTTTTGTGTCTCTCCAGTGGACCGTAAAAGAAGCCTGTTAACGTTTCAGCCTTCAAACGGGCTCATCTGTGGCGCGCCGGGCTTTCTGACGCTCCCTCTCCCACTTTGCATGCCTCCACTTGTTTCTGTCCTCCTCCGCGGCTGGCACAGTGCCCCGCAGGCGACACCAGGCTTCCCCTCACACGGCCAACTAAACATGTTTCGGGAGTGGTGGGGGTTAATCAGGGATTTGCTTAAAGCAACAGCGTTTTACACGCCAGGCTCGAGCGTGCTTCCGGAGGTTTCATGCATAAGCTGTTTATCCTTGAGCGCGCGCCGCTAAGTCACCCTTATTGATGTACGGCCGCCTCCTCTGTAAGTCGATCTCTGCAGGTAAGGCGAGGAGCAGCTGAGCTGCAGGAATCAGCAATTTTTTTTTTTTTTTTAAAGGTGATGCTGTATGTATGGCCTTCCTCTGCCTTGTTGGTGCTAAGGACTCTGCTTGCATACTGTATGTGTGCTTGCGTTGTTTCGGGTGCCCCCTCGGATCGAGCTTGTGATTGTAAGCAGTTTCTGTTTTCATGTCCAGATACGTGTCAATGCATCTGTCGCACATAAATCACGTTACGTTGGCCTGTAAATGCTTTTGTATGGCGTTATCAGATCAGTACAGCTGTAAGGTCTTTTTAATTGTGAGGATCATCCTCATGTTTGCTCTCGCCATCCTCATGACATCATCGGCCTACACTGACCAACCAGCAGCCTGGCTGTGACAGCAACCCACCAGCACCGCGGAAGTGGAAGGGGAAGAAGGATCACAAGAACAGTCTGGTTCACTTTTATCACGTGAGGCATGTGTGTGTAAACGTCAAGCGCTTGGATTGGCTGCCAGTTTACCATCTGTCCATATTCTTTCACTGCTTATCCCCTCAGGGTGGGCTGGGTCACACACCCAACTCCCCTCCCGGCCTTCATCACAGGACATCAAAGTGTAATTAAAAAAGAATTAAAAGAAATATACAACATGTTTGTGTTTTGTTTTCTTTCATGTTTGCTCCACACCAAAATGCTAATTAAATTATATACATATATATATATATATACTTTTCTTCAGGTAACTCCGTGTTCATCCTATGACAGCTCGTATAGACCCCAACACCCTGTGACCCTAAGTGCAGGAGAAGCCAGTGACAGAAGTTGGATGGATGGATTGAAATTTGTAATGTAAAGCTGTTGGGTTGCGACAACCTCAAAGTTGGTGAGGAATAATTAGAAATAAACTATCCATTCACCGTCCCTGCAACCACAGACAAAGGGATAATAACCTGGAATATGTCTCAAAATGTTGACATATTCCTCCAGCAGTGCAGCATTAAGAATTTGCATGATGTGTGTCCACCCGACATGATTTTCTGTTTTCTTTTTTTTTTTTTTTGCTTTTGTTAGAAAAGAAGAAAAGTATATTATACATGAAAGACACATTCATATCTGTGCTGGGCTTGTTCTCAATGGAGATTAGGGCCAAAAAAATGTTCCGGCTTTGATTGATTTCTTTCGGAGGGGAAGAGTGAACACCAGTTCCTCGGGGAAATGACTTCACCCCTGGTCGTTGGCTCCTCGGCCGCACTCGGAGGGGATATTTTTAGTCAACGTGCATACTGGATTTCTGGAAAGCTCATTGTAGTGCAAATGCGGCGGTTCACAGACAGCGTCGCCACCGACTTGCCCTCGCTCGCACTGTTTCCCAATTCAGCCGGCCTGTCATCGCCATCCAGAGACCTTTCTGCACGTTCTGTCTTTACGACGCATTGAAGCTGAGAAAGAACTTTGCTCTGGATGTGTTGCGGTTTCCACTGTGTCCTCCTGCATCTCACCCTTGTGCATGTGCACCTCTCGCTTATCCTCTTACATGGGAGGAACATGTTTCTTCCTTCACTTTGAATAAATTCACATCCCTGGTTGGCAGCACAGCCGACAAAGAAGCAGAGCTCAGAGCTGCTTTGTTGTCCGTTGGCTGGCACACCTTACAAATGGTGGTAGCGGGTGGTCCTGATTTTATATACATGCATATATAACCAGACACTGTCTGTGGAGACATTTCCTGTGTTGTGCTTGGCACCTTAGAATCTCTGTCTCACATGGATAAACTATCAGCACCTCCTGGCTGCTGCTATGGTGGACGGGAGAGGAAATGAGGTGATCGGGCTGGATCCGTCCTTGCACTAAAAACCACTTAACCGCTGCAGGAAGGCAAAGCAGGTTACATCTGCCTCAGTGAACCTCATCGTGACGCTGCTTGCGTGTATTTAAAAAAAAAAAAAAAAAACAGCCCCCGCGTATATGATGTGGTTCCAGGGCGGCCGCCTTAACAATAACACGGGCGCAACGCCTCCTCGGCTCGGCAGACAATGTCGACGTAAATGGCGCAAAACAAATCACGAGCCGGGCCTCACCTCTTGATCACCTCTCTGCTTACCCACACCACTGCTGTAAATCACGCTGCGTTTCTGGGCCCTACTGATTTCATTTGTATCAAATTACTAATGCAGTTATTCGTCATGCGTGGCATCTCGTGTAGGCTTGTTTCCCCCCATTATGCCAAAGCATTTAACTGTAATTACAGTGAATGATGGCTCGCCGGGCCGGCTCGCTGCAGTAAATAGTGGCGGTGGTACGGAGTGTGGCTTTTGGAAAGACAAGAAAACAGCTTTTATTTGCCCCTGCAACACATGAGCGTGCACCCAGAGGCCGGCCGAGCCGCGTGGCATATTTAAAAACAGAATTTATGCCCCAAAGCCAGCGTGCATGCGGCACACGCTTCAAAGATAACCGGCTCACTGGTTCAATTATTCAACCCAGAGCGAAAGGAAACGGCAGCTTTAACCGGAAATGTACACTAAGGCTCAGCGACACAGAGCTGGAAAGCATGAAGCGCAGCCGAGAAGAGAATTTTATGCGTGCGCATGTTCATGGTAACAATTATTTCTCCTGAAGGTTTTATTCGCCGTGTAAAGACGGCAAGTGACGTCAGCATTAGCAGAACAACAAAGGCATGAAGGTTTGACGGGTCAGGTCAGATGATGCATCTGCGGCGTGTTCAATCATCTTGCACATGAACATACGCACTACAGGTTAATATAATTTCCATAACCAAATTACCCACAGGCTACGTCATATTTACAGTTTAGAGCTGATTAAGGAGGCTTTGGAAGGTTTGACTCATTCACCAGGTTAACCCTTCACAGGTCGCTGAGTAAAATACTAAGAAGTTTCAAACTCAATATACAGCTTTAAGTGGTCATATACTCAATATGCAAAAAGGATTTCCTTTCCATACAGTTCTTACCCCGGAAATATGTATATATTGTAAAAAAACTACACCATGTTCAAGAAATTATTAATGTAATTACAAATACACCTAATAGAATATTCAAAATTAGTCACAAGGTACTCAGAATATGACATGATCCCACAAAACTAAAAGAAAGCCTCAAAACTCCCCATGTAACCAACAGCAAGAAAGCAGTCCATGTTATATTTATTAGTACATTATTTTATGTAATAACAGGCATGTGGACTTTACCGTATACGGTATCTCACCCCATAAAGGGTTAACAGTTGCATTAAGGGAGGCCAATTTTGCCAGGGTTTGGTTTTACTAACATTAATGAATATGCTGTTCCCGCTCTTCGTTATTGGTGATATACTTTCAGAGGAAAGTAAAATAATTGTCTGGGTAGAAAAAGCCAGGGGCCATTAGGGTGAGTGCGATCCTATAAAGCAGATGATCGGAAACATTAATGTCATTCAGGAAGTGTTCAGATATTTTACAAAGTGCCCTTAAAAGGTCAGCAAAAAGCTGATATTCCATTAAACTGTATTTGCATCGGCTGAACTGATCTTTAGGGATCATAAAATGAATGGTTTCAGAAACAAACACTGCCAAACACCCCCTCCCCTCCCCCCATTTTATAATTTCTCACCAGTAGAGGAGCCTCACCAGGCACAAATATCCATGGATCTCCAGAAGACAGACAGCGGACACACTTTTCGAGAAGTCGAGGTAAGTGGGTGGAAAAAGTAAACAATAGACTTTTTCCACCTCGGGGGGATTTCCTTGACAAGTCTAGAGAGACATGTAACTGTCAGGGAGTGTGTGTGTGAGCGTCTGTCAAAAGTGCTCCTGGGCCTGCTGCGGAGCTCATCACAGCCGTCTGCTCCACTCCAGCGCTGTTAACGGCGAATGTTGGACTCTAGAGAGATGATCCGGCCAGATGAAGAAGAGCCAGCAGGATGTGGTGATGACATTATGAACACACTCAGGGAAACACGCGCACAGGAACAAGGAAACAGTCTGTGTGTTTCATAAACACACCTTCCCAAACTAATAATGCAAGAAATGACCATATAAAGCTACTATGAATACATCCATCCATCCATTTTCCACACCTACTTCTTCCTAAACTCAAGGATTGCGGGGGTCTGCTGGAGCCTATTCTATGAATACATCACACGAATAAACACATGTGCAATATCACACCTCTAGCATACTTGCATGATGTCCAAAATAAATTTCAGAAATGTCTTACATACTTTATTCTGGCAAAACTGGATGAGTCCGTAAACTAAGTTCACTTGTCATTTTCAAGTGAGGTACTAGAGCAAATACATGTATCACAGTCCCCTGGGCCTTCTCAGTTACCTCTACCCTGATAATATCAGTCTGTCTCACAGTAGCTGTGTCCTAATGCGCTGCATTAGATTATTCCACTAACCGAAATTCACCTGAAGATGGCAGCACTAGCCTTTACAACGCAGCAGGAAGCCAGAACCCAAACCGTGGCTCAACTTGATCCCGAGAGCGACCTGAGAGTGAAGCGGTGGGGTTAAGGGAAAACCGCAACGTTAGGACCAAAATTGGTGCAAAGACTTTGACGATTGTCGCCTCCCGTGTCAGTGCACCAACCTTTCCTGGACTGCTGAGAGTGCTTATTACAAAAACCCAAAGCTTCCTGTGGAGGTTACCTCATAGAAACCCTCCCCCCTTCCCTCTTGTAACATCATTTTGCTACTGCGACTGTGTATTGATCACGGCCAGGACAAGGGGGTCGAGTGAGGAGGTGGTGGTGGGTCTCAGTGTGACTTAAGTGGCCTGTGGCCTTTTTTTTCTTTTCTTTTTTTTTAGGGCCTCTTCTTGTTTGTCCCACTGAGCATTTACCGTCAAGTGGTGCTCTAACCTTCAAGGAGAACGAGGGGCTGTCCCGGCGGACGTCAGACAGCCAGCAGCTGAATAATTCATCCGGGCTCGTGTCTCCTCTTAGCACAACAAGTCTGGGGCTGACGAGCGTTTGCGAAACACTCCAGCGCCTCCGGGGATCTTTTACTTCCCCCCTGACTTTCTCCTCAGCCGACCTCTTCCTTCTTCCACTCCTCTCCCCTTCTTCATCTCCTCTAGTTTGTTCCCTTCAAAGGTGGTCACAGCCAATCATCCACCTCCATCTAAGCCTTTCCTCTGCATCTCTCGTACCAATTAACTTCATATCCTCGTTCACTATGCCTTATAAATCTGCACTTTTGCTCTTCTCACAGGCCTCCAGGCTGGTAGTTCCAACCTCCAAATTCTTCTAACGATTTACCCACCCTCCTCTTTACATTTACGTTTTTGTATTTGCATCCTTGCTGGTGTTTTTTTTTTTTTTTTAACTTCCCCTTTGCCCTGGCACACAAAGTGTCGGAAACTAATATACAGATGACGATGCATTGGATCTGATGTCCTATAACACAATATTACCTTCTCCCTGCTCGCTCCATACCTCCCCTCCTCCTACGCTGCTCCGCCGTGGAGGCGGCTCTTTGCGGGAAACTCTAGCGCACAATCGTATCTGCTCACATCTCAAGTTTCCCAGTGGCACGGCCGCTGCTTTTTCATCGCCATCCCGGCCCCTCAAGTTCGCTTTTTCTTCTCCTCTTTCTAGAACACTCTCCGCTCTCTTCCCCTCATGCAATATCAATAAATCTTGCCTGTAATTGCACGCCTGTTTGTGTTCTGCAAGCGATTTGGGAGTTTTGCCTCAACAAAGCGCCTCCTGCTAATTGATTCTCTATCACCTCCCTCCCCTCGACAATGTGGAACATGTGGGTTTGCTCAGCAGCAGCTGTTTGTCTTCATGCAGCGGAGAAGTTAATGACCGCCTGGCAGTCTCATGCCTCAACTTAAAGAAGTTACTGCTGTTTTAATTAGTCGTATATAGATGTAAAGATGGCTGTAATAAAGAGCATTGCCGCCACGCCTTGGAAACAGTTTGCCTTTTTGTTCATGGAGCATTGCCAACAGTTCTGGGATAATTGTGTTCTTTATCAAATCAAACAATTATTTATGGCTTTACATCAGCGGATGTGTCGTTGCAAGAAGCAGTCAACTACCTTCTGTTACTGCATCAAGTATTTAATGTGTAGAAGTGGAAAACGACATTGTGGTTTTGGCAACCAGCCTACAAGTTAAGGGACCATGAACGGCAAGTTTAACCTTTAGATTTCAGTCTGTCACTCTAGAAAATGTTCACATTAAGTCACGCTTTTTGTAGTCACACTGACCTATAAGGGGTTACAGTGTCAATGTTGACAGGTAAAAAAAAAAAAAAAAAAACTGGCAAAATAAGAGACAATCTGAACAATGTTGGGAGCCAATTAGCCACTGTAAGCTTAAATCGTTTTCCTTCTGTGTTCTTCAGAACACTAGTAAAATCTACTAAGCTGTTTTCTTTTTCATTTTTTGAGTTAGATAAGGCTAAATAGACAGCAATAAACTGCGATTATGTCTATTTATTTATTTATTTATTTATGTATTCTAACCCAAATACAATGAAATTCTGAGAGACTCAACACCTATTAATACGATACAGTTAACAGACATAACTGTATGCTTTTGATGCAAATCAGTAGCTTTAAATGTCCAGTACAAGCATCACTCAACATACACACACACTAGAGTTGTTATGACACAGACAACAAGCTATTGTCTCAAAGTGGGCAGAGTTAGGGCGTTCTTTATTAGATGCTTTCAGCTAATTGGCTACAAGATTTCTTGCAACATTGTAATTTGGGATGCCTTGTTTTAAATCAACTCAGGAACCACAGTTCCTTGCCAGCTTTGAGTTTAACAATGCCTGGTCTCACTGGTGCTACAAAAATGCTCTGTTGATAGAACGTTCATCAGTGACTTTCAGAGGCAGATTATGACACTTTGTCAGGTGGATCATTCGTCTGTAACTTCACCAAAAAACTTGACACGGGCAACACTGAAGAACCATCCAACATTAACTTCCATCAACATGTCAGAAATCTCCAACTCGCTCATGTATAAATCACCTCTGCTCAGTATAACCTCTGAAGCTAAAATTCAGCAGGGCGGGTCGGCAGCCAATCCTTCTATTGATGAAACAATACGTCTCTTTCATAACTCTGCAGCCAACAACAGTCTGAAACTTTGGAGCCGACAGTGCAAAAAGACCAGAATGGATTAAAACCCTAAATTCAGTGGCTCACCGTTGCGCTGATGCATTACGTCAGCCCTTTGTGTGCTGTTACTCATTTCTTGCGGCATAATCAGGCAGCCGAAGATGATGTCATCTAAACACTGGACTCCCATTCAGTCGTTGTTTTGTTGCGTCCGTACTCGACCAGGCAGAGCAGCCCCATCACTCTAACTCTAATAAATGAACTGGATGGGGCTGCCTGAGAGTGCTCTTGGCGTACGCTGAGGAGAATGGCAGTTGCTTGATATTCACCAAAGCCCACTCCCCATCCCCGCGCATCTGTCTCTTAGTCCCCTGAAAAAAGGCACGTCTGATTGGAAGTGATAGACTACGGTGCTTGGCACCCATTAGGGACTAGGGATGAGTCATCCTGGACAGACAGCCAGCGAGGTGACTATCTCTAACCTTTCCACTTATGAGATTAGTGACCTACCAAACTGTTTATTGACAAAACAAAATGACGCCTATTTAATTATGCCAAGGGTCCCACGGTCTTTCTGTTTTCTCCCTTGTTTAATGCCATTTCGCTCGCTTTGTCCTCAACTCGAGTCCCCCCCCTACGGTGGCCAAGGTTGGAGAGGCACATTTAGAAAGAAAAAAAAAAGTGGGGAGTCAGAAAAAAAAGGATGGGGTGGCAGGGTCTAAACAAATCTACAGTTCAGCCAGGACGTCCTCCTGCCAAGGTTTGTCTCGGAGGCTGAGAGGGAAGGCGGGGCCTCCTCCATGGGAGTGGTTGCGCGGAGGTGGTGGGGTGACGTGATTCCCTTCATCTCGGCCAATAAAACAGAGTGGCCAGTTGAGATCCGGAACCGTACGTGCCGTCAAATTCAATAAGGTAGTGCTTTAATGTTTTCTTTTAATCAACCAAATTGCATTACCGCACTGCCTCGTCCGGAAAAGGCTCGCCGGCGAATACAAAACGACGGAGAGGAGAGTCACAAGCGCGGGCGGGACGGTCTGAGCGCAACGCGGCGGGGGGAGGAGGAGGGTTGGGGGCGGCGGCGGCGGCAGCGGTGAGGCATTCCCAATGTCCGACAGAAATTTTTGGAGGTGCGTGCCGAAGTGTCTGTATTATAGATTGCCCCACCTCCAGTTCCCCTTCAATTAGAGGGAGCGGCAGCGAGTGTAAGTCCAGGGTCAGACCGGGGACAGACAAGGTGTACAGACGCACGACGTCATCGCTTGTGACGAACGCCAGAGCAACTTTCAGAGCGTCAGCAGCTCCGAGGGCAGCGCGCCCCCCACCCACCCTCTCATGTTTCCTATCACGACGCAGCGCCTCCCTCCCTCGCTCGCTCCTCTTCCTCCCTCAACTCCTATCTCAACCTTTCCCACATCATCTTTTCCCTCTCTGACCCCCTTCCTCCCCCCACCCCTTGACAAGACTTATCTTTTCAAGGAGGCACACGCAGAATCCTCCGCTAAACGCTTCCTCGTCATCGGACACCGCTCCTCTCCTTCCCCCAAATGGAAGCCAACGCGAGCCCGGACGTCGAGGGATTGTGTGTCTGCGTCATGTGCCGTCGTAATCACCAGCCAGCGGATCAGGCCGGTGCCCCGATCCACTAGAGTTACTGGGATTTTAATTCTGATTGGGGGTTTACAGTGGGATGTTTCATTCCACCTTGGATCAGGCGCCGCTGTTGTGGCCCCGAAGGATTACGGCCCGCTGCTGCATGTAGGCCATTCATCCACGGACAGATGAAACTTCACAGGGAGCAGTAATCCACCGAAGAAGGGGATGGCTTTGCTGCTCAGCTGCCTCGGCCACAACTTGAAAGCCAGCTGACATTTAACGTAATGATCCGTCGGAGTGGCCGCGCGTTTACACACAGGAAAGGTTTCCCGGACACAATTAGACCACAGTCCTCGCACCAGGGCTAAAAAAAGCATCACCACACACAATGGCGTAGTGTAGTTCCCTCTGTCCGTCTAATGGTAAACTGCGAGTGGAGTGACTGGAAGAAAAGCCTCAGGCCGGGCTGTTATATTACCGTGGTTCATCCGCAAAGAGATGGCCACACTCACAATCTACAGTGCAGTGTATATAGTCTAGCACACAGGCTGCATTTTGGTTTTCAGCAAGCCCTCTTGGTGTGAGTCATTTACAGTATGCCATTAGAACGGGAGGCTCACTCGGGGTTTCCAGCAAGGAAGCAATGTAGCAAATATGCACAGAGATGCATTAGGCAAGGATGGCTCACATCCACCTACACATTAGTCAGAGAGAAAATAAAGAGGGGGTGGGGGGTTTCCTGACATGATTCATTCAAACCCCACTTGTTTAAGTATTTTGGCATTCATGTCACTACGAACTCTGTATTTTAAACTTGAAAGAAAACTTGGATTCATTTCTGAACTTGAGCACTAATGGGGTGGGATTCATGTCAATTGAACAACCAGTGGGAACTTGTGCAACAGTCTTGGGCTAAGCTGTGCTAACTTGACACTGAATGGGTCGATGGTTTGATAGCCACAGCCGTACTTTCAACTAACTTGAATGATGAACTCAGCTGTCGAGTTTCACTGCTGTGTAATTTAGTTCTAGTGGAGCTTTTCAGGAACATAGGAATTTTCTTGTCCCAACTGATGCCTGTTGACATGAACGCCGTTTGGGAAGACGTGAACAGGAAATTACTGTAACTCTAAAGTGACATGAGCATGGCATCAGCAGGCATTCAATATTTTCTGTCAAGTCGGGACTGCTTGTCTTTCGGCTGCGTTTTCATTTTGTTGCTAGCCATGATTTTGATTTTCCATCGCTGCACACAGAGTAGGCTTGTCTGTGTTATTCAGAAAAAAAAAGACCTGCATGTGCAACCAGACACTGAATCCAAAACAACAACATAACAACAACAACTGCAACAACGTGATGCAAGGCTCATGTTGAGCTTGGGCCCCAAGTTCATGATGGGTGGATGACTTCAGCTGCAAAGTCACTTTGACTCAGTGAATCAGGAATCAGGTAACGGGATCAGGCTTCATTATGTGACTTCAGCCGAGCTGGCAGTCGGCCAGGTGAGCTGGACACACAAATGGACATTGATTTTTCAATAAGGGCCCTGAAGCTGTCAGCCAACCAGGCCATGGTGATATCTTTTCTCACGGGGCTGGGCCTTCTCTTCATCATGGCTTGACTGGCACCCGACCGCAAGCCACCACATCGGCATTTTTTGCACTTCACACCCCGACCCTGGCCAATGCCCCGCCTCCTGGGGTTAACGACCAAAACCAAAGTTACCCAAAGCTATGATGTAAACAGGTTGCATAAAGGTTAAGTGTGTGATATTTGGGGATTTTTAAGAAGAAACAGAGACATCAATTGGTTACACTTTAGTTTGCAGCATCTTTTCACTTTTCCTTCCCCTACTGAGCTAGCCAGTGAGCTACGGTGGCAGCCCACCCTAATGCCTCGTCCACCTTCTTCTTCGTCGGTTTATTTGGGGACGTGAGCATTCACCCTAAATATGGAACACGCTGTCAGGCTGGCTCGATTGTCCACACAGGTTTCCTTAGATACATGGGATGCAATATGGCAGCTAAATGGGAGCAAAACCCTTCCTAGCTAAATGTTTATTCTTATATATAAATAAGAACCATTCTAAGGGTAGGAAAACCAAATCACTTTTATTGTACTGTGATTATACACCTTTATTAATGTATTTATAGACAGTATATTTAGCTTTTACCAATATAAAAATCATAAATCAAGCCAAATATGACTCACTGGACCTTTAAAACTGATCTGTGACTTTTCTGAGATGAGAAAGTCAACAATCAGATTTTGACGGCAGTTCACTGGCACTCTGTTGCCTACCTCTACAGACGTACTCACTCCGTAGATGCCCTCGGCCTGAACCCTACAGCCGTAATCTTGCATGGAAGGTCAGTGAGTACAAGTGAGAGCTTGACCTATTGTTTTAGCTGTCAAAATGCAAAGTAAGATAGGACATGGCTGCGATACAAGGAGGACAGCTGGGATGAAATAGAGAGGGCAGAAAGAAATCATTGGCAGCAATAAAGATAGAGAAAGGAACTTATCATAACATGGCCATAACTCTTCTTTTGAAGAATGGGTCAAGAAAAAAAAAAAGAACATAGGACATAGAACACAAGAAACGACTAGGTCAGAAAAACAAAAAGGCTCCCCGTCAGTGAAGTGTCACTAAGGAACCACGTACTGAACTTTAGTCACACACGTACCCCTACAAAGATGCATCTTGTTTCTCAGCCACATGTGAGCTCCAAACTAAAGGTTTGAGCTGGAATACTTTTGAAAGGAAAAAAAGAAATGAGTCAAATTTATTCATTCATTCATTCATCTTCTATACCCGCTTATTCCTATTCAGGGTCACGGGGGTCTGCTGGAGCCTGTCCCAGCTGTCTTAGGGCGAAGGCAGGGTACACCCTGGACAAGTGGCCAGTTCATCGCAGGGCCATGTGTCAAATGTCAAATTTCTGAGACTTCAAAAAACAACTTGCACTCTTAGCCTTCGACTGCTGCACCATCGAAACACTTAAAGATATGTTTATTGTGGGCTGCTTAACAGTTTGCATGTCTATTTGTTGTTCTGGACTTGCATGCTACACACCTGTGTTGAGGGGAGCGGGTGAGCAAAGTGTTGTCCCTATTCGAATTCATGCGAGTAACCACTTCTGTTGCTATAAACAAGAGAAGGTAAATGTTTAGATTTGCTGAAAATGACTCTCACCAATGAAAGGTATGTTTATTTTTGTTAAGCCCATTACAGCATTCAATCAGGAATGGATTCTGTAAATGTGTTCCTTAGTCTGTCGGGCTTAAAGTGAGTTTTTCAAGGCTGATGCATTCCTAATTGAATGTCCAGGAGATCAAACCGGGAGATGATAAATCTTTCCTTCTCTGACAGACACACTTTGGGGAGAAACGCTTTATTCAGGAAACAAGTTTTCTTGTATCAACACTCAGCTGCTAATAAAGTCTACAGCTTGAATCGGAAATCGAGGCTGTAAAAGAATCACCTGTGGGCTTTTGGAATAAATTCGCCCTCACGCATCAATCAAGTCACAGCCTAGCGCTCGCAGCGGCCAGATGTAAATTTTTCTTTCAGCTTTATTGGAGTTTGAGTTGCCAAGATAAAGTTAAAGTCATTAATTTTGTTTTCCCCACACGCTCCCTTCCAATAAACTCTCAGGAAAGTCGACGTGTTTTTGTCCCAAATTCCTCCGAAGTTAGTGTGTAGGCATCTGATGACATAGTTTTGTGTTTCATCCAACTATTTGCCATTGGAATCAAACCCTGAGTTAAAGAGCCACAGACGTCTCAAACAAAACCACAACATTAATTACTTTCACAGTTTTCTATACAGCTTGAAGCACCTTTCCTAATCAATGACAAATATGTAAGGGGAAAATCTTACGAAATCCTTTTCTAAAAATCCATGTATTTTTACGTTTTTGAGAAAGACATAAGGCAAACTTTCTTTTTTTGTGAAACTTTATTTTTGTTTGTGAGTAAACAAATGACCATTTCCCTATTTTCTTTTGCACTGCGAAGACAAGCTTGCTGACCATTCATAACAAGAGTTTCAGTTGTCAGTCAGTAGTAGGCTAATGAGAGTATATTGTCACATGAGTGATTAGCTCATCACCAATTAGCTAAAGTTAGTGAGCAGCTAGTAGCTAACATCATTTTCCGTTTATCCATGTTTCCAATGGTTTTTCTCAGTCGCTTTGGTCAATGAAAAACATTTATACAAAAGTTGCAATACATTTCTCAAAAGAATTAATACAAACTGCCAAACACAGTTGATAACCTGCAAAAGTGTGTCACTCGCCCTTAATGGATACTTCATTCCTCAAACATCAACAAACAATACCTTGGGGGATATGAGTGAGGATGGTCGGCAACTAATTCAACATTTTTGTTTGTAATGACTTAAGTGATGAAATGAGGACAATTAGTTTACTACTAAGTAGACTATTCAGCATTCATAAATATAGTTCATTTTGACTGACATGAAAAGCAACAACTGAGAATTGCTTGAAAGCAATGGATACATGTCCAAAAGCATTTGCAATTGGTTGGAAGGAATGAGAAACTGCTACTATGATGTGCACAAATATGCACAGATGAAAAGTGGTCCAGATAGAGTTGAGTCTTCAGTGCTACAGTGAAAAACGTTGGACTTAAGTGTGATACACATTTTAACACCAGTAGTCACTGGTGTGTACATAAGGCTGTCATTGCAAAAAATACTTACTACTGATCGATTGTATGGAGTCTCAAACATGCAAATTGCTCTAGCTAAGATCTAAATAATATTAAATATTTATTAATTCTATTATTGATAAGAAATTACACAGACATTATTATTGGGTTTTGAAAGTTTTTGCTAGGTGCATCCGCAGCAACATCCCAGTGATGTTTAATGTTTAAAAGGTAGGTTTGCTCAGTTATCTAACCTCAAATCAATTATTCCTCCTTGGTCCCAGAAGGGTCCGGGGCCCAGCCGACTGTCTGCCACACAAGTCGAATGTGGAAGTAGAGCAAATCCAAGTCCGCTGGATCACACTGCCTCTTTCCGATTCGCCTTTGTCTTATTACCCAAGCATTTCTCAAACAAATTTTCCCAAACTGTCTGGATTCTTCTAGCAATTAAAGCATTTCTACTTCTCCCCCTTTCCTTTCTTCCATATCCTTTTGGCAACAGGCACGAACATGCTGCTTGTCCAGTTGCTCGGCATGCCAAAACTGACAAAAGCAATTGGACAAGGCAACCATGATCTGACAAATAAAAGGAACCGAGTATTAGGGCAAGGAGGACGTCTGGGGTTTGACGAGCAGAGAGAATCGCACAGGGCATGCCATTGTTATTCAACCACCAATCTTTTTTGGCAGATGTGCGGTTATTTCTTTCCTAAACCCAAAGAGCCATCCTGCCTTGGCGAACCTCTATAAAAAGACAAAGAGGGATTGCAAGGAAAGTACGAATTTGTGTGGCTTTAGGGGTTTTGTGCATTGACTTAACGTGGAGTACAACCACCCTTGTTGACGGGACGATGTAAGGAGAGGAGGACTCCGACGTGTGCGAGGGATGCTCTCTCTGAAAACGATGAGTCACTCACGCTCACCCTGCAAATGTGCTTGATAAAAGAGAATTTGTAACATTATACGAAGATGATAGGTTGGTTCGCTGGTTGCAGTTTCGGCCTGATTTATTTTGAAAAGCACAGCAATGTTGGGATTTCAGGGTAGCACTTGTTTCCATTTAGTCTGGTATTCAAAAGGCTGGCCAGACAGCATTCAGAAAGTGATACCAAATGACAGCACATTTTCCACTGTCCCTCCACGTTGTTTCTTCATGTCTGTGCGTTATACTGAAGTCAACAGTGGAACTGTCTGTCAGCCACTGACAGACTAGCACCTCAAAGTGCAAATTCAAAATACCAATTTCAATTCCGATTGACTGCTATACAGCACAAATTAGTGGGATTGAAAACAGTTTTAAATTTGTAGTTTGTACATACGTAGCTTTGATGATCAGGCTAGCCATCAGCGTACAGTTAATATGATGGAGCACAGAGACAACAGATGTGTCTGTCCAATGGTAACCGTGGCCTTCATCTCAACCCAAGAGTTGTCTGTCTACTTCATGGTCAAGGGCGGTGACTTTCTGGAATGGGACTGAATCTTTGCTGCCCAAAAAGATGAGGCTCTGAGACAAGGATCAACCGCGGCCCCTGTGAAAACAAAATATATTGTCACAGCATGAACCTCAAGTATTTGGATGGAATTGATCGATAAGCTATAAATGACCTTTGGACTGGCTAGCTGTTTTTGCTGTGCTTGTGCTAGCAAAAGAGAGGGGGTTCATGCAAACAAAATGTTATATCAGTGTTTACTAGAATTCACCTCCAATTCAAATATAGTCCAGAGTACAGTTTCCTGTCTTTGAACATCCATTTCCCCACCGTTTTATAAGTAAGAAAGTGAGGGGGGAAAGGGTGAACTGGACTCTCAGATCATTAAAACTGAGTCACAGTGGGTAGCTGTAAAAAAAAAAAAAATAATAATAAAAATAAATTGTCCATTTAAAAAATGGGTTAACTCAAACATAAATGCACCATGTAACCAGTAATTCAGTGTCTGCTAATTTTCCTGAATAAAATGCGACCAATTAGCTGTCCAATAATGTAAGCTAACATCACAGTTACAGAAAAGTTAACACGCTGCTAGCATTTTTTTGCACGTTATTGCATTTTAGCATCTGTCCCCTGCTTGACATGGAACAAAGTGTTCTCCGGCCACTCTGTCAGGAAGTCATGGGTGCAATGAGGAAACAACCTACTTTATCATTGGAACTGAGGGACAGGACAGAAGGAGCCACACTGTAGGTTGGTTTTAATATCATTAGCTGCATGTCATTTGCTCCCACACTAGGACAGCACGGCGTGTGTGTGTGTGTGTGTGTGTGTGTGTGTGTGTGTGTGTGTGTGTGTGTGTGTGTGTGTGTGTAAAGGGTAGTGAAAGGACAAACAGACCTGGACGACTTTTTTCATCCACCTATGTAACGGATATGTAGGAACTGCATTAAACGTGCACAACTATCGCTGTATTTATGATCATATTATTCTTAAAAAATAAAAAATAGACATTTACTTTAGGTTTCAGTGTTTGTCCTCCTTTCCCTGTTACTCAGTTTAGCATGCAGCTCTTTCATTCTCCTTCACAGTTCATCAGGAGCTGTTTGGTTGCACCTGTGCTGATCATCCTCACCTGGCTGCAATCAGCCGAGACTCTAGAAATGAGGTTGCATTTACTTGCTCGTTTGCTTTTGTCTTCTCAAGAGTCAACACCATCAGTTGGCTTTTTGGTGTCTTTTTGTTTGTTTTAAGAGCAGATTTACTGCGACTGGGAGATTTTTGGTTGATTTTTTTACTACTCCTCTGAGTAACATCCATTATACTTCAGGTTTTAGGCCCTCCTTCATCTTTCCATTCTGATACCACCAGTGGGTGGTGGTGATGAGGAGAGTTCTTCAAACGCAATCTTTTAGACCCCAAAGGGCCATTTTGTTTGTTGGTTTCCCAACTTGTGAATCATGACCTTCAGTTTTTGTTTTAGGGGAACGTTAACAGGAAGAAAGCGAACAGCTTGCTAAATTCAGACATTTCAAGATGTGGGGTGGCTGAAGGCTGTTCTGATGGCACAGGTCATCCAAGAGGCCTGTGTAACTAGGGGAGAGCGGGATGGTTGTTTGTAACGGGGGAAGGATAGAATTGAATGCAGTTACTTCAGCGGTGCAGCATGCTGCGTTAATGTAACAGAGCTCATCAAGTTGATGCCACAAAGCCAATATGAAAAACATCTGTTTCAACATCTCCCTCTTCCCATTGCAATGTGCTCGCCTGCTGTGGATTGTGGCATGGTGACCTTGAAAGCATTCCATCTTACGTTTAAAAAAAAAAAAAAAAAAAAAATCTATAAACATGAAATCACCCTTAGGAACTGCATTTGTGCTGGTCCTCTGAGTAAGAAATATTGCTGACTAAGTTCAGTTTTGTTCTGTCTTGTCTGCGAACAGTGTCTGCTTTCAGGCCATCACAAACGTTCACCGTCATAAAACTGAGTCAAGGTTGAGATCTATCTGCTGTGTTGTGATACATAAAACCAGCCCTATGTTTGAGTAGAAAAGCACAAATTAGGCAGCATAAACAGAATTTGGAGAAGTATGTCGAAGGTTCCGTGTCAGACATTTGTTCCTTGGCTCTAGTTTTGGAAGGTATTGATGGGACGACACATTTTGTAGAATCCGCTGTTTTGCTGACTTTGAAGATCAAGTAACTGTAACTTCAGTGAAATGATTGATGTGTGGTTTTTAAATGGAGCTATGGTGTAAACTGAATAAAATATACATTAGTCAGTTAATTTAGTAAAAGTAAATTACAAAAAATAATTACTGCTGAGTTCTCATTTGCTGATTGTGCAGGCCTCAGGGGCAGAACACTAAAACTAAACCATAGTGTGTCACCAGCTTGTATGAGAAGGAAGTGAGTGGGACATGAGAAAACTGAGATTAATATTGGTTGCATGATGCTTTGGCATTGAAAGCTATTAAACATAAAACACAGACCTTTACGGTGAAAAATTAAAAAAGCCAATGCAGTTGAGTAACAGATATTTCCATTGATTTTCCAATTAATCCAGGCAATCTGGATCAATCTTTTAGAGGCAGTTGTCTGCTTCTATGGTGATGAAGTGATAACAAAGTGATGAGTTAACATTGTCAGGAGTGGGTGTCAAGAAAATACATTGGGTAAAAAGAAATGAGCCCTCACTTTACATCCAGTGTCCCTTGTTCAAAGATACCCAGGATGTCCAATATGAAAGGCACAATGAGCCAGCATCTTAGAGTGCTGGATCATCACTATTACTTTATGTACTTTTAACCTTTCATAAAAAAATTCCCAGTGGCAGAAAGACAATTGTGCGAAACCTTTTTCAAAAAAAGCATACAGTCAACTCAATACACATAATTTCCAAACAACACAACAAAAAGTTTGTCAATTTCAACAAGATTTATTTGACACAAAAATCATGGCATCTTTGGTGACTCCCACTTCTGTGTAAATTAAAGATAAATCATTCTTGTCAGGCCACAGGAGTTAGAGCGCACAAAATGGGAGGAAACACAGAGTTTGCCCTTTGGGTGTCGTTGCACATTCCCATTGGTTTTGTGGCCCTATCTTGATGGTTTCACATGCTTCCTCGGGTTTTGGAGGCCAGGCAAACAGTCTGGACCAAAGCTGAGGTGGGCAAAGGGAGTGGGAAACCCAAATATTATTGCTCAGAAATTCAATATGGGGTTTCATGTATAATCGCTAATAAGCTGGCCCCCAACCTAGCTGTGCACCACCCACCGAGCAGGAGTGTGTAAAATTCTATCCTATGTCTAGATGACCTTATAGCTAGGATCTCACCTAGGGTTCAATGAGGCACCTCATAACTCACCTACCATGTCTGTGCTTTTCCACACAGCTGCAGAAAACCTGAACGGGATGCATCGCAGTGTTCTCATTTGAGCATTCAGGGTTGAAGCCTGGCATCTCCATTCATCTTTGTTAACAAACAGATAGCTGCACTGCTTCTTGACGCATCACGGGGTCTGATTACAATATCACTCTGACTTGAGGTCTTGCAGGAATACGAGGGCCCCATTACGGCACAGAGAGCAGGGGCGGGGGACCAGCGGGACCATAAAACACTCATCTGTGACCAACGGAAAAAGGAACGTGGCAAAAAAAAAACCTTCTGACAACATAGTATTTAGTGCAGTAATAACCACAGACATTTTTTCTTTTATTGCATGTAGGATTGATTGATTTATCGCCTTAAGGATACAGTCACAGTGTCTGTGTGACTGGCTGTACAGCAATAAGAGTCGTCATGTGAAAAAATGTCTGAGGAACAGGGAAGGGAAGAGTTATGAAAGCCTCAACCGCACGTTGTTTCTTCCTTTTTCCGTTTTTGATCTTGTGCTCAAAGAAATTATAATCGTATTGAAATTGTTTGCGAAGTTAATAAAAGATTGTTCTTTAATAATTTATAATGATGAATTTGTTTTGACATTCATCCCCATTCAACAGGTTGGAATTATTATTTAGATAAGAAGACTGTAAATTTGGTATGTATATCCTTGATCCTACACAATAATTAGGCCAATGAGGAAGTTTGTCAACACTTTTTTTCTTCTTTTTTTGCACTGATGCCGACTGTAAAGAAAAAAGTGCACATAAAAATACATAAGTCTATACCAACCAACCAAAACCAACTTACTTTCCACAGATCTATTTCAATGTCAAGCCGCTGCCTGTTTCTAGTCACGTCTTCTTTGAGGAATTGAGGAATCCTTCTGTGGTAAAAGAATTGTTCACTTTAAAGATTCTTTAAAGAACTTAAAGATGTTTAAATGTGGAGCCAGATGTTAAAAAAAAAAAAAAATTGTCAAAGCTGTTGTTGTTTATGGCCCAATGGAAATAATAAAAGTGCATCTGTTTGTGACGTCAGAAACACACAAATCAAAATTAATCTTAATGTATCATAAAACGTTTCTCTGCTGAGAATGAAGAACATTAATTTGTCACTCAATAAGGGTGGTACAGGCACATTTGTCTTTAAAAATGACAAATGATCCATGTCTAGACTCTGGATCGAGGTGCAGTTTTGTCTGCGCTTGTGCCATTATTAATCCAAAAGAAGAGCCACAGTGCTGCAAATGTACATGTTGCATGGATTCAAACCAAGTATCACAACCAGCATCAGTCTGACAATAATAAGGGGAAAGAGTTACCGTCAATTACGATGAAAGTCAGTCAGCATTTTAAATTGACAAGTTAAATACATAGTTTCTGTTCTATTTCCATTTTACATAAAATATATATATATATATATATATATATATATATATATATATATATATATATATATATATATATATATATGGCCGGTTCAAAAGTTTCATGAAATAAAATCTTCTGAGAACCTTGTAGAGCTCAGTCTTCTGTTCATCGTTAAAATTATAGAACACAGCAGGTTCGCCAAGATTGCCTGTCAATACGCATATTCATCTCAGTCAAAATAAATATAGCCGTAAGAGTGTATCAGCCATTTTATCGTGGACAAAAACATGAAGCGACCACATGGAATGCTCAGAAATATCTAGCCTTGTGTGATCATCGGTTCACACGAAACATTCCAGGAACTGAGAGAATGTGATGCTATGATCAGGGCAGCCATCCAAATGGCCTGAACAAATGAAGGACTATGTAAGATATCCAGCACTTCTGGACAAATGTGGGAGGAAAAAAAAAAAGAAACTTCTTGGCTCAGTTTGCCCTCTTCAACCAAACAAAGGTTTGGGCGAGGGGGCCTTTCTTCAGAGTCTTGAACAGATGCCATGAGGTCGGGCTGCAGGCGGAAAAACGGGTCAATACTGACTGTTAATGCCACGATTGGATGGTTTGCGGTCTAACCATTTGAAAGACTGAAGAAAATAACATTTTACTGGGGTTCATAAAGCTCTTGCGCATGTGAGAATGGCCCCTCCATAAATCCAAAGGTGCCGACAGCCGGGGCCAGAGGAATCACAAAGTGTCGCGAATGTCGGAGTCTCCCATGCACTCGGGTACGTTTAAGCTTAACCCCCCCAACCCGGCCAAATGCAATGTTATCTGGGGCTCATATAAAAAGCCAGTAAAGATTGATGAGCGGTAAGTGATAATCTCCGAAGTAGGCGATACAGTGTGCTCAAGCACAGTGGTTGATAGAGTCGGGTTTTATGGTTTCTGTTCAACTGCCACATACGCAGTACACTTGTCAGTGTTGCACTGCCAACTCAGCGCTGAGTAGTCTCAACAAGTGAGGCTGTGGTTCAGATGATTCTCAGCGATCAAAAGGTCAGTGGTTTGATCCTAAGTCCCCGCAGCCAACATGTTAATGTGAACCTTAAGTCCATCTGCTTCTCCTGCTACGCCCCCTGGCATGTGAGTTTATCTGTGAAGTGAATGCTGATAAGCACATGGTACCATGCAACGCGCAACTTGATCCCTGGTCCTTGCATTTGATGCATCAAAGTTCCCTTGAGCTCCTGAATTACACTCACTGGCACTTTTTTTTTTTATTTCAACCAAAAATGGAACAGAGTGCTATGCTAGCGCTGCTCTAGTTCATGTGCAGTCGGTTCAAGTTGCAGACCGTCCAGGAAAACAGATTGCTTTCCCATGAGTAGAGCTGCTTAGAGAGCCACGTTATTACTTTCCTGAATTAATCTGCGTGTTTCCGCTTTCCCAGAAACTACCCCACAACATTCTTATTGCAGCAAGAATGGATTCACACATGCAGTTACAAGTGTTGCTAATGACCTGACATCTAAACCCAACGTCTGATCCGTGAAACCACTAATCTGGGCTGTTGTTTAACTTTATTTCTGCGCTTTAAACGGAAGTTTCACTAATTTAAAAAGCCTAACTTGGATGGCACTGCAGCTTTCTAATCTGGTCTTTCTAATCAGTGGCAACAAACAGGAAATTCCATCATGGTATTAGTAAAGGCATTAGTAAAAATGATCTTTCGCCAGTTCAGTTTCCTTTGCTTTATCTGCGGCTGGGAAGCAGTCTGAGCAGGGATGCCCAGGCTTCCCTGTCCCTGGACACTTTCTTCATTTCTACCAGGGGGATCTCAAGGCATTCCCGGGCCAGCCTAGAAACATCGTATCTCCGAGGTCTGGGCTTTTTTCTAAGACCGATCCCAGTGGGACTTACCTTGAACTTAGGGGGCATCTGAAACAGATGCCCAAGCTTCCTCAGCTGGTTAAGATTGGGGGAGCAGCAGTTCTACTCCGAGCTCCTGATTCTATCTCAAAGGGAGTGCCCTGCCAGGAAACTCATTTCAACCACTATTATCTAAGATCTTGGCCTTTGACTGCTTGAACATACAGTATGTGTGAATGGTTGCTTGTCTCACGAAGGTGACATGATTATAGACCATAATATGTAAAATGATGACTTTTTCAGGACTAGAAGGCTCTGTAAATGCAGTCTGCATCGCGACTTGCGTTGATGCCAGTGTGGAAATTACGATTTTATTGATGCTATTGAGGGATGACTCACTGTGAGATGCCGTCTCATTTCAAGGGAGAGGCCAAAATACAAAAACAAATATCTTAGGGGGCATTACATCCAGTAAGTGGAGCATCATCCGACGTGATGCAATTAAATAAGTGCCCGCATTCATGAAGACAGGATTAAAGTCTTGTCCTGACTACTAACACTCAGCTAATGGTAGTTTAGAGTTGATCAAAAGCCAGTGTAAAGTGGACACTGTGAGGTCAGATTGCAAATGAGTACACCCAAGAGCATGCTCATACTTTTATCAGTATTGTATCACAAGTATTGTGTGTCAATCCACGATCTTAAAATTTAAAATTTTACACAGTCCAAATTAGTGTGTGCATGTGCGTGCATGCACGTCAAAAGGTTTGACTGTGCCAGAGGCACACAAACAAATGGAAGTTGTTTAGTGGTTTATTGTTAAGAAAACAATCTACTCTGGATGTAACGCAAGGACGTAACATGGACATAACATGGACAAAACAGTGCATGTTGGTGGCTAAACTAAATAAAGTGCACTTGGAGACTGAAGACTGATTCTTAGCGCAATACAGTACATCAAAACTTTTTTCCAACACCATTATTGGAAACCCAAGGTAGACAGAATGACATATCCTCAGCATTTTTATTTTATTTTAATGCTATGTGTCTGTAAAAAGAGACAATCTCAGGCCCAGATACTAGGTCAATGACTAGGAGTTGATACTCCTGAGTCAGTTAATTTTTTCTTGGCTCAAACCATTTATCCGCCTCGTGTTCTGGGAGCAGTCAGCGGATTGCACCTGCTGGTCAATCACAGCTCCAGTGCTTAGAGTCCAAGTAAGACAAGTTTAAACACGCACATGTGGAATTCAGCCCTGCAGCAACTGGAAAGATGACCTGTGAGAAGTGTGGCGAACTCCAGAACGGAAGCCCTGCTGTGACAAAGTACATAGCATAGTGTCAATCATTCCATCTCCTGGACCCCACAGATGTAAAGATTGTCACTGTTGCACTGTATCATGTACCCAAGCTAGATGGGATGTCAGAGTGACTCTCTTTGATTGTCTTCTTATGTTTGGCATCTTTTTTGGAGAGCGAAGGGTCACAGAAATGAACTCTCCTGAAGCCCCTGTGTTTTCCACGGCGTATTACTTTGCAAATTGATTCTGAATATTTTGTTTGCCATACCGTGTCGGTTTACAATGAATTCTTCCACCAAGAGATCAATATTTACACTAATATGCTGTCATTTATGATAATGGTGGGGGTGGGGGAGGGTGGGGTTCCACACAACAGACACAATTTACACAATCTACTCCCCAACATTTGGCCCGAATCTACTACTATTGTAATGCAAACAAATTATAGTATAAACAAAATGCACACCTCCAGCATGTGCATGTAAACACACCTACTCAAATGAGGGATAATGGCTGAGTGCAGGCAAAGTTGGCAGCAAAAACAGACTTGTAAATATTCTGTTGTTCCAAAACAAAAAAAATGAAAAATGGGGCTGCTTTGTTTAAAAGGCAGCAGAAAGAATTCAAGGAGGTCCGACTTGAATGCTGACATTCCATTTCACAGGAATCTTTTGTCAGGAGACATTACCTTTCATTGATTTCATTTCACTAACGTGTCAGTATGATTCTATTATCTTTGTTTTTACTTGACATTTGGTGATAAAAAATACTACTAGAGTTGCACGTCACTGTTATATACACTGTATCCCAAATGAACAGCACTCATTTGCTTCAGGGCAGGCTGATTCACCCAGCAACTTTGAGCTATTGTGAAAGTCTGCAGAAGTGGCGGCATGAGTGCGAGTAAATGGTCGGGCTTCATTTCATCGTGAAAAGATGGCCAACAATTAAGAAAGAGTGATGCAATGATAAAATCAATCAGGATTTGATATATGGCCCCATCTGGCTACTCACCAGCTCAAGTATCTGTTTTCAAGGCGCCAGAAATTGGACGGAACCACAGGTTGAGCTCGACTGTCTGACTGACCCTAAATGCACTAAAGAAACATCCACCGCTGTGTGAGAAGTTCACCAGTTCTAAAGACAAGAAAAATGAATGCAGCAATTTAGTAATGAATGTCATTTTAAGGTTTTTGGACGTTAATGATATAATCAAGCCATTGTTTGTTCACAGGTACAAACTCCCATGCTGGGCCTTTAAAAAGGCAAACGGCACAAAGACCTAAAAGCGTGTTGTCTCCCTGATAGCATACCTGCCATCATATTTCATTGTAGAGCGTTGAAGTGAGGCCAACATCTCAAATTGGCCGGAAAATAGTTAGGCATGTATGGTATGAGACTGATGTGCTACAATGCATGCTACATCAAATTAGCATTCACTTTGGGGTGCATCAGGACACTTGGGCCTTCCCACTCCCTGAAATACCATTTTTATTTTTGGTGAGCCAAAGCATATAAAAGTAATCATATATATGTTCTCCTCTCTTTGAACAGATGAAAAAGCACACCGGAGCATTGCGGTAAACTTATTACAATGTCATCCCAAAGTGACAAGAAGGTCACACTGAAACAATTTCTGTAAGTCCTCAAAACATTTGCTACCCTAAAAACTTTTCAGATCAGAAACAAAGAAAAACATTTTAATTTCAGTTAAAGCTCTGTTCCTTTAGTAGCCAGCACATTTAGAGGAAAACAAAGCCTTTTTAAAAATGAATCAAATGGGGTTTTTTTCTTCATCCTTTTGTTCAGCCAAGTCAATAAATGTACAGAATCTAACACTGTAGATTGATACAGTCATCGAATAGCAAACCAGCTACTTTGTGTATTAGCTACAATGCTCACAAAATCATCAAGAAATGGCAGTAAAAGTGATTATCTGGTTGCACATGTCCAGAAACTGTTGGAGGAGGATGAACGGAGTGATTCAGTGTTTGCATGATCCCAATAGATTTCACCAATGCACATTTTTTCCCCAGTCATTTTATCTCTTCCCTGCTCTGGACCAGGCAGCAGACCAGATGTACTGAGCTTCACGCTTTTCCCAGACCCTTGACTGCTTTTGCGCAGACTATGACTTCTTAACACAGGACCCCTGCTGCTTAGTAAGACCCCGAGGCCAGACCGCTCATCTAACCAAACAGCCATGGCTGTGTTCAGTAACTCGCAGAGCAGATTCCATGCAAGCGGAATGAAACTTTCACAATGAAATCAAAAATCCCAAACAAAAAGTTACCATGCAAACACATCTAATGGCGTGCAGGCCTCTGCAAAGGCACTCCTGGCTTGACATCCAAAAGCCGACTTCATGTTTGTGAAACCTTCAGCATTGATTGTCTTTTTTTCTCTGTATTTTAAGAAATTCAACAAAGGTAAAACATACTTTATTTTAGACCACGGTGAGGCTGTTTAATCTTGTTTATGCAGGGCATCGTATGGAAAATACATTCAAGAGGTTATTTGAATGTGAATGAGTTCCCTTCTCATGCTGCTCAATTCAAAGCCCATAGAGTCCCCTGACCCTCTGAGATAAAGGACTTTGGACTTAAAATGTGCCTGCTTAGAAGATTGTATTGTAACTGAACTTAAGCTGACCACACACCAGGCAATTATTTAGTCACAACCAATTTACATAGAAGACCACAGACATATGGACAAATTCAACTGATTTTTATAACAGTATCGTTCTCCCAACTCGCACGCTTCATCCAGATCGCGAGACCACACGCCTCTTGTTTGTAGAATCGATTCCACAGACATGAGACCTCACAGATACTTGTGCAATCAAACATGACCTCGGCAGAAAAACAAACCTGGAGGATGACCAACGTCATCGCCCGTCTTCACTGTATTGCCCTTTAAAACCACTGTGTGGGAAGATGGTAAACCTCATTATAATTACAACACGAGGTTGCTGACACTTTGCAGTCTGCTCTTTCTTATCGGCTATAGTGGGACTTCTGTTTGAGGCACCCTCATAGGGCATCATAACTATCAACTCCACTTAACACGCAGGATTCATCATCTGACTGGGGGTCCAACCCAGTCAGGGGAGCTGGAAAAAGCATATTGACACACCAATAATTGTTTTCTACCGAGCTGCTAATTGGCCCCAGACTGAGGCAAATCTGGGATGAAGAAAACTTAAAATTGTCTAGTGTGTGACCTGCATTAAGCTTTCTCATCCAATATGCAAGACACAGTGCCAAGTAAAGTTGCTACTATGCATCTTGACAAAAAAAAATGAAAGAGTTATCAGTTATAGTCAGATATTTCATTACATTTACTTGCCATACATGTTTTCTACATGCACATATACTTCTCAGACAACGTGTCATGAAAGTGACGCCTATTTGGGGAACATCGTCACTTTAAAGATTCACATTTTTGCCCAGTGCACACTTCTCTTCACTAAGTTGTCATTAAATTTTAGGTTGGAGGTTCAGCTTTTGGAGCAAGGTATTAATTGAGGTTAGGTAAGTCTTTGGCAAGGCCATAACCTTTGTCCAGGCAAGAGATCAACCTTTGTATGTGTGGGGCAGAGGCTCAGAGAGGGAAAATACATTTTTAGAAAGCAGTGAGCCCCTGAAACCTCATACTGTTGCAGAGTCCCAAGTCTTTGACAGCTTTGCGCAGCTCCTATTATACAATACTGGGACACTAACGCAGATGTAGATTTTAATTTATAAAGACTGCATCTTTCCTAGATCGCACTGACTCATGCCAAGAACAGATAGCATGTCAGCAGCTTCAAACCCCTTAATACACGGCTGGATGTCTCTCTGAGCACAAAGTTAAATCTGGGATATGGTTAGTTGTACGAAATGAACATGCAGTCACACCATGGCTGTCATGTCTGTGTGCCTCTGTGCCTTTAATAGCTCAATTGAAAGGACAGCTTGCCTGCAAGACCACCATGATTACACTATGTTGTGTAAGGCGACGGCCAAGCCTCAGTGGAGAAAAAAATAACGCTGTAAATCCAAGGGTGCATTAGTTTACAGCAGTCCTTGGTTTTGTCAGCCAATCAGGGTTTGGATGGTGTTCTTTGAAATAGAAACGAGGGGAAATACATGGAGGATTTGCTGACCTGGTCTGGGAAAAAACAAAATGTGCACGTTTGCTTCTCTGAAATATCAATTAACTTTCTGAGAATTTAGTCACACTGTTGCGGACTACGACGGCCCATGACTGCAAGTGTTATGAGGGTCACCAGATCAGCAGTAAAATCACAATGGATCATCAGACAGCACTTCAGTTTGGCATTTCCTGCATTGAGCCCTTAGATTTATTGACGGACCGTGACAGCCGTTGAATTGATTTTACTCTGGTCAGGAAATGAATCGGACTCGTCTCAGACATTCTCACGCTCGCCAAACATGCAGTCTTTACTGAAATTGGTTGAAAGCATAAACGGAGCCCAGAATTCACGAGTCCCCGAAAAGAAATTTATTTTTGCGAGCTGAAAAACTCCTCGACGGGAGGAAAGACGGGAATGGGGATACATTCCAAATGGTTCCTGGGTAGATTGGCCGAAGCGGGACGACAAGGTTTGAGTCCTGCATCACTACGTACGTACACATAAAGAAACATGACAATGACCTCAAACATGGAAATTTAGGGCCTTTCAATCATCACAACTAATGTGTAAGATAATGAATATGATTATCAGGAAGGACTTGTGGATCAGGCTTATGCCTTGTTTTTTTGGTTTTTTTAATAGATCTTAGATGTCCATGGTTAGCAATTTCTGGATGGTACACTTTTTATCATGACTTGCTAAACAGCATCACGCCGCGAAAGCAGACACAGCTGATGTGCAGAGGCTGCACTTGGTGCAACACTGGCTTTCCATCATGTTGAGAGGGTTTCCATTCCTGCTGTCTTCCATTGTCTTTCTGAGCATGGATGACCTCTTTGCTTTGCAAGCACATTGTAGCTTTATTTTGTCAAATTTAAATTTATTTGCAATATTGTTGAGAATCAATCACTCAAGCAACCTGAGATTATGTGAATTTTGGATTTGTGCTTGTCAAAGAACAAACTGACACTTGACACTAAATAATAATTGCACACCGAGCAGATGTCAAGTCAGACTAGTGCACTTTGGTGAGATCTTATTTTCTAATGAACGCTTGTCGTTTTTCCCTTCTCTATATGTTTAACTGCTTAACCACATAACCCTTCTCGCGACATTCCTGTAATAACAAAGACACCAATCCCACTTCCAAGAGACACCGATTGCTCAAAAATGGGCAAAATCCTTGTGCACGTCAAGACTTCAACTTCATCCATCACTTTATTTGAATGTGGAATGCATTAAATTGGGAACATTTTGTTCTAAAAACCCCAAACTTTGGTCTTTCAGTTTATGTCCCCTCAGGCAACAGTACATCATCATGCCTAAATTAAGTGTGAATGCAAAAACATTTTTATGTTGGATTTGAGATAATGATGTTATTGTTTTTACTGTCAGCCACTGCGCCGTTCCAAAATTTCACGAAATGAGTACATATGCTCCAAGGGGGAAAAAAAAAATCTGCTGTGCTGTCAAATCATGCACCGCAGTAACATGGGAAACATGAAAGCAAGCAACAGAACTTGGCTTGTGCTCAGTCCCAATGTGTGAAAATACAAATACAGTGCACGAAGCTTCCCTTCCAGCACTCTGGCACGCTGAACAGACTTTGTTTGTGTTGCAACCCACAGCATGGGCTTGTGCGTAATGTATTGTCTAACCGCAGCTGACACTTCCAGCTTGAAAAAAAACCTGCCCGCCAGAAAGAATGCTGTATGTGTATATAAGGGAAAGGGGAGGAAAAAAGTGTCGATTTCTAATTCGGTAACGACAAGCAGATCATTATTTCTAGTGGAAAAAAGGAGTACTGCGCGGGCAACGTTACTGCTAAAAATAACGCACACCAGCAGCTGGGGGATTCACAGCCGCTGGCCTGTTGACAGTCGAACCCTCTCCACTTTGGCATCCTTATAAAGCTCTGGTTTCCCACTTGACTGACTGATGATGAGTGACAGCATCCCTGATTCCCAGACATTATAGCCAGCCAACAAGCAACGAGAAAGGGCGGGATGAGATGCCATCGAGCCGGATCCGGGCATCTGCTCTGGATGATTTTTGCACTGGACTACCATGAACAAATTGCTCCTTCTTTGCTCCTCAATGACAGACCGTTCTCTTTTCTTCTCAAACTGCTGACAGACGAGCAACCGCCAATTCCAGCTGGAGGGGGAGCGCTTGGCCATACTCGAGGCTAGCAGCTCCTCTTCTTGGCTGGCGGCAGTGGTCGACGGTGGCAAGAGAGTTACAGTAGCAGCAGTGAAGATTAGTAATGAGATACCATGTATCACCATGGAGAATTATTTATGCACCTGGAGTGGGAGTCCTACAACTTGTCAGTTTGAAGAATGGTGTTCTCGGCGTGTCTGCAGGACGTGAAATGCCTCATAAATCTTCAGAGGCTAGACCTAGCCCGAGTGAACCTCTCGCTTGCCTTTGTCCCAAAGACTCCAGACCTGTTTCCCCCGCGTATGTTGCAAACAATCCCACAACTAAGGGAATTGGACTTCTGCTTTTCAAGCGTAGATATACTGCAGGCCAAGTTTATATTATAGGGCTTGATAACAGTCCAGCAATGTATCAAAAGAAAATGAGAACCATAAAACTGCGGGCGCACAAGGGCATTACAGTAATGCTCCAAGTCGAGGAACTAATAGTTTTGGTTTTTTAATCCCACGAGTCGCAATCTCTTGAAGGGGGCTGATTTGAGTTGCATGGAAACCAGTCCAGTCTGCATCTTGGACTGAGTCATAACCTTTGCTGTGAAATAAATTGGTATCAATTGTCATTTTCCAGCAGATAAAGTCTTTTGCAAAACTTTGCAGAGAAAATTATTGACAAACAGCCGCCCCCGAAGGTAACTACATCCCTCTGATGGGCATACATGCAATATGGATTACTGATTGGGATCGCTACATGTGTTTCATTGCAGTGCAATAAAGTGGATTTAATGTTAGTGCAGCGGCAGCGGCAATTGAGATTATCGAGCTGTACTAAAGTGTCTCGCTCGGCAAGGAGGAGATAAACTTTATTGGACCTTGCAGAATTTGATATCGGGTGGGGGGAAGAACCCGATCTCCTCTCTGTGCTCGCTGTGGTGTGGATGACTCTACTTTGGATGTGCAGATACAAAGCTCCAATGCATACAATGCACCCCTTTTGGCTTTCTTGGTAATTCTTCGTTGGATGGAAGGATGGTGTGATTTTACTTTTCTGGATTCCTGTCAGGTCCAAAATTGTTCATTCTTCCTGCCTATTTACTAATTGTTAGCCAAAGTGTAAAATACAGGGACAGTCTTCAAAATACATAAATAAATAAAATATATTTTTTTGCATGTAAATAGACCAATGTGTCTTCATATGTGCATCATCAGAATCAATGTAACTGCCTGAAATCAGTAACCGCAACTTAGACGGTGATGCAGTGGTTAACACTGTTTCCTCAAAGCAAGAAGATGTCTCGGACCTTTCTGTGTGGACACCACATAGCTTCCTGCATGAGTTCTCCCTGGTGTTATGACTGTGGTCATGCACATGTTTTGTTTAGGTGTCCTGTGCTGAAAGCTCTCCCTCCCCTCCCTTCCTCCACTGAAGTGCCGCACTTAGTGTCTGTATGTGTTAGATGAGTTGCAAAGTTGTGTATATGAATGGGTTGCTGCAAGCTGATTGGCTGGCTGATGATATTTAGCACCACCTAAGGGCCAATCTGCAGCCCCTCTGCTCCTCCATTTCCAACTAGTCAGCAACCTGTGTGTGCGTGCATGCAAATTATTATATCGAGACTGTGAAAGAAAATAACTAACAATTTGAAAAATAATGAAACTTTCATTAATCAGGGACAATGATTGAGTGTCACTTTCACTGTCCGAGGTGCTGAACAGGTTCTTCTATACTTGTGAGGACATTTTTTTTTTTTTTTTTTTTTTTCAATCTTGATCAGCTTCATTCCCAAAGACATTTTGATGAAAGGTTATCTGACCACTCTAAGCTGCATTGAGAGGTAATATTTGAGTGCTGTTCTTTGTCTAACTCTGTGCTGGCCCCTCTTGATGAATTGGTGATTTGTCCAGGGTGTTACCCCTCTTTCACCCTATATTGGCTGGGATTAGCTCCAAAAGCCCGTGTGACCCAGAGTGCAGAAAAAGTGGTAATAGAAAATGAAAGCATAGATGGAAAACTTTGGCCAATAAATACCTTTTTAGCATGCACTTACACAAAGCAATCCATACCGTGCCCGAGCAAGTTTCACCCCCAAAGTCAAGTTCGTCTGACTAGTGTAAGAACTCCATCAAGTATGGTACACTTCCTTGATCCTAACACAGCACAGTTGCTTATGCACAAGCAGATGCATGGTAACACTGCAGTACATGGACATCACGAGTAGCCAATGTGATTACATTAAACATAATACATTAAACGTGCTTTTGAAATCACTCCACCCTATGTGTATGTTTGAAATGTAGTTCCGGCCAAAAATCCACCATGAAAACAAGTGTCTTGTCATGTCGCATTATTATCTCATGGGGTGGTGAATGTGCAGGTCACAACTTGTGCGAGTGAGTTTTTAAATTGTGCATTTATTGAGTTTTGTGGGGGGGTTATATGAGTTGGCTCGCATCTTTGTCCCCTGGATTGCAATGCAACAGGCACTGACAATTAAAGGTAATGTACCTACTCATACAATTTATAGGGATCATGGCAATAGGTGAGTTTTGCCATAATCTTTAACTATCCCTTTAATATCGACTCATATGTAAACATTAGCATATAACCATTCGCTGCATGTAGCATTTACTGCTTTGCGCCACAGTCATGTTAATGATAATGGTTTGGAAATCTCTGAGAGCTGGATGCCAAATGGACTGCATTATACAGTGCCTCTCCTTCACTCAAAGCACTTTACGTGATGAGTCAAGCATCTGGAGATCTGCTCAATTTGGGTTTGGGTTTCTTGCACAAGGACAGTTTTATGAGTAGAGCAGCAACAGGTCGAGCCATCAGCCCCTACGAGCGACGGTTGACAGCTCTACCATGTGAAAGGCTGCCTAAAAATACTTGAACATGTTGTTTATCCATCATTACGGCAGTCAGCATTGTAAAAAGGCCTGCTTGTCCGCAAAACCCACTCTAGCAAACGATTTTTTTTTAAAGTTTATGGTGAGAACATTATTAAAGAAGAGTAAGTGGTTACAAAATATGAGAGAACGAAGCAAAGAATAAATTTGGGATGAGAAAGGCAGCAGGTTCGACATTCAGGAAAAATTTTAATGAGAAAAAAGAAGCAGCCCAGGAATCCCATAATAAGAACGTGGGCACATATTTTTTTATCACCACAGTAACCACCCAACCTGATGTTTTCTGGACCTATATGCTCTCAATATTAAGAATATTAACACATCTTTAAGCCTTTACTGTTTCTCACCTTCTACCCCAGACCTCATGTACGCAGAAAAATAAAATTTCAACTGCAACCGGCTTAAGATGCAAAACGGGAACAGTCCAATTAGCTTTTATTGTTACGTTTTCTGTTAAGGGAACAATGTTGATTCAATTACATTTTTGGATAACTTTTAGCGTGTGTGTTTGTGTAAATAAATCCGCCATCGATTGACTGAAATTATAGGGTAGCGGGAGAAAAAATGCAAAACTGCTGTTGCAGTGCCAGACAATTTCCCCACTTTAAGATTGTCCTTTTATAAATTATAATTGAATACTCGCATTGTTCTTCCCCACGGAGAAATGATTCTTCCATATTTAAGCCGTCCAAAACCTCATGTGCAAACACACACAGCAATAAGCGAGGGAACTCAAAGAAGGAGCTTGCATCTGGTCTCCACTCCATCCCAGCTGCCAGCAGTCATTCTGGCAGAATTTTTGTACCAGCGATTATTCAAGCATACTCTGATTTACTGGTCCGCCTGTTTGGACAACATCAGCCCAAGTTGGTTACCTCTTCTTCTTTTTTTTCCCCCAACCAAAGCATTTGGAAGGGTTTGCTGTAATCCTGAGGCAGTTTTGCACGCATTTTAATCATAAAAACGTGCATTATGTTATGTGTATTTGTATGTATCCTTTCCATCTGCAACTGTTTCAATGCCTAAGTCCCTCAGCTTCAATGGCTTTTATCTGACTGATGTTTTTCAAATGCAACAGGTTGGGTTTTTAGTTCTTCTTGATGTTTTGTCCCCATGAACAGGTGCCCTCATGAACGTGTTTGCATTTCATTGAGCCAATTTCCTGAGATTGTGAAATTTATTTACTCTGTGTATGTATTTAACTATCTGTTTCAATGAGGATGCCTGCTAAGCAGCACAGGGGACGCAATGTTCACTTGCATTCTTTGTGTCTAGAGAAAAAAAGACCTTGTATGGCGTTGATGCAAAGTGCATGCTCTCTGTCTGTTCATACTTCCTATTCATGCCTTTCTGATGACAGTGAAAGGCTTGTGGATTTCTGTGATCTTAAAATGCCAAGTAACCTGTGGAGGCATTCTTCAACGTTATTGTGATGCATGCTTATTGTGTCTGTATTCCCTCTGTGTACTGGTTGTGACGCGAGACTGTTAAATAATTAAGAATGTACAAAGTGGATGACTGCCAATATTGACCGTGATGCACTTAGTTTCTTCTGCAAAGAGTATTTCAGTCAGCAGAATCAAATGTGATACAGTTAGCTACATTAAGAGCGACCGTTGAGATCCTTCATGCGGCAACTTAATAATGTGTTTCCGAATGAGAGGTCTCGCGTTGCCCAAAGAGTGAAATGCGCAGCCTTCAGCCAACACTAATAATAAGAAAATGAAAGAGGAGCAATAGCAATTTAGATAAAATGCAATAACTTATAGGTAAAAATTTACACCCACTGCACATTAGCTTTAAGAAACATGACATTGGAGGAGCGCCAGACGCAATCACTCAAAACTAAAATTTAATAAGTAACATCAGCGGTTCTATGAACATCTGAGCTCTCATAATAGAGAGATCCACAACTAAGGTTCCTCTCTCCACGGCCCGGATGACAAAGTGTCAATGAAATTCCTGCCTTGCTGTTTGCAATTTATTTGTAGACGAATCTTATTATCCTCTGGCTTCGGGCCCTCAGTGGAGAACTAAAGCCACATTCCTTTACGGCGTTTTCCTCTCCTGCTCCTGTTTTTTCAAGTCTTTCGGTTCAAGCTGTCCCTCCGCCCCTGTCTTGACGCCCCTCCAGAAGCAAAGAATCCCCCTCCGCACGTCAGATTTCCCCCCCAATAAGCATTTGCTCGAGAAATCCTTGCAAGTGTCAGTGGATAGGTCCTTCAGGTTTAGACGCGGTGTTCGGTTCAGAACTGCGTAAATGCCTGCGAGCTGCCAGGGGAAGTCCAGCCGCTGTGAAATGAAGAGTCTAGCTGTGTGCGAGCGGAGGCCATCACCATTACCTTGGCTGTTTGCGGTTGTCTGCCTTTTTTATATTCTTCTCCCCACAAGCAGACGGTAGCATCGACAGGCTGCCCAGTTTGAGCCGATGACGAGACAAATTCATAAAAAAAAAGCCTGTCTGTGGCTACAACCTGGTGGCCTAAGACTCCAAAAGAGAAAACAGAGTGTTGTCTGTTCTCGCGTGCATCACGCATTGCGTCAAGGGGAGATCGTGATGAATCCTGACTGCATGCATTCGTAAGAGGTGGATAAAACGGTAGCAGCACAATGCCGCAAAAAAGGGGGGGAAAGGCAAGTGCACAGCGGGGAAAACAAATACAGTCGGCACGTCGATGTGTACACTGAAATGTCTTATTTATTGGCACTGACATTAGGTGGCGTCAGAGTGGGGGATCTGCGAGTTGTTCCCATTAGTTATCGCCACTGGTGAAATCAGGAGTGACCAAACAGCCCAGAGACAGCGAGAGGAGACAAATAGCTACCATGAGGATAGAAGAACCAGCCAACTGATAAATTAAGCCATGCACGGCCACGGCACATATGCATGTCATTGGTATTTGTATTGAAGATTTACCCAAAAAGGCAAAACATGCTGTCGGAGTTAGAGAGAAATTCTTGGGATGTAAGCTAAGGCCCGTCAACTTGTACTACAATGGCGAGACGAGTCCCAGGCCAGGGTGCAGTGGTGGGAGAAGTTGGGAAGGGCAATTCCACGCTTTGAATTTTTAAAATCACAAGCAAATGCTTGGCCAAAAAAAAAAAAAAAAAAGGGAGAGATTTTGCATGCAATGAAATGAATAGTAAAAGCATAATGCAGCAGAAAGTCTCCGAATTTCATGCTCATAATGGATGGTAGCTGTTGTAAACATACAGTTAAGAATCAATCTGAATGAATTGAATGAATCTGTGTTTAGTAAAAGACAATTTGTTTGCAGATGGTTGCATGAGAAGACGGGTGCATCTGCATTGTAAAGCCAGTGAATGGTTAATTTAGCTTAGACCAGAGAGATTAGCATCTGCTGTGATTAGCTCTACACAGGGGTCAACAGCAAACCACAGGGGAAAAATTACACTAGGCCTACAACCTGCGCTGGATTCTTTTTCTGGTGGATTGTAAAACTAGCAAATGGCATTTCGCAAGACACAATTGCCGGCTGCTAGCTAGCATACTTTGCATTTCGGTCGGAAATTTAGCGACCCCGCCGATGTGTAGCTGCAGCTACAAAATATGGAAGAGACATCAGAGTCACAGAGCAAAAGTAGCGCCACGCAAGCAGCATCTGATTCAGAACTACAGAGGAAGAAATGTCTGTTGCATTGTATAAAAAGATCACTTGCGTGTGCATTCAATATATTTCTCAGTTAGCCTCTCAACAAGACATTCACAGTAATCCCACCAAAATTCAAGGAATGGAATTGGACCCTGTAATATAATTCCAGATTGAATGTCGGCCAAATATAAATAAAACTCCAGTTTATACCTTGAAGTTTCTTTTTTAAAAAGCCAAGTCTGCAGATCAGACTTGGTGACTGAGGCAAAATGACACTAAAAATACAACTCTGGACCACTCAGCAACACTCTTGTCCTTTTTTTTCCCTTTTTTTTCGCCTTCGCCAAGTTAAAACTCTTCTGGTGCTGTTCCACTGTTGGCTTTGCACTAGGAACGGTACACCTGCAACCTATTTCCTGGGCTCGTTTGAGAATAGTGGCTATTGATGCGCTGACTGCAGACTCGGTCTGTTCTTGTATAGCCAACTTCTTGCACTAACTTTGCTCCACAGTCCTTTGCAGGGCTCCATATTGCTTGTGCACCTTTTCCTACCGCACTTTTCCCTTCCTGTCAACTTTCTGTGGCTGCGTGTTGATAGAGTGCTCTGTGAACAGACGGTCCTTTCAGCAGTGACCTTCTGTGGCTGCGTGGACGGTCTCATCGAGTGTCTTCTGGGGAACTGGCAAGTCGGCACTCTTTCTCATCATCGTAATTAGAGCACAGTGCCGCGTCGGTCCAATATCAAGAATTTTTGCTCTCCGATGAGGAAAAACTCCACATTCTAATATTTTGATAAATGGGTTTTTGGGTTTTTTGTTTTAATTCAATTCTCAGCAGCTGCAATAACAAGCCAAAATCACCAAACTCCTTTAACTATTTAATGTTGTGAACGTTTTTCATTTTGAATTTAACAAAATGAAAAATAGAGTAATGGTTTTGTTTTTAAGATGCACTTGAAGGAAATGAGGTTATATCATTGTAAGAATAGAATAGAATAAAATAGAGTAGAATGCCTTTATTAATCGCACATTGGGGAAATTTTCAGAACTACAGCAAAGAGAAGAAAAATTATACTTAAAGAGAAATAAAGAAATAGAACAAAATAGTTTTAAGGGTCAGAAAGAAAAGTTATTTACATTATATTGACAGACATGTAAGTGTGTTATTGCACCTTTGTGAAATGTAAGTGGTTGAGAAAAATGTTTTATTGTGCTCAGTTGTACGGCCAGATGACTGCAGAATGCAATGAGGTCATTTCATTGTAAGATAATCACCTGAATCATTTTTTTTCAGCTAACCTGCACTAAATATTGGCATAAAATCTACAAATTCTGAAACTTTGCTGTTTGCCACGTCTTCAACCAGCAGCACAGAGGAGCTGAACAATCAGCAAAGCGTCGAAAATAATGCCCAAGATACATAAGCAAAGTGCTATTGCATAATATGAGCGTATAAGTCACTTTCTTTGGTCTCGGTTTTATGAAATTCAAAAATAGCCAGAAGTAAAGAATGATTGTGACATAAATCTGACTGAAGAGAACAAAAATCCCCCATGGTTTCACCATATCCAAAGACATTTTTCAACTCAGACATTTTTTTTCTCAAATCTCTTTTTTTTTTTTAAATGAAAAAAAAATAGAAAGCCAAGTTTTGCCTTTGATTTCTCTGGACAGACTCATCCAGTGCAATCTACTGATAAACTGGTGTTTTCATTCCCAGTTTAACCTTCATAAATGGGGCCGCTCTCACAGCTTCTCCCGTGAGTCTCATTTTTCAGCACCTCCCTGCAGCCCCGTCCGGCAAAAACTGCGGCCCTGCTGCACCGGGATGACTTCATAAAGTCGCGTGAGCGCCGTGTTTATGAAAGCCGGCCCTCCTGGGGGAGGTTCCCCAGATACGGTGACACCTAATGCGTGACCCTGAAACATGGTCAGGTAGATGAATAAATTAGCATAATGTATGAGCATTAGCATACTGACAAGCACTGAGTGAGGTTAATCGAGATCAAGAAAAGTGTTTACACAGCATCGGGGGCTGCAATGTGGCCCAATTGCATCCATCGTTCCCGCTCCCAACGAAGTTTGGCACCAGACCAGGGCTCTCCTTCCACTCGAGTACCACAGCTAACTTCAGTTGCCTTTTCCAAGCAGTGGGATCCCTGCTCACGCGGAAGTAAAAAGTCTCTGGATCCCTATGAAACAGTGGTTTCAAAGTGGGTGCCGCCAGGGGGCGCTAGGGAGGCAAAGGGAAATTGGAAATAAGATACATAATAGAATCAAATTATCTTTTAATTATTATTGGCAGGTATAACCTAATTATTGTTCAACCATTATTCAATATAATCTATAATAATATATCATGCTTGCCTGCCAGTCAAAAACATTGTTCATGTCGTTGTGTGTGACGTGCCAGTTTGCGCGGTGATTTGCTCCTCAAATTAGCCTAGCTAGTGCAAAATGGACACATTTGTGACAAAGAGACGGACCAGACAAACAGCCCAGCTGTGAAAGACGCTGCTGCTGCAAAAAAAAAAACCCGACAAATTGGGCAACTAAAATAAGAAAATATGAGGCAGGATAGGGCAACACGGTGGCGCAGTGGTTAGCGCTGCCGCCTCACAGCAAGAAGGTCGTGGGTTCGATTCCGGGTCCCGGGCCTGTGACCTTTCTGTGTGGAGTTTGCATGTTCTCCCCGTGTCTGCGTGGGTTCTCTCCGGGTTCTCCGGCTTCCTCCCACACTCCAAAAACATGCATGTGAGGTCAATTGAACATTCTAAATTGTCCGTAGGTGTGCATGTGAGTGTGAATGGTTGTCTGTTTCTATGTGGCCCTGCAATGAACTGGCGACTTGTCCAGGGTGTCACCCTGCCTTCGCCCTAAGACAGCTGGGATAGGCTCCAGCAGACCCCCGTGACCCTGAATTGGAATAAGCGGGCATAGAAGATGAATGAATGAATGAGGCAGGATACATTAAATATGGCTTTACAGCCAACATATTAATTGATGGCGTTCATATTCTCAACAAATATAACAATTATTAATAAAAATAGCTAATAAAAGTAAAAAAAAAAAAAAAACATTCTAAAAGTTAATAATTCTTTACATATTTTGTAACATTGTCGGTTGGTTTGCGAAGGGGCTTCCCCGCCAAGATGCCAATGCTGTTTGGGGGGGCCGTGGTGTGGAAAAGTTGAGGAACCCCTGCTATAGAACACATGCACATGTCATAGCTCGTATGCGTTCATTAAGACGACGTAAAGCATTGTCTGCACGACCCCAAAGCCGGCGGTGTTCCCTTTCAGGGTATCAAAGTTCCTTTTGGCGGTGGCCGTCAGCGTTCACCCAGGAAGCTCAATCAGTAGCCAATTCTGGTTTTTCCCTCCATTTTTTTTTTTCCTGCAAAGAGGCCCCGGTTCCCAGTGCGGGAGTAAGCTGTGCATTCTGGTTGTAAAAGGCACTTTGAATGGGAAGGATTTGTGGTTTTGGGGAGCCTGCGTTGGGACGGCATGAACGTCGCGTCCCAGCCAACAACTTGCCCTTTCTAAATTGACACATGCTCCGCTCCGTGACAGATGTGAGCAGGACTGGGATGCGGCCCGGACATGTGCGCGGCTGAGGGAGTTGCCAAAGAGCCCCGAGGCCCCGTGAGCCAGTGCAACAACCAGGAATGCCACAGAATATCCTCTCGCAACAGTCTGGAGCCTCCCGGTCAAAAAAAAAAGCGCCGCCCGAGGCCAATAGCTCTGATTCCACGCACAGAAGAAAACGCTTCATATCGTTGAGGCGACCGCAGCGTCCCACACGGAGAACCCTCATTATCGTGCGCAAACTCGAGCTGACACAAAAGCACGCCTGCACATTGTCTGGATACTCGCAGTCGCACTTTGATAACCGTGCTTTTTCCAAGTCCCCCTGCACAAACTCACGCACAGCGCAGGCCTTCTCTTTAGGATGCTCTCTTGCCTTGAGAGGAAATGATTTCCCCAGCAATCGAAAACCTCCTTGGAGGGAGAGGAAAAAAAAAAAATCAAGTTTTCACTCAAGCTGGTGCTGTTGCGTCGGGTAAGATAAACAGAAGGATATTGTGGAGCAACGCTGCCAGGAGGCCTTTCTCGACCGTACATGCGAGGCTTGGATTTCTCTTTTTTTTTGCAAGAGAAGTCTTGTGCTTCTCTTATTGTGCAGGGCAACGGTTTCAACCCTTTGCTTGCAGGAGTCCGCTGTTGTACTGAATCTCAGACCTGCTGGAAAGACAGTGACAAAGGCCAAATTTGTCCAAAAGAAAACATGCTCTTCAAAATAAATTTCTTTAACGAAATTCAATTTGGCGAGACAAGCAAATCGACCGTGCATGGATACAAACCAGATTTTAATGAACGTGGATTTATGCATGTGCACTAATGTTTAGAGCTAATGGAACAGGCTAGGGGAATCTGTATGTGACACGTTTGTTAAGTGAGTCCTCATTGTCCTATTAAATCTCGTTTAAGCGCAGCTCTAAATCTCAGGTGATCCATCCTGACCGCTCATCCACTCTGCGACTCCCTAAACTCCCTTCCCAGCCAGTGGGGAGTGAGGGGGTCAGACCGTCCATACTCGCAGCCAAAACACTAATTCATCAACAGGTCCAGTTGTGCCAATGAGTGCGCGCCTCATCCATCTTCAGCCTCTCTCTTCAGAGACGGGCGAGCGAGGAGCCAAGGCCGGGCTCTCCATCCTGCTCCTGACGTCACCGAGGAAGAAGAAGCACAGTCACGCTCCAGCGCCAGGCTCAAGTATCAAGGATCAGCCTTGTACCTCTGTGTGTTGCGATCACGCACCGTCTCGTTCTGGCTCAGTGCCAGGGTTGTGTAGCGCAAGAGCGC
Source organism: Thamnaconus septentrionalis (assembly GCA_009823395.1). Lineage (NCBI taxonomy): Eukaryota > Metazoa > Chordata > Actinopteri > Tetraodontiformes > Monacanthidae > Thamnaconus > Thamnaconus septentrionalis. Next base: position 13,388,147 of record CM020511.1, read on the forward strand.
GCCATTGTGTTGCAAGTGTTGTTCTGTGTGTTTATTGAAGGGAGCCGAATCTACCAAGCCTCCACCACGCCACGTCTTAAGCATATTTATACAATTGACTGATGCACATGAAGCATGGCTTAGTAATTTATAGCAATGTTTTTCTATTTTTTTTTTCATTTCTGAGGGGGCTACAGCTCAGGAGGTAGAGCGGGTTGTCCAATGACCGAAAGGTTGCCGGTTCAAATCCCGCTCTACCCCAGACAATGAACCCTAAATTGCTCCCAATGGGGCTGACGGTGCCTTGCATGGCAGCAGCCGCCCATTGATGTATGAGTGAGTGAGTGAGTGAATGGGTGAATGAGAGGCCATTGTAAAGTGTACCGTGAAGGTGCTGGAAAGCGCTATATAAGTGCAGTCCATTTACCATGTCAAAAAAAAAAATTAATTAATTAGGTGGGTTTGAGGTGACATTTCTGAAACATATAAAAAGTTCATGCCACAGTAAGAGGACATTTAAGTAGCATGCAGCAGTAGCATCTCCAGCAACTTATTGAAACAGAGGTCGACGTCTCAATACCTTGTCATGTGACCTTTATGTTCAGTGTCATCCTGGTCACATGATGCCAAATTATGAACAGCACGTTGAAGAGGACTGTCTCAATATACTGTGAGTGATGGAGAACATTTAGTGGTCGTCACTCACGAATCCTTTTTGCAATAAGTGCTGAAACATTAAAGAGGGGCCCGTGTGCTCTTAGAAGTCCAGTGAGGGTCAAATTAAGTTCACCTGTGAAGGTTGAGGTTGCAGTCTGAAATTCCACCTGATATCCCAAACTTGTTGTGTGTCTGTGTGCATGCTCACACGTCCCCGCATTTCAACTGTTGCCAAACGCCGTCACCGTAGCTGCGTACGACTCTCAAGGTGAGGCCCGTCGCCCGACCAGCGTGAACTTTCGTCTCGTAGCTCATCCCGATCCACGAAAGCCGAGCTGCTCCGGAGCAACCCGGCTAACAAGAGGGACGCTCTCTGGTAGGCTAATCTCCCGGGGAATCCGGGATTATGGGCAGCACTGCGAGCGAATCCCAACACACACTGAAATAAGCCGGCGGCTTAGAGGGGTTAAGAAGGGTTCTCTCATCGCCTTCCTGTCTTTTCGGTCTGGCTCCGTCCAGGTATCGGGAGCGCCAAAATGGTAGCGATTGCTCCGAGTCTCGGCCGGGTGCGGAGGGGATGGAAAAGGCATCAGGCAGCTGGCACCGCGTGCGCAGACACACAGTCGGGTGAGAAGTGACAGCTTGTTCAAGCCCAGAGAAACACAAGCAGGAAAGCTGAATATAACCGTTATTATTTTTGCTGGTGGTGCGGATGGTGCGGCGCAGATTATTTTTCTCTCTCGGCAGAACCAGAGGTGGCCGCAGAGTGGAGAAACAACGCGAGGTTCAGTCCCTGCTCAGACAGTGACATCCTGTCCGTCTCAGCGCGCTCACACAGGTCACGAGTTCCTTCTCCAGACTACAGATGGCAGTGTTGCCTCAGTGTGGGGGGAGCGCCAAACATCAGCGCCTCCTAATAATGACCCATCAAACTGATAAATTGAGAACTCTCTTGTAATATCTGCATGGAGGGATTTTTTTCTTCCCCCGCCCCCATCCCAAATCCTCTGGGTTTGTCAGTCTCACACTGCAGCATTTCAACCTCAGCCTCTTAAAAAAAAAAAAGAGAGAGAAAAAAAAGCCTAGACAGTTCATGTCTGAGCATCCCCTGGCTTTCATTGGTTCCGCCGCATTCTAAGGCAAATCAAATGCAGACGTATCCACCCACTGACCGCGGCCAGACAGCACACACACAAAAAAAAAAATAATGATAATAAAGAAAAAAAACTTCAGAAAATGACTTTGGGAGCTTGAGGCTTTGAGCGGATGACCTCTGTCAAAGTAAGAGGCGTCCAAAAAAAAGGATCATAAACTCAACACTCTCGTTTTCCATCAGCAGAAGGGAGAAGTTATAGGACGACTGCCACGGCTTCATAAACAGAAGCGATGGAAGCAGCAGCTGACCAGACACGGGTGAGCGACAACCTGGGCCGGTGGCGGCGTGGACCGTCCTAATTCATCATTTTTTTGTATTTTTCTTTGCGAAGAGAATGAAGGATTCCAGCAGTCGGGGGGGAAGCAGCCTCGCACAGCAGTGAGATGTCTCTCTTCCCCGCCTGTCATCGACGTTCCCACATTTGTGGGGAGTTATTTCTTCCTCTCCCCCAGCCGATTCCTGCTGGCGGGGCGTTAATTGCTGGTACGAGGCAGCCGAAACGAGAGCGGCAGAGGCGATGGTCCTGTTCGTAGCGCTCAAGATCAGCTGCTGTCCGGGGTTCATTCAAAGGCAGGACCCCCCTTGGAAGCACTTTCTATGGTGCTGTACAGTACAGTGCATTATGAGTGCACTGGTAAGGTATTTTAATGCAGAGATCATACGTTATGAAGTGTAATTACATTTGACAATTATGAAAAACCTCCCCAATAATTCCTCCTCATCACATTTTCAGTTGTAGTATATCAGAAACATCAAACTTCAGAAAACATGGTTTTTCCGTGTCAAATCCACTATTTCCAATGAAGTTACATGTGATTATGAATGTTTAGATCTTATATATGAAGCACTGAGTCTGCGATAGTGCCTTGGGAATGCATTTATGTTATATGCACAACTGGCCTTCATAGAAAGTGTTGAGGGAGTTGCTTAATCTGCTCCGAACGTTCAGAACGTCCCGTGTTGAACGACGCATCTTGGCAAATAACAGAGGAAAAGACAAGTTTTATTAGATAAAGATGTTTCATTTACAGACAGATATTCTAAAAGGACCATTCCAGATGAGTGGAAATCTAAACAATCTCTTTATAAATAGTGTTTACTGTACAGCTTGTTATCTTACGGGGTCACTGTGCTATGGCCTTGCTGTGGAGGCGTTAACTCGTTTAACAAACAGCCTGGGATGCAGACAGACGGCTTGGTCGGAGAGGTTAATATCATGTAGACAGATTGTTTAAATTAAGTCAGACTACTTTGAATTCAGTTTCCTGGTGAACGTGGGGGACGAAAATGTGGGCCCGTCTGGGCCCGTTTTTTAAAAAAAAAAAAAAAAAAAAAACTGAATGTCAGAACCAAACTCGCTTGGCGGTTTCAGCTGCCGTGTTGCTCCGACTTGCTGTGCGTTGACAGAAGGGAAGAGGTAAGGCATGGATGGATGGATGGATGGATGGGGAGGGCATCTAGGACATGGTGATCTGCATGGACTCCAGCATCTCCTCCACCGCCTTCACAGAGCACTTGTTCTCCTTGGTGCCGTGACCAGCCTGCTGCGTGTCGGACAAGAAGGTGAAAAAAAGGATTGGAATTACGGAAAGTAGTACAGAGGAACTGAAAGATCATCATGTGTCAGCCAAACTGCACTTACGTAAAAAAAAAACATTTTGAGCAAGTTGGAGGAAACCGAACCGGAATGGTTATTGGGCAGAGTTGCTCTAATTGGACGGTTTTTCCTCGACCGTTGCCTCTGTGACATCCTAATTGTCGGTGCGAGGGCTCCGAGACGAGGAAGCCCACATGAGCGGGCGACTTCCTCCGCCTGGAGCACCTGAGCCCGGAATGGGGTTTTAGCAGGAAGTGCCGGCGATCCCGATCCACAAGTGCGTCTTGAGGGTAGCGGCGCGCACGCGAGCAGGCAGTCGCGGATCTGCGTGGTTAATGAAGCCTTCAGATGGACTCCCTTCAGAAAATACCACGGCGGAAGAACACTTCCTCCACCCCGGGCGGAGGAGAGCGGGGTCAGGCTAATTATACCCGCATTGCCAATATTTATGGCCGCGCGCTGGCTTTTACGTGCTTTTACTGTGGAGTGCCGTCTACTCAACCTCTGGACTCGCTCCAGGTTTTTTTTTTTTTTCCTTTTCTTTAAGATAAGCGCAGCGCGCTCAGCCCCACTTTCCAGACGTTTCCTTTTGGCCAAACTTCACCCGAGTCACGGCGGTCTGAGGTGGCTTTCGCTACGGCGTACTTTCCAAAAAGCGTGACTCATCCGCCCCGCCCCCGCCCCCACCGCTAGATTCTGGGTGCGTGAGTGTGCATGGCGAAGCGGCACACAACCGTCGGTCCGTTTCATTCCCCTGCTGCCTAATGCGCCATTTACCCCCGCGGGCCTGCTCGTCAATTATCTCCTCAGCCAGAGGTGAGACCGCCGCATTAGCTCCCTGCTCTGCTCTGCTCTGCTAGCAGGCAGGAGCCCCTCCCCCGCCCCCCGGGGCGGACAGCTCCGGGGTCTATTTAGAGCATCCCATAATAGAGCCGTGACGCAGCAGCAGCAGCAGCAGCAGCAGCAGCAGCAGCATCGTGACGGTGGACGTAATCAGAGAATCTGTTTAAGGAGCCAGGGCAGTAGATCAGTAGAACCCCCCTCCCCCTCCTCCACACCCCGCCTCCACCCGTCCCGTCCCGCCCGCCCACCAACGATCACAAAACGCCAGCTCCTTCACATGTCAAACGACCCCACCTTGGTAATTGCTTGACCCCCCCCCCACCTGAAATGAGGCCCAGTCGGCCGTGACCTGCGGATGACGTCTGCTCCCACTTGCACTCACCTGCCCACCTTTCCCCCCCTCCTCGCCATGGTATGACAATCACCAGGTGCCGGGCTCTAATAAAAGCGGACGACTGACACGAGCAGCGCTTTAAAGGGGCCATCAATCAGCGAGCGCCGAGGCCCGGCGAGCAGCCTGCAGCTGTTGGACGGACGCGGCAAAAAACGAGGGCCCGTCAGGACGCTCGGGCAATTCATTTGACGGAAGGGAGTTTTGTTTTGTCTTATTTTTTTTTTAAAGGTGGTTCCCGTCCGCTTTGTTTGTTTTTTCTTGTCCGTCGCGGCACCCACAAAAACATCAAACATCAAAGTGGACGCGCGGCCCGTTTCTGCTTCCCGCCGTCGTGGAAAAGTTACGAGAGGTCGCAGACGGAGCGCGGCGCTGGGCCGAAGCTCACGCCGTGTTCCCGGCAGGATGAAAGTGTGACTGACTGACGTGTCTCGTTACAGTGCGTTCGCCGACGGGTCAAAACATAAATCCTCCTCCTGCCACATTCAGAGGGGCCGAGGTGTTTTGGTCGTCGCCAATGCGTGTTCGTACACTTAAACGTGAAAGATTAAGAGACAGAGTATTTGAAATAAAACAGAATAAAATGATTGTAAAATCTTGTTCCGTCCCCCCGAAAAAAAAACCTTCCAGAAGGAAAAAGTCGCGGGACTTTCGGCTCCTCGTTTGATTCATTACGGCCGACGTTGCCAGACGCAGATGTGTGTGGGCGAGACCCTCCTCCGCACCGCCCTGGCAGTAAAGAAAATATTAAAGCGGGGAAAACATATGCCACGCTACTGGTTATGCTACCATCTAATCCCCCGTAATAAGTTTCAGACGACGTCGGCGGGAATCGCTGCAGGAAGGTCGGCGACCGAGCGGCTTTGATGTGCCTGACGGGTCGCACGTGATGCTGCGCAGCGGTCGGCTGCGTCCGCGATCCACTCGAAAGCAGTCTGAAATGTGAACCGGCGCGGCCGGGCCCGTTGACTGGAGAGGCTCACTCAAAAAAATTCATAGCCTGCGACTTTCGATGCGCGTGTCCTTATTTTCCTTCGTTTCTATTGTCCGACTGATGAGCAGAAGCAAAGGCATACGTCTGGCGAGGCACCAGGATCAAAGACTCCAAAGGCCGCGAGGTAGGATCAGGCTGCGCGCAGATCAAAGTGGAGCTGGCGTGGACGAGTCAGACGACTGATTGACTAATTGCGTATTTCGCTCTATCGGGGAGGAAGAATTCATCGCTCTGCCCGTATCGTAAGTGTTAACTTAAAACAGGCCCCTGCGGCTAAATCACTTCGAGCCACTTCTGAAAAACAAGTACAAGAAAAAAAAAAAAAAATGAAAAAAAGCTCGGAATTTTTCTGCACGTACGCTTTTTTTTCCACAGCCTTTCGCGCTCGCCTGCGTCGAACATGCGAACTGGGTCTCCTGTGTGCGGTGAGACAAAGTCTTTAGAGGCTCAGCGGGGCGCGTCTCCCTCAACACGAGCCACACTTGCTGAGCAAGGAACCACTTATTACGCGTTTAACTGCGTGCGCCCCAACAGGCAACGCATATGGTCTTGCACTGCAGAGTGAGACGTCTTAAAAAAAAAATATATGCTTTTGCATGTGGGTTGCCATGACGGTGGCGCAAAGCGTTTGGCCAACACCGCCTGAGCGCCTCCTGGTTTTTTCCCGCGCAGCCTCCATTTTTCTACCCCCCCCCAGCAGACGGGCACCGTCGACGCTGAACCGCATCGCGTTTATTTTCGGGGATGCAAATTGCGAACAGGCTCGACGACAAGACGCTGCAACGGTTAAGAGGCGCTGCAAATGAAGGAGCGACATAATTACAATCTTGACTCGTTGGGAGACGTGCGTCGTACAATAGCTGGGATTTTAATAGCCGCGGAACCAGATGCCGGTGCCACTAAACCGAAAAAAAACTGCTACTTTCGGCAGTTAACTCCTGTCTCCTGAGGAATGGCTCATCTATTAAAAAAAAAAAAAAAAAAAATTTCTGGGGCGTGGAATTCATTAAGCGAATCTGGATGCGAAAGGCCTGAGACGAGCGAAACGCAGTTCTGCAGAGCCAGTGAGTTACTCGCAGCCCCTCTGCACCGCCAAACTCTCTCATACTATGCAAATCGGGGGATTTCTCGATGTTCTGGATATTGTGCGCAAATGCACCGCAAAATCTAACAGGAGTTGTAAGATAATAATGGGTGGTTTTCATTGTCTGGCGAGGGATGTGGGAAAAAGACGTTTTGAAGTAGGGCGCAGTTTTCCAACGGGAAGGAGGCAAGGGGAGAAAGAAGGGGAGGGAATGACTGTGTCACGCACCTTATAGGCTCTGTTTATTTGAGAGGTAGCCCAAGCGGCGTACTTCATATTGTCCTTCTTCACCTTGGCGCTGACTTTCGGGCTGGCAGCGATGTGACTTGCAGACTGGAGGGGGGGAAAGAAACAAAGAAGAGAAGGGAAATGGGAAAACAAGCACAGAACACGGAGAGAAAAAAGGAGGAGTGTTTTTTTTTTGTTTTGTTTTTTCTTCAAAACTGGAGAAACGGCAATAAAAGCGCAAACGAGACGAACGTGCGACCTCCCTCACCCGTCTACTGCACGACTCGTCGTCGTGGGAGAATGAAGAAGAAGAGAGAGAGAGAGAGAGAGAAGAACAGCCCTTGGCCCGATGACACGGCAGAAATCGTTTATGGGGAGGAAAAAGTGAGTGCTTTAGTGCTCCGTACGTAAATTGTCACTTAGCGGCGTCCGATTTCTCCGACACCATCGATTCCCCGCGATGAAAGGACCTTGTGTACGTTCTTTTAAGGAGGAGGGAGAGGAGGAGGAGGAGGGGGAGAAAAAATAAATCTGAAGGCGGTGAGCGAAAGAGAGGAGTGTTGGGTGAATCATGGTCTCTGCCTTCCTCGACAGCTCCCCTCCGAACCGCAGTCTTTCCCCGTGTTCCTGCCATCGTCTCCGCACTGTAAACCCCGCCGGGCTTAGGGCTCGCCTGCACTTCAAAGTGCGCCCCGAGGAAACCAGTGCGCTCGAACTCAAATGACACACGACCTTGCCGTGTTCTCCCAGATCTGATGGTTTGGCTCGGTATTAACGTTTAAGTAAGCAATTTTCTTTTCTTTTTTTTTTTTTTATTCCTTCCCTTTATAACTTTTGAGAAAGAAATAAAATCAAATAAAAGTAAGTCTGGTGACGTCAAGCTGGACGGCTACCCCCCCACGCCCCCCACCCCACCCCCCCACGACCAGCACAGAGGGGAAATCCCCCACGCGCCCGCTGTGAGGAGTAACAAACCCACAACCCCAGCGGTGGCCAGTGCGAGAAGTTTCCTGGCCGTTCGCTGAACCTCACTGCACCTGTCAAGAAGTTTAGGACCGCAGAGAGCGGGAGCAAAAAAAAAACTGTGTTTCTTTTCAGACGGCTCGGCGGCTGAAACTGAAGAAACTCTCACCTGAGGCATCCAGGAGAGACCTGAGTGTCGGCGGATGACCCGTCAGGATGGGGCTGGGGAGGGGTTGGGAGGGGGGGGTCAGCGCACAGGGCCTGCATTGTCTCTCTGGGCGAGCGAGCTGTGAGAGTGAACAGGAGCCAACGACCTCGGGTCTGCTGCTCCTCTTGTTCTCCGAACCTCGGGGAGTGCTGTTTTTTTGTTGTTTTTTTTTCTGCTGTTTTTCTAACGAGGGGGGAACGCAATCCCGTCGACGGCGTTTGAACTCGCGGTCGCGGCAGGGAAAAAAAACACCGGAGCAACACTGGAGCCCTCTGTGTGAAATCTGCTTCTCCTTTTCGCTTCTCGCTCCACGCCACCGCCGCCGCCACTTCGTTTGTGTTTTTATGTCAGGTCTCACTTACACGTGATGCATTGGCACTCGCAGACAACATCCTGTTTAAAGGAACCCGTTAGATGAAAGGGGGGCCCGGCCGCGCTCGCACCGGCACCTGACGGGCTAATTAGCCGGCGGCTAATTGTACTCGTTTTGACGCTTTTTCTCTCGCGCAATGAGTCCTAAACATGAGAAAGTCTCACCAAAGGGCCATTATTGCTGAAATAAAGGGCTGCGCGGGGACGGACTTTTCCGACGGCGGACTTCACCGCCTGAGTCAGCAGCGAGCTGACCTGTCTGAGACCCCCCCCTCCCTCCATTAGTGCCGCCGAGCGCAATCTCACGCGCGCACACGCAGAGTGCGAGTACAGTCTTGCACTGACATGGTCCTTGGCTCGCCTCAACCTTGACAAACCGCAGCGCCCAAAAGAAAAAAAAAAGTTCTCCTGGTGTTTTTACTCTCTCCATATACATTTCTTTCCTTCCCACTTTCTAATGTTGCAGACCGGCACTTACCATGTACAGACCAAACAAGGCCCTCATGTTTCGATTGTTCAGCCGCAGCGCCTGGGCGAAATACTTTCTGGCGAGCTCCAGGTTCTCCAGCCCTCCTTGAGTGTACTTCACCTGAGTTCGGGGGGTAAAAGACGCAACCAATGAGTCTCACTGAGGGGCGTCAAGAGCAACGAGCTACTCTGAGCGAACTCGTATTAACATTTTGTTTACAGAAGACAAAACAGTTGATGTGAGCTCTCTGAACATGAGTGAGCTGCATTTAGCGACTGTGAAGACTCAAGAGTTGAATTCAAATGTTATTTACCTCTGCGTACTGCTCACAGTACAAGTGATTGTGAGGATTGGTCATCATCAGCTCCTCCAGGCAAAATGCTGCTTTCCCGTAGCTGTGGAGATAAATAATGGAAACCGTGAGCCACTTGATATTCAGTATTAATCAGAAACAAACAAAAAAAAAATGCAACGGGTCCATCCTTGTGCGAGCGACTTGCGGCTTCACGCAACGCAAAGACGGGCCAGATGATGTGAAGTTTATTTACACGTCTGCCGTTGGAGTGACGCGGCCCAGACCAGCTGGCAAAGGTAAAAGTCGATGTAGTGTGGCGCTTCTCCGCTCCTACGGGGACGCCGAGGATCAATCTTGTCAGCCCGTGTGTTTTTTCAGCCTTTAATGTGTAGTTAACTACCTTCCTGAGGTCAGCGCTACAGTTAAAGCTGGCACACCGGGCCTATACTCAGATGAGATCACTTCTCAGCAGCAGAATGCTGAGCTGTTGACCTCAACACTAATCCGCTGCCACTCTACAACCAATACGCAGTTTCCCCCCTCCGAGCGAGCCAGGCTTCGATACAGTATATCACTTCACAAAAAGCCATAAAATGTTCACACACCTAACAAAACATTAGCTTATTAAGTGAAACGGGAGCAGGGCTACCGGCAGAAAAAGCAGCCTCTTCCAACACGTCCAAGGCAAATCCAAATCAAAGTAAATTATACTATTTTTTATTATTTATATTCTTTTTTTGTTTTTTTTTCTGGAGCACTTGCACTTCTAGCTGGCATCTTGCATTTTATTCTGCAATTAACGGGGAGGATTCGTCTTACTTTGGAGGAAAAAAAAATGCGAAAATGCAAGAGCGATTTCGTAGGAACCCAACGATCCCTGCCACAGCGCAAACAGGCCTGATTTTTGTCTGTTTAAAGCGCGCCATGGTAACTGGCTGAAAGCTTAACAGCACTGAGGGGAGAAGAAGAAGGTGGGGACACGGCAAAAAGAAATAAACAGGGGGAAGGGGCTGAGTAAAAGGGGGTGGGGGAGAGCTGGGGCTGCTTACAATTACCACTTCCTCTCCATAAAAACTTTCAGATGTGCTCATGCAGGGGCTGTGGCTTTGCTTCTTCAGACGTCAGCCAGGATCTTGAAGCCGAGCCAGAGTTTTACCTCTCCTGCTCTTCCTCCTCAGTTTTCTAAGCCCCAGCGCCGCCGAGCAACCGTCTGAAAACTACCTCTCTCACGGGCGGAGCAGCGCGGGTGAAAGGTCGCAGCCGCTGCCCCGCTGAAGAGCAGACTGGAGGAAAACGGAGTCGTGTCAGTAATAGTTCGCTACAAGGCGCGGGGGGAGGGGTTTAGAGGTGTGACATCAGCGTTTCCAAAAAAGATTGCCTTTGGCGTTTACACAAAGCCGGGCAAGGCGGCGTTTTCAAAATGATCCACCGTGAGGAGCGTTTTGGAAAATGTGCTGCTTCGGTCTGTGCAGTTTTAGTGAAAACGCCAGCTTCAGGTAAACGCAAGGCTGAACCTACTAAATATTTTTTGGTTTTCGGAGAAACCCGTCAACGTGTAAACGGGGCCTTCATTTAGTAGCGTCATAAGCTGGGTCAGAAGAAGAGCTGGGGTGGGGATGAGTGGAGGGGGTTCTCCCTCCTAAACACAGCTGACACGATGTCAACACTGTGTCACAGCAAAAAAAAAAAAAGCTGTTAATTGCAATTATAATGTGTCAACACTGACGCCTCGAGAAGAGAAGAGGGGAGAGATGCTGCTTTGTTTATTTTTAGCTCCCATGGTGTTGCCCAGTGGGGAGGTAGGGGAGTTTATGTCTCTTCCCTGTCTATCCTGGCATGGGATAACTCCTCCTGGGAATTTCACAGCAAGCGCTCTCTCTCTCTCCCTCTCCTTCTCTCTCTCTTTCTCTCTCGTCTGCCCCGGCGTTCCGTCCCTCTGGAAAAGGGCGGCGATAAAAGGCCGGGCTTTCCGGAAGAGGAGGAGGGGAAACAGGGAGTTTGTCATCCCAAAATAAAGAAAATAAAGAAAGGGAATTGACACGCCTGCAGATAGCGGGGCTGTGGGAGAGAATGGTGGCGATATTGGAAGCGTTGGGATAAGCCGGGAGATAATCCGCTCGCCCCTGGATTTCCTCTGGGCCACGACGGCAATAAAGCCTCCCAGACAAAGGCGTGAAATATCCAATAAGTAGCCTTCTCACCGCGCCGCGCATTCCTGCCGACAACCGAGCAACCTCGGGGCGAGCGCGTCGACGCGGCGCATGGTCCGAAAAAAAGAAGAAAATTGTACCTAAGCTTTGAAACCGTGCTGGCAAATCCCGAAACAATCAAAGAGGGATAACGCACGATGTCAATCAGGGCAAAAACAACTCAGGAGGGATGAAGCACGACGTAAATAATAAGTGTTTTCTTGTGCTGGTGCCTTCTAGAAAGTTCGCCTTGGCGACTGAGATGTCAGTAGGAGGCCGTGGAGTTTGTCTGCTCTCAAACAGAGGAGAGGAGGCTTAGGGCCCAAATCCTATTAAAAGACTCTTATGTGACAGACATGAACAGGACTCCATTCAGACCCCTGGCTGAGTTTGGAATCTCATCATCTTCGGCAGCATTCTGGAGGAGCGAGCGACGCTCGCTTTCGGAGGCACACCTTCCTGCACGTCGCCGCGTCCAGAGCAAACAGCGGAGGAACACGGGTTCATCAAATAAAAACCGCTCCTCTTCGTCACCCCTCGCACTTTATCCCATCAAGGATATATGTGACCCCCTACCTGCTTGGTTCCTTTTCAAATTTTAAACTTCTAATCAAAAGATTTCTCATTGAAACAAGTCCCTAAGACGAGCCCTAAGGGAAATTGACCAAAAATCACATTTTTGCTTCAGAGTAAATATTAAAGTGACTTACTCATGTTCGTTGATGTAGAGCTCGGACAACTCGTGCCACGCTTCTTGGTCGCCGACGAACCTGAATAGACACAATGATAGTACTGCACTTCAACATAAACATTTAGCAGCAACACTAAGACAAAAAAAACAATCACTGAAAATGCAGTGACTTTAATATTTGTGTTCAGCCTGCTGGTCAAGTTTTCAAAATCCGACTTGTTTTTCCTTGATTTTTTGGTTCATATGGCTGACAGTCTTATCGAAGCACTCACTGTTCCAGGTACTCGTTGAGCTCCCGGATGGCTTCAGTGCTCTTCCCCTGAGCTTTCAGGATGGAGATCTTGCGCTTCCTCGCCGCCTGCGGAGCACAGGGTACACAAGAATATGAACTTAGTTTGCTGAGCGTTTGTTTGAGGAGACAGACAGAGGATGTATGAGCACCGAGCTGCTGCGTGTGCATTCAGAACTTCTCAGTGAAACAAAAATTCTGATGTTCTCGTTGGGTTCATGACAACAATAGCCATTACATAAAAAAAAAAAAATAAAAAAAATCACATACGAAAAAAAAAAAGTATAGACATTGAAGTTGATTTTCTCGAGCGTAATTGCATTATAACTGGCAAATTAAAATAAATATGAGCCCGCCGAGACATAATAATTGGAGATGGTTAGTGGCCATGTCCGACAGCAAATGGACACGGTTTTATGAGTCAATCTTCGGTAGCTGGAATGAGCTCAGTGGCTGATACAAAGTAGTGAATCATCCACTAAATAAGCAGGGAAAATGGCACACACACTCCCCCGAAAACCCCAACAGCCCTCATCCTGCCGGCGAGGCACTTCTGCACCGGCGCAACCGACATTGGACCGAAAATAGACGCCCGCTTGCTCCGGTTTTTGGTGCTGAAGTGACCTTAGAGCGGATCAGAATCTCATCAATCCGCATTCGGAACCGTTACTCCCGCTGCTCGAACTTTTCCGAATGTTTTGGTTCCACCAACCCGCCGCCGCCGCCGCCGCCTTCTGGGCAGCAAGTGAAAATCCCTAACAGCAGGCTGCCACACTGTTAAAAAACGCGCTGCTACGGCAAATTCCGCGTGCGGCACTTGACTGAGTCGGGCTTCTCTCTCTCGTGCGCTCACGAGCGTAGCCATCTAAGACCGCGTGTGAGTTATGTTTAAGGGTGTGTGTAATTTTTGGGACTTTCTGCCATCGTTCGAAATCAACTTTTCCATGAAGCTGGGAGCCTGAAGTTGCAGAGACCCTCGAGCTTAAGCCGTCACACAACATTTAGCCTCTCTGAGAGGAAAAACATCTTAACTGGTAAAAAGGACACGATATCTGTATCTGCATGTCTCTTGGAGAAAACAACACAGTGGCTGTACATGCATACCTGGGCGAGAGTCAAGTCATAGCAAATGTATAATGGAAAGTAATAGACAGGAAAAAAGAATTAGTCCAGTGGATTATTTTTTTCAGTTGCTATGCTGCTGCAATCACAGCCATCCAAAATTTCTACAACAAGGAACCAATTAGTCTTCTGGATTAACATTGCAGCAGTTGTAGACATATTTTTAAACAAAAAAAGAAATTCCGTACTACGTTTTTCTTTAATAGATAACAAAAATAAATCAAGTAAAATTTTCACTAGTTTGGATCCGCCAACTGGCAGGATTTATTTTTGAGACAGCTGACAGGCGACCAAGATTCATAACCCTCCCACCCCGCACTGACACATGCCCAGCTCTGACACAACCTACCGTAACATTCTTATGTGGTTTTAATAAATATTACGAGCAAGACGCAACTTGGGCGTACTTTGCATATAAAAACGAATGGAAATGTTAGAATCAAGATACAGCTAGGGCACTTGTTACGCATATAGATTACATCATAATCAGGTAGACTGCAGATTAATACCTGATCAGACTTTGATTTCGCTTAAATTGGCTCACGATTCTGCAGTCGAAAAACCGTCTGACTTTGGAGCTTTAAATTTCAGAGGAATTGACCCACGCAATTATAATATTGCTCTACAATGAATCTGTAATTGCGTATGATTGAGGGTTAACCTCAGAAGTCATCTATGTGGCCTCAGTGGCTTCTTTAAGAAATACTAGCTTTTTATGTCGAATAATTAGGGGTGAAATAAGAGCACAGGAATTCATTATTAATGCAATTACAAAGGGAAACTTAATATATCATATCAGAGAAAATAATGATTTTGAACTTTCTTGCGTGCAACTATACGTTAAAGTGGTGCAGTTTAGTATACTTGCAACTACAAATGTGGAAAGAAATGCATTTCAACACACATACGCACTCAGACACACACACAGTATTCATGCCAAATCATTGCTGTAGGTATTGGAACATAGAAACAAATGGAAGGGCTCGGAGTTTGCAACATTTTTTTGGATACCACCATGGCAAAAAAAAAAAAAAAAAACTTAGGCAATTTCTGTTGATTCAACAATTTTGGTTAATGGGTACCACATCTATTCCACAGCCTGTTATTACAACAGCTCAGTTTCCAATCTCGGCTTTACTTGCTCGCAAGTCTTCCTCTGGCTGCCAATTTTCCGCCATCTCTCAGCTCGTCCTCAATCTGTTTCTGGAGAGCGCGCAGGCAAACACGCGGGGCGGGGCCCATCTTCGCTCCACAACAGGTGACACGACGACGGCGCCGCGGCGGTAGCCACCTTTCCCAGAGGCTCGCGCCGCGGCCGTTTTCGGAAGGGCTGAATGTGGGAAAAAGCACTGGAGGTGGCGACGGACGAGACAGAGGACTTATTTTGTCTCGTTTTTGTTCCATTCCCTGCCCCCGGCTTGACTGACAGCCCGCGCTCGCTTGGGTGGCAGCACGCAAAGCCCAGGAAACTGACCATTCCCTTTTCCGAGGATGTCCCTGTAATCCGCAGGAGATCTGTGCCATGCCAGGGAGGAGCCCTGGGATTCTCTCAAGTCAAAACTCCCACTGTCTGAACGGCTGGAAAAGTGGAAATGCCGAGCATTTGTAGCACATTTCAGCCCTCGAAACCCGTATTAAAAAAAAAAAAAAAAAAAAAAAAAGCCTGTTGCACACAAACTCTTTGCCTGAATGTTTATAGGCTTCACCAAAATGCTGGTGTTGAGAAGGGCCAAAAATAATGCAGTTTCCTCGTACTTGCCAGGGACTCGGGATACACGGCCGTTAACGACTTGCGTTCCTCGACAATACCGATTTTTGTTGACAAGAATTCGGACGGACATGACATTTCGAGCACTCATCGTGCGCTTCTGCTCTCTCAGGGCTGCCTCCGTATGTTCTGCCAAACATCTGCAGGATATTTCCCTGCCCGTGCTGCTGCGGCAGCGCTCATCCATGTGTCGAAAACGCTGGTGGAATGCATGCAGAGTATAGTCAGAAAAAAAAAAAACGAAAAACATGCACAGTGTTTGGAAAAGAGCACAACTGTATATTTTGTATGATTATCGTTGCAAAAAAAACTGTGATGGTTGCCATTACACTGAGGAACACAGCTGTAAGCACTTAGACAGTCTGAACAAATTCAGAGCTGCGAATTATATACATTAAATGGTGTTTATTTAATATCAATACTAGAATCATCAGCTCCTGAGTTAAGTGATTATATTGGAGAGGTTCTGTTTCCACTTTCTGCCTCCAAATAATGAATGCGTTGGGCATGAAATACAAACAGTGCTAATTACCTTAACTGACTGCATCATGTTTACGTTGCTGTTAGATTAATTTTCAGAGGCAGAAAATGTATTTGGCAAAAGGCAGGAGGGGCGGCGACTAGGGCTGGGCACTGAACTTTGATGTATTTGTAGCACCGACCTAAATGCTCAGAATTTGTAAAGATGAATCCAACATAAGTGCCAAGGATGTAGTGCCAAAGGACTGAATCCTGATTTGAATCATCAGGAAAGTGGAATAGAAAAGTTTTGTGCTGTAACTGCAATACTTGTTGTAGTTCAAACTGGTTTTAAAACATCTGTTATCAAAAAAAAGTATCGTTCTGGAACCAGTATTGAAACCAAGGCTTTGAAATTGGCAATGTTTCTACAAGTTTTGAATGATTTCCAGTCCTAGTGGCAACAGACAATGGCAAATATGTTGATGCCAGGAACTGCCAAACCACCTAGATAGGACAATTTATATATATATGTACCTACACATTCTCTTATTGTTTGCTGATTCTAAACATTTACTGACACTGAATCTGAAATTTGTGTGTGAAAGAGGCTTAAGTTTATGGTTTGTTTTTTTTTTGCTTTTTTTGTTTTTTTTCTTAAAACCCTCCACAGATTTATTTTCTTTCTTGGCCATGTGGCTTTCTGGAACCAGTTAACACGAGGCAGAATTGTGTTTTGAGTCGGTGGTTGGGATCAGGAAATCACGCGCCAGGCACGCATTTGTGAATGGAGTCAAAGAGACGTGGTGCCACACTGAAAAGAGATTACACGGGGAATGAAAGTTTTGGGTGACGACTGTATTCACTGCTCGCAGCAGATTCTGCACCTGGGGTGGCGGGGTGATCATCTGAAAGATCCGTTACATCACCACCTTCAAAGGCCAGACCATTATTTACGCTTTACTTCCAACATGTCCGTCACTGAAGTGAAGCCGTGTATCAACTCCCAGCGCCCACCCCCCGAAACACTTTTCATTTGTGCGGTTGATGGGCTGATCAGCACTGCGGTTGAGGTCAGGGAGGCCAGTGGGAGTCGGACTCGCGCCGCCGCCGCCACCGAAGCGTCTCGGCAGATTTCGAAAGCCTTTCAAAGAAGTGCGACCGCAGGGCCGAGCCGAGCGGAGGGGGTTTTCCCTTTTTCTTTTCTCTGGCTTACCGTGTTGGTGGGGTCGTCCTGGAGAATTGCGTCGTAGTCCTTGCCGGCCTCGTCGTACCTTCGGAGACACGAGAACATGGACTTCAAAGACCTTTAACCGATCCCAGGCCCCAGTCACATAAAAAAAAAAAAGGCGAAGAAATCAAGTCGAGACAACATAATCACACTCCTGTATACATTGCGGCAGGTTCCTAAGATTACAGTGAAGCTGTGCAGAAATCAGTTGTGACCCAAGATGAGAAATAAACACTTATTCAAGGGACGCTGTGAAAGGCATAATGAGTCATGAAATCAATACAAACAGAGAATGCCGCTTTTGTGCGCCGCCAGCTTGATTTACCTTTAAATGCAATCAAACGGCCCTTTTCCGCATACAGCTCTTAACTTGTCGAGGCAGTTTCCTGACTCTTAGCCTATGCATGTTCCCACAGTGTACACGTTTGCATGAACCGGATAAGCAACAGTGTCCCGGGCAGTAACCCCCAAACCACCCACCCCAACCCACAGGATTGTGTTTAAATGTGAAATTCACGAGCCGTAACTATCGAATCATAAGGCAAAAGAAATCCGGGGGGAAAACTTGTCGAGGCAAATCGGGTTTCAAAAGATGATTTTAGAGTGTGTTTTTTTCTTCCCTACGAGGTGCAACGTGCAATGCTGTGAGATCGGCGATGGGAGAACGTCCCCGCTCACAGCCAACACGCAGACAGAAGCAACTCTGGTTCCCATTAGTAGCGAGAAGCCCCCGCTTCCAGCGCTGCCGCTTCCCTCACATTCACTTTATTACTCAGCCACACGTTGGGAGATTTCAAATGGCACAGGGGAAGCACTCATGAGCCACTTTGATTCGCTTTATTTATTTAGGAACCAACAGCGTGTGAGTGTGTGAGTGTGTGAGTGCGTGCGTGCGTGCGTGTGCGCACTCTTGAGGGGGGAAAAGGCCTGGCTGTTTGAAGCCATGTCATTCAAGTGAGGCTCAGTCTGCTGCCAATTAGATCCCGGCGTGTCGTTTGTTTAATCTGACAGCACTGAAGCAATCACTCTCAATTATCACATAAACTCCGACATAACCGATAAACCAGCGTCGGTGGCCAGGGTGGCGAATGTGAGCGCGGAGCAAAACAGACTGCTTTGCCCTCTCTTCAGACTGAAATAAATCCTGTTTATCCTCCCAGCCCCATTGTGTGGATTTAAAAATAAAAGTCATCACCGAGGGAGCCGTGCTTTTGCCTATGCGTCAATATTTATAGGGCAAGGACCTACTTCTGTCTCTCTTTATACCAAAACCAGACAGGAAAGAAAGCATGAGAGTGGGGAGGGCACGGGGAGAGCAAAATATAGCACGAATGAGGAGTAGCAACACGGCAAAAGGGAAAAACACAGAAAAATAGAAACCGGGGAAGCTTGAGGGACCCCCAGAATAACAGCGCGATCGACCACTTCCTTCCCGGGAATCCCGAAACTCGGGACTACCCAGCTTTGAACCTTTCCTCGCCCTGCTCCCTCGTCCAGAGGAATGTTCGGCGCTCCAACACAAACACGTCCTACCCCACACGTGATTGTGCTTCCACACACTCAGGCCGCGTATCACTTAGCATTTGCGAACAGCTTCTCGCCCCAGGGCGCCCTAAGGAGCACGCGTAACTGGTCCGTCTATGGAGCTTTTCGATGGCCACCATCGCTTACCTTTCCAAGGCCTCGAGCCTCATGCCTGATAATCGCTTCACTCTGTGGCTGTCAGAAAACTGCTTCTCCAGTTCCTGTAGACAGGTCTGCGAGGATGTGGGCAGAGCAGAGAGAGCAATTACAGTTGGATGCAGATCAACTTTATGCTAAAGCCTTTTTGTTACACGCTTGAGAGCTCCTTTAAAGTGTTGGATGGGTAAGTCGTGAAGGTCAAAAATTAACTTAGCGGAACACTGACTTGACACAGCCCTTGCTGTGTTAGCTGTCATCTCTGTTGTGCTTACTGTTTTAGTGGAGAGAGTTTTCAGTGAAATACGTGAAGCCATTATTGGTCCTTGTGTTTTTGCGTGTCTGACAGTAGGACACAAACATTTCACAGGGATACCAACTCCAAAGACTGGATTCAGCAACAGTGATTTCTGGCATAGTAAAACTACTTTTTTTTTTCTTTAGAAAAAAAACACAACTAATATTTTTATGTTTTTAGATCAATGGATATCTCAAGGTGACTTCTGCCTTCTGGCTAAGCTTTAAAACCCAAATGGGAAAAAAGCATATAATCTGCACGAAAAATTATCCAACTTCCACTAATCACAAGCCATAAAGCGGAATTCTTCCATCATCTGCTTTATACATGAGTGTATAGACAAGGCTTTTCCAAAAGAAAAAAAAATTCCCAATTGGGAGGATTAACAATGCAAAGTAATAGCTTGGGTACGAGTGAGTGATGCATTTGAAAGCCCTCAACAGTAGGAGTGGTGAAAATGGTAACAACTTACCAAAGCCAAGTCATCGCGGCTGCAGTCCAGAGCTGCGATCATCACCTGCTCATATATAATCCATACTGTTCAAGGGAGACAAAGATTGCTCTGTTAGCGCGCCTTTCCATATCACCATCTGCTGTAACATTACAAAGCAAAATGTTTTGAATTTTAGGTTACGACTGTCCGCACAGCTGCACATCACTTGTTGGTTTAGAATTAGACATTTGTTAGTGATGTTAATTAAAGCTGGCAGCGCTGGATTAAGGGTGAGTGTCAAATGTGCAAGAATATACTTTATTTTAATGCTGGAACACAGTCATTGTAACTGTTGCAGTCTCATCATATCCAACAAACTGAATTATTCCCGACTTCTGAATCAAGAATGACTCAAACTTCCCGTAAACTATCCCCATTTACTTTCCAAATGTATCGTTTTCTCATTATTCGAGAAGAGCGGAGCCTTTGTTTGGCCTGGTAAATGATAGAAAAGACAAATTTAGTGTGAAAAATAAAACAATATTTGTGAAACCAAAATTGCTCAATGGACATTTCTGCTCGAGCCAAACTTGTTCTCGTGTGATAGTGCCGTCGTTCACATGCCAGAGCAAGTTTTAACAGCTGAATACGGTTAGGCCAACGGCAGAACATGTCTGTTTCCACAAAAAATATTACATATATATTTACACAATATAACTTTTACTGCACCAGTGAGGGAAACTGAAACATGAGTGATAAGTTTGATACGATGAATGTAAATTTTCTGACACTCTGACCACATATGCTTTAGGGGTTACTGCTGCACGCCTATATTACAGGGAATTGTTTTTGGAAGGCTTCTAATCCAAGGAATCATATGTACTCTTTATGATTAAATAATGGCCAACAGTTAAAAACCACACACATGTAAGGTCTTTTCATTGGCAGAATGTGCTTAATTTGGTGGTCAGTGGTAAGTTGTTTTTACTCATTCAATTTTAACATAACATACTGACTTGTGCCCTGGCAATACAGGTCCGCTAATGGAATTAACAATCTGACGGGCGGTTCTGACAAGAAAACTGGGAATGCTCAGCCTAATGAAAATGACTGCTTCATTGGAAAAACGAATACAGTCCTGTGCCACTCAAAAACAATTACGCCAAAACAAACAAAACCCAACTGTTTTTCTTGACTTTAATGACTCTAGTTCTTGAGCTGATGATTTCACAGCCAATTTAAGAGCTGGTTTCTATAAAAGCATAGCATGCTAAGGGTTTACACACCTCTTTGGGGAGAGCACAAATCATTAAGAGCAGGAAGGAGAGAATTTTATGGAAAAATGCTGCAAGATGGTGGTGTCAGATAGAAAATCATGACCCTCAGGTAAAGCATGCTCCTTTTAAAAGGGAAAAATCTATATTCATTTTAACATCACTTTAATATATAATATTAAAAAAAACTATTCAGTCACTCTAAAATTGTGTGACCAACCAACAACAGCATTGCATGTTTAATATCATTTATTTATTTCCACTGTTAATTAACTTCATTATGTTGGATTGTCTTTTAGGTCACACATTCATACACAATAAAGATTGAGACAAAAAGAAAGCCAGCCAGCAGATTCCTATCTCACAGGATCTCTGCACCAGTGGGCCATTCAGTGGTTTTCAACACCACAGAGCAGACACTCCGCATTTAAAACTTGTTAAACTTGGGACAGGGGGTAAATTACACTTTAACCAAAGTTCAACATATCTCGGCTGTATTTTAATATGGCTTGACAAAACCTAAATCAAAAAAGTCAAATATGTTACGTTTCACCACGGTGGTTATGAACTTATTCCCAAACATTTCCCCAAAAAACTGCTGATTGTGTTCATACAAGAGATTGACCGTATTGCAACTAGCCTGAGGTCATAATGCCAATAGACATCTATTTGTCTATTTATTATTCTCTTAATGGATAGATAGATAGATAGATAGATAGATAGATAGATAGATAGATAGTGAAATTCAGTACATAGTCGATGATGACATGAATGTGCATTTATTTTCAGTTGAAACATAAATGGATGTGAATTTGGCAGTTGGCTAAAGCTGAACCACTTACTGTCATCTCCCAGTTTTGACGCGTGTTCACTGATGAGTTCTTCACCAACATCCACAATTTGTTCACTGTTTCTGCAGTTGTCCTCTCTCCATTTCCGCAGCTTGTCTCTCATTTCTAAGGGCACGGAAGAAAGAATCATTAACGCTGTGATAAAAGGTTCAAGCGTGAATTATTAACACTTTCGATCTGTACCGAACCGCGTTCAGTGGCGACACACAAATAGGCGTAAAAAGGGGAACAAACAAACGCTGTTTCGGCACAGCAAGGCAGGAACGTTTCATTCATTTACCATCGTTTCAGCTAACAGACACGGAGCGACTCGGGCACTGAAAACCAAGCGGTGCATGTGCACGCCTCGTTAGCACACAAATCCACACGATGACAGCGGAGTGACACTACAACTACATATAATTACAAAGCTCTTTCGCGTGTGCTTTGTGTCGACAGAAACTGCATGCTGGACTGAAGCCGTGTAGCTGTGGTGGGCTAACATGCTACCGCTATCCGTTAGACCGTTGTCTGTCAGAATCACAAACCATAGCGTGCTGCTCCAGACCGAAATGTTACTTCGTTAACGCTGAACTAACGCCGTGTTTCTGATGTTCAGTATAAACTCAATATGTCGGTTTACGTTACAAATTAGCACAAGCTAACTGGTTGACTCCTTCCCAACGCAAAATATACGGAGGACAGCACGTAATTCAGGAATATTTGCAAAGTGACACCATCCATAAACCAGAGAATACGGTAAACCTCGAACGACTCGGTCTCAAAGACTTATAAGGAAAATATCTCTCATTTTTGGCTTACCTTCCCAGGTCACATCGTACATGTCTGATACCGACGCCATCTTTTCCGTCGAAGAATGTGACGTCACGCGGCGCACTACCCCACGACTTCGTCAGCAGTGGGCGTGTTTAATAGAGCGTATGTCTGTCAACGTTGCCGACAGAAAGCGAACCCAAGACCTGGTTCCCGTTCAAGTATATTTCAGATTTATTCAGACCTATTTTCCGCATTTCACTGTGGTGTGTTAAACTTGAAAATGTCAGCTTTGCATTGTATTTATTTGAGAGGAGTGGAATTCAGTTAAACTATAATAAACGAGGCCATGTGGCATGGTGGAATACAGGCTACAGCAGTTTTCAATTTTATTTCTCATGCTTAATTTCCCTTTTTATTTTAATTCCCTTATTATTAGGCCAGACACACTTTTTCTCTTCTCTACCATGATTCTCGTGAGAGCCTCTGTACACCTCATCCTATTCTGACACACACTTGTATAAGTACTTCCATCTAACTCATTACATTGATATGAGCTCAGTGTAAACTGATGTTGGACTAAGGGTCTGATGTCATATCCAGTCACTCCATATCCCTACTGTATCATGTCAATGTTCTGCTGTAGAAATTTTAGTTTGTTTTCAGCAAAGGTACAGGACACATAAATAAATAAATAAGAAAAGTTGCATGCAAAAGCATGTCCTGCACATCAGATGACACATTTTGCGGCAAAATTCCGCATTGCTAAAAGTAATTATGGAAGGAGTTATATGTGTAAAAAATGCTCTGTGTAATAAGATACATTGCTCACTACTGGAAAAACTAAATATTCCTATTAATGTATAACTTCCACGGTCAAGCAGGTGCATGATGGATTTATTAGATGTTATTACATTTGTCAGAAACACATAATGTAACACTGTTGGTAATCTGTGCATTTGTAATTTCCAAGTCTGCAAATGGCAGTCGGTTGATATGTGGTTAGGTTTTTGTTGGAGCACAAAATACCAGAGAAACCACATAAGAACAATCGCACACTGTCCTTCTGGGGAAGAGGGCTTCCCCCTGTCTGCCACAGTGCCATTGACGGCCAGGCCCCTATCCATGACCTGCAGTAAACACTCTGCAGTGACTGTGACTCGCGGGATTTGAGGACACGGCGGTAAAAGCCTTCAATGAAATAGCTGTCCATAACTTTAAATTGCTAAAATTGATGGTATTGAAAAATGAGTGCCTCGACATCAGGCATCTGTTTGACTTGGGGCAAAACTCTGAGAATACGGCAGATCACTTGCAGCCCTCGGAAAAACCTGAATTCTGCTACTCGACTTGTGCTTATGGAGATTTCCATGCTCTGGAAGCCCTCACAGAAAGCACCAGAGAAAAACATATATAAATGTTCCTTTTCATGGTCCATGTGTGAAAAAAAAGGAACATTCCAGTAGAGACCCTTCGCAGGCAGTATATCTTGACTTCTGACAGAAGCAATCAGAGTTGGCAACCCCTGAAATGAACAGTTATGGAATTAAAATTGAAGCAAAGCTTGAGGTGCTCTCTGTGGTCAGGAATTATGGTTCCTATTCCATCTAGATCTCGCTTTCATTGGTGTTGCACGGTGAGTTTGCGGAAAACGAAGACAGATGCAATTAGCAGCAACATTTCGACTCAGCCCTCTGGAGCCGGCGGAGCTGTGTTTACTTTGAAATCTGATTAGGTTCCCTGTCCGACCAAGTTGCTCTCACCACCCCGCAAATAACTCTGTACAGATGACTCCAGAAGGCTTCACCAGTGATACACTCCCCTGTAGCACCTTTGACCTCATCCATATCCTGAGCAAGAGGCCCCGCGAAGGAAATTATGGCACATCACAATTACACTTCCTTCCATCCCGCCTGCTCTTCACACTCTCGGCCGCCGTGCCAAGAAAAATATTCAGCCCCATGTCAGAGCGGCACCATGCTGGTAATTGATGTTGCTCGCGCAGCATGAAGCCGAGGATGTATTGCTCCCTTGACACCTCGTGTGGCATAGCATGATTGCTTATTGTGGATTGGAGTATTACCACATGCAGTATATTATGTGTCGCTAGATTGGTTTTAGTGGCCCATCATTCCTTCTCGTAAGACACTGAAGGAGATTTAATATTGCCGTGCACAAGAGTGGAGTAACAGCTGTTGTTGTGCAGTGACATTCATTTTTTTGAAGCAATTAGTATTGAGGCAAAAACAACTGTTTTAAGTCTATAAATCATTTTTACATTAAAACTTGACTGTGCTCCTCTTGTAATTCAATTACAATTAATGACAAAGCAGTTAATACAATCTAACATAATGCTGATGAAAAAGAAGAATGAGTTGGATTGTGACGTGCTAATTTTGCCAACTCTGAGAAAGGTTAGAAACGCAATTTCCTTACTGCTGCAAGAATCCTGTCAACTCATCTCCAGTCCCCTCCTCTTTCATCAGCCTTTTTCAAAACATATTTCTAGCTTGACATATGAAGCACCTCCTTAAATCTAATACGGGTAGTACAATCACATTTAACATCCAAAGAGGCCCTTTTTTTTTTTCAAGTACTTGCCGTTACTTGATTATTCCTGAGGGTCTTAATACTACAAGTTAATTCCAAAACGGAACCTGAACAATGGATAAACATTAAAATCCAGAGTCATGATTTCACTTTTCTTCCCAGATTGAAAATGGTCACGGCCTCAAATTTGAAGATAGCAGCATGTTCTCCATCATGTCATGGTTCCAGCCGAAACAGCGGGAAAGTGCTTAACCAGAGGAAAGAGACTGGGAACAGAGTCTGCAGACAAGGGATTATAGGAGGTCAAATATTGATCAACTCCCATGTGTGCCTTTTGCGATACTGCTGATGTGGGTGAGTACAAGCCCCTCCTTGTTTGTGCATGTGTTGCCCAGATGTTCTGCCATGCATGGTGGCACTGGGCCCTCGCTTGCGAGTTTTAATTGTTTTCTGATCCGCAGGCCTGGTCGATAACCTTCATCCTGTTGCCACAGTGTGTGACAGCGCTGAGCTAAGCGCTAGGCTCGGAATCAGGAGCAGTTGATTTATAACCCGACGCACAGTCAGGGCGAGGTGATGCATATCTATAAAGTTTACAA
The DNA here is from genome assembly GCA_009823395.1 of Thamnaconus septentrionalis. Lineage (NCBI taxonomy): Eukaryota > Metazoa > Chordata > Actinopteri > Tetraodontiformes > Monacanthidae > Thamnaconus > Thamnaconus septentrionalis. The sequence continues at coordinate 13,413,570 of CM020511.1, forward strand.
AGGCATCATTGATAATCATATGCAATGTTGGAATTCAGCCCGAGAACAAGCAACGCTTGGCTGCGCCCCGTCAAGCGTTGAGTCATTTGTCTTCAGGTCTTATTGATTTATATTTTAAAGGATATTAGAGCGAGGCCTTTGGTGGGCCTCCCTGGCAGTGTCATCTTCTCTCCCGATCTTTGATTCATTTGTTAACCAAGTAAGCTTTCAGAGAACTGGGGGAGCTGAGGTTTTTCATGGAATATCTGGCCCATTACACCAGCACCCTTTACTTTTTATCCCATTAAGGCTGATGACATTTTTGTGCAGGAGAGGCATAGTGAACGATGGACAAAATGTTCTCCAGGGTGAAGCGTGTTGGTGTTTCTGTCAGCTTCCCAATTTGAAACCAGTGGATCATTTTTTTCCCCAAACCAGATTGAATTGGTGGATAACTGTTTAGATTTACTCTGCTTTTGAGTATACTATGATTTTTTTTTTTGAGAAACCCTGAACCCAAACCTACTCATTCAATGTCCTGGCTAGGAATCATGGGATTCAAAGGGAAGAAATCAGTTACACTCAACCTGTCCGGCTGCGTGAGCAGCCCGTTGGCAGGAGGAGACTGCAGACATTGCCAAGGCACAGTTATGTCAGAGAGCAGACCACCATGAACTGTGTCCACACAGAGGTTGAATCTGACAAACAACAATTAAAGTGCAGCAGGGATTATGCTTGTAAGGGCTGTGCACAATTACTCAGGCTTTAGAGACTTCGTTTAACATATTGGGAAGTGTGCTAGGTTGCCTCCTTGCCCAGAGTTGGATCAAAAGAACCACAAAGCCGACATATTTGGTAAATAAACTGCTAAAAATAAATCTACAGTCAGCAGCAGTTAGCTTAGCTGCGAGAAAAACTTTGCATCAGCTATTTCTCTTACAACATTCAATTTAATGGTACAGGATTAGATTAGAATTAATTAGAGCCAATGCCTGTTCTCGCAAAATATGACCTTTTTTTCACTATTGAATTTATTTTACAACATTTCTCTTCTGGCACAATATACTGCCATAAGATCTGACGCAACTTCACACAATAGTTCTCTTCCAGAATTGTTTTCCTAATTTTACTGTGACAAATATTATTGCGTGCAAGTATTAAACTATATAGTCTCCCACACATTTTATAAATTACTTCATTCATTCATTTCAGTCATCTATTTCCCTTTTACCCTACTTACTGCAATTTATGGGTGTAGTTTTGCTTGTCTCCATGAAGACAGATGGGCAAACTTGCTCTCGAACTTTTGACAAAGTGGGTTCTATATATCTTGGCCTTAAATTATGTTTTGTGGTTTGGAATGTTTGATTTGAAAATCCAAACACAATGTTTCTGAGAAAAGCACATGTGAGAACTGACCAAGGAGTGTTAAAAAGATATACAAAAGTCAGCATGACACGCACATTAAAAAGGCCTTTGCACCACTCATTTTTAGTGCATAAAGGAGGTGTAACGTAATCAATCCACTTCCATTTTAATGACATTTAATGACATTTAAAATTGCATCTTTTTGCGTTGTCAGTAACTTTTTCAAATTGCCATGGCTTCTAATCTTCAATTCAAAAAAAAAAAAGTACTCTTAACTCTTCCATACCAGCAAATGAGGACACAGTCCTGAAAGAAACATTAAGTAAATGAAGTGATGAGTTGACACACCAAATACGCTGTCTTTGAACTGTTTTCAAATATATAATTGCCAAGAAGGATGACTAAATAGTCACATTTGGTTCTAATTATTTCACACACAGCATCCCAACTTCTGTGGATCCAGCCTGCACTTACAGTCACTGCGGTTCCTGGACAGAGAATGGGATGTTTTAAACATTACAATCATCTAACTCACGCAACTTAGGCACTATCTATTAAAATTCCATAATAATTATTAGATGCATGTCTATGAGGAAAAAGTATCTACACAAACAGAAAGGCAAATACTGGTTGTGAGCAGCAGAGAAACTATTTTATTGTGACCATGTAAAGCCAATGCAGCAGCCAAACTGTCTGGGGATTGGAATTGTTTGAATTGAGCCTGTGGTGCTTGCTAGGCTGGCCAAATGATACATGAGTGACTGTTTTCACTTCAGAAACCTTTCCCAAAATCAAGCGTACAACACAAAGGAGTCTTCAGAAGCAAGTTGCCGCTGAGGCAGAGCTGACTGTGTCAGGAGCACCCGGTAAAACAGTAACTGGCTATGGTGAGTGCTGTCTGTTTATGACTCATTTCTACCTGCAGTCAGGCGGCAGCGAGAAGTGGGAGTGGAGCAGCATGAGTCCATTAGTAACAAGGGATGAATTGTGTGAGGACACACGCCAGCTTCATGTGGTCATTGAAGAAAAAAACCCCATGGTTAAACCTATTAGAGATGGGTCATTTAGGAGCTGATATTGGCTGTTGTCAGCCACGGTATGGTCAACACATGGGCACGTTTTAAAGGGCAGTTGGGAGGAGTTAAGGCGATGGTTCAATTGAACAGTGAAAACATTCTTACTTTGTGGAAAAGTCAAATGATTGGAAATGATCTGGTTGTTTTAAGAGTGAGTTTGCGCTTGTCGTGGATATATTTGCCCTTTTATGGCTACCTTCCCCGTGAAAATAATTTACACAGCCATGGGCCGAGGAATATTAGTGGTGTCTGGAATGAAGCCCTTGTTTTTACATTCAACAAACTGTTGACTTGAATTCCGCTTTTGAAATTAAATGTTTGACTGTGTCAACACCACAAGGAATTTATTTAAATTTTGATAGGATTCCAAGTCAGTGAAAAACCTTTTGAGAAACCAGTAAAGATGCCATGAAAATGAGGCCTGTTGAAAGTCCAGTATTAACAGAAAGAGTTTAATATGTTTTCAAAGTGTTTTATAAATCCTGCACCTCATCCGTAGGCCTGGCATTCCCATATAGTGAGGGGAAGTGAGACTGGCACTCTGAGGAAAATATTTTTTGTGTGAAGTGTCCTGGGAGAACTAGAACAGAAAAATGGTGGACTAAAACTGTTGAAATGTTATATTATTATTATTATTATTATTATTATTATTATTATTATTATTATTATTATTATTATTATTATTATTATTATTATTATTATTATTAGTAGTAGTAGTAGTAGTAGTAGTAGTATCTATCTCTCTGTCGACCAATCAAATGCATGCGCCGCTGATTGGTCCGCTCCTGGGCACGAGGCTGAATCGCACTTCCGCTTCCTTTTCCTGGAGCAAAGATGGCGGAGTACGACCTCACCACCAAAATTGCCCACTTTTTAGATCGTCATCTCGTTTTCCCTTTGCTGGAGTTCCTGTCTGTAAAAGAGGTACGTGTTCCAATAATAACACTACACCTTGTGAATGTTTTTTCGTAATCGCACCCGTTTTTATTAGGTTCTAAACCGAATCTGGCACACGCGTGTTCGCCGCGGAGTTGGTCACATTTTCTTGTACTGTGTTGAATCCACGTTTTACATTTGAGGCGTGAACTCATTTGCTTCCTGCATTCAAAATAAAAGCACAGACACGGATAAATGTACCCTTTTGGGACGTGTGCTTCACTAAACCACTGTCTTATTATTCAATGGGTTGTAAGTAGATAGACATTAACTGTGATTGTGACACTGCCGCGCGAGTATTTGCTTCGTTGTACAAATGATTCACAATTTGATTTTCTACTATCGCGAAATTAAAACGGAAGTTATTACATAATTAGGCAAACTTTACGTCCGTTTTGAAAACCACGCGCCGGAATGGGGTGTCGGGAGTGCGTGCTTCTTGTTAGCGTCTTAGCTGAGAGGTACACATGTGCGGGGCGGTGTTATCGAACACGGTAGCTTCCTGCGGATCAGCAGTTTCACCGCCCGGTGGGGATACGCTGGTCAATGAAACTTGTGACTTTGCTCACGAGTAATGCTAATCACTGAAAGCTAACAAAAGTGTTTCGATAGGAGTAATGCTAATCATTGGAAGCTAACAAAAGCGTTTTGTTCGTAACCAAACTCATAAAAGTCACGAAGTGTATCCATTGTTTGAGACTAGTGGTTAGAACTGGGAGATATTTAGGTTAACTTTGCATCTATTCAGACAACGAGCTAACAATACAATACCTGTTACTCTTCGGCTGTCGGTTCCTTTTTCGCAGTTTACGAGCAAATAATTTTTAAACAGATAAAACGCAATGTTTCCTCTAGATATCCTACATAGAGGATTTAGAATTTACCTCCCCCTGGAAGACGGCTGACTATGTTCACTTGGCAATGACAAAAACTATCCTTCTGTATGAGCCTACTTAATCAACATGTTTTTTCTTAAATCCATTTTATTTTTGAAGTTGTTTTCACGAACCAGTCAAGTGGTCAGATGCCTTAATAAAACTCAAGAACCACATCACCCTGTTTGTGTGTGAAGTATAAAATCAGTTTTTAATAGGGTTTAAAAAAAAATACTGTTCTTTCTACGCTGTAATATCAACAACAAACTCGATTAAAGTGCGTTCTACTGCTCTTGTAACTTTGTCCTAACTCTGATTTGATTATTAATCAGATTTTAATTTCTATATTTTCAGATCTATAATGAAGAGGAGCTGCTTAATGGCAAACTGGACCTTCTCAGTGACACAAACATGGTTGACTTTGCCATGGATGTGCATAGAAGCCTTTTTCCTGAAAAGGAAATTCCTCAGAGTAAGTTCCAGGGCTTAATTTATCACTTAGGATCCCCCCCCAACTTAAAATTTATTTAAGTGCCGCTTACCCTTTCTTTCTCCCTGTTTTAGCTCTGAGGGAAAAAAGGACTGAGGTTGTGGCCCAGCTGAAGCAACTACAGTCAGAGACGGAACCCATCGTGAAAATGTTTGAGGATCCAGAGACTACAAGGCAGATGCAGTCCACCAGGTACATCCATCCATTTTCAAATGTTCAAAATTTTAATATTCTTCTTTTGCTAATAGAAGCATTGGCCTCAAAAATGTAATCATATGTGATCCATAGTTTAGCAGCATCTGGCTCATCTGTCTCATTACGATTACACCACTGCATATGTTTAAATGATCTTAGAAATACTTGTGACATTTCACTGTTTTGAGCTTATCGATTCTTATTGCTGTTTATTTCATATTTCCTATGACAGGATCATCAAGTTGTCATCATGATAAAGACCTTATTTAATTTTTTCCCCCAGTTTATATATGCAACTAATTTAGACTGAATAATGCTTTCAATTGTTTTTATAACTTTTAATGACTAGTAACAGTAGGCCTACAGCGCTCAGTAGTCTTTATTTGGAACTGCTGAGGCCTAGTTATTGCAGCAAATCACATTAGAGACATGTTTTTAAACAATTGCTCAATAGGTTCTGAGCACCAATTAGTCTGTTCTGTGATTTATATAAATATGAGCTTGGCTTGTGAATCTCTCAACTTTTGTGCCGAAGATGACGGTAATGCTGTGCAGATTTTTGTGGGACGTCTTGGCACCAAATTTCTTGCGAAACCTCAAATTAGCAGAATTTATGAAACAGAATTTCTTAAGCATGTTAACACAAAATTCCTACTCCCCATTTTGTGTTTGCGCAAAGATAAACATGTTTGACGCGTTGAATGGTTAAAACAAAGCAGTTATGAACTAACTTATAACCAATAGCTCAAAGGGATCAAGATTTGTATTGTAATAAACAGCAGACTTAAACACAGGGACATGAGATGAGTTCAGCAAAGAAAATCCTTCTTCCTAAAATTCACCACATATGCGTCAGCAATTGCAGGTCCACTTATTTACAAAGTGATTTTAGCTTAGCGCCCACCATAAATGTCAACATCTGAGACTAGAGGCAAAGTTGTAAAATGTGGTTGACACGTGACATCATTGCTTTGTTATGTCAGAGATAATTAAATGCACTTTTCTCCGGAGACGCAGTTCATTACACAACTAGCACTCATTTGTAATAGCCAAACCGAATGTAATAAACTGGCCATGATATTGTTTTACACGTCAAATGGCCTTTATTTATATGCAGCTCTTGACTTAGAACAGAAGTGGAAAAACATACCTGAAGCACTGAAAACGCCAGGATATCAGCCAAATGGCAACTGGAGTCAAATGACCCCTCGCCACGATGAGGCCTGTCTTCATTTTCTGTTTTATTTCACAGGGATGGACGAATGCTCTTCGACTATTTGGCAGAAAAGCACAACGTAAGTTGCCCCAATGTGCTGACGTCTCACTTTCTCCGCTGTGTTTCCCATGCCACTTGTGTGAACCCACAGTTGTTTTAGGGGCGAAATGGGAGGACCCGAAACCCTTGACTCATTTTCGGGGTTTGTACGGCTTGCACAAATTCTGCGGACATTTACATTCTGTGGTGAATTGTTAAGAATAAACGGAGTAGCTCGGGACTCGTGGATGGAGCCGCAAGAATGCCGGAGGTTCTATATTTACCGTGATGTTTGGCTTCTTTCCTTCCCCGCTACTGCTCTCCTCCCACTCCGGTATCCCGCTGACCTGGGTGCTGTCCCCAGTGTACCTCGACACAACCGACGAGCGGGGCCCCTGTGGGAAAGGCCCGGCAGCCCAAAGCGTACGGCCATTCACACAGAATGGCCTTACGTCAGCCCATGCTGCTCAGATCTAGTGGGCAGCAGGAAGGACGGTCAAACGGAGGAGGACCAGAGCTTGAAATCAATCCCCTATATATACTTATGCAATTGCAATTGAGGTCACATAACCACTTCTTGGGCTTTTGAATATTTTCCTGGAAAATAGTGCTGATATGATATTTCAGTGTTTACTTTTTATTCACTCAGAAGCCGTGTGCTACCACAGCGGCCGCAAAAAAACATAAAATCAAAAATAAGATTGTTCCTATTAAGTTGAAGTTATGATTGAGCCTCCTTTTCATACACTTCTGACATAGATCTGTAAGTCACTCAGTCTGACATATACCCTCCTTCTTTTCTATTTTTTGACGCTGGTGTTCTCGCGCTCTTTTTGCAGTTTCGTCAGGAGTACTTGGACACACTGTACCGATACGCCAAGTTCCAGTACGAGTGTGGAAACTACTCTGGCGCCGCGGAATATCTCTACTTCTTCCGTGTCCTGGTAAGTCCAACCTCATCACAGTGTTTACACTTTAGTTATTAATTGTTAATGTCTGTCTGAGAATAACTCCACACCTGACCCCACACCTGACCCCACCCTCTTAGTGCCTTTCTTCTTTCTTGTTGCTCTTGTTTATATACTAAATCAGTTCATCCATCTGACTTATTAAAATTAGACTTTACGTTATGATCAACAAATTGCTTTAATTCCTCAGAAGGTTGGTCGCATTGAAAAGAACACTTAGAAGTAATGGAATGTGAAAAGCTTACGTCATTGCCTCCTCAATTCCCTGCACGTCCGCTGTATTAGGAGAAGACAGCCACTCTAATACTTGAGCAGGATCTTATACTGGGCCAAGTGATCAGTGGCGGGCTGCATAATCTGTCTGTAGTCTTCTCATGGGGCAGACCTGAGCAGACAGCTTATTGATTGGAGTGCCGTGGCCAGCGAGTCCCTCGTCACGACTTCTGAGGTTATGTTGTGCTTAAGTTATGCAAAGCATCCCTCCATTCGTCAGCCTCCTGCTTTCCCTCTTGAATTCAAAATGGTGATCTTGCAAGGGGAAGAAGACGAAATTACATGGTCCAGAACTTCAGAAATAATTTAAATTAAGTAATTTTCAAGATAAATGTTTTCTAAGCAAAAAACAAAATGAAGGAAGCCAGCAAATGATTTGCAGGGGAAGATAATTACAGCTCAGAGACTACTGGCAGTATTGTTGTTGGTGCAAAAGCACACTCCCCGTTTTCTCTGTAAACAATGAGACTTGTTGCTTGGCTTTTGGCATTTGCGGCTTCTCTTCCCTTGCCTTCGAGAAATGAGTAAAAGATGAGGACTTGGGCTGCAGACAAGTTCAGCGAAGTTTGACATGGCAAAACCTGCCAGTGTCTTTGGGCAAAAGGTTTGAGTCATGGCAGAGTTTAAATTTGTCCTTGCGGAGTGCCACCTCATCTGTTTGAGTTTTGCAGACGGGCATTTTAAGTAACACGCTGAGCTATATGCGACGCATTGTTGTTGCTCAGCACTCGGTATTAAGAAAGCAAACATACTTAAGAAGAATCAGGGTCCATAAAACAGCACATACACATTGGAATATATATTAAAACATTACACATGCAGTATATCAATGCATTATATATTTTTAAAAATGTTTTTTATTTTCATAGTGCCTTTAAACAATCACATCTGTGTTGCATAAGATGACAAAAAAAAAAAAATCAGATTTAGGTGGTGTTCACACTGTGGGCCCACAGTGGCTCTAGTTGTCCTCTGGCTTTTGTTTTGTCTTTGCGTTCACATTGTGGTAACGCAAGGACTTGTACCAAAGCCAGGCCTGAGAGAATGGGCATGAAACAGCATTTTTTTTCTATCCATTAGAGTATGAAACATTAAGACCATCATTTTCCTCCAAGTCGTAATTGGAATTTGATACCGCACAGTTGCCTCTTCGTCTTCTGGATGACAGGTCTTGGGAAAGCCATGTGCACTCATGATGCTGCAGAGGACCCCTCCTTGAAACCTTGGCAGTGGCTCTGAGCAGTGATGAACACTCATCACTACAAACAGCCCACTTAACCCAAAACAGTTGGATTCATCTGCTGCGTTTTTTTTCCCTCACTCATCCGCTCAAGTTCTCCAGAAGGAAGAGTTGCATCCGAGACAAGTTGATGAGTAATTCCCCCAAGATTTCCACTTCCACTGCGCGCCAAAGAAATGCATTTGCGATGGATATGACCCTCTCTCCCAATAACAGTTGTTTATGGGTTTGCAGCTCAGTCTAAATAAACCAAAATTGCTTTAATTGAGGTATGTTGTTGAAGGTCCAGCATCGTTTTTTTTTTTGTTTTTTTTTTGAATATCCTATCCTTGATATTGGCTTCACATTTAAAGCTATAGACAGTTCAGGCTCTGCAGCAAAGTATGTGATGCTTAGATCCTGAGAAGGCGATGGTCTTTTTCGGACAAGGGGCTGGTATAAATGTATTTAATTAGGCCTGGGGACATACTAGAGAATTTTGGCTTGATTCTGATCCCAATTTGTTCCCCACAAACAGTCAGGGGGTGGTGGCCTTCATCTCCCTGTCTGAGGTCTCCCACATTTTTCAAATGGGTGAAGATATGAAACTCCTCAGGTGTGTTGCAGCCTAACGGGAGTGCGTATCCTGCCCCTGCCCCTACCCTACCCCCTGTGTTTTCAGTGTTTTGTGGACCTCCCATCCTCTCTGGCTGCTCTTTCAACCCCCCATGGGAGAGGTGAGGCTCCGTAAAGTCATTTAACGTGGGAAACCCAGTCAATTAAACCAAGGAAGCCAGCCTTGCAAAATCCATGCCCCAGGTCCTGTTACAGCGTGGCCTAGCCCCCGAAAAGAGCAACTTATTCATATCATCGCTTAATGCAGGGATTGAGTGTTGAGAATAAAGATTGAGTATCCCGACGGAGCCGCAGCACAGTCAATTTATTGTTGCTGGTCAGTCAGCGAAAATGCGCTGGCCATTTCACGACCCAATGGAAGGTCAAGGTACCTGCTGGAAATACCCAGGTACTGAAACTGTGGTGGCGCGGCTGTTTGTGAAAGCCAGACCGTGTGTGTGTGTGGAAGGCTGCCACCTTAAAGGACTCGGAGGTCAGCAAAACAGAGTTGTCGTGGACTTCCAGAAGTCAGAAGTAAAAACAAAACGACAACAAAAAAAATAAATAAAAGGTCATGCTGACTTTTTATATGTGATCTGTCTATTATAGGTTCAGACTCTGAAATATTTATAGCGGAACCAGTCTCTCCTCTTGACAGTTTGACTTCTTTGTCTTCTTCTCTGTCTTGAACAGCAGAGATTTCCCTCAGTGCCTGCTGTCACTTCATGTTCACCCAGTGTGTTTCAATAACATCAGGGAGACTCGCCTTTGGCAAATAAAAAAACGCCTTCATTTCTAAATAATCTCGGCAATTTGCCGGGGTGCCTGCGGAGACCTGTACTTTTTTTTTTTTTCAAAAGCGTTTCCTCTTCTCGTACGTCTGTCATGTGTCACGGTCCACTTGAGCGGCTGTCCGGCGTAGCGCGGGGGTGTGTGGTCAGGATCTGGCTCTCTCTGGCCAGTCGGCAGACACCCACTCCGACTTCCTGCTTGACTCACGTCGCCGTGTCTGCTGCTTGCTGTTATCTTAAACTGCCGCCGTGTGCTTTTCCCAGGAGCCCTAGGGTGTAGTCCCCGCGTCCACCCCAGAGTGATTGCCTCTGCCGAAGTTCAGAGGCATTCTCAACCTGTGTTTCATTACCTGACTCTTTCTGTTTATTTAAGCCAGCCCTGGAAATCAGAAGCCGGTAGGCTGCAACATATTTGAGAGTGATTATCCTGGAAAGGATGTGTCTTGTTAGTGTCAGTTCATATTTCAGCCTAATCACCTCGCGACAGTGACACAGTGGTCCACACTCAATTAGGTTGCTGGATGGAGATTATTTTAGTCGTCTCGCTCGTGAGCGGTTTGCAGAAGCCGTCGACGACGAAAGCTCCATCAGTGACCTTGTGCTTCCACTGAACGTTTTGCTCCACTTGCAGATTTGCGTTTGTGATTTAGGTGCCTGACAATTGAGGGATTTTCTGGGCACCAAACTAAAGCGTCTAGTGCCCCCCCCCACGCCCCCACCTCTGTCCCCCTCCCCTTAACCCCCTCTCCCAAAAAAATAAAAAACTTTCCTGAAATATTTCTGTCAAGAATCAACTTGATTATCAATCAAAAACATTACATTACATAAGCCTTTTCCATATTCATTTGAGTATCAGTTCAAACTGATTTCACAAAGAAAGGAGCTTTTCACAAAGCTAATTTAATTATGGTGTTCTTTCTATTTCAATCTCATTTTGCCATGCATTGATCTTAAGTCCTAAAGAGCTAATGGTCCGAAGATCAATCTTTTATGTTTTCACAGAACAAGAACTTGATGTTTTATATTTTATTTTTTTTAATAGTTCTCAGGATGTTTTAGAGGTTTTTTATTTTCTGTTAAACTCTCCTGTCACATGTGCATTTAATTCAAGCAACTACTGCTGGTATAATTTATACAAAAGTACAATAAAGCTGTTTTGCAAGGTAAAAGTGCCATTTCACAGTGAGTTTTGAACTTGATGTTGATTGATAAGTGAAAGGATTTTATAGTGCAGTGTGTCTCTGGTATGTTCCACTTTTGGTTCGAGCTGATGGTATTATAGGTGATGCTTTACATTCTGCTCAAATAAATAACTTCCCTAACTGTATCCATGGCCCGCTGTTATTACAAGCAACGTCACATTGACCAATCCTTCTGATATTTTGGAAGAGGCAATCTGCAAGTGGGTTCAACCTTTCTAATGGATTTCCTTTCTTACCTGATAATTGAAGATTCACAAAATGAACTGGGAATACTCCGATTGATTGGCTCTTGGACGGGTGAATTGTTCTGCGCAAAGCCAGACCATTTGCTTGATTATTTAGCGCTTTCTCTCAGTCTCGTCTGAGTTTTATAGAGCACAATTTGTCCCAAGTCTCTGGCTTTTTGGGACGAATAAATCAGAAACTTCTGAAAAGTTCTTTCAATATTAAAGTCCGCGTTGGGCTGCGTTCACGCCAAATTCGACAAACGGGTCAGTAGAAGTGTGTGTTTGTGTTTCCGTGGATCACTTCAAGGCGTGGGTGTCACAGTGGTCGTGGCAGCTGAAAAGTTCAGTTGCTGGATTAGTGTCCTGTAATTGATTTTTCCAGCTGTGGGAGCAGCTATTGGTGTGGTCCAGCAGTCATTTTTGCTTTGAGGTTTTCATCGAAAGTAATCGCGTAACGCTGCATTATTCACTTTGAGTGCAGCGATGGTGGAGTCACTTGCACAATCTACAATCATACCCTGACCGGTTTATACTGGCTATTGGAATATAGTTACCGAAAATTAAATGTCAAGCCACTTTTTCTTTCTTTTTTTTTTACTTATTTATTTAAAGGATTGTTCCACTTTTTGACAACACCCATGCTGTTAATGTGGAAATAGGATCCGTAGTTAAGATATGTACAATATATACCACCAACCAATTGAGGGCAGATGGACTTTCAAGTCATTTTTGAGAATTTTGAAACATAAGAGCTGATTTATGAAGTTATGGCATTTTTTCGAGTTGTAATTGAAGTTCCTCATTGGTTGGAGAAAAGAATGAAATTATTTTTATGGTTGTGATCCTAATGGGTAAACCCATGTCTCCGAACACAAAGAGAAAGTTGATGTGTGTGTGTATATAATAGTGATACAGCTGCACCGTGTCTCCTCCCTCCCCAGGTCCCAGCCACGGACAGGAACGCTCTGAACTCGCTGTGGGGCAAGCTGGCCTCCGAGATCCTGATGCAGAACTGGGAAGCGGCCATGGAGGACCTGACCCGCCTGAGAGAGACTATCGATAACAATGTAAATGCCCCCACTTCTCAGAATTTGATACCTCGTTTAGATTCCCTTACATGGACTCTCGTATTGACATTTCGCTTGCAGCACAGCCCTGCTGTGGCGTTTTATTCCTTGCCCACAAGCCCTCATCTGACTATTTAAGAACTTGGATTGGAGTGCAAAATGGCTGACTCAGTGTGATTGATGACCACGTAGGAGGCGCATTGCTTAAATTGTCTCTCTTTGTGCTTACCGTGGTAGCGGCTCAGCTTGACTATGAATATGACAAACCAAATATTAAATTTGACCTTTATTTTGTTTTCCCTCTCTGGGGCTCTTTTCTTCTCCCATGTCTGTCTTCCAAACTTTGTCCCGTCCAGTCCGTCACCTCCCCTCTTCAGTCCCTCCAGCAGAGGACATGGCTCATTCATTGGTCCCTGTTTGTCTTCTTCAACCACCCCAAGGGCCGAGACAACATCATTGAGCTCTTTCTGTATCAGCCACAGTAAGTAAAATGTACAGCATAATGTGTTAAACTTTAGCTTAACCGGTTTTATCCGCCTACGTTTACGTCCAGGAGTGCGCTCAAGTTTTGCTTTGGCACTAATTATTGGTAAAGATAACGTCACCTCATTTCTTTGAACAAAAATGAAGCAATCGGTTCTCATCAACAGCAAATGTAATAATTTTCTTACTTCAGAAAAAAACTTTTCACTCTTCTTCACTGTTTAACTTAATAGTAGGAGTGTTTTACTCTTTGCTTGTGATGTGTTGGCTGACGTGAAAGGTGGGTGTGCGGCATTTAAAAATGTACATTAATTTTACAGCGCTGTGATGATTCTCCAAGATCAATTTAATTCTGAAAAACATGCTCATTATCTTCTGACCTTTTCCATGTTAAAGAGAAGCCGGTGTGCTTTACTGCCACACTTTGGGCCGTGGGCTTCTGTGCGAATCCAGCTGGTATTTTTTCAAGTGGTTTCAGAGGCGCGTTTTTGTGTGGTCTGTTTACTCTCCAAGTCGAGAACGAGGCCATGTGTATTGCAGATCGGAAACTTTATACTCTGTGTTAAAATTTGCACACCACCTATTTTGATGTCTTTGCTCTCCCCCCTCTCCCTCCACGTTCTGATTGCAGGCTTGTATAATTGTGCAGATGATTGGGTTCCACAGACAGTATCAGAGGCGACCACAACATAGAGCACTCAAATCTCTGGCTCCCTGGGATTTTACTCAGTTTTTAATTTTATTGCGGATGATTAAGGAGGCCTGCCCAATAATTACTTGAGGAAAAGCTCACCCAGCCCTCTGTGTGGACAAACTGAGGTAGTTTTGTGTGCTTTGCAGTTTCACAGTCTAGAAACCTCATGTTTTTCCCACAGAGACTTGGCTCTCGCTCCCCATCTCTTGACCAGTACTTCCTTTGGCTATGGTTGTTGACCAGTGGCTGGCCTTCAGCTCCACATTTGACCTCCCTTACCGTTGCAGTCAGCAGATGTTAGTCCAACAATTTGGTTTGTGTACAACTGACAAGCTGCGCTGACTGCAAGAGCAACAGTGCACAGTAACCAAGCATAACACAGGTGCAGAGTGGATAAATACGTCTGAAGTATTGAGTCATTTCATTGTCTGCGTTTTGAGTTCATCTGCTGGGCGTGATTTCCTTTGCAGACGAGCCTTAAAAAGATTTTGTGACTCTTTCTATCACCCCCCCCCCCCCCACCACCACCACCACCACCACCAAAATAAATGTCGCTCCCTAATAGATTATAAGTTATTGTGCTTGATTGCCAAGCAGCATGCCTCAGTGGCATCCTCAGCTACCTAGTACAGCGATGGGTTTCGCCTCAAAACTCCCCAAACTCCAGCCGAGTGTGCTGAGTAGCCCTCGTGCTATTGGAGTCCCCTCAGGAGAGTAAGTAGGTGTAATTTAATCAGAAACACAACACAGAGCTTTGCGGTCAGGCGTCGAGCAGCTACAAAGTCATGGGTGGGAGTCGGCGCTCCTAAAACAGACCGATGTTGGCTTTGCCAAGCGGCCCACTGCCGTTTTTAGACTTCAACATCCCCGCTTTCTTTAATTGTTTGGGGACTAATTAAACCGTTGGCCGCACGTCCCTCCGCCCCGCAGCAATCGGACACCTGAAGGAGCCCACTCTGCTTCCTGCCCTCAGATTTAATTTGGTAAATAGGGCAATGAATGGGAGGGCGAGATGCAATGATGGATCCGCGTCGAGGTCTGACAAGAGTGCTGATAAAATCAATTTTGATTGATTGCCTCCCTCCGCCCCCCGACAAGCGGTTTGATCTGGCGCAGACCTTACATGCCTCTTTGTTTAACAGAACACCGTCTCCAAAGTTGTCTTGGGATTAGAGTCAGCCTGCGACGGCGTCTTGTCTCTTGTGTTCAGCCAGTTGACCTGTAGCTGAAACATCAGTAGCCCATGGATTAGGTTTCAGCTACTGGGCAGGTCTCTGCTCACTGATCTATATCTTCTTGCCAGAGTTTCCTTTTCCTCCTCCCTCCAGTGGGGCTCTAATGAAAGGTGGCGGCTTAACGCAGAGTCTCGCGTCCAGAAGTGCGGCTCACGTCGGGGACATTTATCTGTCTTGGCTCCGTCCCAAATGCCAGGAGTCAAACAGGCATCCGAAATGTTGCATTACGTGTCATTCCAAACGAGATGGCGCCTTTGATCAGCGCGATAAAGTAATTGCCTTTATCCTTCCCTCATCCAGATACCTCAACGCGATCCAGACCATGTGCCCCCACATCTTGCGTTACCTGACCACAGCCGTCATTACAAACAAGGATGTCCGCAAGCGTCGGCAGGTTCTAAAGGATTTGGTGAAGGTCATCCAGCAGGTACTTAATGGGTTTATTTCACGTGCATGTTAATTGGACGTGAGACATCGTTGCCCGCAGACCACGGACGCTTTGACGAATGAGTCGAGCTCCTTGCACACCAGGCACATTTTGGTCTGATTGAATTTCTAATCCGTACGTCATGACAACCATTTTTTGGTAGCTAGTCAGTGCAGTCTCTCACACAAACACTGAAATTCATCAAAACTTAGTTGTTTGTTTAATTTTAAAATAATTTTTTCATTTTTTTAAAAAATACTGTCAATTTTGCAAATTTAGTTTTAGTTTTGCAGGTCATCTTTGTTTTTGTTTTGTTTTTAAAAAAATGGAATTATTAAATACTAAATTTCAAAAATATAAAATGAATATTAATACAAAATACTGTTTAAAAACTTCTATATAGTTTTGAAATAACTACTATACTGATTAATAACATTAAAAACAGGCTGCACATAATTGTAACTCATTTTAGAGATATTTTTATTATTACATGTTGTATCTAAACTGATGTAATTATACAACATTAAACATTTATGTGATGTGTTGTGTGATACAACTTTTTGGCTTCTGGCAGTTTGTGTTGGGTGTACTATCGCTTCATGGGTTGTTTCTAAGGGAAGAAGTGAAATGGATCTAACTTTGAAAAAAAGAAGTTACGGCAGCAGGCCTTGCTTTTTACATTGGCACACAAAGTTAATATGTTGTAGGATTTAATAACGTATTCAGCACAGAAGCTCAGCAGTAGGTTGTTCTAAATGACTAAAGCATGTCATGCTCTGCGGCCTCGGGGCACTTTTAGCTCTGTCTCAAACATGATTTTGAAGTTTTTCAAACTGTTTTCCTTCAATTCCTTTTTAAATTGTGTTTATTTTGCTCAAATGACGAGATGGATTTTGTTCACCGCAGAGTCATTATTGTAAAGCACTTGTATGTAAGATTACACATGATTTAAATGCCGTGTGTGAGATGTCGAGATTTACACGTTTGTTCTTCCACTTTTTAGGAGTCCTACACTTACAAAGATCCTATCACCGAGTTTGTGGAGTGCCTGTACGTCAACTTCGACTTCGACAGCGCTCAAAAGAAACTGAGGGAGTGTGAATCGGTGAGTTGTTTGACTTTCATGCATTTCATCTTCTTTTTTGGAGATGCTCTTGGTTTCCCTCACGAGTGCCCTCGAACTTTCGCTTGTCCACCCACTTGATATCTTTGGCATCGTTGTCATTTGTCTAACCTTCTTACACGTTCACTCAGCCTTTTATTTTTCTGCGCTGCGTGGGTCCAGCCAGGCAGACACAAAGCCTGGACCCTGTGTCATAGTGTCAAATATAGAGGTCTTCTTGGTCACTGCATGACTCAGGCATCTGTCAGATTTCATTATGGGCTGTAATTGACCCAACAGGGTTGCGGCGAACAATAAAAGCTTTACAAGCAGGGCTCCTGTGAGGTGTGCAGACGCCTCAAAATAATGGAGATGAAAGCAACATTTTTTTTTTTTTTTTCTTAGACGTTGACCAAGATTGATTGTTTTGCTTCCTGTATTAGAACGGCTCCTCTGTCAGTGCAGCTCATAATGATCTGGTGCTTGTCTCATTTTTGGCCACTTTCAAACAGGTTGGTACAGGAGCTCCTAATGTATTTGATAAGTTCCTGACATGCAGTCTGTGTTCAGTGGTTGTGTGTTGAGTTGGCATTGCCTTGATGGAGATGCACATTTGGAAAAAAAAGTTCAAATGAGGCGTGCAAAAATGGGGAAAATACAGTGCAATTGTTGATTTCAATTAGTCCAAAAAATAAATACAAAGGGTTAGATGAGTAGATGGATCCCCGTCATTGGCCGCCTCTGCATAGTGTCGAGAGGACCAACCAAAATTCCAGAGCCAGTACAGAGCAGATAATTGACCCCCCCCTGCACACTGCAAGGATAATGATGTCTGACAAAAGCAATTGCTCTCAAATGAGGTATGCCACCATATGCACCACCACAATGAATAGTCCACAATATGTATTAATAAAAAAATCTTGTGCAGCGATATTTTAATTTTTTACATATGTATGGGTCACTAAAAAAAGCTTCCGCAGTTTTCAGTAACTTGCATTGTTTGAGATACAACCCCGCAAGTGTTGCCTTTTCTCTGTTGGGTACAGCGGGTGGTCGGAATAACAGAAATTCCTCAACAACACAATGATGAATTATGTGTTGTATTGATCGCTTACAGCCCAGCAGGCCCCATTCTAAGTAGTCGGCGAGGTTCCGGGGACACATTCAGTGCACATAAATCACATTCAGAGAGCAGGTGTCCTTACTGTTGTCGTTGTGCTCTATTTTTTTTGTGCAACTTGATCCTACATCATTCATTGTGTACGCAACATAATTTGGTTTCCCAGACGACTCGATAATTTGAACCTGCAGAGGAATAAAAGGAAAGATTTCTGGTTATTTGGGCTCATTTTTCATCTTCCTTCTCTGCGATAAACCTTTAAAATGAAAAACATCTGGCCTGATCAAATGCTCCATCCCACGAGTAAATGTTTATCTATCATGTCAGCAGTTTGCTCGTGGTGCTCCTTCGTTTTAGCCTATTTTTAAACTAATAAAAATAGTCATCTGCAAATCACTGTTTAACAACGAGGCAGCTACAAACAAACTTTCTCGAGTGGATTTGTTTACTTGGTTAAAGAAAATCCAAAGCACCTTCCTGGAGAAAATGAGATTTTTCCTGCGAGAGAGCCTCAAGGGGCCGTCTACAAATGATCACGTGTACTATCAACAATATTAGAGCTGTATCCAGTTTCAGGTCAGACATGACACATGCCCTCAAACGCTGATCTTGTTAAACTGTTGCACACACAAAAAGAAACGGGGGTGGGGGGGTTAAAAGGAAAAAAAAAAGGGACAGGGGTTCATTTGCAGAGGCTCTGCTGTGGTGGAAACAGATGCTCCAGCCCAACATCTCAGCTCAGAGTCCGAGCTGTGTATTAAACCCCGGACCGACCTGTCAGTCTTACAGTGCACAACCACTGGGAGAAAGAAGGCTTATTAACCTCAGTTCACAGGCGCTCTGAGCAAGCTGGGTGCTTTAAGAAAAAGATATCCAACTGGTAGCCAATCTTTAACATTTACTGGGATGGTCTGCAACCATTTCTCATTTTGCTTGCTCTTTCGCTTTTTTTTTTTTTTTTTGCTGTACCTGGATCTGTGATCACTGTCAGATGTGTACTTGCATGTCCACAAATGAAAAGTATATTGGTGGTTTACCTACAGTGGTGCCTTCAAATTGCTCGTAAGAGTGGAACCGAGGCCACTTTCACGATCGAAGGCTTGCAGCACAAATCCCAGGCGACGCCAATTACCGCGCTTATCTGTTGTTTTTCTGTTTTAAGTGTATCGGCTTTAGATGTGCGTTACCACAGCCGAAGTGTGTTTTGCCTGATAGCGCCATGTAGTTGAGATCTACTCGAGCAAAACCCCTTTCAGCCTAAGCAAACAACAAGAGCTTGTAATTCATAGTGTACCTTTAAAGATGGAGCTCTTTGATGTGAAATGGCGCTTAATGGAGAATTTGGAATGCTGGAAGCCACCAAGCAGCTAGTGTATGTTACGTAACTGTTTTTTTAAGGTCGTAAACACCTAATGGTGCCGAATAATTCTGATGATCTTCAGTTGTGTAAAAGTGTGCCAAAAAGGCAGCAAATCATACTGTGAGAGGCCACAGTCGACGCTTTAATCGAGCGACGGAGAAGAGCAGCATTCCCCCAAGACTTTATTGTGAGGGCAATTCAACGGTTGCAGCCATTAAAAATTTGGAGCTCCTGCACACAGGAGTTGACACCAGACCAGATGGCTGTTGATAAGTCGCAGACAGTGCGGTGTCCTCGGCGGTCGCCTCAGCGTGCGCTGTGTTGTCTCATGTTGTGTTCTCTGAATTTGAAGATTTGTGGTCTCATTAAAGCACCTCTCACAGCCTGGGATTACTCATACCCCATACAAACTACTGAGGAAAATAAAGTTCCTTGTAGCGTAAATCTTGGCTGTGCGATCTTTCTTTATGCTGGCTTTCTCAGGACTGACTGTTGTTTTTCCCCTCTGTGAAATAACCTCTGTATTCCTATCTTTTTGAACATATAAAGCTGCACGTGTGACCACCAATTGCTGACTGTGCTTTGTCAACATTTTGCTTTACTTGAACCGTGTGACTGTGAAGTTTGCAAAATTTCTTTTGATGTTTGCTCGGCTTGATGGAAAATACTTTACATTTTCAGGTTTTGGTGAATGACTTCTTCCTGGTTGCTTGCCTTGAGGACTTCATCGAGAACGCCCGCCTTTTCATTTTTGAAACTTTCTGCAGAATCCACCAATGCATTAGCATCAGGTAAATACCTTCTTTCTTCATTTTTTTTTTTTTTTTTTTAAATCTCGACCATGATGACATTGCTATTCTGATAGAAAACAAATGGGAAGTCTCGATCGCTGTTCCTAGACAATAGACGGTCGGTAAACAGGAAGTAGTAACAGGGGCTTAATGATTAGAGGAATTTTCGTCACAGATAAGTGTTTATTGCCCCTTCCTCACACAGTCGTGCTGACCCTACACATCTTGGGGATTAAGTATTTGTGAGGCATAACTGCTTCCAGGTCTTTACAGGTTGTTTTACCCACTAAACTTTTAAGACCGCCCATTCAAGGCCAACTTGTGGGCAGTTTTCCCCGAGGAAAAGGTCACAGTTTAGATTGCTTGACATGCTTCCAGCTGCTGTAATAGACGGGAGCCTCTGGACCCCTCGTCTCTCTGTGAACGGAGTGCAGAAGCTGCTGCGAGCCTCTATTGACTCCCACTTCAAAATTCGTTTGAGTTGCATTAAACAAATTTGACCTTGGATGTCTTCCACAAACCAATCAATTTAGTCAATGCTAATTATAATAAGCGTAAGTGGAAAGAAAATAAAAGATTATAGTAATTGTCTGCAATTAAGAGAGCCCACGGGATCTGGCTGCCTCTCTCTATCATATTTGGAGAATGAAATTGACGAGGTTTTTTGACGAAGGTTTTTGATTTATATATGAGGCTGTGCATATATAATAGATATATGCAATATATTGTGCATGTAAAAACTTTGATTTAAAAAAAAATAAATCTGTATTTTGGGTTTATTTAATACTAACAGGTTCTTGGTGGATGGAGGGACTTGATTTCTTTTTCATAATAGATTATTACATCCCCTGTCAGGTAGAGTCAGGGAGGTCTGTAGTCAAGGTTGAACTGTGGAACATGATCAGGCTCTGTCGAAATCTCCAGTTGCAGATTGTCTGGAATTGATTAGAAGTCCTGGTTCTTTTTGGCAGACATTCTGCAATTGGATCCATTTACTTGTTAAAGACCACAAAGGTTAGTGGTAACACAGAAAGAGGAAGTCAAATGGTGATTTTTCTACTTTACACTTTTTTTTTCCTTTGTGTCTTGGACTCTTTGTTTGGTAAGAGTCAGTGTTTGAGGGAATCGTATCTGGAGGCGGTTTGAGGGATTTCCGTGTTTTTATTTTTAGCCGCGTTATGACGATGGGCAGAGCTTTTCCCCCAAGATGCCAAAATGCCAACTTATTAGCCTTGTCCAGAAGCCCTTTGCAACCCAAGCATGGATGGAAATGAGTTTGACTGCTGTTTTTAATGAGGACAACTTTGCAGCGGTTGGCTATGATGGCTTCACAAATATTTAGGTCATCTTTTGCCCAAAGCTTGGGCCTCACAAGTAGACCAGAAGTTGGCATAATTGAGAGATTTTATGCAATGAAGTCTCATGTGAAATACGTCTTATGGACACTGTAGGCAGTGAAAAAGTGATTTTGTCCTGCACTTATAATTGCATACACACATCCTTGAGTCGAGACTCTAGAGTGTCCCATGTGTGTTTCCAGGGTTTATTTCCTTTGTCCTTCCATGACATGTTTCAGTGGCCAGACCCTGCTTTGACCTCAAACGCACACTTTCAACATTCTGAGTAAATCCTGAAGACACATGTTTTTGTTTTTTTTGAGGAGTTCTTTACCCCCCTCATCAAGAGATTTGTATTTGTACACAGCAGTAGTTGGAAGAAGTGTCTTGTGTATTTGGATGCAAGGCCGAAAATCTTTAAACCTCACAGTTGAGTCATTTAAAAGACCGCACAATCATTTAGGTTTCCCCTCAAAAAAATCAGTTTTACCCTCAAGCCTAAAGCACAGCGGCTCCAAATGACACAGACTCTCCCAACCACTATCATATGTTCGCGTTTAACAATGAATTCACTTTGGGTCAATCGTGCCAAGAAAAAGGCTGCTTTTTTTTTTGAGGAATCCCCCCCTCAAAACAATCTTTCCCCTCTAACAGAGTTAGACCCCAGTGCCTGACCCTACTTTTTAAGTGTGAGGTTGGTATTAAGCCCCAGCAGAGACCCCTAGCCTGAAGTCGAAAGCTCAGGAGCCGAAGTGAGTAAAGGGTCGAAATGAAAGTGATCCCCTCTCCCCAAAGGAATAGGATCATGATTGTGTAAAACAAAACCATTCATGGTGGCTGCCTACTTGGCTTTAGGGCTTTAGGATGTCAATAGTGTGGCTTGTGAGTCTCACCACACCCCTGACTCCCTCTTAGGCCCCCTCCTTCTTTTTCTACACTTCTTTTTTTCTTGTGTTCACTCTTGTTTATGAAGTGGTGGTTGTTGCACACCTCAGAGAGACACTAGCTGCATTTCCATTACAGTTTTTTGCAAAATAAAAGCGATATTTCTAAAATTTCAACAGCGCACGATTGCGATTTGCAGTTGCAGTTTTACTAAACAGTGCGAAGCGCATAAGCAGTAATTCTCCTGAAATCTTGTCCCACGAGAATTACGTATGCTTTTGTTTGTTTATGTTTGTTTGCTGTCAAGAATGGTTGGTCTGAGGGGGCGGGTGTTACTGGCTAGCCCAATGCTCAGGCTCAGAAACCTGATAATGCTTTTGTTTTGATAGTCACATCTGACCTGGACTAGACTTACAAGTGCCACTTCTCTACTGAATTGCCAAACAAAACACCTACCACATACACCTGAGCAGCAGTCGTAACTACAGAGTAAATTGATCATAAACAATTTTTTTTTTCCAATTGCCTGGTTGTTGGGAGCAAAGACTTGACGACCGGTCTGGTTTTCAAACCCGCTTTAGGGCGGAGGTCTTAGCCGCACAGGTTGACACATACACACATACTGGGTTTTCGCCGAATTGCGTTTCATATTGTATTTCAGCATTAATCACAAAAACGCCAATTCAAATAAAAGGGTCCCATTATTGCAATTGTAGTGACATTTAGGTTTGAAATCCAAATAGTGGCGTGAGCCTGTAATAGCCAACACGTGTTAGCCATCACATTTTTGTTATGTCACCGCACAACTGACACTGAACTTGTTGGGCTCCCAATAACCATTCGTAGGAGCGATTTCGTTGTCAAGTGCCATTTTCTTTGGGTTTTGATCATCTGAAGTGTAGTCAGCTGTCCAACAGGGCTGTGTGTAAGTGACGGATTCAGTTTCCATCGACTCCCCTGTTTCCTCGGGGATGCAAAAGTGCACATGAATCAGGTCATGCCTGCTGGTTTCCCATCTCCTATTCAGCCACCTCCATCAATTGAGTGTGGACTATACATATATATATCAGCATTCATGCCCAGTCACTTTGAGACCAACCCTTACTTTGCCCACTATGTTGAGGTAATGTTTTTCTGTTATTTTATTTGTTTTGTATGCTTTAAATGACCAATCCAGACACTGACATCATTCCGCTTCCCGTCTTTCTGTGGTTTTGCCACCATTTGACCAGCAGAGCTTCAGGCAGCAATTGGTGTTTTTTTATTTCTGGACACATTATCACAAAGACTAAATAAGATTGCTCTAGACCACAAGCACAATAAGCCGAATAAGTCAAACTTTTTTGGGGGGTGGGATCGTTGTATTGGATTTTAGGTTTGCACAGCCACAAAGTGAGAAATGGTGCGGTCCGGGTAAATTGGCGCTTACTCACCAAGTGAGTCTCGCCAAATGTGATTAACAGACAAGGAAGTGAAAATTAGCTATGAAAATAGTTTTTATGCAGCCCCTCGTAATCCTGTCGTATGAACACACAGATGATAAACACAGTGGCCAGTCTGCAACTACCCAATTGCATTCAGTTCAGTTTGTAGGACTTTTTGTTTTTTGTTTTTTTGAAAGGGGCGAGTGGATTGCCTCAGAGATGTGCTGCGTAGTTAAGGTAATTATGTGTGGTGTGCACAGGGGTCGCAGATATTTATTGGGGCCCTTGTACGAAATTTGGTAGGCGTAGCGGGTGGTGGTGGGAGGGGGCAGGGGGGTCAGACAACACAAGGAACAAGGCAGGAAATGTTGGGGGGGATGGGGGTCTGGATAGGGGGTATCAAGGAGGTCTCGTTATTTTGAAAGCCACAAGGGAGGCCAGCTGCACTGGGGAAAGCTTTGCGGATCAAAGAATGAGAGCCACCCTCGTTTCTCCCCTCCTTCCACTGTGACGCATCCACATCTAGTTCCTTTAAAGGGCAGACTGCCCCCCTCCGACCCCACTCCCTCAACCTGGCTTTCATTTTGTGTGACGGCCGCTGTTCAGACCACTGTGTCATGACCAGCCGCGCGCAGCCAGGTGGGAAAAGTTAGTCCTGAAATAGGTTGGGGCAAACGCCAAACAATGTCAGGTAGTCAGGGAGGTCGAATTGAGTCGTTCGTTCACGTCTGTAAATCTTTTCCCCATTAAACAGTGATTGCCACGTATTTACAACACAATTTGTGGATTAGTTGCGTACATCAAAAATTTACTATACCAACTGCGGGCTGGTGGTGCCATTACGTACTGCATTGTTTTATACCGCCATTGTGTGTGTGTGTGTGTGTGTGTGTTTTGGAAAAAAAAGAAATGACTGCACCATCCCTTGATTAAAGTGGGCAGTCGAGCAAGCTCGTCCAACCGCACTTCTCTCTATTGTTCTTTTCCGTGTCATTTTTGACTTTCTTCATAAGCCACATGTTTTATAAAGTCCCCTAAAAACAAATCTGAGATTATGTTTTCTTGAAGAGTGGCTAAACACAGCGCAGATTGGGCGAAAGGCATTCGAGTCTTCACCAAACACCGAGCAGACTAACGTCCTTCATGAAGGAAAAGGCGGTTTTACTACGTGACCGCGGCATTTAGTCTGTTTTTGGTTTATTAAATTGGTAAATTCGCAGTCGAACCCACCGAATGTTTTCGCGTTCCATTATTTGGACAAAGACAAAAGGGGGAAACGGTCCATGCCTGTCATACCATGGAGTCCATTGCATGGGTCATCTCCTGCCGGAGCTCCCGCCTCCTTTCTTTTCCCTCTGCTGGACTTGAATCTCGTGTATTTCCTGTCGTTTGATCAGCATGCTGGCAGACAAACTCAACATGTCTCCCGAGGAAGCTGAGAGATGGATCGTCAACCTGATCCGAAACGCCCGGCTGGACGCCAAGATTGACTCAAAGCTGGTAAGGCCTTCTGACTTGTTCATTAGGCGGCTTCATACATGTGATTTGTCAATTGAAAAATTCATGCAGCGCTTTGCAAAGTGAAAGTAGTATTAAGAGGTTTTAAACCTCCTTTTGTGTCTTAATGCTGTCATCGAAAAAATATTGCAACTGTATTTTACAACCCTGGTTTGGGTCTCCAAATGAGGATCCATGTTCAACAAACATACGTGTCACAAACCGGCACTCCTCTGTCATAAGCAGAATGACATAGAATTACCTCCATGCACCGACAGTGCTGTAGATGGGAATTGCCCCTGAGAAGCTGCAGGAGGGTGTTTGAAGGGTGGCACATCTGCGAAAGCCTCCGCCACTTGCTCACCGTCTCGTCCATTCCTGCAGGGCCACGTGGTGATGGGAAACAACGCCGTCTCGCCTTACCAGCAGGTGATCGAGAAGACCAAGAGCCTCTCCTTCCGCAGCCAGATGCTGGTCATGAACATCGAGAAGAAGCAGGCCCAGAGCACCAAGACCGAGGTGCGTAGCGCGAAACGGCACCACGCATTCCCACGATAAGGCAACGTCAACGCCAACCATTTCCTCACATCGTCCCTGAAGGCAACCCGGCAACCTTTTAAACCCGTCAGATAGTTCGGGAAGGTCAACGCGAAGCAGTTCAAAGCGACTCAAATGATCGGCCCGGGTCAGAACAGAACAGGCGAGGCGAAAGAATGTTGATGAACAGCCATCAGCGGAGCTCCCTTTACACGAAATAAGCCAGTAAGAGCAAGTTTAACAGAGCTGACGCTTTCATCCCTCCAATGCTCTTCAAAGGCCTAATGACAAGGTAGATTCCAAACAACCATAAAACGATGCCTGAGCGCCGTGACTCAGCGCAGCAACGTAAATAAGGTTGGACGCCCGCGCCGGCTCTCGGTGAACATTACTCAAAGCCCAGGGTTCCCTGCACTTAGGACCCTGCTACAGTCATCCCATTTAGCGCGCTTTTTTGATGTTGACCCGAGTGGGGTTTTTTTTTTTTTTTTTTAGCCGGTATGCAACACGTCAAGCGGTACATCCACACGGCACGCCGAGGCCACGAGCCCTCGAGGACATGCACGTGTGTGGGAGCAGGTGGACCGACGGCCTGGTTGCCTCACGGGGCGCCGCTTGACTCCAGAGTTCCAACAAAGACATGTCACATGTTGACTTTCTTTGAGTCGGCGCAGCTCTTAAGTGGCCATCTTTTGATGTGCCCAATTACGTTCCCTCCCCATTGTCGGGGTATTTGCAGCAGGTGTGCGGGCCGTAACCCTGCCCTGTAAAACGGCCATCCGCCCACCTCATTAAGAGGTTGCTGTCATTTGACCAGAGAGGCCGCAAACAAGCATCTCCCGCTATCCTCAAGGCTACAAGTCAGCGACTTGGCACAGACCACTTTAGAGGTTTCCTAATGGGGTCGGCCGCTCAACCCTTGCAGGAATAATGTCAATGTTTAACCCGTTACCCCCGAATTACAACAGATGCGTGTGCGGCAGCGGGTCTGGTAGGTTTCATTTCGAGTCGGCGTGTCCCCCTTTTTTTTTTTTTTTTCTCTGACTGCGTGTGTGGTTCGTCCTTCTGGTCCGTCGCAGCTCCAGCAATCCAAAGCCCCTCCACAGCACATTTTTGGAAAGACCTTCTGTTTTTGCATGGTGCCTGAGCACATTTCCACACAGGGCTGATTGCCTGGGAAGGGCACTAAAACAAAATAAAGCACCCAGTAGATTTTTTTCCCCTCTTTAAAAAAAAATAAAAACAATATTAGCAATTAATTGTATTTTATTGTGCTAGGCCAATGGAAACCATTAACATTGTGGCACAACACTTTCAAAAGGCCTATTGCTGCGTTTCCATTACCCCTAGATTTGCGCAAAAACCTAAATACCACAATAAAAAAACTGGTAATGTTAACACCTAAACTTCGAAAAAATATGTGCATTCTCTTACATTTCATTACATCTTCAATTTGAAATTGCTCATATTTTTTTTTTCTCCTCAGACTCCAAACTGGGCCGGGCAGGATTCAGGCTTTTAGCAACCCAGCGACGGATCCATCCTACTCCTGGTGTGGCGTCTTTCAGTTGTACACTGATGGATCACAGCGCTGTTTTGCAATGGTTCAAAGTCATCAACCGTTCAATAAAAGTGACCAAGAAAACCTTTTTTCACCCACGAGTGCTTTATTTCTGGAACTTTACAAATAGAGGTTTGGTGTTTACGTGATTGCTGGTCTTTTTTCAGTAATACAGAAGTTTTTAATGTGTGCTGTGAGTCACATTGTGGGGCAATTAAGACTGCTGCGAGTGATGCGCATCATGTGCGCGCACTGATGATGAATGGCTGTTTAGTCTGTTGGTTTTATGGGGCCTCGGCGGTTCGTTTCAGCCGCGGCAGGCGGGCTGGTGGAGTGCGACTGGGCTTGAGGGCGGCACACCGAGGTGATGTACAGTTACTGGCGGTCACACTCTCTGCCAGTCATCCAGCCCATCTGAGGACATGAGGGAGCCATAAAGAACCATTAGCCAGACGGACACAATCTTTTTAATGTTCTTCCCAAGCCTTGCATTTCACTCTGCCTTTGACCTTCTCAGACTCCCACTTTATCTTAATTGCTTACAAACAGCCGTCATTTGACATTCCTTTTCTCTTCTTGCATACAGTTTTTTTTTTTTCTCTTTCCAGACAATGAGTTTTTGTCAAATGCACCTTGCTGTCAGCATGGATACATTAACATAAAGAAAAGTGCTCATTTAGTCTGAACAGGGGAGGAAAAGGAGGACAACCAAATAGCTCTGTAGTCAGTTTAGACTTAAGAATTTTAGTCTCAACTATTTAACTTGACAGACCAAATTCAGTTCAGTTTCAGTTTATTTTAGATAGAAATACAAATAATATTTTATTCAAAGTAACTCCCCAGAAGCTACGTCCAGCTTATGAACAGGGGTCCAGACACCATACAGCAACCATGAATCACAAATCAATCCCCCATTTCCATCCAATCCAATCCAACCCAAAACTTCCTCAGATTCCCCAGATACAAACATTCACACAGAGACAAACACCTTCGCAAAGGAGAGGGAATTGGACTCGCATAACTTAAAAGTGGCCCACTCGGCTGTCTTCACTCCTGGTGGAGTTGGTTGGTAACAGCATGACACTTTTTTTGGTGATGGGATGACACACTCGGCATTCCACCCGACCGACTCGCAGGTCAAAGTGCACGGCGCTGTTTGAAGTCTTGGCAAAGCAGTCAGAAGTAGTGAAAAGGCACAAGTGCAATTCTCTGCTCCGCTTCAAATGAGTAACAGTCCCGTTAGAACTGTCGAGCCAGAATGCTGTCATTCAGAAACTACTGACAAACTATTCCTGCACTTCTTATAACTAAACCCATCCTATGCATCTTCTCTCTCCTGAAAGGATTCTGTCAACATCCAGCGGTCTGAAAGAAATACAAACGAGATTGTGGGTAGGTCCTTTAAATATGGATATACAAGAAATTCAGACCTGTAACCTCAGGATTGGGCTGCCTTGCCGGGTTTTTAATGGCACCAATAAAATGATCACAACATCTTTGCTGTATAAAAGGCACTAAACACTTCCCCATTAACATCTTTTAAGAGGGCACGGCGCTCCAGTGCTTCACGTACTGGATTTACAGTCCGAGTCCCCGGATGGTGAGCATGAAGCTCCACTCATTCAGCACGGTGGTGTTTTTGTTTCCATTTGTTCTGTTTTTACATCGGCCCTGGCTGCCGACCGCGGAGCCGTCATGGTGGTAACTGCACGGGGTCGCTTGCTTTGGCAGAAGCCAAAAGTTTCAAAATGATTAAGCCTCACCTGTAGCTGTATGCTCTAAAGCTGAGACTCAGTCTGAGGCGCTGCCTTTTTCCCATAACGCCACTTAATGAGTAGAAAGATAGCCGTACGGAGACAAAACAGCCCGTTGCATTATTTATTGATGGTGAAAAACGGTGGAGTCGGCACTTCCCTGCGTGGATAAACAACTTAAGCAGAGTGCTGTCTTTATTTTTGTTTCAGTGGATTCAGCACCTATCGGTAGAGTGTTGATTCATTAGTCTAATCATACCGTAAAAGTTTTGTTTAAAGCACAAGCAACAACGAGACAGTTATTTCCAGACATGGACTACAATGTCCAGGATGGTTTTGGGGTTATTTTTGATTCTAAGATTTCTCCGGTAAAACAGTGGGTAGAATATTTTTACGATACATCCATCCTGGGACACACTGCGACCAGATTTGCAACTATATTCACCAGCAGTTAACCTTCCCAGTTTTGAAGGACTGTGGAGCCCAGCTTGTGTCTGTACGAGGTCATTAAGGTATAGAAAGGTCAACTTCCATGATATCATTTTCTTCCTACTCCCAGTAAAGCCTCCACCTATAGAGCACCTTGATGCTTTGGATACATCCTTACAGGTTCCATGTCATAACCATTTCCAGATCCTAAATTTCCACACCAGATTGCACAGAGTAACCTTGTCTTGTTAACCATCCTAAAAACTTTGTAGACCTCCAGAAAGCAATATACTTAAGCCGGTCCCAGTTAGCAGAACATACACCTGGCTGGGGGTGGTGTCTCTAACCTGGGAGATGTATCAGAGCCCTTTGTGACATTACAAAGGGCTCTACTTTCCAAAACTTTGTGGATTAGCACTTACTTAATGATAATTGGATTGTAAATAAAACTGGTAGAAGATGGACTTTTCTCACTTTTGGAGATTCCATTTGGAGATAAAGATTTCTTTCTCATCTGCAACTCAATATTCTTTTTTTGGCTTCTGGGAAAAAAAAAATGTTCCAACCTTTAATTCAGTATAGATTTTACTCTTGAAAGGTTTTGTTTTGTGTTTTCAAACCCTCAAGAAGTGCCACAAAGGGACCTGGTGGTAAGATGGTTTTGCCAATAAGATTTATGGTGGCCATAAAGCTGTATTTGTACAAATGTCTCCGCTATGTTTGCAAATGTCATGTCGGGTTATTCCTGGGTTTGTCTCTTTCACGCTACAAACACGGGAAGTTGCTCTGTATAACTTGAACTTTCTCGTCTTTCCCCAATCTGCTCCCTTTTTTTTTTTTCGTCTTTGACATTTTCGACATTCAAACTTAGATGACCACTGCGGTTTGGAACTTTCTCCGCTGTTTTTTCTTCTTTCTTTCTTCCTTTCTCGCCCCCGCTTTTATTCCTTTTACCTAGCACAAACCGTGACGACAGCCCACGCTGGTACCCTGATGCACAGGGTGCACAGCAGCTCATTGCTGTTATGGCACTGAGGGCTCCGAGCCAGACCATCCGAATGCTGACGTCACCTCCACTTAATGTGCACGGCAGCGAGTAGGAGGAAGGGATGATGGCTTGGCCCCCCCATCCCCTTCCACCTCCCACCACCACCACCACCACCTCGCCCCCATCCGTCCCCTTCTTCTCCATGACACATCATGAAAATAAAAAGTGCCGGACGCTTAAATTATCACATTCACCTTAAGCGTGCACTCTCAGATGTTGTTTTAGCGAGCGGTCCAAACCCAGCGGCACTGCCTGTGGCTAACAGCCCTCCCGACCACAGCGCCTGTCACTGTTCTCTGGATAAATAAATAAACATCCAGGACAAAGGTCACCATAGGTTTTGGCGAGAAAACACCCATGATTCCTCTCTTTTTTTTTTTTTTTTTTTTCAACATATTGTTAGAGGTTTTAACCCCCCAACACACACACACACTTTCCCCCCAATCATTTCCAGTGGCAATTTGTGTTTGAATGAGTTGTTTTCCTGTTTGTGGGCACAACTCACTGTTTTCTTTGGTGTTTAAGGTGGAGAAAGAGCAAGTGTGTGTGTAAAATAGTCTTTTGTGATGAGCATGTGAAAGGCCAATGTGAGCTATTTTAATTTAAAAAGCTTTACCTTGAAAATATATTTGTTTTTTAACAAGAGACAACAGGTTTTTTTTGTGGTGTTACATTCAAATGCATGCACGTTCTTTTAGTAATTCCAGATTTTTCGTGGGTGTCACATGCAGGATTATTAATCTGGCCACAGAACGAAAATAATTTCCTAGAATAAATAAAAGATTAAGTGCCACACCTAGTGGCTGAAGGTGGGTAGTTCATTCACAATTTATTCAAATTGCTCCAATCAGGATGTGCACCAGGAATGCCCACAGCACTTCATAATTGATTTTATATATATATATAAATGTATATAAATATATATATATATATATATTATTGTAGAGACCACTGTCATACTAATGCTCTTACTTTTTGACTGACGCCTCTTGCAGTTTCCCTCGCGAGGTGAGTCGCTGCGCAAACTTTGCTTGTGTTGACCGTCTCGCCCGCGTCAGTTTGTGAAGCTGCGCACCCGGAGGTTCTTATATATACGTGTATCGATTTATGACCGAGACACAATAACAGCCTCCTCGGAGAGCAACTGGGGGTCAAGGCGCGCAATTAAAGAGGTGTGACTAGATGGCTGACTTGCGCACCCTGCGTCATTGCGCACATAATTGCTTCTTTTTTCTCCCCCCTCCCGTACGTCTAATGACTGAACGAACGTCGACGGCGATACGAATGTGTGTGTGTGTGTGTGTGTGTGTGTGTGTGTGTATATATACATATATATTTCGCCGAGTTTAGAAGATGCCTTGAAAATTAAGAAAAGATGAGCAATCATATGCCAGGTTTTAAAGAGGTCACTTCCATTCAACAGATGTGAGGAAACCCCATTTTGCGTGCAACGAGAACCCGTTGGAGCTGAACGCACACTGATCAACCTTTTTTTTTTGAACCCATAAGGATGAGGATGTTACATTAAAAAAAAAAAAAAAATGCTCACTAGGACCCAGAGGCATTCACTCTCACCCACCACTGTTGGCGAGTGCCAGTGGAAGGGGGCGGAGTGGGGTGGAGAGGGGGGATGGGGTGGGAGGGGGGGGCGCCCTGAGGTGTGTAAATTTGAGGGGGTGTGGGATGGATGAGTTGGGGGGGGGAGTTACGCCAAATGTCATCCCCCAACTTCTTAAAAAATCCGGAGGTCCACACGCACGGACGC
This sequence comes from Thamnaconus septentrionalis, assembly GCA_009823395.1. Classification (NCBI taxonomy): domain Eukaryota; kingdom Metazoa; phylum Chordata; class Actinopteri; order Tetraodontiformes; family Monacanthidae; genus Thamnaconus; species Thamnaconus septentrionalis. Next base: position 13,445,555 of record CM020511.1, read on the forward strand.
ACGCACAGGCGCGCACACGTGACGGCGGCGGCGGCGCGGCGCTTATATGAGGAAAAGGGGCAGCGAGCATCAGGACCATTTAAACTCAGCCAACCTCAGCAGCGGCAGCAGCAGCCCGCAAAACGCAGACTCACTCTGCCGGCTCTCCTCCTCCTCCTCCTCCTGCTCCTGCTGCTGCTCCTCCGCGGCAGACACAGACCGACACATGTGGGCTCTGCCTGGGGGTTCGCAGGACGACCACGGGAAGCCCTCGAGTGAACAAACCCTAAGGGGGTAACGGGAATCCTGAACTTTTTTTTTCTGAAGAGCGAAGAAGGAGAAGACCCCCGCCGACACCCCGGCAACTCGCGCTCGTCCTTCCTCCTCGTTCACCGCCGACCACCTCTCTCCCCCCTCCCCTCCCCGCAACCCTTCCCCTCCTCCGCGGACCCCTTGAAGCCCACTTTTGGAGACGCCGAAGTTTCGCCCGCAGAGAGGGATGCTTCTCGTTCCCGAGTCGCACTTGCCGTCAGAGGGAACCTAAAAGAAAAAGGGGAAAAAAAAAAAAAACGGAGGACGCTCGCAAGCACGCACGCACGCAGGCAGGCAGGCAGGCAAGCAAGCACTCCTCCTGATGCAAGGTACTCGCCGACACGTTGCCTTCGCGGAGCGCCCTGGCCACTATTACGCACGGCTGCGCGTCGGTTTCCTTTTTTGTTTTTTTTTTTTTTTTTTTTTTTTTTGGAGAGGGGCAGCTGGGCAGTAGTCGTTGTTGCCTTTTGCATCTGCACGTTAACACCAAAGCTCCGTTACCGTGTCCCCCCCCCCTTTATCTCCCAACGCTACCCCCTCCAAAACCTTCACACATCATTGTTTAAGGAAAGCGCTGATTTCATTCGCGCTGATTTCATTCACGCTGTTATCACAGTAACCTAATTTTATTTTTGTCCTTCTCCCCGCAGCGCGCCCATACGGACACTTGTAGTGAGTTGGAGGACCCATCGCGCTCGCTCGCTTCGTAAAATGCTCTCCGGCCAGCGGCGTGGCAACATGTCGCATCCCGTCTGATGTTTGACACGTTGGAGGATCGCGTGAAGAAGCTGGAGGAGGACACTGCCAAGTCCGCGAGTTCATCCCGAGCCTTGTTGGCGCCGTTTTACCGGAGTCCGAGCTAACCGATCGCCGTCCAGATGCAGTTTCGACTCTTCTCCTTTGCCCTGATCATTCTGAACTGTATGGAGTACAGCAACTGTCAGGCGCCGTCGCACCGCTGGAGGAGGACCAAGAGAGGTAAACGCGTGTGTCTGTGCACGAGGATGAGGCTTGGGGGAGTTTGTGGCGGTGTGTGTGTGTGTGTGTGTGTGTGTGTGTGTGTGTGTGTGTGTGTGTGTGTGTGTGTGGTGGGGGGCAAAAGTACCCAAAACGCGCTTCTTGAAGTCCTTTGCGGTTGTGTTGGAGGTTCCCAGAGAGCCGGGAGCGCACGAGATGTGCGGGAGTCTGTGAAGTGAAAAAGTGAGAGAAAAAAAGAAAAAAAAAGTGATCGATTGGCGTCTGAGTTGGCTTCCTCATTTTTATGGGGAAACATTCACAGACGCTGCACACACACACACACACACACACACACACACACACACACACACACACACACACACACACACACACACACTGCAGTGAAAGGAAACGTCTCAGAAATTCACGCTGAAAGAAACTCCGACCACAAGTCCGTGTTGCGGCTCCTGATGCAACTCATTAACCTGATGAAATATATATTTTACAATGTTACGCAACGATTCCGGAGCGTGCGGATAATCCGTAAAATGTGCGCAAAATTGGCCGCGCGTGTCCAAAATTGATTTATTTTTTTTGTTTGTTTTTTGTTTAACCCGCGTTGCGTCAGTGGATCAGATAATTGTGTTATAAACACGCTGTCAGGCGCGCCGCTGACAGGGCTCTCCACTGTTGTAGCCCTCCGAAAACAATCCCATATTATGCACATGTGAAAATGCGCTGGCGCAGATCGGTCCATAGATCCGGCAGTTAATAGGGGAGTAAGTGGGTGGAGGGGCTGTATAGGAGTTATTTAATGAATAGACACGGAACCCACCGCCCCCTCCGCTGACTTATATATTGCACATCTCCACTGCAGCCCCCATCCCCCTAAGCTGGTTTTAATTGATCTCATAACCACTTTGAACAGTTGGTAGGAAACCCGCATAACAATCGCCCAGCGGAGGCGCGGGGCTCGAGGAGGGAGGGGATCAGCCCTTTGGTAAATACTGCTCCATACGCTCAATGAATGAGGAGACAGCGGGATTAAAGAAAAAGTGGCCCCCGCCGAGCCACAGACCAGGAGGGGACCAGGGGGGGGGACGGACGAGTGTGACATAACACATCACAAAGGTCCCCTCGGGGTGACCGCGGAGATGGGACTCGGTCAGAGTGACGCACGGAAACGGCGCACAGGACCTTACCCCCCCCCTTCTTTAAATATAATCTCCCCTCAGTACACTTTCAACTCTGTGAGATGGTTCGCGGAAGAGAGGAAGATGGGGGCGGGGGGGCGGGCGGAGGTGAAAAGTCAGCTGCAGCGAGGTGAGAGGAGGGGGTGTCTTGTAAACTGGGGGAGGCGATCGCAAATTTAATCATATGCGCTTCGTGCCAGCGGGGAAACCTCCACACTCTGAAAGCCCTCCGCTGCCCATCTGCAAATAATCAGCCAATCACTGCAGGGTAGTGGCGCACACACGGCTTCTCTCTCTCTCTCTCTCTCCCCCCCCCCCTCTCCAACTACTTCTCACGGTGTGAGTTTCGATACTGCATATTATAGAGTGCAGATCCCCCTTTTAAAAAACAAAACAAAAACAAAAACAAATAAAAATCGCAAAAGTACTTTGAAACGTTTTTTTGTTTTTTTTTGTTTACACGGTCAAATTGGGAAACCCAGACTTGAGGTCTGGACCACAGTGTGCGCCCAGGGGTGAAGAAAGTGAGGGGGTGAAGTGGGCGGCGGTGGCGCTAGTGGGCCGGGTTAACCAGCGGGGATGAGATCAAGAGGTTAACTCGCACATTTGACCCCAGGAGCAGCTTTCAGCTGAGGCGCTATAAACTACGCCTTGTTTCCATCAGTCCTCGCAGCGGATGTTGCACTTGTCAAAATAATCCTGCACAGATTTTTACTGTATTGGTTAAAGTGTGTGTGTGTGTGTGTGTGTGTGTGTATTTTGGGGAAGGAGGATGGTCGGGATATTTAGACCTCTTTGAGCCAAACGTGCCATTCCAGCGGATGGTGGCAGCAGGCCAGGATTCTTGGTATTTTTTCGCTTCCGTCCTTTATTCATCATGCTTACGGCCCAGAGAAGCATGTGTAAGAGATCACTGTCCAATACAGGCCCAGAAATGCTTGACTATTTTTCTTGCCCCCGAGGTGCCTGTGACAGCTTTACACGAATTCTAGTCTGGCACGCACGCAAAGCGATCCAAAGCGTTCCGGAGTGTTTTTGCGTGCGTAGATAAACCTCCTCCCTGCGCATATTTCTTCAAAAAAAAAAAAAATGCAATTTTTACGTCCGTGAATAAAATTGTCAAGATGAAGTGTGCGCGCATTCGCGGGCATGCGGCCAAGTCAGGTGTGTATGTTTTAAAAAAAAAGAAAAAAAAAGGCCATTGTGACTGACTGGAATGCACATGTTGTGTCAAGATTGGGATCTGGTCGTGCTCAGTCACTGCTTACTCACCAAACTGTGATGATCTGCATTTAAAAAAATATATATCTATATAAAAGCAATGGCAAAACACATCAAATTCACACCTATTTGCTGCTTATCCTGCTTTTCTGAGTCAATGCAAAGAGCCTCGCTGCAATATCATCAAGGATATTACGTTTCATTTTTATTCTCTGGCTAATGATGCCACCTGCTGACTACATTAGATCAGCCTCCTCCACCAGCGCTGCCTGAGTGAACCAGAGGCTCTCCGTGAAGGCGTTTCAAATGGGCGATGGCCGGGGTGACGGCAGTCGACGGCGGCGAAAAGTTTGCCACGTGATGCCGTTGAGCATTTTTGCAATGTATCCAGAACCCCCTGATTGTGGATTCCCAGCAGGCTGCAGCATTGCGCCAGGTCACATTCAACTGTTACCTCAGCGCTGCGGCTCCCAGATAAAGAACTGATTTCCTGTATTTGGGCATGGGGGCGGTGGGCTGGGGGGTTTGGAGGGAGGCGCGGTCGGAGATGCGTTTTGCGTCACTGGCGCGCACAGTGGTGTTCCAAAAGGCAAATTGCAATGCATTTGCGTTTTGAGTTGATGCGAAAAAGAAACCTGGGACTTTCAGGTATTTATCCTGCTGCGGATTGAGGCCTGCGGTTTCAAAATGTCGATAATGCGGCCGAAAAAGAAGATGACGTGGCCGTAATTTCCAAGTTAAATGCAGTTTTTGGCCGCGCGCGCATAAGCATTTCAGCGTGTGTTTAGATGCCTGATAAGCGACTCGAACAATGCGGGCTTCTCTCTCGCTCTCTCTCTCTCTGTGAGGGCTGAGAAATCAGCCCACCGCGCGCTGGGAGCTCACACAAAGTCCCAGGTTTGTGGGTGCAAGTGTTAATGTTGGAAGCCTCCTCTGCTGCGCAACATAATACGTTGATTAAGTGCCCTAAGACGGAGGAGAGGTAACGCTCCAAGGAGCAAAAAAAAGAAAGAAAAAAGCTCTACCACTCGGCTACGGAAAAAGTGAGAGGAGAGAAAAAGCTCTGCAGATGTCACGTCCGTTAACAAAGCCCTCTCACATGATGCTGCGCTAATCCAGGTGATGTGAGCCTCGCGTCCTGCCACCTAATATCCGTGCTGGAGGTTTTATTCGGACAAAGTGCCCAGATCGATCGCCTAACTGGTGGGCGTCGCTGGAAAGCGAGCCGGGGCGGTGACGCACCCCTCGTTGGCGGGTTCAGGGGGGTGTTGTGTCTGTTGTGTCTGTTTTTTTTTGGGGGGGGAGGTTGGGAGCGGGGAGGATATGGGGGGCTGAAGGACGGCGCGTTTTAAGCAGATCAGCTGGAAACGGCTGAATGCGAACGGCATCACCTGAGAGGGATTACAGCGAGCTGAGTCTTGACCTGAAGCCGGAGCTCCAGCGTCAGGCTGCACGGCTCTTGTCTTTTCACTGGCCGGCCGAGGCCCCGTCAGCTAGCGTTGTAGCCGAGACCGCGCCAACCGAGGCCAGGACATTATCAAGACTAGAGAGTATCGAGACCGAGACAAGACCAAGACATTTTGGCTTTGAGACCAAGACTTTATATATCAAAGAAAATAATAACAAAACAGAAAAAAATGACCAGTATCTTTTTTAGATTCAAGTTTGCTTCTAAAACGAATAGAAACGTCTCTTTTCAGCAAGGTATCTTTTAATAATTTTCTTAAACATTTTGCTGCTTTGACAGCTATTTTGATCCATTTTCAAAAAAAAAACTTTGCTTCATAAAATTAAAAAATAATTAACTAGGAATAAAGGGCTGTGTCACTCTGGGTGTCACAAACGGAGTGGAAACGGCAGCACCTGGATTCTTCTCCATTATTATCGTGTCATTGTAGTGTTGGCTGAGTCTTGACCGGTCTTGATCAAAAATCCCGAGTCCGCCCAGTCCGAGACTGAGACAAGAACGAGTCCTCAGAGTCCTGAGAGTCTAAGACGAGACCCTTTAAAAGTGGTCTCGAGACCCAGACCAATCTCCAGTACTGCAACACTGCTGTCAGCTAGGCCTTCATCCGTTCGCATAGTGTTTTTTTTTTCTCCCTTTTTCTTGTATGTGAGTATGTGCGTGTCACCGAGGCGGGCGCCCTTGCAGGTGCAAAAATTTGCGACGCTCTCACCGAGGCGTCGAGCCCCAGGAGAAGAGCGGCCGTCACACTCCTGATCACGTGATCGCGTCGGACAATGATTCGCTTATGCGGGGCGTATTGATAAATCACATTAGTCTGACCCCCGGTGCCGAGGAGAAAACTCTGCGGAAAAGACTAGCTCCTTGTTTGACCTACTAACCCATGCATGTCGATCCTGGGCCTGTAGCGCAGCTCCCGCTCCCAGTCACAGCGGTATCAGATGAAGCCGGTGAAAGGCGCCTCAGTGCACCCATGCCATGCTACACTGCTGGAAAAAAAAAAAAGCGGAGGCAAAACATGCGGTGGCATGAACTTTTCTCCCGGAGAGAGCTTCTTTTAAGATGGAGTACGGATGATTTGTTTTACTTTGACCTGTCCCTTCCCGCCTTCTCCTCCTCTAACAGGGGAATCGATTTTTTTCTGAACCAATAAAGAGAAAACCAAAGGAATCAAATCGGTGTAATGACCTTTAAACCGCGACGTGTGAGGCGAGGGAGTCGGCGAAGTCCGATGCCACGTCCGAATGGGAATTGTCGGGAGTGCCGTCGCACTAAATAGACGGACAAAGGACAAAGCCCCGTCCTCTTCCCTCGTAATTTTCTGCTATTTAAGGGGCGATAACATACGCGAGGGAATATTCCTTCTCACCCTTCGCCCATTACCGTGACAGGATCCCGTGTGCCGGCGACGCCGAGCGCCAGACACATGGTTTTTATTTTAGGCAACATTTTTACCACACTGTAAAAGTTCATTTTTTCGGAAATGCAAAATAAAACAAAGTTATTACATAAAACCCCTTATAATGCGCTCCACATTTCCTCCCCCGGTGACTGGAAACTCGCAAGCCGCAGACAAAAAGCGCAGTGTCCCCCCCCCCCCACCCCCAGCCACCCCTCCACAGCGATTTTGTAACCCTCACCTATGCCCGCGCCCGCAATTGCACCCCCCTACCCCAACTCCCTCCTCGTCCCTCCCCCGAAGCTATTACACCTTAATACGTTTCCTTATAAAGCTACTAAACAGAGCCGGCCAATTTAGTCTGATTCTCTCAAGTTTATTGGGGCTGTAAAGACTCTAATGTGGGAATCATTCCGGAGTGCCATACATAAAGCTACAACACAAAAGGAACATTTTTGGGAAAAAAAAATAAAAAATAAAAAATGACTCATACAATGGCTTCACCGGTAGGAGAGCTGCCCAGAGCTGGAGATGGAGCCTCCACAGGCTTACAGTGAAACACTCCCCCAGACTGCTTACCTCTCACATTACTAATACACACCTCGAAACCAATTCAATTAAGGGCAGTGGATACAACAGGCATCCATTGTGTGTTTTCCCAAAATAATTAAATCATGGAAATTGTAGAAAAATTTCCTTTTCACCGTTTACAAAATAGCTTCATCACAATTAAGTCGAAGAGTTCAGCGTTTGTGATGTTGATTGGGTTCAAGGCAGAAGTGAAATGATAATGACGATATTAAAAGTCACATTTTTTTTTTTAATCGGAAAATGTTACTCCTTTTCGGTTCTGTTGCCACATTTTGCCACACACTGGTGGTAACTGGGTAACGCGCTGTGTTTATTTGGTTGCGCTCTCCGACCATTCCGCAATTGCTGCACAACAAGACAAAACAAATTTTCCTCAACTTTTAAAGAAGATGATCAGAGTCGTGTCTGCCCGGCAGCCGGAGGCTAATTGGCCTTTAAACAGCTAGTTTAACTTTTAGATGGCAGCATCAACCAGTCCCACACAAAAGACTGAGAATGAGCTGTTAAATCGTGTGTGTCTTCTCAAGAAAAACAAAACAAAAAAACAAATAGTTGCACAACTTAGAGTGCAACAACATAGACCACTAGATTCTTAACGAAGTCACACATTGGCTTGATAATATGTACTGTTTCTATCAAACTCTATCAAAAACTTGATTGGTTAGATTAAGCAACATGAAGTTAGTATTGCTAAGCTAAACCTCTGTTTGCGGCGACGTGACCGCACACAACTTTCGGAGATCGATGGATCTTCTGACACGATATTCCAAAATTTTGTTGGCCGAGGCAACGTGGACCACTGTGCGAGTGCCGACTAGCTACACTGCATTGATGTTCGCAGCCTCTCAATTCGAAACTAAGGGGAGTCAATACCGTCAATAGAAAGAAAGAAAGAAAGAAAGAAAGAAAGAAAGAAAGAAAGAAAGAAAGACAAGTTTGCCTCTGGTTTAATGCCTGGTCACAGCGCGTCCATGCCTGCGTGAATGTCTGCCGCTGTAACGAGAGAGGCATCGGCCTCAGATCGCTACCCCCGTGCCCGCCCTTAACACTTGACAGATGGACAAGGCTCCTTCACCAACCCCCCCGGCCCCCTCTCGTCCCCCCTCGCTTTTATGGGACCTCTAATTATGCTTACACGCCACATCAAAATAAAGCTCAGCATGCGATGCCTTTGTACGGAGAGGAAGTGAGCTGGCCCGGCGTAATAAAGAGCTGCTTCGTGAAGCTCGCCTGTAATTTCGCCGGCCCCAAGTATGGTCTTAGAGAGGTATAGGTAAAAGATACGGCCGCTCCGACTGTTACCTGCTACCTGTCGGGCCTCCGCTACCTGTGATCTGTTCAAACAGAAAAGAAAACGTGTTTGTCTACCAGTGGGGTCATTTGTTCGAAACATCTCCAACATTCTATAAAGAGATTCTTTGAGGGATGGCTGACTGTTCATGTGTCCGATCCAGAGGGTTGGTTCTGGGGCAATTCTTGGGGTAAACGATAACTCGTGCGCGCAATTAGGTTCGGCCCGGTCTGGACGAGATGACAGAGGCACCGATGGTGTGCGAGGCTTGTTGTCACCTTAACCGAGAAGCTTGTGTGTGCGCCTGTGGCTGGCGTGTGCTCTGATCTCCTTGCAGAGGAGTGGAAGGCGGGAAGGCCTCATGGCTGCCTGCGGAGTGCAGAAGCACCCGGCGTGGTTTTAATCAGGAACAAAGCTGGGAGTCATTACCGGGCCCCAGCGTCGAGCTTTTGCTCATCGTCCCTGATGGGAGCAGAAGATACGCACAGGCGCAGCGGAGCGACTGAATGAGATATGGATCTGCCTGTCATCAGAGCGAAGCAATAAGATTTCAGATCAGTCACGACACACAGCGAGCGGCACAGTGGCAGTGTTAGTCGAAGCAATGAATGCAGAGCACATGGCGCTGTCCCCTTGATGGCCGTCGTTAAAACTGACACACCGATGAGTGTTCCTGAGCGAGGGAAAAATATGTTTTGTTTTTGAGTCCCAAACAATCAATTAAGGTCATTGTGTTAGTACGACAAGTGGCTAAGTCAGTGTCATCCTTGACCTCTTGGGGGCAGCAACAACAAGCTAAACATAATGTTAAACAATGAACCTCTACTTCCTTGTCAGGGTGTAATTTGGATATTATTGTCAGGTGCTTACAATGTACGTCGATGTACGACTTGTGCAGCAACAAATGGCATCTATGGTGACACAATATCCACATGCCCCCCCGCCCCCCAAACCCCAAACCCAAAACCCCAACCATTCATCCACACGCAAACAAATGACAAATGACTAACACCTGCAGCTTTTGGAATACTTCCTCCAGGGTGAAGAGCTCCAGAAAACTGTGTATAACGGAAACTGGAGTGTTTGGTTTTGTCCCTTTTGTTTGAAGTTTTCCTTGGTGTCGGTTTTTGTTTGTTTATGAAGAAGCAGTGGGTAAATGACAAAATACCTAATGACCAAATGACAAGAAAGTGCTGGTTTGAAGCTGTCCAGCAGATAAAATGTCCATTTACTCGCTACATTTAGGATGACAGGCTTCAGATGGCATTTTGTTGCACTTAATCATTACCTCTCTCGCCTGTACAAGAAGTAACAACGTCATTGTTGTTCACTCCTTCTCACTTTGCGGCGCTGTTGTGATTTTTCAGCAAATTTCTCATTTTCTTCTGGTTGGACAACAGGTGCTTAACGGTTCGAGATTATGTCTCCCCATATTGGTTTGACATACTCTGGACATCATTTGACAGCCTGTCCAGGCTGTTAGATGTAGATTTATCTTTTTGACTGGATTGAATTTTAAAAATTATTTGATTGATCTTGATATGGGAATTTATGGATATTTTGAACTCGGGTTGATAAGTCTGTATGGAATGTGGGAGAACAGCCCAGGTAGTGAAATCATGGCTGTAAATTTAAATCAGGAAGAGACAGAAAGAGGGTCAAAACACCAGTGAGGTTGAATGTAGGGTTACATCTGTACGGGTTAAGTTCTGTCAATATTACACCCATTTTTCCTTGTTTAATTAATTATGCATCAAGAAATATTCATTAAATCATCGTGAAGGTCATCTTTCTTGGTGGTTAGGTTTTTGACATTCGAGCAATGTAATTTGGATTTTTCACACATACTAAAACCAGCCAGATCATTTCAATCAGTTCTTTGTGACTAAAATCACCCATATGTCCAAGTTACTGTTGACAGTTTGTCTCCATGTTTTTTTATGTATATATATATATCTATATATATCTATATCTATATATAGATATAGATATATATATATGTATATACATTTTTTTTTCAGGTCCCGGCAGTGAAACAAAAGCCTTTGTAGACCAAATTATAATGATTTAAAAGAAGTGGAAGGCAATTAATATCTATCCAATTCTTCCACTACACCCCCCGCCCCCTTTATTTATGAACTTGTGTTACATTTTGGCTGACTTCTCTTTAACGGCATATTATTTGATTTGGACTGGGGCCAGGTCTCAGGAGCAGGGCTTTAGCTGTGTAAACAGCTGTCACCAGCAGGAGTCCTAACTAATAGGTATCTGTGGACAGGGGTCACATGTAGTTTACATGTTTACCAGCTAATGGCTTTAGTGATGGTACGAGCTTGGCGTAGTAATGGACAATGGTGAAGTGTAATGGATCACATCCGGCTGGCTTCCATCACTGGTGGCAGCAATCGTACGGGTAGCTAGAAACGTACATTCTTAAGAGAAGTCGCTGAAAAGTACGTGAAACATCACACGGCGACGGTGGCTTGAAAGAAGAAGTCCCAAGACTTCCAAATCAAGGAACAGCTCGCAACAGTTGGTTTTGACAATACGTACTCTCAAAGTCAAGCGTGGCCACTGCACAACAGAAACACGCACAGCTTCAAGGAATTTTTCTCTCTAGAAGGCTGTGATGATCATCATTGGCAGTCGATATGCTGTCAGTGTGTTCACACTCGCAAAATGCTAAAATAGTAGTTATCCAAAGTGTTGGCCAACAAAACTTTTCAAACAAAACTTGGTGTTTTGAGTTGAGTTGAGGACATTCTGATCAAAGTCTCTCGTTGTGCTTGCTGGGTGCTCTTTTGGTGATATTTTTGGACAAATGGTCCACACATTTTTCAAATTTGCATCGGGCAAACAGTTAACCCTGTTGGTCTGGAGACTATCTGTACACGCAATTATTGTTTCCTGAAAGTGACTTTTTGTACATGGCAGTAAAGGCTACTCATTTAGTTGCCTGCTGTTTATTGCATCGCTTTGGGGTATACCGTAGTCATTGGAGCCTTGTTAGAGCAGCCAATAGAAGGTAACCAATTAGGCTGCTCAAACACTGATGAATCAAAACAAGTGGAGTACGTCTGTTTGCATCTGTTGTCTTTGCCCTTTAACAAATGTCCCTTCATGTACAGATTTGTTTAGATCCGACACCTTTACTGTGTTTGAACTCACCTGCATACCGCTGCACGCTTCCTGTCCTGGCAACGGCATACGTTTCCACGACCAGGAGTATGCGTGTACAGTATTTTCACTGAAAATGGAAATAAGGAAAGTCAAGTAAATCTTTGCTCCACAGTCTTGCCTTTCATTTTGTTTTATGTGCTTCATTTTGGCCGTTGCAGCCCCCTCATTCCTCATACTTCTCAAAGGCATTTGTTCCAAGTCTCTGCCTCAAAGGGCACCGGAGAAAATAAATGTGTACTCCGGAGGCCCGAGCGTGGCCATCTTAGAGCCAACCAAAGCCGGTTCCTGTTAGGAGGCCCAGGCGGTGCCAGGTCTTTGGTTGCAGCTCTGTGGTGTTGCAGGGACGCGAAGCCAGATGTGACCCAGACACCTGTTGGTGCACAAGGCAGCTGCTGTGATGTGGATACAGTATACCAGTCCAAACAAACTGTATATCTCAGCTCTCTGAAACACCCCGGATGAACTTCTCTCTCTGGTCTTTGCGGCTGCGAGTGTCTGGGATAACACATACGTTATTGATGATGCCGCAGACGGGAACACCACTGTTCTCTGGCGCGCTCGGATGAATAATATCAACGTTCGGTGAACATTCAGTCTACAGTGATCAAATAATGGTCCAGCCTTTTCTTGGGAGACAACAAGTTGTTTTGACCTGCAGATACTGGATCCAGGCCCTTTTCCTTTTAACGGGGAAAAGAAAATATCAGGCTTTGATGTTTGTGTTTTTCTTTGTGGCAGGCACCATGTGTGAAAGTGATAGCAGGTATTTACCATGCACCCCCTGTGGTGCAGTCCACTTTTGACCCTGGCAATCACCCCACATCTGCCCCGGTTGGCTTTGTCCGAATGGGAGGCGGTTGTCCCTGTTAAATGGTTAATGAAGTAGAACTGTTGAAGTTGTCCACATTCTGCTGAAGATCTGTGTGGTCCATTCAGTCAGATCTTTTTGGTGGCCAGGACTGGTTTTTCTTCCGGCCACTTTGTCAGTTAAAAATTTCAATTGTTTGTTACCATCAGTAGCTAATCAGTCAATCACATGGCAGGAGTTCAAGACCATTAGACAGCTACACGTGTTGAAATTGACTTTCTGGAGTTCAAAGTGAGACAATCTGATGATTGTAGAAGAAAGAGGATTTAAGTGATGGGTTAGTTTGACATTTTCACAAACTGTGGACCTACTGGGATTTCCACACTGGCACAACCATCTCGAGGGTTTGCAGAGAGTGTTCACAAATTGAGAAAACACCCAGTGAGCGGAATTTGTGTGGAGGAAAATGCCTTGTTGATGTCAAGGGTCAGAGCTGTTGCCCCTACCCTGGCACTGTTTGCTCTTTGCCCTGTCACTCAATGCAGCATCATGGGACACTCAGCCCAAGCTCAGAATTTCAAATTTATAATACGTGCAGCACAGTGACTGGTTACATTGTGGTGATTGCCTTTCTTTTGTGAAATAATGCAAGAACAGCTTGGCGGTAGAAGACATTTTGCTTACAGTCTCTTCATATTGACACTCAACCACTTTTGAAATCACAGGGAAAAGTTATGAGTCACTTGGGTGAAGGCGACATGTTTCATCACTGTGTTTCCACTGTTTTCTCAACACCAGAAAACAGGAATTAACTCTCGATGCAACCAAATCTGTCCCATCTGTATATTGTGTTATGTTTTGAAATAGTTTCCAATGGCGCACCGGGTAACCTTTCATTCACTTTACCAGTCTCTGATGTGCTTCTGTAGTCTGCTCCCGCCAAATGAGATGAAAATGAAACCCACTCTTTAGTTCTTGCGTTTGCTCTACTTTTAGCAAGTGATTTGGGAAAGTTCTGCACAAAGACAGCTACCTTACCGATATTTCCCCCAGGCTAGTGACTACACCGCCAGCCAAGTGCAAGGTACAATAGTGCACGAGGGTCAGTGGGGGAGCTGAAGCGAATGATCTCGCTGTAAACAGAGGGCTAAATACCCTGCGGTCTGAGAGGTTTAAGGGTAATGAATGATGTGATGGCGCTCCACTGGAGTGTGGAATGAAAAATGAAGATCTGAAAATGATCTAAACTGAGCCAGGCAACTCTTTTATCCTATTTCCAGCCAGTGTGCTAAGCTATGTCATTCAGCCCTTGCCGTAACAAAATACATATACACATTACTTTGCAGCATTAGGGAGTGGAAAGAAAAAGAAAGCTCTGTTCTGTTTTAACCCTCAGAAAAAAAAGTTTATTGATAATACATTTGGAAGCTTTTGTTCAAGCGTTGAATGCAGGCTTGATGATGATCCAATTTATTTTAACTGCTCCTTTAATAGCGGATTTGGTTTCTTTCCCCAACACGGTCGGCGAGTGACAGGATGAAACATTTTTCTTTCTCATTCGGGCTTCGGTTCAGTGTGTTCCGAGTCTTCAGATCAGCATGGGATCCCTCATCTGGTCTCGCAGCTACACTGTGTACTTTTTGGCAAGTGTGTCCGGCGCTTGTGTTTTTCAGATGTGTGAGTTGGAGGTCGCGACGAGTTTAGTGAAGGCGATGACAAATGGGGCAGTTAGATGGAGCGCTGGCCGGGTGGGAGACACACATTGTATTGTAGCATGGGGTGCAAATATGCCGAGCATGCCCACCGACTCCACTGATCCTGGCCTGTGATGTCCTCCTTTCCCCGGCGCAGAGGGAAGCCCACGGCCACGTTCTCGTCCTCGGCCCCACGTGTGTGTGTGTGTGTGTGTGTGTGTGCGTGCGTGTGTATGCGTGCGTGCGTGCGTGTGTGAATTTGCTGGACTTCCAGTGAGTTTGACGTGCAGGTGTGAAAATTAGGTGCGAGGTTTATGTGTGATAAATTACCAACATGTGGGATAATCGGAGCCACCCCTCCTCTTCTCCTTTCTTCAGCAGAGGAAACACATTCCTCCAACAACTTTTAGGGCATCTGGGGAAGAGCAATAGGTTTTATTATATTATTTCAAGCTTTCCGCCACCCCACCTGCCCCCCCAACCACACGACTGACTGTCTGTAGTTCAGACTGCTCGTCTTTGTCCTCTGGCCTTTTGACAAAACAGATCTACAAAAATTAAGTGTGCAACAAAAGTTAATGTATTAGTTAATATACTTGAGTATTGTAAAAATTTCCTCTGGGGGGGGTCGGCTGTATTAGGTGCTTGTTGTTTTTGCTTTCCTGCTATAATGTTTACTGTTGAGGTCATTCATTTCAATGGCTCATCACCCATTTCAACAAGGAACTCAAACCCTCCCCGAATTTGGACTACATCTGTGTTTGTGTGGTTTTGTTTAGCAACTACAATAAAGTTTGTACAGCTAGGTTAACTTTATTGTTCTCCTTCAGTTTTCAAAATTAGGCTCAGCAGGTTTCCTGCTAAACTTCTGTGTATCTCCGGTAATTAGTTGCATGTTGACTGCTCCGCATGCACACAGTCATCATGGTGCCTTGCCAGTCTTTCCAATCTCGGGTTGTGTCGAATTCATGCAACACTATTGTATGCACGGTTGCTGAGAAACGGTTGAGATGTTTGGAATGATTTGTTGGGAATTTCACATTTTGTCTTGTGAGGGATTAATTACGAGAAGGGACAAAGAACAGACAAGAGTGCGCCGTCCTCTTCTGCTCCCTGTCCAGAAAATAATCTGGAAGAGAGAAAAATGTCATTATGAGTGATGATGAACTTTTGTGGCGCCTTTGTTGCGCAGCATCACTCAAAGGCCAATTGCACCTGCGCTGGTGGGCCGTGGTGCGTGAAGCGAGTGCCAGTGACGATATATATATATATGTAAAAAAAAAAAAAATCATAAGCAGATGCCCGTGATGAGCTGAGCCAAACAAGGAGATGCCAGATTTATTTTAAAACCAACAACAGTTTCCATTTCAGTGTGCAGCTTTAGGAAACTTCCACTCTGCATAATGCTCCACGTGTTATGTTGTAAAGGAAAGTGAAAACAGCTATTTTTGGTTGAAAAAAAAACAAAACACTTTACAACTCTGGCACTAATACGTAAACCACGTTGCCACAATTAAAAACCTTAAAAGTCCTCATTTTATGGTGGATTTTTCTTCTCCTGGAACAAACTAACCTGTTTAGCATTCTTTTAAAGGCATTGTTTCAACAACATTGGCAGTAGCCATGAGCAGATATTCCATTGTTTTTGAGGCCCAACTGAGCTGTAAAACATTTTACTGGGCCGACATCTACAGTGAAGACTCCCGTCGCCTGACGCTGCCACGTTAAGCTCACGCTCTGCTTTTCTTTCCGTGGACAAAAGAGCTTTCTAGGCAGTGACATGTCCGGCGAGGTCAAAGGTTTTAGCATCCATCAGTGTGGTCAGGAGTGTTAAAAGACTCACAACTCTGAGAACCCAGAGATTGGGTCAACTGGGTCACCTTCCACTTCTAATATTCCTCAAACAGGAATGATGAGGCCTCCTCTACACCAAGGCATCCAGATGTGGGATTTGACCCAAGACATGGCATTTAAATTATAATCTGTCATAAAAGCGTTAATAAGGAAGTGAACTAACGGGTTTTCATGCAGAACTGGAGGGAGCTCAAGGGTCTCGCGCCGCAATGAGTTCAGCTGGACACATGGATGAAAGATGGTCAGAGTTCCGGGTTGACTGAGAAACACTATCAGTGTCTCATCACTCAGAGTGCAGGTCCTCTTCACTTCGGTCGATTACAGTGAATGATTGTTTGGTGGATACACATACACTTTTGAGCATCTAATGCGAAACAACACAAGAGCTCTTTTCAATGCACATGCATTGTATATTTATTATTGAAAACTTAAAAATCTGCAAATATTAATAATTAATAATTTGAACTACACAAATATAAATATAAGGCTCACTTTTATGGCATCAACATGGTTATTTTGTGTGATCAATTGAAAATTTCACTGAATTTCTAACAGCATTACTAGTTGTTGTAATGCTACAATTATGTGTAATTGTCACCAGTCCATATGATTGGTCCTACTGTTACAGTAACAGGAGAAACAGACCTGAAAAGAATACAGTGGACTTTTTCGGGGGCTGAAAACTCCTCCTGGGACAATATTAGATGGCTGGAAATGAAAGAGTTCCTTAAATGGTCTGCGGTTCCAGGGTAAAGTTCCTCTCTTGTGTCTTACAATGGAAATTTTACATTCCACATAACCGTCAAACAAAATTCATAGCCATTCAAGAGCTCGTTAAGTAATATCTGCCAGATAAAGTTGTTCAGAATGCTACATTGTATCATTCCAAAGTCAATATCTTGGTAAATATCTTTTTATTTTGGCTTAATGGCAGGTCGGTAGGCAGACAAAAGAAAGGCCTTGTGGTCATAAAACAATTCATGTGACGCCAAATGAACTCTTCAGCGTAACTGAATAATTCTGACTTACCAGTTATTTATTGTTATCTAATTGTAGTTTAGTCAGAAGCAGAAAAT
The DNA here is from genome assembly GCA_009823395.1 of Thamnaconus septentrionalis. Lineage (NCBI taxonomy): Eukaryota > Metazoa > Chordata > Actinopteri > Tetraodontiformes > Monacanthidae > Thamnaconus > Thamnaconus septentrionalis. The sequence goes on from CM020511.1 coordinate 13,462,575, forward strand.
CCATAATTCACAATTCAAATGCCCGAGAGCAGGGCTAACACATTTTCTCGCGCCAAAGAACTCTGAGCAGGAAAACTAATCAGTCTGTTTTCCAAAATGTCAAGCTGTTTCTTTAATGGCGAGTGCTTTGTGCGTGAGGCTTTTTGCGGTCAGCAAATGAGTCACGCTTCGTTTTCTCACCTGTACCTTGTTGAGTCACCCCATACTAAACTGCCCTTTTATTGTGCCCCTAAATGCGAATCATTAAACCGAGTCCCACACTTTTAGGTGTGGTGGGAACTGCCTGTGTAACCCATTCCCCATACACGCTGCCACCTTTTCATGCATACGTCCATATCGCCGTCCCGCCTGGTGGAAGTGTTGTCGCAGGAACACTTTGGCCGAGCCAAAGCGCCTGACAGCAAATGTGTTTCCTCAGCCTCCTGCTGCAAAATCATTATAAGCAGCAGGACTGTCCCAAATTATAAACATGTGCTTACGGCATGATCTGTTAACGTAAACTTGGGGGGTAATGGGAGGGGGACTTAGATCCTGAAAAACCTGACTCTTTCCAGCTGGGAAGGAGTCAGAGGCAACTCCAACATATTTTCTGCTAAGTTGGAACAGAAATTTGCCCTTAGCGAACAACCCCCGAAAACGTACCACCTCCCCCAGCTCCCTCGAATTTTTTTCTCCCCCCGTTCTGGTTTTTCTCCACAATCTTCAAGCTAAGTAAGTGTAACTTCTTGTTCCATGACAAATCAAGTGACAGTCCTGCAAAGGTTTGATGTCGTTTTTCCATGTCCCGGCTTTAACAAGCCCCGGAACGCTGCAAACGCTGCTGCTGCAGACGGTGAACTCTGAGCACGAGGGGTGACACCGCTGGCTCTCCCAGCTCCGGGGGTGAGGACTAAAACGGTTCGGTGGTTTCTTCAGAGACCCAGAAAATGGCTTTTGCTGCTTGTGATTGTGCCTGCGGCTCGCCATGCCGTTGGCCGATGCTCTGACCCCGCGTCCAGCCCCTCTGCCTCGATACCGAATGTCCCCGTTTCCCCTGAAAGCCGGGCAGCAGTTAATCCGTCATTTAAGGGGGGGGACGAGAGAGGTGGACAATAAACAATAATTTGACTGCAGTGCCAGGAAGAAAGGGTATAATTCTGTCAGTAAACGTGATACTTTTTGCATGAGAGCAGAAACCCTCCTGACCCTCTGACTCCGTTTCACTCGAAAACTTCAGGGTTCCCACCGCTGACCCCATCACCATACGTTTCTCGTTAGAATGCACGCAGATAATAAATTCACTGGTTTTATTTGTTCTCTGTCCAGTTTCTTGATGACGCCACACGTGGGTTGTTCCCCTTTTCAAACAATGTTCAAAAATGGATGCTGCTCAGTGGCGTTCGCTGTTCATCTCTTTGTCGAGTGCAGTTTTCTAACTGTAGGATATGTGCTCTGGTGCTATTTTTCAACTTCTCGTGAAAAGTCCGGCTCCAAAACCAGGCTAAAGTAGGCTACAGCAGCCAAAACTGCACTTCCCCATCACGACTTTTCGATTGCACTTTTCTTGCAGAAGTTTTGTCTTTGTATTTCCATTATTGCAGCCTTACCGTATTAACACACCCACAATGGGATGAGATGGTGCTCTTGGAAATTGAAGTTCAAGAGTAGCCGCAAACATTAAACATGAAAGGTGACAAAGTAGCTTCTCGATCACATTATCATAACTTCAGACACACATCAATCTATCAACCTAATCGATCACACGCATGTGTTCACCATGAACCGCCTTTCAACTGAGACCTCCCCAACAAAACGTATTCTCACTACAGGCGCTGCACTTGTATTATTAGATTTACATACCAGGGCCTCTTGGACACAGAGGAGAGCTGCGAGAATAGAAACAGTTTTGTTTTAGTAAAAGCTCTTTTTCAGGTGTGCGGGACATGGAATCCAGTGCCATTGTTGTTTTTGCTGCCCATGCATTAATAATTCTATTGTTTTATAATGATATTTAATAGCTTACCAGCTTCTATTTTATACATGTGTGTCAAGCATTCATTTAGGAAAAACAAAACATTCTGACAGCGGTGGCAGTAGGTTATAAAGGTGACGCTTGGATTGGCTTTGGGTTATAGCGTCTCCAATGCCAACAGCAGGCTATGACTGAAGCTGCACATACGGCAGACCACAAATATTTCACATCTGATTTGGCATTCCTCGTATTCCCATTTTGTGAATAAAATTTGCTTAACTTTTATGGAAAGTGAGATAGGGTTCAGTTTATTTTATATTGCACAAGAGTTTTTTGGGGGGGCACAGGGATCGCTTAATCATATTTTTTTTTCTGTCATAATAAAACTGTCGCATTTAAAGACCTGAAAATGGTTACAAAGTATCGGTTTTCAGCAGTGCAAGTCCTCAAAGGTTTTTTTTTATCGAATTCGACTTGCGAGAGAGTCGGTATTGCTCTCAGCCCCAATTTGGAGTAAGGGGCTCTGAAAGAAGCACAAAATTATGTGCAATTTGCCTTGCGAGGGTTTAGGGTTGCAGAGAGTCGGAATGGGTCAATGTGAATGATTTCATGGGTAGCGGTGGGTTAGCAAACGGCGGGAAGTTGGTCACCCGTGGGCGGGACTCTCTTGCATATGTCAAGGCTTCTTGGCAACCCAAAGAGCAGTCTGTCACGCTTGCTTTGGACTCATAAAAACCTACCTGAGACTGAGTTTGGGTTTCAGCTGGAGCTCGCAGCGGGGCTAATTGTACTTGAACTGCTTCCGAGCATACCCTGCAGCAAGCCCGAGGTTGGCGCATGAAAGTGCAGGTCTGAAAACATTTTGTCGGTCCTCTTGTTGTGAGTCTTTGCAATGCTTTTGCATGAATGAAGACCTGATCTGACTGTGCCTGTTGCCTAATGCTTATGATAATGATTATCATGTCGATGATGAAATGGAATTGATTTATCATGAGTGATTCCTTGATATACTCATACCTCACTAGCAAGATTTAAGTACCATCAATTGTGAAGGAAAGTAGCTAGTTAGCTAAATATCTTGGCTGGATCTGCAACAAACAAAATTTTGCGTCTAGCTGCACATGAAGTTGTTTTTTTTTTGGATAATAACTTTTTGTAATAATGTGTGACATTTTTAAGTTGCAATATTGATGATGTTAAGCCAGTTAGATCACTCCGCTGCTCCTTGATGTTTTGTTCAGCTAGGCTAACAGACTGTGTCTAAAATGTTCATCTAAACAAACACATTTGCTTTATTTTCTGCTGTCCCTTTTAATACAGAACACATTTCTTTCATTTTTTTGTCTAACACGAAATTATGCTCCCTTGATGGCTGAGGAATAGAATATGTGAAGGGTCCTTCATGTGGTACAAGAGCAGCAGCTTTATATGAGCCCTTTGTCTTGTAGCCATGGCATAATGAGTCACACATTAAGTTTTTGTATTTTAAAGCACTTTGCAGATGCCTCTTCAATGACATTCATGTGGACCCCGGCTTTTGTGAATACAGTACTTGATGATCTGAAGGGGCTTCAGCTCGCTGTCAGAAGTGGGAAGTGCGGATTTTGTTTTGTTTCACGTAATGTATCCTCCGTGGTTGAAACCGTAAACGCCGTCGGTTTATCAGACGCTGGAAGTGGCACTTTGAATGACCAATGGGCTCTTTTCCCAGCAAAAAAAAACTGGGATCCATGTTCTCCTGACGGCCTCTTTCTGTGCGGCTTCTCTGGATCTTTGGGTCGCTTTCAGTTCCTTTGTGATTGACAGGAGAAAGGCTCGAAGAGCCAAAACATTACACGATTAGTGGGGAAAGAAGAGGCCATGAAGGGCAGCTGAGGGTGTATCAAAACATGACGGCCGGCATATTTTTTTTTTTTTTTTAACACTGGGATAGACTGGTGCTGTTTGGGAAAAGGGGGAGGGAAAAACCACATCCATTGCCCAGAACACTACAAATACAGTTTTATGTTGCTGCCAAATTAGGCAGTAAGACGTAGTGATCTACAGACTCCTTAACGACTCATTTCCTTTTGTTGCATCGCCACAAAAAAAACACAAAAAAAAAACAACAACAAAAACTGGGCTTCTCCATGTTTTGGCAAACTGTTATTCAATTTTCAGGCCAATAAAGCCAATAAAGATTTTTGACTTTCAAGCCTTTTTGTTCATCTGTGTCCACAGCCCCCATTATTCTTCCAAAAAAAAGGCTACTTGTTCGCCTCGAAAGAAGGAATCCAATTGAAATGAGTAAGCGTTTTCTGGACGAATGGCTGAAACCTGCTAGTGGCTGACATATTGATGTAAAACGCACCAGACGTTATGCCAGTAGCAAAGGATATGAGCTGGGCAGACGCTGTGAATTGTGGCCTCCTTCCTGAAATACCTGTGGCCTGGACCCCCAAACCTTTCCACAGACACACACAAGTTAATCTCCCAAGATCAGCACCAAAATACTTTCTGTCTACTGTATACAGTCTTTTCCTCCAATCTTACGCTAATTTCAGGATGTGGGATTTGCCGGCATTCGTAAGGCGTGTGATTATTCTAGCCCCAATCAGCATTTGTCAGTAGATTAGCAACTAGCAAAACAAACATTCGATCGCACAAGAGTGAGGCGGATCAATTGGCTTTTTCAGTGTTGAAAAAGTTGTCTGCAGAGGATCTGTCTGGTTGAAAATGGCCATGGGACCTAATATCTTTTTTTCACGGCTGTTGTTGTCGAAGTGCGTTAGCACATTATTGATAGCTCTAAATCTTATCCTGGAGACAGAAACTCCCTCAGACTCGCAGTTCTTGGCTTTTGCCAATTTTTTGGCTTTTACTTTCTGTCAAGTTTTGTGTTTAAGTTTGGCAGGGAGGGCAGGGGGAGAAAATATGGCCAAGTTAATAAGAATGTCAGAGTGCTGTAAACACTTTCTGACTGAATATTCTACAGAAATGTTATGTGTGAGGTTTGGGCCGGGGCAACAGTTTAGTCCTACTGAATGGAAGGACTGACAGAGTGAAATGCGAGCAAGGTGAAATTATGTTTGCGGTGTTACTTGATTCAAAAAGTAACACTGCCATTACTGCTGCTAAAATTTCATTAGAGTGACAATTGCTGTTTTTTTCTTTGTTTTCGCACATTCCGATATTTCCCTTTTTGCCCAGTATAAAATCAACTGGCTGACCGAGCGCTGCCATATAGGATTCAAAGAAATGAAAGAATCTACTGCGGTTGACAAAGGGCGTTGCTCTTCCATCTGAGCGTTGGATGAGCTCAAAACTAACTTTGATTCACAGGGTTTCTCGGATACTGATCTGTATCCCTTAAGTAGCAGCTAATCTTGCCTCCATCCAGGCCGCCTTTTGGGAGAACAACAGAAGTTTGGCAGAGCGGCGCGCTGTTGTGAAGACCGCCTGCCCCTTCCAACAGAAAGGGAACCATGAGCCTGACATCTGCTGAGTGATTTTCAGATGATTACAAACTGATGCTTGCTCTGGGGCCACTTAGTGCTTTCTTTTATCTGGGTAAATCTGTACGGAGACAGCTAATGCGTAAATCCAGCACGGGGCTGACATGTTTTGTTCCGTCTCTCAAGGTTTGTCCATCTTTTTTTTCTTTTTCCCCCCTGAGCATTGTGGTAGGTCATCCCCGTCCGAGCAGTCGCTCTCGTTTGGAGGGATCCGATTCGGCCAAAGGACATTTTCCTGTAAATGGGACTCTACGGAGTTTACGTTGAAGGCCACTTATTGTGGAACGGACCCTCTTTTTATTGGCTCTTTTGTCTCCGGCGGGCAGCTCTCGCTGGGCTGCAGCCGCTGCGGTTTTTGGGGGAGCTTTCGTCGACCGTCTCAATGCAAACATTCTGGAGGTGAACGAATGCAGCATCCACACTCAGAGCCAGCCAGTGCGTTCAAGGCAGGCTCAGGCAGAATTTGCATGGATGACAAATTGCCGCATTAGATCTGTTTACTTGGAATTAGAAAACATGCTGCTGATGAATCTACTATGGTTTCTGTTCCCACACACACACACACACACACACACACACGGCCCTCAGTCTGTCTTCTGCCGGCCAGCCCTCCCACACTCTCAGCGCATTGCCTCGAGTTCACTCGCTACTGGCCGCTGGGTGAAGTCGGGGTCATCCACAAACGGATGGCGAACAGGACCGCATGGAATCTGCTGCTCCCCTCGCGGAATTCCACCGACTTGGCAGATTTTTTTTTTTTTTTTTTTTTCCACAAATGTTAAAGAAATAGAGATGTGGCTCGTAAAAAGTCACGCACATCTGCCGCAGCCCCGCGATACGTGTGGCGCCCGAGTGTTGTTTTCGCTCATCGCTAAGATAAATGTTATTTGTGACATATTAGAAGGCGCCGTTTGTCAACAGGAAAACTGCTCGGAGCTCGGGTTAATGAATTCTCCGTCGTTCAGTCGGACCACACATTAAGCCCACTGTGTCTCAGCGCTCACATCCTTATTTTTTGCCAATGTGAATATTGTTGGAGCATTTGACATGAGGAATACATTTTTTTTTTTTTTTTTACGTCCAGTAAATATTGTTTTATTTAACTGTTTTAAAAACATTTTCAAAGTCAAGCACTTTACTAAAACTATTTACTTACTCACTTACTTATTTACTTACTTACTTATTTATGATGGATTCTAGGTACTGGAAAGTGCAGGAATGGTCATTTCTGTCTCAAGAATGTCAATGTGTACTCTGCACTCATCCTTATCTTCTCAATATCATCACCTTGTATTATGCAGTTTTTTGTATTTTGTTGTGAAATCCTCACAATACACAGAGAAAACTGATATCAAGCAATGTGAAAGAATAGACAAAATCACCAGTTTTGGATCATTACCATCCTGCTGACACCGTGTGTTTCTCCCACAGCTAGCTATGGAGCGTACCCCATCTGTAAAGGCTGCCCCGTGTGCTCCAGAGACAACGGCTGTGTAAACTGCCAGCCCAAACTCTTCCTGTTCCTGCGGCGGGAGAGGATGAGGCAGTACGGGGAATGTCTCCACGACTGTCCAGCCGGATACTACGGCATACGCAGCCCAGAGCTCAACATTTGCTCCAGTAAGTCCTCACCTGCCTTTCCAAATCTTCCCTCTTGCACCCTGCCATCACCCTAACCTCCAGGGACGCGGGTGCACACCCTCGCCGTCGATTTACAGCTGACTAGAATCCCACGCTTTGAAGGGCTCATCTGCGGTCATGCGGGGGGGGGGTTGGTGGGTGTAAGTCATGATGCCTCGTCCTCGCCGTGTATCTTTCGGGATTTAAAGACCGTCCAGACCGTCCAACCTCGTCTGCGCAAACGCAGACGAGGTTGGCCAGCGACTTGCGTCGTAGCTGCGCCCGAGACCCGTATCGTAAAAGCAAACCCTTCCGTTGGCCTTGTCTTTTCATATCAGCGAAGCAACAAAGATAATTATACACTATATTAGCATTAAGGAATGAAACTCTCTTTCTGCAGGGGTTTGCGGCTCGAGATTTTCACCAGACAGTGTAATTTCTTGGCAGCTAAAGTCGCTCAGTGTCAGATCTCTTTTTGACTTTAAAAGGGAGGTCAGTCACGACCAGCGTGCCTGCACCCTCCACATGCAAATTCATCTTTGGAGGACGGTCATTAAAAATCTTTAACATGCAAGAACGGCTCTTTGTTGATAAAAATCACATTTGGCCGTTCACCCAATTTTTTGAAACACGGCTCTTGAGCGCTGTTGTAAAATGTTTTTTAACTACACTGACTCGTGGAAAACGTCTGAGTTCATAACTCTGAGCCGACCACACCCGACTCCCCCGCTTGTACTGTTTTAATAAAGAAACTCCTAAAATAACAGCGATACACTGAGCCTTCCCCTTGATTCGTGCTACTCGAAAATCCAATTAATGCGACGTTGTCCTCTTCTCCTTGTGCAGCGCCTTGATCTCAAAGCCTTATTGTAACATGGGACGAGGAAAAGGGAGAGAAAGCAAAGAGATTTTATAGGTTTATGCAGAGCTCAAGGTGTTGGCTGAGTGTTTCATATGAAAACAGAGAGGAATTTGAACTCATTTTACTTCCCTGAGCCAAAGTCCTGACAGACACTAAATGAAACCCCTGAGGAGGCTGTCCGGACAGTCAAGTCCAATAAGGTGAATATTCTGAGTTCTTCAGTTCAGGCCAAACTACTGTAGATACAAGAACATCTGATAGCTCCACAGCCCCAGCAAAAAAAAATGGCGTGAAACCTGCACCAGTCTTACACTAGAATATTTTATCGTATCACATTTAAATCTGAAGAAGAAATCTGGCAACCTCATGTCACTTTAGCCAGCTTCGCAGCTGATCTTCACCGTATTTTGCTGTGAACACTCTCGTCATTAATTGATTTTTTTTTCCAATAGTGAAGATGCACTCCAGGTTCTCCTTTTTTAATGTAGCACCTGCTAATCAAACCTTAACACTGGCAAGATCTCACAATAGCGATTTTGTTCCAAGCCCGACCATGCTTGTGTATGCACATGCTCCAAGACAGCAGTTGGCGCTATGCATGGAGTTGTTAACGCACACAAAGAAGCAAACGACTTTCGTGTCATCAGTTAGGTTGCGTTTGTTTACTTTACACACACCAAAACAACTGACACCTTCTCGCTTCAACAGTGAGGGCTCTACTGTCACCAGTGTAACATGAATGTAAATCCATGGCTTAAGGAGGCTTGGCCATGTTTACAGTATTAGTGTTACCCAGTAAGTCCAGTAGAGGGTGAATCCGATGTTAGATAAAACTCCCAATGAAGGACATAAAAGCAAAGCTAGAGCGAGGATGTAGTAAGCTGGAAGAAAAATATCTCCCTCCAAAATTTGCCTTTTTTCCCTTTTCATCTTGGGTTGAAAATCTAAATGTTGCGGTCCGAAATTTTTAAATGAATGTCATTTTTAAAGCACAATGTTCAGCCAGATAGGCTTGTATTACAAATTTTCGATTGCCAAGGTGGAAAGTGAAATGCAGGAAGAAAATTTAAAACAGGGTCGACAGAGAACATTAGATTTTTCTTTTTTATTTAAGAGGAAACCAATCTGTCTGATTTTCTTCTTCTCTGATATTTAGGTTAATGTGATCACAGAGACTTTTTCCTTTTTTGTTGAAAGTTCTCAGTGGAAAAAAATGAGACCTGTTTTATTTACTTATGCCATGCTAACCAAGCCTGAATTTCCAAGATGGGGCAATTTTGACTTTAACAACTCCTGATCTAGGGCGAGTTGAAATCCCTCTGCGCTCCGACAGCTCATCGGAGAACATCTTGCATTGTCACTTAGCATCAGATCTCAAAGTTGGACCCACTTTGATGTGATCACTGCCTCGGTCATAGCTCTCTAATCCAGTTTCCTATCTGACCCGCATTCTCGGCTTGTCATTTCGCAAATAGTTCGCTTTCAGATTCCATAAACGGACATTTTATTGGGTTTCGAGTAAATTGTCGGGTCAGTGAATATTATTTGCTAACTGAAAAGAGGCAGCAGGCATGCGAGAGCTTGAAGAGGAAAAAAAAAAGTGGTCAAGTATGCGAGGGGTTCTCTGCTGGCTTGGACAAAGCTGCTATGTGCTCCCTGTTTCCAAAGAAGCTTGGAACGTGGCGTAAAGCCTCTGTTATCATGAGCTTTTAAAGCGCATTCTCTGAAATCACTTAGTGAGCAGCTGCTTGTTATTTCACCAGAGTTTGTTTGTGTGATCTTATCTCATTGAAAATATTTTCTCGACTGAATGAATAAAGGAAAACACGGACTTGACAAGCTAGACCTGCAGAAGGAAACCTCACTCTGAGCCCCTCTGACGTCGCCTCTTAGGCTGCAGCCCTGTGCTTCGCTATGAACGTTAGGGAGCTCACAACAGGTCTTTTTAATCTATCCAAAATTGGACACTGCAAAGGCTAATCCCTGTTGTTTGTCCCACTTGAGCTCACAGCTGTCTAATATGGGTTGAGATGTCAAACCACAAATCCTTGAGCAATGGTCTTTTTTTCTTATGTGACTTTGCATCATTGAAAACACACATATTTGAGGATCTTTTTTTTTTTATCTCGCCATTACTTTAGAAAGGGGACTCTACTGTCACAAGAGCAACTATATGATGTATGTAGTGAAGGATTGTGCATTAGTCTTGAGGACAAAATTACAATTACCCATCGCCTATTTACTACTACAATACACCAAAACTTAAGTACGGTCCATGACTGTGTCTAAGATTTCATTTTTAGTTTACCTAAGTGTGGTACACTTTAGTATCGTTCACGACATGGGTGGTATTGTCCCATATCTGCAGTGGGTTTCACCTTCAGGAAGTGACCACAATATTTTCCAACTGGCATTTTGTCTGCTACAATGGCAAAGCAACCTTTTACCATTTGTAAGTGTGACATAACTTTTGGGATGACCAGCACATCTGAGAGATTGGTGAAAGACATGAGCAAGGTTTCCAGTCATACCAGTTTCAATGCTAATATGCTAAGGTGACAACAGAGATATGAAACCAAACAAGTTCCACATTTTGTTTCTTTTATTGAGATTTTGGGGAAAAGACAGCAGACATGGCATTTTATTACACTGAACCAAGTGCACACAGCAACGTACATGCCCGATTAAGAGGATCCATCATAGATAGGAGCATGTTAGCAAACTGGTGAATGCTAACTTTAGCTTACAGGGTAATGCCATTGGACCAAGTTCCGGCACACCACATATATACTGATTGTTGAGGATGTGAATGTCCATTATTAAGAAATGTATGTACTGTTAAGAGTAAATATGCCACACTTGAATACTCTCTCAGTGTGAACACAATTTGCACACTGATCCAATAAAATATGAAACAGCCTATTTGGTACATATGTATACAATTTGCGACACATGACTTCTTTTATGATCTATTTGGAGTGTCAGTGCTCTGGATTATTTCCCTGTGTTACAGAAACAAGATTGAAATACCAAATTGTTGGGGTTGCCGAAACAATGGGAAATACACTCTCAGCAATGTAGCATGGCTATAAACCCTTTCACAGCCACACTAAGGCAGGATTCTTTGGAGGCCTGAGACGTGGGAGTCGCAGTGCTTGCCATTCCAGAGATGGATCTCACACTCAGTAATATTTTTTCATTGCATAATGCTCTTTTGTATGTCGGCATGTTACATTTCACGCTCTTTGCTTTGCAGTAACCCCTTTCAGCCGCTAATGGCTGGGAGCCGTACGAGCCATAAACCATTTGCAGTGTAATTCACTGGGATTCTTATCAGTTGCCCAAAAGAGGTCCTGCACCCATGTCTTCGGGTGTCGACCTCCAGCTCCGAGGAAATGATTTGTAGCGGCAGTTGCACACTGTGCTGCTTCATGTACCAGCAAATCTGTATGAACTCAGTGCAGTTGTCTGGCCCCCGTCCCATTTTTATAATAGCTCGGTTTTAATGCGCGTTCCCCAGCTGACACACATTTTGTCACACTGTATCACTAGTGATGTCTCTGGCGGAGAGAATTACGAGCTGAAAGGTGACTATTAGAGCTGTTTAAAAAAAATGGAAAGTGTTGAGAGGGTCAGCATGGGAGGAGAGCTGCATTCTCAACTCCATCCCTCTATGTTTATTATGGACCCCCCACTGCTATATTCGAGCCACCAACCCAGTAGCCTTACCACACAGCAGAGGCATGCGAAAACCCCAGCCGTTTTGCTGCCAAGCGCAAACCAGACTGATCAAGGCCTGAGATTGCCAATATCCTGGAAGCATAGTTTGAATATCGCAGCTTGCCCAGTGCCAGCACGATGCGCCCCTGAAGGCTCTTGTGTCAAAAGTAATTTCTCTTGGATCGCAAACGCTGATTTCTTTATTTACAGTCAGAGACCGTGACCAGTTTCCATTGTTGCGTTTTCTCACTACGCTGCCACATCGAATTACCACCGCAAGTGAAAAGGTGACTATGATGGATATCAGAGATTGTTTTATTTAAAAGTGCGCTATGAAAACGTGTTGAGCGCGACAGACGAGAGCCGTTGAGCGCAAGCCTCAAAATATACTCGAAGGTCTTGGAAACGGGCTTGCACGGGTTCGGAAGCCCTCGTCTGGCAGTGCTTGGTGGCGCTGCCTCGCTCTGCCTCTGCGTGTCACTCATCCAAACTCTGCCTCGTTCCTGCTCTACCTTGGGGACTATTTCCATTGCACAGTCAAAGCAACCCCAAAGGCCAGTTGCTTTTGGCCTTTGAGATCCACCGAAGGATATTTAATTATCGCTGCTGTCTGGGTTGCCAGATGATACAAAAATCCCACCAAACCAAGTGCTTCTCCCTGGACGTTGCTGCCAGACGCAAAGATAAATCTTTTTTTTCAATTCAAAACACTGGTTGATTGTGGATACCGCAGTGTGAGTGGAAGGCCTGTCAGTTTTTTTTGTTGTTTTTTTTGCCTACTATGCATATGCCGGGACTGGCAGAGCAGAATCAGGAGCAAATCCACCACGTGTGTCTGTGTGTGTGAGAAGAAGAACCTTGAAGGACCACTGATCCCTCGAACATTTTCTCCTTTCGCTGATTGACAGGGACACTTCCACCACTTCGTGTTAAGAGCAGCCATGTGGAAAAGAGAAAAGTGTAAAATGTGATTTAGAGAGAAAACTGCAGCTCCGGCCTTCGGCATTAACGCCTACCATTCGCAGCTCCACACGACTTGGCTGGATGGCAGCGAGCGAGCCAGAGCTTCCATGTCAGCCAAACCCTGAGGCCTAGAGAGTAGGTCAGAGCCGTTTGCCTCAGTTTGGAGGGGAAAGATGGAAAGAAATAAGGCTTGTTTTCCCCCTCGCGTTGCCAGGTCTTTTACGACATGGACACTCCTGCTGTACAACATCAGGTCTGGTTAGTTTTGTGTAGGCTGAGGCTCTTTCGGTAGACAAGCCTCCTCCGGCAGCTCAGATAACGCTAGAAAAAACCCCAAAAAAAACTCTGTCTGGAACGCGAGAGGTTCATCAATCTCCATGAAATGATTGAGCACTCTTTCTTTCCTCGGTGAATATCAATGTAAATATATGGAGTGTTTACACATGGCGCTGGCAGCTCGGGGAGGAAGAGCAGCCGACGTGAGGCTTCGAGTGTACCTGATGAAAATTGGCGGGTTCTCGGTCCAGCACGCAGCAACGAGACCGGCCTTCAAGCATGCGCCATTAAATCACAAGCCGTGTCGACTCGCGGACCAGATTTAGCGCAAAAACAGAGCGGACAACATCAAAAAACGGTGAAGACGGTGCGGTGTCGACTAATATGGGTAACTTCACCGGCTGAGGGTTGAAATTCTCACCGGGGTGAAACATAAGGCCTCCGCTCCCGCGTTCATAATGCAACTCCTGGCCAGGGCCAGTGCCGGGAGATAATGATGATAATGCGTTTAAGTCGCAGGAACACTGGACCTTCAATGAGATCTGATGACCTCATTATTTCTCATTAGTCTCCCCGAGGCACCTAGATGAAGACTTTAAAGGTGGTCCAGAGGTTAATCCTGCTGGAAGAATGAACCCGCTCCCCTGTATCTGTTTCCAGAGCTGCCGGAGATGCTGCCCGACTTTTTGGCGATCAGTGTGGGAGCCTCTCCGCTGTCACAGATATCCCCCCACCACCCCCATCGCCGTCCCAGATAGCCTTTTGCCTGCAGATAGCTGGAGCGAGGGATAAATGTCACAGTGATCCCTTCCGACCCACCTCGTTCTGCGATGACCCCTTGACCCCCCTCCCTAACTCCCATGGAGGCCCAGTGACGTGTCATCCACCTCTTCCATCTTTCAGCGAGACATTATTACTTATCTCCTGTTTAGACAACAGGATTTTTAAGCACATCAGCAGACGGACGTCCCTGGAAAGGGACGTCTTAACGGTCCAAAGAACGGTCTGCGAAGGTTCTCAGTCACCCAGATCATTGTAGACTAGACTTGACAGTTGAGTTAAGGCATCTGGACTTGTTTTTGGTAACTTGAAGGTGTTTAGCCACCTCACTTCTTCAGAAGAAGCCTTTCGAATGACACGCAAAACATCTTCAACTTAACCAAAAAACAGTCCAGTCGCCTGAACTTAACTTTCAAGAGTCTAAAGGAAGGCTACCGTCCTTAGTGGGATACCATAATTTCCCACATATGTCTCGCACATATTGACTGTCAATAAGCGGGGATTGCACAACAGCGCCCTGGCTGCAGAGTGCTGCCAGATGTTCTCGTAATCTCCCTTTGACTCTTTTGCTTTTCTGTTTTCGAAGCCAAACTTCTTCCAGGTGATGACAAGCTTGAAAACTGATAATTGTAAAAGACGCTCTGCCGCTTTTCAATTGGCCTGGTGATTTATTAGCTCGGCCCCCACTGCGGTGATTCAGTTTCACTGAGCGTATAATAACTTGTTTCGCTCTTGTCACTTGTTCCTCTCATAGATTCACGCTTTCCTCAATCAAAAATCTCTTTATCTGTCTTTGATAGATATGGGTCACATATGTTGCGCTGAAATATGAGATTTCACTTAAAAGCTAAACCGTGCGTCGCGATTGAATAACTGGCACGAAATGACATTAGAGCCGAGGAAATGACCAACACCATTAGTTGATTTATGGACGTTCGGTCCCCATTTTTCAAAATGCGGGTAGGCGCAGCCTGATTGCGGCGGGCCTATCTCCAGCCGCACCGCTGCGTGCGTGTTTGTACACATGTGCGCATGTGTGTGTCCACGGTTTGTTTAGACTGGTCGGGAGAAGCGTGAGACCAGAGCGAGTGGGCAGAGGCCATACTTTGAGGGTTCAAAGTGAGGCGGGGAGGGACCCCCTCGTTTTGGAGGAATGTCGCGGAGGAGGCCTGATGGTTAGCCTGCGATGGCGTAATTAAGGGGTGTGATTGTGAGAACCTTCCCTTCCCCGGACTCTGCGAGGGTCACAGATAAAAGCCCTCGCTGGCTCTCACATGTGGAAAATCACAGCGACGGAGCGCTTACGCCAGAGGTGCGCACGCGCCTAATGAGCGGTTTCGCCGACGTGTAAGACGCAATTAGGGGAGCAGATAACATCCTACCTGGGAAGCAACGGGTGTTTGTGCGGGAGGGGCTGGGGGCCGGGGTGGGGGTGCTAAAGGCTATGGTTCTGCTGATGCTGGAAGTCCGTTGAGCAATGTGTCCTGTGAGTCGCATCGTAAATTAGAGCGCTCGGGGAGGCTCCTTCTAATCATGTGGGCCCGTGCGTGGTCCCCGTCGGTGTGGTTGTTGTAATTTGGCCCTGCGCGTTGTGCTATTTGCAGCGTGTAGGAGCTGGATGACACGGAGCCGCGGCTCCCTAATGCTGCAAGTGTCGCTTGCGCTAGCCGGGGTGCTGAGACGTTTAATGACCTCCCGATCTGTTTTTAAAAGCATCGGAAGACGTAATCTGCAGTTGTCTCACCCCCCCGACCCACTCTTTTCTTTCAAAATCACAGCCGAAAGAGAGGAAAGGATCGACGTAAAACGTGAAAACCCCACCTACCCAATAACCCTCCGTTCTGGAAGAGTCAGAGCACAGTGCGGAGATAAGATAGCACCTGAAGGAACCTGCTTCTGCACCCTAATGGGATGTATTCTTCCCGCCGCCGCTGACTCTTAGTTGGAAACGTGAGCGTCCACTCCGCGTGACTTCCTGCCCTCTCCGACTGTTGCGTTTTCACGCTGTTGACTTGTGCACTCCAAACAAGAACAAGGGGATGAAAGGAAAACCTGTCAGGCAAAAACAAACTCTCTGAAATGCACTTGAGCCCCGGAGAGGAATAATTCACAGGGGCATCGCTGTCTGTCGTTTTTTTTTTTTTTTTTTGCGGGTGAGACAGTATAATCCTTTCAAGAAGCCCCTTCCCCAAACCCCTCGGCTTTCAATCAACTCCAGATGAGAGGGTTTCGCTCTGACCCTGACGAGTCTCTCCCTTTCCCTCTTCTCTTCTCCAGGGTGCAGGATAGACAACTGCGAATCCTGTTTCAGCAAAGACTTCTGCACCAAGTGCAAATCAGGTTTTTACCTGCACAAAGGGCGATGCTTTGACAAGTGCCCCGAAGGCTTTACTCCGCTTGAGGACACCATGGAGTGTGGAGGTATGTGTAATAAGACACACGTGTGCCAAGAGATCTGGACAATAAACAAACTATTGAACTGCATTTCTTTAACGTTCCCCTCAAAGTTCCCTTGTTGGCGAGGGAACTCACTGAGACGTTTTATCATTTTAGTTTCCCATTCAAGAAAATTGAATTCAGAATTCAAACTGTAATTTTTGCTGGTGGGATAAACCTGTAATTTACATTTAGAGGGTGTTTTTTTTGTCATAGTTTAATATAATGGGTAATTGCAAAACAGAAAAATAGGATTTTTACATATGGCTCTGTGCCCTCAAATTTTGGTGTCAATGGCATACGGTGGCAGCTAATCGATGTTAATGATCCTACCTATACATATTAAATATAAATGTTAGCCAAATGTAATAGAGTGTTATAACACTACCTCCCTCACATACACTTGCAGATGCTGCCGTTGTGCAGATCAAAATAAAACCAATTGTCCCTTGGAGTTCATTAAACTGTAACTTATCCCAACCGTCCTGGGTGAAGTCACTGGTGCTGAGAAGCATAAGTATGAAAATTCATCTAAGTGGATGCCCAACAACCAATTCAACCTAAGTTGTAGCAGAAATCCAGAGCTACCTTTCACATAGCCCACAGTAGGGACTGAAAAAAGGACTAACAAGTGGCTTATTTTCCTCTTTTCAATTATTCATTTCTGTAAATACCTTTGGAAAAAAGTGGAGCAGCCCCCCCAAAAACTAATTTTGAGTTTATCTTACTGGCAAAGAAAAAAAAAAAAAAGTTAGAACTTTAGAAAGCTTAATTCACTTCCTCAAATTTTTCTTCTCCATTCTCTCTCTGGAAATCTGAACTGACAAGCGCTGCGCAGACCTTTTTGGCGTGCATATTTTAGGAAAACAAGCACTTTGGTGGGGACCACACACACAACAAGGTTACTGCACCCCAGTAAAGCCCCATTACAACCTGACCTTTGAGTGGCCACCACACGTGCGCTCTGCTGTGGTTTTTTGCTCAACATCCCCGCTTGTTTGTGTCTCTGCAGAGGGCTGCGAGGTGGGCCAGTGGAGCGAATGGGGAGCCTGCACCAGGAGAAACAAAACCTGTGGCTATAAGTGGGGTCTGGAGACGCGGACACGGCACATTGTAAAGAAACCACCCAAGGACACGATACCATGTCCCACCATTGCCGAGTCCAGGATGTGCAAAATGGCCATGAGGCACTGCAGGAGAGGTAAGGATGTTATGCAGCCAACGTGCGCGCCGTCAAAGAGTGTGTCACTCACTTCCGACCCCCGTCCACGTTCACGTTGCGCTGGTCTGTTCAATATTAAAGAAAACAGCCCACTTATCCCACAGGGTTGCTCCTTCCTCCCCTCAGAGTTCCACCTGTTTCATGTAACCCCTCGTGCCTCACGCTCAGCCTTGTTTTTACAGCGTCTGAGTTCTCGGGGTGCGCGCCGGCGTTGCCGCGCATGAAATAGTATTTTTCCATGGCGGCCCTCGCTTGAGCCCAGCTTTTTTTTTTTTTTTTTTTTCTGAGGTATATTTTTCCTCCCTCGTCGCCTCCCTCCCCAGTCTCCTTCCCTCTCCTCCTAGGAATCCTTCAAAGTACGAACGGCAGGTTTTCCTCAATGGCCGTCTCTGTTTCCTCCCGTCAGCCTGACAGATATTTGCGGTGGCACACACAGCGTGCATGTCAGGCTGTTAAATGAGAAGTCGAATGTGGACCTTCTCTGTGAGTGAACACACTCGGGCCTTTTTTTTTTTTTTTTTTTTTTAAGTAAACCATCTCTCTCCCAAGCGAGCCAAACACACCATTTGGGGGTGATGGCCCCAGTAAGCAGCGCTTTAAAAAATAAATGTCCTTGCCCTTAATGCAGCCTACTTTTACATGCCCCATAAACTTTGGATTAGGATAGGCCCAGTCTAAATATTTAATTCACCAAATAAGAAAGCGATTACCGTGGCAGGTAATCATTTAGGCTGACACAAAAGTGAAAACATTGTTTAACAGTTAAGAGTAAAATGTTCTGACCACCGCAAGTGTTTTGTCCACTTTCTGGCTCAGTGTATGCAACAAGAGGGTCATTTGGAAAAGTGGTGAAAGAGTAAATAAACTTGGGGAAAATCATTACACTTCACTCTTCAGCCAGTTTGTCCCTTTTCCTGCGACGCCATGATGCATTTTGTTCCTAGATGGTGTTCCTGTTATTCAGCACCTCTTTGTGCCTGTCTGACCTATTCCGAGACACTTTATGACCTCCTTTTTTAATTAAAATCGGGGCATTTTTGCCCACGGTTACAGCCATTAATTGCCTCGAGCTCAAAGTAACTAATGGGGCGTTGTCGTGAAGTTTAAATGAGGCACGCAGCAGAGCCATTCCTCAGGCCTTTCAAAAACCGACTGCAGACTCCCCACGTCCACTTTAACCCTCGAGGCGCCGAGGCCGCGGCTGTTGCTGCGCTCTCAGTCCACTCAGTTACGTGTCCGCGGCCTCGACGACCGCGCGTAAAAGTGTCACAGCGTGCGCGCCGGCGGCCTCTCCAGGCTCATGAAGTCGTTGTAGAGGCCCGTTTAATAAAGGTGAATTTCAGACTCGGGCATGTGTTGTTAATTCCCCACCGCTGGGCCGCTCGTGAAAAATACCCACTTGGAAAAAGCCAGTGAAACTGAACACTCCACTGTTCAAATAAATACAGAGCAAAAATATTAGCTGCTGAAGTGGAATGTGAGGAGATCCAGGGCTGTCGCATGGAGCTCAGCTCTATGACATTGTAAAATAATCACTTCCCATGACTGATAATAAAGTGGGGTGCAATGGGAGGCCACCCAAAGCAATGTACAGAATCATGCAGTGGCTGGAGTTTGAGTTTATCGCGGAACACCCTAAACGCGTAAAGAGCTTTGCAGGTTGTATAGTCCTATTGGTGCTAAAAAAAAAAAGAAAAGAAAAAAAGGCGCAGCATGATAAGCTTTCACCCTGGACAGACCGCAGATCTAATTTGCAAAGGTAAAAATAACAAGCGCTTGATATTGACGACAATCCAGAAATCAACATTTCCATCTGCCACCTCCCTGGACACACAACACCAGTGTTCGGATAAGCATAGGATTATATAACTGCAGACCGTAAAGATGCTGTGGATTATTCAGAGACAGGCGAAGCAGTGTTTAGGTGCGCTATTTATGGAAATGCTTATCTGATCGCCCTGGCTTGCATTTCAACATATCTACGTATTTAAATTACACTGCACGTCATTGTCAGATCCCTGTCTCCCAGCTTAGCCGAGTCGGAGCACAAGGACAAGGGGAATGATCTTCATCCCGTCCCCGTGTGTCCGCAAAGATCAAACCTGGTCAGGGGACAAACAAATAGCAGAAGAAATAAATAAATCACAGACGTCAGGAGGAGGAGGAGGAGATGGGAATTGCCCACTTGATAGGATGTGAAAACCGTGGCTAAAGCATTTTATACAAGGGGCCAGTATTCATTCACGCTGCAAGGTTTCTCAGCAGCTGTTTAACGGAAGACTAAATGCCATTCCACACCAACGGAATGTGAGGAGATGATTGTCTGTGGCAGACAAAATATGTCAGTGTATCACAGACAATTCAAACATCAAACTGTCAGACTGGTTTTAAACAACGTTTTTTTCCCCCCCCCATCCTTCTTTCAAAAGCTGTAAGGAAATGAATAAACGTGATCTAAATTGTTTTAGAGGGCAAACACTGACAAGGACTGAGTCATCCAACAAAAAGAATTTACTCATTTGCTCTTTATCACTATGCTGATTTTGGTAGAAATCAGACGTTTTTCATTGCTTGTTTTTCATGGGCAGAAAAAATTCAGGTCAGTGTGTTAGGTATGTATGCCAGCATAAAAAAAAATAACACAACATGTCTCCAAGGTGGAATCCATTTAGTAAATTCATATTTACGATTAAGATTGTCACCATGTTTTCTACAAATATGTGCACATATGGACACGGCCACAGGCTGTAGACTGTCTGAGAATTAGAGAGAGATGGACAGGTGCTTAATTAAAATTATTTAAACCTTAACTGTATATAAAAATGAAGAAAACCTGAAATGGTTTCACCTGAAAAAGAGGAACATTGCTTCAGCAAGGAGGCTGCGATGGGCATCGTGGCCCAATTTGGTTCAGAGCGGAGACATGTTACGTTGAATATTGGAATTCATGTTTCAACATGATTCTTACTATTTCCATGACACAGTTTCCATCCTTGAAACTCCCCTGTCACCACAGCCTCAATCCACAAAGTGGTGAGTAGTAAATGGGTAAGATTTCAGTTAAGCGGGGGGGGAGACACACGTTTATTTATTTATTTATTTTCGAACATGAAGGTAAAGACGTTAAAACCTGATGTTAGTGCACGAGCAAAATGTTCTCCTTAGGAACTTTTTTTTCTGCCCAGCTGTTGATTGGTAAAACATATTTTTGTATTCTCTGTACGGTGATGCGGAGATACTAGAAATAAGAATGAGACTTTATTAATAGCTGTTTTGGCACAGCCAAACCCTAAACCCTACGCCCCCATGCCGCCCCCCACTCTCTTTCTGTCTTGGGATCTGTGGGGAGGAAGGGAGAAGAAAGGTGAGGAGAGCAATTCCGCCACACGCAGCACGTGGCTCTTTCATATTGATGCCATTAAGGAACTCCCTGCAGAGATTTCCCAGCAATGCCTGTCATCGGATTCACTGGTCCGCAAACAGAGACGTGACAATTCCTCTTCCTCCTCTTCTTTGGCTCCCCCAATGCCCCTTGTGGCCTATCAATCTATTAGTCCATTTCGCCATCCTTCTCTTTGGCTCAGCCACTCCGCTGTAGCCTTTGAACAAACAGCTGCTTCTGCGACGCCGGAGACTTTAGACCCTGTGTAAACAAGTTAAAATGTTAAAGCTCTCGAAAAGTCTCACTCTCAGCTTAATCCCTGATTTGAGATTCAAGGGAGAATGAAGTCCAACGCAAACAAGCCCCTGTAATGGGGTCTAATTTTCACCGTTCTCTGCAAATCAGCTTTCTGATTCTTTGACGGCATGAAAACATTCAATGGTAGTGAGCGGGAGCAGCTTTGTGTAGAAAAGTAGATTATTTCTCGAGGTACATGGAGAACACGGAGTAGACAGACTGAGAGTTAACCCAGAGAAAATGGGTTAAAGGTTTTACAATATGAGTTTATGGAACTGTAAAAATTTCAAGTGACACAGGACTTTAGGACTTGATAACCGAAAAGTTTTAAGGGCTCAGTTTTCTGACACAATGCAGTTAACATACTCTCTTGCTTCTGTGCTTTTGTGAGTCACTCTGCTAACCTTGTAGAGGTAGAAAGACGGATAACGGTAAAAAGCAGACAAAGGAAGAATGACAGGAAATAAAGAGTCTAATGATTACCTTGCCTATTGGATTATATACATGTACTTGGAAAGCAAGAGGCCTCTGTGGATCTATTGGTCTCCCTTGTGTAACCAGTTGCTGTTGGTCTCAACTAAGTCCAAGACCTCCAACTGATCAGTCATCAGAGTGCAGCAACCACTAATGCTGTCTGTCATTACTTCTGTGTGCACTTTTGTTTATTCTGTAACTGGGATAACCACCTTCTGCGGCCACAGTGCCCGCTCAATTCCTTATGCCCTTCACTTGAAACCTTTGGTAAACAAGTTTGTTGCACGCTTTGCTGGCAGGATTGGTAGATAATCCCACCTAGATCCAGTTTATAGCCTCATCACTCCTCCACAGTGTGACATCTAAAGGTCCTGCGAGGTCTTTGTGTTTAAAACGATTGGAAGTGAGAGAGAGGCAGGCGCCGCTTTCATTTCCTCTCTAAGCAGTAGTGGAAAAGAACCAAAGTGAACTCAGATCTTACCCTGATCGACCAGATTCGCAAGCATTTGGTTTTAACTGGTGAGGATTAACGCCAGGCACTGTCTGAAGCCATTCTGGTTCTGTGGTGAATCCGCAGTTCTGTGGACCTTCTGTCCTCGCAGTCTGCGGGCCATCTGCTTTCAAAGTATCTGCTCCTGTAAACCGATGCAACAGCGGTTCGCTCAAATCCGCTTCGGGGGGGGAAGCTCAACCGCCTTGTCTGTCAGAAGGGGAATGCTCAAGACGGCAAAACAATTCCGGTTCCTGGCATCTTAAAAGCGAGTGTTAAAAGAATGTGCATGCAACGCAGCAGGCGAAACACAAACAATTTTGGTCTTTATCCCTGGAATGACAATACTCACGGCCCTCGCTTCTGGGCCTTTTAGTTCTGCATTCAGGCACATCTGCGTCTGTGGTTGTTGTTTGGCTTGGAAACTAGACAGTCAAACACATTTTTGTATAGGTTTTTTGTCAGATGTAGACATCGGGCCAACAGGCACAGACTGTCTACTCGTAGCTAATTGATCGAGCATGTTCTTGTCTCAGCAGAGGTGTTCAGAGGCCAGCGGCAAATCGGGCACAACTGTACAGCCTACTGTGCCCTTAGAAATTCATTTTGAATCTTTGTTTCCTTTGAATCGAGATTCCAGTTTCCCAGTTTATGTCTCTGGGCGTAGTCAAGACCTGGTGGACAGATGATGGAGTCCCACTCTTATTTCTGTCACAATGGAATGACGGGTGATTAACGGCGATCTCTGGGCAGGGTAATATCACAGACAATCCGGATCAGTTTTTCCCGCCAGTGGGAGTGAAGGAGAGAGTGTTTTCCCAGGAAAGACAGAGGGTTCTAATTGCCAGCCACCGTGATTATGTGTGCCTCACACGGCAGCCTGTTGTGACTTGGGGAGACACGGCTTAATCTTTATTTAATAAGGCTGCACCATAGGGGCTGACACAGTAGCCGGGAAGAGGCCCTTAGAAGTTTGCCATGCCTCCGCTGGATGGCCTGGCTTGGAACATGGGGGCCTCTGTTGGTGTCTTGTAGAAAACCCAACCACCAGCCGCCACACTGGATGCCGTCATTCATTTATGTAATTAAGTCCTGCCAAAGTATGGTTGCGAAGAAACACTTGGTTGCAAGTTTTTTTTTCTTCTTCTGGTTGCAGTTTGACTCGGTCAAGGCAGCTTTGATGGCTTTGGTCTGTGTACTTGTAGTAAATCTGGGTAACGGAGAAGATACTACGACCTGTCGTCGACTTAACCGCCCTTTGCGGAATGCCGTTGCTGGCATGGTTTTCTCTTGTCCTTTTTTCCCTCTTACTATAGAGTTCCGTCTTGGTTCCCCTACATTTGCAAGTCTTTTCCGTTGATGGCCTTCCATTGTTCTCCTTGTCTCCATGCTTATATTCGGTTGGGTTTATTAAAAAGGTTTTGAAACGTAGTATAGTATACTTTTCACAAGCGTTCAACATACCATCCATCTTTCTTGTCCCTCAACCAGCTTTTAAATGTTTTTTTCTACCTCCCATTGTGTGATTTCAAATCTTCCATCTGAGGAAAAATGCCATTGGTGGTTGCTGAGCATTCTCTGTCTTGGATATGTACTGGGATGTATACCTTTTATACTGGGAGACAGAGAAGCTGTGTGTGCTGCGTTGTATCTGTGTGTGTGTGTGCGTGTGTGTGTGTGGGGGGGGTTCTCTGATTAACTTCCCACTAAGTGGCCCAGCTCTCTGACCAAAATAAATATGGCCGCTGTCATTTTGTCAGCAACTGTCTTCGGAGACCAATATTTGAAACACCCCGTGATCCTGCTGGCTTTTATATGGAGAATCCATCGTCATACCACAGGCATGAGCCATAAACATGTGGAGGCTTTTTTCAAAGACCGAGGGGGTGGAGGGATGGGAGGAGGGAGGCGGAAGAGGAGGGGTCAGTGGTGCTTACTGGGCTCAATACTCCACATTATTGTCATCTGGTCTTTTCCAACCAGGAAGAAAGAGGAGGGGTGTGAGTCAAGTTTTTTTGTTTTTTTTTCCTTTTTCACACTCTGGCCCAGTTGTGTTGTGGTTGAACACAGGATTGCCTTGTGCTGAATGGTTGACACATTAGAAAATGCAGTTCTCTCATTTGCTTACCTCAGTCTTGAGCCGATACCGACTCAAAGTCTCGCCTCGCGAGCTGGAAAACTCGGGGAGCACGAGCCCGAAATCGTTCCACGTGCCAAAACGGGGCAAGCGCCGCGTCAGCTGCAGGCTTCCGCTTCTGCCTCTCCGCGGAGGAAATGAGCCATATGGGCTCGACATCAACAGCTCATCAAAAACAGACGTACACAAACAAACAAAGTGGCAGCGAGCGGGGTGGGCGGAGGAGAA
Source organism: Thamnaconus septentrionalis (assembly GCA_009823395.1). Taxonomy (NCBI): domain Eukaryota; kingdom Metazoa; phylum Chordata; class Actinopteri; order Tetraodontiformes; family Monacanthidae; genus Thamnaconus; species Thamnaconus septentrionalis. The sequence continues at coordinate 13,486,907 of CM020511.1, forward strand.
AGGGAAAGATGGTGCACAGAAGCGGAATGTTTTCTTGTTCTGCTGCTCCACGAATGGCAGCGATTTCCACCTGCTGAGCAGCGTGAGGGCTCATATTGGCCGAGACATGACTGGGCTGTAAAACACACATTGTGTAGTGAGCATTCTCCCCATGGCTATGGCTAGCTACCCTTTCAGTTTTCACAAGAAACGGCGTTTAAAACGGGAAGATGTCCACTCGCTGACCGGGTTTGCGCGTGCAGGGAAACACCATTGAACGACCGCTTATGTGACGGCAGAGTTTTGTTTGTAACCCAGATTGAAACAGTGGAGAGAGGATTCCGCGGCAGACCTTCAATGGGTGGCCACAGTAAAAACCTGCAATGAAACGCCACTCGCCCTACTCTAGAGGCTTTCATTGGGGGTTGGATCAGGGAGTGCCTGTAATGATTCTGTTGTCGTTTTACAAGGTCTTTCATCTCCACAATTCAAGGAAAACATCAAATTTTGTTCTTTATCGTAAATTTATGGAATTGTGGAATTTATCAAATGCAGGCACAAAACAGCATCTGTTTCTCCTCAGCCAAGGCACTCAGGCTTGAAATGCCTTTATCGTTTTGACCCGACATTCGAGTCGGGCCTGGTGCCCGGATGTTGCACCTCAATGTTTACAGCACTTGGGATCGGCCTGATTGCTCTTTCTTCTGGACCCCAAAACTGTTGCCGATGCCAGCTTTCCTGCAGGCTCCAAAGCTTTCATGTCCAGTTCTTCCCCAGGCCGGGCAGCCGATGGTGCGCGCACGCTAACAGGGACACGCACGCACGTTCAAGCAGGCGTTGTGAGACACGCCCTAATGGACGGGGGCAAACAATGAATCAGACCTCACATGCAGTGCGAGCCGCCGCATTAGCCCCATTTTTCCCCCTTGTATCTCAACATCCCCTTTCGTTGGCTCGCGCTGACAATTTCCCACTCGTGCATAACTGTAGCACACGTCACGACGCAGTGAGAACGATGACAGTCCCAGAGATTGCGTGCGTTCGCGTGGCTCACATTGTTCGAGGCGGCAGCTCTCTGTGGGCTTCTCCTCCACTGGTTGGGGAAAGAACAAAACAAAACATCTGGCGAACAGTTGCACTGGCCCAGCTACCAGAAGCTCCTCTGCTCTCCTTCCTGCTGCTCTCTGCTCCTCTGTTAGGTCCCTTTTCCATCAGTTCAAGGTGTACCGAACAGACGCCTAACAGCCTTTAATTAGAGCTGCTGATTCAGAGAGTCTTCAGAGGGCCCTCGGACCCACTCACGTCCCTCAGAATGGACCCCGAGCATAGACGTGCAGACACAACAAAGCAGCAAGTATAGGCCTGCTGGGCCTGGACTGCCTGCATGTCTGGCTGTTTGTCTGTTTGTGTGTGTGTGTTGAGCTAACGGTGACAAATGCAGAAGGCGTGCAGTTTAACAGCACAGCCATTACCAGGGTAAGTAGAGGCCAGGGCCAACATACTGAGGTCGTCGAGCACAAACACGCACATTAGCATTAAAAGGCCAAACATAAAGGTGATGTCACAGGTTAGCAATTTAAAGCTAAACGGAGCAAATAGTGGTGGCACTTAAACAGCCATTGGAAATTTTCTCAACACATAAAACGCGAGCAGCAGCCACTTAAGGCATGAGGTCATCCGCGGCAATGAATGACCTATCTGCAACTGTCATGCAACTGGTGTGGGGCCAGCCGTGAGGACCGCTGGTGTAAACGATCGACGTTTTATCTCCCCGGACTTGACTCGCCTCCAAAAACTTGGAGAGCTTCGCTACTGTTGTCTGCTGTGATCGCTGGTCTATTGAACTCTTCCATTTGTTCCTTAAAGGGTGGCAGGGGATATCCAGTGTGTGTTGTATGTAAAGCTTTAATGGAAAAGCTGCACCTTCAGCTCACTTAGTTTGTAAGTTCAGAGTACTTACAAAGTAAAACAAGTTATCAGTTATCTACATTCTTGTATGTGTATGCTTCATAGTGCTAATGATTGCTAACTCTCCTGAGTTTTTAGTGACTATTTTTTTTTAAATACATATATGTCATAAGATGAATTCCTTCATTTTAGTGGTTGCAAATGAACGGAAAATTCCAAAGGTGCCCTATTATGGAAATCAGTCCTCTGTAAAGTCACAGAAGACGGTGATCTTCCCTCCCAGGCTTGTGACAACAACACCAAGCAGGTGTTTGTCGCAGCTGTCTGGTTTTTGTCCCTTACCAGAAGTGTTTAAAGTACACCAAAGCACAAGTTTTAGGAGGAAGCTAAAGCCAAGCATTACTGCTGGGTGTAAACCAAGGGCTAACTATGATTTTCTACAGATCCATTGAGGTGTTATAGTCATTTAAGAATAGATTATGTGGAATGTCTGCACAGTTGTCCAGGATGAAAGATGATGAAGAAGTGAAAATGAATATAATATGATACCTTTAGGTTTTGCTGCGATAAAGTGTGTTATCTAACGTGGCTGTTTTCTTTTTACAGATATTCATTCAGACAGTGCGTTTGACCGCAAAAATGCTGCAAAGTGGTGCCCAGTTTTATTTAATTTTTACATCTTTTTCTTAATGAAAGGGGAGATGACCCAATTTCTCATTTTGGATGCCAAAATGGCCATGGCAGGTATTTTGCACGTCTGTAGTTGTCCCTCCAGTTCCTGCATATTAGGTTGCGCAGCTGAATGGCACTGCACTAATCTTTTGACCGTCCTGTCAGGCATGAAATAACCCATTTTGTTACCTTGTCAAAGGACACGATACGTGTCTCTTTCAAGAAAAAAAAAAAATAGAAAATAAACTGCAAGCGCTGAATCCCCTCACACAGCCCTCCCTGGTGGGTGGCAAAAGGTTGAGGACCGTGAGCCCCAACGGGCCTTGAGACATTTCTCTAAGATTAGCCGGGGCTTAAGTCCTCCCTTTGATTTGATTCCCAACTTTTTCTACCGCCGCCGCATCACTGACAGATGCTGCTGCCCGCTGGAGCGCGCGTGCGCGCGCACACACACACACACACACACACACACACACACACACACACACACACACACAAAGCGACCTGTCCTCTGCAAGGCGAGACCCTGAAATGACCGTTGAAATTGCACTGTAATCATACACAGCTAAAAACAACAAGAAAATGTCTGCCATATGCACCAGAGCCCTGTGTTAGTGTTTCGGTGGGCTGAAGGTGGATTATTGACAGGAGTGGGCGGCGGGTGTCTGGTGCGGACGAGCCGACTGCCGGTGGCTCTCGTTGCCCGCGTCTGTGATCGGATCGGTCCGAGCCGCTCAGCTGTCAGTCTGCCAGCTGAGTGGCGACTGTTTGATGCAACGCAGGCCTAAGAGAGGATCAAGCCCTTCCTGAATTGGCTTTACCTTCCTCCCCAAGCAACGGGAGCCACGGGAACACATCAAACGCAGACCACCCCCCACCTTTCTTCCGCTGTGAACTAATGAACTATTTTTAACACTAACACACACACACACAAAAAAAAAAAAAAAAAAAAAAACCCACACGCAGCCGGTCGGATCATCCGAGGAGACGGGCTGAACAACAGCTAGACCTCCAAGAGTTAGCGGAACAATCAAGGCAAACAAAAGCTCCTGTCGCGTTTGATTCCCTGCATGCTGGTTATTGCATGGGTTGGGGGATTGTGGCCCTGATCCGGACGGCCCCTGTCTCTGTTTTTGTGTCTGAGCCCGTCTGACTTTGCTCGGCTCCTCGCTGGTTTTTCGGAGCGCGGGACAGTTGTGCGCCGATGTCCGAGCATATGAGGGATTTCCTCCCGGTGTTCCCCGCCGGTGGGGCGGCGGTGGCTGGGATAAGAAAACGGGCTTGTGCAGAAATGTGATACGCGGAGGGAGTCAGGTTTGACAATTTCCTCCTATATCCCTTTTTCCTGTTTTCCCGTTCAGCCCCACATAGAGCAGGAGGATGCAGGACCAGGTGGAATTAGAGGACAAAAAAACCCGGCAAAAGCTCATGTTTATAAATGCGCGTGCTAAAAGTCACTCCGGCACAGGCACGTGTTGATGGTGCATGCATAGCGCAGTGGGGGCTGGGGTATGTAGACTGTATGGATCACACATGGTCACTTTGTTCTTCGATAATTTATCCAAAAAGCCCCGTCACTTTGTTTCTGTGCTTGTCCACTCAAACATCTTTTTAGCCTGCATCAAAGCAGTTTGCTGGTAAATATAATAAGAAAGCTCCGATTGATCAGTTAAACAAATGTTGTTTTTTTTACTTTCTGACCGAAGTAGACGCGAGTGTGTGTCTTATTTCAAGCGAAACTTGACAGAAAAACCTTTTTTTTCCTGTCAGAAATTTACCGCCACAGTATCAGCAGTAGCTACTCGGTTGATTAAACCTCGCTAGGAAATAAAGCAGGACGAAAAGGAAGAATGCAGAATCCGACGCAGAACCTTAACAGAACGGTTTGGCAGCGTTGCATACAGTATATACTGGTTTGTGTTTATGAAGAGTGGGTTTTTTTTGTTTTTTGTTTTTTTTTCTTTCATTTTGATACCGAGCCAGGAAAGGTTTTGAGGATTAGGACTCTCTGACGTTTGGCAAACGTAACGCTGTAATGAGTCTGGCTGGGGTTCGATGTAGTAGAGAGCAGAGCAGAGCAGAGCAGAGCAGAGCGGCCCACGTACTGATAGTATCCAGGACGAGCTTCCATTCGGAGCGGCAGCACACAGTGGACATTCAAGTATAAACAGAGTTTCTTTTTAAGAGTGGGTTTAGTGAACTCAATCAACTACACTTATCCCCATCTATATGCCGTCACACACCAAGAAAAGAGCCCATTATAGGAGGCATGTACATCCAACGCCCACGCTCTCCTCCTGCCTTTTTGTGGACTCGCTAGCTGCTGAGCTTTAGGCGTAGATTTACATTTGGCCCTTAAAAAGAAAAATGCTCTCACAAACAACAATTTGTAGAACAGCACCATTATGAGAGCCCCTTTCCTCCAGGATTTATGGGGAGGCTTTTGAATGTTCCCACCTATAGATTGAAAAGTGTTTAGATTTTTATATGGTTAGCGCAAACCTGCCTGCTTCATGCGAAGGCCCGTTAATAAAAGGCAAAAGTGTGTCAGAGTTTCAATGAACTCCAACCGCCAGCTTTTGCCTCCACGGCATCACTGGAGATAACTAACTGAACAGCGCGGACTGCTTAAGCACAGCATGTAAATTTACATGACAGTTACATCGGCTTATCTGGAAATCAGCTTGTTATCTGAAATGGGATAGAAAAAAACTTGGCCGCGCAGCGTCCCGTGCCTGCTTAGCCGATTTCATCAGCTCACGCAACACACTTATCAGAAGCCGAGATGAGCGGCCTATCATAACTCTCGCAGACACTTCCTGCTTCGCTGTCACAGCTTGTGGGAATTATACGCCGGATCAAAGACGGGGGAATCAAAGTGAAGCGCTTTGGTCATTTTCTATCCCTCAAGTAACGACAAACAGTGTTCACATGTGTGGCAGTTCCCCCAGTGAGATAGATCAATTTTCAGTATGCCGGTGTGCACGGCCGTGGTGTCCCTACAGGCTTCCTAAACTTTGGATCTGTGGTCGGAGGCAAAACCGCTCCCTCGCCTGCAGCCATCTTCAGCCCGGTGCGCCTCGCCCCCGTGTGCGCGACAAATGCAAAAACAAACAGACCCACACCAGCGACGAGCCCTCAGGAGCTCCCTTTGATAAGTGCCGGCCTTTATATTTTTCTCATCAGAAATGAAACATAACATTAAGCCATTCATTAAAGTCAACTCAAGCTAATTATCCCTCATTTACCCCCGAGTGCCCATGGGGCAGGAGAGCCCCATATACTTAGGCCCAGATGTGTCGATGAGTCAGTCGGGAGATAGCAGACCGCAGAGGAGGCTGCTGCTCACTTCTCTCCAAGTCCTGCGGTTTTCAGTGCGCATCAGACCCGGTGGTACAGGCTGCGATGCCAGTCCACGGCCTGGCTGCTCATCACACCGCAGCCTCAAGCCCCTCAAATGCAACTTTCATATGGAAAAGTAAAGCATGCATGCACCTTACTTCAACTTTTTTTTTTCTCTCTCTCTCTCTCTCTCTCTCTCTCTTTCTCTCTGTCTCTTTCTTATAAGAACCCGTATATCTCTCGCACAAGTTTAAAGTTTTGCAGTAGCTGAGGGTTCAATCAGAGGGTTTTGAATTTTCCATGCGACAGCTCCGGGGTTTCACAGTGTCTTTCGGGGTTTTTGCTGTGGAGGTGAACCACAAAGTTTAGTTAACAGCAAGTTAACTGTAGCTGTTGTCAAGCAGTGACCACAACCATTCCTATAAGGCCTTGCAATTGTAATAATCATACCTACATCCTTGTGTGTACAACAATATAATAACATCATATGATACCTTCTCGAAACCAGGAGAGTTTTTGCAATAATTTGAGAACTAAATGACAATATGTAGCACTCAGTGTTTCATTTGTACTTCAATGTGCCAGTGCACATACAATTATTTAAATCAAAATAAGTGCAGTTTTTTTTTTTTTTAATCAGATTATTATTTTCAATTTTACACACAGCTGAGTTTTGAAACTTTAAATCATGCACATCATGCTTCAACCTCAACCAAAGTGTTTCTTTGTGTCAAAGTGTTTCAGTTTTAGAACTGCATAACTAATAAGCCTCTTTTTATTTGTTTATTTATTTATTTATTTAAATTCTAACAGGAAGCATCTCTTGCATGCTGTCCTTAAAATGCCCCTCAGGGGAACAAAGAAAACATGCCAAAAAAAACAGACAGAGGAGTTGTTGCTAAAAAGAGCAGAGTGGATGTTCTACTAGTGGCAGCGCTGCGAGACCCAGACGTCTTTTTTTGTATTCAAAATAAAAACAACATGTTGTGGTTTTACCCCCAACTGGCCTCGGCAAGAGGCGCGTTAAACACAGCGACGCAACACGGCCGTTTTGCCTGCAATTGGCCTCCCATTCCAAATGTTTTCAATGGGCTCTTTCCCAGACGGCTTTGTTTGGTCAATGCAAATGATCTCGGAAACATTTAATCTGGCGTGTCAAGTTTCTGTATGTCTCACGATGTAGTATGTAGACTGATTGGACCCTGCTGTGCCTTTTTGCTCTCCCTGCTATTGTGATCCACACAATGGTTGGATAGTGATGGGTGTTTCTTCGCCTTAGTGATGTTTTGGCATTAAGCTGATCCTCAGAAATGCAAAAAAAATCATGCCTCGAGTTTCGTACTTTAACATCTGCAAGAGATGCGTGCGTTGACTTTGAGACTTCTGAGAGTCAGGGAAGCGTTTAAATAACAGTGCGCTAACGTAAATAGCAGTGGAATGCCGTATCTCGCTCTTTGGACGGTGGCCTAATTTGACATCTGTCGTGGAAAGTTTGACGAACCAGGTCTGAACATTCAAACCAGACGTCGTTACCCGCAATGATAAGGATCCGCTTCCAACAAGCACTAGAGCACGACTGTGAACTCTACGTGAGCCAATGTGGATGTGCAGTAACTGTCATCTGCTCTTCAGTCATCCAAGGTCGCTCGCGGCTGCTGGCAAGACCCACTTTTATTTCCAGATTGGGGGAACGCACCGTGTCCACACTGACCCGTCCACCGCGCTGCTCACCCTGTCAGTCATGCGTGTCTTGCCGGCTCTCCTCGACCGTGAGATGTTAATCTCCCAGCCGGGGTTTTCACTTTGACTTACTGTCAGCGAGACGGCGCATCAAAGAGCGCTTGTGGTGAGCTCACCTGCTTTTTTAATCTGGGCGCTGATCCTCCGGGGGGGTCACAGATGAGAAAATAATGGACGACCTAATCCCAACTCTGGCTTTTTTTTCGATCGGAATGCATGTGTTTCGAATCATGCCGGCTTTTGCAGCGCTGTGATAGTAAGCAGAGCGCGGTTGGGGTGGGGGGAGGGGGTGTCGGGGGGTGGGAAGGGAACGAAAGAATGAAAGAGTGAATGAAAAAGTGTGATCCAGACTAACCTTGTTAGGGCCAAGTGATGCTGTGCAGAGAGCCCCCCCCTTGTCAGCTGGTTGGCAGGATGGGCTTGTAAATGATTGTCCTCTTCGTCAAAAGGGTGATTTCGTTTTTCCTACTTCTGACGTCCGTGCCTTTGCTCGCACCGCTACCCAGTAGCGTGTCCTCCCAGGTATCGTGACTGATGCGGGGCTGCGTTCATTAAAAAAGGGCCTCCCTCTTTATACCAAAGCATTGTTTTCATCCTTATCACGCTTTTCTCTCCCCCTCCATGACGTTTTCCCCGGATGCTGACGACAGCGTACGGTGTCATAAGAGGCTTTGGCCTGCACTTTAAGGATCCATGGGTCGCACCGGGTCACATCGCTGCATTCCGCCCGTAAATCAAGGGAGAGCTCAGTTCACCAGCGGCGTGGGTCAGTGTCGGTACCCGTAACCTCTTCCCAGACGGAGGAGTTTGACGGTGTGCGAGTAAAGAGAGAGAGCGAGCGCTGGCTGGCTTGCAGATCCTTTCCCCTTCACAGCATTATAAATGTATGTGTGAGGAGGCCCTTAATGGCCGCTAATCCAATTTCTGCCACTGAAATCAAATCTCCCTGGCGCCAGTAGTTCTCTCCTTCCCTCGCAAATAATGGCCTCCGCTTGCGGCCTGCTTATGAAAAAGACTAGCGGCCCAAAACTCCGGGCTTTACCTTCCCTAAGTTGCAAATCTTCTTCAAAATTGTCGGGACCACCGACCCCCCACCCTACCCCAACCTCTGACGCGTGAGCGCACCGTCCTCGGCGACCCACCATAGTTATTAATTGACCGTCTGCGTGGAGTGGAGGGATGGGGGTAACAGGAGAGCCGGGGAGAGTTTTCAGCAGTATAGGATCCCATTTACCGTACGTCTTAATGCCTTCTCGAGGTCAGCCATCGATTCCTCTCGGACCACAAGCAGTGGAGATAAGATTAGGCTTTTCGATCCCCGCTCTGCCGTTATTGGATGGAATCACTTGGCCGGCTGCGGCGCTGCTCTTCGCATTGCTCCTCCGCAGCAGGTTGAGGCCTCTGCGATCCCAGGGTCACATGTAGGTACCGGCACGCCTCTTTTAGGGTCTTCAAGTTTGCAAAGGGATAAAATTGTGAGAAATAACATGGCCGACATGGTTTTTAATTATTTGCCAAATGTTCAGAAAATGTGATGGAATTGTTTGAGCATGTCAGGCGTAAATACTGTACTGACTAAAAGGGTTAAACCCCTTCTGGATACATGCAGATTTTCGAGTTGAGCATCTCTTTGGATGGTCCTACATTATACACATTTTACAACCTTTAATTTTCAAGGGATCTAGTGTGAGCAGTATATTTAGCCCTCTGTTTACAGCCTCCAGCTATAATGCACGGTTTTAGCTTCCTGCTGAAACTGATGCTTTTTTTTTTTGGACCTTCTACAGGTTTGAAATGAGAAACAAGTGGTCTCAACATTGCCCGGTAGAGGAGAGCACCGGGATTCAATCTGGGTTTCAGGACCCTTTGTGATGTCACAGTATCCAGAGTTGTGTCTAGTCTTGTTTTTATTTTTATGCTTTTAGAGAGAATAACAAAAGCATACATTTTCTTCTATGGAGTGACTGTGAAACTTCTCATCGGTCAAAATGTGACACACCTGATGTTCGTGTAAAACGACTCTTGCAGGTCTCTTAAGGAACCAAGAAACAGCAGCTGTAGACTCCTCGTGTAACCAGCAGCAAGAGAACTGTTCCATATGTATTATAGTATCATTGGGCATAATAATGGGCCTATAGAACCGATCATACATAGTTCCTCGTCCCACGAAGGGTGACTGATCGTCTTTCAGCGCATAAGTCGGACAAGTCACATTGTTGCCCCCACGAGGAGATTTCATTCTGGAGTGCAAGCCTGATAATATGATACCTCTCATTGTACTTAACTGTGTGCTGGACCTCCACCGTGCAGCGGCAAAGAGCTTCAAGCTTCGTCGAGAGAGGGGAAAAGGGAGAGGAAGAGTGATGGGAAAGCAGAAGAAAAAGCGATGGGTCCCAGTCAGCTTTGAGAGGTTATTGAGGAAAGTCAACCACAGTGCATGCAAAGAGGTTTAATATTACTTTGCTCTGGTTTGGCAACTGAAAATATTGGAAATCGACACCAAATATTTCTTTGCCCCCTCACATAGGTGATCTACAGAAGTCCATGTCAGCCGGCGAGCCGGCCTATAGCACGTTGTATAAAACTGCGCGCACCCACTCAGATACATTAAAGAATTCCACAAAGGTCAATCCTGACAGCGGTTAACGACCACCCAACCGCACTGCTCTGCTTCTGATTCCCAAATAGAAAACATGTTGATTTGCTCTCAGGACTTTTGTTTGTTTGTTTGATTACCTCTTTTATATTTCTATCTAGAAAGCCAAACGTGAGCCTGAGCTGGCAGAGGAAGATTGAATCTTTGAGAGAAAACTAAACATTGGTGAAACTGTGGGTTTTTTTTTGCTCCGGCAGAGGTAAATGTTGCCAGCTAGAATTTAAGGGGGAAAAATGCATAAAGAGGGATGATGACTATCTGATAAAAAAAAAAACCCGCTGCGCTCCTTTGATTTAAACTTGCTGCGTCACTCCAGAGGCAAAACATGGACACGATCTGGAAACGGCAGCGCTTGTAAAGAATCATCTTTATGTGCTGCGAGATTTATGAATTTGTTCTTGACTTTATCATTTCTCTACAGGCATATTTAATGGCTTCCTCTGGGAACCCTGGTAACCAGCTCAGACGATTACGTTGGTCGTAAATATGAGAAAATGAAAGCTCGGTAGTCAGAGTGCGTAGGGGCCTATGGGAAAGTCTCGCCGCTCAGCCGGTGGGCGACATGACGGACCGTCTGATTGGGGACGCGTCAGATGGGGGAAGGGGCTTTCGTGAGGATTGGTTGCCCTCTAGCTGTCACTGTGGAGACTGGATTATGAACAGTGCAACGTGAGAAACAATCTGAATGTAGCTCAGCCAGGTTAAGTTCATCCAGATCCAGTTCCTGCAAAACCGCAGTTACACATCCAACTTGAGTTATTCTTGTTTCCTGCAGTAGCTGTAATTTACTTTGCATATCTTAAAGAGCCAACAAAGGTTAAATAAAGAAAGGTAAACTGTGGAGAATTGACCTGGAAGCAACAGACATGAACTGATCTTCATTAACTGGGTCTTTATGTCAGCATGTGTGTAATTTGTTCCCCTTTTTATAGCCTAGAAAGTAAGAAAATAAGCAACAGCGTCCAATTTTATGCAAGGATTTAGCTAACTTATCTCATAAAAGTGATACCCTATAGTGCAGTGTGGGTTTTATTTGTCTGGATGTGTTTTTATTTTGCCAGCTTCATTAAAGGAAAAAACACTTTTTGCTCCAGTGCTAAATAAGCCAAGTTATGACGTTTTTCTTTTCTTGTCTCACAGACTTAACAGGTCCTGCCAAAACTGCTCCTGTCATCTCCGTTATCAGGGCAAATTACTTTTTAATGACTGGTGTGCAGGAAATACATCTGCATTTAATCCCCCCCGACCTCTGTACCTCAGTCAGCGTCCGCAGCGGCCAAACTGCTTCCCCTCCTGTAGTTTCTGAGTCTCACTCTGTGCCGTGTAGTGCTGTTGCAGGCGAGCGTGAAACTTTTTGGATTGTGCATCTCCCGCCCAGTCCTGAACACGCCAGGAAAACTACTTTTTAACTTAACTCTCACATAAGTGTGTCTGTTTTCAAGCAATTTCTGTAAATGCAGCCTTTATTTCTCTCGTCTAAGTGCAGCCTTGCATCCAAGGAATGGTCTGCGAAGCCTTTGCCTTTTAGAGAGAGAGAGAGAGAGAGAGAGAGAGAGAGAGAGAGAGAGAGAGAGAGAGAGAGAGAGACTTGCACCGTGTACTTTATTGCCATCAAATGTAATTCATCGTGAGCTGATTGCACGCAGAGCGGTGTTTATCAGCTGCCATAGCAACGCTGCTTGGGATGAAAATTACCTCTTTAAAGGGCAATTAGGAAAATGAACCTATAGGCCAAAATGCCCCCTCCGCCTTTGATTCGCCGACTCTGCTAACGAGCGTCATGCCACAAGTCATGCAAAATAAATCTCAAACGGCATCAGTCGAGCAAGTGTACAAAGGCCCTCTTGGTAACGTTTGTCAGTTTCGTAGAAATGGATGCGTGAGAGAGACGCCGGTGCCAGCGCGTGTGAGTCAAAATAACGAGATTAGATTAATTGCAGGAAATACTTTTCTGCCGGGGTTTCGCCGTTTGCATGTATCTGCGTTATTCATCAGGGGGACCTATTAGCGCCGCAATCTCTCTCTCTCTCTCTCTCTCTCTCTCTCTCTCTCTCGCTCTCTCCCGAGTACGCCGGCCCTTGGCGAGCGAGTGTTTACTTAAATGTGCCTCACGGTGCAACAACAAGTGCAACAGGCGCCGGACCTGCGGACCTTGTGTGGCCTTTTTTCTATCTCTGGTGCTCCAGATCGCTTCCCTCCCTACCGTCGTGGTTTTTTTGTTTTTTTGTTTCCTTTTTCCCTTTAAATTCCCCCCACACTCACCCGCGCGCACACATCTCGCACACACACCTCGTTATCTTATTTGTGGCCCTTGGCAGCCAGATGGTTGCCTTTGCGGTTTGGTAGCCGGAGTTCTCCCCTGTCACAGAGAAGCTCGTGGGTACAGAACCCCCCCCCCTCCAACACACACACACTCACACTCACACACACACACACCCCTCTCTCGCCGCACTAGCCTTCCATGAGAGCAGGAAGTCGGTTCCCAGCATGCCTTGCCCATCCTACCAGAAACCTGGGATGGATTAACCTTAGAAATGACTTGGAAAGAGGGTTACGCAACATCCCCACACTTATCGCCCCTGTACCGTCGAAGTGGACTGTGGAAAGTGTTGGGGCTGAGCGGATGTTTGTTTAACAAATGAGATTTGGTGATGACAGATGGCTGGGACAATCAGATACCTGACATGCACTTTTCATGTAAGGGTCACTATTTATGCAAGCCGGCCAGCTCGACTCTCGCTGCCTGGGCATCTTTCACGGTTGGGTGAATACCAAGTAACTCTTGGAAAGTTTATTCAGGCTCTTTTTTGTTTCAAAAGTCTTTGCACCGACATCCAAAGTCATCAAAGTTATTAGTCGGTGCAGCAAATTCCACTTCAGTCTGTCGTCTTCGAATTTAAACAGGAAAGAAAGTGAGAAAATAGCTGCTGACACGGTCAATCATGTTAGCATTGAGTTGATGATATTTTGAGAAATTATATCACACTCGTAAATGGACATAGCGCCTAAAATAGTTGCAGCTTTGACAGAGTTTTGCAGGGTTAGGAAGGTGATTTAGCTGCTCCAAGACAATGTCGCCTCCTCGCTGTATGGGCAGTCGTGTTATCTGTAAGCACATACAATCCATTCCGCTCCACCGTCCTGGGTTGGAGTCCCTGTGTGCAGCCTTTGCTTTGCTGCAAGAGGTCTGTGGAGAAAAACCCACACATACTAATAGTAGCATCGTGGTGTTGCCAGCAGCCTCTTTCGAGTGAAGCCAGATCAGTGAGGTTAAGAAAAGGAAGTGCTTGTCTGTGTAGCTCTTCACGATAAAACATCTCTAATAAGTAGTGACACACTGGTCTCCTTTTTTCTTGTGTTGGCCCGCGGAGCTCCGGGAGGTTGAGTTTCTCGATAAGGACGCTGCCAGCGTTTGAGCGCGTTTTAAAAGTCTGCCTGACCGAGTAACCTGAACAAATGTTCGCGGCGGCGCTGCTACGCGAAAGGGCTAACGTTTCGTCTCCCGTTTCTCCTTCCTCCCAGGTGGCTCGGGAAAGCACCGACCCAAAGAACCAAAGAAGAAGAACAAGCAGAGGCTGCGGTTTCGGGCCCAGAACCAGCACAGCGACCACTTGGCCTCCGCGCGCACCAGCCAGTGAGGACTGAAACAACAAAAAAAACGACTTCCCGTTGAACAAAGAACCAAAACGCATAGCTGCTAGCCGCTCCCGTACTCTGGATGACGACCGTCCCCTGAACAGGCTCCCCTCCCACCCTCCCTCCCCCACCACACCAAATATATGTCTAATATCAACACGGCAGTATCAGTGTCAGTTACCAAACCTTGCGCTTCACGCCCGCCCCCAAAGAACAGAGTCCCCCCTGCGCTCCCCGGTCCTCACCCAGCTCGCCCTGCCCCCTCGACCCTAGATGACATCACCCCAAACTCCTCGGTGGCCGTGTTGCGATGTTCGACGAGAAGAAGGGATGGCAGCCAGAGACTTCAGGAGGTGGAAGAGATTTAAAGAAGGGAGCGGTTGAAATTTAGAAGAAAAGAAAAAAGGTGGTGAGGGAGAGATTATCCGATCGGGGGGGTGGGGCGGGGCGGCCGGAGGGCGAAAACCACAGAGTGCGACTGAAGACGGAGACGAACGAAGATGAAAGATTCAGCCCGGAGCGAATTTGATGCTGATGGACAGGAATATGGCATCTTGAGCTGAAAGACTTTTTTTCCCCTCCTTGTTGTTCCTCTATTTATGTCAAAGCGGCCCTCACACGCCCCTCCCCCACCGACCCTTCCCACCCCCCTTTAATAGGAGACAGAGTGTTCCCATGTGTGGCCTTTATGTTATGTACATTTTTTTTTTGAGAGTAATATTAAATCAACTACAATTGCATAGTTGCAAAGTATTTTATTCTCCGCACAAACTGTTTACGTTCGGACCGCTTTATGCGCTAACTGTATAGTGTGGATAAAAAAAGAGAAAAGAAGAAGAAAATTTGTTGTTTGACTAGCATGGCAACGAACTCATGTGTACATAGTTTATCTAATAATAATAATAAAAAAGCTTATTACTGTATTTTCAGTATTGACTCGTTCACAGTTCTAAATGTTTTAGAGATGAAAAAAATAAAAGTTGTAATAGCAAGCTACGGATGAAAGTAATGAAAAGCAAATAATAAACATAGCCGCCACATAGCTATTTCATTTATATGGTATATATTTGATTTATTTATTAATTCTATTTTGTACTTTTTTGGTTCGGTGAGATGATAATTATTATTTTTTGCCTCATACTGTTACTCTTATATGCTGAAATATTCTTGGAGTTTCCTTGTAACAGTGTATACCTTCGACACGTGGAAAAGGTTTTTTGTCTGATGTCACGCAGAGTGTTGTGTTATGTTCATTTGACCTCGTCTACTGATTCCGTTCCGAAAACAAGAGACAAAACCATGCTTTGACACACGTTTTAAGGTTTATCAATTAGATCCAGCAAATGTATGGTCATAGGACTGCATATGTGTACATTGTGTTTTATTAAAATACATTTCGTGTGACTCTATGGTGGAGACTTTGTTGACCCTTAATGCACGCGGCTCACTTTCCTTGTTTGACTTTGCCGTGCAGTCGCGCAATTTTTTTTTTTTTTTCTTCCGAAAAACATTTGTGAAATCCATCACGCCGCGGAGCATGACACAAGTGCTACCTTCAGCCAAAGGATTGGACACGGTCGATTGAGACTTAACAGCATGACGGTTAAGGGTTTTGTAATTCACAATGACGTAGTCTTGTGAGTGGTACAAATACAGTGTGTGTCTATGGTGGCTCGTTCATACTGTAATGGCCTTAACAACATGCGTTTGGCCGGGAGATTTGCTTTTCCTCACACATGCATGCGTTTGAACACCTCCTCAAATGAGGCAAGCCCAGCTTATTCACTTTTACGGTGTTCAAAACATCAAATAAACACTTGAAAAAAAACAAAAACCCTTTAAGTTCCCTCTGCCTGGCACACTGGTGAGGAGAAGTGTTTTCATTCAAGTCTCGGCTAATTTATCCTGAGATCCACACTGTGTAATCTTTGTTTGAACAGAGAGAGAGAGAGAGAGAGAGAGAGAGAGAGAGGTTCTATCTGCCAGACAGCTTATGGATGCACAGTAGCAGATGAATTACATAGTGTCACTGATATATCACCCTTGAAGACAGACCGCAGTCTTCCTGCACTGGTTAACCCTGCTGAATTCACATGATATTTCCACAGGGAGGTCTGTCGGTGTTGAAAAACACTACTTTTCATTTCATATGTTCCATGTCCATCTCGTGGCCGACTTTAGATTGTCAGGAGTCGACATTTTTAACAGGTGTTCGAAGACGCAAAAATTGTCATAACTCCAAGCGACAACCTTTAAACCACAATATACATATATACGTATATACTGTATATATATATATATATATATATATATATACATACACATATATATATGTGTGTGTGTGTGTGTGTGTGTATGCATCAAATATAATAAAGACAAACAAGCCATGCATCATAACCATATCTGCATTTTATTGCGATTGAGTTATGTTCCAACAGAGGGTACTGTTCTCATGTAATTACAGAAGACTCCTTTCACTGCTGTTATCAACTGTGAAGTCATGAGAGGGGAAGAAACGAGTTTGATAAAAGTTGTAAATTATGAATATGTATCGTCATTTCTCTTTATCGTTTCTTTTAAAGTCTGAATAACATGACAGGAGAGAACGGCACAGCCTGAGAAATACGACAACATATAATAACCACGTTTCTAGCTGTCATAGAAGAAACACGAGAGAAAAATAAAGCAAATTTAAGGGGCTGATCTTCCAGAAATGGGACAATAAGGCCAACTCTCTTTTGCGTGTCATCTGTCAGATAGGATGGCCATACTTCTGGATATTACAGGAGGCATACTGGACCAAACAGTCATATGTTTGTCTATAAACTTCACATTGCCCAGTGTAACATCAATACATGCTACATAAAGCTGGAGTGAAAGACCCACTGAGTAGTTTGAGCATGAAATTGATGACAATTTGAGAAATAATGTCATGCCCAGGAACATAATTGAAAAAGTTGTAATTTTTTTTGTGGCCATATATTTTTTTCTGTAAAAGAGGTGATAGTTAAACGTTCCAGCTTGAAGCTGCACTGCTTGTTTTTTTTGTTTTTGTTTTTTTTTCTTAAGAAGGGCTGACAAATGTTTTTTCTCCAACTAGCAGACTTTCATAATTAGAGTGCAGTGTCTCATTCAGGTCAGCGCTGCACCATTGATGTTACATGCAGAAACACAGACCCTAAAATGTCACCCAACAAGAAAAAACCCACCCAAACACCCACATACACACCACACTCACCTCATTATGTGGAAAAAGGAGGTGAAGAGGGTCAGTGAACGAAAACCTGGGTTGAGACCCAAAAATAAGGTGGGTCAACAGGAATGAAAATTGATTTAGGAAATATACAGGAATGAGTAATGAAATGAAAATAAAAGGTTTTGGCTCATGGGCTAATGGGAAATGGCACTTGACTGGCAAAGCGGTATGTGCACGGGGAAGCAAACCAGATTTCGCAGGGACCACCCTCAGATCGGATATTTCACTGGTCTCAGAAACATAAAAACAGGTGGTCATGCCGGACCTGAGAGTGCCCAGGGTGAAGTAACTGGACGAGGCAAAAGAGCAACTAAAGGCAAAATAAGCTGAACTGGGGAAGAAGCCACGTGACGATTGAACTGTGGTCATTTGGGTTGCAACGGGTTTAAAGTTGAACCAAGACTGAAAAAAAGCGACCCTTTGTACGGACACTGGCGATGTGTTCAAGAGCATTAATATATAAGCCAACTCGTTTTGATCAACCTACTTGGTATTAATGAAGGAACACCAATTAGGTCCAGGGGGCAGAGCTTCAATGTTGACCTGCCACCTCTTTGGTAGTGACCAGGATGGATAGGAGCAGGAATGAAGACACTGAAGGTACAGTGGACATGTTGTTTGTTTTGGAGGTAAAGCCAGAGAGAGCAGGGAGTGATGGTTTGGACGTGTCCAGAGGAGACACCGTAAATATATAAGAAGGATGGAAGTTGATGGTTGTGAATGAGATGAGGTTGGAACTGGCAGGCAGAAGACCAAAATGATGACCAAAGAGGAAGTTCTTTGGTTGATGTAAGTGGAAGAAGACATGAAGTAGTTGATTGAGAGAAGAGGATGCAAAGGGTTCCACTGAAGGGAACCAGAGCTGACTGTTCCCTTCAGCGGCCACCACTGAAGGGAACAGTCAGAAGCTGAGTAAGGAAAGAAAACCACCCTTGTGAAACATCTCGACTGAATGCATTTCAAAGTGTAGACATCAGTCTGCTCTGGGTGGTCCTTCAGGTCCTCCAAAAAAATAAGGTGTTTGCACAGATGCAACACACTGTTTTCCAATGCGGCTCCAGCTGCTGGTGGTTGCACATATGTCACCGCGCCAGACGACCACTGCACCAGACAAGGGATTAAGTCACAAGGCTTACTGAGAAGATCTGGCGCTCAGGTGGATTCACTGAGCTCGAGACACGACATCCACACTTCCCCTTCCCCGAGAGCTCGAGGTAAGCACTGTGAGCGTTTCCCAGGAGTGACCCGTTGGTCTTGTTTTCAATCCCCTGATGGTTCCCTCAGTGTTGTGGGTGAGGGTTGCTAGTCCTTCACACATCAGAAGGAAGGGTCGCCCTTGCGCAAAACCCACTTCTGTGCACTCATGCCTGTGCGCGGGTGCGTCTTGCATGTGTGTGTGTGTGTGTGTGTGTGTTTTATGTTTGCGCTAACTGTGGTAAGGTGGCTGAGAGCGAAGCTCCCTTTTAATCTGTCCAAAAGCATTTTCATTAGTTCTGCCCCGGCCCTTTTATTAAAGGCGGCTTCAAAGGCACAACAAGTGAAACCACCAACAGGAAATGACCCCGTGCACCGTATATATATCGACGACTGCATATCCGTGCGCTTCAGTGCCGCCTGTGACGCGACGCGAATACGCCTGATGAGAAAGTGAGGAGAAGGAGGAGGAGGAGGAGGAGGAGAAGAAGGGACTCAGGGACCTCTCTGTTCCCGTGGCCTTCCGCACGGGTGCACGGCGCCCTCGCGGCATATGTGACACATTCGTTCCAATGTAGCCGGCAGAGATGGAAGTTATGACTTTTGGTGGGGCAAATAATATTACCCGGTATAATAAATGTAATATTTTGCCTTTTTTTTTTTCTTAAATAACTGTATAATGAGGCTTGCCCTCCAAGTGAAAGGAAATGTGGAATCATCAGGGGTTAGCCAGGGTCTTTGGCGGCGGATGAAACGGCAAGGATCACAGCGGTGTCAAAGGACGAGGCAAGTCTCAAAGTTTTGTTTGCCACGTGTGTGTACAAACCCACTAAATCACGGCGCGCACGAACCCGGGCGAAGTGCTGGCACCGACGGGCTCGACTTTTATTGCCGCTCGCGGCCCTAATTGCAAAAATCGTCATCCAAAGTCAACTCCGCGATGGCGATTTTTGCCGTTGTTAAAAGTTGCTAGGTAACAGGTTAATCCCAAAAATAAATACGCTCCCCAATAAAAGCTAATTGCCCGTGACAAATTTCCGCTTTTTTTTTTTTCTTACTCGGCTGCCGCGGCGGCATTTGAAACAGGAAATTGTTAAAGGAACCGAATTCGAAGTCCGGTAAACATTAAAAATGTGACAGTCGGAGTTTTTTCGCCTCTTCCGCCGGACAGGAAGTAGACGGGATCCGTGTTCTCTGAAGCTCACCTCACACGCTAAACTAACCGTGGTGTAGTTTTTTTTTTTCCATTTTTAATTTTTTTTTCCATTCTTGGATAACAAACCGGCCCGAAATTTACGAGCCACTTGCCGCGGTGTCGTTGCCGTGGCTGGGCTTCATAACAGCAGGTGCAGCGGGATACGGGGAGACGTTTTTATCGCCGCCTATTATGCGGAACAGACAGGCGTTTCTGCGGCGGCCCCGGTGCACCAGTGTTTCCTCAGGGTGCCGTAAGTATTTTTTTTTTTTTTGGAGGGTTGAAGGGGGGGAGGGTTATTTTTATATTATTTAACCCCGTGTTCCTCTTACCGGCTGGGCCTCTTCTGATGCATTGAGTTCCAATCCCAACACAAAGCCATTATCCGTTCATTTCATTTGAGAGGAGTACGGGTCGAGCGGCTCCGCTCCTTCCTCTCAGGATGTGACACACACACACACACACACACACACGGGTATTTTATGGCTTGAACCGAAACATACAAGCGCACCTTTAAACACATTACGGGCTCGGCGAAATACTTCATCTTACTGGTGCCCTGAGAGCCGTGGGCACAGGCATTATTATATGGGGCTCCAGAGCCAGCTGGTCAGGGCAAATCCACAAGGGCCTGCTATTTTCCACCCTCCCGCGCTCCCTGGCTCAGTGCTGCGCCATTCATTCAGTCCATTTTTTATACGTGCCTAGTAGCCGCGTTACTACCGGTTTCAAGGGGATATTAATCGGAAACAGGTCTTATTAAAGTATATTAAGAGCGGCCGAGCTGGATATAATGCGCGCAGTCAGGTTCCCAGATGGGCCGTATTTGGGCCGCAGCTGACACTTCCAGGAGCGGAGCGGGTTTCAATCAGGTTCCGCGTGGGTTCCGGAGGGGTGGCGGGGGTTGTGGGGGTTATTCACTCGAGTGTTGCATTGTGGGTAAGCAGGATTTTAAGCGGTTATGAGAGCGGCGGGGGGTAAACGGAGGGTCTCATTGTCCCGGAATGTTTATCTTCCCCCAGCCTTCATTCAGCGCCGGATTACGCGGAAGCAATCCCCCTGCCGGCACCCCCCGACTTGGAGGGTCTGCACAGGGGGGAAAAGTAAAGAAAAAATAAAAAAAAAGGTTCATTTACCCTCCTAATAAGAAGCTGGGTTTAGAGGCTCTGAGGAGCCGCACGTGACAGGAAGTTGAGCCTCGGCCTGTGGGTGGCGTTGGGGGCGCCGCGAGGACCAACCAGAACCCACGATGCTACCCAGTCTCAGCGCCATGCCGTCATCATCCATTGCATGGAGCGTTTTACTGGGCCAGTGTGTGGGACGCCGAGACGTGTTTAATCAACTCTGCAGCTGCGGGGGAGGTCTCCGCCTCGTGTCAGTGCTTTCCGGTCTTAATTGTGTATACGTGCGTGTGTGCGTACGCGCTCACGCTCGTGTGCGTCAGCGGCTCGCGGAACCCTCGGTTCTGGAGCGTTAGCGGTCGAGAGCGATGAGTAATCCGTCAGCTGGGAGCCTGACGCAGTCGTAGCTAAATGAGAGGTTACAGGCCGCATTGTTTGATTCTCGCTGCGACCCCCGGTCAGCGGCGCGAGGCTGACAGAGAGCGATCCTGGAGCCCCGGCCGGCGCCGAAGCGTTCTTGGGATATTCGTTTGTGAAATTCACCCCCCCCGGCTGAGTCATGAATCTGTGACGTTGCTTGTTTTTGCCAAGTCCGAAGCGAGGAGATCACCTAATTTGTTTTAGGTCGGTGGAGCCGTCGCGTTAGTTAAAAGTCGGGCATTTAGTCAATTTCACCGTTAAGTTAAGTTTGGGTCCATCACTCATTTTAATAATGGCTCCAGGAATAGCAGCGTCAGGCCACCGACTGCTGACTCTCCCGTATTTCTTTCCCATTTTAAAGCAAAGCGGCTGTCTGATCGAATGGCAGCAGACATTTATTTCACTGAGAGAGTGACATCTACCAACAGCCGATCTGATATGAGGGGTGATTTCATAGCAGGAAGTATGAGAACGCTGCCCCCGTCGTTATAAGCGGTCCTAGATGGATCTGGGCCACAAGTCATTTAAAAAGCTGGGGGGTTCCCAGGATACTTAAGCTTGATTTTCTCATTTTGTTATTTAAATAACTTACTGCATCACGCTGTGAGGTCATCTGGTAAAGCCTTACCCCGCGCCATCCAAGAAATCTCAGCGCACACAAATAGTTCGATTTTTGCCTGCCAAAATGCCACATTTTAGTGAACAAACATGAAATGGCTGAACATGGCAAACAAAATTTATACCGCAAAAATTCAGAAAAAAGGCTTGGCCATCTGGCACAGCTGTCACCGAGGGGGATTCCGCCCTCTTTCCAGCGGTTGAAACGGAGCATGAAATACGTTTTGCGTGCGCGCAACATTTTGCGACCGAGCTCCCGAGGACGTGGACGGTATGAGCGAGCCGCCTGTTGTTGACTGCTGACTCTAATTCCCTGCGTCTGGAACGCGGGCGGCGCAGCGCTCTGTAACGACCGACAAACAACAGCAACATCCTGTGAATTCCTCGTCTTGGCCGCCCTGGCACTTTGGTTTTGTGCACTTTTAAGGCACTACTTGAAGATTTATAGAGCCGGTTTACTGTACTTTTACCAACGAACAGGCCCCCTAATTGCTGCCTGCCTGCATTGTGTTGTGTGTGTGGGTACGGGCCTGATAAAATAAACCACACGGTGTGTATGTGTGTGTGAGGAAGCTGAACAGGGCCTTCTGCTCTGCTTTACTATCTCCTTGTGTGGTTCCGCGGCAGCTCTGCCGGTATGGGGGCGTAGAACGGGCATCCGTCTGAGAGCGCCATGGCGGCCCCCTGCAAGCCAGCCTGGGTGAGGGCGGGATCACAAGGCTCCAGACTGGCAGTCTGTACTTTTTTTTGCGAGCGTTAGCTGGTGCGCGATTTTCGGCTTGTAAAACGCACGTCTGTGCGTGGGGGTGCGGGGGGCACTCCGCGAGCACTCCTTCCCAGAGGTGGAGAGTAACGAAGTGCAAATACGTTGTTACTGTCCTTAAAGGAGATTTTTCAGGTATTTGCACACTACTTTAGTATTTCTTTTTCTGATGACCTTTTACCTTTAATTTGTACACAAATATCTGTACTTTCTACTCCCTGAATTGGAAAAAACAAGGTGGTTACTTTTATGTTTGAAGTGTTTAAAAGATGCAAATTCTGTTAAAAGTACTTATTATTTCTCATTATCTATTACTATTATAGCTGTTGCTTGAAGTGGAGCCATTTGAGCTATGCTATTGTGTAATTGAATGTAAAAGTGGATCATGTTTTAATGGAAGACTATTTTAGAGTAGCTCGGCTTTGGGGTCACGGTTCAGTTTTAAGTACAGAGAAAAATAAAAATGGAGAAAATAACATTGGTTATCGTAATTGAAATTGTAAACATCCAATAATGGCTCAATGGTCATAACTGTTACTGATTAAAGATTGATTTTGCCGCAGTTTAAAAAGTATAAAAAGTATATAAAGTATTTTTGCAAAATTATCAACAAATGTACTGTTTCATTACTAGCAAAAAAACAGTTATTTTTTAATTAAATACATTTTGGAACCTGTACTTTCTTTGTTTTACTTGAGTAAAGGAGTCAAATCAGTGCTTTTGCTTTTATGTGAGTAAAAACTTTTGACACCTCCGCTCCTTCCTGCCCGCCCGTCTGAGCCAAATTAACACCTGATCTTTGGGGGCATTTCTAATTGTGAGGTGCAATCCAGCTCTGCTTAAAGCAACACAATGGTTCCGCGTACCGTGGCCATGGCTGGATGCCACACTTCCTCTCGCTGCAGTGGAGAACCAGCCAAGCACAGCAGAGCTAATCTGGACCTGGTGGGTGCTTGGACGGCCACCCTCGGACCACCCTTGGAAAGTGAAGTTGCCTCTGGAATTGTTGTTTATTAGAGACCAGGGGAGGATGTTACTTCCTCAACACCTCAGCAAATGGCCTCATTATTTCCTCTGACTTTTGCTCAAAAAAGGCATTTAAGGATATTGAAATTACTTAAAGGATTTATTTAAAGTACTGACGTTCATTCATCTGTATTTCACCGGAAGTGATGTCAAAAAATACGTGCAAATGCTGATTATTTAGCAAACAGCCATGTATCTCTTCTTTTTTATATCTTTGACTTAACAGAGCCAACAAACAAACAAATATCTATTTTCAGCCACATTTCATGCTGATAGATACGTCCTTTAAATGTTGCACATTGAGCCTTTCCTTGTTACTTTAAACTGTATCAAAGTGTCTGTTCTAAACTTTAACCCTAGTTATTTAAAAAAAAAAAACACACACCAAACAAACAGCAAAAAACAAACAGCTATCAAAACAATCAGATTATGTAATGCGTTTTCTCATCTGCCCCTAGGTCTGTTTATTCAGACGTAGATGTCCACATGTTGGACAATGCCAAGTGTGGTAATAAATGTTTGCACTTTTAACTGATAAAGCAGGTCATGTTGACACTTTCATTTTTTGTAAATAGAGATTTTACCAAAGTCTAAAGCAATCGCCACAACCCCCTGCTTGACATGAACCGGTTTTAGATGTTTTGTCAGAATATACAGGTAAATATCAGATTATTATGAAACAACATGTTAATTTTAATTAATGTAACATTATTTACAAGTCAGTATTTCTTCCGTTATTATTTCAGATTCTTTACTGTCTCGTGTCTTCATGTCTTCACTTCCTGTTTTATATTTTAATCATTTCCTTCCTCTCATGTCTGACCCTGACTTCCTTTTTGTGTGCACACCTGTGTGATTGGTCTTTGACGCCTTGATTGTCTTCACCTGTCGCCCATTACCTTGTGTGTATATATAGTCTGTGTTTCTCTCTGGTCAGTTTGGGCTTTCCAGGTCATGTTTGCCAAGATGATTGTGTCAAGTGATGCCCAGGTTTAGGTTTGCCCATGAGGGTGAACAAGTACACTAGGTGATTTTTTCAAAGTAATTGAAGACTAAGAAATTCCACTGATCAATGACACATTTCGTCAGTAGCATTAAGGGAATTTTATTTTCAGCTGAAGTCTTGATTCAAACAGGTTTGAGGGATCATGAAGTTCCATGCCCAGGCCAAACCACAAGTATATTTAAAATGACTGGCTGAAATATTCAGCAAAGGTAAAAAAAATATGACACTTGACTTTGAGTAAATACACGTTGGTACTTATAACCACCTCTTCTTCACTGCCTCATCTCTGACAGCACCTACAGCTGCTCGAGCTGCTGTCAGGAATCTGCTTGTGTCACTCACTGAAGGATGCTTGGAATTAAAGTGGGAAATTCCTCCTCACTGTCAGTCAGGACTTTTCTAGTTTGTGTTTTGTGTTTTTTGTATTCCAATTATAGTCAAGTTATTAATGGAAGAAACTTATATATTCAAACGAGTTTTTACAGTCCTCACTTGGAAAACAATATTTTCAAATCTTGATGAAACAAACTGTGCACATATGAATGTCATGTTGGAATTTTAAAAACATTTATCCTTACCAATATGTTGATTGAGTGCATTTAAAAAAAAAAACGTGCTAAAATTTCTGAGACCATTTGTCTTTATTTGCTGAAGCATGTGAAACATGAGGGAGAAACAGATTACAGTTAATCTGTAAGACAACACAAGATAGAAGCACCCACAAATATCCAGAAGACCAATTTAAGAAACTGCATTTTAGAGGGAAATCATAGCTGGATAGATGAATTTGGTGCAGGAACAATCACTGCTTGCAGCAGGATGAACACCCATTGTTGTTGGGAGTGCAGATAAATTTATTCCCAGCGAAGAAAGTGACTAGTTTGCCACCTTTGTTCCCTTGTATCTGTGTGAAGGACATGAAGAGACATGAGCAAGGGATTCATCTGCAGCATCACCTCTCAATCTTTGGAGGTGTGACTTCATGAAGTGAAGTGAAGTGAACAAACCTTGTAGGCTACATTCTCAGCAGCTGGAGCCACAAAGCCGGCTGGCACATCATTATTCTTCCACTGTCAAGGAATCGGTTGATCAATTCAGCGACAAGAAGAGTGCAGCCGATGAGTGAATGAAATGAGTGCAAGTCAAGTTCTTACCTCAGAGGGAGAGCTAGCAGAGCTCTCCTGGATACAGATGATGGTGAGCACGACGGCCACGGCAACAGCAACGCTGAAGGTCTTCATGTTTGGAGGCTGGACGACTTCCACTGCTTCAATCCTCTGACTCTTCTGGTGACTCTTGTCAGCTCCTCGGACTTCTCCTGTCTGATTCTCAAGAGCTGTATTTATACCCACTTGGCCTCATCACTGCCAGCAAAATGTGTATTTAGAAACCTCATCATGTGACCTGTTTATCAATTTAATAAAATTTGGGTAAATAATAAAATCATTGCATAAATTTTGCCTTTCTTTTTTTTAACCAAGGTCAATACAGTTTTTTGTTGTCTTAGTAAATATAAAAAGTCGAATGTGTTTAAAAAGCATAATGCTTTCTAAACATTGGCGTGAATGTCTGTTATCTGATGTCGCACTTGATCTCAACTCTACACTACACCAGATGTGATGCTAGAACATACATGTAAATGTTGATGATTAGCAAATCAAAACCCAACAGTCATTTATTTTTAGGGGCTCAAAAGGGCAAGAGAAAACAAATATCTATTTTCTGTCCCATTTTATTCCAAAAAAAGCCCTTTAAATGTTATAAATTGGGAATTTAGACTACATTAAACAAGCTTAATTCTTGGACAGTCACAATGTTAAAACAGGACACATTTGTCACCCAAATCTAAAATGTAATCCAACTCACAAAAGCAAAAGCAAATATTGAAATTATATTTAAAAATAATTTCCATGTTTTAATAATTTATGCAGTTTTTTTTTTTTACATCTACCTCCGGCTCAATTTAGTTGACTCTGTCAATATGTTACAACAAACTGTCACTTTTAACTCAAAGCAGTGTGTGTGTGTGTGTGTGTGTGTGTGTGTGTGTGTGTGTGTATAATTTGTCTTTTGCACTCCTGCAAAAAAAGATGACATATGTTTTGATCAAAATATCAAAATATGATCAACATCTCTTATTCTACCAGGTGCAGTAACTTGAATATGTTGGAACTGCACACTTAAAAAGTTTATGTCAATTTGGATATTGATTTTATTGTGAGGCCAGCTGAAAACTACTTTTTTTTAACACTTTACTTGAAATGGTGTGTGTCATGACAGGCCTTATTCACACCCAAGTCTTACCTCTTTTTTGTATTCCTTTCAATAAAATCACAATAATTTGGTCTTGCCAATACAAATGTTCATGTGGATAGTTACATGGTAGAATGTATGGGTTTGTAAAGTTTACATAAAATAAAAAAAAAAAAACAATTAAATCCATCAGAGAATTTATCTTTATTTGCTGAAGCATGAGCAAAAAAACAGTAACAACAGAAATCACACTTAATCTGTAACACACCACAATACAGAAGCATCCTCAAATATTCACAACCACATTTGAAAACATTGCATTTTAGAGTGAAATCAAAACTGGACATATGAACTTGGTGCAGGAACAATCACAAACGGCACTTGCAGCAGACTCCACATGAACTCTTGAAGGAGCAACAGTTGCAGCAATAGCGGCAGTGACAGACAAGGTTCGCTTTGGCTCCTTTGCTCTCTGGCAGCTGTGTGAAAGACAAGAGACATGAGCAAGGTGTTGATCTGCAGCATCACCTCTCAATCTGTTGCTCCTCTCTGCTTCTACCCAGTGTGTGGAGGCATTATGGACATAAAAACTGCTGTGTGTCTTCTTTGAGTCAAGCAAACAAACCTTGGTTCCGGCCTCTGACGCTGCTTCACCCACAACATCTGGATCCTCAAAGTCCACAGGCACGTTGATTTCTGGCATCTGTAAATCATCCGGTTGATCAATCCAGTGACAAGAATCGTGAAGCTGATGAGAGAATGAAATGAGTGCAGGTCAAGTTCTTACTTCAGGTGGAGGACCAGCAGAGCTCTCCTGGATACAGATGATGGTGAGCACGACGGCCACGGCAACAGCAACACTGAAGGTCTTCATGTTGGAGACTGGACGACTTCCACTGCTTCAATCCTCTGACTCTTCTGGTGACTCTTGTCAGCTCCTTGGACTTCTCCTGTCTGATGCTGGACTGGAGCTCATGTGTTGGTATTTATAGCTACTTGGCCTCATCACTGACACACCTAACAGGGGCTTGTTTAATCATTGACATTTTTATTCACATATTATTACTGTTGATAAAACTAACAGTGACCGGTTCCCGAAATATTTAATATTCACGTTTTATGACTTTGTTGTCCAAAAAATAATAATAATTAACATTCAATCAGGTGCTAAGCATTTTGTTGTGCGACCAGGAAGAACTCTTATTGTTTACTTAGTTGCCATAAACATCATTCCAGGAAAACAAAGCAACCCAACCCTGATCTGACAACATAAATGCAATAAATAATTAAGAAAATATATTGAGACCTTTTATGACTTTATTTCTGAGAGCACATGACCTATTTCTGAGAGCACATGACCTAAATGCAAGTGTCATGTTTTTATCTAGTTTGTTGAAAATGGTTTTAAGCATCAACGGGTGCATGTTTATGACTTTGCTATCCTACAATGGAAATGTTTGTTATGGACTGTAAATCTTTAAATCTCTTGTGGTGCACTACTTGAAAGTGGCATCCAAAATGTTACAAGTGGAGCCGTTATGAATTACCTATTTATTATAGCTAGATCAGTGTCAGAAAAAAGATGGATTTTGGATTTTTCTGATTGAGCTCAACAGTTAGGCAGGGATGGAGTTCAAATTGGCAATTTCCAGCAGTCAGGTACTGAACAAGAAGGGTTTTCAGGACCAGTTACACTTTAATACAGGGGAGAACATCATCCCTACCCCAAAGGAAGAAGCCTGGGATGAGTTTGGTGAAGTGGTACAGGGTTGATCTCAATGACAGGCAGAGTGTGAAGGAGATGCTTCTCCAGGCAAAAACTGGGATGAAAAACATTAATGCGCCTATTCATACTCACACAGCTAAAGCCAATTCAGTTCCCAATCTGCCACACTTGCATTCTTTTTTTTTTACTGTGGGAGCAATTGAGATTACATGGAGAGAACCCACACAGTCACATGGAGAACTTGCAAACTCCACACAGAAGGGCCCCAGTCCCAGGAAATCCCACCCTCGACCCTCTCGTCTGGAAGGCGACAGAGCTAACCACTCCTGCTCAAATCAGAATCAACCAAGTCTTGACACGACTCACATGTGGCCAGCAATTGGAAGATAAAAAACACCTCTAAGCCACATATGGGTCACGTGAACACCCAGGGGAAAAATGCCTTATCGAAGAAAAGATTGGTTTATATCTAACCAAATGGTTTGCTTAGTAGTAAATCATGACACTCTTTGATACCTGTGTTTTAAGTGCTGTAAATCTTTGACCACGACCTTAATAAAAAATAAAACATGGTCCCATCAAAACAAAGAAGATAAAGAGATTGGAAAATAAATGTGTTTGACATCACAACACTGCAGAATATTAAACATTTTAAAACTGTCAATTTATTAAAAATAGTCTTTTGACTGGTGTATAAAATCTTTTCTGCTTAACAACTGATCAGCCCAAGTACATAAGATGGTACAGAGTGAAGATGAATAAACTCCAGAGATGCAGACAGTGGTACAACAATAAAACATGGAAAATCTGGATCAGAGCGTATGATGACTGTAACTACGACTGACTATCAGGACATGTTTTTTTTTTTAAGTGAGGAAGCTGAAACTTTCTTTAATTGAGCATGAAAACTTTCTTTTAGTAGTCTAATTGTAATAAGAGGCTTTATTAGAATGGGATTCAATGGGATACCTGGATTCACTCAACCAACACGCAATTACTATCCATCATATTTAGATGAAACTCTTAAAATAAATGAGAAAAAACAAACAAACAACAACAAAAAAAGCTGGTTGTCAGCTACCCAACGTGTTTCTGGAGGAGGTCAAACATTATTATTTGAAGACATTTGTGCACATTTTCTGGCTATGCTATTCAACAAAATAAAAAATGGACAATAATTAATTGTTTCTGATGTGTTTTCATGCTCTCTGTTTTCATATGAGTTTTGTTCCAAATTCACACTTACAGTTATACTGCACTAGTGTGTAAGACAATATTTGCAATTGCAAAAGGTGGAACATTGACAATTCTACCTGTCCAGTAATCATGGGGGCCACAGAGGATTCCATTATTAAACATGAATGCTTAACAGGCTTTATGGGAAGTGGTCCAAAACCATTTTTTAGTCAATTGACACCATACACCTGTTAATGCTTCATAGCATTTTCCACTAAATCGTTAACTAGATAATAACTTGACGCTTTGTGGATTAAGTCCAGATGCTTTCAGAAATAAAGTCATAAAACGTGTCAATATATTTTCTGAATTATTTATTATTTTTATGTTGTCAAATGAGGGTTGGGTCACTTTGTTTTTTCCTGGAGTGATATTTATGGTTTCTCAGTAAACAATAACAGTCCTTCCTGGTCACACAACAAAATGCATAACACGTGATTGAATGTTAATTATTTTGGGGGGATTTCCTTCTCTCTTCCCAGCATCCCAGCAGTATGTGATGCAGGCAGGTTCCTGACAGCAACTTCTGTACTTGTAGATGCTGTCAGTGATGAGGCCAAGTGGCTTGTTCAGTACCTGACTGCTGGAATTTGCCAGTTTGAACTCCATCCTTGCCTAACTGTTGAGCTTATTCAGGTCCTTCAAAATCCATCTTTGTTCTGGCACTGATCTAGCTATAATAGAGCGTTAATTCATAATGGCTCCACTTGTAACATTTTGGATGCCACTTTCAAGTAGTGCACCACAAGAGATTTAAAGATTTACAGTTCAATCACAAAAGTTTCCATTGTAGGATAGCAAAGTCATAAACATGCACCCGTTGATGCTTAAAACCATTTTCAACAAACTAGATAAAAACTTGACACTTGCATTTAGGTCATGTGCTCTCAGAAATAGGTCATGTGCTCTCAGAAATAAAGTCATAAAAGGTCTCAATATATTTTCTTAATTATTTATTGCGTTTATGTTGTCAGATCAGGGTTGGGTTGCTTTGTTTTCCTGGAATGATGTTTATGGCATCCAAGTAAACAATAAGAGTTCTTCCTGGTCGCACAACAAAATGCTTCACACCTGATTGAATGTTAATTATTATTATTTGTTGGACAACAAAGTCATAAAACGTGAATATTAAAAATTTCGGGAACCAGTCACTGTTAGTGTTATCACCAGTAATAATATGTGAATAAAAATGTCAATGATTAAGCAAGCCCCTGTTAGGTGTGTCAGTGATGAGGCCAAGTAGCTATAAATACCAACACATGAGCTCCAGTCCAGCATCAGACAGGAGAAGTCCAAGGAGCTGACAAGAGTCACCAGAAGAGTCAGAGGATTGAAGCAGTGGAAGTCGTCCAGTCTCCAACATGAAGACCTTCAGTGTTGCTGTTGCCGTGGCCGTCGTGCTCACCATCATCTGTATCCAGGAGAGCTCTGCTGTTTCTCCCTCTGAAGTAAGAACTTGACTTGCACTCATTTCATTCTCTCATCAGCTTCACGATTCTTGTCTCTGGATTGATCATTTGACTGATTGACAGATTAAGGATGTGAACGTGCCAGTGTACTTTGAGGATCCAGCTTTTGTGGGTCAAGCAATGTTAAATGCCACCACCAAGGTTTGTTCACTTCACTCAGTGAAGACACACAATGTTTTTTTCTTTTACCTCCAAAGTGCCTCCACACTGGGTAGAAGCATATAACACACATTACCTTGTTCATGTCTCTTGTCCTTCACACAGATGGCAACAAGTAAAGGAGCCCAACATGGCCGTTGCTGTGGCTGCTATTTTTGCTGTGGCTGCTGTCCCTTCATGTATGGATGTGGCATGTGCTGCAGGTGCTAATGATATTGTCCCTGCACCAAATTCATCTGTCCAGTTATGATTTTGCTTTGAAACACCTTAATCTTAAATTGTGGTTGTGAATATTTCAGAATGCGTCTATACTGTGTTGTGTTACAGATTAAGTGTGATATTTGTTGTTACTGTTTCTCCATCATATGTTGCTCATTCTTAAGCAAATAAAGATAAATGGTCTACTTTAAAGAATGTAATTGTATCTTTTCTTATTTATAGAAAATTGCCATTAAGATTATCATATGATTGGTCACGAAAAATGTCTGAAACCTTCTCTAAGTATGGATACATATGTTTCTTACATTAATAATTGGATTCTCATTATAATAGTAGGCATGAATGACAGCAAAGCAATTTAATCAAAGCAAGGTTTATTATCTTTAGTAAAACATACAAAGCAGTTGGTAAAACTAAATTAGAAAACAATATAATTTTATTTCACTGCACCAGTCTGGGATTCACTCAATCACCACTCACTGACAATCCATCACATTCATATGTTACTCTCAAAATATCTAAAAACAAAATAAAAATGTGGTTATCAGGTACTGAACATGTTTTGTTTGAACCCAAGAGTGTCTTTAATTCAAAGTATTTTGTGCGATAAAAGTTTGGATTCTTTAAATAAATGTCAATTTTCCTGAAATGTCCACATTGTCTTTTAAAAAAATAAATGGGTCGGGACATTATCGCGTTAATTCGATAATCAATGCACAAAAAAATGACGGCGTTAAAAAATATATCGCATTTTTTTTTACACTCTAGACAACACGAAGCGTTCGCACGAGTTCCGGCAATACGGAGTATAGCGACGCACTGAGTGGCGTCAGACAAGCGGAAGTCGGAGCAGTCGTAGTAGTATTTGGGCTAACAAGTTATCTGTGTTAACAACAAATGTGATGGATGACAATCAGGGACGTGCACAGATTGACACTAGGTGGTGCACCTGCCATTTTCCCCTCTGGCACAACGTCCCCTTTTTTTTTTTTTTTGAAAGTTCGTGTTTTGGCAAAACATTTTTGTTTGTTTGTTTGTTTGTTTTTACAGTGTACAATATGCAGCCAATGGTGATGACCCAAAATGTGTGTGTGTGTCCTTCTCAACTCGGCGCGGTGCCCCTCACCTTCCCCTTCCCTCCCTTGCCTGATCCCTTGGTTCACCTTACGGCC
Source organism: Thamnaconus septentrionalis (assembly GCA_009823395.1). Lineage (NCBI taxonomy): Eukaryota > Metazoa > Chordata > Actinopteri > Tetraodontiformes > Monacanthidae > Thamnaconus > Thamnaconus septentrionalis. The sequence continues at coordinate 13,519,673 of CM020511.1, forward strand.
TATGAGCTTGATCTCAACATGACTGCGCACACAGCGGCAGTGAGAGAGAGTGCAGCAGGCTGCAGCAGCAACACACACTGACACACATCCTCCACGGCCCGTTGCGCCATTCCCTCCTGGCTTTTGATTGTTAATCAATCACCGTCCGTCATTCTCCTGACGTGCCCAAGTGAAGACCAAGCAAGCCAGGTAACAAATTAAACGAAACAAGGGTATTGGCTCGAGTTGCCAACCGTCCCATAAAATACAGAATTCTCCCGTATTTGAGAATGAAATGGTTCTTCCCGTTTTGAATCGAAAGGGGACAGGGTTTGTCCAGTATTTCTGAGTTGTCTTGAACCTAATTTTTTGTTTTGTTTTGGATGAAAACTCTAGTGCGCCTTACCTGCGAAAACAGCTGCAAGTATGGAAACGATGCAAATCTGCAATCACAACATAATTGCATATGTATTATAAGGTAATAACCTGGAATAAATCTCACAGTCCGCATGTTTAACGCACTGCACAAGGTGCTCTTGTTTCCACTTGAACACCGCCACCTCAAAATGTCTGTGTACGTGTCACGGTCTCCAAGCCAACACTCTGCCCATAGCCAACACTCTGCCCCTATTATCTTGATAGCCAACAATCTTCGCCTTTGATCTGCACTGTCTTTATTAACCAGTCTCCCACGTTTCCCAGTTGCCAGGAGATTATCTGTTTTGCATTGCACCAGTGATCCAGCGCCTGTCTCCTCGTTGTACTCCTTCGTTCCCCGGTTGACCACTGCCCGTCTCCGATCCTGTCTCCGCCTCGTCCTCGGACCGATTCCCCGGTACCCACCCTGCTCGGCTCTCCAGCGCCTGTCTCCTTGTTGTACTCCTTCGTTCCCCAGTTGACCACAGCCCGTCTCCGACCTTGCCCCCGCCTCGTCCTCGGACCGATTCCCCGGCACCGACCCTGCTCGGCTCTCGACTACGTCCCTCGTCTGCCCCGTCTGGATCCTTCGTTCCCCGGTTATCAACAGCCCGTCTCCGACCCTGCCCCCGCCTCATCCTCGGACCGATTCCCCGGTAACGACCCTGCTCGGCTCTGACTCCGTTCCTCGTCTGCCCCGTCTGGATCCTGTCGCTGTTATCGACCTCCACCCGTCCCCGACGCCGATCTCGCCTGCCTGTCTCACTGCCTGCACTGGTTCTCGACCCTGGACTGCCCGACCTCCCCGTTTCAATAAACCTCTTAAATTGCATCAGTGGTTGTCGTGCATTTGAGTCCACCAACACCTGACAGTACGCCACTGATGACAATGATAGAGTAATCTGGCTAAGGATGGGAAATTCATATTTTAAAAAAGAGTGGATGGAATCCTGGACGAGAGCACTATTCTGTGCAAACGAGTTTGTGTTCCACAGCAGTTATTCAAGCCACAGGTACCACCTGAATGTATAACATGTAGCAGGTAGTACGAACACTGGAGCTAATAACAACGTCAGAGCGCCGAATAAACCAAGTTGCCAACCAGATGTTGCAAAATCATTCACATTCTCTCTCTACTCTAAAAGTACAGCTACTTTTTTCTCTCTCTCTTTTTTTTAACGATCCGGTGAAAGTACTGATTCAACTCCTTTACTCACAGTACTGGACTTCTGAAATGTAGAAATAAAATGTTTTTGGCCCATTAAAGAAACAATACATTTGTTGATAATTTTGAAAAAAAAAAAAATTAAAAAGTTGTGACAGAATAATCTGGAATGAACTCACCAGAGATTTAGCGTCAGCATCTGGATAATTTTTGAAAAGCTTTGCTACTCTCAATAGTCCAGTTTTGTTATTTTTCAACTGCAGCACAAACAAACTGTAATCAGTCATAGTTATGACCGATGAACCATTATTGGATGTTTATACTTTTATTAAAAGTAGTCAATGTTGTTTTCTACATTTCCATTTTTCTTGTACTGAAAATGTACTAAACAGTAACCCCAACGTCGAGGCACTGTCAAATATATCTCCATCTAAGATATGATCCAGGTTTTTTTTTTTTTATTGAACTACACACCAGCATAGTTCAAATAGCTACACTTAAAGCAAGAACAACTATAAGAAGTGAATTTCTTTTAACATAAATTATTTTAAATACTTATGAACGCAATAGTAAGACATGTTTTCTAAATGTAAGTAGGAGAAAATACAGATATGCATCTTCTTTTTCCCAATAAGTAGATAATGTGTGCCCTGAGTTACATAAATGATATATAAAAAAAAACTTCATAAACATTTTCAAATTTATAGAACTCAACCTTTGTTTTTTTTTTATCTATTGTTGCCTGCGATAAAGTTGCATTAATTTGGTTTTGCCAATACAAATGTTCATGTGGTTGTTGGTAGAATGTATGGTTTTGTAAAGTTTACATAAAAGAAAAAAAGCAATTAAATCCATCAGAGAATTTATCTTTATTTGCTGAAGCATGAGAAAAAAAGCAGTAACAACAGAAATCACACTTAATCTGTAACACACCACAATACAGAAGCATCCTCAAATATTCACAACCACATTTGAAAACATTGCATTTTAGAGTGAAATCAAAACTGGACATATGAACTTGGTGCAGGAACAATCACAACCGGCACTTGCAGCAGACTCCACATGAACTCTTGAAGGAGCAACAGTTGCAGCAATAGCGGCAGTGACAGACAAGTTTCGCTTTGGCTCCTTTGCTCTCTGGCAGCTGTGTGAAAGACAAGAGACATGAGCAAGGTGTTGATCTGCAGCATCACCTCTCAATCTGTTGCTCCTCTCTGCTTCTACCCAGTGTGTGGAGGCATTATGGACATAAAAACTGCTGTGTGTCTTCTTTGAGTCAAGCAAACAAACCTTGGTTCCGGCCTCTGACGCTGCTTCACCCACAGCATCTGGCTCCTCAAAGTCCACAGGCACGTTGATTTCTGGCATCTGTAAATCATCCGGTTGATCAATCCAGTGACAAAAAAGTGCAGCTGATGAGAGAATGAAATGAGTGCAGGTCAAGTTCTTACTTCAGGTGGAGGACCAGCAGAGCTCTCCTGGATACAGATGATGGTGAGCACGACGGCCACGGCAATAGCAACACTGAAGGTCTTCATGTTTGGAGGCTTGGACGACTTCCACTGCTTCAATCCTATGACTCTTCTGGCGACTCTTGTCAGCTCCTTGGACTTCTCCTGTCTGATGCTGGACTGGAGCTCATGTGTTGGTATTTATAGCTACTTGGCCTCATCACTGACACACCTAAATGGGGCTTGCTTAATAATTGACATTTTTATTCACATATTATTACTGGTGATAACACTAACAGTGACCGGTTCCCGAAATATTTAATATCCACGTTTACGACTTTGTTGTCCAACAAATGAAAACTTTTGTGATGGACTATAAAGCTTTAAATCTCTTGTGGTGCACTACTTGAAAGTGGCATCCAAAATAAGTGGAGCCGTTATGAATTACCTCTTTATTATAGCTAGATCAGTGCCAGAACAAAGATGGACTTTGGATTTTTCTGATTGAGCTCAACAGTTAGGCAAGGACGGAGTTCAAACTGGCAAATTCCAGCAGTCAGGTACTGAACATGAAGTGTTTCATGGACCAGTTACACTTTAATACAGGGGAGAACATCATCTCTACCCCAAAGGGAGAAGCCTGGGATGAGTTTGGTGAAGTGGTACAGGGTTGATCTCAATGACAGGCAGAGTGTGAAGGAGATGCTTCTCCAGGCAAAAACTGGGATGAAAACTTTGGGCTGCTCTGACTTGCTCTGCTTTATTGGCCACAGTGATCTAATTTGCAATGGAAACATAGTGAATATTCACGTTCACATAGTGAATATCAAGCTCCATACTGATATCCATCCATCCATCCATCCATTCATCTTCCATACCCGTTTCCTCCTGCACTCAGGGTCGCAGAGGTTTGCTGGAGCAATGTCATAGGGTGAAGGCAGGGTACACCCTAAGCAAGTCGCCAGTTTGCAGGCCCACATAGGAAAACAATAATGCGCCTATTCATACTCACACACCTAAAGCCAATTCAGTTCCCAATTTGAAACACATGGATTCTTTTCTTTTCTTTTTTTTTTTTTTTTTTTTTTTACTGTGGGAGCAATTGAAATTACACAGAAAGAACTCACGCAGACACATGGAGAACTTGCAAACTCCACACAGAAAGGCCCCAGTCCCAGGAAATTCCACCCTCGACCCTCTCGTCTGGAAGGCGAGAGAGCTAACCACCCCTGCTCAAATCAGAATCAGCCAAGAATTGACACTACTCACATGTGGCCAGCAATTGGAAGATAAAAAACACCTCTGAGCCACATATGGGTCAAGTGAACACCCAGTGGAAAAAATGCCTTATCGAAGAAAAGAAAATCTGGATCAGAGCGTACGATGACTGTAACTACGACTGACTATCAGGACATGTTTTGTTTTTTTTAAGTGAGGAAGCTGAAACTTTCTTTAATTGAGCATGAGAACTTTCTTTTAGTAGTCTAATTGTAATAAGAGGCTTTATTAGAATGGGATTCAATGGGATACCTGGATTCACTCAACCAACACGCAATTACTATCCATCATATTTAGACGAAACTCTTAAAATAAATTAGAAAAAAACAAACAAACAACAACAAAAAAAGCTACCCAACGTGTTTCTGGAGGAGGTCAAACATTATTATTTGAAGACATTTGTGCACATTTTCTGGCTATGCTATTTAACAAAATAAAAAATGGACAATAATTAATTGTTTCTGATGTGTTTTCATGCTCTCTGTTTTCATATGAGTTTTGTTTCAAATTCACACCTACAGTTATACTGCACTAGTGTGTAAGACAATATTTGCAATTGCAAAAGGTGGAACATTGACAATTCTACCTGTCCAGTAATCATGGGGGCCACGGACGATTCCATCATTAAACATGAATGCTTAACAGGCTTTATGGGAAGTGGTCCAAAACCACTTTTTAGTCAATTGGCACCATACACCTGTTAATGCTTCAAAGCATTTTCCACTAAATCGTTAACTAGATAATAACTTGACGCTTTGTGGATTAAGTCCAGATGCTTTCAGAAATAAAGTCATAAAATGTGTCAATATATTTTCTGAATTATTTATTATTTTTATGTTGTCAAATGAGGGTTGGGTCACTTTGTTTTTTCCTGGAGTGATATTTATGGTTTCTCAGTAAACAATAACAGTCCTTCCTGGTCACACAACAAAATGCATAACACGTGATTGAATGTTAATTATTTTGGGGGGGATTTCCTTCTCTATTCCCAGCATCCCAGCAGTATGTGATGCAGGCAGGTTCCTGACAGCAACTTCTGTACTTGTAGATGCTGTCAGTGATGAGGCCAAGTGGCTTGTTCAGTACCTGACTGCTGGAATTTGCCAGTTTGAACTCCATCCTTGCCTAACTGTTGAGCTTATTCAGGTCCTTCAAAATCCATCTTTGTTCTGGCACTGATCTAGCTATAATAGAGCGTTAATTCATAATGGCTCCACTTGTAACATTTTGGATGCCACTTTCAAGTAGTGCACCACAAGAGATTTAAAGATTTACAGTTCAATCACAAAAGTTTCCATTGTAGGATAGCAAAGTCATAAACATGCACCCGTTGATGCTTAAAACCATTTTCAACAAACTAGATAAAAACTTGACACTTGCATTTAGGTCATGTGCTCTCAGAAATAGGTCATGTGCTCTCAGAAATAAAGTCATAAAAGGTCTCAATATATTTTCTTAATTATTTATTGCGTTTATGTTGTCAGATCAGGGTTGGGTTGCTTTGTTTTCCTGGAATGATGTTTATGGCATCTAAGTAAACAATAAGAGTTCTTCCTGGTCGCACAACAAAATGCTTCACACCTGATTGAATGTTAATTATTATTATTTGTTGGACAACAAAGTCATAAAACGTGAATATTAAATATTTCGGGAACCAGTCACTGTTAGTGTTATCACCAGTAATAATATGTGAATAAAAATGTCAATGATCAAGCAAGCCCCTGTTAGGTGTGTCAGTGATGAGGCCAAGTAGCTATAAATACCAACACATGAGCTCCAGTCCAGCATCAGACAGGAGAAGTCCAAGGAGCTGACAAGAGTCACCAGAAGAGTCAGAGGATTGAAGCAGTGGAAGTCGTCCAGTCTCCAACATGAAGACCTTCAGTGTTGCTGTTGCCGTGGCCGTCGTGCTCACCATCATCTGTATCCAGGAGAGCTCTGCTGTTTCTCCCTCTGAAGTAAGAACTTGACTTGCACTCATTTCATTCTCTCATCAGCTTCACGATTCTTGTCTCTGGATTGATCATTTGACTTATTGACAGATTAAGGATGTGAACGTGCCAGTGTACTTTGAGGATCCAGCTTTTGTGGGTCAAGCAATGTTAAATGCCACCACCAAGGTTTGTTCACTTCACTCAGTGAAGACACACAATGTTTTTGTTTTTTGTTTTTTTTACCTCTTAAGTGCCTCCACACTGGGTCGAAGTATATAACACACATTACCTTGTTCATGTCTCTTACCCTTCACACAGATGGCAGAGAGCAAACGACACCATCATCATCATCATCATTATCAACCGTGCTGTGGCTGCTATTTTTGCTGTGGCTGCTGTCCCTTCATGTATGGATGTGGCATGTGCTGCAGGTGCCAATGATATTGTCCCTGCACCAAATTCATCTGTCCAGTTATGATTTTGCTTTGAAACACCTTAATCTTAAATTGTGGTTGTGAATATTTCAGAATGCGTCTATACTGTGTTGTGTTACAGATTAAGTGTGATATTTGTTGTTACTGTTTCTCCATCATATGTTGCTCATTCTTAAGCAAATAAAGATAAATGGTCTACTTTAAAGAATGTAATTGTATCTTTTCTTATTTATAGAAAATTGCCATTAAGATTATCATATGATTGGTCACGAAAAATGTCTGAAACCTTCTCTAAGTATGGATACATATGTTTCTTACATTAATAATTGGATTCTCATTATAATAGCAGGCATGAATGACAGCAAAGCAATTTAATCAAAGCAAGGTTTATTATCTTTAGTAAAACATACAAAGCAGTTGGTAAAACTAAATTAGAAAACAATATAATTTTATTTCACTGCACCAGACTGGGATTCACTCAATCACCACTCACTGACAATCCATCACATTCATATGTTACTCTCAAAATATCTAAAAACAAAATAAAAATGTGGCTGAACATGTTTGGTTTGAACCCAAGAGTGTCTTTAATTCAAAATATTTTGTGCAATAAACTTTTGGAATCTTTCAATAAATGTCAATTTTCCTGAAATGTCCACATTGTCTTCTAAAAAAAAATGGGTTGGGACATTATCGCGTTAATTCGATAATCAATGCACAAAAAAATGACGGCGTTAAAAAATATGTCGCTTTTTTTTTTTTTTTTACACTCTAGACAACACGAAGCGTTCGCACGAGTTCCGGCAATACGGAGTATAGCGACGCACTGAGTGGCGTCAGACAAGCGGAAGTCGGAGCAGTCGTAGTAGTATTTGGGCTAACAAGTTATCTGTGCTAACAACAAATGTGATGGATGACAATCAGGGACGTGCACAGATAGACACTAGGTGGTGCTCGAGCACCTGCCATTTTCCCGTCTGGCGCAACGTGCCCTTTTTTTTTTTTTTGAAAGTTCGTGTTTTGGCACAACGTTTTTGTTTGTTTGTTTGTTTGTTTTTACAGTGTACAGTATGCGGCCAGTGGTGTCATCTCTCAATTGTGGATTAATATGCATTTATGACCCAAAATGTGTGTGTGTGTCCTTCTCGAGTCGGCGCGGTGCCCCTCGCCTTCCCCTTCCCTCCCTTGCCTAATCCCTTGGTTCACTTTACGGCCTATGAGCTTGATCTCAACATGACTGCGCACACAGCGGCAGTGAGAGAGAGTGCAGCAGGCTGCAGCAGCAACACACACTGACACACATCCTCCACTGCCCGTCGCACCATTCCCTCCCGGCTTTTGATTGTTAATCAATCACCGTCCGTCATTCTCCTGACGTGCCCAAGTGAAGACCAAGCAAGCCAGGTAACAAATTAAACGAAACAAGGGTATTGGCTCGAGTTGCCAACCGTCCCATAAAATACAGAATTCTCCGTATTTGAGAATGAAATGGTTCTTCCTGCTTTTGAATCTAAAGGGACAGGGTTTGTCCAGTATTTCTGAGTTGTCTTGAACCTAATTTTGTTTTGTTTTGATGAAAACTCTAGTGCGCCTTACCTGCGAAAACAGCTGCAAGTATGGAAACGATGCAAATCTGCAATCACAACATAATTGTATATGTATTATAAGGTAATAACCTGGAATAAATCTCACAGTCCGGTGCATGTTTAACGTGACTGCGGTCAAGGTGCTCTTGTTTCCACTCTTGAACACCGCCACCTCAAAATGTCTGTGTAACGTGTCACGGTCTCCAAGCCAACACTCTGCCCATAGCCAACACTCTGCCCCTTATTATCTTGATAGCCAACAATCTTCGCTTTTGATCTGCACTGTCTTTTATTAACCAGTCTCCCACGCTTCCCAGTTGCCAGGAGATTATCTGTTTTGCATTGCACCTGCGATCCAGCGCCTGTCTCCTCGTTGTAATTCTTCGTGCCCCGGCTGACCACTGCCCGCCTCGATCCTGTCTCCGCCTCGCCCTCGACCCGATCTCTGTACCCACCCTGCTCTGCTTCCAGCGCCTGTCTCTTGTTGTACCTCTGTCTCCCCAGTTGACTACAGTCCGCTCTGACCTTGCCCTCGCCTGCCCTCGGACTGACTCCCCTGCACCGACCCTGCCTCGGCTCTCGACTACGTCCCTCGTCTGGGCCCCAGGCCTGGACCCTTCTGCTCTCGGGTTATCAACAGTCAGCCCGCCCGACCCTGCCCTCGCGCCTCATCCTCGGACCGATTCCCCTGCAATCCATTCCTGCCTGGCTCTGACTGCTCCCTCGCCTGCCCTTGGCCTGGATCCTGTCGCTGTACTCCACCTCCACCATTCCCTGGCGCCGATCTCGCCTGGCCTGTCCCACTGCCTCCACTGGGTTCTCGGACCCTGACCGCCCTGACCTCCTGCCTCAATAAACCTCCTTTAAATTGCACTCAGCATGGGTCGGGCATCTGGAGTCCTCACTCAATACCTGACAGTACGCCACTGATGACAATGATAGAGTAATCTGGCTAATGATGGGAAATTCATATTTAAAAAAAAGAGTGGATGGAATCCTGGACGAGAGCACTATTCTGTGCAAACAGGTTTGTGTTCCACAGCAGTTATTCAAGCCACTGGATAACTTGTAACATGTAGCAGGTAGTACTAACACTGGAGCTAATAACAACGCTAGAGCTGCCGAATAAACCAAGTTGCCAACCAGATGTTGCAAAATCATTCACATTCTCTCTCTACTCTAAAGTACAGCTTCTTTTTCTTCTCTTTTTTTTTTAACGATCGGTGAAAGTACTGATTCAACTCTTTACTCACAGTACTGGACTTGAAATGTAGAAATAAAATGTTTTTGGCCCATTAAAGAAAAACAATACATTTGTTGATAATTTTGAAAAAAGAAATTAAAAAGTTGTGACAGAATAATCTGGAATGAACTCACCAGAGATTTAGCCAGCATCTGGATAATTTTTGAAAAGCTTTGCTACTCTCAATAGTCCAGTTGTTTATTTTCAACTGCAGCACAAACAAACTAATCAGTCATAGTTAAGGAGACCGATGAACCATTATTGGATGTTTATACTTTTATTAAAAAAAGTCAATGTTGTTTCACATTTCCATTTTTCTTGTACTGAAAATGTACTAAACAGTAACCCAACGTCGAGGCACTGTCAAATATATCTCCATCTAAGATATGATCCAGGTTTTTTTTATTTTTTATTGAACTACACACAGCATAGTTCAAAATAGCGTACATAAACAGCAAAACTTTGGTTATTTTACATAATGTCTTTGGTAAACTCATAGATTTGACATATTAGATTAAATGTCATAATCAATTTATTGTTACATTACTGTTAATATTTCATTGTATATAATCTTTATTGTACATTATCAATTGAATTCATTTAGCATAATATGATGTAACAATGTCATCTAAACTTATATGATATGTGATCTAACTACATTACAATGTATCATACATTACATTTAAATGATTAATCTCAAATCAAATGTCAATTTTAGATAGCAAATAATAATCATTTGCATTACAACATGTAACAAATTTCATAATAAATTTAAAATAATTATGCAAATTCTAATCACATTAAATCAATTACATTAAATTCTTAAATTCAATTAATTAACATATTTCATTTTCAAAATTTCAATTTAATATATTAATGTTAATTAATTGTCAATATAATTTATGATTTAAAATATGTACATTTTATAATATTTTTTATTGTCATGTTTAATTATATTATGTCTATTTCGATTGTTTGTATTCTGTGTAATTTTAGCATTATTACAATTATTATGATACTAAATTATTTATATGATAATTTATATATATGATACTTAATTGTTAATTTATTATGATAGCTTTCATTGTACTTGTAATTAACTAATTCTATTAACTATGTTCATACATAATTTAATAATATTTATATATGACAATATATATGCTATTACTGATGAATTTAAATCATGCATATATCCATAGATGATGCTATGATGAATAACAAGTTACGACATAACTTATTGCAACATTCATAGCTGATCAATGTACTGATAGTATCATGACTAATTCAACATTACATGAAATGAGTCACATCATGCAGTGCATACAATTGCATTCGACGTACATGTACATGAAAACAATAGCAGGTCACTCATGTTAATTGACTATAGCATAGTTACAGAATGTACAACGGATTCAGACATAACACATTGACATAGCATAAATATAGATCTAGATGAGCATTTTGATACATGACTGAAAGCAGATAAAGTATGAACATTCACTATTGCTTGACTGAATGCTAATTCGATTTGATGTCATGATCATGTTACATGTTGAACTAACTAGTCTTAAAAACTTTACTGTCGATCAGTTCATAGACTACACAAATATAAAAGTAGTATCGTAGACACATACATCGAATGTGACATCTATGTAATATCAAGATTAACTTTCTGATCCGAGCTAGATGTACTTTGTACTATCTAATGTACTTTAATGCTAAGTATGTATACTACATTATGATAGTCATGTATACGCAATCGTTGCATGATTTTGAGATGTAGTCGACAAAGGACTATCAATACTAGAACCAATTGCATAGCTATGAGAATGTATAATGTAGATACAAACTTCATGAACTGAACTCAATCCTACAGCATTAGACAATTCAATCATCATGATTGTACTAGCGATACATCTGAGGCATACTCAAGATATCAGCTAATCATAACCTGAGACTTAGAATGCATACTTAATGCAATAACTGTATCAAGATTTGAAATGATACATTAATGCATTAATAATACAGATATGCATGATATGACTAATGCTCAAAGGAATTGTAATGATTAATCAGTTGAATGATCTACAGTAAAAGTATAGAGCTCATTAACTGTAATAGTACACTATATGTGAATGTATGTTTATCATTAGAATATCATGACAACAATTGAACTACTATATGACATGAATAGACTACATACTATGCAACATACTAGAAGCAATCTTAAGTTCTATTTAATGATTCAATACTATATCGACAATTAATCATCAATCATCACATCATTATGAGTAATCTGAAGTCATTAGCAAAATCAACATCTAAGTTATTAATCACATATGAATGCAACATAAGCATATTATGATTATAATGCTTATAATAATTACATAATGATATGTAATAATTCATTGAATGATATTGTAATGTCATACTAAGCACAGAATGATCAAATAGATGGATCAGAATTTGATCATATGAACATTTAACTATATAGCTTAGCTTTGACAATTCATGTACATGTACATACGATTCGGCAATAAGCTAATGAGATTCAATATGACTATAATGCTGTATGATAAAGACTAATAGTACATAGAACATATAACTGAGTTATTCTTAATCCTATTGTATTATGAGTTTCATGCTAATTTAATGACATATGTTCAATGTTAAGTCATATAGAATCAGCACGTGAAGTCTACATCTAATATGAAATACACAGATCTATACAAGCACTACAACTAATCGATTATCAGTTCAACAGATCATGAATATTGACAGTGACAGTCATTATGTAAGTGATCTACTAAATGACTAAATTGTCATATTTAATGATTAACAATGAACCTATAAACAGAATAATGGCAATAATAAGGGATATTAATAGATAAATATATATGTTAAATAAAAGTACATGACTAATTAATTTGAATTGTAAAAGAATTGTTCATAAAATTCCAAAAAATTTTTTAATTAAATTGGCCATTTTAGATTTCATTGAAAAAAGTCTTACTGAAATAAGCATGAAAAAGTAGACTATATTTCATAAGCTCAAATTACAGACATCCAATGAATAAAAAACATACTTCATAAAAATGCCCAAAGATTTTATTAAAATTAAATACATCACTTTAATCAGAAAATTAACATAAAGTCAAAAAAATCCACGTAAATTTATAATAAATAATTACATTGAAAAACTGTATACACTCAATAATAATACAATTCAATATTAATGTTTATAATAAACTTTGAAAAAATTGATTAAGTAAAGGTCATCAATTATGAAATCATAAATATACAACAGTTAACTGAAATTATTAATTCACTAAAATAATTTTGAATGAATAAATTAACTGTATTAAACACGAATTTGTCATTTATTATACAATGGTAATAATTAAAAATTAAAATTTAACAGTAGGTAAAATTAATTAAGTTCATATTAATCAAAATAAACATATTTAAATTTTGTAATATCAATTTTCATAAAATTAATAGAAGTTAATTAAAAAACTATAAATTTAAATAATATAAATTAATTAAGTTTTAATTTACTACATGTATTTCTAGTAATATAAAATACCAAAACTCTATAAAAAAATTGATAATATAAATTGAAATTGTTTACAAATTAGTAAATTTTAAAACTATAGTATTAAAAAAATTATGGATTAATCACATATCAATGTTAATTTTATTATTCAAATAAATAATTACCATTAATATTTATCAGATTTAAAAATATAAAAATTATTCAGCAAATTATTAATTTCATTAAATTATTCATTCATAATTCGACATAAAAGACAAAAGTAAATTATAAATTTTATTGATATTTAAAATAACATTTTTACATTAATTGTTACATCATAGAAGAATTATTTAAAAATAATTTAATTTGAAAAGTATTAAGTCAACAAATAAATTTATAATTCATGAAAATTTATCAAAATAACAAAATAAATTTTAAAAGTCAATGTATAATTGTATCTAAAAAATATTAAAAATAAGTTTAAATATATAATTAATCAAATTCACTATCATAAATCTAAATTATCCAATTACATAGTAATAATTTCAGTAATCATTTTAGTAATAGTTTGTCACAAATAATCTTATGCATCATACTTTAGTTACTCCTACATCAGTTAATTAAATTGTTAATTTATTAACATAAATTGATAAAAATATTTGAAAACTGTGGTCTAGGATAGTAATCATGTATCATATTCAAAACAATATATTAATAGTCAGGAAGTGCAGTGATTAACATCATAAACCTAAAAAATGAAATTAATCTCACTTGTTCATTCACATGTTTTATATTGTCTCATTACCTAATATTAACTGTAATTATTCCGTAAAATTTAATAGAATATAATGTCGTTTCATACTTATATCTATATGATTATTTGAAATTATTTTTAATAATGTTTCCAGTATAATAACAATAGTATATCATTAAAAAAATTTAATTTGCATACATCATCACATCTTTCCATGAATCTTTCATAATAATTCTAATTAAATAAATTAAGAATAAAATCTGAGTCAGATCATTAAAACACAGTTGTAAGTTAATAAAATTTTCCCAATAATTAATTTATTGAAATAATTATATTTTATAAGATCAATTACTAAAAGTACAAATAAAAGTGTTATATTAAAACTGCCCGTCGCACCATTCCCTCCCGGCTTTTCATTGTTAATCAATCACCGTCCGTCATTCTCCTGACGTGCCCAAGTGAAGACCAAGCAAGCCAGGTAACAAATTAAACGAAACAAGTGTATTGTTTAATCCCTGGCTCAAGCAACAGAATTGTCTGTATTTCGGTCAAGCCAGCCAACAGTTCGGCAAAAGCGTTCGAGCTAGCAGACACTTGCTTTCTGCTTGCTTTGTGTACACCAGGTATTACAGTAAGTGCTCACTGCTTCGCACAATGGCAGAGGAAGAGGGAGAAGTGTATCTCTGTACTGGATTTCAGATGAATGTTTCTGAAAAATTCTGAGTTTTCACTCCATGATTCCACTGCAGGCTGCTAGTACTTCTTTTTTTTTCTTTCTCTTTTTTTCTCTCCTGTTTTTCCTTTTCTTTTTCTTTTTTCTTTCTTTTTTCCCCCCTCGCTAATTCTACACCATTACGTTATTAGGACCGGGGCCACTAGTAGATGAGTAGCAAGCCAACAGTTCGGCAAAAGCGTTAGAGCTAGCAGACACTCGCTTATTGCTGGTTACGTGTACACCAGGTATTATGGTTAACTGCTCCGTTCGCAGTTGGAGAAGCGTGGCTCTGTACTGGATTTCAGATGAATAATTCCTGAAAAATTTTGAGTTTTCACTCCATGATACCACTGCAGGCTGGTAGTACATCATCCCAGGATGCTCCACAATAATTTTCATAAAATTCTGATGTAGCATTTCAAAATAAAGTTCATCCAAAAATTGCCATTTCAGGGTTTTACTGTACTGGATTTCAGATTAATTTTTCTGAAATATTCCTAGTTTTCACTCCATGATTCCACTGCAGGCTGCTAGTGCACCTCCCCAGGATGCTTCACACTTGATTTCATAAAATTCTGATTTAGCATTTCCAGAATAAAGTTCATCCAAAAATTGCAATTTTATTATTATACTGTACTGGATTTCAGATGAATTTTTCTGAAAGATTCCTTGTTTTCACTCCATGATTCCACTGCAGGCGGCTAGTACATCATCTCAGGATGCTCCTGGCAATTTTTGGATGAACTTTATTTTGTAATGCTACATCAGAAATGTCTGAAAATTATTGTGGAGCATCCTGGGAAGGTGTACTAGCAGACTGCAGTGGAATCATGGAGTGAAAACTCGGAATTTTTTCAGAAATATTAATCTGAAATCCAGGACAGTAAAACAATAAAATCACATTTTTGGATGAACTTCATTTTGAAATGGTACATCAGAATTTTATGAAAATTATTGTGGAGCATCCTGGGATGATGTACAAGCAGCCTGCAGTAGAATCATGGAGTGAAAACTAGGAATTTTTCATCTGAAATCCAGTACAGAGCCACGCTTCTCCAACTGCGAACGGAGCAGTTACCGTAATACCTGGTGTACACGTAGCCAGCAATAAGCGAATGTCTGCTTTCTCGAACGCTTTTGCCGAACTGTTGGCTTGCTACTCATCTACTAGTGGCCCCGGTGTAGGTACAGAAATAGTCCGCCGGTCCTAATAACGTAATGGCGTAGATTTAGCGCACAATATGTTGAAACACAGCAATTTGTTTAAAATTGGCGGCGCGGATGTCCATACTGTTGCAATATCTTCACATGATCAACGTGCGGGGGACGGACATCTTCGCCGATCTGGAGGAGGGGAATGTCCGAAATGGCGCCCAATTAACCAGACGTAAAAACATGCGGTCAGTTTGTGTAGAACCGTCTAATTCCTGAACGACTGGAGCATAATACACTCGACAATTGCATAAAGCAAATAAAGAGTAACTGAAAAAGTGACTGTTTCAAGTTACGTCTTGAAATTGGACATCACGTCGTAATGGCGGGGAAACAAAACTCATGAATAAACAATAATAACAGTAAAAAAAAAAACTACATACACGCGTCTTGCTAATTATCGTCCCAAGACAGAAGTGTCTAGAATCCTCGGTCTGGAGGCGCAAGTAATTATTGTCTATGCGATTCTAAATGCTGTCTCTGTCTGCTTGATCAATGAAGGCCTATACCCTACTTTCAAAATAAAGGATTAATTTAAGTTTTGTAAAAATAAATATATTGTGAAGTCCAACAAAATAATTTTTTTGATTGAAAATATTGCGTTCCAAAAACACCAACACCTTTTATTTATAGGCAACTTACAAACACCACAAAATAAAATGAACTCAATATATTGCAATGGATTTCATTTTTTAAAAATAGGTTTTATGAACAGTCCGACTGAAGCAGTTTTATAGTTCAAATAGCTACACTTCAAGCAGGAACAACTATAAGAAGTGAATTTCTTTTAACATAAATTATTTTAAATACTTATGAATGCAATAGTAAGAGGCATGTTTTCTAAATGTGAGTAGGTGAAAATACAGATATGCATCTTCTTTTTCCCAATAAGTAGATAATGTGTGCCCTGAGTTACATAACTGATTTAGAAAGAAAAAAACTTCATAAACATTTTCAAATTTATAAAACTCATCCAGTATGTTATTTTTATCTATTGTTGCCTGCAATAAAGTTGCAATAATTTGGTCTTGCCAATACAAATGTTCATGTGGTTGTTGGTAGAATGTATGGTTTTATAAAGTTTACATAAAAGAAAAAAAGCAATTAAATCCATCAGAGAATTTATCTTTATTTGCTGAAGCATGAGCAAAAAAGCAGTAACAACAGAAATCACACTTAATCTGTAACACACCACAATATAGAAGCATCCTCAAATATTCACAACAACATTTTAAAATATTGCATTTTAGAGTGAAATCAAAACTGGACATATGAACTTGGTGCAGGAACAATCACAAACGGCACTTGCAGCAGACTCCACATGAATTCTTGAAGGAACAACAGTTGCAGCAATAGCGGCAGTGACAGACAAGGTTCGCTTTGGCTCCTTTGCTCTCTGGCAGCTGTGTGAAAGACAAGAGATATGAGCAATGTGTCCATCTGCAGCATCACCTCTCAATCTGTTGCTCCTCTCTGCTTCTATCCAGTGTGTGGAGGCATTATGGACATAAAATCTGCTGTGTGTCTTCTTTGAATAAAGCAAGCAAACCTTGGTTCCGGCCTCTGATGCTGCTTCACCCACAACATCTGGATCCTCAAAGTCCACAGGCACGTTGATTTCTGGCATCTGTAAATCATCCGGTTGATCAATCCAGTGACAAGAAAAGTGCAGCTGATGAGAGAATGAAATGAGTGCAGGTCAAGTTCTTACTTCAGGTGGAGGACCAGCAGAGCTCTCCTGGATACAGATGATGGTGAGCACGACGGCCACGGCAACAGCAACACTGAAGGTCTTCATGTTTGGAGGCTTGGACGACTTCCACTGCTTCAATCCTCTGACTCTTCTGGCGACTCTTGTCAGCTCCTTGGACTTCTCCTGTCTGATGCTGGACTGGAGCTCATGTGTTGATATTTATACCCACTGGGGCTCATCACTCACAGCACCAAACAGGGACTTGCTTAATCATTGACATTTCTATTGTACATATTATTACTAGTGATAACACTAACAGTGACTGGTTCCCGAAATATGTAATATTCACGTTTTATGACTTTGTTGTTCTGCGAAAACTTTTGTTATGGACTATAAAGATTTAAATCTCTTGTGGTTCACTACTTGAATGTGGCATCCAAAATGTCAAATGAAGAGCCGTTATGAATTACCTCTTTATTGTAGCTAGATCAGTGCCAGAAAAAAGATGGACTTTGGATTTTTCTGATTGAGCTCAACAGTTAGGCAGGGATGGAGTTCAAACTGGCCAATTCCAGCAGTCAGGTACTGAACAAGAACTGTTTCCAGGACCAGTTACACTTTAAGACAGGGGAGAACATCATCCCTACCCCAAAGGAAGAAGCCTGGGATGAGTTTGGTGAAGTGGTACAGGGTTGATCTCAATGACAGGCAGAGTGTAAAGGAGATGCTTCTCCAGGCAAAACCTGGGATGAAAACTTTGGGCTGCTCTAACTTGCTCTGCTTTATTGGCCACAGTGATCTGATTTGCAGTGGAACACAGTGAATATTCACGTTCACATAGTGAATATCAAGCTCCATACTGATATCCATCCATCCATCCATCCATCCATCTTCCATACCCCTTTCCTCCTGCACTCAGGGTTGCAGAGGTTTGCTGGAGCAATGTCATAGGGTGAAGGCAGGGTACACCCTAAGCAAGTCGCCAGTTTGCAGGCCCACATAGGAAAACAATAATGCGCCTATTCATACTCACACACCTAAAGCCAATTCAGTTCCCAATCTGCAAAACTTGCATTCTTTTTTTTCTTTCTTTCTTTTTTTTTTTACTGTGAGAGCAATTGAGATTACAAGGAGAGAACCCACGCAGACACATGGAGAACTTGCAAACTCCACACAGAAAGGCCCCAGTCCCAGGAAATTCCACCCTCCACCCTCTCTTCTGGAAGGCAACAGAGCTAACCACCCCTGCTCAAATCAGAATCAGCCAAGTCTTGACACTACTCACATGTGGCCAGCAATTGGAAGATAAAAAACACCTCTGAGCCACATATTGGTCACGTGAACATCCAGGGAGGAAAATGCCTTATCAAAGAAAAGATTGGTTTATATCTAACCAAATGGTTTGCTTAGTAATAAATCATGACACTCTTTGATTCCTGTGTTTTAAGTGCTGTAAATGAAGCTACCGGCAAATCCTTTTCATAACTGAAGAAGCCATTTGGATTAGAGGTGAAATATGTTCAAGATCAGAAGAACAAGTCCAGCTGCCCTAACTCAACCCTTCTATCTATTTGTGTTGTAATTTGTGATTTATTGAAACAGACAAACAAAAACAGAGGTCATGGCTGCCAGTAAGGATTAGGAATTTCCCACGCTCATTCCCAGAAACCCTCTGTCAGTGATGCAAGCAGGTTCCTCACAGCAGCTCCTGTCCTGTGGGTGCTGACACTGATGAGGCCCAATGGGTATAAATACCGTCACATGAGCTCCAGACAAGCATCAGACAAGAGAAGTCCGAAGACCTGACAAGAGTCACCGGAAGAGTCAGAGGATTGAAGCAGTGGAAGTCGTCCAAGCCTCCAAACATGAAGACCTTCAGTGTTGCTGTTGCCGTGGCCGTCGTGCTCACCATCATCTGTATCCAGGAGAGCTCTGCTGGTCCTCCACCTGAAGTAAGAACTTGACCTGCACTCATTTCATTCTCTCATCAGCTGCACTGAAACACTCTTAACGTCACTGGATCGACAAACTCATTGACAGGTGGCTGAGTTTGAGGTGCCAGTGTACGTTGACACTCCAGCAGCAGCAGCTGTGAATGAAGAGGGGTCAGTGGACTCCTTGATGGTGAGTCCAAAGTGCCTCCACACACATGGGTAGAAGCAGAGAGGAGCAACAGAGTGAGAGGTGATGCTGCAGATCGACACCTTGCTCATGTCTCTTGTCCTTCACACAGATGCCGTACAGCAGCAGATCCAAGCGGAGCCCTGCTGGCTGCCGTATGTGCTGTGGCTGCTGCCCCAACATGAGAGGATGTGGCCTCTGCTGCAGGTTCTGAGGATTCCAGCACCAGCCTAGGATTCACTCAACCACCACTCAATTACTATCCATCATTTTTAGACGAAATTCTTAAAATAAGTTAGAAAAACGAAAACAAATAAACAAACAAAAATGAAATCTGTGGTTGTCAGTTACTCAACATGTTTCTGTTTAAGGTCAAGCATTAAAAAAAATGGGCAAAAATTGTTTCTGATGAGTTTTCATTCTCTCTGTTTTCATATAAGTTTTGTTTCAAATTCATACCAACAGTTATACTGCACTAGTGTGTAAGACAATATTTGCAATCGCAAAAGGTGGAACATGAATCATAGGGGCCACAGAGGATTCCATTATTAAACATAAATATGCTTTATGGGAGGTGGTCCCAAACCAATTGGCACCATACACCTGTTGATGCATAAAAGCATTTTTGACTAAATCGTTAACTACCGGTAGATAATAAATTGACACTTTGTGGATTAAGTCCATGTGCTCTCAGAAATAAAGTCATAAAACATGTCAATATATTTTTTTTAATGATTTATTACTTTTATATTGTCAAATCAGGGTTGGGTCGCTTTGTTTTCCTGGAGTGATATTTATGACAGTCCGTCATAGTCCCACAATAAAATGCATAACACGTGAGTGAACGTTAATTTCACACTTTTCATGAGCAAAAGGTTAAAGGTTGTAGTCCCAATCATTGTCACATCCCGAAGGATGCAAAATTTGTCGTCCGCATTTGACCCATCCCCTGAGGGAGCGGTGGGCAGCAGCGGTGCCGTGCATAGGAATTATTAGGTGATCTAATCCCCCAAGTCCAACCCTAAATACTGAGTGCCAAGCCAGGAGGCAATGGGTACCATTTTTACAGTCTTTGGTATGACCCGGCCTGGGGTCAAACCCACAACCTACCAGTGTCAGGGCAGACACTCTACCAGCAGACCACTGAGCTGGTCTAGCCACGATAATCAATTGATCCACGTTAATTATACATTGTTGCACGCCTTCATCACATCCCACATTGACCACTGCAATAGCGTCCTCTACGGCACAACCCCCAAACTTCTCTACAAACTCCAATTCATCCAAAACTCTGCAGCACGCCTCCTCACTCGCACCCGTTCTCGTGATCACATCAACCCTCTCCTCCAAAATCTACACTGACTCTCTGTCCCACAACGTATTGACTTCAAAATCCTCATACTCACCCACAAAGCCCTACATAACCAGGCCCCTCCCTACCTCACTGACCTCCGTCACCCTTACATCCCTTGCCACAGCCTCCGTTCCCCCAAAGACAATTTTCTCATCATTCCCAAGACCAAGCACAAAGCCTGGAGGTTAGTCAAATAGATAATAACTTGATGCTTTGTGCATTTAGTCCATGTGATCTGAGAAATAAAGTCAAAAAACGTGTCAATATCTTTTCTTAACCATTTATTGCTTCTATGTTGTTAAATCAGGGTTGGGTCGCTTTTATCCTGGAGTGATATTTATGGCTTCAAAGTGAATAGTAACAGTCCTTAATGGTTGCATAACAGTATGCATAACACGTGAATGAATGTTAATTATTATGAAAACCATCCACGATGAGTGTTATAATCCATAACAGTAAAAGAAAGTGAAAAAAAATGTCAATGATTAAGCAGGTTCCTCACAGCAGCTCCAGTGCGTGTAGGTGCTGTCAGTGATGAGGCCAGGTGGCTATAAATACCAACAAATGAGCTCCAGTCCATCAGACAGGAGAAGTCCGAGGACCTGACAAGAGTCACCGGAAGAGTCAGAGATTGAAGCAGTGGAAGTCGTCCAAGCCTCCAAACATGAAGACCTTCAGTGTTGCTGTTGCCGTGGCCGTCGTGCTCACCATCATCTGTATCCAGGAGAGCTCTGCTGGTCCTCTCCCTGAAGTAAGAACTTGACCTGCACTCATTTCATTCTCTCATCAGCTGCACTTTTCTTGTCTCTGGATTGATCAACTGACTGATTGACAGAAGGTGAATGTGAACGTGCCAGTGTACTTTGAGGATCCAGCTTTTGTGGGTCAAGCAATGTTGAATGCCACCACCAAGGTTTGTTCACTTCACACAGAGAAGATACACAACAGTTTTTACCTCCAAAGTGCCTCCACACATTGGGTAGAAGCAGAGAGGAGCAACAGAGTGAGAAGTCATGCTGCAGATCAACATTGTGCTCATGTCTTTTGTCCTTCACACAGATGGCAGAAAGTAAAGGAGCCCAACATGGCCGTTGCTGTGGTTGCAGATTTTGCTGCAACTGTTGTCCCTTCATGTATGGATGTGGCATGTGCTGCAGGTGCCCTTGGTGATTGTTCCTGCGCCAAATTCATCTGTCCAGTTTTGATTTTGCTCTGAAATACATTAATCTTAAATTGTGCTTGTAAATATTGGAGGATGCTTCTATACTGTTGTGTTACAGATTAAGTGTGATATTTGTTGTTACTGTTTCTCCCTCATATGTTGCTCATTCTTAAGCAAATAAAGATAAATGGTCTACTCTAAAGAGCGTATCCATGTTTCCTTTTTTATATAAAATTGCTATTAAAGTTATATAATTGGTAACGAGAGATGTCTGAAAGCCTCCAACATGACATTCATATGTGCACAGTGTGTTTCATAAAGATGTAAAATAATGTTTTCCAAGTGATGGAGGTAAAACATTCTATAAGTATTTTTGTTGCATTAATAATTGGAGTCTCTTTATAATAGGCGACATGAATGACAGCAGGACAACTGTGATTGGTTGTGGATGTGATCTGTACGCTTATTTCACAATATATTGATTTTGTTCTGTTATCATCAGACTTCCATGCTCATTCCCAGCATTCCTCAGCGAGTGGTGCAAGCAGGTTCCTGACAGTAGCTCCTTTGACCTGATTGCTAAATCTTAAGGAAGACATGCGGCAAATGCACGATAAATGTCAAAAGATAAATGTATTTGTTTCTTTAACTCAAGCATTTTGTGACTGATGTGACTGCATGTCATCTGTTCTTCTTAAAGCAATATCTGTATTTTATTGTTTAAGACAATCAAGGTTCATTTTCTTTTAATTAAACATAGAAATCAGTTGGGGAATCTAAAAAAGAGAACAATATAATTTTATTTCACTAAAAGCTCAAGAATTATCAAATTGTTCGGGTTCATGTTTGTTTTCTTGAGGGGAGCCAAAGAGAGATTTCCTGACTGCCAGAAATGTAGAAAGAGGGGACAGTGGTTCAATCAGGAAGTGTACTTTGACCTTTGTGCTTGATCTTGGGTGAAAGAAACTTTGGAAATTATACACTCCTAAAGACTTTATGTCCAACAATGATTGCACTTACCGGTACCTAAAATTTAAAAAACAATGCTGTCTTCATCACTAAGTCCTCACTAACTGAAGGCAAATGACTCAGACAACGAGCATCTCATAATTAATGGCAGCTTATTTGAGGTTAGGAAGGGAAAACTTGATATAAATATGAATAGAGAAGTTTCTTATATTTATACATGGAGTGTCATTGTAATACAAGGTCTCTCATTTCACAATTTACTGGTGGTTTTGGGGGAATTTCCCACTCTCATTCCCAGCATCCCAGCAGTATGTGATGCAAGCAGGTTCCTGACAGCAACTTCTATACTTGTAGGTGTTGTCACTGATGAGGCCAAGTGGGTATAAATACCATCACATGAGCTCCAGACAAGCATCAGACAGGAGAAGTCAGAGGAGCTAACAAGAGTCACCAGAAGAGTCAGAGACTGAAGCAGTGGAAGACGTCCAAGCCTCCAAACATGAAGACCTTCAGTGTTGCTGTTGCCGTGGCCGTCGTGCTCACCATCATCTGTATCCAGGAGAGCTCTGCTGGTCCTCCACCTGAAGTAAGAACTTGACCTGCGCTCATGTCATACTCTCATCAGCTGCACTGAAACACCCTTAACATCACTGGATCGACGGACTCATTGACAGGTGGCTGAGTTTGAGGTGCCAGTGTACGTTGACACTCCAGCAGCAGCAGCTGTGAATGAAGAGGGGTCAGTGGACTCCTTGATGGTGAGTCCAAAGTGCCTCCACACACATGGGTAGAAGCAGAGAGGAGCAACAGAGTGAGAGGTGATGCTGCAGATCGACACCTTGCTCATGTCTCTTGTCCTTCACACAGATGCCGTACAGCAGCAGATCCAAGCGGAGCCCTGCTGGCTGCCGTATGTGCTGTGGCTGCTGCCCCAACATGAGAGGATGTGGCCTCTGCTGCAGGTTCTGAGGATTCCAGCACCAGCCTGGGATTCACTCAACCACCACTCAATGATCATCCATCATATTTAGATGTAACTCTTAAAATAAGTTAGAAAAACAAAAAAAACAAATGAAAATGAAATCTGCGGTTGTCAGTTATTGAACATGTTTCTGTAGGAGGTCAAATAGTAATATTTGAAGACATTTGTGCAAATATTTTGGCTATGCTATTCAACAAAACAAAAAAAAAATTAGCAATAATTAATTGTTTCTGATGTGTTTTCATGCTCTCTGTTTTCATATACGTTTTGTTTCAAGTTCACAACAACAGTTATGCTGCACTAGTGTGTCAGACAATATTTGCAATTGCAAAAGGTGGAACATTGACAATTCTACCGGCCCATCACTAAACATGAATGCTTAACAGGCTTTATCGGAAGTGGTCAAAAACCACTTTTTAGGCGATTGGTCCCCTGTTGATGCTTAAAAGCATTTTCGACTAAATCAATAACTAGATAATAACTCAATGCTTTGTGCTTTTAGTCCATGTGCTCTCAGAAATAAAGTCATAAAAGTGTCAAGATATTGTCTTAATTGTTTATTACTTTTATGTTCTCAATTCAGGGTTGGGTCGCTTTGTTTTTTTTACTGGAGTGATATTTATGGCTTTGAAGTAAACAGTAACAGTCCTTCCTGTTTGCACAACAAAATGCAGAACACGTGATTGAATGTTAATTATTACGAAAAATAATAAAAATGTCAATGATTAAGCAAGTCCCTGTTAGGTGTGTCAGTGATGAGCCCCAGTGGGTATAAATATCAACACATGAGCTCCAGTCCAGCATCAGACAGGAGAAGTCTGAGGAGCTGACAAGAGTCGCCAGAAGAGTCAGAGGATTGAAGCAGTGGAAGTCGTCCAAGCCTCCAAACATGAAGACCTTCAGTGTTGCTGTTGCCGTGGCCGTCGTGCTCACCATCATCTGTATCCAGGAGAGCTCTGCTGTTTCTCCTTCTGAAGTAAGAACTTGACCTGCACTCATTTCATTCTCTCATCAGCTGCACTTTTCTTGTCACTGGATTGATCAACTGACTGATTGACAGATGTCGGAAATGAACGTGCCAGTGTACTTTGAGGATCCAGCTGCTGTGAGTGAAGCAGCGTCAAAGGCCATCGCCAAGGTTTGTTTACAGTTTTTACCTCCAAAGTGCCTCCACACACTGGGTAGAAGCAGAAAGGAGCAACAGAGTGGGAGGTGACGCTGCAGATCAACACCTTGTTCATGTCTCTTGTCCTTCAAACAGATGCCAGAGAGCAAAGGAGCCATAGAAGACCGTCGCTGTCACTGCAAATTTTGCTGTGGCTGCTGTACCCACCTGTTTGGATGTGGCCTCTGCTGCAAGTGCAAGTGGTGATTGTTCCTGCATCAAATTCATCTGTCCAGTATTGATTTTGCTCTGAAATACAATAATCTTAAATTGTGGTTGTGAATATTTGAGGACGCTTTTATACTGTGTTGTGTTACACATTAAGTGTGATTTTTGCTGTTACTGTTTCTTCCTTAAATGTTGCTCATTCTTTAGCAAACAAAAATAAATTATCTACTCTAAAGAATGTAATCGTATGTTTACTTATTTATATAAAATAGCTATTAAGATTATCATATGATTGGTAACGAGAAATGTCTGAAAGCCTCCAACATGACATTCATTTGTGCACAGTGTGTTTCATAAAGATGAAAACATGTTGTTTTCCAAGTGGGGTAGCTAAAACCTTCTCAAGGTTTGAATACATACATTTCTTACATTAATTATTGTCTCTTTGTAATAGGCGACATGAATGACAGCAGGACAAGTGTGACTGGTTGAAGATGTGATCTATACACTTATTTCACAATAAGCATTCCTCAGACAGTGGTGCAAGCAGGTTCCTGACAGTAGCACCTTTGACCTGACCACTAAAAATGAAGTAGGACTTGCAGTTAATGAACAATAAATGTCGAAAGATAAATGTATTTTTTTTCTTTAACTCAAGTCCTTCAGAATTGATTTTACAATCTTGTCATCTGTTCTTCTTAAAGCAATATCTGTATTTTATAGTTTAAGACAAGCATTTTAGGTTTATTACCTATTTATTAAACATACAAAGCAGTTGGAAAAAAATGAGAAAACAATGTAATTGTATTTTACTGAAAGCGAAAGAATTATCAAAATGTGACTTCAGTTGAAAGTAAAATTCCCTTTATACATTTAAAGCAGTTTTAATAGTTTTTTTTTTTGCGTGTAACTATATTTTTAATCAGTGGCATTTATTTATATTCAGGGATTTTGAAAAATCCACCAGGGCTTCTTGACTGTGTGTTTTTGTCAATAGAAATAAGCAGTTTTAATCAGCTGTAGTTAAACATGAAAATTGTAACTGCATATTATAGAAAAAGTGAAGCAGTCACACTAGTTGCACTCAGTCAGCTCTGGATGAACCCAATGCCACTACAACACAATGTGAATCCTTTTATTTGACACAGTCGTCAGGATCCGTATTTTGTTGTGTGAACTTCCTGTTTTCGCGTTAGGTGGTCTTTTCTTCCCTTGTGTTGTCTTTAGTTTTATTCCTGTTTTTCCCACACATTTTGTGTTTGTGTAATGTTTCCTACCTGTATCACTTTGTCTTTTCTCATGCCTTTGTGACTATCCTGTGCTGTTCACCTGTGTCTTCTTTCCCGTGTATTTAAGACCTGCCACTGGCATTTTCTTTGTCACATTGTGTTCTGTTTGTATAGGAAGTCCTCAGGCATTTTCATTTGCTTTCATGGATTTTTGAACAACTTTTGGATTTTTAACTTGTTTTTTTTTTTGAGCCAGTAACAATACCAGAATTCAACTGAGCTTATGATTTTTTCTTTTTCTTTTTTTTAAATTTGTCTTTTGATTCAATAAATGGCTCTAAATTTGCACCTTTCCTTTTAAGTTTTGTCATTCTGACAAGATCTTAAACCAGCTGCAGACAACAACATCATATAAATGGGGGGCTTGTCGTGATTGCTTCAGACTTTTGGGAAATCTCAATTGTGTAAATGTAAACATCACCCACTTTTAGTAAAAAAGCAAGCATGTTGTAACTTATTAACAGGTTTAAATAAACAGACCCAGAGATATATGAGAGAAAGAAAAATCCATTCCACAGAAAATAGATATTTGTGTTTCCCACTCTATTGAGCTAATAAAAATAAATGGCTTTTGACATTAACTAAGATGACAAAAAACATTATTGACCTTGGTAAAAAAAAAAGAAAAAAAGAAAAAGAGAGACAAAATTTGTGCAATTACTTTATTATTTACTAACTTTTACTAAAGTGACAAAAAGGTCTCACATGCTAATGTTAATAAAAACGTGTTTTTATTCAGACAAACATTTACACAAGAAACAGGGCAAATACCTTTTATCTTTTTTCATAACCAATATTTTATTAAAGTGATAAAAAGGTCACATCATGAGATTTCTAAATAAACATTTTTCTTTCAGTGATGATGCCCAGTGGGTATAAATACCATCACATGAGATGTAGTCCAGCATCAGACAAGATAAGTCCAAGGAGCTGACAAGAGTCGCCAGAAGAGTCAGAGGATTGAAGCAGTGGAAGTCGTCCAAGCCTCCAAACATGAAGACCTTCAGTGTTGCTGTTGCCGTGGCCGTCGTGCTCACCATCATCTGTATCCAGGAGAGCTCTGCTGTTTCTCCCTCTGAAGTAAGAACTTGACCTGCACTCATTTCATTCTCTCATCAGCTGCACTTTTCTTGTCTCTGGATTGATCAACTGACTGATTGACAGATGTCGGAAATGAACGTGCCAGTGTACTTTGAGGATCCAGCTGCTGTGAGTGAAGCAGCGTCAAAGGCCATCGCCAAGGTTTGTTTACAGTTTTTACCTCCAAAGTGCCTCCACACACTGGGTAGAAGCAGAAAGGAGCAACAGAGTGAGAGGTGACGCTGCAGATCAACACCTTGTTCATGTCTCTTGTCCTTCAAACAGATGCCAGAGAGCAAAGGAGCCATAGAAGCCCGTCGCTGTCACTGCAAATTTTGCTGTGGCTGCTGTACCCACCTGTTTGGATGTGGCCTGTGCTGCAAGTGCAAGTGGTGATTGTTCCTGCATCAAATTCATCTGTCCAGTATTGATTTTGCTCTGAAATACAATAATCTTAAATTGTGGTTGTGAATATTTGAGGACACTTTATACTGTGTTGTGTTACACATTAAGTGTGATTTTTGCTGTTACTGTTGACACAGTCATCAGGATCCGTATTTTGTTGAGAGAGATAGATGAGAGAAAAAAAAATCCATTCCACAGAAAATAGATATTTGTGTTTCCTACTCTATTGAGCTACTAAAAATAAATGGCTTTTGACATTAACTAAGATGACAAAAAACATTATTGACCTTGGTAAAAAAAAAAAAAAAAAAAAAAGAGAGAGACAAAATTTGTGCAATTACTTTATTATTTACTAACTTTTACTAAAGTGACAAAAAGGTCTCACATGCTAAGGTTAATAAAAACGTGTTTTTATTCAGACAAACATTTTCACAAGAAACAGGGCAAATACCTTTTATCTTTTTTCATAACCAATATTTTATTAAAGTGATAAAAAGGTCACATCATGAGGTTTCTAAATAAACATTTTTCTTTCAGTGATGATGCCCAGTGGGTATAAATACCGTCACATGAGATGTAGACCAGCATCAGACAAGATAAGTCCAAGGAGCTGACAAGAGTCACCAGAAGAGTCAGAGGATTGAAGCAGTGGAAGTCGTCCAGTCTCCAACATGAAGACCTTCAGTGTTGCTGTTGCCGTGGCCGTCGTGCTCACCATCATCTGTATCCAGGAGAGCTCTGCTGGTCCTCCACCTGAAGTAAGAACTTGACCTGCACTCATTTCATTCTCTCATCAGCTGCACTGAAACACTCTTAACGTCACTGGATCGACAAACTCATTGACAGGTGGCTGAGTTTGAGGTGCCAGTGTACGTTGACACTCCAGCAGCAGCAGCTGTGAATGAAGAGGGTCAGTGGACTCCTTGATGGTGAGTCCAAAGTGCCTCCACACACATGGGTAGAAGCAGAGAGGAGCAACAGAGTGAGAGGTGATGCTGCACATCGACACCTTGCTCATGTCTCTTGTCCTTCACACAGATGCCGTACAGCAGCAGATCCAAGCGGAGCCCTGCTGGCTGCCGTATGTGCTGTGGCTGCTGCCCCAACATGAGAGGATGTGGCCTCTGCTGCAGGTTCTGAGGATTCCAGCACCAGCCTGGGATTCACTCAACCACCACTCAATGATCATCCATCATATTTAGATGTAACTCTTAAAATAAGTTAGAAAAACAAAAAAAACAAATGAAAATGAAATCTGCGGTTGTCAGTTATTGAACATGTTTCTGTAGGAGGTCAAATAGTAATATTTGAAGACATTTGTGCAAATATTTTGGCTATGCTATTCAACAAAATAAAAAAATTAGCAATAATTAATTGTTTCTGATGTGTTTTCATGCTCTCTGTTTTCATATACGTTTTGTTTCAAGTTCACAACAACAGTTATGCTGCACTAGTGTGTCAGACAATATTTGCAATTGCAAAAGGTGGAACATTGACAATTCTACCGGCCCATCACTAAACATGAATGCTTAACAGGCTTTATCGGAAGTGGTCAAAAACCACTTTTTAGGCGATTGGTCCCCTGTTGATGCTTAAAAGCATTTTCGACTAAATCAATAACTAGATAATAACTCAATGCTTTGTGCTTTTAGTCCATGTGCTCTCAGAAATAAAGTCATAAAAGTGTCAAGATATTGTCTTAATTGTTTATTACTTTTATGTTCTCAATTCAGGGTTGGGTCGCTTTGTTTTTTTTTTACTGGAGTGATATTTATGGCTTTGAAGTAAACAGTAACAGTCCTTCCTGTTTGCACAACAAAATGCAGAACACGTGATTGAATGTTAATTACTACGAAAAATAATAAAAATGTCAATGATTAAGCAAGTCCCTGTTAGGTGTGTCAGTGATGAGCCCCAGTGGGTATAAATATCAACACATGAGCTCCAGTCCAGCATCAGACAGGAGAAGTCTGAGGAGCTGACAAGAGTCGCCAGAAGAGTCAGAGGATTGAAGCAGTGGAAGTCGTCCAAGCCTCCAAACATGAAGACCTTCAGTGTTGCTGTTGCCGTGGCCGTCGTGCTCACCATCATCTGTATCCAGGAGAGCTCTGCTGTTTCTCCCTCTGAAGTAAGAACTTGACCTGCACTCATTTCATTCTCTCATCAGCTGCACTTTTCTTGTCACTGGATTGATCAACTGACTGATTGACAGATGTCGGAAATGAACGTGCCAGTGTACTTTGAGGATCCAGCTGCTGTGAGTGAAGCAGCGTCAAAGGCCATCGCCAAGGTTTGTTTACAGTTTTACCTCCAAAGTGCCTCCACACACTGGGTAGAAGCAGAAAGGAGCAACAGAGTGGGAGGTGGCGCTGCAGATCAACACCTTGTTCATGTCTCTTGTCCTTCAAACAGATGCCAGAGAGCAAAGGAGCCATAGAAGACCGTCGCTGTCACTGCAAATTTTGCTGTGGCTGCTGTACCCACCTGTTTGGATGTGGCCTCTGCTGCAAGTGCAAGTGGTGATTGTTCCTGCATCAAATTCATCTGTCCAGTATTGATTTTGCTCTGAAATACAAT
Organism: Thamnaconus septentrionalis; assembly: GCA_009823395.1. Lineage (NCBI taxonomy): Eukaryota > Metazoa > Chordata > Actinopteri > Tetraodontiformes > Monacanthidae > Thamnaconus > Thamnaconus septentrionalis. The sequence continues at coordinate 13,550,341 of CM020511.1, forward strand.
AATCTTAAATTGTGGTTGTGAATATTTGAGGACGCTTTTATACTGTGTTGTGTTACACATTAAGTGTGATTTTGCTGTTACTGTTTCTTCCTTAAATGTTGCTCATTCTTTAGCAAATAAAAATAAATTATCTACTCTAAAGAATGTAATCGTATGTTTACTTATTTATATAAAATAGCTATTAAGATTATCATATGATTGGTAACGAGAAATGTCTGAAAGCCTCCAACATGACATTCATTTGTGCACAGTGTGTTTCATAAAGATGAAAACATGTTGTTTTCCAAGTGGGGTAGCTAAAACCTTCTCAAGGTTTGAATACATACATTTCTTACATTAATTATTGGAGTCTCTTTATAATAGGCGACATGAATGACAGCAGGACAAGTGTGACTGGTTGAAGATGTGATCTATACACTTATTTCACAATAAGCATTCCTCAGACAGTGGTGCAAGCAGGTTCCTGACAGTAGCACCTTTGACCTGACCACTAAAAATGAAGTAGGACTTGCAGTTAATGAACAATAAATGTCGAAAGATAAATGTATTTTTTTTCTTTAACTCAAGTCCTTCAGAATTGATTTTACAATCTTGTCATCTGTTCTTCTTAAAGCAATATCTGTATTTTATTGTTTAATCAGAATCAGAATCAGAATCAGAAATACTTTTATTTATCCCGAAGGAAATTCTTTTCGTAAAAGGATTCCAGTCAACTTAAGAAATGTACATAAAATATAGAAGCATGCAACTAACTAAGTAAAAATAAAAACAATAGAAAATTAAGTAGCTAACAGAAAAAATTGGCATAGTGCCAAGTGCAAATTTTAACAGTTAAGATGAAATAAAAATAAAGAGCATATGACTAAAAGATGGTGTAAAATGTTTGGATGTATGCATGTGGATATATATGGCAGACAGTGATTTTACAAGGAGGAATTATACAGTTTAATTGCCACAGGAAGAAAAGATCTTCTGTGGCGCTCAGTCTTGAGGTAGGAAGTCTAAGTCTCCGGTCCGTGTGCTTCTGTGTTGGACCAGGAACTGATGGAGGGATGGGTGGTATTTTCCAGAATACTTGCGCAGTTTCTGAAGCATACGCCTCTCCATCACTGACTCCAAGGAGTCCAGCTTCACTCCAATGACGTCCCCAGCTTTGCGGATGAGTTTGTTGAGCCTGTTTGAGTCTGCGACCTTCAATCTGCTGCCCCAGCACACCAAAGCAAACAAGATAGCACTTGAGACCACAGACTCATAAAACATTCTCAACATAGTCCGGCAGATGTTAAATGACCTGAGCCTCCTCAGGAAGTAGAGGCGGCTCTGGCCTTTTTGAAAAGGGCATCTGTGTTCCGAGCCCAGTCCAGTTTATTGTCAATGTGGACTCCCAGATATTTGTATTCCTCCACAGTATCCACACAGGCCCCCTGGATGGAAACTGGGGTCACGGGAGACTTGGTCCTCTTTAGGTCCACCACCAGTTCCCTGGTCTTTGTCACGTTGAGCTGCAGGTTGTTCAGCTCACACCATGTAACAAAGTCATTGATGACGGTCCTGTACTCCAACTCCTCACCTCCACTGATGCACCCCACTATGGCCGAGTCGTCAGAGAACTTCTGAAGATGACATGACTCTGACCGATAGCTGAAGACTGTGGTGTACAGGGTGAAGAGGAAGGGCGAGAGGACGGTTCCCTGAGGTGCCCCAGTGTTGCTGACCACGCGGTCTGACACGCAGCTCTGCAGGCGCACATACCGCGGTCTTCCAGTCAGGTAGTCAATCATCCAGGACACAAGGTGCATCAACCTGCATCTCCGTCAGCTTCTCGCCTAGCAAGGCCGGCTTGATGGTGTCAAAGGCGCCGAGAAATCAAAGAACATGATCCTCACATAACTGGCAGTCTGGTCTAGGTGAGTGTATAGACGGTTCAGCAGGAAGATGATGGCATCATCGACTCCCAGGTGGGGCTGGTAGGCAAACTGGAGGGGTCCAAGAATGTGCTGACCATAGGCCGGATCTGGTCCAGAATCAGGCGCCCAGAGTCTTCATAATGTGGGACGTCAGTGCCACGGTCTATAGTCCTTTGGGCTCCTGGGATGGGGAGTCTTTGGAACAGGAACCAGGCAAGACGTTTTCCACATCACAGGGACCCTCTGAAGGTTGAGACTCAGAGTGAAGAGCCGGTGTAGGACTCCACACAACTGGGGGGCACAGGCTTTGAGTACTCCAGGTCTGACACCATCAGGGCCCGCGGCCTGACAAGCATTTTAGGTTTATTACCTATTTATTAAACATACAAAGCAGTTGGAAAAAAATGAGAAAACAATGTAATTGTATTTTACTGAAAGCGAAAGAATTATCAAAATGTGACTTCAGTTGAAAGTAAAATTCCCTTTATACATTTAAAGCAGTTTTAATAGTTTTTTTTTTTTTGCGTGTAACTATATATTTAATCAGTGGCATTTATTTATATTCAGGGATTTTGAAAAATCCACCAGGGCTTCTTGACTGTGTGTTTTTGTCAATAGAAATAAGCAGTTTTAATCAGCTGTAGTTAAACATGAAAAATTGTAACTGCATATTATAGAAAAAGTGAAGCAGTCACACTAGTTGCACTCAGTCAGCTCTGGGATGAACCCAATGCCACTACAACACAATGTGAATCCTTTTTATTTGACACAGTCGTCAGGATCCGTATTTTGTTGTGTGAACTTCCTGTTTTCGTTAGGTGGTCTTTTCTTCCCTTGTGTTGTCTTTAGTTTTATTCCTGTTTTTTCCCACACATTTTGTGTTTGTGTAATGTTTCCTACCTGTATCACTTTGTCTTTTCTCATGCCTTTGTGACTATCCTGTGCTGTTCACCTGTGTCTTCTTTCCCCGTGTATTTAAGACCTGCCACTGGCATTTTCTTTGTCACATTGTGTTCTGTTTGTATAGGAAGTCCTCAGGCATTTTCATTTGCTTTCATGAATTTTTGAACAACTTTTGGATTTTTAACTTGTTTTTTTTTTTGAGCCAGTAACAATACCAGAATTCAACTGAGCTTATGATTTTTTCTTTTTCTTTTTTTTTTCTTTTTTTTAAATTTGTCTTTTGATTCAATAAATGGCTCTAAATTTGCACCTTCCCTTTTAAGTTTTGTCATTCTGACAAGATCTTTAACCAGCTGCAGACAACAACATCATATAAATGGGGGGCTTGTCGTGATTGCTTCAGACTTTTGGGAAATCTCAATTGTGTAAATGTAAACATCACCGACTTTTAGTAAAAAAGCAAGCATGTTGTAACTTATTAACAGGTTTAAATAAACAGACCCAGAGATATATGAGAGAAAGAAAAATCCATTCCACAGAAAATAGATATTTGTGTTTCCCACTCTATTGAGCTAATAAAAATAAATGGCTTTTGACATTAACTAAGATGACAAAAAACATTATTGACCTTGGTAAAAAAAGAAAAAAAAGAAAAAAGAGAGAGACAAAATTTGTGCAATTACTTTATTATTTACTAACTTTTACTAAAGTGACAAAAAGGTCTCACATGCTAATGTTAATAAAAACGTGTTTTTATTCAGACAAACATTTACACAAGAAACAGGGCAAATACCTTTTATCTTTTTTCATAACCAATATTTTATTAAAGTGATAAAAAGGTCACATCATGAGGTTTCTAAATAAACATTTTTCTTTCAGTGACGATGCCCAGTGGGTATAAATACCATCACATGAGATGTAGACCAGCATCAGACAAGATAAGTCCAAGGAGCTGACAAGAGTCGCCAGAAGAGTCAGAGGATTGAAGCAGTGGAAGTCGTCCAAGGCTCCAAACATGAAGACCTTCAGTGTTGCTGTTGCCGTGGCCGTCGTGCTCACCATCATCTGTATCCAGGAGAGCTCTGCTGTTTCTCCCTCTGAAGTAAGAACTTGACCTGCACTCATTTCATTCTCTCATTAGCTGCACTTTTCTTGTCTCTGGATTGATCAACTGACTGATTGACAGATGTCGGAAATGAACGTGCCAGTGTACTTTGAGGATCCAGCTGCTGTGAGTGAAGCAGCGTCAAAGGCCATCGCCAAGGTTTGTTTACAGTTTTTACCTCCAAAGTGCCTCCACACACTGGGTAGAAGCAGAAAGGAGCAACAGAGTGAGAGGTGACGCTGCAGATCAACACCTTGTTCATGTCTCTTGTCCTTCACACAGATGCCAGAGAGCAAAGGAGCCATAGAAGCCCGTCGCTGTCGCTACAGATTTTGCTGTGGCTGCTGTACCCACCTGTTTGGATGTGGAGTCTGCTGCAAGTGTAAGTGGTGATTGTTCCTGCATCAAATTCATCTGTCCAGTATTGATTTTGTTCTCAAATACAATAATCTTAAATTGTGGTTGTGAATATTTGAGGACACTTTTATACTGTGTTGTGTTACACATTAAGTGTGATTTTTTTTGCTGTTACTGTTGACACAGTCGTCAGGATCCGTATTTTGTTGAGAGAGATAGATGAGAGAAAAAAAAATCCATTCCACAGAAAATAGATATTTGTGTTTCCTACTCTATTGAGCTACTAAAAATAAATGGCTTTTGACATTAACTAAGATGACAAAAAACATTATTGACCTTGGTAAAAAAAAAAAAAAAGAAAAAAAAAGAGAGAGACAAAATTTGTGCAATTACTTTATTATTTACTAACTTTTACTAAAGTGACAAAAAGGTCTCACATGCTAATGTTAATAAAAACGTGTTTTTATTCAGACAAACATTTTCACAAGAAACAGGGGAAATACCTTTTATCTTTTTTCATAACCAATATTTTATTAAAGTGATAAAAAGGTCACATCATGAGGTTTCTAAATAAACATTTTTCTTTCAGTGATGATGCCCCAGTGGGTATAAATACCGTCACATGAGATGTAGACCAGCATCAGACAAGATAAGTCCAAGGAGCTGACAAGAGTCACCAGAAGAGTCAGAGGATTGAAGCAGTGGAAGCCGCCCAAGCCTCCAAACAGGAAGACCTCCACGCACTGAGCAGAAGCAGAGAGGATGAACAAAGTGAGAGGCGATGCTGCTAATGAACACTTTGCTCTTGTCTCTTGTCCTTCTCACAGATGCCAGAGGTCATCAGAAGGAGAATTTTACAGTGTCGTTGGTGCTGTAACTGCTGTCGCAACATGACAAGATGTGGCTTCTGCTGCAAGTTCTGAGGATTCCTGCACCAGCCTGGGATTCACTCAACAACCACTCACTATCAATCTATTGCATCTATCCAAAACTGATAAAATGAAAAAAAATGAAACTTTAGCGCTGAACCGTTTAGCGCTGCCGCCTCACAGCAAGAAGGTCGTGGGTTCAATTCCGTGCCTGAGGCCTTTCTGTCTGGTGTTTGCATGTTCTCCCTGTGTCTGCGTGGGTTCCCTCCGGCTTCCTCCCACAGTCCAAAAACATGCATGTGAGGTCAATTGAACACTCTAAATTGTCCGTAGGTGTGCATGTGAGAGTGAATGGTTGTTTGTTTCTATGTGGCCCTGCGATGAACTGGCGACTTGTCAAGGATGTCACCCTGCCTTCGCCCTAAGACAGCTGGGATAGGCTCCAGCAGACCCCCGTGACCCTGAGCTCAGGAAGAAGCGGGTATAGAAAAAAAAAGAATGAAAACAGGGCTATAAATGTATGGAACCTTTCAATAAACTTCAATACTTCTCACAGATTCCAACAGTATCTCTTTTTTAAATCACATGAATGGTTCTGAATGTACGACTTGTTTAAAAGACATAATAGTTCTAAAACTTTGTCATCACTGACCACAGACCACTTCATGACACCTCGAGCTTGTTTGAATTAAGACTTTGGCTCAAAATTAAATTTCCTTTTTATGACTCTTTGCAACTACAAACTGAATGTGAATCCATTTTGAATTTGAATGGAACAGCCTGAATTTTTGTGTTGGAGACAATGAAATCTCTCAACAGCACAACTGAATTTAAATGGCAGTGTATTGATAGTTGCAAATTTATTAAATCAACAGTTTGATGTCAAAATGATTCTATACAGAATTTGTTGTTGCCCTGCCAGCTCTATGTCTTTTCCCATATAGCTTTGCAAGATGAGAGACTGAGAGAACCTCTGGTCAGTGTTTTTTGGGGATAAACGGTGAACTTAAAGCTGCATTTTCAATTTTCTCTTACAAACTATGGCCAGAATGCCACAGACTCTTCTCTAGCTTTAGTTTTTTGCTTCCTCACCTATAAAGGAAATGGAAATTTTTTTAGATACATTTTTAACATCCCCTTCTTGATCTGTTGAAAGGACAAACACTGATTACAACACATGTTTAAACAGATACACAAGTTTAAATAAATACACCCCGAGTGCAGATAGAAAAACCCCCCACTAAACTCATGTACTCCTGTATTACATTTTATTTTTTCTGCTTTATTATAATTTAAAGGCCTGATGTGTAATACTTAATACTTCTATCAGAATGCAAATGGACAGAAAATAGATATTTGTTTTTCTCGCTCTATGGAGACAGTAAGTTGAATAGCTATTGTGTTTTGATTCGCTATTAATCACCATTTGCTTGTATTTTCTAACATCACAGCTGGTGTAAGAGATCAGATAACAAACATTAACGTAAACAGAACGTTTAAAGTTTTTGATTCTGAACGCATTGGACACATTACATTTGATATTTAAAGACTTGTTGAGCTTCATGAAAGACCAAATTCATTCAATGATTTTATGATTTACCAGTAATATTACAAAAGTGATAAAAAGGTCACATGACATCTTACACAAATAAGAGACCAAACGAATGATAGATGGAGGAATTTCCCACTCTCATTCCCAGCATCCCAGCAGTATGTGATGCAAGCAGGTTCCTGGCAGTAGCCCCTTTGCTGTGTCGTCAGTGATGAAGCCAAGTGGGTATAAATACCATCACATGAGCTCCAGACAAGCATCAGGCAGGAGAAATCCGAGGAGCTGACAAAAGTCACCAGAAGAGTCAGAGATTGAAGCAGTGGAAAACGTCCAAGCCTCCAAACATGAAGACCTTCAGTGTTGCTGTCGCCGTGGCCGTCGTGCTCACCATCATCTGTATCCAGGAGAGCTCTGCTGTTCCTCTCTCTGAAGTAAGAACTTGACCTGCACTCATTTCATTCACTCATCAGCTGCACTGAAACACTCTTAACATCACTGGATCGACGGACTCATTGACAGGTGGCTGAGTTTGAGGTGCCAGTGTACGTTGACACTCCAGCAGCAGAAGCAGCAGCAGCTGTGAATGAAGAGGCGTCAGTGGACTCCTGGAAGGTGAGTCCAAAGTGCCTCCATACACATGGGTAGAAGCAGAGAGGAGCAACAGAGTGAGAGGTGATGCTGCACATCGACACCTTGCTCATGTCTCTTGTCCTTCACACAGATGCCGTACAGCAGCAGATCCAAGCGGAGCCCTGCTGGCTGCCGTATGTGCTGTGGCTGCTGCCCCAACATGAGCGGATGTGGCCTCTGCTGCACGTTCTGAGGATTCCAGCACCAGCCTGGGATTCACTCAACCACCACTCAATGATCATCCATCATATTTAGATGTAACTCTTAAAATAAACAAATAAATAAATAAATGAATGAATCTGTGGTTATCAGGGACTGAACATGTTTCTTTTTGGGCTCAGGTATATTTCTTGGACAAACTGTCTTTCTTCAATATATTTTTTGCGATAAGCTTTTGGAATCTTTCAATAAATGTCCTCATTGTCTCTTTAAAAAAAAAACACACATAAATACTTGTAATGTACTACTGGTTTAAAAGACACAATAGTCAGTAAAGAGAAATATGCCACAACTTGGGTACATTGCATTTCACTGTATTGGGTATCTTTTTTTTCTTCCTTAAATCCTGTCTCTATATATTCTCGCAAACCTGAGCAATTAGTGAACTTCCTTCTGTTAAGGTTTCAAGTTATTCCTTTCAGTTCATTATGTCTCCCTTCAATAAAGATTACTAGAAGTTTTTGGAGAAGATAGGTGTCTTATGTTATTTTCTATATCTTTTCACAGTCCTAAAAATAGTGTAAAACGATAAACTTCTAAATGCTTAGTTTAATTTTTTTCCAGCTTCCATGTAGTTGATTTCCATTTTAATCACTGGCATTACTTTACTTATAAGTATATCATACTTTTAAGCCACCTTTCAAAGATACAGTCCCATGTGTCTGTGCCCCATACTCAGTCCATGTGACTAAGACCATTAGTTCGCCTCTTGAAAAATTGGTTCAGCTCTGTTTCCTTTCCTTTTGGACCGACATTTTATTCAACTTTAATATCCCTTTTAAAGTTTTCTGCTAAAGCCTTTTGTAATCATATCCAATTCAAATAGAGACTCATTTTGAATCAGTTCCTGCAATTTTCCTCCTTTTTGTGACTATCTTTGCCAGCAACCTTTACTAGCTTCATACCTATTGTATTATGTTTCGTGGACACAAGTGGATTCAAGTGTTCTTTTAGTGTTACTTTTCATGTAACAGTCGTTCTTTCAATGTGTCAGTGATGTGGGTGCATCCAATTCCATTGTTATCATATGAAATCTTGGCATTGAAACCTGTATATGCTATGAATTTATCTACAGTGTGTAATTTTAAAAAGAAAACATCATGCAAGGGGATATTAACCAGTGTTTTCTAGAACTTTCCATTAACTTGGGCCTGGCCATACTTGATTTAGGCCACAGGCTTCTCAATATTTGTTAACCTTCACTTGTAGATAGAGCGAGTCTTCGCACAATCACGGTCGACTGTGATCCCAGCTGATCAATTTTGCGTCTCTTGTCCAGCTCTAACTAGCCTCAGCCTAGCCACAGTAGCTGTTAGCACATCCAGCAGGTCGATTCTGGTCTTGGTCAGGTCATTGATACGACCATATCTTTTTTTGTGAGTGTTTCTGAACATTGAGGAGTTTGTGTCATAGCCTCGTCACCCTTCACCGTGAGTGGTTGCAGAAGGTGTTAAGCATCTGTAGTTCCAGAACAGACACTTCATAAAGTGCACAAGGGCGTGCACTTAAATTGCACTCAAATTACAAAGTGTTTAGCACAGAAGAGAGTGATTTGGAACATGCCTCCTTTCTTTCCATGTATTGTAGTTAGCAGAGCAGTTGCAAGTGGTGGGACGAACTTGACACAATCCTGGGAACTTTGCCAGGACATGTGTAACACAGGAAGAAAATTCAATGGGAAACCGTTGTAATTAGTACTATAAATTTTTTTTTTTTTCTCACTTGGATGTATTTGAAACAAAGCAGGGCTTATTATGGAGCTCGCAGGTTTTATTGAGAGAGCTCGTAAGTCGACGATTCCTTCTGCGCAAAGTCAAAGGCCATGGCTTTCTTCTGTGCCAGTGAAACAATTTAGCGGGGGCTGCTGAAACAGAACTTGTTTTGCTGCTACTCTATTTCCGTGTAGGTGGATGAAGTAAATGGAGCCATGGATTTTGTTGTAATTCAAATTCTTTACCGATGTTAAGACTTTAAGAATTAAAGCAGCTCTAGGTAACTTGGACTCATTACTACTCCCTGCTGGTTGAGAACCGCAAATACTCTTTGCCGGTGTCGTACAGAGGAAAATTCCCAGTCCTTCACGTGGGTTTGTTGACACAGCCGGCATACTGAAGAATCGCTTGGAAATATGTCCACCGACAAGCTGAAGTAACATGCGTTACATGTTTGTTTGTTTTAAATATTGTTATATTGTTCTTTTGAACGTGACAGACAACTACAATTACACAAACAAGGATTGTGTATTGCTTAGACAGACGGCAGTCTTTTGCGCTTGGTTCGCATCATTCTCGTCGATGAAAATTGCTTGGGAAATGATGAGGTGTATAATGGTTATAATATTACAACAGGTTATAAACTCGTGTAGCTGTAATGTCTACAACAACTGCTCAGACGATGCAACGTCGCTTTGATTCGGTGGAAATGGCACTGCGGTCAAGCAGAAAGCGAGCGCCTGCTGGCTCGACCGCTTTTGTCGAACTGTTGGTTGGCTTGACCGCAGTGAAATGGCGAAGTGACGAAGTAAACACGCTGCAGCGCTAGTTTATTGATGTGGGAAAATACAAATAGTCGCCTTGCTGGAGTGCTCGTATGTGTTCAGGAAAAACATTATTATGAAGAATGATGCTGTAGACCCTCCCCATGCTGTTGATTTCTGTTTCACTTTGACTTGCGTTGTCCTCTTCTACGCTGTTGTGCTTGTCCACACACAAAAAAACCTAATTAAAAAGTTAACTTCAAAAGAGTAATTCAAACAAGGGATTGGTTCTAACTAATCCTTACTTATTATATTCTCACACAAACAGACAGAACAATATCCCACAATGGACTCAGGACTGCAATCTTCTTACTGTGTGCTGACGGCGATAAACGGTACCGCCGTGCCACGCCAGAACTGAGCGTGAACGGTCTGCAGTGTGAATGTAGCCTCGTAGCCTCCACCAGTTAGCCTCATAGCTAACTCACATGGTCAGCAGACAGTGAGCGTTGCAGGGGCAGCTGTGGCGGGGCGACCGGGGTGTGCAATGCGGCGCTGACGCGGAGCGGCCCGAGAAGCCATTTCCACCACCGTCTCCTTTGTGGCGGGACCACAAAGCATCCAGCCAAATAACCTCCGATGGCCTCTAATTTGCAGCGACTGTCTTGTGGTGCTTCATTAAGCCTCCGTTTCTTTTCTGTTGCGAGGCGCTTTATATTTAGCCGTCTCGTGTGGCGCTGCGCAGCGGTCGTTTTGAGGTGTCTGTTGCGGCACCGCTCGGTCACGCCTGTGAAAATGTTTGTGAAGTGAAAATAATAATAATGATAATAAAAATAAAAAGCTCAGAGAGTTGTGGTCTTGTGGCCAAAAGAGGGGCTCCTTTGCTGGCAGTTGGGATAATGACAGAGCAGCGCACAGGCGGCACTCGGCGACAGGTCTGCGGGTGTCGGGCTACCGGGAACATCGGCGATGTTTGGACTTTTTCTTTTCCACGTTATCTAATCTCGTGAAGCTTTGCATGCTGGGCGCAAACATATGTTGGGGGCAGGGCTTGAATATAAATGCAATACCCATCTTCTGTCGTCTGTTGAAATAAACCTAGACTGCAATTAGCGAGGAATCTCAACATGCCTGCCAAGTTAATGAATCCATATAACTTTTAAGGCCAGCCTTGTAAAGACCTTCCCTCTTATGGCTGTAATAGGGTCGCTGGAGACATTTGCAATGGAAAGGCTTAGTCTGTCAGCCACCCAGGAGCATTTAGGAGGCAAAACTGCCTCTTTCAACACAGCAACCCCTCCCCGCCCCCTTTCCCCACTGCTTCCTCAATTCAATTTCATAGCACTCGCTCACCTCTTAATCCAAGAAGGCGGTCAAAATGATCCACAATGGAAGTGACCCCTGTTAATTTTTACTTATTTTTTTGTCACTTCACACCCAACTTTTATAACACAACGTGGCAGGGTATTACACGATGTGGGACTAATGATATATTTTCTCAGCTGGAACGTGGAAATCGTGCGCAAGGCCCCCGAAAAACTGTGCCGAGCCTCGGTGAATTAGTGCGCGCCGTTAAGTGAGGGGCGAGCAGCTTGCCAAGGCTGCGCTGGAACCGGGACTCGCGTGGGGAAGCCGCTATACCGCACAGTTGGAAAGCCACACGGGGATACTGAACCTATGGGGAAAGGAAGCTCACTGTCAGCGAGAGTGTCTGAAAACCCAGACTTCACCCCCTGACAGCTCGGAAATATCCATTTTAATAAGGGGGAAAAGTGGATTTGGCCAGACATCTTCGTTCCTCCCATGGAAACCCATCTGTCCTGGTGTGAGGCGACACCCTCGTGACTTTTAACTAAGGAGTGGAGCACCACAGACTTTTTTTTTTTAAAGCATAGATTATATGTGCACATTTAAACGCTGAATGCTGTAGTAAGTCAGTCAGCTGTTTTAATCTTAAAGGCCCCACTTTTTTTTGTGAAATTGGCTTCACAAGTGCCTTCTAACAATAATCCGCGTCTCGAGTCCGTCGGTGAACTCAGTGGAGCGAAGAAGGTCCACGCTTGACTGCTTTTGCTTGCTCCACATTTCAGCAAGCGTGTGATAAAATGCACGCGCTTGTAGAAATGAGCCCTTTGTGAAGTCACAACGTTCACTGAAGCGTCACTGGATAAGATCCAGTGTCGGTCTCCCTCGCGGTCACTTTGTTTCTGTTCCCCTAACAACATGTTGGACGAACAACAGAACTTCAGCAGTGTTAGCAGGATGCAAAAGTATGGCATCTTTTGCATGGGAGCTGCTGTTATCTGGAGATTCATCGAGTTTTTGAAGTTACATTTGAAACATCTTAAGTTTTTCCACTTTGAATCTTTAGATTATCTTGGATTTCTTCACTCTGCTCTCAACCGTGAAATACATGGTTGAAGGGTCACTTTTTTCGCTGATGTAACATCTGTTAAAGCAAAGGTTTGTTGATAAGTTGCTGTAATTGCTGCTGTTTTGCGAAACTTCCTGCCATTTTGAAGTAGGCCAGCCGACCGGCAACGGACGTCCATTGAAGGACGCAGTTTACTTAAATGCCCCGAATTTCGAGAGAATCTGACGTTGCCAGTTTTGCAGCTGCAGTGTACGTGACAGACTTGAGCTTGAAGAAATTAGGAGATATGAGAATCATCCTTGGCACGAAATTATGTTTAGTATGGAGCAGCTTATCTAAAAATTTAATGTTGTTATCTTTTTATTCAGAGAAGGAACTCTTTTTTCGTACATCCAAATCAACAAAGTCAAAATCAGTGAAAGAGCCAATAACTGCATGCAGCATACGCATTCATATATATATATATATATATATATATATATATATATATATATATATATATATATATATATATATATATATATATATATATATATATATATATATATATTTAAATAGCTATAATAAATATATTAGTTGCAAATATTTTGCCTCTTTGATGGTTCGCCAAATAATTTCTTCCAAAGAGTCATTCATTAAGCAGTCCAAAAATGCTTACAAAGCATTCGACTCTCCATTGGTTTAGTTAAATTTAAACATTTAAGAGAGCCACATTACCTTTTTTTATGATTTTGATTATAATGGGGTCTTATTTGAAACACATGGATGGGGTAATATCCAGCAGCTGCACCGCTCTGCCTCTGGGGCATTCTTTGTTCAGCTAGGAGGAAGGGTGGAAAAGGCAAAAGGAAAAGAAAAACTTCCACATGCTAACATTTACACAGTGATTTTTTTTTCTTAATTGCTCAGTGCCTTTTTTTTTTTTTTAATTTGCCCTAGACTAATGCGTTTAAAAGTTGAGCTGAAGGTATTTTATTGAAGTCATGCCTTGTGCTGGACCAAGTCCTCCTGATTACTTTGGCCTTGTGTTTTGGCTCTTTCCTACCTGACAACCTGCATTACTCCTTTCATAATCTATGTCAAACATGCCACACGGCGTTTAGATTTGGAAAGTCACGGGAACACGGTGATCGGGCGAGCTTCCTCCAGGTGCCCTCTTCAAAGGATTAGGACAAATTAAAGTCCCCAGAGTTGGGCGGGCGACAAGGTTGAAAAAGAACCGCTGTGAAAAGTAGGCTCGAGCTGGAAACGCAGCTGGCCTTGCACGTTTAAGGTCGCTGTGAGAAACAGCGAAGAACATTTAACCGATCCCTATCTAAGAAACCAGAGGGTAGGTACAGCGCTGAGGTAAACACTTCCAGCCAGAACTTAAGCTGAGCAAAATGCACCAGGAGTTGATGAGCTGCCTCTGTTCTGATTTACTCTGAGATATCTGAGCTTTAGCGCGCAGAGGTTTAAAGGTCAGACAGGTGACACTTGCATCTCCCAGCCTGATGAATGGAGAATAAATGTGGGACCTGTTTCTGTTCCCTCAACAGCCACCAAGTATTGCCACCAAGAATCAATCCAGTGCTGTGTACTTTAAAGGAAATTAGATCAATTCAAAATGTATGAAATATACTTTATACCTTTATAAATGTGATTTTAGGACCTTTCTTCAGTATAATTCTTTTTTTGTATTGATGATTTGTTGTCCCTTACAAACAAGGTGGTCACCATGGGTCCACCAGCGGACAGAACAAACTCTGGACTGGGGTTTACGTCACTAACCTGGGTGGTACCTCACTGGCCCTTACTGACTTAATGAAGGGAATATTTCCAGAAAAAAGTGTTTAAGGAAAGGGTTTGATTTTTCTCATTTCTGGTGTGGATGAGAGTTCTCCTATGGCTGGCCACAGCCAATCGTGTGCCTCTGTCTGACTAGATCCTCTGCATGCTCTTCTCTGACATCAGCCAACTTCACGTAATGTTCCACTGAATCCATAAATCTCCTCTTTGGTCTTCCTGCCTGCCAGTCCCAACCTCAGCATCCTTCCTCTGTGAAAGGATGACGTAAACATTAGAGTACTCACATAAATCATAGGCTCACCGGAGGTTTGATAGGGACTGGCTCTGCAGTGTTCCCATGTTCCTGCCTGAAGCAGCAGCTCTATTGTATCTAGTATTGTGAAAATGTTCTCCTAAAAACGCATATAAATAAAAAAAATAGCATTTTCTACAAACTTTAAAGTGTGAAAAAAAAAAGCTCTCATTCTGCATTTGACCTTCCAGGTCAACAAAGGGCGTGACTGTAGCTGCAGTTGGCTGAAAAGATCCACCTCTGAAGTGACACTTTGTCGCTGTAACACCAATACCGTTAGTTTTGGAAGTTGCTCTGATTTGGGGAAGGATGCCGATCGACTATCGCTTCCCCGCAGCGTCGATCTCAGCAGCGTGTCAAAACCCGCTGAGGCAGTATCGGCACTTTAAATGCTGGAAAGTGGAATACATGCTGCTGCTGGATGACACCCTCCGTCTGCGCGGCGCTGCAATATTACAAACAGATCTGACTGGGGGACTCGGAGTCAAGCTGTTCTCCTGATGAAGTGAGTTCTCAGAATAAACAGGAACGCTTCGTTAAAGAGCGAGATGGAAAAGAGAGTGTTTACGATCCCAATTACCACCTTTGCCCCAGCGCTCGCTTTAATCATAGCCATATCCTTTCCTCTCGGTGAACACTACAAAGCCTTTCTCTGCGGCCCCACACACGCGTCTGCGTTTGCACACAAATAAAAACTTGCGCGTGACCTAAACAGTTCATTTGTTTCCCCACTGTCAGCCAATTTGGAAAGGAAAACAACTGCCGTTAGACTTTTGCAGATGTTGCGTCTTTATGTCGCTGTCAATATTTTTTTTTTCAGCTAATTTGTCCCTGTTTGTCAACTGTGAATCATTTATTTCCTTCAATTAGCAATTTTCTTTATTTCACAAATGGCAATGGTTGCACCGGCTTTTCTTTATTACCTTTTTTCTCGACTCGCAGACAAGTTCACATCGTCCAATAACCTGTGGCACGAAACCTTTTCACCGCGATGATCATCATTATAGTTAATCACCATTCATTTCCAGTTTCACGAGAGCCCACAGGATCAAACACAGAGTATTTTTTGGGAGCATATTCCTCTGGCGGGCAGGTCTGGAGCAACGCTTTGCAGTAATTGAAACAACGTGCAGCGTATCAAAACTCACAGTTACTGAACCATCACCGCAGTTTGCAGATATCGTGATAATGAGGTGAACTTGTGTTTCTCCCTGGCAAAAAAAAAAAAAAAAAAGGGCCCGGCCACTCAGTCTTGGCTTGCTGGTGTGCGCCGCTCCCGCCATCTGGTGGCCAGAATGGGACTGACCGGGTTTAACTCAGCAGCAGCTGGACGAGAGGTCACTCCCAGTACAGTGGAACCTGCGGTAAACATCAGCGTTTCCCCCAGAAAAACCCTCGTAGATAAATCAACAAGATACGGCACTTCTGCCGGCTTGCAGTCTGACTCTGAGGTTGCGTCAAGCCCCGCATGAAGATGTTTGGGACAAGGGATGAAAAGCAAGCCCAGCTGCAGGCGCTTGAAACCTCCACAATATGTTACCCGAAGACACTCCCTCCTCCTCGGTCAACCTCTGTTTGATTTGTGGTCTTTGTTTCAGAAAGGGGCCAAATTCCCGGAATCTATATGTATGTGTGTATATATATATATATCTCTTTGGCCCTTAGCGTGCTTCTTTTTTCATCACCTCTTGTTTTCTATGTTACACATGCATGCTTTTGCGATGATGGCTGGACTGCGCTACGGGCAAGATGTGACAGTTGGAACACTCTGTGGTTCATTAAAGACATCCTGTTGGCTTTGAGAGGGAATAAGATCCCAAACCAGATTTGCTGTCGCTCCGGTCTGCCCTCTAAACCCACAACGGCCAGACCACATCAGCACCGAGGCTGGAAATCACAGGACGGCCGTGGTCGACCCCTGCACACAATACCATTTCCAATGGTGCACTGCAGTATTGAGTGTTGCTGCAGCGCGCAAGAGAGCAGATGGCGCCCTATGATGTTTTATGTCACGTTTGTAGTGGCAAGTTTGTCACAGTGGCCCCTCGCAGCGGAGAATCAAAGGCCGGCTTCGCTGCGAGTTACACAAGGCAGAGTTTTTATTTAATGAGACAGATTGTTTTCAAAGTGAACGCAACACGACGGAGCGACCGCTGGCTGTAACTAATGGCGCTCAGGCAGGGGAAACATGCATTTTCAGCCATTGGTTTGGGTTCCGGCTAAGTCCTGCCGTAATGAGCCGGGCGAGCCACCACCTCAGCTGACTCACAGGAAGGGAGCCGGTCACGGAGGCTGGATCAGAGATGGTTGGGTTTCAGGGAGGAAGCCCTGAAGAAACAGGATCTGCAGGACCCACTGACCTCACTGAGGAACATTAGTTCCCTTTCGAAAACAAAAAAAGCGATGTCCCTTATTGTTACTGTTGAAAAGGCTGAAGTAGACCCATGGCCCTTACTTGTTCCTCTACTCCTGCAGCATTTTATTTCCCCCCCCATTTCCCTGTTTTACAGCATCATTAATCCAAATATTAGTACTTTTTTGTAATCCAAAGTTGAGCAATGTGGTCGGTAATGTAAACAAATTAGATAAGATTTTCCAATTACTTCATCTTTTTGGACTAATTCATATCAAGGTCACACATTTCCATTTTACTTTCTAGCCTAGCAATTATGCATCTTCACTATATATAATAAAAATAACAATTATACAGTAAAAACAGAGAAAAAAATCGACCTCTTACAGAGATAGTAGCTTAAAGACATTCCTTCAGAAATCGTGCACTGTTACACAGGTCACTGACAACATTACATGTAAATGCTGCTTCAGGAGTTACCAGAATCATTAGAAGCAGTTAACAATATGAATGAGATTTTGCTCTTGTGTGCATTTATGTGTGAGTGTGTGTGAGTGTGCACGTGCATCAACAATACAGTAGCTCCGTACACGGGGCCCTCATCCAAACAGCTGGTACCCATCTGTTTCTTTTCTTCTCCTGCGGCCTGCGGCTTATGGAGTGAGGTGCACTGGCATGCGGTGTCTGGGTCTGGACCAATGGTGGGGAGGTATGCACAGCAGCAGTGTGTGCGTGTGTGTATGAATGTGGTTTATGGCAACTAAGTGCTCCTGTGTGTATTTGTGGTTTTGCACTCGACTTGTGTATTTGTGTGTCTGGATTGAGGTCATTTGTGTGGATAATACATGTTTTCTGTGCGCCTGCGCGGTGCGACCATGTGTGCGCGCTGGTGTATTTTGCGGTTTTGCGATAATCACATTTTATTTCCACTTTAATAACATAGTCATAAGTTACAGCAAACACCATCTCAGAGTGCCGTGCCGCCGTCTCATTGTTTGTGCAGTCGCTCCCATGATGCACCGCGTGCTTCACAAGTGAGTCATTGCTCTCAAGCATTTATTTATTTATTTTATTTTCCCATTTATCGTTCATCATGTAAATCATAGGCACTTTCCCATTCGGTTCCAGGTCACAGTCATTACTCTATGGCTTTGCTGGTGCGATCACTGTCTGAAAACGTGCGTGCAACCAGATAAAAACACGAGACTGTGATGTATTAAACAGAAGAGGACTAACAGTAGTTTTCCATTTGGGGAGGAAGTGCATTCCGGTAGAATGCTATGTGCATGAGGAATGTGATGCTCATTATTGATGAGGTAAATACTATGTCTGAAGTTTCCACTTGGGTTAATAAGGCCCAGTCTGATGAGTTCCATAAACACAAATGAGCTTTAAACTCACTCACTCACTCCTTATTTTACTTTCCCTGACTTTTTGTACACGTTTTCATCATAAGTTTGTGTTAATGCAATCATTTTGGTTGCTGCTTGTGAGCCAATAAGGCCTGCAGTGGACTTGAAACAAAGTGGCGGACTGCAGTCAGTGATTCTCAATGAGATGTGACCCAGCAGTTTAATTTGTCCAATGGGTTTGACGCTGTGAATGGGTCGAATAACACGTTAACTCAGACACCGATAAAATAAAACTCATCCATTCATTAAATTTTGAGTCAATTGTACAAGTTACAGGATCCTAATTTTACAAGGTAAAGGTGCACTAAGCTCAAAATGTGCCAAAGGTGTGAGTGAGTGCAAGTTTGAATGATTATGTGTTTCTCTCTGCGGCCCTGCCATGGACAGGTGCAACCCTGCCTTCACCCTAAGACTATACTGGCATGTGCCCTGAGATCCAGTGCACAAGAAGCAGAATGGAAAGCAGTTCTGAGACAAACTAGGTAAGAAGATTTCTGTCTTTGTTTCTCTTCCCCCCTAAAATGTGAAAAAGCATCTACTTCGTGTTTTCGGAAAATGTCATCATTGCACAAGGCTGGTTGTATGCCTCTGCAGATTAGTAAATAAATAAATAATATTGGGAATATTTAAAATGTTGACAGCAACAGCCTGGTTGGATGGATGCTGAAATTGCAATACTGTGTCCGTAAACCTTGCCAAAATTAACAAACTGTTACATGGACAAATTTCCACAAGGTGGCAGCAATTGTCTGCTTGAAAAGCACCATCCAAGACTAAAACAAGGTCGTGTACTTTTTCAAAAGCGCTTTAAAAAGGCCAACTTATCAAAGATGGCCCATCTTGAATGAAAGATGTCTGTCACCATAACACAGTTATTGTATTGACCATGTCAAGAGGAACACAGGCTATTGATGAAGTAAAAACAGCATGGAAGACAAAATTAGAGAAATGTTATTTGGTGCTCTAAGCCAGAGGGATCAGTAGAGCAAATAATTCTTTGATTCAACTCAACAGTCATCCAATGTGTTAAGCACGTTAGTATATGAGTTCCTGCACAGATAAATAAACGATTGCTTGGTTTGCTTTATTATTAAAGTCAATGATGCATTTTTAGGAACAATTACATTTAAAACAATGGAAATGGCCCTCATGTTGGGGCAATATTTCCTAATTATTCAAGAATCTTACTGGATTTCAAA
The DNA here is from genome assembly GCA_009823395.1 of Thamnaconus septentrionalis. Classification (NCBI taxonomy): domain Eukaryota; kingdom Metazoa; phylum Chordata; class Actinopteri; order Tetraodontiformes; family Monacanthidae; genus Thamnaconus; species Thamnaconus septentrionalis. The sequence goes on from CM020511.1 coordinate 13,569,777, forward strand.
CCCACTTTCTGCTTGGCAGTAAATGAATTGGACAGCACGACATTAAACTGGCCTGTGCTGGTTTAAACTTTTCATGTGCAGAATGAAACATGTTGAACGTTGAAAATGGGATAATTGATGAGAATCAGCACAGCCAACTCGTCATCCCCTCCCCCTTCCCCCACGCCCTCTACTGGAACAAGCTCAGTCCGGGACGCCCAGGGAAACTAATCGAACCAAGATCCATGCGGCTTTTCACCGCAACACCACCACCTTGCTGACGCCGGTAAATTTCTCCCCGTGGCTAGACAGACGTCTCCGGTCTGCCTCTTTCTCTGCAATGCGCACCTGAATGGCAACTTTGACTGAATCTTAGCATTCAATTTAGGAGGTGAGGCGTGCGGAAGAAGGTGTTTGATGGGAGTCAGGGGCGGCCAGACCCAGATGGAGCATCTCAGATGACTGCGGATTCCGCTCGGCGTCCCCCCCGCGTCCGGCCGGCCGCACGACTTTTCCTCCCACCTCCTGCTGCCGTCCATGAAGGAGTGGTTGTCTCGACACAAGCTGCCAGAAGCGCTGTCAGAAACACATGTACACAGACACACACAAGCACAGGATAGGAAAGACTTGCTTGTTTTGGTCCTGCTGCGATAACCCGGAGGACACAGCGACACATGACCGCAGATTCAGCCAGTGATCCGGAGCAGCGGGAAGGTAAGACGACACGCCGAACGACCCTGGGCGATAAAATGCGGGTTTTACCAGACAAGAGGGCATGTCACCTCCAGCGAGCGTGTTGTAATGACACCGCGGGCGTGATCCTGATGACAGAACGTCTTGTCAAGTGTCAGTCCCAGTGCACTGAAGACACCTGCATTGTAAACATCAGCAGCGGAATGCAGGTGTTTGGGGAGGCTGCAGGTGTCTGACACAGAGGGACAGGGCCTCTGCTAATAGTAAAAATGTCCAACTTTCGACATTGAATAAATAATGAATTAGCTTGCTGACTTACTTTGACTTTGATGAAGCCGCGCTGGGCTTTTTTTTTTTCGTCTTTAATGCGTTCTGTAATGCAGGAAGTGACCACAAGGGAAGCTATTGGGACGTTGTCTCATCGAGCGGAAAGCAGATTAAATGAGTCCCAAAGCCAAATTGTGTTAAGTGAGCCTTTAAACAAGTCCAGCGCACAGGCACAATTTCAGTGGCATCTTTGCAAATCTCTGCTTCTGACGAAGTCAAGGATTACTAATCTACAGAAGCAAATAGTGCAGCAAAGAAGAAGAAGAAGAAGAAGAAGAAGAAGAAGAAGAAGAAGAAGAAGAAGAAGAAGAAGATATTTGTTTGTGTTATTCTTTTGTTAATAATGTTAATTAATTGTTTCTGATGTGACGCTGCTGGACAGCCGTGGCACCTGTGCATAGCAGTGAACTCTGAGCCGAGCTGAGTGTGTTGTTACAACATGAAGGTGATTTACAGTGAGACTATCACTGACAGTCCCGGTGCAAGGTCCTTGAACGTGAGGTTATCTCTCGTGCAGCTGGTGCTTTCCTGTCATAACGGTCAAATTGTTTAATGGGAGTGTCTATCTTCTAGGTCAGTGTTATGCAATATTTGGAACTTCTCCCCTTGGAATGTTTGAGCACAGTTCTGCATATCCTGGGGGGGGCGTCATACCTTTGAATCTGTGAAATCTCGCAGTGAAGATATGAATTCCTGCCCCATGACTTATGATATTGTATAATCTGCAGCACATGCAGTGGATATTTGGCATTAAGGCTGAAGGTGAGCGAGTTAATATATTCTCACAGCAAAACCAACGGTCAGCAATGTTTTAGTCCGACGCAGCCGTGTAAACCTGTGTTATTTTTACCCATTCATCATCATTTCCTCCTGTCATCTAACAAAAACACATGCGGTGGCATTTTTGAAAGGGGCAAGTCAAAATAACCCTCAAGGTTTTTGGAAGACAAGAGATAGTTTTGTTGAGAAATGTTGAACATTTCCAGGGATAAAGGGTGGTGTGAATTTTGGATGCCTGTCTTGAGATTTGTGTTGTGTTTTTTGTTTTTATATCTCAGACCCCATGTTTTAACAGGTATCTGTTTTAATATACACAATGATGAAAACCTCTCTATAAACCTTCCAATAACTGAGGTCTTCTATTGTGTAGATGCTGTCGGTATTTTTTTCTCCTATGAGGTTGCTTCAAATTCAATGTCTGTGTCTGACTATGGTGACGCCTTTTCTCAAAGATATTGACACAGTTTTCTGAGGTTCATCACATACATGCAGGCCCTTGTTTGTTGACTCATTGGTTGGTCTTTTTTGTCTGCAGAGGGACTGAAACAATGACGCCGTGTTCTTCAAAATGTCCATCTGCCTTTATGTCTTCGGACCCGCAAATCTCAGTAGCCATCAGGATGTTACAATCTTTGGTCGCAGGAGGTTTCCTCTCTGTCTGTACCAAAGGTCAGGATTTAGCTGGAAAAAAGCAAAATAAAAGCAAGACAAAAAAAAAACAAACAAGCATTTTAGAAATCTTGCTCCTTTTACCTGGATTATGTGACAAAATTTGAGCTAAAACAATTAAACAGCTAAAATTACAGGAATGGGTTTGTGAACACGGACATCTGACTGCAGTTGCTCTGTATGATATTTTTCGTAAACCATTATTATGACAATCAGTTTGAACAAATATTTGTGTTATGGTTAGTGACTTAATTTATTATGACCTTGCAAAGTATTGAATTTCCTTGTCTGGCTTCTGATTGTGCGTCTACCCTAATGATTTTTTTTTTTTTTTGGGTTTCTTTTATCTTAATTAGGTTTTGGGTCAAATAAAGGCCAAACAATATATAAGTAAAATAACAGCCTCTACTACTATTAATGGTTTACTCGGCTCCCCTACCTCTGAGCAAAGTCCATAAGAGAAAGAAATGAGCCGTGCAGGTGCAGTGTGAGGTTGTAGAACTGCCAATAACTTTAAATACTCTAATAATTTATGCCATTAAAAAAAGGCATGGCATGTCAGCAGCAGCAACAACAAAGCTCTGTGATTCCTTCTGCCAAGTATTTCAGTGTCAGTTAAATATTCACAGTCCCAGCATACAAAACCCAGACACAGCAACCCGTGCTTTCAATAAGCCTGGATGACTCCCTGTCAACATTCAACTCTTGAACAAATAAACAACAGATGGCCGTTGAATTATTAGCCCCAGTCTTGGCAAGACTTTTTGGCTGGTTCAGTATTTATTATTTATCGTTTGAACTCAGGTTTCAGGTGTTTTATCCAGTCAAGTCAGCATGATGGACTGTATTTACTGGTCCAGGATGCCTTCTTAATCTTTTCACCACAACTTTGTGCCAGGATTGCAGATAGTTACTGTTCTCCATGCTCCTCTTATTCTTCTCCTGTTGGCTGTTCCCTTCAGAGGGTGGCCAAAGCCAATCGTATGCATCCAAGCAACATCTAAGCCTTTTCTCTGGAACTTCTTCTCCCACATCATCCGTCTTCATGTTCTCTTTCACCACATCTCTAAATATCCTCTGGTCTTCCTCGAGGTCTCCTGCCTGCCAAGTCCAACCTCACTTCCAACCTAGACATCTAACATTCTATGTCCTTCAGTTGTACTCATTCCTGATCCTGTCCAACCTGGTCACTAAAGAGAAGCTCAAAGATTTAATCTGTACTACCTCCTGCTTTGCTTCCTGTCTTTTCATTCGTGCCACTGTCTCTGAACCAGACCACCAATGCTGCTCTCACCAATGTTTTCTTTCCTTTCATTTGTGCTGATACTCTTCCATCACACACCGCACCTGATATTTCACCCCACCCATCCCAACCCGCTTCAACACTTTTCTTTCCCTCTTTTTCACACTTGTGGTTGCTCTGTCTGGTGCTTAAAATCTCTCACCTTCCTTTTCACTGCTCCATGTCACCTCACCCATCCACTTGTTCCTCTCTTAAACTAAACTTCGCACTTGGATGTTAAATTGTTCTAACAGACCACTGCAAGCAAACCAACTCTGAGAGATTGTTTGCGTGGACCAGCAATCAGTAACAATAACATTAACCCAAATAGTTATTTTTCCTCTTTTGTGTTGACAAAAAGGAACATTTAAACAATTTTCAGTAAAGAGATGAACAAGTACTAGTTTACAACATTCAAGAACCTCATTTGCTAGTTTTGTGGGTTGTGTTTTATTTTTATTTTCATCATGTTGATTCGCTCAAACTCAGTCTTTTCAATCTCTCTGGTAGGAGGGTGATGGCGACATGGAAAGATAGACTCAAGGAGCACAACCTGCCCGAGGAGAGCTATGGAGACACAGCTAGGGTTCCCTGTCCTGGAGACACCTTGCCCTGGAACCTGGCCAAGCACCAGAGAATCAAACGCTCCAAGTCGGCATCGGGGGACGTCCTGGACCCAGCAGAGAGGGCTGTGATTCGCATTGCAGGTAAGAAATGCTCGCCTTTCATTGAGATGCTGATGGGTTTTTTTTGTAACCAGACATAATTATTGAATTCAGTTGGATTGTTCAGCACATTGCTGCAGAAGGCTAGGTCGATCCAGAGTGTGAGAATTAATTTGTGTGCCTGTGTGACTTGGCTTGCAGAGGCTTTTGACGCAGGGACTATTTGCAGATCTGGTAGATAAAACAAGTGAAATAGAGCGCTTGTTAATCACACATTTCAGGTGTCGTTTTTCTCAATGATCATACACCTTTAGAATGTTCTCTGAATGCTGGAAAAATACTATGTGTAAGCAGATGCTTGACATAACACAACACAGCACTATTACTTTATATTCATATGTGCATTTGGTTCCAGTGTTCAAGTCTATTGTGACTAGGTTTCTCATTGTTATGTTTAATGATTATATACATAAAAAAAGAAACATTTTTTTGTCCTCCATTACAGAAGTCAGGAAGACTAACTTACACATGCGCAATGAATTGACTTTTGTCTAAGCAAAACATTTCATCAATCTGAAGGGCTTGCAGATTTATTCAGATCCACTTAAAAGAGCGAATTGCACTGTCGTTTTTTTTTGTGCCATTGTCTTCCATGCAATTGTCTCATTTGCACAATCGGTGGAATATATTGTAAGACAGGATGGCGTCCTTTTGTCCATTAGCAGTTATTGATCTTAGATCCTCATGATTTTGCTCAATCTGAGAGGAATGTTCTTTCCATGCAGACTGATAAAGATCTACCAGGTTATTATGAAGCGCATTATGCTGATACCCTGGCAGTTTGTCGAGGCAAGGAAGTTGTCGAGAAATGCAGAGAACAGAAGTGCGAGGTGTGGTTTCTACTTAAACAATGGGCTGAGATCCTGTTCGCTTTTAGCTGTTAGGAAGCAGGAAGCCCATCATTTATTTACAGTGCTACTGGTACGCAGTGTTGCTGTTGTGTTGTACTGGTCTCAGGCAAGTCTTGGATATATTCACACACCTTGTTAGTGATGACCTCTGCCAAAATGGATCCACACTATAGGTTTTAATCAGTCACAAGGAGAAGGACAAGATTAAATCTGTCAGAAAATGATTTGTCTTCACATAGAGATTTTTTTCATTCAACCTTTATTTATACAGATAAATCCCTTTGAGACTCGGGATCCCCAAAGAGAATTGTCCTCATACAACATATAGTTCTACAACTTAGAGAGAAAAACCAACCAATGATGTCATAATAATCTTATGAGATCATTGGTTTGTTTTTCTCTGTTTCATTTTTTTTTCTTTTGGTTTTGTGATCAGTAGGTACTTGACACTGCATACAGTAATCAGCTATTGTCGTATGTTTGCATCGGAGACGACAATCCCACTATGACGTGCTCTAAATGCATGGTCTGGAGCTGGAAGAAGGATGTGCACCACAATTTCTCCCTGGACTCTAACAAAAAAAGACAAAAGCAGACAGAGGATATCTTGCTTTAACTTTTTGTTAAAAAAGCTTTAGCTTTTGTAATGGCTCCATTATGTTTTTCCTTTTCTTTTCAGTTCTGCGTTTCCATAATTGCAGTTCTTTATCTTGACTAATCGCCATTAGGACCTTTATGGCACAGCATTAATAATCTTTTTTATCAGCCACTTGGCACTTCAGATCTGGTTTGACTGGTAAGTGGCGAAACTGTCGCGCGGCAGTAAATTGAAAACTTGTAATTACTTATTCCTATACAATTAAGACTGTTTCTAAATAAGCAAAGCCAACACAGCAACTGTATTATGATCCCCCCCCCTCTTTTAATTATTGGGCAAGCATTAATTAAAAGATGCTTGCACTATTTAAAACATAGTAAACATAGTAAAGGAGAAAATTTCCACATCATGCTGAACACTTTGAAATGTTCCTCATTGTGCCGTCAAAAACAATGACATGTTCAGCAGCCTGGCCGCTCTTCACCTGCATACGTGCTGCTTCTCAGCAGTCTACCAGTTTTAGCACAATGAGTCTTTGATCAGGTTTGCTTTGGAATGCTTCGCTCCTCTGTTGAGGGGAAGTTTGGATAAGTTTAGGCCCCCATTCACTTCCTTCTTCCTCTGTGCGGCAGGCGGCCGGGCCAGGTAGTGTCAGCGCACTCTGGCGGTGCTGAACGCTCAGCGTTGTGTTGCTGACTGACTTGAGTGGCTGCTGCTGAAGGATTAGATGGGATGAGCTTGCACCAGAGGGGGTGTCAGTGATGAAGCGGACAGCCTGCTACTTGGCCGTCAGGCCCCCGCTTGAAACCGCTTCATATCTAATAGTGTGTAACTTTAAAGACAGAGATAAGAAGCTTATAATTGTGTTTGGACTGTAGCCTGAGCTGTAAACTACATCTTTATTTCTTGATGAGTGATTTTATGTGAATGTATGCAAAAGCTCCTGCAGAGCTGTTGTAAATCATCAGCGTTTAGTATCAACAAACGCTTCTCGGGTCTCATCAGTTGTGTTTTGTGTGTATGTTACGTAGAATTACGTTTATAAAATAAGGCCTCTTACAGCAGCCACTTGTAGTGACTCTATTAAGTAATATTGCACCCAGTTTGTCTCTTAGAAGAAGTTTGACATTTATTTTATTTAAGATTTGCCTTTAATATCATGTCATTCCTAGGAAGACTTCCAGTCATAAGTGGGCCAGGTCTCTGTACAATCATTTGTTACTAAAAAGAGAGAAGCTCACGACAAAGGCCAGTGGCTGAAAAAGTGTGTGATGTTTTAATTTTAAATACACATATTTTCAGATTTCTACTTGCAGCTCTTCACTGCGTGCATGCGCTGTGTGCGCGCATGAGTGCGCTTTTGGAATCAGCAAACGTCCCAACAGAGATCTCCTTAATTATTAATGTTGTGCTGGCTGCGATCTGCTACTGAGATGATGTAACACAGACACACTCTTCTCTCCTCAAGCGTGCACACACGCAGCATCTGTTGCTCTTGGTTCTGGTGTTGTGACTTCCTTCTCTGATGTAACTCACTAAATGCACTGACAGTGCCACTGACCGTCATCATTAGCGTGCAATGATCCATCTGCCCAGTAGGTGGCACTCTCTCAGAGCTGTTCACCATTGGAAAGTCATGTCGGATGTGGAAACTGTGCCTCATTCCCACACTCCTCCCGGATGGCGATGGCTGCACTGTGTGTGTCTTGTGTCTCTGGTGTAACAGAGCGCTGTCTCATTTCTACAGACAGTGGCTTTTATGCTCAGTGGAGGAGTTTTATGGCACCCGTAGGATTTGACCTTTATGCATGTCCCATTACGTGCCTCATCACGGAAGGAACGCTGGATCCCAGCATCATTTTTTTTGCAGTTGCATAAATGAGCTGTGACAAATTGATCAAACAAAAGCGAGACGGGGGACACAAATCATCAACTTCCTGTTACTACTGTCTGTTGGCGCTCATTTAAAAAAAGAGAGAAGAATCACACATCCACAAGAGGGAGCCAGACATGTATCTTTGTGCTCTGCTCTTGTTGTCTCTGTTGTCAAAGCAACTCTGCTGTATTATTTTACAAGTATCCAGTCAGTCCCCCAGCTCCGGCTAATGATGTAAATGACGTGTCAAGCCCCAAGACTGCTGATGATCATGTGAGACAGTGACAGAGCTAATCAGAGTTAAGGAGAATCATTACCAAGACAGCAGCAAATTTTATGATATTACTGACTTGAAACACTTGTCTGTGATGGCAGAAATCTAGATTAAAACACATCATCATCATCATCATCATCATCATCATCATCATCATCATCATCATCATCATTAATTATTACTGCCAAAATCTGTATAGTCATATGAGTAGATTCATTCCTTTTATCAGTACCTGTTGTTTTGAGAGCCAGGGCAGAGACATAAACCGACTCATACTAGTACAGGTATTCCTCCCTTTAAATTCATCAAATACACAATCCAACGACTCCAAAACACTCTCATGGACACGCTGTGACCTGCACATTCCCCACACTCTGGAATAGTAATGTACAATTATCTCACATTACGACAGATAAAGCAAATGTGTCAAACCACTTTCTGGAGTAAACCACTGGGCTGGTAGTGCCGTAGTCACATACTTGGTTTTTAGTTCAACTAAATAAAGGTTGAGATCTTGGTTAGTCATAATCAGATGACAGTTTCTTATCAAAGTATGGTTTTGAAAGTGGAAGTAGCTGCACTATGCACCTTTGAAGTCACTCCAACCAACATCTACTGTATGTCTAGAATATAGTTCCAGCTATGCCTTTGTCTTGAAAACAATTCTATTGACCGTTACATCCTAAATTTCATAGTGTGGTGAATGCGTAGGTCCCAAAAGTGTTTTGGAGTTGTTGGATTTTGATGAGACTTGACCGGCTGAAGGTCTGCAGAGAGCAACTGAGTTCAGTGTCATTTTGCAACCAGCAATCAGCAGATTCCCTCTGAGAGAGATCACGTCAAAGTTAATCCCTACTTTCTCACATCCCACTTGAGGTCACACCAGTGGTGGTGTCAGGGTAAAATGATAAAACTCTGAGTAGATCCACGTTCTGGAATAAATGCATTGCAATTCTCTGAATAGAAATGCGATTTGGCCAACTTGTTAATATTAATGAATGAAGCCATGTCTCTTAACTATCTTAGTTACTTTGCTTCATTACATACATGCAGATATACGTCCGACTCCATGTCTTGCCACTTTATCAGAAACTGACCTAAGCAACTTCTTAAGCTGCAGTTATGTGTTAACACTATTTTTTTTTTGGGCTGATATTTCATTCACCCCCCAGGGACAATGCAGCCAAAGTGTCAAATGAAGTGTAAATGCACACACACATACCAGGAGATGTGAGTGAACATACACACTTGTTAAAGGGATTATATACAGGAAGAGCCAGTCACACATTTAGTCCTCCAAATGGGGAAAGTGTGTGAGTCTGTGTCTGAGAATACCTTGTGTGTGTGTGCGCGCGTGTGTGATCATTCTGCGCAGATGAGGACATGATGTGGGAAATTAAAAAAAAAGAAAAAGCACACACACACACCCACTGAGAAACACCCACATGACAACCTTAGATTATCTCTCCAATTTAACAACCTGAGTCAGATCACAGGATCACGAGCTGTGTAAAGTGTGAAGGGCTGACTTGGCCGCTCGGCTGTCGTTCCCTTTAAATCAGTCAGCAATTTAACACTGCGGTGGCACAATCATAACTGCAGCTCGCTGTGAAGGCTATGGGTGTGCGCTCACCCATGGGTCCACCTCACAGCTACTGCTCCTGCACTGGGGCCGCTGCACACCACCGGGGACATTACACTCAATCATGTGACTGACAGTCACTGCCTTCCCTTTATAGCGTGGTGCAGTTGCATCTGACAGAAGCCAGAAGCATTTTACTGATGTCATTATTCCTCTCTGCCTCTCCCTGTTTCTGGTAATATGTAAGCATTTAACTATTTTTTTTTTTTTTTTAAGCAGCAGAGAAGCTGGGTTAGACACTGTAGTAACTACATATGGACTGTGGGCCTTAATGCAAGCTCAGATGTGTGTTTTATTCTGAAAAGATTGGAACAAAACAATGGGGCACCATTTAAAACCCTATAATCCAGGTTAATATCTCCTGACTGTATAATCCATTGGGTACCGGTTTTAGAATCGCTAAATTAGAATTGTCCAAAAATATAAAAGTAAACTACAAACAGCGGAAAAGACTAATTTTTCCTCAGGAAACCTGATTCAGTGTGTGTAGCCAGTAAAACTTCCTGTTGGAGTGAGTGAAACGATAAAGACAGTCCCATCAAGCAATAAGAACGGCCGGGAGTTTGGATTGGCCTTATCGGGTTTCCTCTCAGGAAAACCCTCCTGCTGATGTTTCTCTCTGAGCCAAAGCAACTTTTTCCGTCATCAGATTGCCGCTATTGTACTGCAACAGAACCCTACGCCAAGCAGCCTTGGTCTGCGCCTCTCTTCTACAAATTAAAACATCTGGAGGTTTTGTTTGGCTTGTCATCATAGAAGCATCACAGACTGATTACAATTCCTTACTCATTGATGGGTTTTCCAATATCAATGTCCAGTTGAGTATTTGGCCCTTTTTTCAGTTTTCTTTGATAATCATCATAGGGTGATGCATCTTACAACATTAACAAGGTCAACAATATACAACAACAACATTTCAAAAAGCAGGATAACAAAGGTGTTGAGGTATTGACATATTGCTTATGTACTCAGTTTGGGCTCTTATCAGCTTGGCCTGTCGGGTAATCAGTTGTATATTCAGTTGTTGCCCCAACAGTTGAAGTCTCTCGATGGTTGTCAAGGGCAAACAGTGTGTTTTCTGCCCGAGAATATATTCGTGGCGCTCTAGGCGTCAGCTTTCTCTTAAGAGCCGAACTGTGTTCACGTCTCAGCGTGCACTCTGCAGTGAGTGGTGTCTGAAGGGGCCTCTAGCTTTTTCTTTTATTTATTGGTGCAACCTAAATTCAGTACCATCGCGGTTAATGTTGAGCAACAGACATTATTAGAACATTCAAAAAGTGTTTTATATTTATCTTCATGCAAACATAATGCTTTTGGGGACGATTACTAAACTGTTAAAAAAGAAAATGGAAAAAAAACAGATATTTGTGTTCCGCAGGCAGCCATCTAACCGAAAGCAAAGACCAAAGTTAACCACAGGAAGTCTGTGATTGGCAGTGACTCTAATTGGCCACAAGCCAAAGAGACCCCAGAGGACCTCAAGTGACGTTACCATGACTCAAAGTAAAATTAGCCGAGTTTCCCCTCACATGTATATATAAAAATACTCAGAAAAAGGAGCTACAACATTCTAAATACAGCTTTATTATAGGACACACAAAACAGGCCTATATTTTTTATACTTTACAACTTTCATGCCAAAAAATGGCTAATAAGTTAAAATCTAAAAATAGACTTCATGTGTTCTATAGGAGCACTGATTAATGAACTTCTTGCTATATCATTGTGAGTGTGACTCATCAAGATTTGAGACTTTTTTTTAAACAACAAAAAAATCACTTTCCTTTGCTATTCAGCTCTGTGCAAAACTATTATCTGAACAATTGTAACTTCCAGCGACTGCTTCAAGCGAAGCAGCTGCTGTCATTGTAAACTGATCCCTGCATTAGCGCTCCGCTGCTTTAAATCTGCACTCACTTCATGGCAGTCTTTCTTCCCTTCTTCCTGCCGTGCATTCCCAGAGCGCTGCTGCTGCGGCGCTTCTGAGTTTGTGCCTGGTGAGCGGCGGACTGCGAAAATCTGAGCGCCAGTGTGTGTGTTTGTGTGTGTGTGTGTGCACGCCTGCCGGTCTGGCTGTGTGTCTTTAAAAGGAGGGGTCTGACATTTATATTAGTGCTTCATTGCCGGGCTGTGGGAGGGGATGGAAGAGGTGAGGAGGAGGAGGAGGTGGTGCTGGGAAGGCAGGGGAGGGGGAGGAGGAGGAGGAGGGGGGGGTTGTGCCGGGCTGTGGAATGAAGTTGGGAGCTGTGGAGGGGTTCACACACAGCTGAGAGAGAGCAGACAGAGGACATCACAGGCTGCCTCGCAAACACACGCACGCACGCTCATCCAGCAGAGACTGAGAAGGGGGGAGGACGCAGCTCTCTCCAGCAGGAAGACAGGGCAAACTGATAAGAGCTGCAGGAGAAGCAAAAGAAGAAGAAGAAGAAGAAGAAGGAGAAGGAGGAGGAGGAGGAGAGGGGCCAGAGCGTCGGCATGGCCATGTACGAGCCCGCCTACCTGCCCCCCAACGCCGAGGAGCAGGACTTCATCCAGGCGTACGAGAACGTCAGGGAGAAGTACAAAGGTGGGAGTGATGACAGCCACACGCAGTGACGGATGAGGCGTCTTGTGCCTGCATGTTTCTCTGTGGTCCGTCTGTCAGTCCGTCTGTCTGTCTGTCTGTCTGCCTGCCTGCCTGCCGCCGGTGTTATTGACTCCGCACAGGTGCAAACATGTGACCGCACCTTGACGTTGCCTTTGATTCTCCTCAGCTGCCGTGTGGATGTGGGTGAGTGTGTGCGAGGCAGTGATTGTGCCGCTCGACCGCTGAGCGTCTTTTATTGATCGCCGCACACGCTCGCTGTCACTCCCGGCGGGATTTGCCGGCGCTGACCCGCTTTGATATGCGAGCGCAGCGGTAATCCAGGTCCGCTGACCTCTGCCCCCCCCAACCACCGCAGGGGGCTTTAGGCAACGGCGCTGATTGTTTTCCTGTGTCCAGTCACAACAGAGGGGACGTGAACAGGTGCCGCCGACTGAGCACCACCACCACTAAACCCATTAATGGACAGCGGGAGTTAATACTTTTTCTCCTCATATCTTCGTCAAATTTGCTCTCCCGCTCCCCTTTTATGCACACACACACACACACACACACACACACACACACACACACCATCCCTCTCTGCAGCCATGGCGTGCCATGCACGCGCAGGATTACCATAGTCGACCCTTTTGGAAGTGCGTGACGATGAAGATGTTGACGATAGCGTTAGCGATGGATCTTGCGTTGACATCTGGAAACCAGTCGTTTCCGGGCACATCTACCCAATCTGTCAGCGACACCCGCCTGTCACCCGCACTTCAGGATTCAGCTTAGCCCCCCCCTGCACCCGCTGTACCCCCCCAGCCCTGCCTGAATCTCCTACGTTGATACTCTTTCATGTCTCCTCCCGCCGGATGCCTCCTCCGCCGCCGTGTTTCATCTCTTCCAGCGCAGCATCAGGAAGCGGGACAGCTCCTCTATAAATATTGCCCCACTTTTACTCTTTTTTTCCCCAATCCTCCCTCTGGTTGCTGGAATCTGGTTAGTCTGCCGGTTCTGAGTCGGAACCGTTCGTGTAAGACATTTAAAAAGAAATAAATCCTGCCTGACAAATGCTGCCCCCTTTTTTTTTTCCCGCACGTGCACCGTTCAAGACGTTTTCGTAAAACTAGCAGCCTGCGCTCGCCTCTGCATTTACGCACGGGGCTTGTATCTGTCAGGCAACGCACGGGACAAAGGGTAGCTTGCTCTGTGACACAAAGGGTGAGTGTTATCAAGTGCAAATAGAGTGCGAGCTCTCTGCTTTTTTTATGTGGCGATGTTGTGAAAGAGTGGAGGCCGCCCCTGGTATGTCTAAAGGTTTCGGAAAACACGGTGAGGGAGACCGATGTGACAACTCGCCCAGTTGTGAATTCTCGCAGCACGTTGATTCAGTTCAACACGCAACAGCGTGATTCCGGTTGCCGCCGTGTATGTTTGCGCCACTGCTCCGACACCAGGAGCAAATGGGAAACAGGGGCTCGGTGGCAGGTGTTTATGTTCAAAGCTCCTCTGTTTTCCTTCCTCTCGCTCCTCCAAGGGCCTGTTCTCCTTATTAAGGCACAGTGATGACACAGCCAATCAGAGGGTTTCCTGCTTGGTATCTCTCATGAAAAGAAAACAAAAAATATCTCTTCCTCAATGTGTTGCGTAATCCTTCTAAATCAGGCTATGAGGCAGTCACATTTATTTGGATTATTAAAAAAAAGTTGGGTGTGAGTGGAGCTGGATGTTCCAGGGTTTGGTTTCCGCGTTTGTAGGTGTGATACTCCGTAATGACAACATTTGATTGGTGAGAATTCTTATTATGTATATATTTCTGTTTTACAGTGACTGTATTTTGCCAACATCTGCATCTTGCCAGAGAAGCTGCCAAAAATGTTTGCAAAAAGACTTAATAATACGGAGCGGAGCACAAAATTCATACCTTTACCAAGAAGTTTAGTTTTATCAACAGATTAAAAGCCAAGGGTAGTTGCTTACCAGCAGGTGGACACTCGTGCTCCAATCACTGGCCACTTCCGTTACCAGCTTGTTAGAACTAAAGCTAACAACAGTGGTGGGACTACCTCAACAAATAATGTAAATGTCTGATCAGGCCTTTTTGTTGAACAAAACAATGGTTTATTGAATATTTTTTGAGTGTAAAGATCCTGGTTGAAATGAAAAATGAAGGACTTGCAAAAACAAAGTGTGAAGTGAAAAAGTTAAACCCCCACACAGGGAGCAACCCAAGATTAATGCTCAGTTTAACCTTTATGACCATCTTTACTATCAGGGAGTCAAGGTCCCAAGTTGACCTGTCAACTTGGACGTTTAACAGACTCCACTTTGAGAGGTTGCACCACTTTTTAACGTCTTCCAACGCCTGTACGATTGGTCACCGTGACGCAAAATTCGTCACTGCTGCTCTTTGCCTTACTTTTTTCTAACCAAGATATCTATCTAGATTTAGCTCAGAGCTAATCTTCTTGACTCTTGACACTGCATGGTTTGGTCCGGTTCCAACCAGACGAAAAAAGATGTAACTGGGAAGTTTTCGAAATGGATCTGCAGTACTTTCAACTTTAAACTGCTGCAGCTCGGCTACCTCATTGTTTTGAAGGTTGAACAACTTTGTATCACCCTTAGGTGAATTGAGAGCATATGTTAAGAAGAAACACGTTTTAGATTTATATACATTTTTTTTTCTTTTTTTTTTTAGCAGCCATACCATCCACTGCTTTTTCACAAAATCAATTGTAAATAAATCACAGACTATTAAAAAAAACTCAAAGCCAAAACATCTCATGCATTTGGCTATTGATCAATGTTTGCTACCTAGTAACATTATAGAATCTGTACTCTTGATCACAAAGATTGCCCCAGGTTAGTGTCTCCTTTTATGGTGATGGCCTATGGCCATGTAATTTCCATACTTTCTTTAAATGCCATTGCTTTTTTTGATTTTTTTTTTCACTCTTATCTCTCTAAAAGGTAATATTTTAAATGTTTGTTGCTGTTTGTTGTTTGTTTAATTTAAGAATTACATAGACAGCTGTCGGGCTATTCAAAGAGCTGATGAAGTAAGCAAAGATGTGGTTTGTTTAAACTGAAACTGAAAGTAAACTGTGGCGTTTCACAATGAAGTTAACACCAAATAAGGCACAGCTTTCCCAACTCAGCTCTGAATGTTATGTGTTGCTGTTATTCTTCATCACCACGTGGTGGAGGGCAGAAGGCAGTTTTATGATTCTCAAAGTTTTCATGGAGAGTCATCATCAGCTCAAATTTCATTTATTCTTTCCCAGCTACTGACCCCAGTGGCCTTTTAGCCTTGTTTTATTACTGCTATATCAAGACACACAATCATCTTGTTGGTTTGGATATAAAGATTATTTTCCAAATGGGACAATACACAATTAAAGCCGGCCATTTGGCTGCTCCTAATGTTATTCTCTGACGTCTCGTTGCCTCCGTTACGCTGTCGCTGGCGTGCCAGTAAGGCCTGCCTGTCTTTGCTGCTGTCCTCTAATGCAATTTGCTCCAGCAGCTGATGTTCATGTTGCTTGGCGGGCTGAGCGGGGGATTGCCCTGTCCATGTCAGGTGGACTGCTGAGGGTGCACAGACATGCCTGGTATCCATATTTTGCCCCAGAGTGCGTCCAGCAAGGCCCTGTCCTATGGCCCGTAGGGCTTAAAATAACCCCCAAATATAGATGTGCCTGTGTCAAGCTGGCTAATTGAAGAGTTATTTTTGGAAGCCTTGTTTGTCTGATGATGATAATTTGAATTCCTGACTTGAGTGCAAAAAAAAAGTAAAACAAAACAAAACTTTGTTTTAGTTACCCATAGTAAGTCAGTGAATCAGATCATCAACTGTGTATTTTTCAGTAATCTGCAATGTGCAGTTGGACTTCAATGACTGCAGTCAAGTCACAGTTTCAAAACGAATGAACTTTTCTCATGGTCAGGGACAATTGAGGGTGTTCACGAGCCCGTGTGTGTTTGCATGCTTTAGCAGGTGTGTGTGTTTGAAGAGTGGACATGGGGTTTCCTCAGTACATTTTTTTTCGTGAATGATCTTGAGCCTGTGCCAGTGACATCTTTTCACTTCCCGTCCCGCACCTGCTGAAAAACGAGTCCGGTTGTGAAGGTTGCAATAGCGTGCGTGTTGAGTCAGAGTGGAAATAATTTGGAATTAGTCCTTTCCTCTGCCATTTGTCATCGTCTTTTTGCTTGTCCTGGATGGAAAAGCAAAAAAATCAGTGGCCTTGTGAAAAAAAAAGCCCTCGGGCCTCCAGCATCTATGTGTCATTTCATGTTCCTAATTCTCAGAGTACTCACCCTCTACATACGCAACAACCTTGAAAGCACCAAAAAATATGCACGCCAATGACACACTTGGTCTTTTGCCGCCTTTTACGTTTTATTTTTACTTCTTCCACTGCAATAGCTGCTCATTTTCTGCCCACGGCTCCACCAAACACACACTTCTGATTTAACATTGAGGTCAGCCATATGTGGACGTCATGGAAAGGCGTAACGCCCATGGAAATAAACCACTGGTAGAAATCTATGGATTTTATGCTTGACAGCTACAGTTTGGGCATACTGTGCTTTTTTTTTTTTTTTTAGACCAAAGTTCCCCTGGACTTCCAATACAAACCAAACAGGAAATCCCAGTAATGGAACGTTTCTCTGTGTTTCTGTTGCTGCAGAAGTGAGGCTGAACGTTAAACTCCTGTTGGGTGTGTCGCTGTGAGCCACGTGGGTGTCTAAAAGTCCAGAGCTTTGTGTCTTTCATCATGTGATACGGCTGTTGTTTTCACTTTTATGTATCCCAGCGGTCATTGTGTTGTTCTGTTTTATTTAGCCTATTTTTCTCATGTGTCAGCATCCTGCTGCTTGGGATAGATCAGGACGGTTCATGTCAAAGGTTACTCTGGGTCAGGGCTCAATAAGCGTGACTGCGCTGTTCCTTTTCCCGCCTTATATGGGAGCGAGAACGAGCTCTGGAGAGATGCTCCCATAATCTGTTGCCGTTCTTGTCAAACACTCAATAATTCTACACAACTGAAGCTTAGCTTTCTTTAATGCCTAAACCTCCGGTGTTTTACGACTGGTAGCCTGCGAGTGAGCAACTTGTGAGAGAGACACACAGCGCAGTGGTAAATGAAGAAAGGAATTTTTACAAGACAGTATAGTAGTAAGGGTGGATCCGCATGTGGACTGCAAAGATGCATTTGTAATGGGTTTGTGATGCAATATGAAAAGTCTTTAAAAGATATGCATGGTTGTTTATACACACACACACTGGCCTTTGACACATTGCTTATTAACACAAATAGCTGATCAGCCAATCACATGGCAGCAAGTCAGTTCATTCAGCCATCTAGACTTGTTGAAGTTCTAGCTGAGCATCAGAATGGGGAAAAAAAGAGATTTAAGTGATTTAGAACATGGTTGTTGTTTTTTTTTTTTTTTACAAAATTCTAATCTACTTGGATTTTCACATTGGCACAACCACCTCTAGGGTTTACAGAGAATACTCCCAAAAAGAGAAAATATCCAGTGAGCTGCAGCTGTGTGGGTGGGAGATGCCGTGTTGATGTCAGGGGTCGGAGGTCAAAATGGGCAGACTTGATTGAGAGCACAGAAAGGCGACGGTAACTAATATGACCATCAGTTATACAGGCGACTTTGTTCGGTACCCAGTGCCAGCAAAAATGCATATTTGCTTTTGTGGGTCATCAGTAATAGATGCTTATATAGTTGCTGGCTGTATGACGAATAAAGAGTTAATGAAAATGTTGCATCACTACCGCTTTTCAAAATTTTCAAAAAGTTGTGTTTAACTTTCTGTGGCTCTTGTTTTGGGCATTCATCCACACACTAAAACAACTGACTCTATTCTCCTACCCGTGCGTTGTAATATTTCATACTATGTAATATTCAAGCAGTGCTGACAAAGAAGCATTTAACCTTCATAGATTGATGGTGCGTTCAGAGCGTGCACTCTCTGCCGCTGAAGTCGTGCTCCTGCCCGACAGTACAGTGGCACTGCTGACTTTGACAGATGTGTATCTGCCGATTCACAGCTTAATGCTATGCGGCAGTCTGGCCGATAACGTCCGCTGCCTCTTTCCGATGACTTAATCTGACATCGTGTTTGCTTTTCAATTCTAAGAGAAGTGCTTGACGAGCAGACTGAGTGGTGGCTGTCGGTCGCCTCTAATAGCCCTCCTGTCTCAAAAAAAAAAAAAAAAAACTGTTGAAGTTTCAGCTTTGCTGCTGCTTCCCTTTTCACACAAACCCGACGCCTTGTTTCGTTTAAGCCTTTTTATGGTCTCTGCCCGGGTTTTTACAAGGCCTGAGACACATGGCTCTGTGGCTTGAAAGGCGGAGAGGAGTGGAAAACGCATTTGTGTGAAGGAAGGTTCGAACACCTGGGCTGCGCATGACAAAAGACTCACTGTCTCAGCTCCTTTGTGCTGCAGGGACTTGACACTTTATTTAATGTTGCCCTTCTTATTTTTCCAGCTCAAGGTTTCACTGATCATTGAAAATATTAATAAGTAAAACTACTGTAGTTCATTCAAACTACAGAAATGTAGTGGACACAGAGTCTCCTGTCTTTCCAGGACATCGTTGGACAGACTGAGTGATAGAGTGCATTGCTTATTTTTTCACAACTGACTAATTTAAAAGCAAAAGCAGTGGGTTGTAGTTAAAATGTATGATGCAATCATTTGGATTTCACATCACATCAAGTGAAGCTATAAAAAATAAGTCACATGCTCCTACCTTTTATTAAAAAAAAGCAAATCAATTCTATGCACAGACATACCTATTAAAATGTCACATTTGTTGTCCATTTCAATAAAGGACAATAACTATGTTTGGCGATGACTGATACCTGCATCTTGGTGTCCAGTGACTGCATTCTTTAAAAAATTTGCAATAAACTGTTCGAACTAAAAATAAACTGCACAATTCTGACAAAGATGTGGCTTTTCTGAGGATGCAAGTGCACTTTAACATGAGTTCAACCTTCCCCCGAGTAAACAGCATCATCCCATTCATATCATTTGTAATGGGGTGCCTATAGGGTACTGTATATAGCTCAGTGGCACAGACAACCACTTAAAACAAGTGTGTTCGTTAATGGGAGCCACTTATTATGGCTCATTACTGCGTTGTGAAACTAATTGTGTCTGAGGTTTCTATATTTAAGCCCAGGAATGTCTTAAACCTTGTTGTGGTATTTTCACTTTACAAAGACAGGTGTTTAGTCTTTTCCCAAGAATGCCAGTGAAGCTCTCTGGAGGTAAAGCATAGACATGGCTGTTGGACTCCAGGGAGAACGAGTGTTTCTGTCCCCCCCTCTTGTGTTAGTAATGGTAACCCAGAACACAAGCTAAAAACTGAAGACCCCTCAGTGTGACTTGCTGTGACAAACATGGTATAACTGGCATGACCTGCTTGAAATACAACATTGATTAAAAAAAAGCAGGTAAAAGTCTGCTGTGAGCTTTCCAAACACACTGATAGTAATTAGAGTTCCATTGGTTCCGCTTTCGCTTGATTTAACAGCAGTCTCTCTGTCCACGAAAGGGAATAAAAAATAATCTATTCTTGATAGCGGGACTCATTTTATTTCCGTTGAGTACCGTCCAGATTTCGGTAGCCAGAAGAGAGAGTGGAAATCTGTCTTGCCAACTGGACTGAAATAGACTTTACGGCTCTTAGCGTCGCGGTGAGTAATTGTGGAAATACACGCTTGCACATGATCTGACGCGGGACGTTTATTAGCAGGTAATGATGAGGGCGAGCAGGCGTGCGTGACGGCGGCCTGCAGCCGCTTTCATGGTCGGCCCCGTCATTTCCTGACGCTGGAAGGCGATGAGTTTGTTGCTGCCCACTGGAATTCAGGGCAACTGGTGCCTGTCGGTATGACAGCCACCGCACTGGCCAGGAATGTCACAGCAGGTCACCCCGCACAGCTGACACTTGGGGGGAATGCACCCCGTGTGCACGCATACGCACACATTAAAGACGCGGACATTCTCTGTGAAGTTTCTTACTTCCCTTCTGACACACATACACACAGCCGGGGTGACTGCAGACATGCCGCAAGGAATAACTTGTTACATTCCCCTCTGTTAGCAGATCACTTAATCTCTCCAAGTCTGAGGTACCAAAGACGGAGGAGTAAAGCTTGTTAGCCTTTTCCGCATACCTTCTGCGGACTCTTTATCTTTGGCTTTGACCAAAGATGCACTTCATTAAGAACTGCCCTAAATGGCCTGGCTGGCCTCATGGTTTCACCAAAAAGGGCTGCACACTATGTTGTTACATAAAAGGCAGGATTTGATTCATAGATAAGGCAGCCTCTCACATGATTGGTCGGTGTGAAAATCAGACGGGAGACTTTGGTGTGTTTATGCGTCCGTTGACCGCCGGGTCTTTGCTGGGTGTGCCCAATCTCTCTTCAGCTAATACAACAACTGCTGGAAAAAAAACCCATGTTGTTTGTTTTTTGTATCTCAGAGTTCAAATCACGGCTATTTCTGGCTTTCCTGTGCTACTGTAAGTGGCTCTTTGACACATGTGTGTCAACGGACGCACGCGAAAGCGGCTCCGGTGACTCTCCGGCAATCTTTCACCTGGTCAAGCTTGCGTTTGAAACGTTTGACAAGCTCATTTGCCTGGAATGAAGTGAGTGCGCAATATTTTTTTTACCTTTCTCTCACTGAGTTGTTTCAGCTGTTATCACAGTCCAGGCAGGATAGGCAGCAGGAGCGGAGAGGCCTCCCGGAAAAGGTGGAATGCTCTGACCTCTGGTACTTCATTAATCTTTACTAGTCTTAGCGTGAACTCATACCATGAATGCACAACTGAAGGCCGGTCATGATGGTCATGGGTATAAAATGACCCTGGATTTACTCCCAGGTTGGAAATTTATCCAGGAATGGCACTGAGCTGTCAGTTCATGCTTAAATGATTAACATATGACACGCATAACAAAGACATTCTTTTTGCACCTACCTTTAGGAAAGACGTGGGGAAGGGGTTTTGTATTTTCCAAAGTCATAGTGCAATTTTTTTTTTCTCCACCCAAATGGATGCAGTTCATCCCTGTTGAAACCTGCAGGGTTGTCACACTTGGACAGTGCCTCTGAATCAGCGTGACCCACTGGGTGACATCAGCTTGTCTTGTTTGCTGTTTTTGTGTTGGATTCAGATCACTGAGACACATGGATGAGCCATTCTCGCCTTTGGCTGCAATTTAAGACGCTGTGACGAAACCTATTATGCACCATGAGCTCATAGCTGATGAAAGCACAGCCAAGAAAGGTGCAGGTAGGCAGGGGTGTGTTGAGTCTCACTTGCTGTGACTGTGTGGAATTTAAACTTGCACATCTTTAGAAAAGTGACAAGTCACAATACTGTGATGCCACTAAAGCCATTAAGCCACTAGAAGCAAACCAAGACAGGAATTTAATTCTTGTAATGTAGAAAATTTACAAGAATCTTTTTCCAGATTAGTCTGGGTTGGTTTCAAGCCTGTGGCCTGTGAATTTGTTTCATGTTGATTTTGGCTAAGGAGCTTTGTGATATTCAGGAAGCATCAGTATAATTGAATTTCACTATGCAGAGAAATAGTTGCATCATGATAACTGTAGCAGAAAGATAAAGCACATGACCTCTGTGTGTGTGTCTTGCTCTCCAGCTCTTTGATGGTTGTCCAGACAGTGTTGCCCAGAACTGTAACTCCCCTCCTGTCGTCAATGAACCGTCTCATAAACAACAGGTAGTGACAGGCGGATAATGCTATATGCTAAATCCTGCAACCATGCCCCTAATTGTAATTTACAATAAAACAAAGCAATACAGTTAAAACACTGTGATGGACGTCCTGAAATGTCTAATCACCCTTTTTACATTCTCACTTGACATAGTTATGAAAACAGTGACGGTCCCGTTGCTGTGCTGATTGGATTTTCACTGCTTACTACATTGAAGACTACTGAAACATGCAGTTAGCTTCTGTGCTGTGGTGCACATGCACCGGAAAAACTACGACACCTAGTGGTATAACAATTTTGCATATTTTCCCTTTAAGAAATGCTTACATTTGAATACAGCAACAGTATTTAAAGCAATCCTCGGACAGCGTTCCTCCAATGCTACAACTGTGACAGGCTTGCGGTAGGAGGCAGTATTAGATTAATGATGGACGCAGTGGCGTCAGTGTTTGGGAAGCTTAAAGGTCTAGACATGCAGGACGAGTCCTTGTTGCTGTCCTGGGTCTAGAGCGTAGCAGCCAGCAGCCAAAGTGGCGCCTCCCGGAGAAAAAAAACTCCCCGTCATGCATACTGCTGACAGTAAAAAGATGATGAGGCACTCGGAGGATGTGGGAAAGCGACTACAACAGCAGCACAACACAAATAAGAGACTGCGAGCCATAAATAAGAAAGAGCGGAAAGCAAAGCATGAGGTGTCCTGGTTAGCGTCCGCCATTCTTTTTGACTTAGCGCTGCTCAGGTATGAGGTTGATTTCACACCCAGCAGCAGGCCTCTTAGGTGAAGGGAGATGAGTGTAAGGTGAGATGCGAGGCCTGCTGTCACCATGGACTTCAGGTCTGGAGCAATTTTTATGGTTGCCTTCCAAAACGGTCTCTGCCATTTCAATGACCAAATTCCAAAAGGAGTCAGTGGGCCCACAATACATGCACGCACACACGCTCATAAATAAAGGTTACAGCATTTGCTCGAGCTAAAACAGCCAGTGTTGTAGTGCACAGAATATGTTTCAAAGGATATTTCACTTTCAAACAATTTTTTTTTTAGCATTTTTATTTTTATTATTTCTTTTGCCTACATGTGCTTGCGTGAATAAGCAAACATTCCATATTGCTTGCTTTATTATGATATCAGGAATTTAAAAATTCCCTTTAAAAGGTGCTTCCTGACCCCATATACACCCATTCAAAGTTATACTCACGTTGCAAACACATTTCTCCACCGCCAGGTGTCAATTCCCGATATATTTTTTACATTTTGTCAATATTTGGTTTCTGCAATTATGAACTTTTAATCAAACTATGGTCGTGTCTCATCATTGAAGTTGAGCTCACTGGCTCTCTGTGGTAAATGCTTTCACTATAAAGGGTTAATCAACATGTACATTCTCTGTTTTACCACCTTTAAGTTCTGTAAAGGGAGCTGAAACCAATGATCAGCTTTGATTCAAAGCATCATCATGTTAAGAAGTGATCAAGATAAAGAGTTTAACTGCAGACCATTGCAGTGTGTATTTCTGTTGCTTGCTGTTTACTATTCTGTGATATCATTCCTGTGTAATAGAAGAAGAGAACACTGTTACATAATGCAGTATTGTTTATATCAATCTTTTTTTCCTCCTTGGAAGAAACACAATGACAGCTTTTTGGGGTCTTCCTCTTTGATCATCACAACATCTTTGGTGTTGGATTTACTTACACAAACACACACACACACACACACACACAATCTTATGCGCTCTCTCACACACACACACACATGCAGGCCAGCTTGACACTGCCAGCTATCTGTACTTTCCATCAGGGCCTGCAGGGAGGCAAACAGTGTTTTTTTTCAGCCTCATGCAGGCTTTCGGCTCTCAGGTCCCTCGAGATCCTCCCTCAGCAGGTTTATTGAGTATCATATAATGTGCGCTCCATTTATTTAGTGGGCATATCAGCAAGTGAAGTGGCTAATGAGGAACTTCCTTCTTCAAGCACTTTAATCTCTTTGAAATTAAAGTGATTTCAGTTTATTGTGCCATTAAATGTTTTTATTTGCCCTTCATTATTTTTGTTTTACTTTCATTTAACGGTTTGGAAACCAAAGTGTCCTGATATTGCTATTTTTAGTCAGCAGCCCATGTACTTCCTTAATGCTGGTTGAGCTTATTGATGCCTCACAGGGAAAGCACAACCCCTAGTGGATCAATGCTCTCATAGCAACAGATTTGACCCTCAAAGCAGCAGTGGAATGGACTTAAAAGGGAAATGTAAGAGGATCAAAAGCTGTGATCCTCTTTTTTAAAACCTCATTAAAAGCGGTGTTTCTAATAGATGACTAATCTATTTATTAGCGATTACCCGTCAAGTCCTATTCATTGCAAGCCAAAGATTCTTGAATAATCTTTTAATCAAAGTTGCAATAAGCCCCCGGCTCTCTTGGTAGCATGGTGATTGAGGTCTAAATAAAGCTGCAATTACTGCTCTCTTCAGCGAGGGTCCAGCTCCAGCCGGTTCTGAGAAGTTGATGAGTCAGAGAGTGGGTGGGTGAGGCCTCAAGGGCTCCTGAATCGCTCCCCCGATAAGTCATAGCGCAGCCTTTCCTCGCTTCCTTCTACGAAAAGGAAGTGACTGGGAGCAGAACCTTCCAGTGTCCACCTCGGTGCTGTGAAAACACCACATGAGGGTCCCAGTGGGACTTCTTGGCCTTCGAGGTTGGGGCACGGGACAAGCACGCAGGGGTCATTAGCCAAATTCTTTCTTTCCTTCCTACCCTGCCCATTTTTCCAAATTCCCCAGCAGCCTTGTGCTGCGTCTAACTGTGATACAGACTTGGTTTAGGCCTGTTTGACACCTCCTAAAAATATTAAGATTTGATTGTTCATTCTTTATTTTGACTTTGCAAAGTTTTGCAAATGGATGGGACTGACAGTCAGCATTAAGGGAATCAATATTCTGGCAATAAACTCATGGTGAGGAAGCATCTCCCATTCATTGTCTGTGATTCCCAGGATGTTCACTACCAATACCAACAGCGACAACAATTCTCTTTCCTTTTGGACTTGGCTTGAAGCTAAGACTGGTTGAACCGGTTCATGGAGCTGCTACTGCTGCTGTTGGCAGACTATTATTGGTACACAGTGAACTATACTACCTTTTGCCCCACAGTGGGTTCCGTTATGTTTATGATGTGAGACCTCTTTACGGTACGACATTGTTGGAGTTTCGACACAGTGCCGGCGGGATGTGCTGTGAGCAAATGATTAGAGCCAATCTAATGTAGAGTGAAACGTAAATGCCCGAAGCCAAAACCACATTATACTATATTTTAATTAGTAGAAAGGATAATAATTAAGAAAGGAACATTGGCTTTCCTCTTCTTCTTCCAGTTCTTCTTCTTCTTCTTCTTCTCTGAAGACCCTTCCATCCCAAATCGACTAGCTACCGCATTCAATCCTGTGGATTAACTGTTTTATCGCAGACTTGCACAAAGAGCGTCTCCCTCAGCAGAGGGGCTTGTCTCCTGCTGACTGCCGCCCAGGGCTCTAAGCCGCTGCATTGGGCCGGAGATTTGAGCGTCTGGATGACCTCAGACGCACGGAATGTTTTGTCTGGATGTCCACGGCAGGGGCTACTGCTGTGATGTCGACAGCGGCGGCTTGATGAGAAACAAAAGCAGCGACGCAGCGAGGAGACGGACAAAATTGGAGTTGTTGCATTTCCAGCTCCAAAGCCTCTGAGCAAGCCGTCCTCACAGCGCACGCAGTCACTCCTGCCTCTGTTGCCAAGAAACACAAAGGGAGCAAGGATCAGTTTGCACTGATCAGGTGTGAATCTTGAACAGCGAGTCGTTCCAGGCAAGCCAGCCAAAACCCTTTTATATGATGTTCTTATTTTTTTCATAGCCTGACCTGACATGCATGATTAAAAGGAAACTTTTTTGATAGTTGCTTCATTTTAATCCTCCTTGTATTTTTGCTTTGTGTATAATAGATGAAAGGGGAAAGCACGGCTGTGCGTTTGTGATGGAAATGATTATTAGAAAACGTTGTTTTGTACTTGCACATGTTTCGCCATCATCTGTTTTTGCAGCAAATTACCAAGGGTGGATTATTCATGAGTAATGGGATTTGGTGAAAAGTTGTCAAAGCCCGTAAGGTGCATCATTGTCAGGTCATTGTCATTGTAAAGTGCATTACTGATCAGTATGCACTTTGTGAGTGAAATGGATGATTGATTTAGAGAAGATTTTGAAGCTGAATGGCATTTTGAGGTTTGAAAGGTCGTGCTGAACACAGGCTTGTTCACTTGTAGTATCTAAATGTGACACATGGTTGTGCAAAGAGGTGCAAAGGCCACATTTACTCAGAGGCACATGAAAGTAAAAACATCGATCCTCAGTGTCACTGTTTGAATCTAAACCTTATTTTCTTAATATGTAATAATATAATATAATAATCTCCTTTAATGTCTATTGACCTCATGTCAGTGGTTGTCTCCAATGTCTATTATAGATACAGATATAAAGACACATCAGTTTGGTCTCCACGGCATTGCTCCCAGATGGTACTTTTGGTTTAGTGTCATGGTTTAGTATAATGGCTTGGACTTGAACTGTAAATTGTTCGCACCATTCTTGCCCATTTGTTTTATTTTTCTGAAACTCCACAAAAACTGCCTTCGAAAATCTCAGTCACCTCATAACAGAAGGTCTGTTTTGAGTTCTTGCATTTTGAGCTGAGTGTTTGTCTTTGAAGAGGGAAAAAAAATAGCGGATCAGAGGGGCCCTACCGTAGATCTTTCCAGATATAACAAATTAATTTTGGTGGTCTTCTTACAACAATAAACAAGGTTTGTTTGCTGAAAAAACTCCTAGTTTGGGGCTGTAAGGAACTTGCAAAACAAGCGTTGATATCATCTCATCTTGTTGCTGGTGGGATGTAATTTAAAAATACATTTAAAAAAAAAAGTCATTTTTTCACAATTGGACCCCTTTAGGACTGGCGAAGTGAACGGCAGGCGGGACTTCAGCAGAGGTAACCCTTTACGGATAAACCTCAGCCATTTGTCGGCTGTCTGGCTGCTAATAAACTCTTGCGTAGATTGGCTCCCGTTTTACGTCTGAGCGGAGGGAAATACCTCCAGTGTGGCCTGTGTGTTTGCCTGACAAAAGCCTTGCTCCTCATAACTCCTGTTCCTCCAGACGGCCAGTTACGAAACACTGCCGACAGCTGACAAAAGCATCTCTGTAACCTTGAGGAGCTGACCAGCTGCTGTTTGACATTGTGTGTTTGTTACACTAAGTAAGTACTTCAAGTTCTGCCGTTTGTGTAACGTTGCTGGAAAACACTGAAAAAGCACAATAGGGCACAGCTGTTCAAAGTAAATAGGACATTTTGCACGCTTGCACAAATGTACCGTTGCAGAGTTATGAGTTGATTTCTGTTTGCCAAAATCCAGCACTTCTTAAAACAATAGTGGGAGACAGACACAGACAAAAATGGTCACAATCTCCAAACAAAGCTGTTCACATCACATCTTCTGATTTAGACGTTTATCTGGTAATTAGAAGCACTTACTGTTACTGAGCATCCCGCTGCAGCTGGTGTATTAATGCAAATCTGCCTGTCAATCGTCCAATTAGACTCAACTTTCACCTCTACCCTGCAGTTCAGTAATTGATATTAATTTGTTTTCTGATATTTAGTTCGGCAAAGTACACGTAGGAACATTTCATTTTCCCCATTTAAAATAAAGCATACATCCTTTTTGAATGCTGGTTAGCCACCAATTTCATAAACTAAAGGAATTGATATTTTTTTTCATAATATTGTTTATCAGGGGAAGAGACCGACTGTTGCCATATAATTTATTTAGTTCTGAATAGATGTTTGTCTGGGTGTTTAAAGATGCCGCTTATAAATACAAATAAACCAAAGGAAATAGACTCCAAACAATAACAATTACATAGGACTTAATAAACGTAAAGTATGTGAAATGAATCATGCAACATCATATTTTAGCCCCTCACCGCCACAATTGAAGTCAGTTAATGGGAAACGCTGCATCAGATGTGTCGGAAGGCGTCCAGGTTCTTCTGATGTTTTCCAAAACAAGCAGTCCTACACCTATAAACACAGCTGTGAGCGTCTGTAACTTTGTATGTGTGTGCAATCAGTAAGTTTGTGTGTGTGTGTGTGTGTGTTTATGTCACCCTGTTATATAAGTGTGGTATGAAAAGGACCTCTCGAGAGGTACTCAAAGATGACCGCCACAACCACTTCCAGAGGGCTGCGCTCTCTGAACCGCAACGCGCAGAGCTTGATTGATTTCTCCTTGACTTTGCAAAAGTGGCTTGACTTCCCCCATTTTCTCAAGGCCAAAAATATGTCAACCACTTCCTTCATTACGGAGAGGAAAGCAGGGCTGCATTTACTGCTCTCTTGCTGTCTGGGTCGAGGCAGACACTGAGACGCATGCTCTTCGGCGAGTGGATTTATTTACCACCATTTGTTTGTGTTGTAATTATCTAGATATTTTTTATCCTTATTATTATGTAAAATTTAATGGCTGGCAACAGCACTCAGTTGAGTATTAACACATCTTTGTTCTCTGGTCTCTCATGGGAAGTATTTAGGGCAATATGTTTAATATTTCTGGGAATTGTGTGAATCTTACTGAGGAGTTAGTTGTTCTCAGTAAGATCCACATTCTTCTTGCATAACTGAGGATATGAAAATGTGAGGCTATTTCATTTCCTTGGACAACAAACAAGCAACAGCACAGTCTGGTGCAGCAGGAAAACTCATTGTATCAATGCCTCAAACAATTGGATAGATAGATTGATCCCAGTATTTTCAATCTCATGTCCTGCTAATACTCAATGTCAGGGTGAATTCACCAAATGCCAAGCAGATCCTGGAGCCTTGCATGCTTTGTTCAGCGTAGCTGCTTCTGTTCGAAGAGGACCAGTTATTAATTTGTAGTGACTCCATCTGACCAGACAGTTACAAATATTTTTATTTATCGAATATCATTTTAAATGGTGCACATTATTAGACACTTTTAGATATACATATATGCAATAAATGAATGAAAGAAATAATAAGTCCATAATCAAATAGATGAATAAATAAGACTGTTTGCCTTCAGGTGTTAAAAATATTACATCTTGAAAAGCCTGATCGACAGATTGATTGGCTGAGAGATAAATAATATAGTTTTCTTAAGTTAGTTGAGTGTCAGTGGAAGTCAAGCTGAATTAGTTCAAGGACTTGGGAGTGGTGTATGCACACAAGGACAGCCAAGTCAAACACACTTGCAAATGCACACACACCTGCTGATATAGTCCCTTTTTATTTCAAATAGTTCACAGGCTGTTTACATTATAGCTGAATGCCATGACTTCTCTCCCCCTCCGGCTTCCAGTTCTCTTTGCAGGCAGTTTATTTGCATAATCTCCTCCAACATTACTGGCTGTTTTGTGAAAAAGACAGGAATTATTTGACAGTTGTGTGTCTGAAAATGAAAAGGGATTCAGGAAGTAGAGGCGGGGACAGGGGTGGGGCTTCAGACTGTGCTGGTTCCTCAGAACACACACTGTTTGTGTTCGTGTGTGTGTGTGTGTGTGTGTGTGTGTGTGTGTCAAAGAGGGAGAGGGAGATTGTAAATGAGTGAACATGGTGCACAGCACAAACCAAAACAGAGCGTAGTACCAGTGAGTGGCACAACAAGGAGGGCGGTGACAAAAGAGGGCCAGTGAAGACTGAAAACTCAGGAGTCACTCAAGCCAAGCAAGGAAGCAGCTCCAACATTAACATCTACAACGTTATGGACGCCCATTCATCACGAGAACGCTCAAAGGTGGCTATGGACAACCCCAGGTGGATCCAGAATGAGATTATGTCTCTCAAAGGTATTTCCCCAGCCTGCTTCTAGTTCCTCTGTATGTGAGTGCTACCGGCGAGAAAAGCCAAAGCCGGCATTTTGCTGCTATTGTGTCTGCCGGACAGGGAGGGATGTCTGACGTGGATAAAAGCAGCAGATGCACAGGATTTCCTTTTAGCTTCATCCATTTCTCATCTTTTATCTATTAAAACCTACTCAACAACGACTGAGTTGAAAGGGAGGAATCACGCATGGATGAGGCGCTCCTGCCCCGCTTAAACAGGAGCTGGTTGGTTTAAATTCTTCAATAGCCAACAGTGCGTCACCGTGTGTCAGCACGTGTAAACAATGCCGAAGAAGTGAGACGCAGCAGCAGACTCAGACTGCACATTTGCAATTCAAATCCCCCATGCAAAGGTAAACATCACCTCTGTTGCTCCTTAGTTCCTCTGTGGCTGAACATGCATTGGTTCTTTCTTGCACGAAGCAAAGGTGTGTGTGTGTGTGTGTGTGTGTGTGTGTGTGTGTGTGTGTGTGTGTGTGTGTGTGTGTGTGTGTGTGTTTTTGCTTGGCATGGTTATTTTCTTCTCTCAACACTCTGCAAGTCCCTAAACATCTGACCGGTCAGGTTTTCCCTCGCTGAACGAGTTTTGCACGCGTCTTGAACAGTTTTGGTTTTCACCTTATGGAATGTGAGGAATTTTTATTGAAACTACATTTGAAGTGGGATTTTACACTCACAGTAACACTGTTGGGCAGGATAAACTGCAGAGACAAGTCACTGATCATGAAAAAAACAAAACAAAACATGTTTACGTGCATAGCAGGTTGAACACCTACCTATTACTGGTCTTGGTGTCATAATCTGACAGACGGCAGATCAATGAGCAGAACTGATCATATTTTCTTTTTCACAAAAAGTACAGACAAGACTTCTAATAAATATATAAAAGAATTTTTCTTGGTCTTTCATGCTATAATTTGATCATATTACCTGAAGGCTGAAGAAATATGTGAAATGTGTAAAAAAGAAATAACAAATTGAAATTGTTATGACCTGTATTCATCACATTTTGTGATGTTGTCATGTCATTTGACATGTCATTTGACATTACCCACTGGATGGGTTTTAAATGTATTACTGGCACCTCAGATTCCTCATCAGACCAGAATAAGTCTGTCTGCGTGTCAGAAGATTTATGCACTGCTTGACATGTCTGCCTGTAAACAGCATTTCAAATTATTCACACAGTTCGGCTAATGGGCAACCTCTTATTGGATCGCACTGCAGTGCTAAAAGCTTGACAAGATCCCGATGTGTCCCGACCTACCCATTGTTTTTTGGTCTGCATTCATTAGAGGATTCACATGGAAACACCAGAGGTCTTAGAAAGCTGACAGTATGTCTCTGTCCCTGCTTGTCTGTGTCTGTTTCCGTCATATTGATTTTAGTCTAAGCTGAACTTCCTGATTAGAGATGAGATGCCACACAATGTCGAGGGTTGATTCAATTTGTTCCGGAAGGGTCCAATCTTGCGAAGACGACTAAGGAAACTCTCAAGTTCATTCGGGGGTGTCACCTCTACGTTTTAGTTACTGTCTGAGAATATATTTGCTAATATATTTGTTTTCTTAACCCTGTCAGGTCAAACTTTCTCTCTCTACTTCCTTAAGATATTGCCTATTAAGTAAGGTCAGATAAGGTGGGGTCAAACCCTGTTTGCAGCATAAACTGAAGTCAGCCGCGCCAAGTTATGGCGATTCAGACACGAGGAAGCAGGAGTCATAATAATTTCAAAAGACAATAAATAATAATAAATACAGATACTCTGCACCTTAGAATATTGAAAAAGTCTATCGGATTCTAAATGACGATCACTGGTCAGTAACGGGGGTCCTTGTGTGAAGACTCCTGTTCCCTATTGTCCAAAGGAAAGATTTTTTTTAAAGGAAAGGATTTTTGTATTGTCCTTCGAGACAAAAGACAATTACAGCAGAGGATGTGCAGAGGATCTGAAAATGTCATAGACTTTGAAATGTTTTTTGTTGAAAATAGCCTAGCAGCAACACAGTACCTGGAGGATTCCTTCAGAAATTCTTCTTCTCTTGTGTTTACACTACATAAACTGACGGGCTGTCACTCAGCATGCCTCGTAGTGTTAACACACCCTTCAGACTCTGAGGGGAATCCCTGATGGTTTGTCCTCGGGGTGGGGGCGGGGGGCTTTGCTCTCCCGTCTCCTTTCCACTGTTTTGTGTATTTCAGTCGCTGACCTCCCTGTCAGGATGCGGCCTGGACGGCACACACACGAAGACTCTGTCTTCCTTTGGTCACGATTCCCTCTGCCTCTGTTTCCTGACCTGGACCATCTACGTGGCAGCTGGAATTCCCTGTCATTTGTCAACTATGACACAGGATTGCGTAATTAGAAGCCTTGAGAACTGTCCAATCCGAGGCTCTGGTACGAGCGAGACTCCACAACGTGCACGGAAGTCAGTTGTTTACCTCAGGCTTCTGACGGATGACTAAGGGGTTCGCGGAGGCATCGCGCCGGAGCAGCGGCAGGATTTTATGTCCCCTCATTATCCCCGCGAGACAGCAATGTAACAGATTGCCGGGAACACGTCTTTAAAAAGTGGAGTTTCAGAGTGCGATCCGTGCCGTAATGACAAGCTGCTGCAGCGTCGGTGTCTCAGAGTTCTGCCTGAGTGGCTCTTTTGAAGTGTCCCTTCTTTGTGCCGTCACGGTGCATCCGTGTGAACGGCGAGCCGTGCCAGTAACCAACCGGCCCGGGCGCATCCTCTCCGGTTTGTTGAATACGGCGAACAGTGTTCGCATTCAGGCCAGTTTTTCGGGACGGTGCCAGACCTGGCTGGCCTGGAGAGGCGCCACAACACGGGATGACGATGACGAAAGCGTCTACGTCATCTGACAACAGAGGGGGAGCCTGGGCGTTTGGCATGTGTTTTCCTGCAATACATTCAGTGCCGCTTTATAGTCACTTTGGTGATGTGTGTGCGTGTGTTTGCTTTGCTGTCTGCACAGCCATTAGCTTTGGTTTGTAATTAACTGCTGCTAATATTCAGGGAGCAGATCAGTTGATTTGTTATTTTCCCACAAGAATAAGTACTAATGGCAAATGAAAAAGAACACAATTCAACTTTAATGAACATTTGTGCACTGAAAATTATATTCCAAATATATTCCAAAGAAACATAAAAATGCACCATTTAATCCTCAATGCTTGGAGTCTATTGGCAGGCTAGAGACAAAAGCTATTGTTAGAAGACATTGTTAAAGTAAACAGTTCATAACATGAGATTCTTAAGATTCTTTCATCTGCTGAAACAAAGTGTGCCAACATTTTCAAAAACATCTGGATAATCTTCATGTCATAATTTCTTTAACAGAGACTGATCTTTGTTGTAACTACAGTACAAAGATATACATCAAAGTGTAAAAACAGAGATTTGTCCTGAGTCACTCAAGATTCAGGCCTCAAGGGCACTGAAAGAAACCAACGCTAACAAAATCAGTGCAGAGAGGATCACCATTTTACATTCTTTTGAGAGCACACAGCGCTGGTTTTAACCCAATGAGATGCAGGCCATGAGGTTGCTGCAGCACAAAATTATACTCTTGAAAGTCCGCAAATGGTGCTGTGGTGATTGAATATAAATTCTGCCTGTGACATAATTTCCAGATGGAGCCGTAAAATCTGCAGGCGTGCTCCTCCTAGCACCGACTGTCCCCTCTTAAGTGTTGCTATATTGGTCTCATGTTTCATGTGTGGCATCTTTCCAACAATAAGAAATAAACACAGAGCACAAAGGCGGGAAGGAAAAGTTGCACAATGCCTTTTAGAAACAATGCAAGACTAAAACGTTTCAGTGAGGACTGATTATACACACGCTGTCACTGTGCTCCTACTATCTCTGCATCAAAACAGTCATTCGCAGCATCATTAAGGCAAGTGACAAAACTAAATATTGCACTCACTCTTGAGTGTACAGAAGTAATTTTTCCCACTCTTGCTGCACCATAGCTCTTCCCACTGCTCAGAAGCATCCTTAAACACTTTTCAAGAAGTCATTAGACTTTCGAATCCACCTCAGAAAACACTGCTCAAATTTCACTTCTAAATCATATGGACTTGGATGTACCATCTGACGGCTGTGGTGTTAAATTCAAGAGGTCCTGCAGAAAAGATCCAAAAAGCACCAACGTTCCAAACTGCTGACGTTGATTATCTTAAAACTAGACAAGATGAACATCCAATGCCCATTCTTGCTTAAAATATCGAGTTGTTTTAGATCTGGTGTTATAGCTGCCTAAAAAAAAAAAGCCCCTGTAAGCCAGCTTTGCTGCAGGAAACCTATGAACCTATGAACACAAACATTGAGCTTTGAAAAAAGACCAAAAAAGGGAACAGGTTTTGAAAAGTAGCTGCTTGTGAGTAATGGAATGGGGCTCAGGTTGACGAAGGTTCGTCTAAGAACAAGGTGAGAACCCTGGGGGGCGTCTTGTTCTTATTACGTTCTTGGGTTTGGCTGACATTTAATGCCAATGGACTCTGACCTTTGAGGAATGATCGTCAGCAAATCCGTGAAGCGGTCACAAGGCCGGGTCGCATCTTCTCCAACATTTACCAGACCATTCTGTCGCTGAGCCCAACAAGGGCAGAGATGAAATCGCAGATTCCATATCTTACTGCCGCCGAAGAGAGGAAGTCAAAAGTCATTATTTCATTTTCATGTCTTCCTGAGGAAAATTGCCCAACCAACGCTGATATTATAACAGAATGGAGGTCACATTCTTACTCTGTGGTCTATTTTGACAGAGAGCAGAGAGATGAAGCAGATGGTTACTGTTTGGAAAAGTCCTCCCATCCTCCCATCCACACCTTGCCTTGAAATGCACCACGTGGGAATCACGCTGAATGCCATTGTTGTTTGTAGTGTCATGCCTTTGCTGGTATGTTACAGCTGTGGTGCAAAAGGAGTCTTTGCTTCATCCTCTTTTTCATGAAACAGTATATAGTGCACGTTGTAATATCTGCATTCAAAACAAGGCTTGTTGTTTGTACAACAATTTCTGCACTCTCAGCCAGATCTCCCCGTACAGCTGCTTGTCGCACCTCTCCATAGAACCCCCCAATGCAATTAGCACACAATTCAGGACATTCCTTAGACATAACTGTCCCTTCATCCTCACCAGGAAATGCATCATGGGTAGTTTCCCCTCTGTGTTTTCGGGCTATTTATATTGGGCTTTTGGGTAATAGTGAGACCCCAAGGAAGACCCTGCGTTGAGGTCGTGCTAATGCTGTGATGGATTCCACTTCTTTCCTGTCCACACTGTCATGCTCATCACACCAGGAGCTTTGTCTGCCATCATAAAAGCCACAAAGTTGCGTGGGAGCCTTGCTGCCTTTACATTGTGTGTGGGCGGGGTAAAAAGCTGTCTTCATAAATAATAGCTGTTTTTTGTTTTGAACTAGTACTGGACAAGCACTATAGAGAATACTGGAATGAAAAAGGTGCATACAATTCAAAATTACTGCTATCTATCTATCTATCTATCTATCTATCTATCTATCTATCTATCTATCTATCTATCTATCTATCTAACATGATAGTGAAGTTGTTCACCCCTATGTTTACTGGATTGGGTCTAAACTGAACTATTTTTAAAATCCCTTTTTTGCACAACTGTGGTGACAAATTACTGTAAAGACAGTACAGCTATAAAGAATGTCCATATGCCTTCATGAACCTAATGGAGCCAGGTGGAAAAAATAAATAAATAAACCACCTTGACACCGGACACCAAGCATGCTTGACAGATCCTCTTGATTCTTCTGAAGGATCCTGGATCAGATTTACAACAACATCCTCTGGCTAAATATCATGTGACGCTGACATGGAACTACTTAAATAACAGCTATATGAGATAACATGTTGGATTGTCTGGTAAACGCAACGCTACCGAGTTGTCAGCTCTCTCACGTGTCCTCTTGATATTGCTGGGTTAATGTCCACAGCGCTGTGCTGCAATTTAGGAATACGTGTTAATCATTCACTCATAAACCGGAAAGCTGTGCTAGCCGTTGCTAATGCAACTGCAAACTGGATATTATCACTGGGCGTGAGGTCCATTGAGTGGGCATTTATCAG
The DNA here is from genome assembly GCA_009823395.1 of Thamnaconus septentrionalis. Lineage (NCBI taxonomy): Eukaryota > Metazoa > Chordata > Actinopteri > Tetraodontiformes > Monacanthidae > Thamnaconus > Thamnaconus septentrionalis. The sequence continues at coordinate 13,605,873 of CM020511.1, forward strand.
TCACCCTGATTAGCGTCAATATTAAATGATTAGGGTTTACTCAAGAGCTTGCGCTCCATTTATTTACATGAAATATGAGCCCTGATATGACTCAGAAAACAGTTCTGAGTCATATCAGTGAGATGTTTGATAGTGTTCCATTTGGATATGGCAGCTCTCTGTTTCTGTGAATGTCTTCCACCCTTTAAAAGACAGCCTTTGTCCGAGAGTCCGACCTCCCTCTGCAGAACAGTCTTCTTTTGACACGGCATTGGAGTTGGATGACTTTTTAAGCACCAGAATGGAAGAATCCTTACATTGAGCCTCATGAATAAGCTAATGAGACTGCTATTATTGAATCACATCTCACCCATCAACATGTTCTTATGGGAGACTTTCAGTTCTTTCCTTTTGCTTCTGTTCGTTGTTGTAATTTTCACACCCTTCTTCGCTTTTGTTGGCGGCGTGGAGTTTTTATATTTCTCTTGAAACACTTCAGTGCTGTAAAGAGCGCACGCTAATTTAGATACACCAGCCTAGGTGTTACTGTGGAGGGCGGATCCCTGACCTGTGAAGAAGGCGGGTAGAAGGCGGCAGCGAAGTGGGCGTGTGGGGGGGGACTCCCATTCTGTTGATCCACAAAGCGTGACATGCTTGAAAAGGGAGAGCAGAGAAAGAACGCACGGAGCGAAAGTCCAAGAGGCAGCGTGACGCTCTCTGAAATCAGAAACGCAGAGGAGGGAGCCGACTGTGAAGGAAAGCCATCGCGTGTCGCCGCAGAATACCCTCCAAAGGTTCCAAAGTTCTGAACATGTCCAGCATGGAGTCCTTCTCCTCGAGCAAAGGTAAGCCGGGCTTCCGTGTGCACCGCAAGTGCAGCCCAAAGGAAAGAAATGACGACAGGTTGTAGAGCAGGAGGTAAGGTGATCCAGGTGGAGGGCAGACAGGGAGAGTGAACAGGGCTGGGCTGGGTGGGACTGCACAAGGGTCACACTGTAAAGGAGCTGTAAATGCCGAGCAGGTGTGTGTGAAAGCTGGACGGTGCAATTAAAATTGCACACTATTTTAAACCAGATTTTCGACCTAAAATCTAGTTCTAGGGTAACTTGCTTCCTGTTACCGCGGGATTCTTCTTCTTATTATTATTAAATTGTTAAATCCGTGTTACAAATTGATAATCTAGGGAGGGAAAAATTCTCTCTTGTTTTGGAAAGCCATTGAGTTAACACGTGCTGAAAAGAATTGTTTGATGGCAGTTTGATTTGTTGTTTGTTAGTCAACACGTGCTGAAAAAATTGTTTGATGGCAGTTTGATTTGTTTGTTTAGAAGCTCAACCTAAAACAGATACAGGCATAGGCAGAAATCTTTGTAAGATTTTTGCCAGAATTGAATTGAATAAACCAGTGAGTGAGTGGCTGTTATGTTTTCCACGTGGGTCATTGCTGGCAAGGCCTCGACAACACGCAGAACAGAACATGTCAGCATGCAGTTTTTGAAAGATGCCTTACAAGATGAAACTGCACTAAAATCCCAATTAACGGCAAAGTCCATATCAAACAAAGGGAGAAGGGGGATGAATATGAGGGAGGAGAACTGTTTGCAGTCTACAGACGTGGTCACTCGAGGGGATGATTTTAAACAGAGGAGTTTCAGATGAACATTGGTGCACGAAAAAAACATTTAAGTGTGGACGATCATAAATGTGTCCATCTGCCTTTGTAGATCAGTACTATTGGCTGGAAAGGAAGATGATAGACACTGGAAGATGTCTTGAGCAAGACTGCAGTCTTGGTAATGCAGATTGTTGACTAAGCTAACTTGATTTGATATATTTGAAGTAAACTGGTCCAAATGTAATATGTCATTTTAACAGTGGTGGATATCCAGGTTTTCTGAATTATTATCAAGAGCTTAAAAATACAGACTGGGTCAGCAAGCACACATAATTACCAAAGCAGGACAGGTAGCGGTCACCAAGACGGGACCAAACCCAAACTCCTGAGGGATGCCTCAGAACAGAAGAGCACCAGGGTAGACATGCAGTTGTTTACGCCTCATCCTCACATGACTAAGGCATGTGAGGATGCAACAAGCTTTAGTATCTAATGAAAGATACCACTCACTTCATAAGTTGTGTCCACGGCATAGCTATTGTGCAAGGTTCCGTCCTTTTTATTCCATTTTCTACCACAAGTTATCCAGCACTCCTGGTCACAATCCATCACTATGCTTTTATTCAAGTCAGTCTAATTGACTTGAATGAAACAAACTTGACAGACATTAGCTTTGTCAAGGTAATGTTTGTCATTAGTTAGACAAACATATGTGATTATGTCCGCAGCAAAACTCTGTGTTCTTCCGGTATCCTCTAACTAAAAACATTTTAACACATGCATTTTAAGCACCGAATGCATTTCAGCTACACTCTGCTTGGGCAAAAAAATACATAAAAATCGATACATTTGACATGACATGGCAGTATGCAGTTTAGCGATGAAAATGCGTGAGACTGACTCAGTTTTTCTGTTGTGCCTGAAGAACATTTTCTTCTCTGTCACTGTTTGTCAGTGGATCAGTGCGCTTTCTATATTTTGTGGCCTGTGTCGTTTTCCTGTCTGAGCTTGCTGGGATTACAGGACGACATGCTTTAAAGCAGGTAATGATTGTGTTTACCGTCGTATAGGAGACAACAAGTTCATTGTCCTCATACCGAACATCATAACATGTCATTTGCACAGAATCCGAGATTTTTTCTTTCATCCTTGAGGCAAAAACTGGAATCAGAAAACTGGTGCAGCTTTCAAATTGATTGAACTATTCACTAAATAACAATAACATAGAAATATTTACTGTGACCTTAAGTTTTATACAGCCTGAATGTTTCCCTTTATTTAGGGGAAATTGTCTGTAAGAGCTTCAATTAAAACCATAGAAATATTCTGTCATACATACAATAAATTTAATTTTCATTATTTTCTAAATGCACACGTTAAACTGTATCATCTGCTATATCAAATAGGATGATGCTGACTGACTTCCTGTTTACCCACATGTGAAGGAATATGTTCACATGCTTTGGCCTGATGCGTGTGAGTATTCATGATGCCTACACTCCAGAGCCCACAGGGAGGAGTGTCTTGACTCCTGACGTCTGTACATAGCATAGTGAGAGAAGTGGTGCAATGTTGATCTGATAACCTCCCCCCGCCCCTTGCCCAGAATGGCCACTGTTCCCGTTATTGTGAGATGAAAGAAAGGGAAAGTATAAGTATGAGTTTTCGGAAAGTATTTGCCCTCATCTCATCACACACACACACACACACACACACACACACACACACACACACACACACACACACTTCCATGGACCTTGATACTGTCCTTGATGAGGATTTTTATTACGTCACCATCTGTCAGCGGGCTGCCCATCCAGGAAACAAGCCTTGAGAATCTTCCAGTGGAGGTTCTGACTGTTCTTTCAGGATGCCTCCACATGCCTCCATTCACATCCTGTTGTTCTGAATGTAACATTTGCTCATTTGAGTTCATTGTCTGAGCAAATGCAGTGCGTTTATGTTGTTGCTTTGGTAAAATCAAGTTCCCATGTCATCTAAGTGATATCGCAGAGAGTTGCAATTCCATTTTCATGTTCAAACAAAATGATGATTCATTAACAACAATATATTTGCAAGTTCTTTTAATGAAATTTTGAAGAAAACATTTTCATCATTTGATTGACATGTGATGATCCCTTCTCCATATCCATCATCACGTGATTAAAAATAATGCGAATCCATCAAAGTTAAAACCTGAACCAGTGCTGGTTATTATCCTCGTCGTAACCAAATGACTCATGTCAACTATTCTTTTTCATAAATCCAAAACATTAACACTTAGGCAGCGACCGTCAGCTGCTGAAAACCATACCAAAGGTTAGACAAGAGCTTTTTTTAGAGGCGGATATTTGCAGGATCACATATGCCATGGCACCGTGATTTAAAGCCGTGTCGCTTCCCCGTACGAAACACTAGCAAGGCTAATGGTCGAGGGGCGCGACATTTCCTGGAGGCGGTGCCCATGTTGTGTGGCCGCCCTGGGACAGAGGTGGCCAACGTGGGTGGTAAATCCCAGGGGTCAGAGTTGGATGACCTTAGAGAAAGGAAAGGACAGCTGTAGAGTTTAAGCTGTTCTCTCTCAAACAGTGGATTCACTTGATTAGTTGTGGAACTTATGTATAACAAATATACAAGAAGATTTTTTTTGTTTTGTTGTTGTCATTTTATTTCGACTTGAGATCATTTAACCACTTTTATTGTTTGAAATATTTTCCCCACATTTCCATCCGAGAGTCTTTTGTCAGGTCTCGGGTCCACACCTAAAATCAGTGAAAAAGCCTGTTTGCTTCTTTCCAGTCTGTCCAGTAGGTGGTGATATGAGCCAGTTTTGCAGCATTTGTATCCCGAGCATGAATAAATGCAGACGTGTTTTTTTTTACCCCCCCAGTAATTTATCCTCTAAGCACTTTAATAACCTGGATTAAGATCACTTATTTTTTTGTTAAACTGTACTTGTTTATATTTATTAATTCCTTTAGCATATGTTGATATGTCTGTGATGACAACATAAATAGTATAATAATTTGATAATGAATATCACATTATGCACTAGTAGTAAGAATTGTTTTTGTTGTTGTTGTTGTTGTTGTTGTAGGACGAGGTGCGGAAGTTATACTCTTTGATCGAATTTGCTCTATATTGTTTTGCTCATTGTTGCTGTGTAGCCATGATGCCGTAGTCCTGTTGTTCATTGCCGATGGAATGAAAAATGTTTTTTTTTTGTTGTTGTTTTTGTTCAAATTAAACAAATAAAAAAACAAAATTGATGTCCAAGCATGATGATGATTTTTAACTCCACCACCTCTTCAATGAATGCCCAGCCCACACTCTATAATGTGCGCTCTCTTTTACTGAGAATGAATCAATACAATACTTCAAAGTAAATTAACAAGTTGCCTCTCTCTGTTTTTCTCTTTTTCAGGTGAGTGCCCTGCCGTGTGTTTGATGGTGATCGAGACCTTCTGAACCAATAAGTACCCTGATTATATTAAGTTTTAGAATGACTTCAACTTGGCTGTCTCATTGTCAGTTTGTACACTTTTGTTTTTTTCTGTTTTTGATGTCTGGATAAACTCTGCCTTTTTGGGTAATCTGATTTTTGATGGATGCATTCTGACTGTCGTCCCCACAACAAATTCATATTGTTTGTGCTTTGTGAGGCGACCGATGTCTGCCACACTGATGGGTTCATTCAAGGCCTGCCTGTGCAGTTTGTCTTTTTTTTTTTTTTCCCTCTGGGGTGCATCTGGAAGTTTTTTACTGCCATGATAAATCAGTGGAACGAAGGTGTGACTTTTGCCCTTCACAATAAAAAAGGTCACTTTACCGCTCCATGATGTGGGCGTGCCCTGGAAAATATGACCAGTGGTCAGCCTGTTAAGTGCACATGTGAAGGAGGAGAAAGGCCATCGGTTGCTATTTGGAACAGTGTATAGGTGGACGCTTTGGCTTTCCAGCAGAAAGCCAGCAGTTGACATTCAAACTTCATAAATGAAGAAAAATGGAAAAGGCGTTTCCTCTTCCTCCTGCATTCCAAAGCACAGAGTTTTCTCATTAGTCATGGGTTAGGTGGACTAAACGCTCAGTTCATTCGGCCTCACTGCCGAAATGACACAACTACATTCACAACCATGGTTAAAAACTACATTTTTAAACACCACATCATTTTTTTTTGTTTGTTTTTGAGGAGAGGTAATGACAGAAATTCATCATTAGATCTCATAAGTTTGCTGGCATCTATTAGTTTAAGCTTGATATTACTTGGCCGTCACATGGCGGCAGCAATCTGAAACGATTCAGTTTTCTTCAGTTGACTTATTTTGAGAGAGATTCAGACAGTTGGCAGCCCCCGAAGAAAATGAAGAGATTGCCGGAGGTTCTTTCCTCCACTGGTATTTCACTTCTGATTTACTTCTATTTTTATTTTGTTGAACCGTCTTCCACGCCAAGCTTGCCACGCTTCTCCAGAAGCTGCATTCGAAGAAGAGGTCAGCCTGCGATTGTGCAGATAACTCTATCTGCTCTCGCCTTTGAAAGAGCCCCAGCTCGCACCAGTTCACGTTTCATCTCCCCGGGGTGGGATGGATACTGTTTTGGAGAGTTGCGCCTCACATGGTTGCTCTGGCACAAAGAGACGTTCGTCTTCAAAGGTGAACTGGATTACTTTTCCACTTCAAAACGACATTGGACGCTGGTTTTGTATGCAACCTCGGTGCAATCCATGTGTTTTTTAACCGCTGCTATTAGCTGCCACTAGAGCGTAGTGTACACGCACTTTGTTCTGGAGGGACCTTTTCATGCATTTTTTTATGTGCATGTAGTAGAGTTTATATGTAGTATATATGCATTTTTTCAGGAAATTTCCTGGGTGTCTCATCTTCACTTTGCAGTTTTAGGTTTGTGTCACTCTGCACAAGAAATGTCTTAAAACTAAACAGCTTCATTCCTTTCTCCTGACTGCCTGAGAGCAGAGTGAATGCGTGTTTCGTGTGAGCCATGCATCTGGTTGGCTGGTCGGTTGGTTTAGTCCTTGTTAGAGACAGCTTGTTGCCTTGTTTATTTCAAACAGAACGTTAATAATGATATATATTGTGCAGGAATCAAAATGCACATACAAGCAAAACATTGTGTAGCTTTCTGCAGTGGGAAAAGGCTGCATAAACGGCCCAGTCAGCACCAGCGGGGAGGCAAACTGGTAGTTTTCCTTTCTGAGAACCTCAAAAGCCTCAGGAGAGGGGAGAGGAAAAAGTTTTGATGGGCTCAAACTGTTGCTGCTTTGTATTTTCTTGTAACAGTTCTTTGTGCCAGTAGTAGTAAATACCTCTGCTCCGTTGTTTAATAATGGATCAGCTCCTGCCCACTGCTTTTTTATTAGAGTTTGGAGGGAGAAAAGGGGAAGCGGCCCATTGTTTGGACTCTTATCCTCTCACTGCGGTTTGGCATTGTGACTGTAGGTGTTGCAGGGTTGAGATAAAAACAGGATGCGGCACACAAATTGCTGTGATGATAAGGACAAGTCTGCAGAGGTGCCATCTCCCACAGCGGCGAGGACACTCTCGGGCCCATGCTGACTTTCAGCACACAATGGATGGATGGTTGTTGTGTTATGAATTTAGAATGACTCCAGCGCTGGGCTTGCTGCATTGCTGTTTTATATATAAAATGATAAGATGGAAAAGATAAGATAATAACACTTGTATATCTTCAGTCACACATTAACTATTGCATTGCTGTTTCTTGTCCAGAATTTCTGGATAATATTCTCGCTGTCCTTGATTGTCTTAATGCCACATCTGTGCTCCACCTCCAGTATATAGCAGGACTCGGTTGTTACGTGACCAAATTTCAGCGAGTGAAATCAGATGTCTGTTCTCTTTGCGTCAGACAGAAAACCTTTTCAGATCCCAGATTCAGGATGGCCCCGAGGCGTCGTCTCGCTATTTTTCCCCCTAAAAAATGAAACCGCACTGATTCCAAAATGTCACTTCGTTCTTTCCTGTTCCAAAGCTGAGATGTTTTTCAATTCATAAACTAAGCAGTTTTCTTGGGCTTCAAAAAGACTTGTTGGTCTCAGGGCTTGAAAAGGAATATGATGATATTAAGAGCTCGCAGAGACTGAAAATAAACTCTGTACTGTTCTCTCTCCAGCTTTTTTAATGGTTAAACGTGAAGTTGTCCCCGAATTAGTTTATCCAGTCAATTTTTAAGCTTTTTCTTCTTAGACACTTACAACACAAAAACATTTTTTTTCTGCATTGGGGCATGAATCTGCTTTAATAACTGTCTTGTTGCCGTAATCTCTGTAAAATCACATAATGATGCCCAGATTTCAGGCCTGATTTTTAAGTTTTGGTGTCATCGACTCCAGGTGGCTTTTGTTGAGAGCCCCCTAGTGGGGACGTTTGTGATCAGCTGAAGCCTGGTTGAGGAAAGTTGGAGAGAGAAAGCGTTGGTGAGTCATCCCTGTCTGATAGTCATTGACTGTGGGGTGGAACACAGAGCAGGCCCTCTCTTCCCCACACCACAAGCTCGCCCAACACTGCAGCACATCCCTTTTTTTGTGAAAAGGAGTGAGTTCCTGCAGTTGTTTATTCCTTCCCACTGCAAGGAGAAAGAATGCAACTGATTTACCCCCGCCTGCACGCGGAAAAGGACTTTGGTTAGCGTGAGGACAGTAAATCACCCCTCAGACCATATTAGTGACACATACTTGAGGAGGCACCTGCGGCGAGTTTTGCACTTTATCAGGGGCAGGTGGCCGGGATCTAAAAATAAAGCTCCGCCTGGTCCGGTCACAATGCAAATGCTGACATTGTGTCAGCCAGCCGCCGAGGGCGGATCCTGTGTCAGGTTTTGCAGTTTCACAGCCGGTTTCTGCTGCCAGCAGCGGTGGGTCCGCGTTGCTCAGATCCTCCGTTTTGAATGGCGCGGTGGTATTTGCCTGTCCTGAGGGTTGCGTTGCCACAGTGACAAAAGCTTGCTGGGGACACGCCCTTCAAAGTCAAATTCACAGACTCTGACTCATCATGCAAATGGTTTCCTTCTCCATTTTTAAAAGTGACTCTGTATTATGTTTTTTTTCTGTTAGGTTTGTTAGAAAGGTTTCCTCTGCAAAACAAGTAGGGTGTGAAAAAATGAGCTTGGCGCTGTCACAACAGTGTGCGGGGGTGCCTGTGTGTGTGTAGGTGTGTGTGTGTGTGTGTGTGTGTGTGTCACCGGCTCTTGGCACCGCCCGACCCGGTGCTCCCTTGCAGCCATTTTATTGTTCCACTGAACCTGACTGCAGCTCCATTTTGTCAGGTTTCTAACTGACTCGCTTCGAATTGTTACTTTAGCTCACTGGCGCTCAAAAGACGAGCTGTGAACCGTGAAAGTTTGATGAATTTTCTTTCCACAGAAAGGTGTGCTGCCAGCGTGAAAAGGGTGTGGCTCTTTTCTGGCTCGAAAGCGCTCTTATCTGTTTCCTCGGAAGTGTTTCTTCACCGATCAGTCCTCAACACGGACAAAGAATGCCGCTCCGCAGCTGCTCGCTGGTGTGAATCAACGATCTTTCCTCTCGACTGTTGTTTCTCGCAACTTGAATCACTGTTCTAACCCAAATGACCTGCTAGTTCAGCCCCAGCCTTGTTATCTCCAACCACATTGTGCTCGAAGGAATCAAAAGTGGCTGCCGCTGTTTCTCACGCACGTTGTGCACAAACGTGGTTGCACAAGTGACACTAAAAGTCAAGTCAAGTCAAATTTCTATTTATATAGCACATTTTCAAACGGCAAAGCCGCACCAAAGTGCCTCACAATGAAAGTGCATTGACGAGAAGAGACAAGTCTTTAAAGGCGACTTGAAGGCACCCGAGCTCTGGGCTGCAGGGCAAAAAGGATCTGTGCCATGAGCTCTGCATGGTGGGACTCTCGCCTGCAGGCACGCTAATTGTCCCCAATTTTGAGATTAACTCGCTGCTCTTTTGCTATTCATGAAACGCTTAATTGCTCCCCGTAAACCAAAGCGAAAAAAAATGAAAAGCACGAAGGAAAACAATGCTGCATGTGGAGTTGGCTGATGCGGAGACGCCTTTGGTTCCGATCGCCCAGCGTTTTTTTCCAGAATGTCTCTGTCTGACCTTTGTGACCTCTGGGGCGATAATTTGCAGTGCTTTTGTCGAACAAGGTGCCCAGTGTGTGTGTCTCGCACTCCGCTGCTGGAATAAAGCCTCGCCGCCGCCGCCGCCACCACCGCCGCCCCTAGATGTATGCGACTCTGGCGGCCGTATCCGGGGCAGCGGAGACGATTTGTCCCCGCTCTGACGGAGGCCCCCGGGATTTACGGTGGCCGACGTCCACCCCAACCCTCCTCCCCCCCCACTGCATTTTATGAGCCGGAGATGAAAAGATTCCCTTGTTCTTTTGGCCGGCACCCTCCCAACCCTGCGCGGACCCCTCCACGTCCGTTTCTTCCCTCTATTTTTTTAGACCCGTCTTGCATGACGTCCCTCCGGACGGCGCGTCGGCTCTCACGGGGAGGTAATAAGGATGTTAGTGTGGTTTTTACTGGGTGGTGAGTGCAAGCGGAGAGAACATCCTGTGATTCGTCAAGGCAGGGTGTTTTCTTCTTTTGTTTTTTTTTACTTTTTATGATATGTCATTTGGAAGCAGCCATCTGGCCGTCGGGGACCCCCTTGGAGATCGGTTCTGGCTCAGCCCGAAGAAAGGTGAGTCAGTGGCAGTCGGATGCGGCCGACGAGTTTCTCCCGAGCCGGATGTTTGTGTCAGGAGGGGGTGTGGTCACGTAAGCGGCCAACAGCTGTGCAACAACTGCAGCATGCAGAGCGCCGCACAGGGAGAAGGTCTTTTGCAACAGTCATCTGAGGATTTTTTTCTTTTCTTTCCTTTTCGTTTCTCTCTTAAACAGTGTGATTCACGCGGCCCGCGTATCCCAAAGTTCTGGCTTGCAGGTTGGTTGCGTTTTTGCATCACAGCTTTTCACGGGAGATGGAACGAGGGAGCGGAGGGCTGTTTCAAATTTAACGTCCTGTGCTCACTGCTGCTGGGGAAATTTCGCAACACAATGAGAGTCCTGTCTCCCCCACCTCCGCCCCCTCCCAACCCGCCAGAACCAAGAACTAAAATCCAATCCTCTGGTCAGAGTGGCAGGAAACATGTTGTACTATTAGTGTCTTTGCACAGCAGGTAGACGGTAAAATCCATAAAGTCAGAGTGGGAGTTAATTTGACATCTTCTGCATCAATTACAGTCAACACCAATTTTCTTTGGCTAGTGAATCCTATTCATCCTATCCTTCTGCTCCTCCCTTTGCTCTGCCACTCTGATAGGCTGGCTCCTGTCCAGGTGTTCAGGGACTGTAGCTGTAGGGGGCATTCTAAGGTTTGGCACCATCAACTCATGACTGACAGCTTAGTGTAGAGACAGGACGGGACTTGGCACTTTTTTTTGGGGGGAGGCTTATTTTTGGTTGGTAAAGAGGCAGAACAGAGGCACAGTGTGTGACTTCATCTCTTTCCACTCTGGAAAAGGAGAAGCCAGTGTGATCCAGGACTCCTTGACTTAAGAGTATGAGTTTGGCCCATATTTTTTTTTCTTTCCTTTCTCCTTTCCCCCTCCTTTGAAACACTTTACAGACTTTCCACATGTGTGAAAGAAAGCTGTTTTTTTTTTAAAAATCTCTGCACAAATAGGTTTTTGTTTTCCCTGGATGTAAAAAGTTATATTTATCTTTCCAGGTACGCATTTATTTTCTTTAACAAAGATTTCCACTGTTGCCCTTTTTTTTTTTCACAAGCGCTTTGGAGCCCAACAGATATTTTATGAGACAAATGAGTTTTAGCTTGGCAATGTGACATGAGCAGTTACCAAATATGTTGGCAGCTGGTTCAATTGATTTTGGATCACTCCTTTGTGCATTGTTCTCTCCGTCAGCACTGAATGGTGCAACCGCTTTCTTTCTGTCTGCTGTATCTACTGCCCTTTTTTTTTTATTTTTTTACGTTCAAGAGAAGTTGTTATTTTTTGCAGCGCTGTGTGGAGTCGCAAAGAAACCTCCCGGCCTCCTTTCATGCTCACAAACCCTGTACACAAAGTGCCTCTTTGTGTGGAGTTATCCTGTGGTTTTACGCACCACCATTAGTTTGTGTTGTGGGGAAGAAGTTCAGTTTGTTGTTTGTTTTGGTTTTTCATAGTTTCTCTGGTGGGGTCATCTTAGATTGATCTAGCTGGGATTACCCTCGAGACATCAGCCTCTCTCAGTTTTCCTGGACTACCACTAAATCACCGCTCTCCCATTTCACACAAGTGGCCAGGGACCACTCAGTGACAGGGGTTAATCTTCTCACCCTCGTCCTAATTCTCGATCAAAGCCTTTACTTTCTCCAACTGCGAGGACTAATTGGCACTGCTGTCTGTGTTCTCACAGAGAAATACCAGTCAAGGTTGTCCCAGGGGTTGTATGAGGTGAGGATTAAGGACTCGCGGGTAGACTGTCACTGTTTTACTATTGTCAAGTCAACTGAACTGGATATATATGGACGAAAATCACAGTTTTGTCCCAGAGGGTTTCTTAATCTGTGTCAAAGGGGAAGGAATACGTGTTTGTTTTTATCCTTATGTTTTTTTGGATGAAATTTCAGAATGCATCTAAAATGCACCATAGCCTTTACAGGTTTTAAATACACAGGTTCAGTTCAGTGTTTTGAGACTTATTGCACAATGTGCTGCTTTCTAATAAAGTGATAAAAGTATTAACTTTTTCATTTTCCATATGTTTCATCTGAAAGCTGTGTGTTTACACAATGGCATGCAGAATAGGGCTGGGACTATAATAAAGCTGTAATGACCCATTTAAAATCTTATCAAACTTGACCTACTGTGTTGTGGCATCTATAGCACGCGATATGCTGTGCATATTGCATATTCTTCTCATGTTACAGCACTATTTGCAAAATATATCTTCACATTTGTTTAGATTTTAAACTGATAAAAAGTCTAGTAGTCGGTATAAAAATGTCGTCAAAACATGTTTTGAAGGCCATTTCCTCTTAGAGCAGTATTGTGTTTATGCAAATCAGTGCAACTGACTGACAGGTAAGCCTGCGATAGCTGTTGAGCCGACCTGCAGGAACTGCCCGCCGCTGCTAACTTTAGCAGGTGTTTGTGCTGTGACATGTGTCAGCCCGGCCAAGGAGCACAGCTGTCTCCAGACTCAGAGGTCACTCACCTCACACTGCCAGGGCAGATCCAAGCTGTAGATGTCAAAGTTTTTCACCCAACTGCAGCTTTCACCCACTCCAAAGCGGTTTGTCACAAGTGCGAGTCCCGATAAAAATCTTTGTGCATGTTTGTGCATGCATGCGTGTGTCTTTGATGCCCCTTTGCTTTCACAATATAGCGCTGCCTTGATTAGTACAAAAGAGGGCCGATCCCTGACACATTTAAAAGCATTGCTCTGTTTCCACATCACATTCTTCATGCCTTCCAGGTATAACAGGGGCTCTATTGACACATGCTTTCCCAGGAAGTGGCTGAAGTGACTTGGAACTGATATTAGAGCTGGCAGAGATATGTGCAGGACCAACACCCAACCCAAAACCAGGAACACACTAGGCCTTTAAAATGGCACAGTCACCATCTGCCTCGAATCGGTGCAGACACGTCTACTCTTAGCACAACCAGTTGACTATTTAGAATACTATATTTAGTTTCCATTTTGTCACCTTCCTAAAATGTTGGGATGGATAAATATGTATTATTTGGTTTCTGAAAAATTTCAACTTCAAAAAATAAAATCAGTCAGAGCATTTTTTCAAGAGGGTGTCAACATTTTGCAAACCACTCATGCAGGATCCATTTATGAACTGCGTGAAAGTGAATGTTACTGGCGCAGGACTTTTACCATTCTCAGAGCGCTTTCTTTCCGATCATTCATTAATAGGCTGGCAGCTGATACCAGCTATCGTTCCCTCCCAAAAACACACTGTAAAAAGCAGTCAAGCGCGACGAACTCATGGCCAGTGTGTCAGGCCCTGTGAAGCATCCACATTTTTAATATTCAGATTGTTGAAGGCGCCGGGCACCAAGCCAGGTAGAGGGTCACGGTTGGAGGTTCGAAGTTCACTGAACACTTTGTGTATAAACAGTGCATGAAATCATACGGTTATGCGGCCGAAAGAGCAAAGCACCATTCATGGTCTTTGAGGCTGTGAGGCTACGGGGGTAAATTTAATGTCAACATGATGCAACCATCACAAAGATACCCCTGTCAATGTTCTCTTAAGCCAGTGCCCTAAATACACTCCCCTGGTCGTGCTGGTGCAGCCAGCCTTTTTCTCGCAAATTCAACCTTGACTGCCTCTGCCCCAGTGCAGCTGCAAACTGAAGCATGCCGGTGATAAAACTTCCATTGCATAATACAGTTGGAAGCCTTTTTTTTTGTACAGCGACCTGATGCTTCCTTGTTAGCCCAATAAAAGTCCTCCCAGGCTGAACCTTGCACGCACTACCAAGGAAAACAGAAGAGCTGTTGTAACAGCATCAGTACGGAGCATATCTGCGATAGGTGGAGCGCACACACGTCAGACATGTTCACCTGCATTTTGTTGAAAGAAATGTTCCATGTTGCTGGCAGCTACTTGCTGCCAACAAAACGACTCGCTCTATTTTAAAACTGGCTATCATCTTCTGATTAAAATATGCGGATGTTGATGGATCAACATGCTAAGTGTTTATTTCAGATCACAACTGTGTTTTATTGAGGGCCGTGTGGTGAAGTAAAGTTGAAGTGCAGCTGTCCTGAGCAGAGATTTATGTCTGAGTGGACTGCTGCAGCCCTTTGCGGCTAACTTACTCAAAACTGGCTCTGGGTTTTCTTGTTTTATTATTTTTATTTTACACTGTTGCCATGGCAAATAAAACAAAGAGTTTTCCACCAGGGTTTGTACATGTAAGTGTGTGTGTGTGTGTGTGTCTTGGTGGTGGTGGTGGTAGTGGTGGGGGTGGGGGGTGAAACAGTGGGGGAAATGCGTCATTCCTTTGCTGCTATAATTTCTTTTCTACTACAATCCTTTTTTCCAGTCCTCTGCTGTTTACTTGCTTTACCAGTCAAGACATTTTTTTTTCCTCCTTACAATCGAATGAGTCAACATAATCTCTTCAACTGTAACGAACGACTGCCAGCCGTGCTATCGGATTGGTTTTACGGCTCCCACCAGTGCAGACACTCTCGCTGACACACAGAGAGACGAACGGGGGACAGATGTCCTGAAGAGAGAAGAGGTCTCGGGAAAGAAATTCGATATCATGTTCCAAGGAGTGGCGAAAAGGTTAGCTATAATGCGAAGTTCTTTATATAGTGGAGCAAGACAGATCCCTGGCTGTGGCTAAATGGAGGCGCGCAGCCCTAAAGTTAGCCACTGTGGAGCAGCAGGATGACTTCAGGACGATTTTGCAGCCAGTTGCATCACTGTAATGAGCTACTACAGGAAACCCTGATTAGCCTGCGTAGCGTCTTCCTGTTGTTGTCTTGGATACCATCCACACAAACACGGTCAAGAATAGCCTTGAATTTTTCCGGAGTTCGGTATATAAAGCTGGCATTAGTCACATGACACTGTCTTCTGAACGGCTACCAGTTTATACGTTACACATTAGAGCCTTCTGACACAGGATCCCACAGCCACACCTCACAAGTGAAGCCAAAGCTCTCTGCTGACACACGATAGGTGAATGTGTCAAAGCGCTGTAAAGAATACTGAACATGTATGTGTATGTGGAGCAAGTCGCTACGGGGGAAGGCAGAGAGATCTGGCAGCCACTCGCTCTGTTAATCTCTGTTCAGAACAGCCCATAACTCTGAGCTGGTTTGTGCCAGTTAGTCTGTCAAGAGGTGTGTGTACATTACGGGGAGGTGTGTGCTTTCATCAGTGAGTGGGTGGGTGTTGCTTCGCGAAAGCCAGAGGGCTTCGGCACATGTGCTCGACCGCGCTCAATAGGTGTGTCGCTCCATTCATTCGACTTTACGCCTCCTTGTTTTTCTTTTCAGTTTATTTGCAGCGGTTGGTTTCGTTTTTGGGCTCGCAACGTCGATCTGTACTTTACCCTTCGTTTTAGCAGCTTTTTTTTTTTCCATGCCCATTTTTTTTTCTCCCCCGCAAGAAATACAGAGAAGGTAGGAGGAGCCGCGCTGAGAAGTGTGCCTCACTCTCTCTGGCTTGTGCGCTCTCACTCGCACACTCACTCTCTTCCATTCTGTCATTGCCATCTCGGCAGAAGAGAGACTGTTCTTTTCCCGGCCACGCTGACTGCAGGGGAGAGCACAGCTCTAACGCTGCTCGAGCCCGGTCACGACAAGGAATATAACTTTTCTTCACGTTCACGGAAGGATCCGCGGGGAGGAGGAAAAGAGACAGTAAGGAAGAGTGCTATTACGGGATTTATGCTTGCTATAATTACATAAAGGGGCATGTGGCTGTCGCTGTTTTTGCAACTGGAGTCTTAAACACGTGGAAGTGCGAGATTGTCTTGCTTACACTTCATTTCATGTTATTGTTCACAGTTTGGAATTTAAAGACCGTACTGAAATAAAAAAAATAAAAAACCACACACAATGGTGGCTGGAATGCTGATGCCTCTGCGAGCCCTGAGGGCCATCTATGAGGTCCTGTTTCGCGATGGTGTCATGGTGGCCAAGAAGGACAAGAGGCCTCAGACAATGCACCCTGAGATAGAAGGTGTGAGCAACCTGCAAGTCATCCGCGCCATGGGCTCTCTGAAATCGAGGGGGTGTGTCAAGGAGACCTTTGCCTGGAGGCATTTCTACTGGTACCTGACCAACGAGGGCATTGTTTACCTGCGTGAGTACCTCCACCTCCCACCTGAAATCGTCCCTGCATCCCTGCAGAGGGTCAGGAGGCCAGTGGCTACTTTGGCCATCGCTCACCGGGCTGCGAAGGTCCAATCCGTTGAAGGTCCAACGTCCTACGTTCCCAAACCAGGACGCAGAGGTGAAGCAGAGAGCCAAGAAGCTTTAACTGAGCGTCAGAGCTATCGCCACAGGATGATGGGAGCCGGAGAAAGGGAAAGCTATTCGGATCGGACCCCCAGATTCAGAGGGCGTCAGATGGCCGCAGAACCAGTCAGGCATAAAGCATCATTTGAGACCGAAGAGAGGCCTCAACCTCTCGTTACGAAGGGTGTTCAACGTGAATCAGCCCAGATGGAGGAGAGCAGGGTGAGGAGAGTAGCCTATCAACAGGCCGATTTGAGCAGGGAAAGACCAGCAACAGTGAAAGCAGAGGAGTGGAAAGTGACAGAGTTGCAGAAGGAGAAAGCTTCGGCTCCTGCCCAAGTTCAGAGGGCTGCTTTCAAAGCAGAGGTCCCACAGGCATCCCTGGCATCAGCTCCCTCCAAAACAGCGCTGCCATCATTGGGGGCTACTGTTTCTGAGGATACAGCCGCTGCAGCATCAAAGATTACAGCAGTGCCTGCTCCTCTCAAAACAGGCAAGGAGAAGCCCAAGACAACTGAAGAAGTGACCTCCATAAAGTCTGTTAAAGTTGCACAAGTAACCTCAGCTGCCGCGGCACTTTCTGGTGCAGGGCTCAAGGAGGAGAAGACACAAAAGCAGACCGTAAATCCTGTCAGCTCAACACAGGTCAAGGCTAAAGTAGAAATGGCATCTGACAATGTTAAGTCCCAGGAAGCTGTTAAGAAAGCTGCTCAGGAAACCTCTCAACCAATCCCTGGTGCTGCTGTCAAAATGTCTGTCAATAAAGAAGTCAAGGAAGAGAGGATAGTGAAAGTGGTTGAATCTGCAGAGGTCAAGGCTGAGAAGCCAAGTGATAAAGTGAAGGGCAAAGGTGCCACAAAGGTTGCCCCTCAGGATGCCTTCAAAGCCCCGACTGAAGCTGCTACCCCTGTCATCACAAAGCTAGTCAATGAAGATGTCCAGCTGGAGAAAGTAAAGGTTTTGGAGGTATCGGTTAAGCCTGAAGAAGTTAAGCCTGCTGATGATGCCAAAATGGTTCAGGAGAAAGGCAAGGAAAGACCACAGGCATCCAAATTCCCTGCAGACACTAACTCCAGCAGTACAGTAGTTGTCACCACTTCTAGGACCGAGTTCTCTTCAGTCAAAATCATCCAGGAGTCCAAAGTGACCACGGTGACAATGGGAGCAAAGCCCCAAACTGATGCTGAGTCACCAATACTTGAAGTTAAAACTGCAACAGCTTCACCCCTAGCTCAAGCCCCTGCTGAAGACACTAAACAAGTAAATGTCAATTTGACAGTAACAGAGGTGAAAGTAAAGGAGACAACTGACGCAAAGGTGACCCCTCAAGGAAAAGAGGAGGAAACGGTAGAGCCCAAAGAAGTCCTCAAAACCTCGGTGCAGAAGGCCACGGTAGCACATCAAGACTCCCCAAAACAGCCAAATCAAGGTGCCACTTACACAGAAGTTGTCACGGAAACCAAACAAGCGGCCGAGTCAAAGTCCAAATCCAAGCGTAAGAAAAAGAAATCTCCAGGTGAGATAGCCGAAACAATCCAATCGGAGGAGGCCGATGAGTCAATGTCGCTGGTGGAAAAGCCCTCGGTAATCAAGTTTCCAGAGGCGGTGACTGAAAGTCTTACACAGCCAATCACCTCAGAGACAGTAACCGTGTGTTCAACCACAAGAACCGTGAAAGAGTCGCCTGTTTTAGACAGCAAAAGCAAGGCTGAGGCAGCGATAGATGGGACAGAAATAAAGGAATTATCTCATCGAATCACTAAGACCAAAATAATAGTAGCCACGCAAACCAAGGACCAGAGCGTGTCTGCAGCAGCAGCACCTCAGGCAGAACAAGTGGCTTTAGCGCCCCTGGTGGATTTTCCCGACGGTGCAAAAATGAATGAGGAAGTTAAGGGGATCAGTGTAGGTGAAATGACACAACCACTAGTCACAGAGGGGAAATCTGATGTTCAGCTGGTCTGTGCGGAGCCTCCAGCTTTAGCTAAAGTGGAAACAGTGACCGTGCAAAAAGTCTGTCAGGTAGAGCTTACGCGTGCAGTGCCTAAAAACGAAGGCGCGCGCCCTGCGGAATCGCTGCAACCTCAGGAACCAGCTGCCACAGATAAACCTACAAAGGAGTCTGCCAAAGGCAGGAAAAAAGGGAAAGGGAAAAAGCAAGCTCAAGCAGCTGCCTCTGACAATATAAACACAGGGCCCGAGGCTGACGGATTGCCATCTGATAACATTACATCACTGCCTGGGGCAGCGGTTAACGACCACCTTGTCACGGCCCCTGAACCGAGCGAAGTGAGCGCCCCTGCAAAGACGACTCCTAAAAGAATGTGCAGCGAGGAAACTGGTCCGTCAGCAGCTGTGCTCTCTGAGGCCCGGGCAGACAAAAGGGAGGTGGAGCCAGCGCCGCTCTCTGCAGAAAAGATTGAGCAGGAGGTTCCGAAACCAAAAACATCCTCCACTGCGAGGGAAGCGCACGCAGCCAGAGAGCCAGCGTCAGCGAGAGCAGCGGAGGCAGCTGCCACAGCTCAGGCACAGGCCAGTCCCCTCGCTGAGCAAGAGGAGCCTCCCAAAGTTGCACAACTTTCAGCCAGTCAGGCAGCAGAGGAGGAAAGGCGCACTGTTTCAGAGGCCTCAGAGCAGGAGGAGGAGGAGAAGAAGAAGAGTGAGTCGGAGGGTGAGGACACACCCTCTGTTCCTGTCACACAGGCTGCCGGCAAAGCAGAGCCGCCTCACCTGGGGAAGACCTGCGAGTCAGCGAGCGCTGACATAGACGAGGCCGCCATGAAGAAGAAGATTGTTGTGGTCGAGGAGGTTGTGGAGGTGAAGCAGATTGTCAGTCCGCCTGCAGTCGGGCAGCAGTCCTCCCCTCCACCTGTGCAACCCGAGGAGGAGGAGGAGGAAGAGGCACTGGACCTGGACGTTCTGGAGGCGATCGCCATCGAAAAGTCACTTTTGTCTGCGGCTGCCGGGGCCGAGGTGCAAGGCGCATCACCTGACGATGAATGGGACCACTCCCTCGCAGAGCCAGACGAGAAGACATGGCCCAACTTCGTTGAAGGTTTGTTTGGACACGCGTCTGTCATCCTACTTCCTGCTTTGCCCCCTTTGCATGTGATGTAATGACTTGCATTTTTTGAATCTCCCACCTTTCTTTGCAACGTGGGAGGTCTTAGGCTGGGCATTTGAAGATGCCTTCCATGCTCCTCATGCACATTGTCACGCTTGTTAAGCACGCAAGGACCTAGAATATAGAAGGCAAAGCGTGTCTCTCCTTTAAGTATCATGTAAAGGGGAATGTAATTGCACTTTATGGCTAAAAGACGCTACTGGCACAGCCTGGTAGTCCGCTTCCAAATGTGCACTGGCGGCAGAGTCTCTTCAGGAATAGTCTGTGTGAGCCGGTCAGAGGAGTCCAGTGAGATGTGGCCGCTATTTAATTATGTGTGTGTTAAAATAGTTGAGGTGTCGGTAATGGTGTCCCAGCACACTCTGCCGTGGTGTGTTTGAAACACAAACAGATCACAGAAACAGTGGGGCAGAGATCCATTCTGCGTATAATAACAGGTTAAAGTTAAGTACTTAAAAATATGTATTTTAGAGCATGCTTGGTTCAAATGGTGCAATTCTACTGCTCTGCTCATATGCGGTGCACGTGGCAGTAGCAGCATTACAACCGTATATCACTGTATCCTAATGCATATGTGTCAGGGGCGGGAAATTCCAATGCAGTTTGATCATACAAGCTTCGGAAGATATGCACATGTTGTACTGGAACCTGTTATCCCCGGAGCCATCTGAGAGTATCTCAAATGACATTATGCAGACCTGAAGCCATTCCAACAAGGTGGGGCTGTTTGCTGAGATTGAGCCTCGCCTGTTCCCTGAAGAGATAGTTGCGCATGAGATACTGACTGGGAGAGGTGTGGTCCATTTGGGAGTGTTTTGCTGCTGCTCCATGCTACAGCAGGACTGTGCTCACAGCCCTGTTTTATGTCCCGTGGTTGTTTTTACAGTCCTATTTTTCAGCCTGATCTTGTTTAGAAAGATAAGCGTGCCCCGTACACGCTGGTATGTGGTGGCATGCGCAGGATATGTAGACAGAGTTATGTAGACAATGAGATAATAGCGGCTGGATATGGAAAATAACAGCAGAAATTGAATTCTTCAGAAAAAAAGGTTATTTTCTTTAATGTGGTAGTTTCCTATGAAGTAATACTTGTGTCTCAAAAAATGACACCTTTGCTTAGTCACATTCACATGACTTAAAACACAGTTTCATGTATTTTATTCAACTGGTTGAATTTCAGATGTCCATTAAAGGGTGCTGAGCAGGGACCTCACATAGGCGTTGTCCTTTTGTGGGTGTGAGCAACAGACAAAGAGTCAGGAAGTTGGAATAGTTTGCTCACAGACCCGTTGGTGCGTTTGTTTGCTTCCACTTGTGGCACAATATCTGCTTTCAATTAGAACCACGGGTCTGTTTTCCAGTGGCGCACGAGAAATAACTTTTTTTCATTCATTTCTTCATTCAAACTGTTCTCGTCTCTCATATGCTCCAAATAATGCGAGTGGAACTTGCCTTTGCAGTACACTTCAAAAATACAACAAGGCTTGCTAAGAGCTAAAAGTAACTGCGCTTGTTGTTTAAGAAGACATAGTATTATTATTTTTGTTTTGTTTTGTTTTGACTCTGGTGATCCGTCCGGCTTCTGACATTAACAGGCAGGGTCACACACCATGTGAGTGACCAACACTGCTTGGTGACTCACTGCTGACATCTGTTGTCCGTTAATGGACACTGTAAACTTTCACACTAATCTTATGCCTCGAAAGCAGCAAAGGGCATCTTTAGAAAATTCCAAGTATCGTGTGCATTTTACAAGTGTGACCCAGCCCCCTTTAGAGTCCTAAAGGCTTGCCCTTTTCACCAGCCATTGCGCTGTTGCTAATATGTTTAGCTTTTCATATCAGAATACCTAATGCAAGATAAGGCTGTTTTTAGGTCCATGAGCCAACTGACAGTGGCATTCCTGGTATTTGGCTAATTAAATGGCTGTCAGCAGCAGACACAGTTATAGCCTGGGTTATAAATGTATTGTCTGCTTTTACCCCCTATAAAATTGTGTTTCCTCTCAATGCTTCTTCAATACGGGAAAAGTACTGAGAGTCATTTTGCTTCTCTCGTTTTACAGAAAAGAAACCCTACGTTGTTCCTTTTATTTTTTATTTTATTTTTAATTGGGGAGTTCTTTATATGCACTCCAAGTTCTCCTCTGTGAAGTGAACACGGCCCAGGGGCAGCTTGAAGTCTGCCCGGGCATAGCAACAGGGGCAATTAGGGTTAGTCACATGCCAGATATGTCGCTGTGGCCCTCTCTGGAATGATGCATACTTATGAGATCGCCAGATGAAGCTCTGTGACTTTCATTACAAAGGCACATTTTGATGATGTGACCCAGACTGCCTCGCTATTCTCTAATCTGAGAGATTGAGTTATGCAACTGACCTTTCTTTGCAAACGAGATGAAAAAGAAAAAGAACTAATGAATGTCCTTATGTTGCCCATAAATTGTCTTTATTGTGATTCGGCAGCTTACGTAAAAACTGCTGCTTCTGTTTCTGTTGTCCAGTGGTAGTGTTTTAACCCAAAACAGACCTAAGCTACCTTGCCTTTCTTTTTTTTTCATATATATATATATATATGTTTTCACAAAATATCCAACTGCACTCCAAAGCAGCAGACATTTCGTT
Source organism: Thamnaconus septentrionalis (assembly GCA_009823395.1). Classification (NCBI taxonomy): domain Eukaryota; kingdom Metazoa; phylum Chordata; class Actinopteri; order Tetraodontiformes; family Monacanthidae; genus Thamnaconus; species Thamnaconus septentrionalis. Next base: position 13,628,227 of record CM020511.1, read on the forward strand.
ACCAGAGCTGCGGACTTGCCAAGTCCAACAAGGTTTGACATGACATTCTCTTGCAGTGGGTTGCAACATAATCAGGAAAGACTGGGTGGTGACGCAGAATCTGAAATGTGTTGAAGCAAGTTAACTGTCTGCCAAACCCATGGGAAGAACAGAGACGTTGATAATGATAATAATAAATGGTGAGTTATGGCTTTAGTCCCATTGGCCATTTTTCTAAACGTTGACAAACTTCACTTCACTTGAGTTAAATTTGTTCAAGAGCCCCCTTCTGCAAAATCCTTCTATGCTTAAAGACTTTCCATTTGAATAATCTGCTTGTCCTCACTTAAGATAATATTGTCCAAAAACACTTCTCATTATCTGCTTTGTAAAGATTTGTTGTCAATCAGAATGAGTGACACTTACTAAGTGGGTCTGTTTTTTTTTTCCACTAAATGTCTGTAGATTCAAACTAGAGGCTGGTTCCCCCTCCGGACAAAAGTCTGGAATACTTTTCAGCTATGTGTCTTAACATGAATGCTATGCGAATGAGACCCATGACTTCAGGATGTGTATGGAGGAATTCCCAGTGATCCCAGTAGAGCCCCTTCATGTTTTACGCGGTGTAGCTAGCTTGACTTCAGTCAAGTGCCTCCATCTGCGGCGTCCATGTTTGATGAGAGAGGACAATCCCAGCTCTGCCGGCTGGAATTGCTTTTAACATTATGTCAAAATGGCAACAGTTGTCAGCGCTACAGCTGACAAAGCCATATGCATATATTAGAAGTTGCTATATTTAGCCATTGTTGTGCATTCCTTTGATCCCAAAAGCATTTGTGATGAACACTGTAAGCTCTGGTGATGCCCAACTCTTAAAAGCTGCCGATCGCTGAATCCCCATCTCTTCAGTTTTCCGTTACTATTTCTGTCCACTTGATGTCATTGGATGGGCCTTTCCCACAGAGATACTGATCAAATTCAGTTTGCCACATCTGATTGAAACAGTATGTCAGACTTTAAAGACATTTTGTTGTTGCAGCAATGGGGAAACGGCCACGAGCAGCCTCTCGACCGCTCAGTCTCCACTGAGCAAATATAGCAAAACTCTTGCTTTTATTTTAATTTTTTCCTATAGTTTGACCATCTTTTGTCGCTAGTTCGTTCCATTTGCTGCTAGTTGGTCTCTTCCCACATTAGATTCACTTTCCCCCATCCGTTCCCCGGTATGTCAGGCTTTAAGTAAAGAAACTTACTAATAAAAATGTTTAATCGCTGGCGGAAACGGCAGCATACATCATCTGGTTAAATGTTCAGGCTTTAAAAGTTAACAGGCCTGACAGCCTTCATTCGCATAATAGGTGTTTAAGTGCAAACAAAAAGTAAAACTGAGTTACAATCGTGTTTTCATACATTTTAAGCACAGTACGCTCCTCTTGCGGAAATAATCTTGTATGCAAAGTGTTTTGTGCTGAAGATCTGTCACCTGACTCCATCATCATCAAAGTGAGATGTAAGCGGAGAAGGGCCGCCCGCCTGTGTTTGTGATGGGGGGTCTCCAGGGCGTGAGTGTGGCCAAGTGTCCCGCCAGAGCTCGCCCATCAGTTTCTAACTGTGACACAGAATGATCATCTGGCCTCCCAAGATATTTATAACCCTCAGTCAGCTCCCGGCCCTCCCACCCCTCTTCCCCCTCCGGCCACCCACCCCCTTTAGCACTCTAAGCCCCTCGCCCCCCGTCCCCGGGCTTGGTGTGTCGTCCCTCCTCCCCTGGCCATGGCAGAGCTGGCTGACGGATCTAAGCAGCAGGCGCAGCCTGTCAAAATTCAACGCAGGAGAGAAACAAGCTAGATCGGCGCAAACTAACAGGAGCCTCTCCTGTCCTCGTCTTCGCCCCGTCTGCCGGGCTATCTTCGTCTTCACCCCTTGGTCTCCTCCTCCTCCTCCTCCTCACAGTACCATCTCTTAGATGAAGATCATACCTGGTAGGTCCACAGAGTTGGGTTGTGGTGGCGTGTCTGTCTGTCTGTCTGTGTGTGTCTAATCGTGTTAGTCTGGCTCTCAGCTGAGTGTCTTTGGCAAACACACCATGTGCAGTGTTGTTGTGTACTTGGATACGCAAACACCCGCGCATTTGCATTTAACAAAGAGTGACTTTCGGCCACGACCATGTGGATTGTGTTCCATATTTAAACCTAGTCCAAAGTGTGACTCACTGAATTAGAAGGAAGGCTCTCTGCCCTGCCAGTTTTTTTAACCTATTTTTCACTTTTGATGGCATGTAGGTGAGGGCAGAGGCCCAGGGAAACAGTGTCAACTCTACAACCCTCCCGTTTGTCTTCTGACAAACATCAACAAAACTAGCTTCTGAGGTTTAGTATTTGACTGTGTGTCTTAATTATTTCAGGTTAAATAAAAAACACAAAAAAACAACCCTATCACTTGTTTCACACTGGGTGTCTCTTCAGTAGGCAGCATAAGTGGAAGTATGTTTGGTACTGCTTTGAGATTAAAAGTTAACAAAGATGAAGTTTTTTTGCAATTTCTTACAATTAATATTTACACTTTTTATCCAAATGAGCTGGAACAGTTTGAAAATTCACATTTGTTTGATGGACTTTTTTAATCAAAGAAACTTGGGGTGGACCATTGATGTTTCATTGGGTTCCTATAGAAACGGACCTTGTCCAGACAGTGTTTTCGCTGTCCAGTTGTCCCAACTGCCAGAGAGCAGCCACATTAATGGTTTTACAGGTAAACTGGAGACCCAAGAAAGCACCAACTGGCACTTTTACAGTCACCAGTTGGTGAAGAGGTCGTTTATTTTCTCACTTGACCAACAGATCCTCAAACTTCAGGCTCAGGCTGTAGAACAGGTCATCGTCGAAGAACAGCTGAACAATCGACAGATCCAGATCAGACAAAAAGTCTTGAGCAATAGCTTCCGGGTGGGGAAAACACCAGGAATTCCACTGTAGGCCTCCCTTTTTTTCCTTTTTTAAAACGAGGCTCGGCCACACCCACAAGCTGCCCCGGTGCGCTCACCCAGAGAGGGCCCACCTGTCACCGCAGGCCAGGCTCTCATCCCCTCCGCATTATCTCCGTCTGTCCTGACAAATGACTTCTAGCCCCCACGGTCCCGTTCTCCCCGCCCTGGTGGTTTTAGGGCACTTAGTCACCCTGATTGTATTCTGGCGCCTGAAAAAACACAGGAGACAAGGTAAGCAAGCGGCGCGCCGCTGGATATTGTTTCAGCGTGAAGGTTAAACAAGCATTGGCGAGGCCGTCATCAAAGTCTGAGTCGCCGCGCCGTTTCAGGAGCGTTTGCTTTGGCTCATCCTTCCTCTGTTTGACGTCGCAAAGGCTGATCCGGGTGTTAACACCGCGCTTGCATTTCTACTGGCAGAGGATATTTTTGCATTATGTGTCTATTTTCTAGCGTCCATTTTTTTTTTTTATTATTGTTATTTCTACCTCCATGGTCACTCCAGAGGTATGTCTGTCCAGATGGGCCATATTACTCACCCATGAGAAACTTACCCTGTTTATTCCTTGCGTCTAACCTTGATATTTTCGCAGCCACCGTCCTGTGTGCTGCCAGTGACTGTGTGACTTTTTCCCAAGGTGTCTGCTCTTACTTGGAACTGCCAAGGCATTAGACCTCATTAAGCTCAGACAGCTTGGGAGGCGTCCTGTTTGTTTCAAGGGGAAACAGTCTGACATGTCACGGTGCATGAATACAAAACATACTAAACTGCCCTGAGAGATTTATTTTTTCACTGCACAATAAGCTGTTGAGTGCTAAAATAACATTGCCATCATTACACAATACACACCCTCCTATTACAGCCTAGTCTAAAGTTTGATCTAGTTTGTCCAGGTGAATTGAGGCTAATTGCCTCACTTCTGTTTGATTTGAGTGAGTTAAAGATTCTTGAGGACGCAGTTTGCAGGTAGCCTAATTAACAACCGTTGTCTTTATTATACCACAGACCGATTCTAACAAACAAGCAGTGGGCTTTAACATGGCTGGTAAATGCTAAAGCATGACATTGTAAGACTGCCCAAGATTTAGTTTGCAGGCAAAAGTTTGGAAGGGAGGTGTTTGGAACCCTTATGAGTCAACAACCTTGCAGCCAAAAGGATTCAGGCATTGGCACAATTAGACATTTTAATGCACTAGAGATGAGACTCCCACAGGGAATCAGTGGTCACTCAGTGCCCAGCAGGGTGTCGTAATGTATTTTCTTGTCAGATATATTCCTCCAAAATAATTTCCAGTGTCCTATGACACTATTTTTATTGGTCTTTTTTTGTGTTGGTTCTTATGAGCATCAACCAATAATATGCTTGATATTCTGCCTCTCTGTTGCCTCGAGGGGTGTTGAAATTGTTGTAACTCACTCAAATGTCACTCAAATCAACAGCAGGTGGAGAAAGTGTTGGTGTAATCTTACGTCACCTCAAATGAGAAAGACGACTGCCATGTGGACTTGATTCAGAAGGCTGTAATTAGTGTGTAAGGGAGCTTCTGTCACACGTAGGTATTGAAATTACAGCAGCAAAGCCATTTGTTCTGAAAAGCAAAAGCTAATTCATAGTTGTGTACCTGTCCTGTTAGCAATGCCTCCGGAGTGCTGATCTAAAATGTTGCTGTGTCCCTTCTGGTCTTTGGATTGTGCTCTCTAAAGGGGCTTTCAGGTCTTAACTGTCCCCTTAGCTCTTTTATCTGGCACCCATTCGGCATGATGACAGATCTACAGCCTGAATCCACTCGCTAGCTCCCCTACTTGAGCTGTCACTCTCACTGCAGCTGCAGCTGCAGCTCGCTTGAGCTTTGCAGTCAAATGAACCACAAGGGCCCCGCATGCGTATGCGCGAAGGTGGGAACATGAATGTCAACATACTCCCCCTGCTGGCATGGAATGAGGTCAGCTAAAAGGGCGTGAGGAAGGGGGCGTGACTCAGTTGCACAGTAAATTCCGAAGAGCCAAGGTGCACCGCTCGACATTCTGGCGCCGAACTTTGACTTGTCGTCCGTGTTTGTTTTCCCTCTTCTTAGACTGCCCAAATTGGCAGCTCGGTGGGTCTGAGTTGAAGGGTATCGTAAAAAGATTTAGTGTACGGGTTTGAGATCTGAATTTCTACAATTCTGGGATTTTCAGGACGATAACTTACTGCCTAAGCGACTCGTATGGAATCCCCCCCAAAAGAATCCCTTGAATTCCCAGGTCGAACAGGTGGTTGTTGAGGCTAAATTAAGCTCACGCTCCATCACTTACACAGGGGGCCGTGAGCTGAGAATGTGCCAAGGCATTTTCTCCAGCGCCTCTAAAGTAAAGCATCCTTTTTCAACACGCTCAGAGCCCAGGCACAAGTTGGTCGCGCTCCAAGCTGAACAAAGAGATGAATGTCAGACCCACACGGGGCTGCGTGGGCTGCAGCAGTTGACTTCTGGCTTTGGCCTCTGGCCTGATTTTTGGAAAAGACCACATTCTTCCTGGAAGCAGCCCCAGCTCATATACTGTGGAACGATCCAGCTACCATGCACCTTCCACCAATGTGTGTGTGTGAGTGTGTGCAAGTTTTTCCGAAGATCATGCACCGCTATGAGTCCTACTGGAGAACCACTGGGCATGAGTCACAGCATAAACAGTGGTCCAAAGTCTCTGGGACTCATGGAAACCCAAAAGGGCTTTTGGTGCAGTTTCGTGTTCTCCGGGGAATATTTATCAAACCATAATGACAAGACAGACGCATGAGTCACAAACAGCACGGTCACTTTAGGGTGATTTTTTTTCTGAAGCCATGTGACCAGAAAAAAACAAGACATCCGATCTTACTGGTATTTAGTAATTTCTTTGTTTTTTTGTGTTTTTTTTTTTTTTTTACTTTTTTGATCTCTGTTATGGGCTTTGTTGGGCTACATGTTCGTGTTGCATGCACATGAACATGAATATTCACTTGGAATTCACAACAAAGTGTTTTTGGATGTATTGCGTGCACTGGAAACTGAGCAGACAGGAGTTTAGTACTGATTAGAGCAGTGTTTTATGATACTCCTTTGTATTATTGCCAAGAGTCAGTAGCAGCCCAAATCTGTCACTTCATTATCCAGCTATTTTAGCAGGATGGAGTCAGGCTGAATCCCTCCAACCCCTAGAAAAGGTTTTAAATTTATCTTAGCAAAGGGATTTTCCTCAGTGCCATCACCTGGTTGAAATAAGGGTTGACTATGAAGAGGGAGGACTCACCCTGTCCGCCACTCAGTAATCAATCAGTTAGCAACCAATGAATCTAACAGCAGTTGGCCACCAAAGACATGATCATTAAACCCAATTTAACTTTCACAGAGAATCTGCTTCGTCTTGCAAAACCTTACATTTGACACATCGAAAAGGTCCCTTTGGTCTTAAATGTCATGCTGGGGGGCACCAACCGTAAAAGAGGTGACCCAAAAACACGCGAGAAGATCAGAGAGCATCCTATGGGGTCCCGTAAGAGGAGAGCTGCGTGTATTTAGATCACTTTCCCTTTCAGAATAGGTCCGGAGATCAGCTCAGCTGTGCCCTGTCGTAAACTATCACATCCTAAAGTTGACCGATGACAGTAGGTGCGCGTGTCAGCCTGCTTGCAAATAGTCCCGGATCAGCGATTGTTTCTTTTTATTTATTTATTTTATCTCTTGCATTGTATTGCAGATGAGTTGACAGAGAAAATGTTTAAAATGTGAGGCATTATGTCAAGAATCCTATTTCGTGTTGCTTCAAAGCTGTGTTAAAACAGTGGAGAGACATGAGGGTGATGAAGGAGAGCACCCTGAAGTTTTTAAACACTCTGACAAAACTGGTAAAACCACCATAAGCTGAAAAGTAAACAGACATGAACTGGACTGGAAAATACTGTAGATTCTGTTTGGCAGGATTTTGTATGTAGTTCAACTGTATTAGTAAGTAGATTATATTTTAAATACATTGTCAGCTCGGCTTTTGCACTGTTGTCTGTAGCCTGATTTGAAAAGCATAACTACTATTAATTTAAAAAAAAAAAAACACAGCACCCTCATGGATAATGACGACATAATATTTGTACTGATAATACAAGTTTAAGTCTCCACAGTTGACAATAAGGATTGCTGACTAGTCCTCCAGGTGTCAGATGAATGAGGTGGGCGGGGCCAAATCTCCGGTGCTGCACTTCTTAGAAAGTGGTCCCTGTTCTTTTTTAGAGCCTGCTGACACCAGCTGGTACAGTCGGTGTGTCGGTAGGGGGGTGATCCTCAGACTCACCATGGCTTCTCTGTGGAACCTCAACTATCACTATGTCATGAAATCAGGCGGAGAGAGAAGCACATATTTGTACAGTAAGATGTGTTGTGCAGGTGAGTGCAGAGGTGGGGTTTCGTCTGCTGGTCTGTGGTGTTTTCAGTGTGGGTATAAAAGCAGCCTTTCCGGAGGTTAGCGGTGCTGCGTTTAGCTCCTTTGTTTTTTAATGCAATTTGATTTGCATAGTGATTGTGATATTGTTAAATATTCAACTCTTTGCACGTGACAAAGCAACAGTTTTCAACGGAATCATCACACATTTTGCTGCCTTTTTTTGTGTAAAAAAAACCACGGTGCTTTGGATGCAATTTTACCAATATCACACTAAAACTGTGAAAAACGTGAGAGTGCCCTCTGATTACTGAAAGATTTTTTTTTTTTTGTTACTTCAGGCTGGTCAAAATGTCAAGTAAAAGAAAGAGTCTAGAACTGTATCTAGAATAAGCGTCTTTGGTTTTAAAGTTACTTGCAGGCTCAGATGTTGAACTCAGGAAGAAATAAATCAAATGACGAAAATGCAACATTAAAAATGATGGAATTTCACTTTTTGTTTGAAAGCACAACAAATAATTAGAATTAATAAAAAAATGATTAGAATAATTAGTAACACACTTAATTTTTTGATAATAATTTGGGTGATCAGAAAACATCAGCCCTTCATACATTGCGTTAGAAATGTATGACTACAAATAACAAGACATGAGGTTTTTTTTTTTCCTCTCTCTCTATCTAATAATCTTTAAATTCAGACACAGAGTGAGAGCAGGTTCGGTGCCAAGGGCTAATCTGTCACCTGTTCAACTGGATCAGAGGGCGCCCAGTTTCGACAGGTGGCCCACCCATTCACATTCATTGCAGACTAATGAATGAATACATCTCGGGGGAGGGTTGGAGGCGGCAGGGGGACTTAACATATTATAACAATATTCTGTTAGGGTTAGGGTACTTCAAGATTTTGCATTCCATATTGTGATATTCAGGCGTGAGGCACTTCCAAGACCATCCCATAGTGTAGTTTCATCCTGGTGGGGGAGCTGTCCTGCTCAAAGACACAGCCCAGGATGAGAACTAGGTTGTGGAGGAGCTGTGGTTGAATCCTAGTGTATGGGGAAAACAGTGAGCGGCATTTAGTTTCCCACACTAACGCAGCAAAATGACGTGTTATGAAAGAGAATTACGGTCTCCGCCTGGAAATCCACCTTAAAACAAACTGTAGAAAGTAATATCCTCTCACAATGTATATTTCACAGCCTTTAGCAAACACTTGGGCCTGCTAGACCTGCACATTCATTGACAAGCCTGCAAGTCAAGCTTTAGTGGTGGTAAAGGTGTCGTGTTCTATGAACTAGACGTCCCTTATCTCAGAGTCTTACACTAAATGTGTAACAGTTGTAGATATGAAGTGAAGGTTATTTGCTTGACCTGGGTAAATGTTATCTGTGGTGTTTAAAAGCGCAATGACGGCTGTGACATTATCAGGTCCTATCGGAAGGAATGTTGAATGTTAGATTGAGGCTCTAGGCAACATCAATGAATTTGTCTTTTGCGTAACAAAAGCTATGAATGAGTTGAGGGTTTACGGTTGTCACCGTGCTCCTGCACCAAGCAGAGATAAGACAGTATCAAACTACCTTTTGGAAATGACCTATTTTGTAGTTGTTGTTTTATTTACATACAACCTTAAAATGTGCATAAAACCTTCCTACATCCCTGTGTTTTTCCAAATAGTCCACCAGCATTCTGATTTAGTGTTTGACCCTCATCTAAAATGTTATGGCGTAATTTAATAAGTAATAATAATCTCCCAGTGATACTAATTACAATCAAAGTCAAATAGTTTTTTTTTTTTTTTTTTTCTTTTTTTTTTTTTTTAAATATTGAATGGAGCATCTTAGTCCAAATAGCGGTCACTAGTAACCAACAAAATGTGTCATCTAAAGGGGTAATAATTTAATTGTTTAAGTAAATCAAATTTGCAACTGTATATGTAATGTATTAATTTTTCATGTATTTATTATAGCTTGTTCAAAATTGCAAACCTTGTAGTTAGCAGTCCCAACTTAACTTCCCTGAGCTGAAAATAAGGATTCAACCAGCGTTTCTCAATTCATGGGTCGTGATCCACTTTTGGGTCACGGAGCTGTTTTGACTGGAAAACAAAAAAATAGATTTCAAAATATAGGCATATATTTTGCAGGACACACAATTCAATTCAATAATGTCAATAATTTATTACTGGACATGATAGAAAGTGGGCAAGTGTTTTTATTTTTGTGCAGTAACTTTGAGTGCTGTGGAATATTTCTGAGTTGCATCATAAGGGGGGAAAATGTGGTTCCTAATGAGACTCCATCAGTTGAGAACCACTGCATTAAACTGCTGAAGTTCGGTTCGCCTGCACTCTGGTGCTACCTACTGGTCAGAGGCGCCAACTGTCTTCTTCCTTTTTTTCCCCCCTTTGAGGGTGTTTCCTTTCCACGTCACATCAGTCAGCCATGGGAAACTCCCCCTGTCTCCTTGTTTAAATATAAAGCTGTGAGTCAAGAGTCAGCCGCCACCGCTACTGCTCCCTGCACGAGGTTCTCTGTTGACGCCGCCGCCATGGAAACCACACGCCCCACTTCCTCTTTTCCACATTTGCTCTGACGCTGAAAAAATGCCAAGAGGGCGACGGCAGCATATAGAAGCACCACATGTTATTATAACTGGTTAGTCACAGCAGGGAGGAGAACACTGATTAGGAAGGGATTCTTTTTTTATTCATTCATTCATCATTTCCTTCCCTAAATTGGTGTGATGATGGATCCTTAATTCAAAATGCATTTCACTTTTTTACCATTTTGTGTCATTTCTAAAAATTCTTTTGCTTAGCTGAAGAAAACAATGTTTATAAGCTTTTTGTTTCGAGCTTCTGACATTTAAATCCTGGTTAAAAGTTGTAATCCACAGTCATCCACTCTAAATGCGCTAAATGCAAGTAAGATGTTTCTCAAATTTGAAGAAACCAAAATGTATTCACTTTTGTTCTACATCGCTTATATTTCATGCAATGATATTTTACATGAGCACATTTGTTGACTCTGAGCTGCAGAGGGAGCTGTGTGCCTTTCTTTTTTATTTTCACCCGTGTTCCAAGTCAAACAGAGGAGATCAGCTGATCACAGGTTAATCAAGTTTGAAACATTAGGAAGTGACACAGTGGCAGATGTGAGGCTCTGCACACACACACACTGCCAAAGTACTGCAGTGAACTATTTTGAGTCTCAGCTGCCGTCTCTGTTACAGACGCCTGGTCAGTCAGAGTTAAATTGGGCTTGCAGCATCATTGTTTCATCAGGTGGCTTTGTAAATGATAACTACACAGAGTCACTAAACAGTTACAGAATAGATGCACAGGCAATAGAAAGTCATTCTTATCCTATCTTTTTTAATTCAAAGTTATTTCTTTAAATATTCATTTAGATTAGTCAACACAACTGACATGAACAAGGAGCTCCTCACTGGTCTTATTAGCCTTTCACACATTTTGCAGAAATTGGATGCATTCTGTAAACCAGATGGGGACCTCCCCTCGCCTTCGCACCTCCTCCTCTTGTTTAAAGAAGACCTGAGGTGATAATCCCAGGGTGTGTTAAGCCCGCTCCCATATCTATCCAAATTCCTTTTTTTTTCATCCTGGGTGGGGCACTAACTTCTGCAAAATGCATGCCTACACTTTTGCGCCAAAGGCGCCGCACAAAGCTTTAAAGAAGGGAGGAGGGTGGAAGGTAGCCCGGAGGGGGACAAATTCCTTTTCTGCCGCTTTCATCGTCCTCCACAATAGAAGTTGGTGTCCAGCCTCCTTCTGTCAGAGCCATAGTATTTGTTGTGCCGCTCAGGTCTTTCAAAAACCATAATAACACATTCTTAGAGTTCTTTTGTCCCTCTAATGGTTTTTGTCTGAGTCCCAAGTGCGTAAATACAGGTCTTTTATGTCCAAAGTGGTTGCAGCCTTCCTCGTATATGTGAAAAAAACAAAACAAAAGCAACAACAGGACAAAAGCTACAACAGCAACAAATGTGCTGTCTAAACATTTATATTCTCTTCTTGCTTGAAGAGCAGATTCAGCTGGAGAGAAACCGTGTGCATAAAATGCAGAAAAGATTTATTTATTTTTTACAAACCTGACAGGGACTGCTGTAAAAAAATGGTCTCAATAACAGTGCTGGCGTGCTAATGCCAACTGTCAGCAGCATCGTACTCAAACATGGTAGCATAACTTCACTGTGACCACTGCACAAATAGACACACATAAAACTAGCTTTCTACACTTCAATACCCCCAATGTGCATTCCACTCTTGAAAAAAAATGGTTCCATCTGGTTGATGAGAAGCAGTAATAAGCTCGCAGAGACCGTAATGACATGCCTCCTTTCTGCTGGAGCGATGTCTTGACTAAGACTTTCCATGCTTAGCTGACTGGAATACCCCGGCTAGTGTTTCCCACATGCGGTCCGAAAAAATCCTGCATAAGTAGGTGCTGGACTGTCACAGGTCTTTCAGTGTTCTCAGTCTGCTGAACCTTCTGCAGCCCAGATAAGATTTAAAAGAAATCTAGTGCAATCAGCTCTTCGCACTGTCAACGTTCTTTTTGTTGTTTTCTGGAAGTGGACGGAGTGCTGCCAAATGACTGCCGGCCCAGACCGTGTGAGGAAAAGTTTTATAGGACGGAATCATGTATCCATTCACTTCTTTCCCTTGTTTAACTGCCTGCCCACATACCACTCCCGAATTCCTTAGCTTGCCCAGACATCGTATTCAACGACAAAGGTGTGTCTCAGAATTTGCTAACACGGCGCAAAAAATGATTCACCCAGGTGCACGCACACACACACTTACATACCTTCATGTTCATACAAGTCGTGCCTCACAAACTCTCCGTTCTTTGGAAGAAATATTACTTTTAGTGATACCTCAGAATGAGATTACAAAATATTTTTAGTGTAGATGAGCATAACTCTTTTATGCTAACACAATCTTTCTCACAGGATGAAAGTGGAACACTTGGCAAGAAAAAGTAACCAATGCGTAACGTTCCTACCGGCAGCAGATCACGACCAGAGTTCTTCCAAGTCAAATCCTGGGATTTCTAAAACTCCACTTCCACATCGGGGTGCGTGGTCGTGGGAAACAAGTGCTTGGCATGTTGATTGTCGCAATGGCAATGTGACTCTTAGCCAACTTAGCTATTGGCTTGCTGCTAATGTAGACACCAGGGAGGCAGATGGCAATGTACACATTGACGAAAGGAACCGTTATTCCATCCAGCAGTGAGGTTCTATTGACTCACACTCACCGAGCTGCGACTAATTTATTGACATAGCTCAAGGTCGCTAGGTACTGCTGACCTCAGATACTAACATTTTCATGGGTGGCGGCCATCAAGAGCAGTGAGGCTTCACCGATTTGCCAAAAATCCAGTAATGACATCCAAAAAAAGTGGAAGGGATGGAACATTGAATGTAACTTATTGTACTTGCAAGGTCTCTGCATTTTGCATTTTGCAAATATCATTGTCGGGATAATTATACATGTTTGATATAGTCAGCAGCCCAAATAAACAAGCTCAATCGCTTACCTATTAAAATATATGATATTTTGGTCATACTAGCTGGCTGCCACAGGTCTCACTGGACCAACCTTGAAAGATTTTGCAACACAGGAAGCTCTTAATCATTTCAATACACATTAACTTGGGTTCTTACATTGTTATAACAGTGAGTAAGCCACATTATCTCTCTCTGCATCTCACCGCTGTCATTTTCCGATTTACAGCTTCAAGGCAGCACAATGTGTCGCTCTGTCATTTGTTTTGACTAAAAACTGCTAAGGAGGAAGTCTGTATTTGGGCTGAGAAACAATGGGGACTGTGAGTGAGCACCTGAAGGCACCCTTGTTTTGGCGTGTGTGAGCACCGTCCCTTAGATGTTATTTCGTAAACTGCAACGGCACTTCTCAGTAAATCACTGAGATCAGGGTGTGGTCAGTAGCCACTGCCTGGGGTTTACTCATCTCATGCCTTATTTCTTCACCTTTTTCTTCTCGCCGCAGTGATTAATCCTTGAGTGGGAAATGTGAGAGGAAGGCTTTGAGTGAGTAATGATTAACCGCAGTCGTTTCTATGTTATGTAAACGAACGTAAACGAACGAGCGTCGCTGTCACTTCTTTATATTTTTCCACCTAACGCCTCGCTGTTTAGCATCCACAGCATTTTGCATTGAGAAAAGATGAACATACAAGCTCATAGTTTTACCATCTTCTTTTTCTTGGTACCTTAAGTGACTCAGCCGGCTGTGCACCTTGTCCATTATCTTTCGCAAACAAGGCGTTCAGGCGATAACACGTGCAGGCTGCCACACCCCGTCATCCCCTGCCTCCTTCCCTCTGTGACCAACAGGGCACCCGCTCAGAGGAAGGGCTGGGCTCGGAGCCCTGCCTCCCATATCCAAACACACCCGCGCATTACACACTTACACACACACACACACACACAGGGACGGGCCCAGACTTCATAGCCCGCAGGCACCACTTGCTATGAGAGGAAGAAAGTGAGCGAAAGACACGGGCAAAGAGGAAGGCAGAGCGGAGCTTAATGAGGGAGGGAGCGGGCTGAGGCTGAAGTAGCGGGAAGGCAAATCACAGGTTTTGCTGAAGAGCCGAGTGGATTCTGCGGAGTGGACACTTGCGAGAGCCGAGCGCTAAATTAAAGAAATTACCAGGATAGAAAATCGCCGAGGATATTTTGTTGTTGGATCGTTCGTCGTGTGCGGTAGCGAGAAGTGAGGATGGCCTCCCAGCAGCAGAGGTACAGGAATCTGTCCTCTGACAACCGGGGCAGGGAGAGGATGCCCTCGGACGAAGGCTTCTATCAGGGAAGGCTCAAGTCTACGGACGGCAGGAAAGGTACCAGTGTGTGTGTGTGTGGAGGCGAAAAAACTGCCTCATTTTCTATTCTTGCACTGTCTCTTTCCACGTTTGGCGTAAAATTAAGTGGAAAGATTCATTTGAATTTTCTCTTCTGTGTGAAAAGTTTTCAATTTGATTCAGCGCAATGCGTCCCAGTCTGCAGCGGTGCAGAAATTACAGGTGAAGTTCAGTGGCCGGCGCTTGAACATTGTTCACTCCCCTTTTCTAATGCATCAGCGGCCTCCTCATGTTGTATTGGTCAGCCGGAGCCCATTCACAAGTGGGGCTGTGCAGCTGGGGAGACTGAGTCACTGCAGATGCGGTGCGTGTGGCTTGCAGCGGGCCACTTTGTTCCTCTTCGTTCACAGCTTCGGTTCTTCAGGTTTTCATGTCAAACTCTTAAAATTTGCACGTTATTGCATCGTTGCTTCACCTACTTTCACTTTTCTACTACGACTTGCTTACTTTCCAGTTGCATTTCGGGGTGGGCAAATGATTTATCAGCGGACAAAGAGACAAAATCATCAAATCGTACTCACTTAACAATCAAATAATGTTATAATAACCTATAGTACGGGAGTAAATTAAAAAAAAAACATATATTACTGCCCTGGTAGTCTGTTTTAGACTCTTTCAGTTCCTTAAACAGTTTGTAAAGATACAACTATTGTGTATTCAGTCAAATTTGAGGTGGGAGGATAAAGAGGGGATAAATGGAACGCCCCCCGACCCAACAGAATCGTACCAGCGTCAAACCTGAATTGAAACGCTGCCAAATCGCTGTTTAAACTCGACACTTCGACTCAAACCGGTTTGCGCCTTGTGACATTTGATACCTGAAGTTCATCCGGCCCCCATCCGCTCAACAACAACACCTTCGCTCACAAGCCGCGCAGCAGCAGCAGCAGCAGCAGCAGCAGCAGCAGGATTAGATAACGCAGTGCGAAACAGAGTGCAAAGCATGGGGGGGTCAAGGTGACACCGACGGGGGAAGCCTTTCGTCGGTGTCACCCGTCATCGCACTCGCACGACGGTGTGACACTCTGGCCCCTGGACTGGAAGTGGAACTCGGCTTCCAAAAAGCCCTTCGTCGCCGGGCTGGACGTCTTGATGGATGTGAAGGTCAAAGGTCTGCCGTGTCTGTGCGAGGTTGCCATGGCAGCCACGTTCCACAACACACGCGAGGTGGCCGCTCACACCCTCCTGAGGAGACAAACGTAGCTTCAGGGCTGCTTTTTTTTTTTCTTTAAATTGGCACTGAATCAGAACTTTCCATTCCAAGGTGTGTAACCTCATACCAGACAGTGTGGTCACTCGCACAGTGTGCTGACAAACCAGAGGGGCTTCGTGTTGCTGGGCGAAATTATCTAAATCTCCACCCAGGAAAATCACGTTTGAAGTTTAAATCGAACGTTGCCCCTTGTGAGTTCATGGAAATTTTCTCGCCCGTGTCCGCGGTAAAAGTTGTAGCGACACGCCTTGTGGGTTTTTTTTTTTTTTATATATATATATTTCACCTCAACTCCCAAGTCATCATCAGGTGGGCGTGCGCAGGTTTGTTGGCTCAGTGGGCGTGTGTCTACCCAAGATCTTGTCGTCTCTTGTCGGGAGGTTGTTGCGCTCTCTGCCAGTGAAACCGTGCGATAAGTACTCCGCTAATCTCGTCGCTCTTTATAAACGTACTCCTCAAAGCTCTTTCGGTGTGTTTTTTTTTTTTTTTTTTGGTTCAAGAGCTGAACAAATAGCGCCGCACAAACACGACGGGAGCGCGCCAGCTGGCCGTGACTGCGCTCTGACGCCGCCTGACTCAGGCGTGCATGTTCAGATGTGTTTTCTTTCTTTCCACCGAGTGACAAATCTATCCGTCCATCTTTCAGAGTTCCCCTTTTATTTTGCTGCTTCGTGTCCCAAAGAAATACAGTCCCACCCGAACCGTTCACTGCTGTCAAATTGTGCATGTTGGCAAAAGCCATTAAGAATAAATTGTTTTATGTCTTGCAGATGAACGAGATCGAGTACAGAAAAAGACCTTCACGAAATGGGTGAACAAGCACTTGATTAAGGTAAGGGTGTCTCCTTCACTCTCACTCTGTTTGGACACATGACACACACACACAAATTAAGGCTTTTGCTCCCACCACACAAAGAAGGCCAGCAAGAGAAATGGATCTTCACCAGCAAAACGACCCAAGAGTTTCTGCTCTCACCAAACCTCACCGACATGAGGCCGACGGCTTCGCTTACACAACAGCAGCGGCAAACATCAAAGGGTGAAATTCACTGTTTGTGGTCAAGGCTTTAATTGCATTAGCGGATTTTCTCTCAGTGAGTCAACATGCTGGATGTATCTTCAGCCACCAGGGGAGGTAGAAGTCTCTAATGAATGCTGCAACTCAAATGATGGTAGCCTTTAATCTTAAATTTTAAAATATAAATGCATTTTGGGATTTAGACCAAAAAGAAGTCAAAATTTAACCAATGCTTGTCAATTATTTCAACCTAACTTTTACTAATTCAGAAAATAAAATGCTTTTATTGCCCCTCCATCAGAGACATGAGCTGTAAATACACAGCTGAAGCCCTGTGCAAATGGGTTTGGTGTGACTTGAAAATATCATATCGTAGTGAGTGAGTGACGAAGCTTTTAGGCCAGCCAAAATCCGATTTTTAGCCCATCCAGATTGAAACCGGATGCCACTTTTGTAGTCTGAACAGTCATAAATCCCATGAAATCCGATTTTTGCCAAACGGATTGAAACCACCTCCGGGAGGTAGTTTCAAATCGCATTTGGACAGATGCGTCTCAGTGTGAACAGTTCCAAAGTCAGTGATTTAAGTTGAACCTTATCACAGTCAAAATGCTATTTTTCTGCCATCTGAAATAGTGCGTACTCAAAGTGACACCGCCGGCCAGTCACTGTTACACCAGCCGGCCCAGATACTCACTCTGTCGTCAGCTGTTCCACTGTATAGACTGTCCATCAGCGCGCATCCACTCTCGCCTTCCTCATTTCCTATTCTCACAGTTAACAGGGGCTCAAAGCACCTCTCATGGCTGAACAGGTCAAGAACAGGCTTCACTCCAGAGCTGCTCATTAAGAGTGAAAAATTAAGCCGCCGCTTTCACAATAACTCTGCTGTAGAGTTCAGTTTAAACAGGAAAACCTGGCCGGTGTCACATTTCTTGCAGGAAAAGAGCAGCGATGGGACACGAGGCCCCTTCCACATTGTCTGTGCGCTCCCTTCAGACGCACGGCCGTCCCTGCATTTATTTTTAGAAGTGGCAGTAGAGAGGGGAACAATAAGCGCACAGTGAGTGTTTTCCTTTCCAGTGCGCTAAGTGTGTATTCAGCAACATGGTGTAGGTACTCATTAGGGTTTTTTTTTTTCTCCCCGCGAGTCGTGGAGCATCTGGAGATGTTTATGCTCCACTGAAAAAAAAAAAAAAAGGGCCAAATTTTGGTCTTCTGCCTGCGGTGGTTTAGGTCTGGTAGCACATGTGCAGCCCAGACTCCTGGCTCTGGGTGGCATGCGTCCGTGCCCATCCTTTTCTGAAAGACGTGCATTGATGCCCGCTGTGTTACATAAGTTCCCAGACCACAGTGTTTTTGTGTCATGGAACAGGGATAACCACTGTAAGGAAGAGGGGGGCAGGGGTTGCATACACTCAAAGGTTTTGTGAAGCTATACTGCAGTTTTTTTGCACAAACCATTAACGTGAAGGCGTCACTAGAGTAAAATTTTGCCTTTTCGATAAATGCATTTTCAATGTAAAATGATGTAACTACTGCGACAGCAAAGAGAAGGCAGTCCAAATGGATGTCAGAAGTGGACATCAGAACTTGGAGATTGGAGCAAACATTCTGTCTATCACCTTTGACTGCACCGGTCAACTTTGTTCCCCAGCTTTAGTAGGTTCTCCTCCAGGTCCTCCTCTGTGGATTTTCTGAAGCTTTTCTCTTTGGGCAACATTTATAGTCCAGTTTGGAGCATCTTCACCAAAATAAAACATAGATATACATTTTTATTCCTGCCAATAAATATCTTTATGTTACATTTTGGACCTTTACTCTATCCTGTTGCTCTTGTTGCCTCTCTATAGAAAGATCATTGAATCAAAAAACTGAACCTGACTTGACTGATATGATTGAGGTTGGCAAATGGACGATTGAGGTTCCAGAATTGGAATCGATCCGCCCACCATGTGGGGTTTTAAGAGGAAGAATTAAGAAGCATGAGGAGACACAAAGGCTTCTGAGCCATGAGATGAAAGTGAAGCTTAGAAAAGAGATCCTTGGTTCGGTATGGAAAGTGTTAAGTGTGACTGGGAGAGCCTCTCTCTGGTTGAACTGATTTAATAGCTTAATGGTCGGCTTGACAGGGGCAGACGGTAGGTTGGCTGCAGCCGTGAACAGCTCTCAGGGGCCACTGAGTGCTTTCCTGTGCTCCGTAAATCTCATTATAGTGTGAAAGACACCACCAAGACTGGCTGCTTAGGGAGGCATAAAAATGCAGCTTTCTCATCTTTATTCCTGCAAAACTCCACCACCGTCGGTGAGAACATCACCTGGAGAGGCATCGCGCGGGGCGACCTGAGCGTTGCGCAGAAGCTGCCGAGTTTTTTCGTTTCCCTCGCGCCGTATTTCAGGCACGTCAGGGGTCCTGGAGGAGGCGCTGTCTGCTCCGCTCACGCTAATGATTTCTATACCTCCCAGTGTTTACGGAACGACTTGGCTTTGTCACTGAGAGAACCATTTGTAGGGTAACGCCTACCTTGCAGCAGACAGCCGGAGCCTCGGAGACCAAGACCGAGGGGCGATGATGGGTGAGCTGTGATGGATGGCTCTAAAAAAAAAAAAAAAATCATCTCTCGAAAACACAGCTAGTTCTGTTTTTGAATGAAGAAAATGTTTTATGAAAAATTGGCGCCATTTGGGCAGACAAATTTGTCCACAGTGAGCCACAGTGGGCTGTTACATAATATTTTTTTTCTGTTTTTGGAGGGTTTTCACATGTGTTGAGAGAGAGAGATCCCTTGTGGCCGCACGGTGGATCTGTTTGTTCCTCTCGAGCGAGAACGCAGGAAGGAGCACGTCCACGGTCGGATGGCTGCGTTGATATTCTTGCCAAAGTCAACCACTGTTGCAACACGCAGAGGAGCCGCACTCTCATTCCATTGCTGGGCTGAGGCTGTCCTCACGCCACACACACACACACACACACACCCTCAGGAGACAACGTACAAGACAAGCAAGAAAATTTTAATTAAAATCACCAAACTAATGAGTTTTAAAATCAATAAATAAATAACTGTTTTGATTTTTCTGACGGGAAAATTAGGAAAATCTCCCTCATTTTCCCGTGTTTTTTATCCGCCCCACTCCAAACCTGTCCCTCGCTCATCCAATGCTCTCCTCCTCTCTCCCCTCCATCGTCCTCCTTCACCCAGCATTATTTGGGAGAGGTAGGTATTGGCATGTTGGGTAGCATGTTCGCTTCTTTTTCCTTTTTTCATTCCCTGGTTCCCTCCCCCACTTTATCCGGCGCCACCGCAGCCTCACTCCCTCCAACCTTCACATTCTCACCCATTTCGCCGTCTGTTCGAAAGTTGCACCGCACCTCCGCAGTACGAGCGGCGAATGTGTTTTTGACTGACTGACCCTAAACCCTTCACTTTGTTTTGATTTCACAATTTTTATTTTGTATTTTTTGGGGGGCACCGTTTTCATTTAGAGTTCATCCTGAGTCGCACCGTTTCACCCGTCAGCTTGTTTGACAGCCGCTGGTTTGACATTTGAAGCCGGAGTCACAGGCCGCTCGCAGCTACGCATTCCTAACCTGTGTGCGGCCGCACAAGCCAAGCTTAAAAAGTCAGAACTAAGTCCGATAACCCCCACGACCCCCTCCCCTTCTTCCAGTTTTCTGCACGGCTGAAGATTTTGCTGGTGCACATTCTCTCCTGTGTGGAACCCTCATAATGTGTTTTTTTTCCTTCCTTTTTTCCTTTTTCACAGTCGCAGCGTCACGTGAGCGACCTGTACGAAGACCTGCGGGATGGACATAACCTGATCTCGCTGCTGGAGGTCCTCTCCGGGGAGTCACTGGTGAGCATCGCACACTTGCCCTCATGCCTAGTGTGCCCTCGGTCGCGTCGAATATGCTTAAAACTGCACCCAAAAAATAGTGCAAATCAGACCCCAGACCCAGATTGATGTTGCTGATGCGTTTGACCTAAAACGAGCATGAAGTGAAGTCTCGGGACGGAAACCTTGTGTCTCTGTCCAAGGCTTCACCTGAACTAACAAAGCTACGTCGCCCACTGTGGCTTTCATGTGTTTCACCTTTGTTTCTTTTCTTTTCTTTTTTATTTAAAGATTTATTTTTATTTTTTTCTGCATTTTCAAAAAACAACAGCGAGGACTGTGCGTCTTTGCAGCCTGGGCCTTCACATCATTGCAGAAGCGCCTCTGCTGCTGAAGTTTCAATGAATCAATGAATCATTATTATTTTACTCTGTCTGTGTGTAAACTAGGATTGTATTTCTTGTACTTGTCCTCCTTTCTTTGCTTCCCTCTATCCGCCGCCGACCTCCTCTCTTTGCTCTGCTCACACGGGGGGTTGGCTAGCCGAGGGGGAGGGAGGTCAGGAGTTTTCGGTTGGTGAGTGGGTTGATACTCTAGGCATCGTCCTCCCCTTTACCTTTTTTTTTTTTTTTAATCACCTTTTCATTGATTTGGCCGTGCATGGCGTTCACACATCCGCAGTGATGGTGGTTGTGTTGTTTTTCGTTGTCTTTTTCAGTTTTGTGAATCAGTCCAATTCTGTGAGAAGCACGTCGCTGCATGACACCAGGATAATTATGTCGTTTGAGCCGGTGCTGCTGTCAAGGCTCATGAAATGAAAAATGAAAAGAAGCATGTTTGTACATTTCTACATTAGCCACCCCCCCCATTCCATTAAATGCGGTATATTATATGATCATGATTGTTGTATGTATTGTAGTGTGTGTAGTTTAGTTACAAGCCAACCAGCAGGAAGTCAAAGCAGATTTTCCACAACCCTGCCACTGGTTTTCGATGATTCAGTTCTCCTGCTTCCTTTCCCTTTGTTGACGTTTCCCCTCTTTCCCCCCTGTAGTCGTGCAAAATGATTGAGACCCCAAAAATGTGTCTCATTCAGTCATATCCACGTGCTGATAATCTATAAATCAGCAGCTTCACACATTTTTTTGTCTTTCAGCCCAGAGAAAAGGGACGCATGCGATTCCACAAACTGCAGAATGTACAGATAGCACTGGACTTCCTCAAGCACCGGCAGGTAGGACACGACCGCTTGCACCTTTAACCTGGACGACTCACTCAAATTCCTCATTGTGATTTCTGACTTGTTTCGCTGTGGTCTCTGTTACCCCTCAGGTCAAGCTGGTGAACATCAGAAACGACGACATAGCGGACGGAAACCCCAAGCTGACTCTGGGCTTGATATGGACCATCATCCTCCACTTCCAGGTCTCCACATCTGTCAGTGTTGTGTTCCATTTTTTATCCTCGCTCCGCACCTGTCCTTGGGGTCTGTCGGCTGCGGTTTCCCAACTCCTCTGGACGAATCGGAGTGGAACTGGCTCTTCGTGATTCCCCTCAGAACGACCTTCTCCAATTAAAACTCTTTTTTTTTAAGCTACATTTAAAGCTATTATAACTCACTAACTCATCGCTTTCACGAACAGTGCGAAGACATCAGGGTGTGTAAGTGTGAGTCACTTTCCTGCCGACTCCCCAGGGAAGGGCGGATCTGGCCGATTTTGCAGCTTGTTTCAGGCTGCAAACCACCAACGTCCCAAGACTGCAGGCGTTCACCTACTAAGAGCTGCCTGGTGGAACAACAGGCTCTGCTTATCAGATCACTCACACTGAGATTACAAAAGAGATAAAAAAATCATTTTGAGTACAAGAAAAAAGTTTTTAGGCTGCTAGATGGATGGATGTGAAACGGGGAAAAAAAAGAAATCAACGTGGCAAAATTTTGGAGGAGCGTTCAAAATGAGGGAGGGGTGCTAGTGGTGCTGTAGCACACTCACAAGTTTGCACATAAAACAGTGATCCCAGGGCCTGTGACTCATCTATCTCATCTTAAAATCCACTAAATGAGATGCTATATCTTCGCCGTGGGGCCATTTCCCAGACTAGACCAGACAGAAACCCTGCTGCACCCTGCGGACCAACTCAGCAGCCAAAACAAAGATTCCCCACAAACCTCAAGTGATTACAAGCACAAACAATTAAGTTGTTGTCTTATCTCTGATAAGACCGGAGAGAAATTGAAAATGATTTTGGGTGTGATTCACTGGGAGTTAGTTTTTTCTTTTGGTTTCCACTAACTAAATAATTTTTATCTCACATCTGAGATCAATATCAGGAGCCATTTTTTTTAAGTTTGCAGTTTTTTTTATTATTATTATTATTATTATTAACTTTCCACTGGTTTGCTCTTCCTTCAGATTTCAGACATTCAGGTCAATGGCCAGTCAGAAGACATGACGGCCAAGGAGAAGCTGCTGCTGTGGTCCCAGAGGATAACGGACGGCTACAAGGACGTCCGCTGTGACAACTTCACCACCAGCTGGAGAGACGGCAAGCTGTTCAATGCCGTCATCCACAAACACTAGTGAGTGCACGCCCAGACGCCTCATACTTGACGGATTTTACAGCAGAAGCACTTAGAACAGAAGTCCATTATTTTTGCTGAACTATTAGCAAGTGATTGTTAACGGTGCAATACTTTTCAAAACCACCTCTTGGCAGGAGAGTGCGTTTAGAGGCAACCATTGGTCAATAGCGTGCATTATGATGTTCGTCATAGATGTTTGACGATGCTAATGTGATACTGGCACACACATCTGCATCTATAAGGGGAGGCATCAATGAAGGCAGTTGCAGAGTTTTTCTGAAGTTTTTGATATTTTTGTAGTTTTTGTCCATAAAAATGTTTGCTTTGGTTTGCAATGAAAGGTTGAGGTTGATAGCACAGATAGCACTCTCTGTATTGCCACGGCTCTTTCAAACCTTCAGGCAAGGAACACCTCTGAAAGGTGCCGTCCACATGCAACGACACTTTTCCATCTTGAAAAGATGATTTCTCCTTCAAAAAACCTATGAATTTAGCGGACAGATCAGATATAATTTCTCTTCTGCTTTTTTGGGTGGTTTTCACAGTGTTTGTGGCAGGTTGAGGATCTGTTCACTTTGTGAATTCACATCCTGGGAAATGGATGCTCTTTCAGTTCTCAAGAACATTTGTCAAAGGCGTGTGTTGTTGGTTTGTTTCCCTCAAAAAAACATATAACAAAAGAAAAAGAGCCACGTGGAGCCCAGACAGCAAACAGAGGTGACATCAGAGGAGGCTGAGCTGAATGCTGCACTGTGAGAGTTATTATGA
The DNA here is from genome assembly GCA_009823395.1 of Thamnaconus septentrionalis. Lineage (NCBI taxonomy): Eukaryota > Metazoa > Chordata > Actinopteri > Tetraodontiformes > Monacanthidae > Thamnaconus > Thamnaconus septentrionalis. Next base: position 13,651,910 of record CM020511.1, read on the forward strand.
CCGGAGGAGCAAAGATTTCTGCCGGGACAAGTTTATGTAAATTTGAGCGTGTACATACAAATTCCAGGTTTACTTTTCTCCCCCTTCTTCTTTTCTTTAGTTGCCCTTTCCTTTTGGGGAAACCTGAGAGCGGATTAGCACAGCCTTTAGAAAGGTCAGGGGTGTGGTGTGTGGGTGTGACTCCGTTTAGCTGCTAATGGTAACTTCAAGGCACGGCATCCCCAGAGCGCGATCATCGCTCAAGGTTGTCTGAGCGTTTCGGAAAACAGAAGCTCGGCTGGATGGAAGGAGCATCGAGAACCCTTCGCTGTGCCACATGGATGCTTTTCGCAGAAGGCCTGCTAATGATCATGGACGTCTGAGGCTCTGATGGACATACATGCAAACAGCTTTGCCAGCGCGAAGGCTCGGCACTGATTGTTTTCACCCGGCGGCTCTCACTACTGTGATGATGCTCGGCGGGCAGCTTCAGCCCAGGCAGACCAAACGGAGTCAAACGGACTTCGTCGGTGACAGACTGGGACACACGCGGCGTTCAAACCAGCGCGTAGTCCTGCTGTGCGAGGATATCCCATCAGAGGGATCCACCGGGGACTCAGGTCGGAGCTCCAGCGGCTCGAGGGCTCGCTCAAGCAGAGGCGAGCCGGCCCGCACGTGGGCGACTCGCGCGCTTCAGGGAGGAGAGGAACAAAAAATCAGCATCTCGTCGGGAGGATGGACGAGGCAGGGATGGATTCGGGAAGCCCGACGCTCCGAGCCTTCAGCGCTCGACGGACAAAATCCGGGCCGTTCGACTTTATGCATCAGAGATTAGTACGGCTCTCTCTCTCGGTGGTGGTCTGCGCACGCTGGTGCTCTAGGGGGTTGGATTCAGGAATGTATTTTGGAACTGCAAAGCTTTGCTAATTTAAGAAGACATCTGTCAATGGTGAAGTAGGTTTGCAGGTTGGGATGTGATTTAGGACTCGAAGGTGCTTATGCTCATGTAGACATATGATTTGTTGCTGTGTCAGCCTTGTTAAGGTTGAATTAAATTCCACGCAAGAGTTTGTGACATGTGAGAATGAGGAACGGAGGGTCCACACTGCCAGAGGACAAAAGGGTTTATGTTCAGGCAGGTTTGTTCCGTGGCAGACAAGCAGATTTTCAATGTATTCAATCTGGGAGAAGAAATACACAGCCGCTTATATGCTCTATGTAGTATATAAGCACATACATTTTAGTTTTCTTTTCTGTGCTAGGAAGTAAAAGCAGCAACATCACTTCATCCAAACAGTTTAATAAACCGGTTATTACCTTTTACTGCTCGTGGAACAAACTAACTTTCCTGTCGGCTGAACCAGTTGAAGATGAAAGTCCGTTTTTGTGTCCTCCCCAGCCCCAGACTCATCGACATGGGCAAAGTGCACCAGCAGTCCAACCTGGAGAACCTGGAACATGCCTTCGGCGTTGCAGAGAGAGACCTGGGAGTGACGCGCCTGCTGGACCCTGAGGGTACGACGACGTGTCCATTCGCCTGCGCGCTAATTTAAATTCCTAATCGTCCTAATCCTTCTTTTTTACCCTTTTATCCCCACTAGATGTCGACGTCCCGCACCCCGACGAGAAGTCCATCATCACCTACGTCTCCTCGCTGTACGACGCCATGCCTCGCAGCGACGCGCACGACGGCGCCAGAGTGAGCGTGAGTGACGCCCGCTCTCGTTTCCCGCGTCTTGACCCCTGACCTATGAAGACTCCTTAAAAACACTTCATACGTGTGTGGCCCAGGCTTTTGCAAACACTCACACACAATTGGTTCTGTGTGGTCGGCTCAAATCCGATTGAATGCAAACGCTCGTGACTCTTCCTTAATCAGCGCTGCAAGGGGCATTTCTACTGCTTCCACAGAAAATTTCACAGAAAATAGTGCATAATAGGGACGTCCTTTAGAAATGAGTGCATTAACAGCGTCTGGGCTACCTGAAGAAATTTGCTGCGGATAGTCTCACCCCAAAGTCTCCACCGCGACCGCCCCTCGTCCTCAACCTCTTCTTCCCCTTTCGCCCTCCCGAACAAAACCGGGATTGTTTCTCCCTAATTGGGTTTAATGCGGTGTGTGAGAGTTGTTGAACGCGGAAAAGGAGGAGGAGGAGAAGAAGAAGAGCCCTCCTGTCCGTTATTGTTGCCGTCGTCGCTGTTGTCGTCCAGGCCCTGACTGTCTGTCTTTTTTTTTCCGGTGCGCTGGCTGCAGGAGCTGGAGGTGCGCTGGCAGGAATACTACGAGCTGGTGACTCTTCTCCTGCAGTGGATCCGCCACCACGTCATCATCTTCGAGGAGCGGAAGTTCCCCACCAGCTACGAGGAGATCGAGGTGAGGAGATACACGCTCAGGTCGCGGTTCATAGGTGGGAGTTTTGCCTTAGCTGCGTGTCCTTTTGCCGTCGTGCAAGACTTAAAATTGCGTGATTCCTATGAATTGTCTGTTTTACTTTAATTAAAATAAACCTCTTGGAACGGGAGCTTTGGTCTGATCACAAACATTATGAAAAAAAGAAAGGCTCTGGCAGTCGTCCAGCGTCGGATCAAAGAAACCACTTACCTAACGTCTGGCCAGATGGAGGCCACTGTATTTCCCAGACATGGTGTTGTAGGTGGAGCACTGGGAAAGTGCCACCTGGAGGCAGATAATACTAACCCTAATCCCTTCAGGTATCATCACCGTGCCACTCCCTCCCAGAGCACAGAGCATAGCGTGATGTTATTATTACATTGTTAGCGTTCAATAAAAAGCAAAAGTGGATGTCCGGACATGCCGCTGTGTAATAGACTCTCGTCTGGCCAGAGAGATTTTCTCAAGTAAGAACTGCAGTTTAGTCAATTTGCTAATTATAAACTCAACTCAAATTCACGACCAATTTGGGGAACTGATGCAAGAATGGGCACAAACCACCCTGAACGCAAACTATCAGGCTGTTAGATCGGTGGCGTCTTGGGTTTGATCTTTCTCCCATTTATCCACTTTTGACTTCATTAAAAAGATCCAAGTGTGAAACATCATCAAAGCGTAATAACCCTGTATCTTTGCCCTCTTTTTTAGCTTCTTTGGCATCAGTTCCTGAAGTTTAAAGAGACGGAGCTGCCAGTGAAGGAGTCAGACAAGAGCCGGTCGAAGCAGATCTACCAGTCCTTTGAGGCAAGCCAGCTTTCATCTTTGTTTTGTTTTTTTCATTCTGTACTGTTTCACTTTTTTATACCCTTTTAAAAACCCGAACAATCAACCTCCTGCCTGCAGAGCGCTGTGCATGCTGGTCAGGTGAAGGTCCCTCCGGGCTACCATCCCATTGACGTGGAGAAAGAATGGGGTCGACTTCATGTGGCTATGCTAGAAAGAGAGAGGCTGCTCAGGATAGAATTTGAGAGGTAACAGTTAATATGCACTATACCTATAAAAATATTCATTTATTTTGAAAATTATTTTACTAGGAAGCGCATTATTTTAGTAAAGAAACAAACCAAAAAACAACATGTTTTCTGGTTAGATTAGAAAATAATTTAAATGTAAAAACAATACCTTTTATATTTAATTTACAACACACCGTTGGCAGACCTTGCTTGTTTTTACAGGTGCTTTAATGGGGTTGTTCAATATTATTTTTAGTGCTGCCCATTTATGCTAAGGTGCTACATCATCCTGGGAAAATGCAAGACATTCATGTCACGAGAATCGCTGTCTTGTTTACGATTCTGAGTCGTGGAACGACTGAATGAACAGACTGGAGGCCTCTTGTCTGAAAATGCAGACATTGCTTTTTTGTTTTCTTCTCTTAAGTCATAATGCGCAGTGATAGTTTGAGAGAAACTGACTCTACCGTGGTTTAAACTCTTGATGGCATTTGTGAAGGATTCTTATTAAATGGGGAATTTTTTGCAACATAGGCAACCGCATGCGCAGGCTTTTTTTTGACTTGAACGTCTTCATGACATGTAGTTTGCTGCGCTAAGATTTTAAAGCTTGATTTGTCGCAATTTGTTGATCTCACCTGACAACTTTTTTGCTGTTTGACCAATCCCTTCTAGACTTGAGAGGCTTCAGAGGATCGTCAGTAAAATCCAGATGGAGTCGGAGATGAGTGATGGAGAACTCAGCCATCTGGAGAGCCTGCTGCAGACGGTCAGTCCTGGTTCTGGTCTTGATTCCAAATACTATCAGCATGTTGGGTACCTGTCATAACACTTTTTTTTTGTTTTTTAAAGTGCTATCTTAAGTTTTGTTTGTGTTTCATCCTTTCAGGACATTCGTCTGCTGAATGCTGGAAAACCGGCCCAGCACTCTGCCGAACTGGGCAGAGAGCTGGAAAAGGCCGAAAATATGATTCGCCTGTTCTTCAACGACGTCCAGATTCTCAAGGATGGGCGCCACCCTCAGGCCGAACAGATGTACCGCAGGTGAGTGCTCATTCAAGTCATCTTCGCTGCCCTTTTCCATTGATCACAGCTCAACATTGTATGACTGAAACAACCTTCCAGCATGTGACCGTGTGTCGTATGACCTCCGCAGGGTGTACCGCCTCCATGAGCGCTTGGTCAACCTGCGCAGCGACTACAACCTGCGTCTGAAGTCTGCGGTGACCATCGGCCACGCTACCATGATGCAGTCCGTCCAGCAGACCACCCTGAAGGTGCGGCCCAACGTGGATGACAAAACCCTTCGCTACGTCCAAGACCTGCTGGCCTGGGTGGAGGAGAACCAGCAGCGCATCGACGAAGCCCCGTGGGGCTCGGATCTTCCCACCATGGAGTCGCAGCTGGGCAGCCACAGAGGCCTGCACCAGACCGTGGAGGACTTCCGATCCAAGATCGAACGGGCCAGGGCTGATGAGGTACGATCCATAAAACCCCTGAGAAATATCACACACTGTTGGATTGTTGCCGCTGGAAAACAACCTTTTCATTTTGCTCTATTCTTCAGACTCAACTCTCTCCCGTCAGTAAGGCCACATATAGAGAATACCTGGGTAAACTGGACCTTCAGTATGGCAAACTACTGGTACGTCAAATCCCGGCGCTCCTGACATTTTGATTTGATATTTTACTGCAAAAATGGACAGGAAGGAATTGTGTCAGGACTGGACCCAAATACACGACCCAAAGCCAAAGTTTCAAAAAGTCTTTATTCACGATAATAACTGTAACCAAAACACAAAATCACTAAGTAGAGGAAAACGTTATCAGAAATGCACAAAGTAGCAAACAAAATCTCGGCTGATCATATAGTAAAAAAAATTAAATAAATACAAGACCTGATGGCATGACCGTGAAAAAAGACAAATTGGCACATACGCTGACTATATGTAAGACGAGGTAGTCTAGACTAATCAAACAAGGCGGGAAACATACAAGGGAAGGGCCAATCAACAGGATTTCAAAATAAAACAGAAAGTCATGAGACAATGAAGATAACTGAACTGACAAAAACTGACATGACAGAACTGAAAAGAAACGTTGGCATGAAGGTGCTGACTTTTTTTTTTTTTTTTTTTTTTGCCTGTTTTGAAGAACTCTTCCAAGTCCCGCCTGCGAAACCTGGATTCGCTCCACGCCTTCGTCAGTGCCGCCACCAAGGAGCTGATGTGGCTGAACGACAAAGAAGAGGAGGAGGTGAACTTTGACTGGAGCGACAAGAACAACAACATGACGGCGAAGAAGGACAACTATTCGGTGTGTGTTCAGAGTCTGTCTGTGAACAGGTGCAAGATTTTGCGACCCTGCCTTCAGACCGTTAGAACTCAAACGTGCATGTTTCAGGGTCTCATGCGAGAGTTGGAGCTGAGGGAGAAGAAGGTGAACGAAATCCAGGCCCTTGGCGACAAGCTTGTCAGAGACGGACACCCTGGCAAGAAGACAGTCGAGGTGAGGTTCTTCACTAGCACCAGCTAAACTATAGAAATCTGCATACGGCTGCACAGGGGTCACTGTTCTAACTATTTCCAACTCATCCGTCTTCCCCTACGTAGACCTTCACGGCTGCTCTGCAGACTCAGTGGAGCTGGATCCTGCAACTCTGCTGCTGCATCGAGGCTCATCTCAAAGAAAACACAGCCTACTACCAGGTAGAGCCAGAGAACGGGTGGCATTGCAGCGCCGCAAATCCGCACGAACGGAGCGAGGTCTCATCCGCTTTTACTTCCTTCCCGCGCAGTTCTTTGCCGATGTGAAAGACGCTCAGGACAAGATGAAGAAGATGCAGGAGAACATGAAAAAGAAATACAGCTGCGACCGCTCCACCACGGCCACGCGGATGGAGGACCTGCTGCAGGACGCCGTGGTGAGTTGCCGTTCCTCAGACGGTCGGACACGCGGCTGGTGTGGCTTCATCAGAACTGACAATCTTTTGTTTTGTTGTGTTTTTTTTTTTTTTTTTCATATCAATCGACAACAGGAGGAGAGAGAACAGCTGAATGAATTCAAGACGGTGGTGACGGGCCTGAACAAGAGAGCCAAGTCCATCATCCAGCTGAAACCACGCAACCCCACCACCCCAATCAAAGGCAAACTGCCCATTCAGGCCGTCTGTGACTTCAAGCAACAGGAGGTGAGACACATTCACTGACCACGCCGATGTGGTCGCAAGTCGTATGATTTCCACTTTGACAGATTGTTTTTCTGTTTTGTTTTTTTTTTTGTTTCCCCTAGATCACTGTCCATAAAGGCGATGAGTGTGCACTCCTCAACAACTCCCAGCCCTTCAAATGGAGGGTTCTCAATCACTCCGGCCGCGAGGCAACAGTGCCGTCCGTCTGCTTCATGGTGCCTCCAGTCAACAAAGAGGCCATGGACAGCGTCAGCGGGTAAAAGGATCTCAGCTGTCTCAGACATGTTGTTTTGAACTACTTAGACGTTCATAAAAATCCTGAGTCCTGAGGCGGGAGGTCAATATAGTCATTTCTTACTAGGGTCTCAGCCAAATCACTTTTTTTTATTACACAAACTTCTCATTTTCTGTACTCATTTTCTAATTCTTGCTGCTCCCTGTCTTCTCCCAGTCTGGATGCAGGCCACCAGCAGATGGTGTCGATGTGGCAGAAGCTCCACGTGGACCTGAAGAGCCTGTTGTCATGGCAGTACCTGATGAAGGACTTCACACAGATTCGCTCCTGGAACATCACAATGGTACGACTGAGGGCTTCCACATGACTGTGGTGGATTTATTAGCGGACTTCAATAATAACATGCAGCCTTGACTTGTTTTTAGCCCGGTCTTTAATGGAAGTCAGTGTAATAGCTTTTAACCATTGATAGTTCCTTCAGTGTAAATGTAAAGTGTTTAAATCTAATGCAGTATTTTTATTCTAATTGTTTATTTATGTGTTTATTTTCTTATTTAAATCTTGTGCAGTTGAAGTCCATGAAGTCTGAAGAGTACAGGTTGATCATGAGGAACCTGGAGCTCCACTACCAGGACTACATGAGGGACAGCCAGGACTCGCAGCTCTTTGGCCCAGATGACCGCATGCAGGTGGAGGATGATTACAGCAAGGTGGTCCAGCATTTCGATGGCCTTCTTCGTTCCATGGAGCAAGGTAACGCTTTTCTGTTTCAGTTTTTTTTTTTCTATTAATTTGACATTTACTGTTTTTAGCGTTTTAAATAAAAGTCTGAACCGTAGCGTTAAAAGCAAATAACATTTATTCACCTTTCAGGGAAAATGTTTATTCTCAAAGGTGAGTCGTGAGTATGCCTTTGATGAGCTGTGTCGAAATAACCTGCGTGGTTAGTGCAGAGTTGCGTGGCTGCATGTTGTTTAGCTCTCAAGGTGCCTGTTTTTTTCGTTTTTTTTTTTTTTTATTGCAGCTCAGTACAAAGTAGAAATGATACGTCGCAGGTCATGCTGTAAAACAGAGGCTGCTTTTCCCTCCTAGCTGTATCACCTAATAGTGTGATCAGTGCTGCTAGACCTTAGCAACCCGGATTTGAAAAACAAAACAAAACTGAATGTATGACTGTACTCAAATAAACTACAGATATGTGGTGGATTTTATTTTTAAGTATTTAATAACTTTAACATAGTTTAAAAACTGTTTGTAAAAAAAAAAAAAAAAAATCAACCACACATCTTAAATGTGGCATCATGTTCAGTGTTTCTGCAGCATCAGTACAATGTCTCTCTCGTTGGCATTCGATGTGTGAGTAGCTTTCTGGATTCTGATGTACAAAGCTGGTGCGTGTGATGCCTCCCAGGTCAACAGGATGAGACTCTGTGCAAGAACTACATCTCCGAACTCAAGGACCTGCGGCTCCGTATTGAGGACTGCGAAGCCGGGACTGTGTCTCGCATCCGCAGACCCATGGACAACGAACCTCTGAAGGAATGCATCAAGAAGACCACCGAGCAAAAGGTAGGCCACTTTACAGTCGTGTGCAGTCAAAACAAATACACTCAATGCACCATTCAGTATAGTTTCATATTCATAGCATGGCATAGATTTGTATTTAAAAAAACATTTTGCATGAGATTTGCAGGCAACATATGGTTAAAAGAAAATCTGCAAAACATAAATTTTAGGAAGGTGTGAAACAAAAGTTTAAATTTTCTGACAAACAATGACACAGTGGTGATAGCTCAAACCATACGTGGTGAGGTGTGTCAGGTTGCCTGGCACTGATGCTGCTGTTTATTTTTCCTGCTGTTTATGCGTCAGCCTTGTTTTTTGTTCTCTGATACTCGAAGCGTCAAACACCCAGAAGGCAAAACATTCACGACGTGGCTCTTGGCAGCCAGCTACACCTAGACGCGAAACTTTGTAAATTTAACACTACATCTTTTTTTTTTTTTTTTTTGAACTAAAAATAAAAGAAGCATTTAATGTTTTTGTTTTTTTTTTAATCACGTTGCAAAGTACAGTCATGATTATAATGAAGTGTTAGGGGAGAAACTAGAACTGGGAGTGGTGTTCTTCCTTTTTTGTTGTTTTGTTTTTTTCTTGAAGCCTGGAATGGCTGCCTTGTGATCAGGTGTTTTCCCGCTGGATTGCAGTGATTGTTAGCAGGCCTGCTGTGCAGTTCCCTTCTGATCTTAGAACTGTAATGCTTTGCCTCCAGCCCTACACACCTCCACACAGAGAGACACAGCGTGGGTTCATTTAAAATTTAAACAAACCTGTCTTCTCGTGAGAGCTCCTTTGTTATGGCCCGTCAGGTTTCGACTCTTATTTTCGACGCTGATTTTTGGCCCCTTCTTTTTTTCTGTCTCGCACAGAAAGTCCAGGTGGAGCTCGACGGTCTGAAGAAGGACCTGAACAAGGTGTCCGTGAAGACACAGGACGTCCTGTCCGCGCCTCAACCTTCTCCCTCTGCGCCGGTGCTGCGCTCCGAGCTCGAGCTCACTGTGCAGAAGATGGATCACGCTCACAACCTCTCCTCTGTCTACCTTGAAAAGTGAGTCCTCCCGCCAGGGGATGATAGCATTTATGGAAATAAATGCGCTCACTGGGCATCAATAGCAGTTTTTAAATGTACTTTGTTACTTTATTTATTACCTATTGGTTCTTGCCACAGGTTAAAGACGGTGGAGATGGTGATCCGCAACACGCAGGGCGCTGAGGGGGTGCTCAAGCAGTACGAGGACTGCTTGCGTGAGGTTCACACTGTGCCCAGCAGCGTCAAGGAGGTGGAAACTTACAAAACAAAGCTTAAGGTAAGCGGCATCTGTCAAGGTTTTTCATATTTAGAGCCCAGCAAGAGGTTCACTTGCCCTGCATTTGTTCGATATACACAGAAAATGCGAACCGAGGCGGAGGCCGAGCAGCCCGTGTTCGACTCCCTGCAGGAGGAGCTCAGGAAGGCCTCGGCAGTGAGCAACAAGATGTCAAAGGTGCACAGCGAGCGCGACGTGGAGCTGGACCGCTACCGCCTGCTGCTGTCCAACCTCCAGGACCGCTGGAAGGCCGTGTTCACGCAGATCGACCTCCGCCAGCGCGATCTGGAGCTGCTCGGCCGCCAGCTGGGCCAGTACAGGGAGAGCTACGACTGGCTGATCCGCTGGATCGCCGACGCCAAGCAGAGGCAGGAGAAGATCCAGGCCGTGCCCATCACCGACAGCAAAACCCTGAAAGAGCAACTGTCCCAGGAGACGGTGGGTTGGATTTAATGCCTGCAGCCTTTGAATTACCCGCACGCGAAACCTGAGAGCTGAACTCTTTGCACCGTCTTTTGTTTTAACAGAAACTGTTGGATGAGATTGAAAATAACAAGGACAAGGTTGACGAGTGTCAAGATTATGCCAAGGGATACATTGGCACAATCAAGGTAAACATCACTTGTTTTCTTTGCTGTTGTTAATATTGCAGTTTGACATGTTTATTTAGTTCCTGTGACTTTTTTATGGGGAACTTTCTCAACTAGGACTATGAGCTCCAGCTGGTTGCCTACAACGCCCAGGTTGAGCCTCTTACCTCACCCTTGAAGAAAACCAAACTGGATTCAGCGTCTGACAACATCATTCAGGAGGTGCATTCATAAATATATAAAAAAACAAACTAAACAGCTAAACATAAAGCAGCAGTTTCAAAAGTATAAAGTATCTTTTACACTTGTTTTGTGAGTGAATCGACACTCAACAATGAACTGATTGCACTGTGAAATTCTAACTAAAATGTTGCTTATCTGCCTCAGTATGTAACACTGAGGACTCGGTACAGTGAGCTGATGACTCTGACGAGTCAGTACATCAAGTTCATCACCGACTCGCAGCGCCGCCTGGAGGACGAGGAGGTGCGTGACAACTGGCTGAGGATCCCAAACAAACTAAACCATAACCTGAACTTAACCAACCAAACAATTAACCAACCGATAAACCAGACAAACTCGCCGACGACGGAAACGCATGTGCATTGTTTTTCTCCGTGTAACGCACAGACATACATATATATGGTTGATGTACGGGTTACAAATAGCTCCTTTGCACAGGGTAAGCAAAAAGCATTGGCATGCTGTAGCTGATCTGCAGAGTTTATGAGACAGGAACACTCTTATTCAAGGCATATCTAGCAGAATTGGTAGCGAGTGAAACCAATTTAAGAGTCAAAATACACAAATACACAAATATTCATAAACATTTAAGGGAAACAAATATGCATGAGGTTCGAGTGTGTTTATATTTACATTTCAAACAAACCATCATTATTAATATTATCAATAGCTCAAAGTAGACTAAATTAATACAGCACTCTGTGTGTTTGTGGTTGCAACTCCATCTGATTTCATTGAGTGTTTTTGTTACTGTCGACTTAGAGAGAGGGGTTCTTTCTTTCACTACACAATTTCACTCACACTTTCCTATTCCTAGTATGGCTAACATGTTTTCTCCCAGAGGTTTGTAAAGTCTGTCCAGCTTGTTCGCAGTCCTCAGCTGTCCCTTTAAGCCCACATACCAAGAGGGTTTGCATCATTATCTAACCCTAGTGTTTTGTTTCTTTGCCTTCTTTAACTGCTTGCCAGTGCTTTGCTTAATGCGTTAAGCGTTGAAAAGGTAAATGCTCCTGTGTTGTACGTGTCACTCGGTGTTCTTCCCATCCTCTGTTCTTTCCTAAAACCTGCCTTTTAAAACCCGCTCTGTCTTTCCATGGCTTCTTATCATTTTCTGTCTTTTGCTTTTGCTGTAGCCTCATATGCTTCATATAAAATGACGTTGCTCACACTATCTTCGTCTAACTTACAAACACAATCAACGTGTTATGTCTATCCTATTGCGCAGAGCTTCTTACGTTTCCTGGTTAAATATGTACATTGCCTAACCACACAGTGACCTGATCTAAACCAGTCTTCTCTCCTTTGACCTTCTTTTTCTCCTTTATTCTTTTTATTTAACAATAGTGATTAAAAGAACCCCCAGAGCATGGGATTACAGGAAAACAAATCTAATAGTGATTGTCGTGGCAAAATTAATCTAACTTTTAGTCTTTGTTATTCTACAGCTGTGTCATAAAATGTTCCGAAAATATTTTTTTGCACACAGACTAATTCTGAATTCTTACAACTCTAGAAATCAGCCGTGTCATAATTATTTTTGACACCTTCTAAAACACATAAGAACTGGAAAACTGCTGACATTTTGTGACAAGAATGTTGAGGATAGTGTTTGTTTGAATAATAACAAGCTACACATAATTTTGCCTGGTGAATTTTAGTGGATGATGTCCAACAGTAATAATAAGTCAGCGCTGCAGCTACAGTTTGCATGCCATATTATTTTCTTGCTGTGTTGTGAAGTGATATTTTGTTTCCATACATTAATCATTTTATCCCCGCCGTCCGTCTTTTGCCTTAATTGTCTTGTCGTTCATTATTCCAATTAATTTGATTTGTGCATCGTGAATGTAACATCACTTTAATGAATGTGCATCTAATATGCATCTAGTGATTGACCCTTAATCTGACCTTTTACCTAACTTAAATTAACATGTCCGGGATAATACTCTACATTATGACGCTCTTGATTCAGTGTGACAAAGTTGCGATTACTGCAGTGAATTACAACTTTGTTTCACACTGTTTTGGGCAGGTTAATGTAGAGTGTTACCTTTTAACATACCATTCCTGATTATAATCCTTTCTTTACCATTTGCTTCCACTAATGCAGAAAGCTGCAGAGAAACTCAAAGCAGAAGAGCAGAAAAAAATGGCCAAGATGCAGGCTGAGTTAGACAAACAGAAGCAGTTAGCTGAAGCGCATGCAAAGGCCATTGCCAAAGCTGAGAAAGAAGCTGAAGAGCTGAAGCTCAAAATGCAGGAAGAAGTAAACAAAAGGGAAATTGCTGCGGTAGATGCCGAAAAGCAAAAGATCAATGTCCAACAGGAACTGCATGAGCAAAAACCTCTCTGAGCAACAGATCAAGGACAAAAGTAAACAGGTGGACGATGCTCTCCAAAGCAGGGTCAAGATTGAAGAGGAAATCAACCTCATCAGGATTCAACTTCAGACGACTCTGAATCAGAAGTCAACCGCAGAATCTGAACTCCAGCAGCTACGTGACAGGGCAGCTGAAGCTGAGAGACTCCGAAAGGCGGCACAAGAAGAAGCTGAGAAGCTCCGTAGACAAGTCAGTGAGGAGACCCAGAAAAAGCGTATGGCAGAAGAGGAGCTCAAACGCAAAGCTGAGGCAGAGAGGGAAGCTGCAAAGCAAAAACAAAAAGCTCTTGATGACCTCGAAACGCTCAGGTTACAGGCCGAGGAGGCCGAAAGGCAAGTCAAGCAAGCTGAAGTTGAGAAAGAGAGACAAATCAAAGTCGCTCACATAGCAGCCCAGAAGAGTGCTGCGGCTGATCTCCAGAGCAAGCACTTGTCTTTTGTGGAAAAAACCTCAAAGCTGGAAGAATCACTGAAGCAAGAACATGGTGCTGTCCTCCAACTGCAAGAAGAAGCTGCAAACCTCAAGAAACAACAGGAAGACGCTGAAAATGCCCGGGAGGAAGCAGAAAAGGAGCTTGAAAAATGGAGGCAAAAAGCAAACGAGGCCCTTCGTCTGAGGCTCCAGGCTGAGGAGGAAGCTCACAAAAAGAGCCTCGCTCAACAAGACGCTGAGAAACAGAAGGAGGAGGCTGAGCGTGAGGCCAAGAAGAGAACCAAGGCTGAAGAGTCGGCCCTTAAGCAGAAAGAGATGGCTGAGACCGAATTAGAGAGGCAGCGCAAGGTTGCAGAGAGCACAGCTCAGCAAAAGCTCACCGCAGAACAAGAGCTGATAAGACTCAGGGCCGACTTTGACAATGCCGAACAGCAGCGGTCTCTCCTTGAAGACGAGCTTTATCGCCTGAAAAATGAAGTGGTGGCAGCTCAGCAACAGAGGAAGCAACTCGAGGACGAGCTGACCAAAGTCAGGAGTGAAATGGATGTGCTCATTCACCTGAAAACCAAGGCGGAAAAGGAGACCATGTCCAACACAGAGAAGAGCAAACAACTCCTTGAAAATGAAGCTGCCAAAATGAGGGACCTGGCCGAAGAGGCAAGCAAGCTACGAGCCATCGCGGAGGAGGCCAAGTACCAGAGGCAGGAGGCCGAGGACGAGGCAGCCCGGCAGAGATCCGAGGCCGAGAGGATTCTCAAAGAAAAGCTGGCCGCAATCAGCGAAGCCACTCGGCAGAAAACCGAGGCAGAAATTGCCCTGAAAGAGAAGGAGGCTGAAAATGAAAGGCTCAGGCGGCAGGCTGAGGACGAATCCTATCAGAGGAAAGCCCTCGAAGACCAAGCCAACCAGCACAAGCAAGAGATCGAGGAGAAGATTGTGCAACTCAAAAAATCATCCGAGGTAGAAATGGAAAGGCAAAAAGCAATTGTCGATGACACGCTCAAACAGAGGAGAGTCGTCGAAGAGGAGATCCGGATCCTCAAGCTCAACTTTGAGAAAGCTTCATCTGGGAAACTCGACCTGGAGCTGGAACTCAACAAACTGAAAAACATTGCCGACGAAACTCAACAGAGCAAGCTCAGGGCGGAGGACGAGGCAGAGAAACTCAGAAAGCTTGCCCTTGAAGAGGAGAGGAGGAGGAGGGAAGCAGAGGAAAAGGTGAAGAAGATCATGGCTGCAGAGGAGGAGGCAGCCAGGCAGTGCAAGGTAGCCCAAGAGGAGCTTGACCGCCTGAGGAAGAAAGCAGAAGAAGCCAGAAAGCAGAAAGAAGATGCTGATGTAGAGGCAGACAAACAGATTGTCATTGCCCAACAGGCAGCGTTGAAATGCAGCGCAGCCGAGCACCAGGTCCAAAGTGTTCTCGCTCAACAGAAGGAAGACACCATCATGCAGAAGAAGCTCAAAGACGAATACGAGAAAGCCAAGAAGCTGGCCAAAGAGGCGGAGCTGGCCAAAGAGAAGGCGGAGAGGGAGGCAGCTTTTCTTCGTCAGCAGGCCGAGGACGCCGAACGACAAAAGTTGGCCGCCGAGCAAGAGGCCGCCAACCAAGCCAAAGCTCAGGAGGATGCCGAGAAGCTGCGAAAGGAGGCCGAATTTGAAGCCGCCAAGCGAGCACAAGCCGAGGCCGCAGCACTTAAGCAGAAGCAGCTGGCTGACACCGAGATGGTGAAGCACAAGAAACTGGCAGAGCAGACGCTGAAACAGAAGTTTCAAGTTGAGCAGGAGCTCACGAAGGTCAAACTCCAGCTCGAAGACACAGACAAACAGAAGTCTCTCCTGGATGATGAGCTGCACCGCTTGAAAGACGAGGTGGACGACGCCGTCAAGCAAAGGGCCCAGCTGGAGGAGGAGCTGTTCAAGGTCAGGGTGCAGATGGAGGAGCTGCTCAAGCTGAAGACAAGAATCGAGGAGGAGAACCAGCGCCTCATCAAGAAAGACAAAGACAGCACGCAGAAATTCCTTGAAAAGGAAGCTGACAATATGAAGAAGCTCGCTGAGGATGCTGCCAGGCTTAGCGTCGAGGCGCAAGAGGCTGCCCGCTTGAGACAGGCCGCGGAGGACGACCTCAATCGACAAAGAGCTCTCGCAGATAAAATGCTCAAAGAGAAAATGCAGGCCATACAGGAGGCGTCCAGACTTAAAGCTGAGGCAGAGATGCTCCAGAGGCAGAAGGACCTGGCTCAGGAACAGGCCCAGAAGCTGCTTGAGGATAAACAGTTAATGCAACTGCGTCTGGAGGAGGAAACAGAAGAATACCAGAAATCACTGGAGGCAGAGAGGAAACGGCAAATGGAGATCGTAGCCGAAGCAGAAAAACTCAGGCTTCAGGTTTCTCAGCTTAGCGAGGCTCAGGCCAAAGCGGAAAAGGAGGCTAAAAAGTTCAAGAACCAAGCTGATAAGATCGCATCCCGCCTTCATGAAACTGAAATCACCACGAAAGAAAAAATGACCGAGGTGGAGAAACTGGAGCTTGCAAGACTAAATACCAGCAGAGAAGCTGATGATTTACGCAAAGCTATCGCAGATCTAGAAAATGAGAAGGCTAGGCTGAAAATGGAGGCTGAAGACCTTCAAAATAAGTCCAAAGAGGTATTGTGTCAAAAATGGCATAACAAAGCAGCTTATGTCATTGTTAACTCTGTCCGACAACTAACACCCTTCTTTCTTAAAAATTCTCTATCCCTTTATCGATTTTACTAATCATGAAACTATATATTTGATTTGAACTATGACTTAAATTTGATTTCTTTTTACAGTGCACTGTGCTCATGCAAATTGCATCCGGAATGTTCCGTCGTACCTTGGAATGTTTCAGTTTTCTGCCGTTTCTTTCTTTCTTTCTTTTTTTTACATTTTCTTGCAGGTCTAATGCAAAATCGATTGCTACAAAATGTCAGGCAGATTTATGTAGTTATTTTGAGGACCCGAAACACATCACCAACCAATGTATTTACCCATATATTGGGCAAGAATCATCATCAGACAACCATGTTCAGACACTAAATTTCCAAAATGCATAATGCCATATTCATTTAAATTATCAGTGCTTTAGTTGATTACACTTCTTCATAACAGAGCCCCAAAATTTCATGTCTGAATTTTGTTTGTTTTTTTCAACAAAATCCACTAAAAAGCCCACCAGAAGAACAGTTAAAACCTGGACGTCAGATGCGTATTATTTTCATCTGTTACATAAATAAATTTAAATAGAATGCAACATAATCCAGAAACTATGACAACACATACCAACATAAAATTCAAGAGCAAAGCTAGCCCGTCCAAAAATGTTATATTTAGTGTTTGGTTGATCGTGTCACTTTCATAATTTTTATAATGAATCTCGTAATCAGTGGAAGGCTTGTGGAAAGCTTTCCACTGATACCGGATAAATGTAATAGTATATTAAAATAAAATTCTTATAAAATAAAGACATAAACACAGTGTTTAATGTGCCTGCTGTTACATAATTCAGCAAAATAATTGCCATGTTGCATTAGCAGAGTGCATTGTAAAAAAAACATTAAAGTAAAGTAATATTAAAGTAAACTATGTGTAAAATACATACATGTATATATATATATATACATATATATATGTATGTGTGTGTATATATATGTATACATATATATATGTATGTATGTATGTATATATGTATATATATGACAGTAATACAGTATTGTCATTGTCTGTTGTAACTTGTATTTTCTCTTTTCATCTCAGATGGCTGATGCACAGCAGAAACAAATTGAGCATGAAAAGACAGTAACCCAGCAAACATTCCTGAATGAGAAGGAGATGCTGTTGAAAAAGGAGAGGCTTATTGAAGAGGAGAAAAAGAAGCTGGAGAGCCAGTTTGAGGAGGAAGTCAAAAAGGCTAAAGCTCTCAAGGATGAACAAGAGCGCCAGCGGCAGCAGATGGAGGATGAGAAGAGGAAACTCCAAGCTACCATGGATGAGGCACTCAACAAACAAAAAGAGGCTGAAAAAGAGATGTTAAACAAACAAAAAGAAATGAAAGAACTTGAGGAAAAGAGACTAGAGCAGGAGAGAATTCTTGCAGAAGAGAACCAGAAATTACGTGACAAGCTACAACAGTTTGAGGAAGCACAGAAAGACCATGAGAAAGAGATCATTCATGTGACAATGGTTGAATCTACACAGCAAGTTCCCAATGGTCAAAATGCTGGTGATGTGTTAGACTCTGTAGAAAAGACTCTGGCTTTTGATGGCATCCGTGATAAGGTACCTGCAAGCAGGCTTCATGATCTCGGCCTCTTATCCAAGAAAGATTTTGACAAATTAAAGAATGGAAAAATTACTCCTCAAGAACTTGGCGAGAAGGAAAAACTCAAAGGCATTCTGAAGGGAAAGAATTGCATTGCTGGTATTTTGACACCATCTAATCAAAAGATGACAATCTATCAAGCATCAAAAGAAAAGAAGATTACACCAGGCACAGCAATGGTTCTTCTTGAAGCCCAGGCAGCTACAGGTTACATTTTAGACCCCATTAAGAACCAGAAACTTAATGTTAATGAAGCTGTCAGGGAAGGTTTGATTGGGCCTGAACTGCATAACAAAATGCTCTTAGCTGAGAGAGCAGTCATTGGCTACAAAGATCCATACTCTGGTTCGAAAATTTCTGTCTTTGAAGCAATGAAAAAGGGCCTGATAGAGCGTGAGCATGCCATAAGAGTCCTTGAAGCTCAGAAAGCTACTGGTGGCATCATTGACTCAATAAATAGCCATCGCGTGCCAGATGAAATAGCCTACAAACAGGGGCAATATGACACAGAAATGAACAAAATAATGCAGAATCCTACAGATGATACCAAGGGTTTCTTTGACCCCAGCACTCAGGAGCCTTTGACATATTCGGAGTTGATGGCAAGATGCACCACTGACCCTGAAACTGGTCTAATGCTCTTGCCGATCACAGACAAAGCTGCTCAGTGCTCAAGCATATACACAGAGGAGGAGACCAAAGACGTGTTTAACAAAACAACTGTGACCGTGCCATTTGGAAGATTCAAAGGAAAGACTGTTACCATTTGGGAAATAATAAATTCTGAGTATTTCACTGAGGACCAGAAGAAGGACCTTCTCCGTCAGTATAAAACAGGCAAAATCACAATTGAAAAAATCATCAAGATTGTGATTACTGTTGCAGAAGAAAAAGAGAAAAAGAATGAAATTACCTTTGATGGTCTGAGAGCTCCTGTGCCTGCCTCTGAGCTTGTTGAATCCAAAATCATTGACAAAGACCTTTATAACAAATTACAAAAAGGCAACAAGACTGTGAAAGAGGTGTCTAAAATGGATAGTGTGCAGAAAGCACTGAAGGGTACTAACTGCATTGCAGGTGTTGTAATCAACTCATCCAAAGAAACAATGTCCTTTTATCAAGCTATGAAGAAAGATGTGATGAGAGCTGGGCCTGCCATGAATATGCTTGAAGCTCAGGCCGGAACAGGCTTTGTAGTTGACCCTGTTAATAATAAGAAGTACACTGTGGATGAGGCTGTCAAAGCAGGAGTTGTTGGTCCTGAGCTACATGAAAAACTGCTGTCGGCAGAGCGGGCAGTTACTGGTTACAAAGATCCATACACTGGGAAGACTGTCTCACTATTCCAGGCAATGAAGAAAGATCTTATCCCTAAAGAGCAAGGAATCAGACTCCTTGATGCCCAAATGGCCACTGGTGGCATTATTGATCCTGTCAACAGCCACTACATCTCACACGATGTGGCTTGCAAAAAAGATTATTTCGATGATGAAATGAAAAAGACTCTCAGCGACCCCACAGAGGAAACAAAGTGCTTTTTTGACCCCAACGCAAAAGAAAATGTCACTTATTCTCAGCTGTTGAAGAGATGTGTCAAAGACAGTAAGACTGGTCTTCCACTTCTGCCACTTTCTGATGAAGCTATCAACGCAAAGGAGGAGGTGACACTTACAGAGGCTCAGAGTAAAGAGGCCATGACCCAGGCAACTGTGGAGCTTGAGTCTGGACCATTCAAGGGCAGGAAGATGACTATCTGGGAAATCATCAATTCTGAATATCTGACTGAAGAACAAAGGCTTGACCTGCTCAGACAGTTCAGATCAGGAAAGATAACAATTGAAAAAATCATCAAAATTGTTATTACAGTTGTGAATGAGAAGGAGGCCAAGAAACAAGAACAGTCCAACTTCAAGGGCCTCAGAGCTCCTGTGCCAGCACGCTGTATTTACGATTCCAAAATTATTGACAAAAAGACCTTTGACCTCCTCCAGCAGGAAAAAACAACACCAAACAAAGTCAGTGCAAATCCCAATGTCAACAAATACATCCAGGGCTCTGAAAGCATTGCTGGTATTTATGTGGTGCCAACAAAAGAAAAAGTCAGTGTTTATCAAGCAATGAAGAAAAAGCTTCTAAGACACAACACAGGTCTGGCACTTCTTGAAGCCCAAGCTGCCACTGGCTTTATAGTGGATCCAGTGACTAATCAGTGTCTCTCAGTAGATGAGGCTGTGAAGTCAGGCATTGTTGGCCCTGAGCTGCATGAGAAACTCCTTTCAGCAGAAAAAGCTGTAACTGGCTACAAAGATCCTTTCACAGGCAATAAGATCTCTCTCTTTGAAGCAATGCAAAAAGACCTAATTTTGAAAGAACATGCCATGCCAATGCTAGAGGCACAAATGGTCAGTGGAGGAATCATTGACCCAGTAAACAGCCATCGTGTCCCAAATGATGTGGCATATCAGAAGAAAATTTTCAGCAAAGAAATGGCCGAGACCCTGTCTGAACCGACTGACGACAACAAGGCTTTCTCAGATCCAGAAACCGATGAGAATGTTACCTACAAGCAGCTTAAAGACAAATGCCAGAGAGATTCAGAGACGGGTCTCTACATGCTTCCAATCTCTAAGCCTCAGTCTCCTACTGTTGTGGAGAAGACATACCTCTACACAGAGGAGCAAACACAAAGTGATCTCACCAGCGCCCAGATTGACCTTCCAATTGAGGGTCTTGCTGATAAGCCTGTAAATTTGTGGGATGTCATGAACTCAAATTTGATTCCAGAGCAAGAGCGCCAGAAACTTATAGATGAATATCGATCCGGTAAAATCACCAAAGAGCGCATGATTATTATTATAATTGAAATCATGGAACAAAAAGAAATCATCAGAAATGACAGTCCACTATCATGTAAGACCATAAGGAGAAGAATTACCATTGAAGAGCTCTACAATGCCCGCATTATTGACTTGGAGACATACAACCTCCTTAAAGGAGGTAAGAGAGACATTCGTGACACAATGGAGATGATGAGTGTAAAACAGTATCTGTATGGCACAGGGTGTGTTGCTGGGGTCACAACTGACTCAAGCTCCAAGATGAGTATCTACCAAGGAATGAAGAGGGGCTTTCTTACACCAGAATTGGCACTAAGCCTCCTTGAAGCACAGGCTGCAACAGGATTCATTGTTGACCCAGTAAAGAATGAAACACTCACTGTTGATGAAGCTGTCCGCAAGGGTATTGTAGGCCCAGAGATACATGATAAACTTCTCTCAGCTGAAAGAGCAGTCACAGGGTACAAAGATCCATACAGTGGGAAAGTAATATCCCTTTTCCAGGCCATGAAAAAAGACCTTGTTCCTGAGGATTACGCTTTGAAAATGTTGGAGGCTCAAACTGCAACTGGTGGAATAATTGATCCCGAATTCCAGTTCCATCTACCAGAAGACATTGCCATGAAACGCGGTTATATCAACAAGGAAACTAATGAAAGACTCACTGATGATGTCAAAGGATTTGTTGACCCTGTCAATCAAGAGAAATTGTCATATGCTGAGCTGCTCAAGAGATGCAAATTAGTTGGCGGTTTACGTTTACTACCTCTTGGAGACAAGAGACTTATGTTTAAGGGTCTTAGGAAACAGATCACAATGGAGGAGTTGCTTCGTTCACAAATTATTGACCAACAGACAGTCACTGAATTAAATGAGGGTATTATTTCAGTTGAAGAGGTCAGCAATAGACTGTCACAATACCTTGAGGGCACTAGCTGCATTGCTGGTGTATTCTTAGAGTCCTCAAAGGAACGTCTTTCAATTTACCAGGCCATGAAGAAAAACATGATACGGCCAGGTACTGCATTTGAACTCCTTGAGGCTCAAGCAGCCACTGGATATATGATTGATCCAATCAAAAATCTGAAACTGACGGTCAATGATGCAGTGAGAATGGGAATCGTAGGACCTGAATTCAGAGACAAACTCCTCTCTGCCGAGCGTGCTGTGACAGGATATAGAGATCCTTATTCAGGAAAAACTATCTCCCTGTTCCAGGCTATGAAAAAGGGGCTTATCCTAAGAGACCACGGTATCCGTCTCCTTGAAGCCCAGATAGCCACTGGTGGAATCATTGATCCAGAGGAAAGTCACCGTGTGCCAGTTGAGGTGGCCTACAAACGTGGCTTCTTTGATGAAGAAATGAATGAAATCCTGACAGATCCTTCTGATGACACCAAAGGCTTCTTTGATCCCAATACTGAGGAAAACCTAACTTACCTACAGCTCATGGAGCGATGCATCACTGATCCTGACACAAACCTGGTGCTCCTGTTGCTAAAAGAAAAGAAACAAGAAAGAAAGACCTCTTCCAAATCCTCAGTTCGTAAGCGCAGAGTAGTCATTGTTGACCCAGAGACAGGCAAAGAAATGACTGTCTATGAGGCGTACAGAAAGGGACTCATTGACCACCAAACCTACTTAGAGCTAGCAGAGCAGGAATGTGAATGGGAAGAGATTACAATGACCTCCTCAGATGGTACCGTCAAATCTATTATCATTGACAGAAGATCAGGGAGACAGTATGATGTGGATGATGCACTTGCACGTGGCTTTATTGACCAGAATGCTCTTGATTCATACCGAGCTGGGAACCTTGCCATCACGGAATTTGCTGACTTGCTTTCTGGCAACATGGGAGGGTTCCGCTCTCGCTCATCTTCCTTTGGTTCCACCACTGGTTCCACTTATTCTGCTCCAATGAGCCCCATACCCTCTATTAAACCACCTGCAGTAATCTGGAATGATCCATCAGAGGAGACCTGCCCCATTGCTGGAATATTAGACATAGACACACTTGAGAAGGTGTCTGTCACTGAAGCCATTCACAGAAACCTGGTGGACAACATCACAGGCCAGAGACTGTTGGAGGCCCAAGCCTGCACTGGAGGCATTATTGACCCAGCAACTGGAGAGAGGTTCTCTGTCATTGATGCCACAGAAAAAGGCCTGTTGGATAAAATCATGGTTGATCGCCTCAGCTTGGCTCAAAAAGCATTTAAAGGATTTGAAGATCCCAGAACTAAAGTAAAGATGTCTGCCTCCCAGGCTCTGAAGAAGGGCTGGCTGTATTATGAGGCTGGGCAACGCTTCCTTGAGGTCCAATATCTGACTGGGGGGCTTATTGAGCCTGAGGTTGAGGGCAGAGTGTCACTGGATGAATCCATCAGGAAGGGTACAATCGATGCCCGCACTGCCCAGAAATTAAGGGATGTTGGTGCTTATTCGAAATATCTTACATGCCCAAAAACCAAACTCAAAATTTCCTTCAAAGATGTCATGGACAAGAGCATGGTTGAGGAAGGATCTGGCCTAAGGCTTCTCGAGGCCTCATCACAGTCCACCAAAGGTCTCTACAGCCCTTACAATGCCAGCAACCCTGGGTCTGCCTATGGCTCCCGCACAGGCTCGAGGACCGGATCCCGAACAGGCTCCAGGAGAGGCAGCATTGATGCTGGCTCTGGCTTTAGCATGAACTTTTCATCCTCTTCCTTCACATCCTCATCAACTGGCTACAGTCGCAGATTCTGAGGGGCTACTCCCTATCCTAACAATTTTTTTATTTTTTTTTTTTTTTTGTTAATAACAACAGTCATACAAAACTAATGCACTTGAGGGTCGCATTTTTCACAGGAAAATTAATTTACAGTGACAACAAAATCTGATTTATTTATTCGTCTTCCATCTGATCATTTCACAATCTAATAGAACTCTTAATTTTAAACGGACATGTGCCTCATAAAGAGACAAAAACAAGCATTGCTATACATAAGATACTGACATTTCTTTTGAAGTCACTTTATATTTTTAGAGCAAATCAAAATTTTTTGCTTCCACGTGACTTTATAGTTTTAATTTAGGACTAGTTTTTCTGAAACTAATATATTGTGTATGTATGTCAAAAAGAGATATTTTTCCAGTATTCCCTGTTTTGTTTAAAATTTGAGAATATTTGTCTATTTTTTATGTTTTTTGACTATGTAAGCCAACTCCTTATGAATGCTTTACTATGTTATAAAGTCTAAAACTTTATGACAACTTACTTTACTGTTAAATTAGTGAATAAACTAAAAAAACAATGTGTGTGAATCAACAAACCAACATTGTTTAGATTTAAAATGACTCAGCAGCCATCATGATCCTCTACTCATGACCATTTTCTCTATGGGACCTTCGCCCCCTTTAACATCACCACACACTCCCAGTCATGTATTCTTTATATTCATCATCAATCAAGTGTTCCTGGCAATCCCAAGATGATGTCAGAGTTGGTCTCGCTCTTCCATTCAGACCTGCATCCTGTTGTTTTGGTTCTTGTAAGTTACCCCCCCCCCCCCCCCCTTTGTTCATTTAATTTGTCCTTTGTGAAGTTGATTACATCTTTTTTAAATTATTACTTTAATTTCTTTAAAATATTTTCCAGCCCTAGTACATTAAGTTATTGTGATCCCTCTTTGATGATTCTTACCGTGTTCATATCCTATTGTTGCAGCAGTTCCTGAGAAAGCAACACAAAAGCACTAGTACTCAAATGGCGAGAACACATTACTGCTTTAGACCAGATGAATTTTTGAGTCCCTGGCATCTTCATGAAGCTCCACAGGTAATGTGTAATTGTAAATTAAATGTAATGCTGCTTTATGTATGTGCTGAAATGACTCTGATTTATTTTTTTTATTTTTTTCATAGCATGTCGTTGTTTGATTTCTCATTTATGGTTATTTACTTTCATTTCCAGATGTGCCATTGAGTTTGCCCTTTCATCAATACACAACACACTTGAAGAAAGTTGAGCCCGAGCCTACCTGACAACACCATGGAATGCCTATCTAGGAACACTATTCATTCATAGTTTTACTTCAATGCTTACAGTAACACCTAACAGTAGCAGTAACATTTTCAGAAATCAGAGGAATACTGAATTTAAGTTGTGTCCGAATGCAAATGCGAATTACCAACAGATCAATTACCTGCTTAGAGAAGCACTACATTGCATGAATGTATGTATATCAAGTTAACACATTTCAGTTGACTGTTTGCCACAGATTTTTTTTGCAACCCAAAAAAAACAGATTCTTATTTTGCCAAGTTCTTTTTACATTGCAGCCATTTCTGTTGTACGTCACCATACTCTGTAAATCATGTTATTGTGTTTTCATCAAGATTTTGATATGTTATTATTTGCCATGCATGTCTTTCTAACTTTTCAAAGGATACCGGGGAGAAAAATGTTTTGTGTAAATTAAAGACAACTGCAGTTGTAACTGCTGCCTTATTTTAGCATTATATGTAATTCACGCATTAACCGATTTGTTTTGCTGATGGGGCAAATTTCGCTTTGAATGGTATGGTGAGTGGACTCTGTCTTCTGTTGTGAACATAACACTATGTTGTAAATAAATGTTCTCTGAAGAGACACACCTTTGTCATTCATACATTAATGATGGATCAAAATGGATCCAAAGCAGTCTATTGTTGCTTTGTTTTTCTGCACTGGAACACAAAACACAATACTAAAATCTCCAGTAACTCACCTTACACATGTGTAAAAAACTGCAACTCAAAACAGCCATTGTAAGTTCGGAAGTATTTTACGAGAGTAGGAATATATAAATACATCTAACATATATATATATATATACACACACACACATATATATCATTGATATGCTAAAACCAATTTCATTTGTTGCAAATTGAGTATTCATAATATACGTGTATGTATTTATTCCTCACCAGCACAAACTGAGTCTGCTGCATCTGCAGAAAGACCCAGAAAACCAATGTTCTGCTATTTGTTTCAGTAATTATTTTGAAACACATTTGAGACCGACCTTAGGAAAACAAAGCAATGACCACACGAGGGCAGTGACAGACTTGGTAGCGGCTATAAATATGCTAAGACAATTAGGGGAGAAATAGATACATCTTGAGTACAGATTGTGCTGGATTACATCTATAGAATATTTTCTATTATATTTTTGAACATAAAATATTGTTTTGAGTAAAAAAAAATCTCACAATAAAAGATATCAAAGACATAATCATGAAAGAAAATGACATTACTATTGAATATTGATGATGTGTTACCTGCACATGAGATACAAACATGTTTTGCTCTACGTGTGCCAACGTTAGCCTCTGGGTTTGATGGGGGAGCTTGCCAGCAGAAGAAACGTGACGTTCTCCTCGGAGGATAATTCTCCCACCAGCTCTCTTGACAACTCTGATCTGACCCTTTCCCTCCCAGATCTCCCTGGTTCAGAGGCTGGAAGTAGAGAGGTAAGAACACAGGGCGTGAAAACGCATGACGCATTCATGCATTATTCAAAGGGCTGAGATTGCTTTGAATAACACACAATGCAGTTTAAAACAAAACCAGCGCAGACACTTGTGCCCATGTCATTCTGTCTTGCAGGATAAAGGGAGCGCTTTGTTTGTCTCGTCAACACCCACATCACAGGATCAGAGATACTGGTATGCTTTTACATTAAAGTTCACTATTCACTATTCACTATTCTTTAACGCCACTGAGATAAGTGGGGAAAATAAGACAGGTTACCAGGCTTATTTGAATGGTGTGCCACATCAATAAAAGTATAAAAGTGTCTTCCACTTTAACTAAACACACCTCATTTGTCAAATAGAGAACATACATTTTGGGAGTATTCATTTAGAAAAGGTGGCTTAGGTCTGTGCCAGCTTTGGGGAGTGGCACATCAGTGGACAGATACAACTGGGCTGGGGCACAATACATTCAAGTTTGATAATGTGTTATACTCTCATGAAAAAAAAAAAACAATTATTCAGTTCGGCAGACGCAATCCTCTCAATGTGCCCCAATAGATCACCACCAACCTGTGTGTGTGCATCTGTCACTACGTTTGTGCAGGTTTTTCTACTCACAAACCTTCAGAAAAAAAACAGGGCCAAAACGTCATAGCTATTTTCTAGTGTCTGGTTGGAGCAGATACAAAGCATCAGCTTAGATGAGTCTGGCAAGTTTGCAAGTTAATTAATAAAATTCAAGATGTATGTATGTGTGTATGTATGTATATATACATATAATGCAAATGCGCATTTGTATTTGCATTATATATATATATACCTATATATATACATATATATAGATATACATATATACTTATACCTATATATATATATATATATATATATATATATGTGTATATAAACATATATACATATATATTGTATGTATTTTAGCCATTACCTTTAACATTCAACATTGGGTTTCTCTGTGGTTTCAGGAGGAACGAGGACGTCATGACTCAATGGCAGTGTGAGTTTAGGGGTCAAATCAGAGCTCTGACACAGTGGCTGAAGAACATGGAGATGAGGCTTCCACCTCTGGAGCCCAGGGTTAGTTTGGTTTACTGCCTGGATTGCCTACATTTTAAACATTCCCCACATCGTTGCCATCCTGTTTGTTTCATTTCCGTATTATTTTAGGGCTGCGTTATTGAAACTCATTCACAGCTTTCCTTAATGAGACATCGTTACACTTCAATCCCACTGCTAACAATAATCAGTGCAATTACTCCATTCAACAAAATCACAGCTATATTCAGGAAGGCAAAAAAAAGTGGTGACCATGAACCAATGAGTCATGCTGGTGGTTCCAAACACTGCTGTTGTTTGACCATCACGAAAAAAGGGCAAAGGATTGTGCCAGTTATCTAAAGGTCTGCCACACTCAGCCGGACACTGAGGTGGTCCTCCTCTACTCCTCCACTCCGGCAGGCGAGACTTCTTTAGGCCACAGGGAGACAGAGGGCCTGGGGGAGTCGGGCTCCATTGTGCCTGGCCCGGACAGCCAGGCTGGGGAAGTGCTTGCAGTGGGGGGCCCTCTGCACAGATGAGCGCACACGCTGAAAGGACATTAGAATCTGATGGGAAGAAAAAAAAGAAAAAGAAAACCAGGGTCTTTACGGTAAAAGGACCCCAATCTGACCATTGGGGAATTTATTGAACACCAACTGTAGATTTCGCACTATTAAACAATGATTTTTTTTTTTTGCACGAAGATGTACTGCTGTCAGAAACTGGAGGGATTTGAAGGAGAGTGCACTAGACCTAAAAAAAAAATATATATAAAATATTGATGTGGTTATGGTCACAGATGGTCTTCTAGATTTCTTAAAAGCTATACACTAGCATTGCTAATAGCATCTCCAGTTTACCTTTGTATATCTCAACTATATCTTCTCTTGAAACAAAAGCAATGGTGCTTGTTTCATCCTTCGGTTATTACTCAACAAACCAGATTTTTCCTTTGAAGCGACATCACACACCAAACTACATTGCTAGTGTTATGGTCCTCACATTCTGCACAAAGAAATACAAACAGTACGCCTTATCTCATGCCGCCTTGATTGTGCATCGGCAGTGAAAGAATGACCTCAGTCTTGAGATAACCATCTCCGTCCGGCCCGTTCTTTTGTATGCCAGCCAGTGAAAGCCGCCCAAATGCTAAACATTAGCATGATACAGCTACAAGATGGTGGGGTCATAATTTATTTGATTATTCCAAGTGAAGGGTGGCTGTGACCTTTCCAGAGTGGTGTGAATCAGCTCCACAAAGACTTCCTGAGTGTTGATGGTTTTATTGTTGTTAGGGGGAAAAAAGTGATTTTCACTGAGTTTGTTTAGATGGGCCACTGAAGGAATTGTGAGCCATGAACGAATGTTTAACCCAGTAACTGACTGTAAGGCAAAGAAGGGCCTTGATGTAATGCAAACAAAGTTTGAACCCATCTGACCTCTGGCAAAATACACTGTTTGTTGAATTTTTTCCCCAAATTTTTTCCCATGGAAACAATAAGATTCACAGGGAAATGCAAAGACGTGTCTTAACACATATTGAAAGCCTGAGCACTTTGGAGGTCTGACCCCTAATGAGACTGTGTGAAATAACGGTGTTGTCCGTTCGTTCTGTGCCGTGCCTCTATCATCCTGCATCCGACCACAGACCTTTGTCATGCTAATGTTGAAAGTCGGCAGCGCTGCTGGTCTTCAGTCTGAGCCTCGGGGACTCGTTAGTTAGTGGCGTGAATGAGCCCCCCCTCCACGAACCCCCCCTCCGCACCCTCCGCACCCTCCCAATGCACAGATCCATCAAAAACACTCAGGGGAAGCACACACCTGCTCCTGAAGACAAGGCATGTACCAGCACATCTTTAACTTTTTTTTCTTCCCATGACTTCCCATGAATTAAATTGGAGACTTTCATGAGTATAACATTTGTTTAGATTATGATTGGTGTATCCATAATGCTCTGGAAGCTCAGTTCATCGTTATGGCTTTAAAATTTGAAAATTTCCCAATGAAAAAAAACAAACCTAAATAGAAATTTCATTCCCTACTTCTTGGCCTTTGTTCTTTGATACGTTCTTGTTCAGCAGCACACAATTCTGATCATTCAGGCAAAGACAGACACTGTCTTTACCTGTTGAATCCTGTCTGATGAACAATCTTGAGGGCAGAAACTACCAGCAAAAAGCAACTCCTATCATCAGGAGTCCTGAAAAGTCTCTTTGTACTAATTTTCATAGCGTCAGTCAAGCAGACTTGTGAATTTAGTGCCCTAAAACTCGAATCTGGCCAACAGAAAAAATTTAAATTTATATATTTGGGCAATGTCTCTTTAACCTCCTGCTAAATGATGCTTCGTTGTTCCTTCCGTATGAAGGGAACAAAAACAAGGCAGAGATGGAGGACATGGCAAGAGCCGTTCTCACTCACCTGTGAGTGGCATCACTGAGGTACTCTGCCCTGTCATGGCATCACAAAGGGCAAATGATGGACTGAGGAATCCATTGACAAGGCCATTGGCAATTACTCTTGACTATACTAAGAGCGTTGCTGTTACGGTCTGAATTTAGTGAAACTGTTTTAAATTAGAATGCATTCGACCGTTGGGGTGAGAAAAGAAAAACTGTCTAAACATGTCAAAGAGAAGTCAACAGACATCTTTTCATTTGGCAGTCAGGTTGAGGTCAAAAGTTTTTCTTTCTGCTCCCCCTCACGTTGCCCCTCACACTGATATAAAGGCTCTCTGTCTCTTAAAGGTCTCTGGTTTCCCTCAGCCTGTAGCAGATGCTGCATCCTAAATAAGTCCCAAGCACACACAACTTCCAAACAGGTCCAGGAAGGCAAGGTTAAAGATCGGGCCTTATTATCCTCTCGTCGCTCGCGCTGACAGGCAGCAAACAGCGTCCGAGCTCTGCGACGTTGTCATAATAACGTTCCCGGCAAGAGAGGAGCCTTGTTTTCATTGCAGCAAATCAGCCGCGAGACAATGCGGGACGTCACCATGGCTGCTGGAGGAGACTCGCTAATTTTCAAGCATGACGCTGGGGTGAGCTCAACTGTGATGAATGCAAAATTGATGAGATGGGTATTTTTATTCACACACCTCAACCCCGGGCTTGATGGCAATTAAAGGCCTCTTCCCTCATTGCCTGCTACTTCCTGTTCTCAGTGAAATTAAGTAGCCGTAAATCTTCTTCTCCCTGCGATCAATTGAATCCAACACAAAGCTGAAGATGAAGTTGAAAACCTCCTCTGAGCTGCTGAATCCCCACCCATGATTTGCAGGCTCCAGGAAGCCCAGCGTGGCATGGAGAAGACGGCGGGGAAGCCCGGCAAAGCCTTTCATCTACTGTGTGTTTTTTTTTTTTTTTTTTTTAAAGGGGAAGAAACCTCTTTGCCTGATAAATGACAGAGCGGATGCTGAATGGAGCTTTCTGGTTTGACCCCCTCCTTTTTTTTCCATGTCTCATGAAGAGGGCTAATTACCATGTTCTGTCGAGCAGCCATTGAGGTCTTATTTAATTTAAAGGCAGCACACAGGCGCAGAGACAGCAGAGGAGGAGGAAGAACACGTCGGGGAAAATGAATCCCCTTTCTCTGGGCCTCTGACACGCGGGATGTGCGATCAGATTTAGGGTCCCGTCGGACTCTCGTTTAGAATGGCATTCGTTTGGAAACTCACTTCATCTTGCAAACGGCTTCCAGTCCATTATCACGTGCGCGTTTGGAAGGACAATAAGAGCTGCTGAGACGGGATTGATGAGAATTTTTTAGTCTCCTCCCCTAGTTTTGGCTCATGGCGCCGCACCCTCAGAAGACATTAGCTATTGCCTCTTAAATAACTAGCGCGCAGCCCGTGTGTGTAGCTTCGCTGAAATGGAGAGGAGAGATTTTTGGCAAAATCATTTAATTAGTACAGCGGGGGCTGCCGGATGCTGAATGCCGGGATCAGGTGTCATAGTTAAACAACAATGTCTTCCTGGCAACGCTGCGCCTCACCACTGCCAGCTCCTTTCAACTGAAATAAAAGGAGGGGTGGCGAATGTGGGACCTACTTGCTCATTAAACGGCTAAAGACATTAGTTCTCTGAGTGACCCAAAAAAGAGAAGTGGCTGCGAGGCTGCGCATTTCTACAACAAACATGGCCGAGTTGTGGTTTACCTGGCTGAGAGACCGCTCACACATTGTACCACAGAGCATTGCACTGATTAGAACCAAGGTTGGTTTTATTGACTTTAAAAAAACTTATTATTTTCAACTTATGTTTTGATACTTAATTTGAAACGTTGACATACATTTTGTTATTTTTTTTTTTGGTTTGTATTTGAATTGGCGTGGCTGGAGGAAGGTCAGAGGTCAGAAGCAGTGGCATCACCACGGTGAGGCAGAGTTTAACAGCTGGTTTTTATGACCATAGGGGTCCTTAGTTTTCAGACAGTGGCGTTTACAATGCCACTCAATAAAAGGCTTAATGGACAATAACTTAATAGACTGGTCTGCATGACTGAAAAAACAGCCCCCAACTCAGGTCTATTTACAATTGTTTGAATGTTCATATTTGTACCTGATCCGTACATCTTTTTTATGTTTTTAACTTTAAATTAAATGTATTTTATATACCAATATACGTGATTTGGAATGTGCTATATAAATAAAGGTGATTGATGGATTGCTTGATTGATTGATTAAAAGGTTGGTCCTTTACATCACCTTTAAAAGAAGAGAAGGTTTGTTGAGCAAAAATAGAAGTCAGTCTTGTCTGTATTTTCCACCAGATTGTTGCCACCTAAAGAAGTTTTACTAACATGCTGTATTAGACTGTCTATGCGAATCCTTTGCCTCTTTATGACACTGCAATTAACCTTTGCATATGCTCAATTTCGCATGTATTCACCTCTCTAAACTCACGTCTTTGTGCTGTGAAGTTACATCCAAGCGGTCAAGCCTCTCACACACTTCGCACTAGTAAACCATGTTTGCATTGACTCACACGCAACACCGAGAGCACTTTACACTGGCACAAGCGATATTGATAATGTGATATTTTATGAGGTGCGTTAAGATCTTCCCTCTCACCGCTGACAGTGTTCATCTGGATTGCACTGGCTGTTTAAAAAAAAAAAAAGACAGATTTTCTATGTACTTAATAGAAGCTTTATTAGAAAAGAGGTTAATGGGTTTGTCCTTCCAAAACACAGTTTCTTTTAAATAAGCCTAACATGCATGCATGCGACTGACCTTGCAACTGAGTGGGGGCTCCCTGGCAAGTGTCTGCATGCAAATGCGGGCGCATTTTGTACGTGTGTGTCCAACAGTGAGACTGTGTGAGAGAGACAACTGTACATGCCCACACGCAAAGGGCGGATGAGTGAGTTAATTGGTTGATTTTTTTTTTTTTTTTATGCTCGGCTGGAGAAAGACAGGGAGGCGGAATGGTTTGAAGCGTTCATTCTGCCAGCCTTCACGTGTCTTTTGTTCAGGTTTTTGGATGCACCT
The DNA here is from genome assembly GCA_009823395.1 of Thamnaconus septentrionalis. NCBI lineage: Eukaryota > Metazoa > Chordata > Actinopteri > Tetraodontiformes > Monacanthidae > Thamnaconus > Thamnaconus septentrionalis. The sequence goes on from CM020511.1 coordinate 13,684,463, forward strand.
GCGCGCGTCGCTTTCACGGAGAACTTTGGGGGGATTGTCAGTGTGAATTCTGCTGGCGCAAATTGTAGGATGAGCTTGTACTCATCGTGTTTGCGTGCTTGGTTTTCCTCGTCTCCAAGGCAAATATTGTGACTTAATGAAATGGATAGTGAGTAGAATTTCACCATAGGGGTCCGTCCTTTGCATTCCCATGCCAAAAAGGCAGAGAAAAAAAGACTGCGCTATGTTCTCATTGCTCCGTTATTTCTTTTCCTGTTTGTTTTCTTCAAGACTCCTTATTTACTGGCCGGGGTTTGCGATGCCTTGAAATGAGTTACAGAGTAATCTGAGATGTTTTACAGTAATTAGGCGTCTTTGTTGCCGCTCTGGAGACTGCTGCGCCCACTCTGAATGGTGAAGAGGGGGCTGCAAGGGTGCGTATGTGTGTGTGTGTGGGGTGGTGAATGCATGTGTGGCCGGGTTGCAGGGTGGGTGTGGGTCCCTCCTTTTGTAGCGTGCACTTCTCTCGCTTGCCATCGAGCGAGAGGGAACCGGCTGAGGCAGCTGTCACTTAACATGTGAATGTTTCGAGGGCAGTCCGAGGGGTCTTTAGAAACCCTCCCTTTTTTTTTAGAACCCCCTCTTGCCCCCCATCCCATTTTTCAAGCAGAAGCAGCATGGAGTTTTTGAGCCACAGTCAGAGCCCGAGGAGGGGCTTTGTTGGACAAGAAAGGGGGCAGAGAGTGAGAGAAAAAGCCTGGGGAAGGTAAAAGGGGGCACAGTGCCGACGGGCTGCCTGGTGCAGGAGCAACCTGAGCAGCAGCAGCAGCAGCAGCAGCAGCAGCAGGAGCATCGGGGGTTGCCACCGCCTTGCCGTTACGCGGAACAATTTGACCTCAATGTGAGAACTGCAGTTGGCCGGGAACTGTGGGAGTTCGGTTGAGCCGTTGGAAAAAAAAAATACATTGTCTTCATCTGGGCACACCACCACCCCATCAGCGGCGTTAACAAGGAAGGAATTCCTCTATCGCAGCTCCCCACAACAAAGAAGAAAGGGAGAGGAGCAGAGCCGGTGGGAGGAGAAGTGAAGTGAGGGGGGGGGTGAAGGGAGGGGAGGGGTGAGGAGGCGAGGAGGGGAGGGGCGGGGTGCTGCTCCGCGAGGGGAGAGGAGGACATTGTTTGCCTGTGACTGTGGGCAACGGAAAAGCATGAGTTATCAGAGCATGTGCGGGTGTGTGTAGGGAAAGTGTGTTTTGGATGCGGGCATGTGTGAACGAGTGGACTTGATTGAGTGCACGTTGGAGGGAGCGTGTGTGTGTGTGTGTGTGTGAGGAGCCTTCAGTTTGGGATGTTGGTGCCGAGGAGGCCGTTCAAAGGATGCGCAAACAAAGCTGGACCCCCACCACACACACACACACACACACACACACACACATACCCTCACACCCCCTTCTCTCCTTTTTGAATGGTGATTGAGGACCGGCTGGATTCCTTTACTCATGCTGTTTGGATTAACTGTGATTCGGGGTAAGTATGCTTCACGTCAGCTTCAAACCGCCAAAAACTGCCACTAGCCCAGGATTGGCCGGGAGAGAGTGTTGGCTTTTTTGGACTTTGCTGTTCATGTATTTGAGGTTAACCATGTGACCAGGAATAAGTTTTATTTTTTCACTCGGGGATCGTTTGATATCATACCAAGTGTGAAATACAAGCCCAGAGGCGATGATAATCAGGCAGTGTGAATGGATCATTCCGATGTAAGTACTCATTCTATCTTAGTTTTTTTCATTTTATGGAGAAAAGACTCTTCATGACCCAGATTTTAGAATCTAATCCAATCTAATCGTACCTATTTTCAGTAGTTAGCTAAAGCCATGCTCACGTTTCCTTCTTGTACAGTAGCGTTGTCACGCACCGTCTTTGGGTGGAACGTATGACCTTGTGCGAGAAACACCCCAAAATGTTGTGAGTCTCATGGGTGAGTGCACAACTGCCAACCTTGATTAGAGACCCTCCACCCTGAATGCTACTTCAGGATCCTTTCTAATAGGCGCAGGCATAAAGCAGTGACACAACATTAAGGGGGCTCCATACTGTTGTGATGGATGATCTTTGTTCTGCTTCTAATGCAACCCCACAGTTTTCTTGAAACATATAAGCTGCTGTTTGTACATGAACAAGTGGGTTTAGATTTTAAATATGAATAGAATTCGGTAGGTAACACGAGCATGCATTGGTTTTCTCCAAATAATTACACAGGGATAGATTTGTTTTGTCTCAATTTGACTTTGCCATACCATCGGCAAGCCCCTATTCTATGACTATAATTAAATTCATTAGTAAATGGACTGTGGGCATGTACCATAAATCACTGGTGTGAGTGGGGAGGGAGCATGGTTGAATTAAGGGTCCATCTCAAAATGGGTTAAGAGATGGGATGGTTAGGTCAACCGCCAGATGAGTCAAAGGGTGGAGTGCTTTATCCCTGGATCAAGGTTTTCTCGCTGCAATAATTATGCTAAAAAGTGAGAGGCGCGTCTTCAATATTGGCTCAGGGCATTCCGAGAGGGTTGTTGTGGTTTCCTTTCATTCTGGCAGGGTGTAGGCGTTGTGTTCCCAATTTGGGTTGAGAATTGGTCTTTTTTTTTTTTTATCAATGTCTGTGAGTAGTCAAGTCTAGCAGGCATCCGTTGAAAAAAAAAAGGAAAAGATTTTATTTTTATTTTAATAACGCTGACTTTCCCTCTATGGTACCACGTGCGCTCCAATGGGACTCAGCAATATAATCCACCTTATTGCTATGAGCTCACTGTAGAGGCAACTGTGTAATTTGGCAAATGACCACACATGCGGCATGGTAACCAGACACGGCACACCCTCTCTGTTTTGTTGTTAACCCATGTGAACTAGGCTACAGGCACTCACTGGCCTCCTCGAGAGACCGCTGGGTGCCGGTCTGAGCTAACTGGGTAATCATTGATCGAGAGGTAGGGGGCTTTGTCTGGGCCACCGCTCTCTGATGTGACTGTGTCCTCCCCCTGTGGATTTCTTGACTACATCATATGCTCTGCAGGGACCTGCATGACGTGGGTAATTACTTAGAGCACACCGAGGAATCATGGTGAACTAGGTCATTCCTAGATTCTCATTTAGTTAAAGGCTGCTACATCTTCATTATTTCTTGTTTAAAAATAAGAAGGCGCCAAGAGGCCTTGCATGGAAGTGGAGTGTCTATGTACCTAATCTTTGGTTAATGTAACAGAGCTGCAAGTTAAACATAAATGTGTTTATAGCTGGATTAGATTACATCACCATAGCCAGACAGCAATAAGACGCCTCCATGAATATTGTCCTTCTTCTTAGTTTGTCGAGCCAAATATCCCGCTCCCCTCTTTAGTGACCCATATTGGTCCCCCACAGTCTCTAGTCATCAAGCATGACCTTAGTTGACCTGTGTAATTCTGAATGGATCCCGCCTCAGAGGGAGGACCCGATCTTGACAAGAACCCTTCCTGTGATCTCCTGATGGGCTCACCTCAGCTCCTTAAGGCCAACATAATTATATTCACCTTTAACCTCTCTGTCAAAACAATAAAGGGACTGAGTTCAGGGGCAGAAGATGGGCTGACACAAACTGTCTCTGCCCATGAGCATAATTTCAGCCAAACAAGACACTGATGAAATTACTGTTGCTTTAAAATGAACAAGGATGCCATCAAGATCAATGTGAAAATCATTAGAAATAATAATAATAAAAAACCTTTAAATAATAATTTCCATATTAAACAGGAAGTTGGCTGTGGCTTAGAACTACAACAACCACACTTGGTCTCTTGCTACTCTGTGTTCTTGCACACCCCTCCCTCCCTTGTTGTCACCCAGGAGAAATGAGGCGATGTCTGCGTTTTTATGGCTGTCATATTTGATCAGATCCCAAACGGGTTTCCCAGGGCTGGTCCAGAGAAAGAGCTGGCTTGTTGCCACAGCTTGTCCGTGCCAGGCTAAACAGCGGGATCCTCGACAAGCCTGTCACACTGATTTCCAAGCCTTGAATATTCTAGTTCATGATGTGAGATAGATGGGTAGGATGTGTGTGTGTATGGTCTGGCGGAAGACAAAGGGACATGGAAAATCCAGGCCAAGTATATCTGCTCTAGTTTCTTCGTGCCCTCAATGCCAAGAAAGTGGAACTGTGCAAACATAAACAAGATGTTTTTTTTCCCTCAATGTCAACTTTTATAAACAGAACCTAGTGAATCTTAAGCCGACCTAATTTCATGACAAAATCAGACCGGTTCGTGTTTTTTGCCATAAACAAACTTGCACTTGTTGACTTGACAATGACCACTTGACGAGCCACCCTTGTCTTATTTTAGGTAGCTGAAGGATCTTCTGCATGCATGGCCAAGGGGCCTTACCTCACCATTTACTTCAGTAGCCTTTGGGCTGAAGGATTATGGGTAACCTCGTCAGCCGGCCCAGCTGCCTGGGCCAGAAGTCAAAGCACGTCAGGTCAGACGAAGACTTCCTGAAGGAGTGCTACCAACGGCGAAGAGAGTGGCAGCCTCCGGAGCAACATGGAGAGGCACAACCAGATGTGGTTGTCAAAGACAAAGCTGGGGAGGATACGATCAAGGAAAAAGAGGTTGATGGTAACAAGGTGGCACAGGAAATCGACCTTGAAAGAGAAGAGGACACTTGTACTCCAATTTCGGATAAACCCCTCCGCAGCTCTCCTGCCTCAACAATCAGGAGCACCAGTACTTTGGATAATGCCTGGCACAGCAGCCCATCTCCGATCAAAACTTCACGGAATGGGACATTAACAAGGAGAACTGTGCCTCCAGAGTTCACCAGATCCCCTTTGGCATACCCCGACAAGAGTGCCGCGGAGAGGAGAGCCAGCTTCCAGAGGAGAGACTCCAGGGAAGGGAGCCCTTGGCCCTGGAAGACTTTGCCACCAAGGGAGGTCACAGAGGTGACCGAAGTGACAGAGACCACTGTCACCGAAATTGTGGAAGTGACCGAGTACCCACGTGGAAATAAAGGAGGAAACCCCATCGTCACCAGAACTGTTAGAGTCCTGAATGGTGCCGCAGAGGAACTCGCTGAGGTTGATACAAATAGAAACTTTCAAACACAAAACATCTTGTCTGTTTGCCATTCCATTCCTTCTTCTGTTAATTTAAGCATGAACTTCTTCCTCCTACACAGACTCTTTTAGAGAAATATTGTGGCTTTCTTCCTGTGTTAGGTCTTGCAAGATTCATTTTTGAAGTCACACCTGAAAATTGGCTTTATTTTCCAGCTCCAAAGTGATGGACACTCAAGCTCTGACCAAGATTCCTGTCCAGATAAATGGAGGGTATGCTTGTTTCTTTAAACCATTTCTGCTCTGCTTTTTTCACAGCAGTGAAGCTGATCATAAATGGCTGTTGTTTATTCATTCTCTTTTTCTTAAGTGAATACTTTATCATGGTCTTTTTGAAGGGAACACGGTCGGGCCTGGCGCTGAGGGATGCTTCAACAAATTCGGAGACTTTCCTTCAGAACCTGGAGGCTTTGCTCACATGGGTCTGTGAGATAGAGGAGCTCACAGCCAATCAAAAACCCCCATCCTCAGAGGTCAAAGTGGTGAAAGCCCAGCTCCAAGAACAAAAGGTCTGTTATCACCAACATCATATCACCTGAATTCTTTATCTGTGAGAAAAATCTGAGCCCTGTGGCAAAAGTAGGTAAATGGTTTACGTGTAGTCAGGTGCGTTGAGCCAATGGTAAATACTGAGCTGCTGCTTCTGACAAAACAAATTCAACTCTATTCAGTGGCAAATGGGTGGTGCCCATTGTTAAAATAAGCTTTCAAGTCTGTGGTGAGGATTTCCAAGGGAAACTGAAAGCTGGGAAGTCTCGTATCCTTTCACCTATAATCACACCCATTGTTGGCTCCTGGGATGAGAGGAAGCCTGATGTAAGCCTGACACATGAGAACATACCTACCTACCCTTCTCTCTGTGTGTGTGTGTGTGTGTCTGTCTCTCTCTCGCTCTCTCTCTCACACACACACACACACACACACATGCAAACGTGGGTAGGGCTTTATCAAATTTGGATTCTCACTGCGAAGAAATTTGTTAAACCCAAAGAATGTGCTGCATGTTGACACTGTTGATCATTTGTTGACATTTACCACCCACAGCTTTTTTTCACCTTAAAGCTCCCGTTACTTGTAGACAGTGGTTTACTGTTCCTTGTGTGATTGTTGATCACTGGGATTAAAATTTTAAAATATCACCTGTTCATCTTGCAAAACTCAGACAAAAGGTACTTTCCGTTCGTCTTGAGAAGTTTTAATCAGCTTCTCTTGAGACGAGACCAGCCTTGTGCTTCAATAAAAAAAAAAAAAGCTAATTAAACAATGATGTTGATCTATTTGCCCTCATACAGCTTTTGCAAAGACTCCTAACAGACCGGAGGCGCAGCATGGACTCCATGATGCTGGAGGGACCTCGACTGGTGGAGGCTCACCCAGGAGAGAGGAAGGGGAGACGGCTGATGCCAAGCTTTCCACTCTGAAACAGAGGTGGGAGGCTTTGCAACAAGAGGCTGAGAAGAGGTGAGCTTTGTTTTTTAAGCAATGGTACTAATTTACTTGCAGTGGTTTGCTTTTACTGTGTGACAACAGTCCACTTGTCGTCTAATTGACAGGAGAGCCAGTCTGGAGCTCATTTTGCCCATGGCCCAGCTCTTCCAGGATGGAGTGGATCGAATGCAGCAGTGGTTCATATCTACGGAGCAGGAGCTAGCAGAGCTACGCAATGCAGAGAGAGTGATGTTGCATCTTACAGAGGCCACAGAGAGGGCCAAGGTTAGAAATATATGTGATTTAAGGGTACATCATCGTAAACATGCAAAAAAAAAAAAATGTTCTTCTTATTTGTTTTTTAAAATGTATATTTCAGGTTGTCGTTGAAGAGATTCAAATCAAATCTGCTGATCTTGGAGAAATACAGACATCAGGACAGGATCTGATGAAAGCACTTTCAGGTAATGTTTCACTTTACAGTGGAAGACAAGGAATAAACAGTAACTCAGGTTATAAAAATGTTAGTTTTCATCCAGTGGATGCATCCTGGAAAATGTTTATTTGTAAACATCCCAATGGTAATAGCAACCGTTGCAGTGCTTGCTAATCTGTTGGAAAAACTATAATAACAACAGGCCTATAATCTCTTACAATACTTTCATGAAAATGTAGCTCTTAGCCTGCTGCCGATGTTTTTCGCTTCAGAGGAGGAAGCCCAGCAGGTGCAAGAGAAGATGGACGCTTTGCGCATCCGTTGCTCCGTGCTGAGTCTCAACAGTCTGGATGTACAGCAGAGGCTGGAGCAGGCCCTGGAGGCCTCCAGCCGCTGCACCTCAAGCCAGGAGGACCTCCACCTGTGGCTGGGCCGCATTGAGAGGGAGCTCCTGGGGGCTGCAGGAGCGCAGACGCATGCTGGGGATGCAGTATTATGTGCAGCTGAGAGACAGAGGGTACAAGAAATAGCTTTAATATTGTTGAAAACATTTTTCAGTGAATTTAGCATAAGCATTTATAAAATTGTCATTACATCATTCATTTTTTTTAATTCATAAATGAATATACCGTAACCTTTTTGCTTATTTTTATTTTTTATTTTTTGTTATTTTCACTTTTAGGTGTACTTATTTGTGATACTTTTGGTTTATTTTTTTTTTTTTTTTACCCTTTTTTAACGCTAAAACACAATATTGCCAAAAAGGTGTTGTCCTCTGTGGTTTAACATCCCAATGCTGTCAAGGTGCCCATTTTAAAATTCATTATCTACTGAAGCAAAAAGCCGTGTTGCAGAGTACAGTAGAGCGAAACTGACTCATGCCAGACGTGCACTGAATTTCAATAACGCTGTAAAGCTTTGCTGGGGGTCCCACCCTCACCCAGAATAACCCAGAATTAGACACTCATTGCAGAAAGAAATACAGTGGCACCATTGTCTCCTTTACAAGTCAGTCTACCATCAAAATGATTTCATGCTGTTCCTTCAGTAAATCCTGCATAATGTCTCATTAAGTGCCGTTTTGTAAGGACTGTGCTGTATTTTCTCAGCTGGAGCAGGCAGTGGTGAAGGAGATGGCTTGGTTCAGAGACACGGCTCTGGGTCTTGAAAAGATGAAAACCATTCATCTGCTCCCGGAAATGATAGCGGAACAGCTCTACGAACAGAAGGTGAGGTCACACTCACTTCTTTGCTGAAAACAGGAGGATGTTTTAGAGAGGAGGTTGAAAGAAAAGTTTGTTTTTTTTCGTGTTTGTTCCCCGGCAGATTTTGGCCGTCGAGATTCTCCAACACAGGTTCAACATTGAGAAGATGGTGAAGATTGCTGAAATTCTCATGACGTACAGCGATGAAGGAGAGGGCAGCGATTTAAGGGTATATTAAGCTTTCATTTTTGCATATTTTTTCCACAATGTGAATTAATATGTTGTGGGAATACACAATTGTTTTATAGAGCTTAACATACCAATTTTGTAGTACCTTAGTATCCAACAGTGATGAAAATCGCTTTTGCCCCCTCAAGCTAAACGAGAACGCTTAAGTTCCGCTTTTCCTTCCTTCTGTTTTCTCGACAGACCCCATTGGAGGCCTTACAGGAACAATGCAACACCACCTCAGCCACCAACTCCCACGTGGTCCTGCAACTGGAGCATGCTCAGTCGCTTCTCCTCCAGTTCTCCGAGAGCTTCGCTGAGGTTTCACCCTGGCTTGACGAAACTCAGACCCTCGTTGGCCAGCTCTCAATGAGCACAGTTAGCTACGAGGCATTTCGTGAACAACAGGACCTTTTACAGGTAGAAGGAAAAAAAAGCCTCTCCTTTTTTTTTTTCCTTTGTCTCCTTTTTTGTTTGGCTTCACAAAGAAGTCCTTTGAGATTTCTGCAATCTGCCACCAGATTCATCCAGAAAAATGATCCCTTTTGTCCGAAGGTAGTTGACCTTATAGATATATGATAATCCCTCCTGACTGGGGCACTGCTCCACTCAAGTCCTTTGGTCTGACTGACCATTAAAACGTACACAGTTTGATCCTTCATTAATTTCCTCTGCTGCTGTGGTTACTGAACTAAAATGGATGTTTCGACTTGGAAGTCACCATTTCTCCTCTTTCGCCATTTTTCTGCACAGGGTCTGAGGGAGTCTATCGCAGAGCACCGGCCTCTGATTGCACGCTTGTGCTCTTTGGCCAAGCGTTTGTCAGAGCTCAACCCCACTGAAGGTGAAGAGTTCTGCCAAAAGGCTGCAGAAGCTGAGGAACAGCACAAGGCCATCAGAGAGAGGGTCAGACAGACTGCCATTCTCCTCGAAGAGTCGCTGCCTCGCTTCGCTCAGGTAACAACACAGGCCGCTGCAGAAATTGCTCCCAAAACATGCCTAGAGACCCAAAAAAAAGATCAGCGATGCGTCAAACACATTCTCCTGCGCCTGCAGCTGAACGAGAGGACGACCCTCCTCAAAGAGAGTCTTGAGAGGCTTCGCAGTCGTTTACAGGCTCCGAGCCCTCTTCAGTGCCTCACTCCGAGGATCCAGGAGCAGCTGCACGACAACAAGCACACCCTGGCGGAGCTTTCCAAGCTGGAGCTGGGCCTCAGCAGTGTCAAAGCACAGGCGAATGATCTGGTGGCGAACACCCAGGCAAATGGTGATGGGTCCGTAGGCACAGGTAACGCACCACCTTTTGTAATAGTAGGGAATGGGAATAAAGATACAGATTTATGTTTCAGTATGTTTCAGAGACACAAAACAGCTGTGGTTTAATTTGCAAAAAAAGCAAATAAAACTATTTTTAAGTTTAAGTATCAAGGAAGGTGGGCATATTGGGCCACAGCATTTCTACAATTGCCAATGAAGGAAATTTTATCCTAAACTAACTTGTTCTTATATCTGCTGATGTTAGCAATTCAAGAGCGCGTGTCCAACCTTTCCCAAATGTGGAACGAGACCCAGTCTCAGGCTCAGGAGAGGGAAGCCTGGCTACTGAAACTCCTGGATTTATCCTTAAAGTTCTGGAGTGACATCAGCGATGTCACGGCTGCACTGGCTGAATCTCAGCAAGCAGTTCTGGATCTAAATGCTAGTCAGACAGACTCCGAAACAATCCGCCAAAGCCTTGAAACCATGCAGGTTTGTCTGGAAACCTTTCAGAAATCTACACGAACTGCATACACCATAAAGGATAACACAGAACCCTTTCCATTCCTTTGCCCTTCAGACTCTCAGGGAGGACGTTGACAGCTTACAGGTGGATCTTGACACCTTGGGGGTTTTGGGAATGGAACTTATGTCAGCATGCGGGGATATAGACAAACCAGATGTGACAAAGAGTCTTGATGAAGTGAGTAGAAGAATTAAATCAAAAAAATGAACTTGGGGTCATGACGTCGCGTTGGCTAACTTAAATGTCTGTGTGAAGCTTTATTGCACTTGGAACAACCTGAGCAAAGTGTGGACTGATTGCAACAAGAAGCTGGAGGAGTCCCTGCAGATGGCTCTGCAGTATCAAGACACAATGCAGGTGTGTGTCCAAAAATGGTTATATAAACCTCGTTTATCGACAGTGTTGCATGTTTTCATGCCTTCCTGCGAACAAGTGCAGCATAACTCAAACTTTGTTTACTTGCAGGGTCTCTTTGAGTGGTTGAAGTCAGCTGAGCTCAGATCCACTGAGGAGTTCATGGTTGGAACTGACTTGGAATCAGTCAAAGGGCAGCTGTGTGATCTCAAGGTGAGTCTTTGTTTGCACTGAAGTGCAATAATGTCTGTTCAAACTGATGATGGCATCATAGAGAGAATCACTTCTTGTTTTGGTTTGATCATTGGGATATACCATAACAAAACATAAGTCCAGTTGTGGTGGTTGTAATTCACCTCTCCTGTTTGTATCTTTTCTCAGGGATTCAAGCGAGAACTTTACCAGAAGAAAATCGAGATAGAAAGCCTGAACCATCGCTTTGTGTGCCGGCTGTCACCAGGCTCGGAGCGTCCAGGCTCCATCTCACCCCTGTGTGACTTCAGGCAGCGCTGGGACAGCTTGGAGTCAGAAACTGTTGGCAGACAGGTGGGAATGTAAAGAGTTTCCCTCATTTAGAAAAAAACTGTTAAAAAGTCATAGCTATCTACAAATATATGTATATATTTATACCTTCCACTAGCATCAACTGGAGTGCGCGCTACTGGGTCTGGGTCAGTTCCAAAACACACTGGATGAGCTCCACACGTGGCTCTCCAGGACTGCCGACCAACTGCAGGGCAGCCAGCCAATCAGCATCGACCTGCAAGCCTGTGAAATCGAACTGGCCAAACACAAGGTTTGTGGTGACGTTAATGCAGTACAGTATGTCTAGCAAATCATTTTACTGCTAACATTTTAGGCTAAAAGAGAAGAAGAAGATTCATCTGATTTTAGGCACAAAATTTTATGTATTTCTGATCTTTTCACTCTTCAAGGTGTTGCGTAACGATGTCATGTCACATGTTCGCACCATGGAGTCCCTGAACCAGGCGGGCAGAGCCCTGCTCGAGGTGGGGTCTGGGGACAGCCCCCATGGTCTGCAGTCGCTGCTGGAGCAACTCAACGAGAGCTGGGAGTTTGTCCGCTGTGAGACGGAACGCAGGCAGCTGGAGCTGGAGAACAGGCTGAGTCAGGTGGGGAGTCCATCCAGCTCTTCGCTGAGTTACACCTGCTACCAACGTGACAAAGTTTTAATGTAGTCAGCAACACTTGGATAGCTTCATGCTTTGTTGTCGTTGTGTGACAGCGCCCCCTTGTGTTTATAGCTAAGGCGAAAAAACCTAAAGACTTATGAAAGTCGGTGTTACTGCCATTTGCCATATTTAAAAGAACAATGACAACCAAAATGGACAGTCTTTGTTTTGGGTTCATCTTTATCTACCTTTAGTTACTCTGACTTCCTCCCAAAAATACATGCATGCTTGGTTAATTGGAGACTTGTAGTTATGTTGAGGACAGTTGTATGTCTCTCGGTACTAGTCTTGTGATAAAACAGGCATTTCTTTCCCCCATGTTGTCACTTTCACTCTGTGATTGCTTGGATAGGCTCTAGCGCATGCCACCCCACGTGCAAGAATTCTTTTGTAGTGAAATTTTACGCACAGGTAAGTAAAAACAAGTTCTCTTTTTATCATATAGGTACAAGACGTCACAATGGAGATTCAGGATCTTCTTCAGTGGCTGGAGAACACTGACCTGAGGCTGTCCTCCTCCAAAACCATGTGGGGAATGCCAGACTCTGCAAGTGAAAGGCTCAATGCGCACTTGGTAAAGTCGGACACATATCTTTTGTACTGACCGCATTGACAAGATGATCAAGTATCCAACACATATACTAAATCCTGGCTGTCTTTTGACTTGCAAAAGGAGTTGTGCACTGAGATGGACTCAAAGCTCCACACGTACACGGATGTGAAGAACGCCGTCAACAGGATGCTGGAGAGCAGCAACGTGGTCCGCGGCTCGAGCACCGAGCACAGCTTGTCTATCCTTGAGCAGAAATGGGCATCCGTGTACAGCAAAATCCAGGAGCGGAAGGTCATGCATTTTTCTTACAGATGTCAATTGACCTCTATTCAAACGCTGCGTGTAATCTGGTAAAAGTGAAGGTCACACATACAAGACAGTGTAATAAGGCTTTTGAGATGACAAATTGTAACATGCTTAGAACATGGAACATGATCAATGAACTTTCAGAAAGGATAATGCTTAGAATAGCAATACTGACACACTTGTACAAGCTAAAAAGTGTTTTAGTTTTCTTCTTCAAGGAGGGAACGAGACCACTTAATGTAACTTAATGTGAATTCTTTTTTGGTACCATGCCCCTGTCTGGAAGGGATAAAAACAAGGCAGCCCAATTGGGAGGAGGTTTTGTCACAAACATGGGTGAGGTATCAGTGTGGTATCAGTTCCCCTTGTGACATCACAATCAGCTGATTTTTTTTTTTTTTAGTTTCCTATTTTCTGACATGGGGACGAAGCAAATAAGGAAAATGACAGACTTTTCAAGATGCAGAAAAAAACCCGAAAGTTTGCATAATACGATGATGTGATTAAATTGGAGTCCTGTACCGTCCTCCCTCTCTCATCCAACAGGCAAAATTGACAGCGGGACTGAGCCTTGCCAAAGATTTCCACAGCAGCATCCAGGAACTTCTCCTGAAGATGAACAAGTGTGAAGAGTCTATTGGTCTTCTGCCTGCTCCAAGCTTCGTTCTGGATACAGTTTGCTCTCAGCTACAGGACCACAGGGTAGGCATTTTAACACTCTGATCTCAGATTACCCCCTAGATGAGAATTAGTCCGCTTACTTTCTGTCTGTCTGTCTGTCTGTCAGATTTTGCTGAGTGAGGTGAACGATTACGGTGAGGTGAAGAACTCAGTGGAGAACACGGCTCACAGGCTCACCGAGATGAGCAGGAAGGAGGACTGTGATGTCATCCATAACCTGATCATGGCCGTCCAGGACCGCTACAAGAAGCTCCAGCAGCGTGTAGCAGAGAGAGGCAGGATGCTGGAGGAGGTCAAGAAGAGTTCCAGACAGGTATAGGGTTATTTTTTTTCTTAAATTCAGATTGAAGGCACATTTCCAGGACCTTCTAATAACTGCGTATTAATAACTACCGTTCTCAGTCTAGATTCATATCCTCTTGAAATCATCTTTGCCTATGTCCTACCCTATCTGTGGGTCGAATTCATACCTGTCTCATATGGCACATTTCAGTTCAATGAATCATGGCGCCTCCTACTGGACTGGATGACGGAGGTAGAGCAGACATTGGACACACATAAAGAGATCGCCGTATCCCACGAGGAGATCAAGCAGCAGCTGACTGAGCAGAAGGTGCAGTAGCCAATGCAACGGGCATATTGTGGAGCTAGATAGTTTCACCCACACTTTTTAATTGGTCATCAGGAATTCCAGAAGCTTCTGAGGTCAAAGAGGCCCATGTATGAAGCCACGTCAAAGAACGGGCGCAACCTCCACGAGAGGGCCCAGACCAGCCACGACAGGCAGCACCTGGAAAATCTACTGGCTGAACTCAAAGACACGTGGGACACCGTCAGTGGCAAGTCCATGGAGAGGTAGGACACTGCTACGGTAATGGTGATGCATCCTCTGAGAGACAAATGCAGCTTTTCCATGTTTATCCAGCGCTTGTATTTTTTTGCACCTCTCAGGCAGCACAAGTTGGAGGAAGCGCTGCTGTTCTCTGGAAGGTTCACCGACGCCCTGCAGGCCTTGAATGACTGGCTGTACAGAGCCGAACCCCAGCTGGCCGATGATGTTCCCGTTGGTGGAGACAAAGACATGGTGCACAACCTGATAGACAAACACAAGGTAGTGACGACAGAAGTGGTCATAGAGATGATGTACTGATGTACTGTTTTCGTCGTTTGCTTCTTCTGCTTCTTCTTTTTCTTCTTCTTCTTCTTCTTCTTCTTCTTCTTCTTCTTCTTCTTCTTCTTCTTCTTCTTCTTCTTCTTCTTCTGTTTATAGCCTGTAATAGCTAGCTTTTTATTTTTTTCCTTGCCCTCCTAGGCTTTTCAGAAGGAACTAGGGAAGCGAGCCGGGTGCATTCGAACCCTGAAGAGGTCTGTGAGGGACCTGACCCGAAGCAGTACGGCTGATGCCCACTGGCTGCAGGAGCAGATGGATGAACTGGAGTGCCGCTGGGAGGCCGTGTGCAAACTGTCAGTGAGCAAGCAGGACAGGCTCGAGGCTGCGCTTCAGCAGGTGGATGGATGGATGGATGGATGGATGGTTGGAAGGAAGGATGGTTAGATGGATGAGTAGATGGATGAATGGATGGTTAATGGATGGATAACCTGTGTATATGTGACAAATAACCTGTGTATATTTCTGCTCTCAGGCGGAAAAGTTTGACGGCCTTGTCCACTCCTTCATGGAGTGCCTCGCTGAGGCAGAGAGGGTCCTGAAGTATGGGGTGATACCAGAGGAGGAGGAGTACACTCTCAGGGCTTTCCACAAGCAGCACAAGGTCAGCAAAGTGTGATGCGTAACCCCTCTTTTTCACCCTGCATACCTGCTGCGGCGCAGGTCGAATGTCGAGGTCTGCTGCAAAACAACAAGCAGTCTTACCCTTGATTGGGTTGTTAAGCAGGTTGGATGTGAACTTAAGCTTAAACCCACCCAAACAGTCAAAGGAAAACTGCTTTTGTAGTAAACTTGTAGTGAATGGATCCATGTTGTTTCAATGCCACACAGAAAAGGGCTCAATACACATGGGATTGAATTGCTTGACATGTAATTTTCTTTGCCCCTTTGAAAGGAATCGATGGAAGCTTTGCAGAGTCAGGCAGCGGAGTTGCAGAACATTCACTGTCTGGGTGAGCAGATCTTGGCCTCCTGTCACCCAGACTCCATAATCACCCTCAAGTCTTGGATCAGTGTCACCAAAACTCGCTACGAAGAGGTGCGTGCCTGCACAAAATGGCAAAGACATATTTAAAAAAAAAATTGTTTTTGAAAAGTAACAAAAAAGGCTTTAATTGGACAAAATCTGAAAGGGACGTCTGTTCTTCCTGTTCAGGTTCAGACGTGGGCTCAGCAGCAGGGTCAGAAGATCCAGGGCAGTCTAGCAGCACTGGAGGCAGAGAGGGAGGAAATTCAGAGGCTCCTGGATTGGATCTCGTCAGCAGAGGAGTCCCTCACCATCAGAGACCAGGAACCTTTGGCAGAGAGCACAGAGCAGATCCAGGAAGTCATCGAGCAGCACTTGGTACGACTTTTTCTCCACTTCACTGACTTTCTTTATCTTACTTTCAAACACACTCCAGGGACTGTTTACAAGTTTGGCTTTGTTGCCTTTGTGCTAAGAAAACCTGCCAAGCGAGGTGTGCATGCACTCAGTGATGGTTGAAGGTGTGGTTTTACTTTACAGTTAAATCGACCTTTCAGTCCGGAAGTTAACACGACAAGCAAAACGAGCAAACATAATCGCAAGAAACACCAGTGTTGCATCTTATCATCATAACTAGATCATGTTTTAGGCGTAGTAGAGCTATGTCACCCAAAACTTTTTTTTTACAACTTCATGTGATGAATTATGTCACCTTAAGTCACATTGTGAGTAATCACGTGCGTATCAATCAATTAATCAACTTTTATTTGTACAGCGCTAAATCACATCCAAAGACGTCTCAAAGCGCTTTGTACAATCAGAGAAAAAGGAACCAACTGGGCCCCCAGAGCAAGCAAAGTGCGACAGTGGCCAGGAAAAACTCCCCTGTGGGAAGAAACCTAGAGCAGATCCAGACTCCAGAGGGCCGTCATCTGCCTATGACCAGATATATTGACTTAGTGTGTATTCTTGCTGCATTCTTGTCACGTTTGGTGTGAACACGCCTCTCGAGTTGAACTGTTTTTAAATCCTTGTGAAAAGCGTAACGTTTGCCAAACTTATTTTTGAGACAACTGTCATTGTATGGTTGAGTCATTTTGCCCTCCTCTAATTTCAGTTCCCCACAGTCTGCTCTTTCTGTTTTCTTTCCCTTTCATATTTGAAGGCATTGCTGTAAACGTAGATAAACTGTCATGTTTGTTTTCTAAATCAATGACGACGTTGACCAGCCTTTGCTTTGTCACAATATAATCATATTTGTGTGCTAATTACTCTGTTCATGATACATTTGATTTACATAAGTAAACATGCGGTGACCATTAGATGTCGAGCTTGAATACAGTGAAACTGTCCTTTACTTCCCAAATCAAGAAGGATCGTTGCTGCCACTGCATTACTCCATTTTTTCCCCTCAGGTTTTCATGGATGAGTTAAATAAAAAGTTTCCAGAGGTTGAAGGTGCCACAAAGTCCTGCAAGCACAAGAGGGTTTCAAAACCGACGATCTCCCCCAGCAAACGGCCGCTGACAAGTACGTCTTCAAGGCGTAATTTAAGATCTTTGTGGTAAAGCTAGAATCTCGAAAAGCTCCTCTCTGATCTCTGTGTTGATTTCTCTCCACTCAGAGAGGAGGAGCAACCTGAAGATGCAGCCTGCTGTCCCAGTTCCCCTGGAGCACCTTGAACCCCACACCCCAGAGCTCAGTCAGCTGATCAGTCAGTGGCAGAAACTCTGGCTGCTGGCTGTGGCCAGACAGAAACACCTGGAGCAACACCAGCAAGCACTCAAAGAGGTTCATGCGCTTTTATTTTATTTATTCCAAAAAAAAAAATCTTCCTCTCGAACCCATTGCTTGTATACTAACGCTAATGCTGCATTTTTCTTTCCAACAGATGGAAGAATTTGCAAACTTTGACTTCAATATCTGGCGAAAGCGTTACATGCAGTGGATCAGCCACCTGAAGTCGCGGATCTTGGACGTGTTCCGCAGTATCGACCGGGACCAGGACGGACGCATCAGCCACAAGGAGTTCATCGATTACGTCCTTGCCTCTAGTAAGAGCCAAATGTTACGCATTGGTTTTCAAATTAGCATTAAGTTAGATTATTAATGCATAATTCTATTCCTGACCAATACCAACATCCGATATTAATGTTTCTGGTGTTGCCGACAACCAATACTACAGATTTTTACATTCTGTTTTTTTTTCTCTGACATTTTTGTGTTTTTAGTATTTTAGTGTCCTGAGTGTTTGCTGTATTGAAGTACTAGCCACTACATTCCTCAATTTGAAGTATTTTCTGAGAGCTGGTGGCTCGTTTTCTGTACTTTTCTGTTGACTTGACTCACCCATGAGCAAGCAAAGGAAGAGCAAGAAAGAAAAAAGGCACAGAAAATAAAGATTTTTTTCACTGAGTGATTTTTGCTGATGTTTGCTGATGTATTTTCAACTTCATTACACATCCTTAAAATGCAAGCATTTTGAAATGGTGAATTAACAGGCTTGAGAAATGATGTCATTACATCATATCAAATTCCCTCTCCCCTTGTGTAGAATTTCCCACAAACTCGCTGGAGATGAATGCGGTGGCAAACATCTTTGACATGAACAGTGACGGTTTCATTGACTACTATGAGTTTGTGAGCGCTCTTCACCCTAGCAGAGACCCCTATAGGAAAACACTGGACGCCGACCAAATCAATGAGGAGGTGAGAATTTTGCAGTGCATGCGGATAGTTTGACGTTCATATATATCCTGACACGCTTGACATTCATTCTCCACTGCTTTCACCCTTTTTTTAAGGTGAGTCGACAGGTTTCACAGTGCAACTGTCCCAAGAGGTTCCAAGTGGAGCAAATAAGCGCCAACAGATACAGGGTGAGTCATTTCATTAAGTGCATTTATTCACAGTATGTAGAATCTTAACAGGGTAGTTCAACATTTTGGCAAATTTGCCTGTTGAGGATGTACATTCCGTCTACTCACCAGTGCCTGTTGTTTTGAGATCTGGGAGATTAAGATTATGTGACTGAGGGTTTTCAAGAGAAATGCACAGCTGGAACTACTTTCCAAACATACCTGCTGGGCAGGGTGATTTCAAAAGCATATGTTTAGTGTGGCTATTCCAACAGATGCTGGTAATGAAAGAGAATGGAGGGATTATGGCAATAGACAAATTGGGAAAATTGCCAAACTTTACCCTTAAAGATTTATTAGAATGTGAGTCAGATTTAAGGGGAAGACAACTTGAAGTGCTTCAACAAGTTGTTGAACAGCTATAAATTGCAATTTATTGTCCTGCAGTTTGGAGATTCCCAACAGCTGCGAATGGTCCGTATCCTGCGCAGCACGTTGATGGTCCGGGTGGGAGGAGGCTGGACCGCTCTGGATGAGTTCCTGGTTAAGAACGATCCCTGCAGAGGTGCAAATTCACAATTCTCTTCAATATTTTCTTGCAAAAAAACCCCAAAACTTTTATGACATTATGACATTTTTTCAACATTTGACATATTATTCTATCATTTAATGCCACACTTTTCAAAAGTTCCCCCTCAAATTCCTGCTGTGCCCCCCAACAGTGAAAGGCAGGACCAACCTGAAGATCAAGGAGAAGTACCTGTCCCCTGGAGGAAGCACCTCAAAAGGTCTCACTGTTAGTCGATCCAACTCAAGCCTGAGCCTCTACAGCAGTGCCTCTGCCCCCACCAGCCCCATGACACGCAAGGTAAGCAAGCTTTTGAGTGCGAATTCAATAAAAGAGGTTTTTGAATTTTGAAATTTCATGGCTAGCCTTTCGACTCTAACCGTGAAGACGCTGCATTATACTTAAAGGTGATAAGGACAATACCTAAATCCAATGGTCATACCCATTTATGGCTCACTGTTGCGTTCTACTGGCTGCCTGGTTGGCACAACGAAGCACATTTTGGAACTGTTGGAACTGGAATAAACATTAGTGTTTGAGTACTTTGCTACTGCTACTTGTGGCCTTCCTTGGCCACAGTAGAGTAGACATACTGTATGTATGTATGGGGGTTAGAGATGGAGGAAAAAATGAAGTTTCTGAAAATTCTTGTCTTTTGCTATGAATTGCTGAATAAAAGTCATTGTAAAAATAATGACCTTAGTATTCTTCATTTAATGTCGTTTTAGGCGTTACTTCGAAGAAGTTTTTCTGGAGACCGTTGCATCCGTCCCAGGAGCTCCATCGCCGCTTTGGAGTCCGACCTCCAGTTTGTCACAGCGTGTGAGGACAACCTTCCCTCGCCACCAGGTGAGACAAGTGAACTCAGCTGCCTTGAGGGAAACCTGCCATGGACCAACGGCACCTCTCACAAACAACCAAAGTAACATGTGACGTGACTCTAGCTGGTGATTCATCCCTCTGTCTGTTTATACATCCAGTGTGTCCTCCAGATGAAGCTGAGAAGCTGCCCACATGATCACTTCTGGCCCTGAGCACTGTGTGCTTGCTGCAGCGGCGAACCCAAACACAGCCTCGGGACCCCAAAACAAGAGCGATAAGCAGAAGTGGTCAAAAACAAAAGCTGTCAGAGACGGTTAAGTACAGCAAAGGTCACCTGGGGTGATGCTCAAGGGTCTGTAACTGTGAGCGAATATCAACGTTTTCTCTGTCCTGAAAGTTGAAGGAGTTCAGTCCAGAAGCCAGATAAAAGTTTTTGTTTGTCTCCTGTTGCATTTCATTCAGTAGCATCTGACTATGTAGAGAGTAGGTCCAGGAAATGTTCTGCATGAATCCGTATTGCATGAGAGCCAGAAACGTACTCAAAGCAGATTTTTCTTTTCCAGCTTGTTGTTCCACTCTGGTTGTTAAGAGGAGCAGGAGGCGGACGACAGTGGCTGTTGTCAAACATACAGCAAAAGGCCATTTGTAGATGGTTTATAGTGGTGTCCCATATTAGCTTTTAAGAGATTTAATAAACCAAAACCATGCGTAAGTGAAGGGTCTGGTCTGCTGTCCTTCAACTTTAAGATATTTGATGGTGATGTTGTTGGCAGGACCACATCATTCTTGTCTTGATACCATTTTTTTTCCAAATCCTATGTGTTTTGTTAATATTTACTCTGAAGGTGTTTGGGACACTGGAAACTGATCGTATCAATGCACTGACGTTGGACAAGTTGGGGTGATTAGTAGAGATTGTTTTCTCAGGCCTGGTTCCTCCTTTGGATGTATGGATGCTTTTTTTTCTTTGCAGCGTTACTGTGAAATGTAGTTCTTTTGACGTTGTACTTGATGGGAAAGTATATTTGTCAAGCACATTTTTCTTTTCGTAAAAATGCACTTTTCTGTGTCCAGCTCTGAACAATTGGGCAATTTGAGATTTAGGACTGACTAAGAGGGCGGCCGCTTCATGAGAAGGCACTGGAGGCCACGTCAGGACGACTAGTTTAGCTTGCTATAAAAATCTACCTTCTTTTTCCTGTATCTTTCCCCAAACGCAGTCCAATTCTACTTGTCTGCGTTTTTGAAATCGTATCCTGCTTATTTTTGGATTGATCTCTACAACACAGTACGCATGTATGTTCCTTTGTGAATCAGAAGAAACCAAAAGGCTCTGAAGCAACTGCAGCTTGACCATCGGTCTGCTGAACGGGCTGTAAGTGTTGCACGTCGCCTGGCCTTAACTCTGGTCTCACTAGAAAGCTTTCGATGATTTGCTGTTTACCATCAGCAGTGTCCCAGTACTGCGTATGTTACTCAACCTGTAGCTCATGTAGCTGATGTGCATTCTATGCATTTGTCTAAAGGACTCTTTTTGTAAATCTCTTCTTTCTTTTATACATATGTGAGAAGATGAAGTGTCTCTTTCTCTTTGCCTCAGTGCACCATGTTTAAAAGAGGTTGCCATGTACTATACTGTAAACACGCAATAGCCTAAATTCTCTTCTATTGCTATGCACCCTGAACTTTCTGTACTGTAAATGTTTCTATGCCCAGCACTCATTCTGATGTCTAATTTAGAAAGAACAAAACTGTAGATGAGTGTCACTAATAATTTTACAGCAACTTGTTCAAAACACAAACCCTTTTGTAATAAAAAAAAGAAAAATAGTAATTATGATGATTTTTTCATAATTTCAGCCATTCCTGCAGATGGATATTTTCACTTCATGTGACTAATGGCTAATGACTGACTAATACTCTGCAAGTATTGTAAAAAAAACAGTATTCACAAGACCATTAATGAACATGTTTCCATGCACAGCAATATTCCAGTATTAACACAATTCTATCAATATTAACTATACTCTTATGGAAATAACAACTTATAGAAGCATTTGATCCTCCTTGGCAACTTTGATTTTTTTAAAAACAAGAAAAGAGAGACGCGTGAATTAGAACGTTGTTTATTGAGTTAATTGAGTTACCAATTTATGAGCACATCAATTAACTCTAAGGAGGGTGGAGTGGTGCTAATCGTTTTACGGCAGTTCTAAAAGTGCCAAAATTAAATGAAAAAATACATTATTAAATAATTAATGTAACGTTGAAATTTAATTGAAAGCTTTTTTTTTTAATTATATAAAAACAGAAAATATAAATAACAAAATAGATTTGGTTGTGTTTCATTTACATAAGTGTGTCAAATCCGTGCTTTACAATAGGTGGAGGATTTTTGAGAACCCTGCCAAAAACCTCCTGCTCTCTCCATGGATCTTCAGCTCAAGTTGCTCCCCTGAAGCTGTGCAAGTGAATCATTCATCCGACCGTACACGCAGTGCCAAAACACAGACCTGTTTGTTCAAAACAGAACCCAATAGCCTGCTTTATTTTCTCAAGAAATAAAGCAGGCTATTGATTCTTTGATATAAATACATATCATGACTCCTCTCTCTCCCTGACCTGGATTTTTCCTTCAAAAACAAAACACTGTCTTGAGAGTGAATATTGGAGTCTTTCACCACCAACTACCCTAAATAAGAGGTCGTGTTACGATGGTGCGTTCATGCAATGTGTGAATATGAAAATCTGTTATTGATTTCAGAACAGGCTAAGATTTGCAGCTACAATTAAGTTTTCTGGTCTGGACAAGTTAAATAAATAACACCAATTAAGTTAAGACAGTTAAGTATTGAATGTGGTGATTTTGTTGTTGTTGTTGTTTGTGTACGTGCGTGTGTGTGTGTGTGAAGACTTTGGAAATACATTTTTTTTATGTACAGTATGTTTCCCAGAGAAAACAATGTTTTTAATTTGAAAAAAATAAAGACCTGGAAGTAAAAACAAATTCCAAGTTACAGTTGCAAGTATGATGCTAGAGTCTCAACGGGGGACAGTCACCGGTGCTGGAATTTGTGCAGAACAAAAGCCCATTAGACCCCTGAGGAGGAAAAAAAAAAAACCCCCTGCTCTGTCCATTTTTATTTTCTGGTCGACCTGGTTGCCTCGACACCTGCTTACTCTGTGAAAATATGACTAAACTACAAGTAACAACAATCAAATGAATCACTGCATGCCCTCCCCCCTCAATGAACTGATGGTGGACACATAGGTCGGTGTAAATCAACCTACAGTATGTGTCCACCATCAGATGTTTCTCTCACTCTCCCCCTCATCATTCCTTTCTTCTGCTGCAGAGGAGGAGAACTCCGGCTCCCAAACTGGACCTTTGGCTCAGCCCACTGCTGTCACATGACATGGATCCTGAGACCCTGAGTTGCTTAGTACAAAGCACTCAACTCAGTGGGTATGCACTCTCAATGGGTGCAAACATCACAAGGCCACTGTGTGTGTGTGTGTGTGTGTGTGTGTGTGTGTGTAACGCATCTGTGCAGTGAAAACTCACTGCTCTGCGTCGCTTGTGTAACATCGCTGGAGCAGATTCTGCGGCTCGGTTTCCACAGGCAGGTAGGTGGCACCTCGTCTACTTTAGAAAGATCACTACAGCTCATTGAAATTGCTGACAGGGGACGAGACAGCCGGGGGTTCGCACTGTTTAGCTGTGTGAATAAATAATTAGTAAATGTCTCACACAATCAGTCACGTTTTCACAATTTAAAACATGACTGATTAAAATTCTTGGAAACACCACAGTAGCAGTTAAACAACTAAAGCCAGGCAAGTGTTGTTTTTTTTTTTATCCGTGTGGCCGTCTGTGTATTCCAGGCAAGTGACCTTACGCAACCCACAGAACTGAAACATCAGCGGGTGTTTGCGGGTGTAAAACAATCAATGGGAAAACTGACCTTCAAAATTTCTGTTGTTGTGAGAGAGCAAATTGAACTGAAAAACTCAGTGGCCAGTGTGTGAAAAAAAATTTAATGCATTAATTAATTTCAGACATTGTCAAATACTGATTAAGCATCTAGATATAATTCCCTGTCTGACACAGACAGTTCAGCCAACACTGAAAGATGCACTGCTTTGACTTTGATCTGTGGGCTTGTGTAACATTTGAACCTGTGAGTCTGACCGTCAAGAGGGTCCCGGCTTGGATTCCTGTTCTCCTTAGTCAGCAGGGACCAGCAGCAGCAGCAGGAGGGGAATAATCTCACCAAGCAACTCTGCATGCGCATCTGACTGAGTTTTGAGCTAATTAAGGCTGGTGAACAGAGGAAGACGGCTTTTAAAAGGTGAAAAGGACTCATTTTCAGTCTGGGATCTGATAACGGGATCTGAAAATCACAACTTTGCTTATTATCAGGTTTTTACAATTTATAACAAAAACTCTGATGTAAAATAGCCCAACTGTGAATAAAGGCCTGCTCTTACTTTCCTTCATTCCTCGTGTTTGCTTCTGCTCGGAATTAGGAATGCTAGAAAGAAGAGAAGACTGATAGACTAAAGGTAAAGAACACTGACGCAGTATTGTAGCAGTGGAGTGCTATTTAAACCCAACAGTGAGTAATTAGGGTCTATGTCTGAAGAAGAAGAAGAAGAATTGTAAGCAACAACAGTATTATAAGCAGTGTTGTTGGGATTACTCCATAAAAGTAATCCAACTACTGATTACTCCTTAAAAAGCAATCTAATTACTTATTTGACTACTTTGTTTCATAAGTAATCAATTACTAATTACTTTAGTTAAAAAAAGATAAAGTGACAGTTGAGAACGTCTTGTTTCCTGCACAACGAACCACAATATTCTTTGTTTTAGACGAGATGAACTCAAAATAATGTTTGTATTTCCAGCTATCAAACGCAATTGCTGTTTTTTCTTTTGCTGTCGCCATGCTTGTTTTGGTGCATTGTCGCATATCAATGATGTTGCATATGCACGACTGCATCATAGACATTTTGTGGATAATAAAGACATTTTTAGCTTGCAAAATATTTCAGAGAAGTAATGGAATCGTTACTAGATAAAGTAGTTATGACATCATTTCCAGTTTTGCCACAGTAATCCCGTTACATTACTCCGTTACTAAAAAAGTAGTTTAATTACAGTAGTGGATTACTGAGTAATAGATTACTGGCCAACACTGATAAGTACTATCAGACTTGGGTGGCTTGGAAGCCTTGAGGGAAAAGAAACATCTCTCCTCCGTTGCTTTAGGTTTGCGTCTCTATTTGTAAAAAAAGACATGCAAATCAAAACTGCACAGTGCTGCGCGGCCTGTGAGGAAATAACCTGACAGACTGTTTTGTTTTTTTTTTTAAGCCTGAGCCCTTTGCAATAAATAGACTATTATGTGTTAAGGTTCGCAGGCAACATGCAATGACACAGCGAGCACATGAGGGGAGCACATGAGGGAGGATCTGGAAAAACCTTCCCCCATTCACACTGACTGCAGCAGCCTGCTGTGTGAGTTTAAGGGAGAGCCGACAGGACTAAGTGCTGGTTGGGCAGAGAGAAGGAAGAGGAGGAGCTATTTACTACTGGGACTTCCCCCTACCCTCCCCAGCCCACACAGACCACATGGCTCTCTGGTTTTGAAACCGCCGTCCAGTGAGAGGACGGTTATGCGGCCATGCCGGTGACAGAGCGTTGTGCGCCTGCGCGCACCCTCCCCGCCCCCTCCGCTCCACCCCCGCGTCAAGTGCAATGGAGACGCGGAAGCAGGACTGTACGGCCGTGGATTAGTGACTGTGCCAGAGTGTTGAGGAGAAAAGGGGGAGGGAGATACGTACACAAACCCACGGCCGCGCGTGGGGCTGATGTAACCAAAAAAAAAAAGTGAATGGAAAGAGGGACGAGGAGAGCGGTTCTGAGTGAGGTAAGACGACACTGCGGTTTGTAGAGGGCTGCCGGGGATTACGAGGGAAATCAAATTAAAGAGGGCTGGACCTTAATGTTGAGGAAAGAACTACAAAATCTACACTTCCGCATGGTGAGGGAAACCAGGAAGAACTAAAATTGGTCCAGGTGTGGACACATTATAATAAAAGGTCATCAATTTTTCTATCAAGCTTTGTCATAGTTATCAATTTCATACGCTAACTGTAACGGTTATTAGGTTATGACTGTGTTATTTTATTATTGTATGTCATTCAATCCCCCTTCAATGTGTCTGTCTATGCCAGGAGCACATGGTGTTTTAAATGAGTAGTGTGTCAGTGGGTGAAGGGTCAAACACACCAAAGCACATGAGATGGGATCAGAGGCAGTTAGAGGAGACTGGGAAGGTCATCTTTCACGTTAGTTACACTGACACACTTCCTTCACAAATACAGGAACGCCTGTACTTGGTGTACTTTGTCGCTTGCTTTGATGAGATGTATTAAAAAAAAAAGATACATTTGGTCGTTCTAAATTACTTTTGTTTTCTGTATTAGGCACAGCAGCAACAAATTTTCGATTGCAGCCGAGTGAAATTTGGTAATCCTGGGCGCTGTCCAGATAAAACAAGGAAGGAAGGCCTTAGTTTCACATACTGTATGCTCAAATGCTGTCCGCACTCCTTTCTGATGGCAAGCGCAACTCTGAGTTCAGGATAATTACTGGACAGACCCCTTGGATGGACGCAATGTGATTCCATGATATTCAATCTCAAATGTAGAAATCTTAATCAACAGATGAAGATCTCTGTGTTAGCCGCTGACTTTACTTCTTGTTCAAAGCAACAAAGAGTGGTTGGTTCATTTAACTTCCCTACAACAGGAGAATATAATGCAAATGCTTGTAGCTGCTGTTTATCATCGTGATTAAGCACCTTTGAAAGGCGGATTTTAACTTTGTATGGGACAAAATATTCTGACCGGGTTGCAGACACGATCTGATTCAAAGCCACAAATATTTTTTCATGTTTCCCTTTATTAGGTTTTAAAATCCTCATGTCGTTCATGTCAGTCCAGATACAGCCCTGACCACCAAGCGAGGAAGGATGGTGGTCCAAGTGTCCCCATAGACCACACACAAACACACACATTGAAGGCAGCAGTTCTCACCTCCTATGTGAGGCGATGCAATTTGCATCCCTTATTTGGGATCTTCCGAAATCCGGCCTTCAGAATTGTAATACTTTTCGCTTTTTGAAGTGCTTCCTAGTGTAAGTAGGTACATGTGTAGGCCCACAAGACTACTAACAGTTTCAGTTAACCAGCATCACTAAGGCTCATGCCCCCACAGTGCACAGCACTTGCCGTCCAAACACAACATGGCGCGTTTGAATTTGAGTTTTTCGAGGTTTCCGTCTTGATGTGTGCATTCAAAGGTTTAACATGTTGATGGAAATTCCTCGTTTGTTTGTCGTCCAGACCTCATCGTCACCCCACCATGTCGCTGCTGACTCACGTGCTGGCGTGCCTCTTCGGCATCGGCTCCTGGGTCTCGATCAATGGGATGTGGGTGGAGCTTCCTCTGATCGTGCCGGACATCCCGGAGGGCTGGTACCTCCCGTCCTACCTCATCATCCTCATCCAGATCGCCAACGTGGGGCCCCTCTTCATCACCCTGATGCACCGCTTTCGCCCGGGGAAGCTGGACGAGCGGCCGGTCATCTACTGCATCGTCGCCCTGGGCGTGGTGGCGTCGCTCCTGATGTCTTTCTTCTGGAGTCACACGGTCACGGTGGGCGGCTCCTCGCGCAGCGTGCCCCTGCTGCTGCTGACCTTCCTGCTCTCCATCGTTGACTGCACCTCCTCCGTCACCTTCCTGCCGTTCATGATGCGACTGCGCCCGCAGTACCTCACGACGTACTTTGCCGGCGAGGGCCTGAGCGGCCTGGTACCCGCGCTGGTGGCGCTGATCCAAGGCGTTGGCGTGGTCCACTGTCAGAACGGCACCTCGGCCGGCGCGGTCAACGCGACGGACGCCAACGCCACCGTGGTTGACGACGGGCTGCTGCAGGCCGTCTACCAGCCAGCTAGGTTCTCGGCCCAGGTCTTCTTCGTCTTCCTCAGCGTCATGATGGTTGTCTGCCTGGCAGCCTTCGTCCTGCTCAACTATCACCCGGCCGTGGCCCGAGAGAGAAAGAACGACCTTTACTTCAGCGGAGACCTGGCGACAGACAAGAGAGAACAAAGCCTGTCTCTGCACGCCCAGACACCAGAACAAAAGCCCATGATCAGCCCGCTGGAGTCCGTCAAGGGACCCAGAAGCTCTTTTGGAAAGGGCACCTACAGCAATTTGGAGGTGCTGTTCATCTTTGTCACACTGGCTTGGGTCAACGCGCTGACCAACGCAGTGCTGCCCTCGGTTCAGTCGTACTCCTGTCTGCCTTATGGGAACAAAGCCTACCATCTGGCTGCCACCATGGCGGCGGTTGCCAACCCAGTGGCCTGCTTCATCGCCATGTTCAAACCCATCCGGTGAGGAAAGGACCCTGCTGAAAAGCATTCATTTCTGAATGAGATCACGGAGATGTTCTGAAAAGTACATGAAGTATAAATTTCACTGTATTTTCTTTTCTATCGAGGTCGCTCATCTTCATGGGTTTTGTGACCGTGATTGGAACTGGATTCGGGGCCTACATCATGGGCATGGCTGTGCTGAGTCCCTGCCCCCTGCTGGTCGATACTTCCTCTGGGACCACAATCATAGT
The DNA here is from genome assembly GCA_009823395.1 of Thamnaconus septentrionalis. NCBI lineage: Eukaryota > Metazoa > Chordata > Actinopteri > Tetraodontiformes > Monacanthidae > Thamnaconus > Thamnaconus septentrionalis. The sequence goes on from CM020511.1 coordinate 13,712,846, forward strand.
AAGCTCTCACAAACAAAAAAAATCTTTATTTTGGTCTTTTAATATGAAGACATGCCTTGCATTTATTTGGAATGTTTCTGATAATAGTTTTACACAATAATAACCATAAGTACATGCAAGCAAATGCTTGAAAGTTTATCATAGTTACTATAATAAATTAAAAAAAAACTTGTATTGATAATAATGAATAAAAGTGCAAGTTGATCAAAAAAACTTTAAGTCTGGTTTGTTTATTCACAGCCAGGATGCTAGGACTCAAATCTTTCCATTGGTGACACAGTTTTTCTTTTCATAGAATATACAGGCTGCTATGATGCAGAAAGAAACTGAAACATTTGCATCATGGGTGACAATTAAAAAAAACAATGTCTGCGTTGTCTGTGTTTCAGGTACTGACCTGGATCCTGTTTGTTCTCACCCTGTCCTACGTGAAAGTCATCATTGGTGTCATTCTGAGGGATGAGGGCCACAGTGCCCTCGTGTGGTGTGGGGCAGTAGTGCAGCTGGGCTCCATGATTGGTGCAGTGTCCATGTTCCCTTTGGTCAATGTCTATGGATTATTTAAGTCTGGTGACCCCTGCAACACTAAATGTCCAATGTAGCAGATTCATTTGTTTTGTTGTCAACTGCTGTATAAAATGGATATAGATTTTTGGGTTACATATGATACACATACATGCTTACGCACAACTGAGAGGTCAAAACTCCTTTTCATACAGATTTGCTCTAACTGAAGTCGTAGATCGATTTGTGTTTGTTTTTTTTGTAACAAATGAATAAAGTTGAAGAAACACAACACGTGTGTGCGATCAAGAGATCTTAGCTGCTTATACCTTGTACAAGTCAGAGGTAGTTTTTGCGTACTCTAGTTATTTTACGACAGAAAAAACTATAAATAGCTATTGTTGCTTTTTGGCTTTAAAATGTGCCTTTTTTAGGACACTCATGTACTGTCACAGTTTTTTGGGTTTACATTAAAACTTGAAATGTTTGTTGTTTTTGGATTGTTCAACAAAACCAAATAAAAAGTGCTTTATTTCTTGCCTTCTAGTAAACCTGCCGCCTTTTCAAAAAGTTGCTCTAAAGGATAGTTCTATATATATATATATAGAACACACGCATATATTCAGCAATATATCAATATGGTGCTTATATCTATATGCATTTTAAAAAGCAGATCATGGGAAGATGCCTCAGGCAATTAGTCGATCATCTGTAATCTCTGCTGATACTGTGTGGGGCCGTGCGTGTGCGTCCACTCGTGCGCAATCGTATGAAACTAATAGTTGAGACGGTGTCATTGGCATCCTCACTAAAGCTTTCAGTATTAGCACCTGCACAAAGGGAAAACTACCACTAGATGTCACTGTGTGATCACACGTCTAGGTACAACAGGTTCAAGAGCATAGTGGCAGCTACATTAGTACACTCTGATTTTTTTTAAACTGCGATAAATTGTTTTGTCATTAAATTCTAATGTTGCACGTCTATTATATTCCATTATCTTTATCATATTATGAACAAATTGTTAATTGTTTTGAAGATGTCACATTTGCTTATTTTCGCAATATTAATTTGTGTTGTGCAATGTGAAAGGGCTGAATGTTTTTTATAATGTTCCTTTTTTTAACTATTGTTTTTCTTACTGATATTTCCAGTATTTCCCAACTCGGACCAACCAAGAGTGAGCTGTGTCCCTGGAGTTTTGGCCCGTCATCATATCCTCCCTAGAGAGTCTTTCAACATGGGCCAGTCTGCTCGTCTGTGTGACTGAGTGAGTGTACGTGTGCGTTTGTAAGTCTTCTTATTTATCCTTCCTCCACTTCTCCCAGTCAACTCAGTAAGAGGAACTCAGGAGCAGTCAGAGGCTGATTCAGATCCCAGTGCTGTGTCAGAGTACATCTGGGGTCATCATCTCCTGGTGTCTCATACTTCACCTATTCTTCTTATCTCCCCCCTGCTCCTCGCTACTGTGACTGATGGCGTGCTGAGTTTAAAAGCAGGAGAAGAAATATTTTAAAAGAGATAAACTCCAAGGTTTTGGCTCGTGTTTGTTTAATTCCAACTCAAAGTGAAACTCCAACCTTTTATACATAATATGCATAAAATGACGTCAGGCGAGCATGGGACGCATAAATCAATGGAAGAAAAAGAGAATTAGCAAACCACCCATATATATTGTGCCAAACCGGTCTGATACCCCCCCCTGCTCGATCTTCATGCATACGGCAGACTTTGTGGCCGTAATTTCAATTTAAAACACATGAGGGGAAATCCTAGCCCGCGCTGCTCTTTAATGGGCCGTCATGGGATTGGGGTATGCGGAGAATGATTGAATTTTGCGAGAAGTCCAGGAACGATCAAGTCTCGCCTTCCGTTATGCAATCGACCATTCCCCGCTCACAACGTGACGTCTGGTAAAACCTGGAGGAGCAGGCGGGGGGCTGGAAACCTCAAAGTCTAGACCAAATGACAGAAAAAAATATTTTTTCTTCTAAATGACTCACGACCGTGCGACAAAAAGGAGGAGCTCGGCTATCGCATGAACGAAAAAAGGGAGAAGTGAGCCGCCACATCAAACGAGGTGGTGCCGGAGCTGCTTTAAATGGCTGTAAATGAGTCTTTTTACGCCGTGATGCCTGACATCCTGTATTTCCTCCCAGACACAAGCATGTGGATTCCATACATAGCCTGCCATGCCATTTTCTTTATGCGATGCTGCCACGTCTGTTTTTTCCCTCCCTTGACCTCCGTCACCTGCTCCGCCCACAAGTGACAGTGTTAAGGTGAAAAGCACCCCCAACTTAAGCGGCTGAAATAAACACTTTGCGCCGACTTCTTCACGCCCGCTGTGCTGGATTACACCGCGACCACGTGCGCTGAGAGAGAGGCTACCTTTTCCCGTTAAGTCCATTAAGCTATATTCAAATGGGCCGGATCTTTTTCATTCTTTTTTTTTTTTTTTTCGTCTTCTTCTTTGCAACAAGACATAAAGTTTTCAAAAGTTGAAAGCAAACACTCAAGGAGGCACTTAGCAAAAAAGAAAAGCTTTTATGATAAAACATTCATATAGCGTGCAGGAGACAGGTAATCTTGTCGGACGATAGGGTTGTCTTGTGGTCAGTTTCAGTATAGTATGGCTTGGGGAGCCCTGTAGATGAATGCCCCTAATAACATCCCCGCCCACCCATCATCTAGCAGACCGTCCAGGCAAAACAACCAATACCTGAGTGTATTCCTCCGCCGGTGTGAAGTACACCTTAAAGAGCTGTTGGAGGCTGCAGTAAAGTAGGGTTCATTACCTTGACAGAGTGATGACAGCCGAGCAGTACGCATTGCACGCATACGCTATGCACGCAGACACGCATGCAGCAGAGTGCTCCTCGTACCACCAGCATGGGTTATTGTATCAGGATCGCTGCGCTACAGTGCACCGTAGAAGAAGGAAGTGCATCCGAGTGCTTCACGGAGATCTAAGGTTTATGCAAATAGAAGAAAAGTCATCTAACTCACTGGACTTACTTTTCAAAAAATCTTCATTTTAAAAAAATAGAGGATCCATCATGCTTTGATTAAGAACAGATTGATTCCTTCCTCTTCTGATTTCTTATATATTTAGGCCTTTTTAAAAGCCCCAAGAAGAGGCTTGGTGTGCTTCCTACTTGAACTGATGCTTTGTAGGATCTTGCAAAAGTAAAGGATCAACAAAGGGATGAAAAACTATTTTGCCGTGAGATGGAGGTAGGGTGTAGTCACTAACCTGGGTGAGGTATCAGTGCCATTTGTGGGATCACAGAGCTGCAGAGCTGTGTTTGAGTGAAACTATCTGAGAAGCAAACCAAGCCAAAGCAGCTGTTAGTTTTTTTTTTATTATTATTCCTGAGGAGTTCATAAATGTTTCAAATGACTTCGGTGAAGAATTTTGCTTCAACAACTCAATACTGTGTTCCCCTTACCCTCATTATGCCAGTTCTGTATCATGTGTAACATAATCATGCCATAGCAGTGAGCATCACAGAAGAAACAGACTAATGTAAGGGTTAACCTAATTTCAGCCTTAACCCTAACCCTAATGCCATGCAAGTCTATGAGGGTCAAAGGTCAACATTGTCCTAGAGACATGGGGACCCTAACCCTAACCCCGAAACCCTAACCCTAATTCGGGCCTGAAGCGTAACCCTAACTGTAATAACTAACTATGGATTGATGTAGATCTTAAAGTTCACCATTTACCAGCAGCAAAGCAACCATAAAGCGACAAAGTTTCGCTCCTGTGACGGGAAGTCCGCACACACGGCTCGCATGCGGGGTCAGCCTCAGTTCATAGTGGCATCCATTAGTGGCCTTATTTAGACTCTTATTCCTTTAAGAGGAGTGATTGGCCAGCATGGACAAAGAATCATTACTTTTGCCCGCCCCCTCCCTGCCAGCAGTCAATAATGAGGGATCATTAAAATGAATAGATGGACATTCCCCTTTTCTCCGGATCCTTATTGCAAAATCAGTGTCAGGGGAAATGAAGATTGAACTTGGGAGAAGGCGTCTAAAAGCCTCACAGTGATTGTCGTGAACTCATCTCCAGTACCCGGCTCCTTTATCTACTGTAAGAGTCTGCACCTGCCTGAACTCTTGACTAGCAAGGGCTTTTACTGAGGCCCATTAGGAGCATCCCTAATGTGCGCTACAATTTACTTCAACATAAACATTCTGCATATGTACAGAAACATTTACAGCAAACGATGGGAGACTGATTGCCTCAGACGTCTTGGAGGGTTTTTTTTTTTTTTTTTTTTTTTTTCTTAGGTGGGGGTGGGAGGAAGCTGGAGCTCTCAGAGTGAACAACAAAGAGCTATCGGATGCACCCGATGAGAGCCGATGTGTCGTGAGCGACCGCGTAAACAGATCCTCGAGGGCGATTCTCACTTTCTTCACAGTTGCGCAAATCCGAGCAGCTGCCCTGCCGCCGCCGAATCCCCCTGCAAATCCTTTGCACGACGTTTCACGCATCGCGCGGGGGGGGGGGCGAATCAAGCCCCAATGATTTGCAGATGGAGAATAAAAACGCGGGCCTGACATTTTTTCCAGAAACCATCTGCTCGCCCGTCCTGAGCCTCTCTTAAAGTGTCCTTTAAAACGGTGATTTGTCTGCTGGTCTGGAGCACTGTGACCATGTCAGCAGGTCATCTGCTGGGCCTTGTCACATGTGAAACGGTCCTGTAAAACAGGTCCCGGGTACACCTGCGACGGGCCCCGAAAAAGCGCCCCCTCCGCACCCTCGCAAAAGCAGACTAAAAAAACACATGTAAACATGCATGCGCTGTCCTCCTTTCTGTTTCATTATCTTAAAGACAACGGCTGAGGCCGTCTGCTCGCTGGCGTTTTGATGCATGTTGCGCGGAGGAACAGAAAGTGACTCGCGGCAACCCAGAGGGAAGAAAAAAAGATCAAATGTTAAGCCAAACGATCAAAGTCCCCCCCCCTGTATGGTCAAGCAATTATCTCTTAAAGCACCTCTTAAAGTCACCCCCATGGTTCTTTCAACATGCCTTTCATAACTGGGGTATATTGAGAATTTACTGCCTGCAGATGGCCGATGAGAGACGGAGGGCAGGCGCTCGGCCGCTGCGCCCATGCACTCACTTTATAAAAGCCCAAAATCAAGGGCTTTGCGGGAATACAATAGCGGAGGAAACAGCATCGTAAAGCTGTAAATCCGCACAGTGAAACTTCTAAGTCGTGCCCTCTGCCAGGCACCGTGCGCTCGTGGACCCTTGGGGAGAAAGTGGCACGCGCTGCAATCATCAGAAGTTGCTGTTTGCCAGTTCTGGGACTGTTTCTGATGGATTCTGGTTGCCTGATTCCCCGTCTGACTCTTTGATGCTCAGTCTACAAGCAGCTTGTCCCCTCCTAGCACTCCCTAAACTGATAGGAGTCCAAAATTTTGCTTTCTTTTCTCCTTCCCCAGAACTCAAGCACACAGTATAACAAAACTACTTTCTTTATTAACCCTTTCATGTATGGTTTTGATGGACAGATATAAAAATAGAAATTTATTTGATGAGGTCAAAAAATAGATTTGCACATAATCCAACACAGATGACACTATTTATTTTTTACATCCAATAATTCTCTTCCAATAATCCTATTAAAATATATGTAATAATAAAATACAAAATAGTAATAGTATAAAACAAAATTGTGTACTACTAAATACAAAACACAAAGGACAAAAACTTAAAAAAAAAAAACATGGGAAATTGACCAATAAATGAAAATAAATAATTTCCACAGGAAGAATTTGATCAACAATGACTTTCAGTAGGTTTTTACTGTCAGATGAGTCTTATTTCTCTTCCCAGGATATTTTTTCCAGGATTACAAACCCGAAAAAGCATCTTGAATTCTGTTTTTCAAAGCAAAAACCAGAACCCACGATGATGCTGATGCCTCCAAACTGCCTGCGAGCCACAGGTGCGAATTATTCAAAGCCTCTCCTGTCAAAACCTAAAGCAACAGATGCGTCGATGTGCGTAAATCTTGCTCCCAGAGTCCTATTATGACACAAATACGTCCGCTCTTATTTATGAACACACCTCTTTACTGTCTGGCCGACTGCGGGATGATAAAATAAGGCAGCTGTTATGTCTGTCGGCGCAGTATAAATCTCTCCGGCAGGAAGCAGTTGGTTAGCTTGGCGTGATAGAGACGGAGGGGAAACTGCCAAGCTCAATCACCAGCGTGTTGTTTCTCGTAGTGAGTGACCCAATAAGTCACTGATAAATTAGAGTCACCGCGAAAAAAATGTTATTACACAAGCGCATTTTTTGGCGCAGCATTGCATGAATTTGAGTTTTAGATGGTAAAAACAAACATTAACAGTAAGAAATGTACTTAAATGTATTTCTTAGAGACATATTTGAGACACTGTTGTTGTGTCGTGGCTCAGTGTGTCAATTTGTGCAAAGGGGTTGAGAGACAAATAGTTAAATTCAGACAACTGGGCTCCTTTTCCCCCCTGCAGATATAATCAGAAAGTTAAATCGAACCATTTTGTTATGACTTGTGTGTCGCGTTTAAATTGGTGTCTCCTATACAAATATGACTGGAAACATTCTAGCTGTATGAATCACACACTCTGGGCAGAGTCCAAATGTATATTTTAGGGAAGTGAGCAGTCCTCTTCCCCCTAGCAAGCTAAGTTTTTTCATGCTTCTTCAACTTTAAGTGATCTGAAATGGCTGAATTGATGCATTCTGACTGTTTGCTGTCTAAACTGCCAGCGAGCTGAACACAAAAGTGACTGACAATAGGTTCAATGAAGAAAAAAGAAGAACGCAGAAACATTAAGGTGACATTTTTACTCTCAAGTTGATGTGTTTTTTCCCTCCCTGAAACTGGAGAGTTTTTACAGGCACGCGCCAAAAATGTGAACTTTTCCTCGACCTGTTGAACAGATTTCTCCTGACTTTCATCAGATTATTGCGTGAACGAGGCTTATTACTGGGTCATGACAGACCATGTGACTGTGCCGATAAAAGGACAACAGGTACCCATTTTGAGTACCGGTGAGTGGTTTGTGAAAGTCTTTCAAGAATTCCCCCAAATAGTCCCTTAATGAAAATCGCACAGAAAACCAGTGGGCATTCTGTAAAGAAAAAATACCTTTTGACTGATACGCACCGTGGAATCTAGGTTATGTTTTCAGCCTGTCTTGATAGCTTGAGCCTTCACGAGGGCTCATAAAACAGGCAAGAATAATAATGAAAAAATGAAGAAAGAATCATAAAAGGATTGATCCTTGAAAACAAAGCTTTCCTGTCTGCTGTCTGATTTTCCGAAAACAGACGCACCACCCACTGATAGATTTCCTGCACTGATTAAAGCCCAATTTGTTTTCGTGCCGTCCCTCTTCTCTGTGATCTCGCACGGCCACGGCAAAGGTGGAAAGTGTGGCCGGGAGTCATCCCTCTGCTGTGTCAAAGGGGGCGCCGCAGGAAGGCCAAGGTAAGGAGGACAGGGTGCCAGGAAAAAGGGGCGTGACTGCATCTGTAAATAGTACAGCTATTTTTGGGGCTCGGCACGCTCATAGTGGGCGGGGGAGGGGGTGGGTGGGAGAGTGGGGGGTGGGTGCCGCCTTCTGTCGCTACGGGGACGGGCCGCCGCCTCATAAGTTTGCCATGTGGAAAAAGTCTGGAGGACTAGCAGGTGGCACACAGGAGCGCGGCACGGCTCCCACGGCGAGGAGCGCGGAAAGCACACAGGCCTCTGCTTGCAGCGACTGCCTCGGCGTTGGCGTGCACTTCATTCGTACTGCAGTCTCGGCTTGTTTGTATTTTGGTCTGGGTCACGTGTAAAATAAGGTGCAAATTACAGGCAGCTTCATCGCAGCGGAATTAGAGGTGGGGGAGGGGTTGGACTCGTGGAAGGTGTTGAGTGCCGAACATAAAAAGGGGAAAATGAAAAGTAGCAGGTACGGCAATATTTTCCTCCTCGTCTCCTTTGAAAATGTCCTTACAGGTTTTACTGGGGCTACAGGTAGAGGCCGGGACACTGCGAGGCTCGCCAGGGTCAGGATTTATAACGCAAGAAAGTCACTCAACCCAGTTACAGTTGAAGACCTGGGAAACCGCAGCGCAGCCACGAGGGGCCGTAGTCATGGAACACGCCCACTTTAATGGGCGAAAACAGGTAGAAATGCTTCACTTTGCTGCTGAGTGGATGAAGGTTCAAAAATGTACAAAGACTTTTTCCTTCAATCTGTGACAAAACTCAAAAAATCGGACTCGAAAAATCAGCTGCAAAAGGAAAAAGATGGGCAATGCGAAGTCGACCAATAAAAAATCATAGTTAAAAAAAAAATCTTCTACTTAATACGCAAAGCTCAGCAAGACGCAGTTACTTTCAGTGTTCTGACCAGGCTTGATAATCATCACCACAGAATAGATAAGGTAGAAATTAAAAACAAACAAACCAAGAAAACAGTGTTTTCACCATCCTGCAATTTATTAATTAGCTGTCGAGGACACATTAAATGCACTTAAAACACTTTCTTTTTTTTTTTTCCATTTTTCATAAATATCTCGTATTAAAGAGAAATATGATTCACCTTGTGCCTACACAGAAAAAAAGCATTACAGAGTCGCCGCCCGGAAAGTAACAGAGTAAGGCACAAAATAGAAACCTTATGCATACAGTTTACTCATGCTATTATACTTATATGTCCAAAATGTATAAGGAAGCTACATCATAATCTACTGTCAGCTAAATGATCCCATAATGACATTATTACAACGTGCATGCTCCAACAGACGGATAACACGGAAAAAAAAAAGACCTCTGCAGTCTGCAGGCAAGTAAATGACACCGACGTTGGAAAATCAGTCCAGAATATTTGGTTTGAAAGCACAAACATTTTTTTTTTTTTATCCCTATGGTAAAGTGCATTTGTTTTTCTTGTGTGTGGGGGAGAAATAAGGAAGCTGCTCTACCTCTAGAGTCTCTCTGTCAGAAACACACCGAGACAATAATTTCACCAAAGATTAAATTCTTTGGTTTCCTCTCATCAATTATTGCCAGCAGTTCGTAACAGTGCTGCAGATTCCCTCCAAAAAGAAAAAAAAAACAATGGCCAGTGCCTATTTACAAGCCAACCTGCAGTGCAAGGAGTAACAGACGGCAGACGTCACTGTCCCGGGTTATTCTCAATTTTCATTTCAGCAGGTAAACATACCGTTGTTTTTCGTATATTTTACAGCTTTGCCCCGCCCCCAAGCCCCTCCTCCCAGCCCCACCCCCCACCCCCACTCATCTACGTTAAAGAACCTGCAGTGAAGAACTGTTTTTTTTTATTTTTTTATTTTTTTTCCCGCAGGATTCGTTCGACACCTGCCTCTGATTGTCTGTGCGTCATCGTGCCACGGTTTGGACGGCAGGACTGGAAGACCAAGGCAGGGTGAAGAAGAAGGAGAAGAAGAAGGAGAAGGAGAAGAAGAAGAAGAAGAAGAAGAAGATAAAAAAAAACATAGGCACTAAGGTGAAGAGCAAAAAATGCGAGCTAATCATAATCATGTCTCGCGTCGGCGGAAGACTGATACAAAAAAAGGGGGGAAATGTAAATGGCCAAGTTGCATGACGGGAGCGTAAGGCAAGCGCACGATATCAAATACACGTTTATACAAAAAAGGAATATCATACAGTGACATTCAGTATAAATGAACAATAGTACTAGTAGAACGAAACAAGCGAGACGACTTACAAATGCGAACGTTGCTTTTTTTTTTGCGGCACACACACACACTCACACACACACACACTCACACACGCACACACACACACACGTTTCCTCGCCTTTGCCTTTGTTTCTCTGTAAACAAATGATTGAAATGATACAAAAACGCTCGTATATATAAAATGGCCCGCCCACCCCCCCCAAGAGTGTGTGTGCATGCCTGTGTGTCTCTGTGTGTGACCGCTACTGCCTCTTGTGGTCAGCGTCACTGCTGTAAGGCACCAATTTGGTCGTTTTGCAAAAAAAAAAAGAAGAAAGAAAGAAAGCACCCAGCTGCGGCGGACAGGACGAACTGAAGCGATGGAACGTGACGGTTTATTGTCCACGCGCACACAAACAGGTCGCCACTGAGAAAAAAAGAAAAGAAAAAAAAACCCCAAAACAAACAGATTGTCGACAACAATAAAAGTTATTCAGTCTCATTGAGCTGTTTGGTCCACTAAGCACGGCTGCTGTGAGTTAAGGCAAGCGTTGTCGTTGTACTCTCCGCCCCCCTGATGATGTCACTTCCCTTTTTTTCTTTTTTTCTTTTTGTTTTTTGGAAACAATTTTAAATAAAACATTCATGTGCATCTCCAGTTTGCCACTGATTGTCTCTGAGTGATGATGAGGCGGCGCAGATCCCGGTCGACTCCCCATCGTCCGGACCTCTTCAATCTGTCTTTTTCTTTTTCTTTTTTTTTTCTCGCTGCCGTCGATGCTGCTGTGGCTGTTGTGCGAGTGCGCGCGCTCGTCTACGCGTGCGTGTGCACGGAGATGCTGGAGAGGTCGTTCCTGATGACCTCGTTAACTGCGGAGAAGCAGAAAAAAGAAAGGAGACGTTGCAGATTATTGTCAGACCGTCACATGCGATTAATGCGACTGAACTGGACTCAAAGGACGTAATTTAACATTTCACATTATGTAACATAGTGAAGATTGTTGTTATTAAATTCAGATTGCGTGATCAGCGGTTGTTCAAATCTTGAAAGGAGGGACTGCAGACAAAGTAAAGCAGACAGACAGACAGACAGACAGACAGAGAGAGATCGTTGTGTTTATCCAATGTGAGTCGAACAACTTCTCCAATCTTGGATCAGGACTTTTGTGAAATAGATAGTTCAACAAAAAAAATGTCCTTTATTTCTATAAACAGTCACCTCTTTATGAATCTGAGCTATTAGATGCTGTTCTCTTCTAATCCACAAAGTTATTTAGGAAATTCATGCACCGAAACCCGAAAATATGACTTTACACAGAGAGGTTGACGACATATTTTTCTGTAAAATATATCATCATTAAAAATGTCAGTCTACCAGATATGTTATGTTATGTCTTCTGTCGTGTTAGCCGGGACCCAAACCGGAGACTCCGCCCACTCCCCGGAGTGGACTTAATGAGAAAGAATCAAGTGCGCTCGAGGGAGCGGGCGGACTTCCAGGAGCACGTAAACACACTCAGGTGTGACACTGTTATTGTGTCAGCGCCGGCTTGCAGGCTACACTGGGTATTCTGACGAAAGAAAAAAACCCCCACAGAGTTAATGAGTCTAACTGGACAGCGGCCTCTTCCAGACACTCGCATAATAACGCACAAGCAGGACGGAGTTTCTTTCTGTCCATGATACTTAAAACCAGCTGACTGAATGAGTGTGAAATAGTAAGTCGGAGAAATTGATGAACTGTCCCTTTAACACAAAGTCTCTCCAAGTCTGAAGTCTATCTGAGACAGGGTGTGAGGGAGGGAGAGACGGAGGGAGACGGCCGCTGCTACAGGATGGTGTCGGGTTGTGTTGCGGCACCGACGCCACTCTGGCCGAGTTTCTGACAGGAAAAAGGTTTGGAGACCAACAGCCCTGACGGTCAACTTCTCCCACATGCCTCGTGGGTGCGACTCCTGCCGGGGGTCTCAAAGTTCAGGAGACATCAGCCTCGGTAAAAAAACAAAAAAACAAAAAACAAAACAAAAATGGTACGTCTGGAATATTGCAGCATCGCGGCGCCATAAATGGAGGGAGCGAGGCCCTCTGCTGGACAGCGATTCATCCTAAGAGCTGAACTCTCTGCTCTCCATCTGAAAGGCCTTTATCTCACGAGGTGTTCGCTCCAATCTCAGCGCACTTCATAAAACACTGAATATTGCTCCGTGGAATGCAGAGGAGGCTCTCCGGGAGCAATTTAGGATGAGAAGCTGCGTTGCTGCTGCTCTGTCTTGCAGCGAGACAGAGTCAGCGTCGGGGGTGGGAGGCGAGGGGGTGGGGGGTCGACGTGCCTCCCTGACGGACTCGGAGCCGTGGAGTCGGAGCTTCCGCGAACTTTCGAGAAAAAAAAATAAATGAAAAAAATAGTGGATATCAGTGGCTGCAGTCCAAACATGGGCCTTCGCGGCAGCGTATCTGTCCCGTGCACACATCTGTGCTCTCTGAGTCACCATCTGTGTCTTTCCTGCCCCACTTCCTGTGCCTGCGCCTTTCCCACAGTCGGCTTCAGACGGCACATCAGCCACCCCCAACCACCCAGAGGCTCTATCAGCTCTTGTGTTCTTTGGCATGACTGGGAGGTGGCAAGGTGGCACGGTGGTGGTTTCGATCCCTGGGATCTATGGGGCCTTTCTGCGTGGAGTTTGCATGTTCTCCCTGTGTCTGCGTGGGTTCTCTCCGGCTTCTTCTTGTCTTCACAGATTACTCATTTTCTCAGTTTGCCTTGAGTTATATATCATTATTAATAATACCCATCTAAGTGAAGACACTCGTCATATTCATTATTCCTCATTTGCAATTTTAACAAAAACAACTTTTGATTTAAACACAGTTTTTAAATGTTCACGTACAGAATAAAATTACATTTCAGACCAAGTTGTGCTATTTTAGGAACAGACCTGCAGGCCACTCATGTGCTCCTTCGGGGCTCCCGAGTGCCCATGGGTACAGGTAGTTGGTGACCCCAGCTCTAAATTGTCCGCAGGTGTGCATGTGAGTGCAAATGGTTGTTTGTGTCTATGTGGCCCTGCGATGAACTGGCCACTTGTCCAGGGTGTCACCCTGCCTTCGCCCTGCGACAGCTGGGAGAGGCTCCAGCAGACCCCTGCAACACTGAGTGCAGGAAGAAGCAGGTATTGAAAATGGATGGATGGATGGATGTGGAGAGAGGGTGCAGAGGGGTGACTGAGAAGATGGCGAGGGTAGCTGACTGAAGTCGAGAGGAGAACGCTGGTGAACTTGGCCTCGGTCGACCCCGCGCACGAGGAAACACAAGGAGAGGCGTGCAAAAAAAAAAAAAAAAAAATGTATACAGATATTGTACAAAAACCCCCAAAAAACGCAAGGCCACACACACCTATAATAGCGTGCGTGCCCTGCTCTCCAATTTGCAGCCACCACTTCACACACACGCACGCACACCTGCATGCATAAACAGGCTGGCTGGGACTCACCTCCCCGAACAGGAGGAACTCCCCTCGGAAAGAAAAATCCAACCTGTGCCAACACTGCCGGCTGTTTTCAACTTTAGATCACCTCCCCCTCCCCCGCACTGCCCCCTCCCTTCCCCTCCGCCCCCCCGAGCCAAACAGGCATTAACATGCTGTTTTTTTTATTTTTAGCCGTGCCATCCCTGCGGGGCGCACGGTAAAATTAAGCAATTAGGCTTTGATTTCATCTCCCGCCCCCCCCCACCCAAATCAGGTGTCAGTTAAGGCCAGAGGTGGTCCAGTCACATACAAATACTTATGAGACTGTACTTTATGTGTAGATTTTTCAGGTATCTGCACTTTACTTGATAATTTCTTTTTCTGACAACTTTTTCACTTTTGATCCCAACGTTTGCACTTCCTACATTGGTTCAATATAAAAGCGGATTGTATTTTAGAGGGTGATTATTTTTGAGTACCTCGGCTTTGTGGGCCACTCTGGTCACTTTAGTCCGAACCATTCTGTCACAACTTTTTCATTTTTGCAAAATTATCAACAAATATGTTGTTTCATTAATGGCAAAAGATATCATTTGTATTTTTTTACTTAAGTTCCTTTCAGAACCTTTCTTACTTTTCACTTGAGTAAACGAGTTGAATCCCGAGGATGAGGAGGTAGAAGAAACAACTCAACAACACTGAAGACAGAGAAGGGGAAACCCAACAGCCCGGAAGGTAAGAAGCCACAAACGTAGCTACCCTTTTTTTTTCTTTTTTTATTTCTCAAAGGAAAACGCTGGCTTCCTGTCGTCTTTTCACTCAGCATCACCACCGCTGACGTTTCCCCCGCCTACGCGTTAACTGCGGCGTTATTTTTCTTGCGCCACACCAAATGATATTTTCCACTGGCACGCACCGATGTTCCCTTCCGCGGAGATGAAAGGGGCGGGGGGGGGGGGGGGTAAAATGCTGGTCAACGTGTTATATCGTCTGTTCGCGCTGGCAGCAGCGCGCGAGTCACGTAAACAGGATGTGGCTCACGGTTACACCACAGCACCAAACTTGTGCTGCTATTTATAGCTCGTCTAATGGTTTTTTTTTTTCTCATATCACTATTAGAACATAGCAGTTTCTGGGAAATGAACTTTTAAGAGAGCGAGCTTGATCGCGTCGGAAGGAAATGGCGGGTTAAAACGGAGAACGGCGTTTCTATGTATAGCGGCGGAGCTGCTTTTGCGGTCCAAACATGTTCGCTTTCAATTGTTCAGATAAAGGCCACAGCTGCAATCAGGCATCAGGGTGAATCTGGCGAAGGGAAACTAGAGTCGACACCTTGATCTGTCTTAACGAAACACCAAAAACGTAGAATAGCAGAAAAGTTATATTATTAGATTTTTTTTCCTCCCAGTGGAATTTGGACCTAATCACAACCAACATAATGTGCATAACCAGGGTTTCCTTCCTAAAGCCTTGCAAAGACGAAGGGCTTCCCACATTTTCATCAACCTGGCATAGTGTGGAACCTAAATAAAAAAATGCATTCACTGACTACTGCATCTGTCAATTAGCCCTGTGTTTGTTAACCCTTGCGATAGCGCTGAGAAGGTATTTCCAATGGTTATTTATTCAGCTACAAGGGCTTATTATGGGAGGCTGTAACTAGGAGGACACCCTTCTCATGAATAAACACAAACAGAGCCAAAAATATTCCCCATGCTTAGAAAAACAAATAGATATAATAGTGCGCTTCTTAGTCAAACAGAGTGACATCCTGTGATGAGGTGCCGCAGCGCTGCTGCAATCAGCGGACCGCAGCCCCGGACCTGTCAGGACCGATGCGTAGGGCTGGGCCTGATGAGGAGGAGGAGGAGGAGGAGGAGGAGATCTATTTTAGGCAGGTATGACAGTGACATCAAAATATTGCTATGATGCCGGCGGTGCCGAGCAGGTCAACAGACAGTGATTCTTTGTGAGCGCGACCCCGCTCGACCTGCCGTTCGCAGGGTGTGGCTCAGAACGCCGCCGGCTCGCCTGAAACGGGCCCGTCTGTATCGAAGGTGGAAGGAAAAAAAAAAAGGCTCGGAGGAGGCTGAGGAGTGGAGTCCGTGTCGGCGCGAGGTCAACGTCTGTAGCCTGTCAGTGGTGGGAGCGCCGCAGCGCTGTACGGAGAACAGAGCGCGTTTTGTGTCGTGTCGTCAGACCTGAGGCCGACTGCAGCGGAGGAGAGGCCCCCGGCGGCCCGGCTGACTAAAATAGCAGCAGGCGGGCAAGTCGCTGCAGGTGTAGCACAGGAGAAGAGAGAGGGAGGGCAACATACCATACCCAGCTGTATTCAACTACTAGTGTGTGTGTGTGTGTGTATATATATATTTATATGTATATACATATATATATATATATATATATATATATATATATATATATATATATATATATATATATATATATGTGTGTCATTTTCCGTTTGCTTTTAATTAAAACATAATTTATTTAATTCTTTGCAGGGATGGTTATTAGTTTTGTATTAATGCATGTTTAACTGAATCCTGCATTGTGCTCAAAATTGAGACGAATCTGCTTTTAAATTGGACCCACATTATTTCTAGTGATCATATCCGCTGTAACTCACACATGCTGAGATTTCCAGGGTAACATCTTGGAAATCACAACATCTTTGGTGAATCTTTTCTTTTTTAAAACGAGGTATTTCCGACTGATATTTGCTGTTGCACCCGGGCCTCCTCTCTCCTCGGTAATGTGAGCCGAGGGCCTCGTCACTTTGGTCCGGCTCCTCTCGGACTTCAGCGTGAACTCGACCTGCGCTGAGGATTCACTTAGCGTCGTAGCGCCGAGGGGGTTCGATACCAGCCGGGCGTCCTCGGCGGCAGCGCAGAGGAAGCCCTATGGTCTGCCAGGCCAATTTAGAGCTTCCACCCTGGCCGTAACACGATCGCGCGGCCTCGCCAAACCCGGGCAGAGCCGACTCCTCGCAGACAGCGCCCCCCTCGCCAGCGGCTTCTCTCAGCTGACTTCACAAACAAACGAGCCTCGTAGCGAAGACTTCCTGCCTCCCGCTCAGACTCGGCTCTCTCACTTTCACTTGCGTGCCACCGAGTGCAAGTGTCGAGGTCGAGGACCTTCGCCGCGGAGGCAGAAGTATCTGCTTCCTTTGAGCCGCTCGCGACTCCTGCAGTGGCAGTTAGCGCTGTGAGGAGGAGGCGGCGGGGCTTCCTTCCATTGTCGGCGCTTCGCGCTGCAGTCTGAGTCATGCGAGGAACGCTTTTCTTTTTTTTTTTCATAAACACAAGCTGCGTTTCCATTACAGTTTTTTGCAAAAATAAAAGCAATTCTTCTAAAATTTTGACAAATGCGATTTGCAGGTGTTTGCATTGAATGGTGTAAAATCTCGCATCGGATGAGATTTTAGGAGTTATTTAGTTATTTTGTTTGTCTACGTTTGTTTGCTGTCAAGAATGGTTGTTCTATTTTTCTCTTTGATTACTTGTAAAAAATATTCCGTCTCGTCCTCCGTCCAAACATAATGCGCCATTTTCACTTGAAGTAAACTGGTCGCGTGACCCCGTACGTCACGTTCGCTGACGTATAAATGCGAAAACAGTGTTTCCATGACACTTTTGCAATAAAGCTCGATATCAATGCGTCTGAAAAACCACCTCATGAGAGCGTCAAAACCTTTTAGCCATATTTCAGAGGTTTTTCGAAGTTTGGATGTTTCCATTACCAGTTTTTTGTTGCGATATTTAGGTTTTGTGCAATTCTAGGGCTAATGGAAACACAGCTACATATAAACAGGAGGCTCGCAGAGAGCGAAAGGAGCGCTAAACCCCGTCCGCTCTCGTGTGAGATTGATTTGGTGGTGGTGGTGCGGGTGGAGGTGTGTGTGTGTGTGTGTGGGTGGAGGGGCAACTTAGAGCTGAAACTTGCCAGGGTGAGCGAGAGAGAGAGAGAGAGAGAGGGAGAGAGAGGGAGAGAGACAATTGAATTTCCTGCTGCATATTACTTTTGTTTCCCCACCATATCAAATCTTCTCCGGGCCCTCAGCAGAAACACTTTAATGGACAATCTGCTGCCTCCCACGCAGACACGCACGCACATAATGCACGGCTCGGCGCGCACGCAAGGGGCGCTCGGACAGCGTCGCCTGCCCCCGTGACCGTTGTGGCGCAGCGTCGACAAAATCTTTCTCCCTGACAAACAATAAATACGCGTCACGGTGACAAAGCGGTGCAATAAATTCATCAGAGCCCCGCAGGTAGTTTTCTGATCCTGACGACAGAGCTTCATCCCCTCTTTGGGCTCAATGATGTGTTGTGTGTGTGTGAGTGTGTGTGTGTGTGTGTGTGTGTGGAGCCCTGGGCTTCCCCATGTGGAACCACTCAGTCTGGGCCAGCGACGGAGGAGATAGAGAGAGCAGAGGAGACAGAGATAGCGGTGCAGAGCGGAGAGGGTTTGTTTGAAAAAGGAGGAAAGCAGTTCAGAGCCGCCCTGCGGCTGCCGCCGTAGGGCTACAGTGACGACGGAGATGAAGGAGAAGAAAGAAAAGTACGTGCACAGAGCCGATCAGCTCCTTGCATCACCGAGCTGGCCTGTGATTTTAGACCCACAGCAGGAAGGGCATCGCCTCCTCTGGGGACACAGCGTTGATCCCCCTCCCGTCCACCCACTCTCCCTCTGTTTATTTTTTCACGACACCAGAATCCAAATGGGAGAACGTCTGAGTTGATAAAAACACAGGCACGACACTGGCTTCAACTGTTTGCTGTAGGAGCCAGATATAAAAGTGTTATGCAACCTTTTCGTTTGTTCATTTTTATGGGGTCTAATTTGGAATTAAAACCGTCGATTTTACTTAACGCAAAAGTAAAATTGGAAAGTAAGGGAAGTTGAAAAAATGCTGAGTTCCTTACAGTTTGGGCACTGCAAAGATAGGCAGACCAAATTTTTAAGCAGAGCAACACCTGCGTGTCCTCTCAGTTTAGTCTGCTTTTAGTTTAGTCTCAGAACTACTGCAGGCAACCGTGTGTTTATTAAAAAGCTCCAACAGATCTGACAGATGACTGATTTTGGGGAGCTGAGGAAGAAAAGAAGATGTTGAGCGTGGACTCTAAAAAGTGAGAGCTCCATTGTTTGTTTTTTAAAGGTTTAGAATCGATTTGCCGTCACTATTTATTTATATATTCATTTATTTATTTATTTTCAGCTGGCATTCTGTGTCTGCCAGTTGAGCAGCTCTGAGGGATAACAATGACATAATCTCTGGGTCTTTGTCCAATGTATTTATTTATTTTTATATTTTTTCGAGAGGATAAGCTCCACGGCTCTCGGTGGCCCTGAATCACTGCCGAGGCAAAACAACCCGACCCGGGAGAGTTGAGGTGTTTTGTTGCTCCTCGGACAAATTAAATGCGAGGAGGCTCAAACGAACAAGGAACGCTCAACGGTTTCTTTTAGCTGTCGTGGGAGAATAGAAGGCTTCCCGTCCCCAAAATTAGAAATCTCAAGGCAAACAACTTTCCCCTCGGCGGCCAGCCGCCGCCGCCGCCGCCGCCGCCGATGTGCTTATTTTGGCCGCCCCGAGGCCTCGCCCCGCTCTTTGATCGTCCACGGTGAGCTTGGCCTCTCGCTATCGCTACCGCGCTCCCTTTGTGAGCCTGCCACTTCTCTGCCTCTCTCCTCTCTGCTCCTCTCCTCTCCTCTCCTCGACCCCGCCTCCCCCCTCCTCTCGCTTCCTCCCGGGCTCAGGGGGCCCGCGGGTGTGCTCGCCAGAGGTCGGGCCCCTGGGGAGGATGAGGGGGAGGTGTTTACACGGGTCCTCGTGTAGAAAAAAAAAAAAGCGGCCCAGAGTGCAGAGCGGGTCGTGAGCGGTTGGCTAAATGAGAAGAGGCAGTAATTGAT
The DNA here is from genome assembly GCA_009823395.1 of Thamnaconus septentrionalis. Lineage (NCBI taxonomy): Eukaryota > Metazoa > Chordata > Actinopteri > Tetraodontiformes > Monacanthidae > Thamnaconus > Thamnaconus septentrionalis. The sequence goes on from CM020511.1 coordinate 13,732,437, forward strand.
ATGACGAAATGCAACAATGACGATGTCTGAATGCTCAAAAAGATAGAAGGTGGGCGGGAGAAAGGAAGTTTCAATCGCCTTGAACAGGCTCTGCACCGGTGCACCAGCAAAGAAGCACATTTAATGTTATGTTATACAATGGCCAGGAAAACCTTTGTACACCTTTAAAAATTCCCTAATCTCAAATTTTATCATGAAGAATTGTTGCTGGGGAAAAAAACCCCAAACTGGGTGACTGGACTAACAGAAATTGAACTCTTCAGACTTAACAGTGATTCTTAACACAATAAATCACAAATGTGCAGAATGTCCAATTTTCTTTCCATTCTTTCCAACACTGTGAAACTATATTATGGCTTCCATGGTTCTTCTGAAGATTCGTGTTTACAATGTAAAACATTGTATTCTCACATAGTGTCAGTAGCAATGTGTACTTTTGATGCCAAATTTTCACGTCTGACAACTACAACTGCACACAACTATCAAGGGCCACCCGAATGAACATGTAATCATTGGAGGAACACCACAGCAGACCTACACGAGGGCAGCATCCCGCTGCAATAAAACAAACAGTGGGCTGAAGAAACACACCAGACTGGCTCTCTGCGACTGAGGTACGAACAGAGGCAGATTAAAAAGTCTTTTCATGGCTCATTGAAGGCGATTTTATGGTAAAATAACTCAACCATCTGATATACTCGTTGTGATTGATTCAGAATCAGAAACGTCTGCTCCTGCTGCGGCTGGCATGGCCGGCGTGACTCTTTATTGGCTTTGAAAATGGCACACGGTTTAAAAAAAATACAGCAAAAAAAAAAAGAGCATATTGAAACGATCACACTTCAATAGGCTGCGGCGGCCCGAGTGAGAATTTGGCCGTCTACCTGCATATTAGGCGATTTATGGCCGCATTCGCGTCGGGCTCCTTTAAATCTGCTGCCTGTCAGCTGTTATGTGGGATTTCAGAATTGTTTTCTTTTATTTATACAACGTGGAACTGTGTTCGGTCCTTTCCAAACGGTCTTACCTCATAGTGCGCTTTATTGTTCGCAATCCATCACGGCGACGTGGCTCGACAGCGGCTCCTCGCTGTGTTTTAATGCGGACCTTTGGTTGCGGGACAGCGCCAGCGCACAGTGGCCTTCAGCTAACCTGACTGCGTGCTGCTTTGGAAGGTTTTGTTTCAAAACTCTACGACGTCAGGCACAGCTAGGCCACCGAGGGACGTGGACATTTTAGACAAACCGCCTGCTGTGTCACTGTGGGGAGCTAATCGTGCTGAGTAAATTACCGGACAATCAATCCAACGTCAATTTTCGCTTTCAACCCTGCGAGGAAAGTGAGCAGGAGGATAACTTTGTCACGGCAGTGCTGCTACTCCAATAAAACAATACAACATATAGTTGTGTATCTATCAAACATCCACTTCCTTTACAGTAGTGGAATGACATCTAAAAAAAAAAAAAAAGAGCACAAACTGGCAGCAACTGTTCTTAGTGAACTAGGTTAGACGGATGCATTTGCTGTCACCTGTAAATCAGAGTGCTGCATTTTCACCCGCTTCCGTTCCTGCCCCTTCAAATGAGATTTAAGGGTTGCCACCAACTTGCCACTTAAATACCTTGCAGAAACGAAAGCCCGCTGCTTTTACTGTGTGATGCAGTAAATCTTGCCAACTAAATTAAAATGTATGTGCTGTTTGCATTCACCCTGTGATCTCTGTGCAAATTTGACAGAGGTGATTTAGAGTTGAAAGACCTGCTCTTAAATAAAAGGCCGTTTGGCAGATTATCAGGGCATAAAAATACAATTGTACTATGTCCTCATATGTGTTGTTGACTTTGTTAAATGAGGTTAGGATTTAAAGAAAAAGATTAAATGCTAAATGGATAACAGACAAATTATCATTATAATAATACTAGCCATAATAATTTTGCCAGAATTCTATATTACATGATATGACAATTGTGAAAACAATTATATTTCCCTTAGTTTTCAGAAGAGGTTTCTGTTATGTGTTTACAATCTTAAAATTATTATATAAATGATATAAATTATTATTTTTTGTATTATTTTTCTTTCAGATTCAGTTTTACATCAGTATTTTTTTCTTTTGCAAAAAAACAACAACAATAAAAACTATTTTTTTTTTGAATTGTTACAAACTAGTTATACATTTATGGTTGTATTGTTGGTTTTAATGTTATTATGTGTTATTATTTGTAAAAGACCAAAGGTGCAGCTGCAAATTAGTCAACTTTAAAACTGTTTTTTGTCAATCATTATATTATAGTGTGTATGAGTGTATATACTTTATTATCATATACTTGAGGGTGTTTTTTCATTGAAGTTCAAATACTAAGGTGAGGTTTAATCAATTTCAGGGATTTTTGTGATTTTATTTTTTTATTTAAAGGGAAAGAAAAACCAAAACCTTGAGACGGACACATTTGCTGTTAATAATCGCTGAATCATCTCGCTTTGCTCACTGATCTTTGCAGAACCTTTCAATGTTTTGCAGTATAAATAGGAACTTTTCAGTGTGTGAGGATCTTAGTATTTGTTGACATGTTGTTTTGGGAGAGACTGAGGCTCAACTGAGGAGAATCAAGAGAGTCGGGGGACCCGTTGAGCTTTATAACAGGCATGGGTCACTTGTCAACAGTTGTACACTTCCAGTTCAGTGGTTATGACCATTCCCTCCCCTGAAGTAAACCCATTTACACTCTGCTTGGTAAGTCTCTGCACTGTGAGGAGCCACTGGTGGGAGAGGAAGAAAGTGAGATCTTAAACCCCAGCAATGCTTTACCCGTCTCTGACTTCAAATCTTTTGGGCTTGAGCTGGTGTGAAAAGAGAATGGTGTGCGTGTGTGTGTGTGTGTGTGTGTGTGTGTGTGTGTGTGTGGAGGAAAAAGAGCAGTGGGAGAAGCTGTCAGGGAAAATCACGACGACTGCATGCTTGCTTGCTTCCACCTCAGATTTTCCTGCGTCTGTGTCTCCCCTCTCTTTCGATGGCTGACCTGCTTCTTCTCATGCTTGCTAAATATTCCTGGATGAGAACATGATGGGAATGACCCGACCTCGACTGAATTGAAAAACGCTATACTTCATCTCGAGGGTTTCCTTTAAGTTATGACAACAGACAGCACGCCTCGGACAGAGCGTGTCCCCTTGTCAGGTGATGGATGCAAATGGGACTTTTGTCGAGGTTAAGGACGCATCTTTTATTCATGCTCACTAATATTTTCCATCTTCATTTGCCCCCCCCCACCTCTCCCCATTTGCATGTGAGGTGGACAACAAACTCTGCCAGGATTTTCAAAAAAAAAATGGACGATGCAACGGCTTTCCCCATTGGATCGGACCCCTCTGTGGACATCCGTCGCAGCAGTATACTATTTCACTGAGCTAGGAAATTCCAAATGCAGGGCTGTCATTAAGTGGTCTTCGATAGAGAACTGCTTTCTATTTATCGATGCCACAGATATTTACGTTCAGAAAAAGAGCAAAAAAACAAAAAAAATTCATTCTGTATTCTTCCGGGAGAATAAATCTGCAGATGCGCTCGGAAAAGGAGCTCGTCACTGAGGCAGATTTAACTGTCCATGACAATATGTGTCTTTAGCAAGAAAGCAGAGGTCCAGAGATTGATCCTGACCCCTGAAATTCCATTGAATCCCAGTTACTGGGGGAAAAAGGGGAGTGTGTAAACCACTCTTGGGACATGCCTGGATTGTTTGACTTGTCCACGTCCTTAAATTTTCTACTGAGAGCTCGAGACAGCCGAGCTTTGGGTTAAATTTATGGTTATATTACTGAAGGATATTGCTGATTGCAGCAAATGGCTCAACAAAGGAACGATGATATATTATTGGCCAAGTCATTTGGGCCAATAATACTTCAAACCCAATAACCCATTCTCCTCGGCTACCTAGCACTTATCCATCAAGGATTGGATGTAACTCTGCTTTCGTCAGCTACCCCTTTACCCCCCGTCCCTCCTCCCCCCGCCAAAAAAAAAAAAAAAAAACTGGGATTACTGTCATTGGCCCTGAAAACTACATAACCAATCTTTCAGAGAGTGTTAGTCCTCTTGCCAGCAATGTTACATCACAATCAAGGAATTTTCATATTTGAGCCTTTGACGTAGGTGGAAGTAGTTTGAAGTTGCAGTTCTAAGCAGTTGGCTGTATTCTGGATGTAGCGGAGATGAAACTGTTGAGCTTCACTATGAGAGTGAGCAGGATGGACAGGATCAGGAATGAGGACATCAGAGGGAAGGCGCATGTTGCACATTTGAGAGGTAAATCCAGCGAGGCCAGACCGAGACAGTTTGGACATGTACAGAAAATGTATCAGTAGAAAGATTCTGAGGTTGGAACTGGCAGTCGGGAGGTCTCGAGGACGACCGAAGAGGAGATTTATGAATGTAGTTACATTGGGTTGGTTGGAATGAGAGAAGAGGATGCAGAGGGATAGGCTTGAATGGAGGCAGGGGATTGGCTGTGACCACCACTGAATGGAACATCCCAATCTAGATGTGACCATTAATTGACCATCTTGTCAAGAAACTGATTCAGTAGTGTTGGTTTTTTTTCATGTTGATCACATTTTGAAACACATTAAAATTAATAATCTAACACTGTAAGAGAGAAGAAGAGGAAAAAAAGAACCGCCTTTAAAAATCAGACGAATGCCTCGTCACAAACAACCTTCATAGATAGCATCATCACGCAGTGGACGGAGAAAGGGATCCCGTCACAGTGGTGGAACGCATGACATTTGTTTTACTGCGACTGTGTAATTGGAGGGTCTGACTCGAAGCGGTGGCCCTGCGATCAAAGATGCACACTGGAAGGTTTGAGCCAAGCCTCAGGCCTGTCTGAGCCCTAACCCTAACTGTGATCCTCGAGGCACGGTGGCTTTTCAACAAGTGATCCCTAAACCTCAGAATGTACGCCACACAAACGAAGCCTCCAAACCGCTGTGTCAGGGAAGAAAAAATGATAATAAAAAAAAGCCCAAAAACTACAAGACGCGCGTTCTGTGTGATGAAGTCGAGAAATACAACTTTTGTGAGGAGTCTTAATGGTGTAGTGAGCTTCGCATATGGTGGCACTTCGCTCTGAAAAGACCTTGGAATGAAGTTGCAAATACGCAGCACGGTTTTCCTGACATTTGGACAAATCAGACCCTTAAACCATTGAGAAAAAAAAAAAAAAAAGCAGGCTCCTGTCTAAATGTGCTTGTGTGTCAGATCCCAGACACAAAGGGAACCCAATTTATTTAGATAATCTAGCAGCTCTTTTTCAGCAGACACATTCTTTCTGAGTGACTGTGGATAATATGACGGAGCGACTGAAACCAGACCAGATCCTCTTGGCTCACCCTCACACACAGAAAAGCCAGCGAGCTGCAGTAATGAATGGATTGGATTCTTGCAGATTCATCGTGCTGCACTTATCAAAACCACTAATAACACAGATGGCTCCGAAAAAGAACAAAAGCTGAGCGCTAATACTGTGACCCCGTGGCCACTGTCATGTGGGGATTCATTCATTTCCAGAATGGACGGATGTCAAACCAACGGTCATGTGTGTTATCAATTTGTTATCGTGCGTCGCAGACAATCAACCTGATCAGAACCACACACCTACAGCTAGTAAGTGACGGCATCTTGGTTCCATTCCTGCATTGCGACATACTTCAGCAACATTGCACGCTTTGCGAATTCTCCTCATCATAGCAATAAAAACTACATTTGGTGCTGCATCTTTTTTTTTTTTTTCACTAGGAAAACGTTGCTTCAAAAAAAAGAAAGAAAGATGTTTCGCAAATGGGTGTTTCGCGTAACAAGAACAACGTTTACGTTTTAATGAAGAGTGCCCGCCAGTGCGGCCAGCCCTTCAGGCATCTGATGAAGTCCACAAAAAGTGCATAGGCTGCTTTATTTTAATAACACTCAGGGCAGTTTGTTTCATCCCAGTAAGCAAGAAGAAAACTTCAACTCTCCCCTCTTCAAAGAGTAGTTGTTGATCCCTTGCTTTAGTCCTTAAAGGCCAAATATAAGGGCCGGCGTACCGTTTTCAATTATGATTATAAAACAACTTCCGCAAGCAAAAGCCTTTGGCGTGTCGAGGCATGCCGGAGAGGCTGGGATTCTTAGCATGTAAACACAGTAATGACAACAGCCAGGAGGGGGAAAAGATGCTTCCTCTTTGTCTCCATAAATAATAGAAAAGCCATCACCCATCTTCTCGCACCCGTCAATATCACTATGTCTGGAAGGAGACGACGCTCTTGGCAGACAGCCTCTTTGTCTATGCGCTATTAGCTGGAGCTTGACCTGCTCCCAAAAGGCCGGAGGGTCAGAGGTGGAGTGGTGTGAAAGCACCGGCAGCCGGTTGCTCTTACAGTGCCTCCCCATCTACGGAGACTTTTAGCTGCAACTTTACTATCTGAGCATAGAGGAGTAGTTCATATTTTAGTGAGTCCCATTAGACACCTTAACCGCCGGTTTAATGAACATTCCCTACCCCCCAAAATTCGCTCTCTTTCTTCTGCTTCCCCTCCTCCAGCAGAACCAGCCTTGCGGCACACTCCAATGTTAGCGACTCAGCATGTTTTCAGCGTGGAGCGGACACGCTCTCAATCATCATTAGAGGTTTTGCGGAGTCCTGGGGTCCGGGCAACCTGCCAGGATGTGTAAAAGTTTCCATGAGGAAAGCCTCGGGTTGCCTTCAGAAGCATTGGCGGCGCACGGAGATCCTCGGGAAGGTTAGAAATGCCTTCTTTTATGATGCCGTCGGCAGGGCAGGAAGACAGCGGGGTCTGACAATGAGTCGCTTTTAAGCTCGAGGAAATAAGGCTTCAGGTGGTTAAAGATCAAATTAAGGAGGAAACAATCACAAGGCAAGCTGCCCAGCAACACAAGGCAATCAGAGCACATGTCAAATGTCAGGAACGGTAGCGGTAATGGCAGCGGCTGGGTTACAGTCTGTGTTTTTCTTATTTTGAAGAATAAGGGCCCTCTGTTTCCTCGCGAGACAGCTGGTAGGAATCTGGAGCCGGTGATTAGCATCGGATCCTCAGCTGTGTAGCTTCATGCGCTGATATAACCAATCACAGGAACAGCCTCCGCGCAACAAAAAGCGAGAGCTCTGCCCGCCAGAGCACCCACATGCAGAAAGTATGACGCCGGGAAAAATGAGATGTACGTCAATAGCACGTGATAATTTTAGCCTCTTTAAACTTGCGTTAATTAGTTTGTCTGACTCGTCTACGGTAAATGCCTCCCATTATTCTATTGTTATCCACAATGATGTCATTTGATTTTACAAATATCCTCAGATGTGCCTTGTAAAATACAATCATGGACTGTGAGTAAGGATGAAATGTCTGCGAATGACTTTATTATGTGCTCTTGCCGTGCTTTTTTTATGACAATGAGTCAACAGCCCAATGAGGCCCAGTTCTCTTGCGCTTGATCCTCCCTTCGCTTCCATTGATCTGCTGCGGGTCTGAAGTAGGTTTATGCCAACATGCCAATGGATCTTTGGCTCTTCTGAGTGCATTTTCATTCTTCCTGTAAAACACTGCAGACGCGGGAATCATCATCTCCCGTCTCGAGCCGTTTGTTAGCAGGCTTCGATTACAGCTGAGGGGAAACTTAGGCAGATTGCAATGGAGGGGGAGGGCGTAGGTTTACATCCCGGACTCCCCCTATACTAACCAAGCTCCTTGTGGTACAGTAGTTCACCATCGATAAGTTGGGTGATTTCTCGGGAGCTGCATGAAATTTCGGCTGCGGCCTGGGAGACACATTTCCTTCGGCTGATGAGGGTCCGGAGGCCTCCGCGCTTTTTGGAACGTGGGAGGTGCTCCACTCATGGGGACGATCAAGCGCTCTCCCGCAGACTCCAAATCACCGGCCCCCAATTGCCGGGGAGGAACTCTACTCCTCGCGGCTAGCGCTAAATCACCGCCGCCGTGGTGAGGTCATCCGCCCGCCTCTCCTTGCTAATGTAGGGCTCAGCTCGCTAACAAACGGAGGTAATGCTGGGGGGGGGGGGGCGGCTACGACTCGTTCGCCTTCCCATCTTGTTTATTTCTGCCCAGGGTTCATTCGAGGGGGGTTTGGGATAGGGGCCTGGCCTGAAAGCAGTTAGATGCCTTTGGAGTATGCTGTTACCACCGCACACTTACAAGGACGCTGAGAGCTCACCACAGATGCTTACACAGGCGTTAGGTGATGCAAAGCGGCGGCGCGTTGAGGTTTTTCAAGGGGGCCGCTTCACTGTCCTCGGTCAATCGATACACATTCCTGCGCCGGCCCTAATGCAACAGTAATCACTGGCAGAATACATTTGGCTACCGTGCCGGGGAGTGATTGGGCCTGCTAGAGTGACAGCGGATGGAGTTTTGTGGAAGGAAAACTCGGTTACGTGATTTCACCTTCGGACTACTGTGTACGTCTGGGGGTATTTATCACACTGTTGATGTAAGCGGACCCCCTCACCAACCGTGTTACTAAATACTGAATAAAGCTTCAATTTCACTTCGTCCCGTTCATGCTGGTATTGAGGCATCTTCCTGTCGTGACTTGAAGACATTGAGAAAAAAACAGAACCTAGCGCTGCTCCTGCACTCAAAGTGGCAGAAATGGAGGAGTCCAGCCCAGCTGTCTGGGGGTGACGGTGGGGTTACACCCCTGCATAGAATCAAATAATCATCCATACTAAAGACAATTAGTGTAATATGCACGGTCTTTGGACTGCGAGAGGATGTCGGACTACCTGGGAAGAACCCATGCAGTCACACGGCCCCCGTGTAGTGAGGCTACTGCGCTAACCGCAGCCCCAAAATAAAATAATAAAAGGTAAAAGTTTGTTTCTACAGCCGTTAACAGACAGACATCCCCCATGTCTTTGTACAATCTGTTTATGAGGCAGGGGCTAACGGGACCCATCAGGACTGACAGACATGCTGACAACTGCATTTCAACGCTATTGCACTACAGTTCCACTGCAAAACTCCCCGGGTCCCCTCCTGCCAATCAACTCTCTGTACTCCCACAACTGTAGCATGAGGCATGCATGCACGCACACACACACACACACACACACACACACACACACACACACACACACACACACACACACACACACACACACACACACACACACACACGCGCGCGCACACACACACACACACACACACACACAGAGAAGAGCACGAAGCAGGAAATTTGGTTGTCTTCCCGTCACCTGCACCAGCGTTTTTACGTTTTCAACAGGCGCCCTGCCAGCGATGTGTGCTATGAATATACTGTATGTCACAACAACAAGTGGAGCCTCTGCTTGCACAGATAACAGGTTGGTGACCCAACAGACACAATACGGGGATGGAGGCGGTAGGCAATAAACTCGACCATATGGTCCCTCGGGTGTGACTGGTTGCATTGCCAAAGGGGAGAACAGTGACCCCGCAGCCTCCCCTGATGACGACAGCCGCGTGGTGTCGATTCCACGGGGAGACGACGGGAAAACAAAGCCTCGCCTCCTGCCTCCCCGCGTCCCTCCCCGCAAGAGCTGGGGGCAGAAAAATGGCTCGGTCCAGGAAAACCCGACCCATTGTTTTGCTTCCTTCATTAGCGGTTGTGTCAACAGTTTGCTTGGCCGTGCGTGTGCCACTGTTTTCGTTCCGCTGCACCCCAGACCGACCTCGGCGCTTCAATGTTTTGACAGATTGTTTCAAAATCCCATCAAGGCAGTTTAGCCGTTTTCAAAGTCGAGCGGCCCGCTTGGACGACATCAGCCCGGCAGGGCACATAACACCCAGTGCAAATAAATTGGGCCAGGTTCTAAAATTAAACAAACGTGACGTAGATCTGCTGCCAGAAATTCTGTCAGGAAATACTGGGAGGCGTATAACTGGGTGCGGCCGTGCGCGGCGGTTGCACAGATAAGCAAAGGGTGTGAAATAAATGTGACGAGCGATAACCGTTTTCAACCCGCGAAAACAAAATCCGGGCATTTCATTAACGGTGATCGACTGGAGTTTTTACAGATAAATCTTATGCACACCTCTTCACACACAATCTTTTGTGACTCACCATCATCTAGGTACATCTGGTCCAGTTCCTGGGGCTCCTGTTTGACAGTTATGGCCATTGAAGGCGGGCTGGCATCCTCGGGTAAGAGGGTGGGTGAGCTGGCTGCTACCTGAGCCTGACTGGGGCTGTAGGCCTGGACCACCGGGCTCTCCGCCGTCCCACCGGGAGTGGAAGGGTGGGACACTGGGGAGGATGATGGGCTGCTGTTAGCATAGACATGGTGGTAGCCTTGGGGCCCGGGGCTGTTGAGATGATTGGGGCTGCCCTGGGTTTGGAGCACCGCGAGGGTCGAGCTGTGGTCTGGGGACGCTGGGAGGGCGAGGTTCGGGCAGCCCGGGGTCTCCTGGATGTGGGGCATCATGGGGCCAGGTGGCGCAGCGTGGCTGGGGCTGTTTGGGAGGCACTTGGTGTATGCCAGTGGGGACAGGTCTTGGAGGGTGGGGCTGGAGCTGGGGGTTGTTGACACCATGGGCACGTGATGGGGCGTGCAGGTGGGGTAGCCGCCGACCAGGCAGGCATCAGGATCGGCGACGGGCATGATGGGAGTCAGTCTGGGCTGGCTGTAATAGGGCTTTGAGTGCACGGGCAGCCTGGCGGTCCCCAGGGAGTCATACTCATCGCTGGGCTCTGTCTTTATTATCGGCACTGGGAGGGGGGGAAAAAAAAATAAAAGAAAGAAAGAAAGGTGGAAACGTTAAAAAAAAAAACGTGCAGGGGAATCCACGTGGCATGATGAGTGCACACAAGGCTGAGCAATGCTGTGAGCAGGCACAATTGCGGCCGCAATACCCTCCCTAATCCAAACAAACAACCACCAGTGGATATGGGCTCGGTGTCAACTTGGCCCCGAGCTCGCTGCGAGAGAAAACCTTCCTGCCTCCCAAACATCCAACCCCTCTTCACCACACCGTGAAAAAAAAAAAAAAAAAAAAAAGCGAAGAGGATGGGGGGAGAAAGAAAAATGGATGAGTCATCAGTGTGGAAAGCCACAGCTGGCTCTAATCATGAGTAAGACCTATTTTCTTTGGACTCTCCTTTGGCTCTGATACCCAATAAAAAAAAAAAAAAAGTACTTTAAAGAAGTGCACTGCTGCTGCTGCTGCTGCTGCTGCTCTAGGAGCCCGGGACCCTCAAGGCTTCCTCCACACCGAAGCAGTAATTGTTTCTCTCAGGACCAAAAGATAGCGCGTGAGAGTCGGGGGGCGGGGTTGGGAGAGGGATGATTTGATTTTGATTGGGCCTCCTTAAGAGGCTGCCGAGCTGTGCCTGTGGTTTGGAGGAGCCTCGGGCTTCTGCTAATGCAGGAGAGTGCAGTGACCCCACTTGATCATCCCCGCCCTCCTTGCTTCTTGCTCCTAATCCAGTGCAGACCGTCTGCACCGTTTCCTGATTAGCGTCGACTGACAGGTATCGTGTGCCCTCGCCACCTCCACCCAGTGTATGAAAACATCCTTCTATTACACTGAAGGTCAAAAAAACTGAAAAGAGCGAGTTGAGCGAGGACTCTACCTTTAGGAGCCCTCTGCTAACATATTACGTAAGTATATAATGCAGCGACCGTGCCAGGTACGGAACTAATAAGGGCGGCGTTAAGATGCCCAGATGCGTTGCAAAAAAAAAAAAAAAAAAGGCTCCTGAGTCACAATGGATGCACTGTTTCTATTTCTGCACATTGTTAAAGTGTGTTCATGGGGTGTGGTGAGCGTCCAATGCCAACCACTGAGAGCTCTTGGCCGCACTTCCTCCGAGTGACATTTGCTCAAGGCGCACAGATGCCAATATGAATGAAAAGTCCGTTCTAACAGTGTATTTGAGCACACAATAGGAGCTTTGAAGAAGGAGCGCTCCAACATATGCGGTGCAAATGCAGCCGAGGATGGGGGTGGGGGGGGCGAGCCGGCTGTTTGTCATCTTGTTATGATTTATAGCGGTTTACGGAGCCAGCAAATGGCAGCCGCCCTGCAGCCTCGGGGGTGCCGGGATGCGGTGTCAGGATTTACGTCAGTCCTGTCTACCTGCGGAGCCCAGGGAGCCGGCACGGTGTCCTGAGGTGCATCGTAAGGTTAGTCCCATGATGCACGAGCCTTCGCCTCTGCAGCCGAGGGGATTCGGCAAGTGGCACGGCGAACAGCACATCCCCTAGTCTGGTCCTGGGGGGGCGTCTCCCTCGTCCCCTCACGTGACTCAGTGGCTGAGTGCCACGGAGGCAAGTCAGTAGCGTAAACGTAGCGCACCACAATCTACTGTCATGTTTAAGTAGTACAGCGAGATATTTGCCCTTGACACTATTGGATAATCGTCAGGCTTATTGGATCCTGCATCACGTGCATGTGTCCATGTGTTGCTATTCCAGCAGCTACACGAGTTGCAAGATCTATTTTTATGGATGTTTTCTTTTTTGAGGTCACACTGAAGACACTTTAAACAAAGCGGAATGCCTGCAGTGTCCAAACAAGTGGCACTCACACGACGACGACGGCGACTAATGTTTGTGATTGTGGTTTTGGATGCCCTTTCCAATAAACAAACAAACCCAATGTAAGTATAGTCACAAGTCCATGACTGTTCCCAGCATGAGCATTTGATTTAAGGAACTGGGATGAATCAGCAGTAGCTCAGAAGGGATGGGACGCTTGTGCTTTGCAGTCAGTCACACTTTGTAATTCAGCCGGAAAGAAGCAGTGATCTTTTTTTTTTTCCCTCCCTCCCACTTTAGAGTACAAAAAACAGGAGTTTAGTTTATTACAGCTACAGATTCTTAGGAGATACAAAACAGATTCACAGGGCTGGTCCCAACTTCAGCTGTTTTGTATTTGCCAAAATCCTGAAGGTTACCTCCCAAAGACGGTTGATGTTCTGCACATGCTTTTTCTCTCTGCAAGTTTCCCCTTCTGTCTTGTTGTATTAGGCATGATCAAGGTATTTTATTGAGCCCTTGTTTCCACTAAAGGGAACATGATTCAGGACAGAGGATGTGTCTTTTCTGTTTTTTGTCAGCGCATTTGATTCAAAAAACAAACAAGGCTAACTGTTTCAAGAGAGAGAATCCCTTCTCCTCAAGGGTAAGGGTGTGGGGCAGATGATTGTGGATTTATAAATATTTCTTGTTCTTATTAATAACAGAAATTGTCTGTGATGTCACATTGATGTGCCAGTGCAAAAGAAGGACATCTTTGCCGCAGAACTCTTCTCACTCTAGCGGCTTGAATCTGCAGGGACATTTTACACGGAGCAGGTGCTAGTTCATTAACTCAAAGGTACCTGGTGCACCATGTCCTGCTGTGTAGGCAATCTGGTGGCCCAGTGGGCCTTGGTGTGTTGTAGGTACGTCTGGCAAAGGCCAAAACTGTAGACATGACAGAAACAGTTGAGTCTTTGTCCAGCATTTGGGAAAATAGCATGACTGTGCAAATATTTACCGAAAGAAAAGAGAGTGAAGTATGTGGTACATCCACTTTTTCCCCAGTGCGTCACAAAACGTGTATCCGAGTTTCCCCTCACTGAGTCCAGCCGCAAGTCAGGGCTGCGGGGGGAGTCAACCCTCGTATAAGAATAGAACTCGATATTACGGAGGAATCTCCAAATGGCCCGTAAAAAATAAAGGGGTTCCGAGAAGTTCCTCGCTCGAGCTCACGCCTTGGCCAGTGTTTCTTTGGCAATTGTTGTTTAATGTGGTTGGTGCGAAGAGTGTTCCTGATTTGAGGGGAACACGTCGCGTCCCTACTCACACAGGAAGGACTGGAAGGATGCTTGGAAAAGTGGAGCTCATTCCGGGAGCCAGACAGGAACATCTGTGCAGTATGAGGACCTTCATCTGAGCAGCGCAAGACAAGCACTTAAACTTTGACAAGTTGTGAAAGTATGTGTTATTTTAATGCAGTATCTGAGAGCCAGTATAGCTTCTGCTTTCATGTATTGTGAGCAACAAAGCTGACAAACTTACATATTGATGGAAAACTCCAGTTAGAAGATCTATATAGATTTTTCTTCAGTAGGAGGTTAAACCTTCTGAGTTATCTCCACCAATGCAGAAGTTTTAATATACTTCTTAATAATTTGAAAGAAGCTTCCTCGAGATAGCCTACATATGTCAGTCTAATGACAAATTGAGTTGTAAAAAGCAACTTCACCCAAATAAAAAGTGAGGGGAAAAAAAAAGAAATATAATTTTCAGAAATTAAATATAAAACTTTCAATGATCAAAATAAATCTTATTCATCTAATTCACCCTAAAAAAAAAAAACCAACTCTTTCTTTCTTTCAATCTTGGAAATAAATCCAATGGAAGCATTTCAATTGGACCCATTTCAAATATCCATATGCTAAAGAGCCCATTGAAAACATTTGAAATGGAAGTGCTCTCTCTTTTTTCTTTTCACTGAAAATTCTAGTCCAGCCATTTCACAAGAACCCAATGCTTCCTTTCTCTGTGTGGGCTGACACTTGACAGTCGTCAGCGTCCAGTGGCTGGTCACAGTGAGCAACAGTGTGGTCACAGCGCCTTCTTCCACTTTCATTATTTCCCTCTGCGGTTTCTCAGGGGCAGCAGACACTTTGGGATTGAAGTTTGGCAAGATGTACAAACAGTCTGGGTACGTTTGGATCAGAGTTGAGTCTGAATTCTGAGCACCATACTCTCAAGTGTTAAAATGACTTTGTGTGGATATTACTTATATATCATTTTTTTTTGTGTTGGAGTACTTATTGAGTACTCTTCCATGGTGTCGCAAACAACATCTAGGGCCACTAGGTTGTTCAAACTAAGCACTGGCTTTTATCTAATAAACTCTCCTGGCCCCAGTCATCTTTATGTTTATATCGTCAAAGAAGAAATTGTGCTTAGCTTTGTGCCTGTGTGATACATTTTTTTCGTACTTGGTTGGGGGAAAAAAAGTTTTTCGTTTTGCTGCCCTCTTTGTTTGGACCTCACTCCAGGATGAACTAGCCAAAGCTGTCAAAACAAATGTGAGCTAATGCCTTACGAATGTCAATGTGAGCACATTAGGCTGTACCTGTGTGTTGCTTTTTTCTACAGCAATATGTAATATTTATCTTACATCTTAAGTGAACATTTACAATTTTTTAAGTGTTTTTACCTTGGCCAAATGATGGTTGACTAAATAAAGAGAACGTTATTGTTTCAACTACTCTACTGTTTATTAATGAGTTTATTATCTTTATTTGAGGCTAGTTATGATTTTACCACAAACTGAAACCGATACATTTTGTTTTCACACTGGCTGTACATTTAAATCAAGTTTTGACATACATCTGAAACATCAAATTTAATTCAATTGCGTTTTGCATTATGTATACTCCAGGGAAGGGGAAGCATGTCGCTACTCTTTTCGTCTTTCAAGTCAATCTAACAGCGTTCGAATCAAAGAATAACAACAAGACCATGTGACCTAAATGGAAAATAAAGGTGGTTTTCATGAGCATCTGTGTCCCAGAGAGTTTTTGCCTCATCCTTCCGCTGTTTCAAACAAGCCAGGCTATTTTCAGGTTTGGGTTTGCTTTTTTATAGAAGAGCAGGCAGCAGAGTGTGAAAGAAATGTTCTCTCCAAACAACGTCAGTGACCACAACTGTGCTTGAAGTGGGACAGCAGGCCGGAAGAGTCTTTTCATACTAGCAGGCAAAAAAAAAAAAAAAGAACAGAAAAAAAAAAGTGTTGACAACAGTGCGAGCGTGTGTTTGTGTGCGTGCACGACCCCCTCCCCTCCCCCAGCCCGCGACGACTACCTGGCCACAGCGTTGGCTGACTCTGTGTTGACACACGCACTGAAACCCTCAAAAGCAAACAGCTTCACGAGGATTTCCTCAGTCTTTGTTGTCGTACCGAAACCTTGAATGCATCGCAGTCGCGGCTGAGGGTCTGTTGACACCGATCAAAGCCCTCGTACAGTGTCAATTAGGCCCTGTGCCAACCAGCATCAACCCTAAATGGAATCAAACACCATTTTAAAAATGTGTTTATATGGGCGTTCCACATTTACTGTTGGTCCCATGTAATCACATTATGAGAACACGCAGGCACGACAAAAGGACGGCTTTGTGGACACGATTCTTTTACTCGGATGTTATATTTCCTGCTGTTATTTTGGTGGGTGTTAGCTGTCAAAAGCCAGGCCTTTTGCAAGGCAATTTCCAAAACATGTTATCACATCTTAATTGATGTTTTGACGTTGACCAGAAGTTGGAGATAAAATGTAATGATAAAAAAAGATGCTATAGTGTCGTGACATATATCTTGTGTGATGTATCTGAAAGTAATGCAAGTGTCGCGTCATAAGTGAGTCATATTTTAGCCGTGACTTTGTGTCGCCTAAGGTGACATCGTGTCTATGCATTGGCTTTGTATGTATTCCCTCGATGTTAGCTGTGCTTGGTGCGACTGCGGCTTTTCATCAGACAGGAGAAAGTTTGCTTCGAGTAAGCTCCTAAAATCTTATCAAAATAAAACCATATTTATGGCAGAAGGAGGGTTGTTTGTCTGGTTATCAGCGCAGAGTGCAGCAGTAAACTTGCAGCTTTGGCATCTTTTTAAACACCTGATGGGGATTTTCACATGTTTGCTGTGCTGTGCGTTTCAGTACGCGCTATCAGAAGCGTCTCATGTCTTAAAAATAGGCTTTGACTCCTCCGTCGCTATGACTGCATCCTGCTGCTAACACTTGTGGGTTAATTACGCTCCTTCGAGAGGACTTTGGCCCTGCTTGTGTGGTCCACGCCGTACTTGTGGTTAACTCAGCAGTGAGCCAGAGCGAACCCAACAATTCATCTTTTAATTAGCGCCTTGTTTACGCTCGGGAAAACGGCTAAGAGATGCAAAGAGGAGGACGACTCACCAACCCACTATCTGTGTCTCGTCCGGAGCACGTGCAGCGCCTAGAGCTGATATGCTATGTATGACTATGGCTCACTGGCCTCTCACTGGCCCATTTACCCATAATGCATTCCCCCCGCATATAATCAGTCATGTCCAAATAGGGTTCTCTCCCACTTTTTCTCAGAAGCTCATCCAAAAACCCAATCACTTTATCTGCAGCAGCCATTAATACATCTGCTGATAATCTAAATGTCACATTGTATTAACACAGCGTGCTATCCCAGCAGCATTAGACCCATTAGACAACTAATCAATGAAAACAAGATGCCAGTGTTTTTTGATCTAATGGATTCCAATGGTTATCATGAGAGCAGAGTGGGTGTTGAAAATGCAGTGTTGCTGATTTGGGATCCCTAAACCAGCTGAGAGAATGTGCAGCGTAGACTGTGAAAACTGAGGCATCACCAAACCTGCAATTAGTCGTCTTTGTTCAAGTGCCAGAAAATATTTTTTTTTTGACTCGTGGAAAAAAAAAACATCCACTGAAGTCAAGGACAAATTTAATAATAGCCATTTTTATATACAGATCATTATAAGAAATGTAGATTTATAATCCTGCAACTACTTTATACTTAATGTTACTTTCCTAAAAGTGGGATGCAGATGGAGTGCAGAAAGTTTTTCTACTGCAGTATAACAGCCCTGGATTGTGTCAATATTTTGTAGAAGCAGCCCAGGAAAAAACGCTTTAAAAAGCAATTGCCTTGTGGATGTTTTTATGTTGTTGGGTGGTTTGTTCTTGTGTTAAACTATTTGTTAAGTGTATATGCACTGATGCTTTTACACTTATGAAGTAACGGATAATTAAAGTGATCTGAATAATTTGGATTGAATGATTTGAATCATTACTGATTTTTTGCTTAGATGGGGGGCTTCCCTCCATGACGGCACAACAATATTTTTTTTTTACTAGGCACAGACATCTGATTACAGGGAAGCAGTGGATGTCTTTAAGCTTCCCTAGAAGCTTCAGAGGACCAAGATGCAATAACATCTAAGCTAGCACAATCTACCGCAGCTATTCTTTGTTTCCTAGCTGGATTTGGTGGACCAAGGACATTCAGCCAGATTCTGTGAGCTATCAGATGCCTGCAAACAAGCTTTTTTTTCTTCATTTTTTTCTACTCTGGTTACATAAAGACAAACCTTATCTTAGCCCAGTGGCTTAAAGCCATACCGGCGTTATCCCACCGGAGTCCACTCTGAAAAACCTCTAGATTACAATGTGCTTCTGAGTGTGAACTCTCCTATAAACCTTCCATGACGCATTCTTTGAATTCCAAGGCGAAAGCCATCTCCAAACACCGAGGGCTGCGGATGCCGAGCCAACGGAGTGGTGGAGGTATTCCAGGGCTTTTCAGGTTGCTACACGATGGAGTGACGGGGCCAATCGCCGCGTTCACGTCGGTGCTGGACGTGTCGGGCGCAGCGTGGTGAAGCTCTCGCGAGGCGGGTGTGAAAGTGAGGTCATGGGGGAGTTAGGGGGGTGGGGGCTGGGGATTGACTCCCCTTGCATCAACAGCACTCGGAGGCTCTGTCACTCAAGCGGGTACACCTCATCGCTGCGGAACGCAGCCTCACTACAGAGTAAACACGGCGTCACATCTTCTGCTCTCACTCAGGGTGCGCTGCTGAGCGGAGGTGTGGTAAAAAACAAAGGGGCGGCTGCCAATCTGGCTCACCGGCTGGCCTGCTTGAGGTGAACGAGAGCGGCTGGAGGTCAAGAGGCAAGGAGATTCTCGGAGTGCATGCGGCTCGCGAAAAGTACACACGTCTATCAATGTCCCAGGCATTTAAAGGGTACAGAAAAATAACAATTTGTGATGATTACCGTTGGTCGGCAGGAAGGTGAAGCGCTGGTACTGGCTCCTCTTCCTCTTGCCGTTGCACACGTAGAAGTTCACCTGCACTGGGCTGGATATTCTCTGATTGCGGTAGGGTGGGATCTCCACCACCAGGGAACTCTGCAATACCAAATGAGAAGCATTAAAGGTCCAGCGTCCAGCAGGCCACTGTAGTTCATTGGCAAGATTGGGAGAGGGAGGGCGAGTGAAAGATCGCTGCAATTTAAAATACAACCACTTGATATCTCAGAATATTACACACTTAACCTTTAACACACTTCCCGTTCAATCCCCTTTTCTCCACTTCACTAGCTGCCGCCGTGTAAATGAAAGGAGTGCAGGAAGGTTTTTATCAGCAGCCACCTTGGATATTCTGCTGCTGCTGCTGGCCTGCAATTCGCATTTCCAACGCTGGAATGATTGAACTGGTCTGGACTTCACAGGCCACGCGATAGGGGTCCACGAGGTCCGTCCCATTGCCTGTGTTTGCCTCATAGGAAGACCCTCGGCGCTTCAGCTGCATCCCAGCTCAGCGTGAGAGTGGAGGGGTAGCTGACACGTGTGTTTTCACAGCCAGGGCTCCCCGTGGGGAGGCCAGCCCTGCCCTGCCTTGCCCTCTCCTCCCACCCACCCCCGCCCCAGACCTCTGCAGCAGGTCCGTATTGGACGTGAACTTTCGACTGCTTTTTTTCCTCCCCTTCCAAAAAAAAAAAAAAAAAAAAAAAAAATGGTTGAAAAAAAGAGTGTTTGCGCCTCATTTCTGGGATGACTGTCTGTCTGGCAGGGGCCAAAGTGGGGAATTTTGACAGGAAGCAGGATTTCGCTGGTTATCGCTGTGGATGGAAGGGGTCCTGGGTTGAAGGTGAGGCTCTCTGTGTCCTCAGCTCTGATCTGCGCGCCAGATGACGACAAAAGGAACCCGCAGGTGGCCGAGCGAGTGTGTAAATAGTGCGCGTCCATGTGTGCGTCTGGCTACAAAAAAAAATCTGTTTTTTAGAGCAGGCAGAGGCAGAGAGTAGAAGGCCGATACTGTGCCCACTTTTAAATATAGATTTTTTTTAAAATCTAGAAAGTAAACGCGCTGCTGTGTTCCTGAACCTTGCATGACGGCTAATTTTCCAGCGTCTGCGACTCCAGCCACAGCGACACCAGCCGGCCCTGTGCGCTAATTAGACGCAAGACCTCATATTTGTTTCACTGATGCAACCGACTCGTTCACCTGAGTGAAATAACAGCGGCGGCGGGGACGAAAACACCCTCAAGTTGCCGCCTTCAGCTGGTTTATTTCAGACCCCCACCCGCGCCAGCGCAAATTGCCTCGGTCGGTTTACAGAAGGGGGGCGACGCTGGGGGATTACGCGACGCCGCTGATGAAAGGCATCAGTAATTCAAAACATACCGCCGTCATGTGCAAGCAAACAGTTTTTTTTTTTTTTTTTGTTCTGTTTTTTTCACAGGCCAATCTCACGAACCTCAATGATATGCTAATTAGCTCGGGCAGCTTTCTGGGACACCAGGAACAACGCCTGCTCTGTGTCCTCCGATAGCTTTTTCCTCTTGCTTCACCAACATCAACACGCGTGTCAGAGACCGACTGCGCTGGGTTCGCTTCTCGCTGTGGTTTTAATGTAAAGCAACAGGTAAAAGCAGTAGGGGGTGGGAGGTGGAGCTCGGAGTTAGCGCTACAGCCCCGGTACCAGCGTGCGAGTGCGGCGCGCTCACGCGGCCGGCGTGAGGTTCGCCGTGCAGAAACAACACAGCGCCTGCTGTTTACTCAACGAGGGAGAGGAGGATTTAGTGAAAATTCCACTCAGGATTGCATGAGCTCGTCGTTATTTGTTTGCGCTGCCACTGGCAATGCCTTAGCAAATGTTACATCATTGCGGGGGACAGGTGAGGAGCAGTCGGGGAGGGAGGGAAGGGACTTCCAGGAGGGTCGATGCAGGAGACGTGCACTTACAGATTTCACGGAGCTCTTGTCCACTTTGGCTTCTGTCTCCCACAGATGATGTCCATCTGTTGACAGAACAAAAAAAAAAAGACAATGCAGTGTTTGGAGTTGTTCAAGTGTGAGGGCGAGACACGTGTACACCGGTGAGTTTTGGTTATTTTGACGACAGTTATGAGGGAAACACTTTCAAAGATTTGAACATTTTCGAGTCTGGAAAGTCTGGAAATCCTCCAAAAAATCAAAGAAGAACAAATATGCTCCCTGAAAACAGAAAGTAAAACCTCTGGTTAGTTTTCTTTTTTATACCTCACTTCCATCATGTGCAAGGTGAGTTTGTCCTCCGCTGCCAGGCAGCATGAGTCTCGCCTGCAGCGCAGCTGCTGCTGCCGCGAGCCTGCAGAAGCTCAGCTCACCATTCTCGACGTTTTCTCTGTGATTTCTTACCACACCTCGGCGAACAGGCGCGCCTGGCACTGCCTGGCCAATCACACCAATTGTGTGTGATTTTCTTTATTTTTGCCTTTTTTATGTTTTCAGAGTGAGTGACTCACTTGCTCTGTCAGAAAGAAAAAGGAGTGACATGAAACAGTCTGTGTGGCAGCGGAGTGCTGGGCACCGTGGCACTGCTACTGTTTGGGTCGCAGCTCGTGCACCTTTCAGGACGTCAGAAGTAAGATAATCAGGATCTGTTTGTGATAGTGAAACCCTAACAGCTCTGGGTGATGTAGATCCTATCTGGTCTTTTTTCCCCTTTCTCAAGCTTTGTGTTTTTCACATCACGGAGCGAATGAAAGCGAAGGTTCCTGTGCGGTCACGCTCGGCTTATTATTGGTGAGCTGCGGTCGTGGGGGCGGCTGCTCGGCTTTGTTATTGGGAGATTGAACATCGGTAGATATCCCTTTTTTTTCCGAAATGGCCTTATTAAAGCTGAGGCAGAGAGAGAGGAAAAAGCAGACGTTGAACAGATCAGATAAGATCTTTTTTTTTTTCGGTTGAAATAAGTTTGCATATGGAGAAACGCGGCACGGTTTAATACGCGGGATTTGAGTGACCGGGAGGGGGATGTGAAACAGCTTGATACAGCCGGGAACGCAGTGGGGGCTCGGCAATGACAGAGCGCACGTGACCGGGGGATCGAGACACTCCGAGGAGCGAGCGGGCCCGAAAAGCATGGAAGGACAATTAGAGAGAGAGAGAGAGCGAGAGAGAGAGAGAGAGAGAGAGAGAGAGAGAGAGAGAGAGAGAGAGAGAGAGAGAGAGAGAGAGAGAGAGAGAGAGAGAGAGAGAGAGAGAGAGAGAGAGAGAGAGAGAGAGAGAGAGAGAGAGAGAGAGAGAGAGAGAGAGAGAGAGAGAGAGAGAGAGAGAGAGAGAGAGAGAGAGAGAGAGAGAGAGAGAGAGAGAGAGAGAGAGGGGACAAGGGAAGGTCACTGAGTGGAAGAGACAGAGACGAGGAGAGATGAGCGTTCCTCATGTTACGTCTCGGGGAACCAAGAGGGAATCTCACCCGCCTCCGCTCTGGGAGTCGCTCCAAGAGGGGAAACCTTAGACTGCGACGTAAACCCCGACCTCCACTAGTAAACATGTTTTTCTCCCCTTTTTTTTCTCCTCCTTTCTCTCACCTATGCTGCTGCTGCTTCCCCCCGTTGCTTTTCCCCCCTCCCTTCTTGGCAAGTTTTTGAAATGATACCCCATCAGCTCCGCCGACTTCGGCGCAGCAGAGTTGGGCCAAGGCCACATGTGGCAATGCCTTTTTTTTTTTTTTTTTTTTTCTTCTTCTCTTGAGTCGGCGGCTGCCACTGCCGCCGCACAACTGATAACCGCAGAACTTTCCGTTCAGGTCCCTTCTTCCCTGCAACATCTGCAAAACGCTTCTGTTCCCGACAGCACCTCCGCCTTCATGCAGCCTCCGCCCACGCATTGCTTCAAACACACACACACACACACACACACACATGCACACATGCACACACGCACACACAGATGCATGCAACACATGCAACCACAGTATCCTCTACCTTTGTTCTGGCCCTTCAGCTTGAATGATAAGAGAGGGAAGTGCAAAAACAATGGGTGGCGCAGGAGCCGAGTCTGGAGAAGGTTCTGGGGCGTGATCCCGTCACGTTTTCCTATCGGAGCGACGAACGGCAACGTGCGAGAGAAAAAAAAAAAAAAAAGAAAAAGGCAGCCGTCCCACTCTGAGGTTAAACAAGAGGCCCCGTCTGTCGGTCTACTGCTGTGAGTCACTTGGGCAAACGGGAGCCACAAAAGGCCAATGGTGACACAGACAAACAGGCAGCCACGGCCGCCGCGGTCTCGTTCGTCAGCCAATTTAAGACCACGTGCTGCGGGGCGAGGCCCCTCCCCCGCCACCCGCCCGAGCCGCTCGACGCCGCAAAACGTGAGCGTGCCGACCGTGTCTCAGAAATTTGCGGATGAGCTGCAGCCTTCTGCATATCTGAGGATTCACACTCCCCTGGGTGATGTCTCATGTCGAAGTCATACCCCACCGGGCTCGCAGAGGTTGGGAGAGAACTTCCACAGGTCACTTAGAATGACTATGGATTTAGGAATTTGCGCCAGCTGGGAGGTTTCTCAGGCTAACAATACGCCCCAATCGGTCGAAAGCTACTTGAGATATTTAGGGGGAAAAAAAAACAAAAAACATTGGTTGAGTTTGTAATTTGCCAATTTTTTATTTTCTTTTACGAGGGAAATCTGATTAATGACGTGTTTTGTCTTCACTATAACTCTTCCAAGATTTTGCTTCCAGGATGTGATTTTTCCTTCAAATAAAAAAAAGACAGTATATTTCAATACAACAAATTCCACTGACCAAACTGAGCGCGCGTTCGAATGGAAATTGTGATTCACATGTCTAATTGCGGAGGTTGCCTCGTGAAACAACCCAGGCATAGATTTCTTTTTTTTTTTTTCAAATGTGTTTTCCACAGATTGTTTTTAGGACTATTTTCCTCCTTCCTGTTTACACGCGAGTTTATTTTCCATCTTAGCTGCCGTTGCTGCTACTGGGAGTTGGTAGGATTCCGTAAAGTTTATGCAGATTTTCACGGCTATTGACTTGTTGTTCACTGGAAAAAAAAAAAAAAAAAGACATATTCCAAAGGGGTTCCCCCATGACAGATTGTCCAGGGTCAGCTGCCTTCCTCCTCATAAGCACCTGACTTCTGCCAATCTAAGTACTGGTGAAACTGGAGTCAAGTGGGTCTGCTTCAGATTAAGATGCTTGCTTATAAATTACAACCTGACAGTGGGTTTGTGATGTTTTTATTGCTCGGAAGCGAGTAATTCTGGGTTTATAAAGGGAAAACTTTAGCTGACTTGACCTGCGGTAGGCTGGGGATGACTGAAGGTAGTCGGGGGTTTATTATTTTGTTTCAGGTCAAACTCTGCAAGCGTTGGGTTTGAAAGTGATCCGAGGGGTGAGATGAATTGGCTGGAACACTTTCAAATGCTTTCCGCTGTGTGTTGGTCGGTGCAGCAGAGGGTTACAACAGAACATCCACTTAAATTCAGTGTGATGGCAGTAAGACGGTTGTCCATAAATGTGTGAATTAAAATGGATTATTTTAGCATGTCTAACCGGTAGTATTTGCAAACCAAAGTAAAATGTATTCTAGCTCCCTGCCTATAATTTTAACTTGTCCTTCTCTCTCTCACTAATACCTTACGTGGCTGTAACATGTCATGACACAAACAACTGAAGGGTGGCGGCCGGTCTAGACACCTTCTGTTATAACACAGTTATGGTTCTTTAGATGAAGAGACACGCCCAAAAGCGGGCGCATTCCAAAATAACGTACAAAGTTGTTGGTGATGGATCCTGGCATTATTAAAGTTAAAAAAATAAAAAATAAAATAAACAGCTTGTGGCCACAAAAACAACGGTAAGTTGTTTTTGTGGTTGTTTTGAGTAAGCTTTGCCTTCACACCCTGTAGCTTTGGTGTTCGGTGACGTGTGCAAACCCACTGATATAAAAGGTGGGTAAACCCAAATGTTCTTGTTGCAGAGGTGACGACATCATAATCGTATATGTTATAATACAGTCTAGGCTCCCCCGGCCCATCAATTTGTCATGTAGATGCACTGTATTTAATGGGTACTTCATTTTATGAAGGTGGGGCCAACAAGTACACGAGGCTTAGCTCCTACAGTTCTGTTGATGTGCTCTTCCTCGAATTGCAATTACTGCAGATAAGCATTGATTCTGGAGTAAAAAGCTATAATAAATAGGCGAGTTACTGTAACTCTTATCAGATCTGCAGCCTGAAAGTAGGGGCAGGGCTTTAGCGTAAAGAGCTGAAGTGCCAAAACCCTTGGCAAAGGGAGCCTTTTCTTCTTTTCTCATGCTTTGAGTGCCACTTTCCGCAGGTCCTTGCAGCAGCAAAACAAAACGTCTCCAAATTTTTAATCAAAACCTATTTTTCGGAAAAGATCAGTGAAGGATGAGACGTTGCATGTTGGGGCACAACCCACGGAGATGCACATCCCCATCGCTCTGAGTAGTCTTGCTCATGAAGCTTTCACATTGTCCATGATCAAATAAAACCATAGCCTGAAGCTTAATGAGCAGACCAGACAATCTGCCGCACGTTACAATAAATTGACCTTTAGTCCCGGTGTCTCCACTCGCCCCAGGTAGACGCGCACGACGGCGCACAAACGGCGAATAAACCGGGGAACCCTGGGCGAGGCATGCCTTCAACTGAATTATAGAGGTATGAAAACCCAAATATTTCAGCCTGTCGCTGTGGAGTTTTCACATGACAAGAGTAATAGCCCTGGGATATTGTTGCGGGCCGTGCTGTCTCAACGTTACAGATGAAACTGTAGCTTAGAATTCTCTTAATCTTGGCTGTGAGCATGACCGACGGTGGAGAAGCTGCATGTGGCCCGCGTGTTGCTGCTGCTGCTGCTGCTGCTGCTGCTGCTGCTGAGCTCCAGGCAACGTTCCAATCCGGCCAGATGTAAAAACGATCCATCTCGCAAGGGAATTCCCTTACCTCCACTCTGAGTCAGAGCGCAGGCTTTCCCCACACACTCTCTCCCTCTCTGTTTGTCTGTCTGTCTGTCTGTCTGCCTGTCTCTATTTTTCCCTGCCTCTAGCATTCATTCCGTCCATGGAAAATTGGGGCAAGCCAGAACAGACACAAAAAAAAAAAAAAAAAAAAAAAAAGGTGTGCCAGGTATGTCCCAGGACTAAATGCCAAGAAAGCATTTTGGGCAAACTGAGAACCGAAACACAACCTTGACACATAAAGTTGATAAAAACTAATAAAAAATAAGGTCAATAAAACCTGGCGCAACAATGTAAACTAGATGGAAAATTTGACAAAGGCCCCACAGTGCAGGGTTTTGAAGGAAGCAATTCTCCGTGGCACCGAAACCAAAAACCCTAAAACGGTATGGCCTTTAAAAAATGTCAGCAGCAATTACTGTTAAAAAAATAATGTTTACATG
Source organism: Thamnaconus septentrionalis (assembly GCA_009823395.1). Lineage (NCBI taxonomy): Eukaryota > Metazoa > Chordata > Actinopteri > Tetraodontiformes > Monacanthidae > Thamnaconus > Thamnaconus septentrionalis. Next base: position 13,758,715 of record CM020511.1, read on the forward strand.
GGAGCAGAGAGAAAACTCAGACTCTGTCATTATCTGTTTGCAGTCTGATTAATTTGCTCTCTCTGCCATGTGTGGGCTGCAAAAAACAAGAAAAGTTTCTGGCAAGAAAAGCTGGATTCTTTAATTCAGCTGTGGAATTATTTCAAATTTATTCATAAAAGCCATGCAAATACACAAAGCTTTCTGGAGAGGCGGGCCTAAGGATACTGACACAGAACTTTAAAAAAAATAAAGAAAATAAAAAAATAAATGTGACACCATATTGGTGCAATGGTGTCTCAGCAAAGAGGGTCAAACTCAAGTTCACTTGGCGGTCCCTCCTCACTGCCTTGCTGTTCCTTCGCCTTCTTTTGTCTTTTGCCTGCTCTCACAGGGTCTCTGCCTTTTCCGTTGCGCCCCTGCAAAGGGAATCCCTTGTGGATGACTCACTGAAAACACTTCCTGCCGAGCAGCGCAAACAGGCCCCACAGGCTTGCGGCAATGACACGCACACACATGCACACCTTCGCACGTAAAGTAATAAAACACACGATCCCGGCCCCTGCGTGTGCAGTTTGCATCAGTTGTGCTGTAGGTGATGAAGTGGAGCAGAGGGGAGAGAGGCGGCGGTTTCAAAATGCAGAGTCACAAACTTTTTTTTTTTTTTTTTTTTTAAATTTAAGAGGCCTACAAGGTTCTTCAGTTCCTTAAGGCAATGCTGCACTCACTTCTCCAAAGTTCCAGCGGCAATAAAAGCTTTAGAGTTTTGGTGGAGTTTCTGTGCGCTTTTTGTGATCTTGGTCGTTTGGTGTTTGGCTGTCATAAAACCCAGTAGGGAGGTTTTAAGGGAGTCTTTGTTTCTCAACTTGGCATTACAGATATATCAAAGGTGTTTAATATTAACAGCTTGTTCAATGGTGTGAACAGTGTCAACAACCAATGGCAGAGCTCTTGGCAGCATCAGAAAGCAGCTGCAAAGACTCGGCAAGCAAAAAAAAAAAAGATCAACAGTGGAACATGAGGACTAATGTTATATGTAGCTAGCAATTGGAATGTTTCCTAAAAATCCGTGCATTTAAGGATTAAAGATTTCAGACATAATATACACCCAGCCGCCGTGCTCCTGTCCCATCATACATTATGTGGCGCGAACTTCAGGCTAGACACACAACAAAAACTGGAATCACTCTGAAGCTGCTGCTGATTTTTGGTGACGTTAATAAATAAATAAATAATAAAACTCGCCAGGCAATCAGTGAGATGTTGATGTCATCAATTATTTAGGTGCTCTGTATTGAACTGCGGCCAATCCTAAAAAGAGTCATTTGGGAGTTTGATGTAAAAATCAGCTGGGTCATATTAAGTGTTGAACATCAAAGTGTTCAAGGAATACATGTTTATTTTGTGACTGAGGGCTTTCGTACTGAGTGTTAGCTCCTTCGGCCACAGCATAATTATTCACACGAGTATCACCGGGACCCCCAAAACCCGCAACTAGTGAGGATTTGTGCAGTTTCTGGAAGGTGTTTATTGGCGTCAGTTTAGAAAATAAGCAGCCAACCTGATGTTTAATGGCAGCTACAGTAACAGCTGTCACCACCGTGGCAAAAGCAGTGATTGGTGTCTGGCTATACACTTGTGTGTGTGTGTGGGTGTGGGTGTGTGTGTGTCCTGCTAGTATTCAAAGCAGTGAAATTTTATGCATTTCATTGGGGCATGCAGTCATGAACTTTTCCAGTGGAAAATCAATCCAAGGTAATAGAATAAATCTGCAATATAAAAATACAATTTTTGTGTGTATTTCAAACATAAGTACTTTTCCACACTCACACTCGCTCACAGAGATCCGCTACTTGATGTGAGTGATGTGTGCGATCCCCTGCGTGCATGCGCATGTAGATTCTGTGTGGCTCTGTCTGTAAATGGCCGTTTTTTTGGGGACTTTAGAGACCCTGGAAGCGGTGGGTCATTAAACTTTACATAAAGGCAGACTAAGGGGTCGTCGAAAAACAACCTCCCCACCAATCGCGCTACAACGCAGAGCCGAGGAACAAACTGTTGAAACGCCAGCGGCGACAGGGGAGCACGGGGATCCTACGTTGGCTAATGTTTTTAGCGGGTGTCGAGGAGAGAGGTTCGAAATATTTGGACAGTGAGCGTTTGAGAGAGCAAAGAACAGGGACTCAATAAAGAACGCAGGGTTGGCACGGATGCCGAAAAGGAGTCTCAAGTTGCACGGGGGTGGAAAGGGGACTGTGTTGCGTATGCCTGGGCTTTCCTCTCCTGAGGATCCCCCCTCCATGACTAAGTGAGGCCAGGAGGAGGGTGACCTCACCAGATTCATTCACCTCCCTTTACCCCACTTCTCCTGAGAATTCCACTTTGCAGGCTAAAGGGGAGCTAAGACGATAAAATATTAGGGCGACTTAAGTAAGACGTCATTTTTTTTGGCGGTTTGGTTGCTTTAATTCTCATTGGCGCCATTTTTGGCTGCAATGCTTAATAAAATAGTTGACTACTTGTCTACATACTTGACTATATGCATTGTCTCTTTCTTTTATATTGGATAAAGTCATTTTATCCAATTAGATTGTTAATAAAAACATTTTAAAATATTGTGTAGGGTGTTTGAGTCTGAATCCGGAAGACTGGATTGTTAAAGTTGAGCTAAGTTTAGTTGGATTTGTGGACTCTTGGTTTCAATCTGTAAACTGAACCTCTGACCAATCACGTGACAGATTGGATTGGGCTTGAGCCGTCTCGCTTCATGCGTCCAGAACTCTTGCACGCATCAACGTCATTTGCCGCAGCGCTGCGTTTCCGCGGACTTCAGAGGTGTCACCGCACGTTGACCTTTGCTTTCACTTAGCGGCTGCAATCAAGGAAATGATCACCAACACCCGTCGCCCCTCCACCCACCCACCCACCTCGCAAACTTGATCAGTGATGTTTTTACCACAGCTCCCTCCCACACGGCGAGGAAACACATGGCTGAGAAATCTGGACGAGAGGAGACGGCAGCAGCCTCCTTGACTGTGACTCAGTGGCACGCATCTGGCGCCGTGGCGCTCCAGGACGGATGGAGGTGGGTGCAGCCACGGTCGAAAGTGAGCCGAAGGGTTAAATGTCAAAGGCTCCGCGAAGTCAGAGCAGGGGAAAGTGGAAGAAGGAGACGTTGCACATGCCCCTCTCGTGATTCACTCCTTAACTTGCGGCAAGCAAATAGGCAATGGAAACTTCAGCAAATGTAAATACACTTTGGTTAAAAATATGGTGCGCTTAATGCACACCACATGCAGCTGCCTGGCACGGCCTACTCTACTTTGACGGGAGGAGAGACTGCGGAACAAAGGCGGAGGCAGATACGTAGAGATACTTAAAGGAGATATTTAGGAAATTGGAAGGACGGTATATTGTGGCGCGGCGACAGTCGCTTACCCTGCGCTTTCTCCACGAACACCACCTTGGAGTCGGGGAGGAAGTTGAGTCCACTCAGGAGCATCATTTTGCCGCCGGTGGCCGGGTAGCTCTCCACGCTCTGCTTCTCGACCAAGGGGAGCTCCTGTGCTGAGCGCTGGGCTGTTGGAGAGCAACACGCGGATATTTCAGATCGCTGCGCCCCGGGAAGCACGAGCCAGCAGGCAGCCAGTAAAACAGCAGTTCTTGGTTAGGGAAGCAGGAATATCAACTTTATTTTGATGATTTCGTGACCCCTGGCTACGAGTTTTTCGGCCGGCAGCTGCTCTTTAAACCGCGCTGCAAAAGTGGAGGGGCTGAACAAAACAATACTTTCATTGTCCGACCTCAGCCATTCTTTTCCATTCAGTCACTCACAGCCAACCACCTGTTTTGCTTTCAACTCGAGTGGCTAGCATGTGTTATTTATCTGTTTCATATTTCCCTTTTGCCAGTGTGAAATTTTTTGAGCACAGAAGAGTAAAAAACCTAAAAAACAAAAAAGAACCCTCAGAAGAGACAAATCAACCATCCCGTCTGTGATAGACGTTTAAATGCCTTCTCGGTTTCCCAATCCAACTTTAATTGGCCGATTCAGTTGCCAACAACATCACACCTATATCCACATTAAATCAACAAAGAAACAGGGCTCTCTTTCAATGTGCTCACACTGCTCAGCCAAAACTGGGCCTGGCAAATGACCTGTGCAGAACCTTAGTTAATGGGGTGGTCTCAGCGCAACGACTTTTGCCTTCAGTCACACAATGGGAAGCAAGATCGATAGCATGTGTGTTTGGCATCAGGTACAATGCATCTATTGCCATCTGATTATGTAAATCTAATGTAACGGGTGGAGAGGTATTTAATGCGATCCAGCAGCTCATAACTCCACGACGCTCGGTTTCATGGAGCACAACAGGGGGAAAAAAAAAAATCCACTTTTCGCTCTTGTTGTATCTGATGTGTGACTTACAGCATTCAATGGGGTTGGAGGAGGCCTGCAGGGACACCGTCCTGCCGTTGGGCTGGTTGATGTGCACTCGGAATACCAATCTCACGCGCGTGTTTTTGCGGCCGATGTCTGTCTCCCCCTTGCGAAGCTCGATGTCGGAGTTACGCAGCTTCAGGATCCCGGCACAGTCGATTCTGAGAGAGAAAGGCAAGGACGCAGAATACAAGGACCGTTTTTTTTTTGCAAAGAAAAGACATGATAATACAGACAAAATGACGAGAAAATTAAGTTTTATTTCACTTGTCAAAATTGTATGCTTCTGCAAACCAAGAATTTTGCTGAAACGCTTCAAGTTTTTTATTGAAACTCTGCGGTCCCAATGTCGGGTTGGAACAAAACGCTTGGTTTCTGAGTTAGGAAAGATCATGTGTGTTCACTTTTTGGGCTCTTTCACAATGTATGGGATAATCAATCACATTTTCCCCCTGCAGATTGTTTTATACACAAAGTTCTGTCTGGACAAAGGCTAAAATAGGAGCTAGTTTAATGACTTGACTCTGGCTGTTTAAACTGGGACACTGAGCAGGGTTAATGCAAATGAAGTCCTGGCTCGTGTTGCTGATCCTGCACTGGAAGTTCACTGGACCGTGGACGTAACGTTATTAATCCAGCAGCTAATCAAAGGCAGATCAGGATATCAGAGACGCTACATCATAGTGTTTGTCTGACCATCCAAAAATTAGTAATACCCTGAAGAAACCCTCCGAGCTGGAAACGCCAGACTGTTACCAGCAGCCTGCATCAACCATGTCAATTTTTCCTGTTATCCAAATGCATCAAGTCAGTCTGATTCCTTCACACTATGAACGTTTTGCACTTAGACTTTGCAGCTTAAAGCTCTGCTAATGATTGCCACATGCAGCAGTACAGGCTTCACTGGGCTATCTGCCTTTTTTCATTTCACCTCACAATTTGGGAGGTAGAGGAGTGAATATTAGTTTCCCTTCCTCGGTGGAAAAAAAATGCATTAATTCTCAGACGTTGGCTAATTTGAATAAGAAAAGTGAGGCCAATGAAAAGGGGAGGAAAACAAATGGGATATGGTTTGGCGTTTCAGTTATTTTACATGGAGGGTAGTGTTCCTGGAAGATGGTCAATGTCGTTTCTTCACTTAGCTTTGGTATGGCTGAGCTTATCAAGTTTGCATGACATGGGTCCTTTTCACTCTGTGGTGACCCGAGCATTTGGCCGGTAGTCATAAATTCCAAGATCTGTAATATTGTCCCCTTTCTTATGCAATAATTTGAAGATTAGATTGATTCCCTTCAGCAAAAAGTATTTATTTTTATATTCAAATTATATGTGGTAAGAATAAAAAAAAAAAAAATAGGCATAGAGGCATACTTGGTATTTATGATCATATAGTATCTTAGAATTTAGAAATGGGGTCATGCAAATGAAAAATAATTTTTCTGCGTGGTAAAAAAAAAAAAAAAATCCATTTCAACTGTCTGTGATTGTGACTGCAGATAGCATATTTGTGCATCCCACGCAAAGCATGTATCTGCTATCTGCTGGCAGGACAGCAGAGAGATGAATGCTATGTTATCAGGAAAACTGTAACGGAAAAAAAACACTGTTTGACGACTTCTTTTTTTTCCCTTTTGTCTCTGACCTTTCAGATCGTCAGCACAGAATGAGAGAAAACTTTCACACCTCTTCTGTTTGCATGTGAGCTGACGCTAAAGGAAGGACGGAGCTTCCTCTTCAATATTATTTATAAGATCGTATTCATCCTGAGGGACACATTAAGGCAAGTCAAAGAAAGGTCACACCAAGGGCGGGATACAGAATTGGTGAAAATAATATTGCAGAGGGGAACAAATGGTAAAATCGTTCAACTAAGGGAAGCCCATTAGTCTTTTTTTTTTTTTTTTTAGTTTTGTTTTAACACAGATTCCAATTTTTAACCTTGCAGTGTAAGACTCACTGGTCACACTGCAGCTCACTTCTGCTAGGGATGGGTGACATAAGGACTCACCTCAGTCCAGCAAACAGATGCTTCCCTTTTTAAAATGGTAATAGCACAGAGATAGACAGGAGCAGAGCAAGAAGTACGTGTGTCTGAGATTTCATGGGTGTAGTAGGGGCTTTAAGTAAAAATGTTGAAGATAAAAGAAAGCTGACCAAAATTCACAAATACATAGAGGAATGCGAGCACTCACATGGCTCTCATGTTGTTTTCCGGCAGGAGCGGGATCTCGAGGACTTTGGTGTTGGATTGCATGACTTCGTGGCTGGCGGTGGAGACGGTCTTGCCGGTGATGCGGTGGACCTGGTAGAAGGCATGTGGTCGCAGGAGGCGGTCGTCTGCGGTCCCGATGAACAGCTGCAGGGTGAGCGGCTCGCTCTCCATGTAACCGTAAAGCTGGCGAGAGAACAAAGGGACCCAGGTAAAGTGGCAACGTCGTGCTTTATGGGCTCCATCTTCCGACAGCCCTGTACTTAACCGAGTCGAGGTTGGAGGCACGTTACAGTGGAATACATTGGAATGGCAGAGGCGGAAAAAAGCAACAATGGTTGTTTTGGTATTTTGGTATTATCAAAAATCCTTTTTGCAGTTTTTACTGAGATTCGTCTAATTCCTCACGGGTACTGTGACAACAAAAAGTGTTTGGTGTGTGGATTTCTCTAGCACAGATCTGAGTGTTTTGGCTGGCAGAGGCTATGGCTTCCAATCATTTCGCTGCTCATTAAAATCTTTGTCGCCTGCCTGCGCATAGCAACAATGACTCAGGAGAGAGTCTCTGCCTAACAGTGGTGTGTCCAAAATATTTAAAGTGTGTATAATTAATGATGTGGTAAACTCAGAAAAAAAAAAAAAAAAAAAAAGTCAACATAGATTTAAAAAAACCAATCCGTTCCAATACTGGCACCATAACTGTGAAACTTAACACCTAAATGCAAAAAGTTTATGGAGCTTGGCATGCAGACTGAATCCACCCCCTTTGCCTTCAGGCAGTTATGAACATGCATTATGATTTCCATTAAAGCTGAGAGTCTGCTTCCCACCGTGATGAAAGAGACTCCTGTATCAGAACCACCACTTCAAACAACTACCACTTCCTCTCGAAGACCTCCATTAGCTGCTACTGCTCAAGTAATAAAAAAGATCAAATCTCTCGAAAAAAAAAAAAAAAGAAAGAAAGAAAGAAAGGAGGAAGAAAAACTCCCAAGCCACAGAAAGTTTGGAAGCTACTGATTTCTTTTGGGTTAACAGAACTTCAAATAAACTGGAGTTGGCAAATGACAATCATTATCACTGGATGGCTTTCTAGCACTGTCTAAAATAACATTATTTATTGGTTTAATCAAGTATGGAAGGACTAAAGAGAATTACAGCACACGCATGGTTGCAAATTCATAAGACTAACTGCTGTTTATTTTGCTTCTGAATGTAATAATTTCACCACAAAATATGCATTTCTCATGTGCGGACCTCCCAACTTGGTTGGTTGCTCTTTGGAGTGTGGTCATCGGGCCACGGGAAGGTGAATTTGCTCCTTGAACAATTATCACCCGTCGTTGCCAAACCGACAGAAAAGTGAGCGGGCAAACTTCAGACTGAGTGGGTGTCCGTGCATTGACCAACGTGGCTTCTTGACCACATTTGACATTTACTCTGCAGAATAACTAACTTTCAACAGTGGCTCACGAAGCCACGGACTTTTGAAACAAATCCCACAAAACGGTCAATTACTCCAGCGCCGACCAGTGCGTCGCTTCAAACCAATTTTCTCCGAGCTCCATTAAAATAGTGGTACCGAGGCAGGAGACTCCTGTTGTTTATCTAACAGACTGAGTCATACAGCAAAATGCAGACCATATGTTACCTATGACATAATCTGATAAATGTCTTTATAATGACCTCTCTGAGACTGTCAGGATTTGGGGGGTATTTGACTAAGATGACTGTTGAAGGACTAGCAAGCAAGTCATTAGAATTATTTTTATTTTTTTTTTTTTTTAAAAAAACTTGCTGTATTTGATTCTGAGCAAATTTGTCTGAATTCAACCAATGACTTTGGTTTCTACCCAATGACTGATCTTTTTGGATCTGGAATCTGACATATTCAATCAAGGAGCCTTTAAGCATTTCTTGAACAAATTAGTTCAACAGAAATAAATCACAACTTCTTACTGGAGGAGAGCGCATATCCATATGCCACTGTAATTGCTACACCAGCAGGGTTATCTGGCTTCTCTCTATTGCGTTATCAAGGGAGCACAATAGGAATCTTAAAACTAAGGCTGTCATTCAGCTCGACTGTCTGATATATTTTTCTTTTCTCTTTTCTCCCGTTCCACGTAGTGTCTAAAGCAGCTGTCTTGACCGGCGTGCTATTCACACATGCTAGTGATCAGCGACTTAGACCCGAGGTCGGGAGCTTCTTGAAGTTTTGGCATCCCGAGGGGCCACTTCATCTACGCGGTGATCTCACCAGCAGACCCCGCTCTGCTTGTTATATTTTACTTATGGTGTCACCAGTGGTAATTATCCATAGCCACACATGCTACCAGTTACTTGCGTATTGACTTGTGAGAGCGCTGCGGCGAAGGCACGACATACAAATCTGAAACACACAGCAGCATTAAATTGCGTGACGTCCCCCATGCAATTTTAATAGAGCGCAGGCCGCCATGCCAGGGTCCCGTGTCCGTCCCCTTGGTTTAAACTCGGCAGACTTCATTGGATCTTTTCTGTGACCTCCAACCATTACCTCAGCTGCCACGTGGCTGTCAGGGGGCCCGAACGAGAGGCAGGAGGGACGGGGGTGGAGTGGGGGCTCGGGGCTTTCTTCATGGCTTCACTCGTCTCGCGGTAGCTCGCAAGGACAGTGGTGTCTACGTCCAAAAGCTGCAGTGACCTCATGGACTGGAGGAAGTGATTAATGAGGTCAGGCATTTCTTTTGGTGACGCCGGTCTTCCCAGAAGTATAGGAAGGTGGTCACGTCCATCTGCCCCTCCCCCGCAAACAACCTCCGCCAAATTCTTTACCATATGTGCTCCCTGACCCTCGCCTTTAGCTTCTGCGCAACTCCTGCGCCGTGGACTGAAGCGCGCCACGAGCAGAACACTTTACTCACTTCTTCATTCTATCCTCGGAGGGAGAATGAAACGGGGGTAAAAATGTTGAGATAGTATTGTAAACTTTTAGTGGCTGCTGATGACAGAGGCTTCGCACACACCTGTGACCTCAGTGTGGTATTATTTTTATTCTCCTCCTCGGTCCGGCCTGCGAGGCTGAACCGAGGAGAACGCTAATGTTGTCCAGATGAGCTTCTCGACTGTAGCTGCAGCCTATTTGGAAGTGTGCACTGTGTATTTATTCTTCGGTAATCCAAACCCAATTGGAACCGAGTCCCGATCTGCAGGCGTTTTCACTTTGCCAATGTCTGCCACTGTGTCAGCTCGATCCGCTCATACCTCCCACCACGAGCCACCGTTGCATTAGCCGTTGTCAATAGTGAAGTCTCAAAGTTGCGAATGTGGCAGCTGATGCAGTAACTGCGTAACTGTTTGCAGATTATGTTGGCAGGTGCCAAAGAGAGGAAGGTGAACCCGTTCAAATTTCCCCATCCATCCCACTGTCTCCTTGACTTGAATGCAGTATTGCACCATTATAGTAAGTCTCTTTCATCTGTTTGGTTTTTCTTTCATTTTTCTCCTCTGCACCCTCAAAGAAAGCCAGCTAAAATGAAATCAATTTATTTCAATTGAAGCAATATTCCAGGCATAGCTATTAATAGCACACTTTATTTGTCGGATGCTTAGCCGATACTGACATTCATAATGGTGCCTGCATCTGGCCTCAATAGTTCAAAGACATAATTTGTACATGAAATGTTTAATAGCGACTTTCTGGTAAATTAGAATTGTCTGCTCTGGCTGGATACTTTGTGTGGATACACTCCACAGGCCTGGCTTCTGTCTCCTCATGGTGATTTCATCACAGACTGGAGAAATGTCACAACTCGTCGAGGTCCACGTGGCACACAGAAAACTGGTGGGGAGCTGAAAGCAGTTGTGGGGTGGCTGGGAGTTGAGGTGCAGAGGAGAAATGCAACTACAAAACTTTGGCTTTTCTCCCATTATCTCTCCCAGTTACGTGCTGACAGTTGCAGGGCCTGCTGCTGCTGTACCCAATTAAATGTATACCCATCCAACTTGTCTCCCCTTCCAGACTGTACTCCAGCACTTTCCAGCGCTGATAATGTCTCTAGTTTCTCATATTGAAAGCATAAGGCAACATATACAATCCTTTAGTATGGTTCGCTCCAGCAACTCTGGTTTTATAAGTGACTGAACGGCCATATCCCTCTAAGTTTTGGTTGAGCTGAGTTCTTAAGTGTTATGTCACTGTGGGCACAGTTTCAAGCAAAAGCCGATGTCTAGACCAGTGAGGGTCCAAATTCCATATAAAAGGAATTTTGTTGCCAAGACAGCCTGCCATAGGAAATATCATCCTACGGAGAATTTGAGCAAGCTGATGCATGGATAACTGCCGTGCCCCCCATTAGCATGAGTACACGCCAGTGCCTTACCTCAAATCTGTGGGCCGCCTGATTATCACACCAAACCAATGAAAGCGACGCACACTATTTTTTCCGCCGGCTATTAAACGTTAATTACGGGTAGACCTATACTGTATGTATGAGCGAAGCTCTGCAGATGGAGGACCAACTGTTTACAAGAAGCTTAAATGCCCCTTTGGGCAACGACCAGCCCCGATGAAGCTCTAACAGGGCCATAGGGTACACCAGGCCTTTTGAATATCAAACAAGTGGCGGCAGTGGATTTAATGAGCAATTAGAAGGACCAGTTTGAGGTTTTGTGGACCAATCGTTTCTTTGGCGTTATCAAAGAGCCAACCAACACCAGATTCCAAGGTGAAAATGTGCTTGCCAAGAACCAAGCGCATGCCCGCCAAGGTCTTAAATGTCAAAGTGGAGGAAACCTGCAACAAATTTGACGGGCATTAGGCTTCATACGGTTGCAAAGGAAGAGAAATGCCCATTAAGTCATGCGCAAGGTAATAGGAGTGATAGCCACATCCTGCTGAAATTACACAACGCCTGTTGCTGTACAACATTTAACGTGAGACCCAGAGCAACTGCGTCTACTGAAATGGGGAAAAGCCCTGAAGGCCAGTTATTATCCTATACAAACTCGCCGCATGCAGAGCTGCAGTACAGTCTGCATGATTAGTTTAATGCCCTACAGGTGTTTCTGCCTACTGTTACTCCAGGCCTGGTGGGTGAGTTTCTTGACTGGCGAACCTAAAAGCATGAGCAACGTCTTCAATTTAAATACAATTTAGACCAAAACCTGGTCGTGTTTTCAGTCTGCAAATTGTCATTAAAACTAATTTGGCACATTATTACTTCATTTTTATTGTGGAAATGATTCCAAGATTTTTTTAAATGTATGTTTGTGTACATATATATATATATATATATATATATGTGTGTGTGTGTGTGTGTGTATGTATGTATGTATGTATGTATGTATGTTTGTATTTATTTATTTTATTTTATTTTTTTGGTGGGTGCTGGTGTGGGTGGGGGAGGGGAGGGGGATGCTGTTGACATTTAGCATAGCTGTGGTCAAAGAGCTGAGGGTCTGGAGCAACGTGAGAGGAGCCAACAAAGTATCCGAGATCCCTTTAATGGCGTTGTGGTCGGTTGCAGTAAATAAAGTGGAAAAGCAGCCATGGAGGCAGTGAGGTGAACCAATCAGAAGAGCGGAAGGTTAAAAGCCGGCGGATCCATAGGAGGGCGGCGGAAGGAGAGATGCGGTCCTGAATAAATGACTGCAGCTTGGAACTGGAGGCCGCTGCGAACGGCCTTGGGGTAATGACTCGAGGTAACCTATAATTTAGAGATTTTCTTTAACACTCCATTCTCTCCACTCATCCATCCCACAATCTCTCCATCCTGTGCGTTGGACAACCCCAAACGCCGAGTCAGTTAATCTGCTGCTGCTGATGATGATGATGATGATGATGATGATGATGATGTCATACATTGTGGATACTAAACTTTCCAACGTGTTTGTCGGGGAAAAACAACAGCAACATTTTTAGGAAGAGAGAAATCAACAAGGAGGAGGAGCTCTGTATCTTAGTCGCTGTCTCTCTGGAGAACCTGGTAATCATGTGGAAACAATGTATCCCTACATGTTTTTCACCATGCTGTTTTTCATCCGGCGATGCTTTCCGACACACGTCACCGGCATTCACCGCACCCGTGTCTGATCGCCCATGAAATAAAAAAAATACAGAAAAAAAACAAAACAACGGAGCCATTGGTGACCGTGCTTGGAGCGGTGGAGGCCTGCTGGTGAGAGTTTTGGGAGGTTGGTTTGAAGGATGAACGGTTCACCAGAAGTGACATCTTCGAGGGGCCCAAAGGGAGACAGGGAAGCATCGGTGCATGGAAAGGGCCTGTAGTGTCTGACGGGTGTTGGGATTGTGACTCCTTCCACAACACACCACGATGCCAGAGCCGAGCTGAGGGACACCTAGGCCCTAATCAGCGGGATACACAGCATCTCCTGGGGCAGCCAAGCCCCAGCTGCCTGGTGACTCTCTTGCTGTGCTCTCTACCTACTCAGTCTCGTGTACAAACTCACACAGACACACAGGCGCACACACACACTTCCTGAGCGGCTTCCTACTTCTCTGTCCCTGTGTCATTATTGACTCATTCTCCTTGACTGCACCTCACCTATTCAGAGCCTGCCACTCATTACCCCCAAGACACTGGGGACTTCAGCATGCCCTTCACTCCCAGATTAGAACAACAACAACAATGCTATTAAAAAAAAAAAAAAAAAGTCGGAGAGAGTAGGATATTTACCACCCCGTGGGAGATTTTCCTTTCTGCAAAATGTGGCTAAACTCTCTGAAGGTACAGTGTGTACTTCTATTCAGCACATTGGCCACAAGCATGCGCACATGGTTGCATAATCTTTATAAATGTATCTGTCTTCCAGCTGCCATGCTTCCAGTTCACTCTGCTGTTATAAAACTCTGAAGATGTCCCAAAGGGCTGCGCACGTACTATCAACGATAGAGTATAAGATATGGAATTTCCTTCAGATTCTAAAGCAAGTAAAGCAAAATAAATTTAATCTAATCTAATCTAATCTAAGCATCTAAAGCAAAGAAACTGAAGTTGTTTTCTTGCATTTTTTTGCATGACTACTACTTACTAATGATTTCAGACGTTCACAGAAAGGTCTAAAGAAATACTTTGGGTGTTTATATCATGCGGTGTGGCACGATATAAACACTCCAAGTCATCAGTCTAAATCTGGTTGACACTGTGTACGCAAAGACACCCTGGATGCTTACTCACGGCCGTTTACTCTGGCCCCTGGAGTGACTCAGACAGTGTTGAAAACTGAATCAGAACCAGCCTCACCTGCCAGCCGCAGCTGTGTGTGGTGGACACAGTCAGCACAGCTGCATTGGAAAGTGGGGAGAGCAGTAGTAGGGTGTTGATTTGCCTGCGTGTGGATATGCAAAGATTTGTAATGATTGGGACTAATTACCTGTGAGAAAAAAATAACTTGTGACAAAGCCATCAAATGCCCTTTGTCATTATTAGGTATTCAGCGCTCTTAAAGCACACCTCCAGCCTGCACCCACACCTTGAGTAAACCAAGATACCGGCGCGGTCTGATGGCAGTGCAGCGTAGAAAGGAGCTCCTGATGAGTCTGACGTGTGCTCCCTAAGTGTTTCGCGAATCACAACAGTGAAAGGCAATGTTTCGGATCTATACTAATCGAGTCAGCATGCTCTGCTGCCTGTTAGGGCAAGCTTTTGAAGCAGTGGATTCACTTTCAATGTCAGGGAACACTAAAAACATAGTGCACAAACAGATCAACAGACAGAGCTGCATAGGTGCGATATACCGCAGGCGTCAAAATGTACACAAATTCTCATTTTACGCGTTGAGTGAAGGTGGGGGGAGATGTGGGAAAGAAAAGGTAATAATGACAGAATTTCATCAAATAACAAACATACTGTGTCGCAAAGCTCAATATGGCCCTGGTGCGTAGAATGCAATACATAAAACTAATCTCAATGTGCTGGCTCAGACACAGTAACACAGTGTTGATCACGTACCTGCACCACAGGGTGGCCACCAGAAAGCGCCTTCACTGCCCCGCGACTGCCCTCCGTCTCATAGTGCGCCCTGTGATGGGACTTTGGCTGCACTTCAATCTGTAGGTTGTACGGCCCAGAGCAGGATGGAAGTTGCCAGTCAAGAGCTGGCAGAGATGGGCTGAAGAAACATGATATGTTTGAATTTTAATATATTTAAAAACACACACACACACACACACAGTCGATAGCTAATTTTCATTCTGGATGAAACACTATGTTGGCCTTTTGGAAATTGATAATGATACCTGTTACCGAGCTAATGAGCTCATCAGTCATCAATGTACAATTTCCCACTGAAAACATTTTTTTTTTTTTATCTGCATGACGCAAAACAAGTTGAAAGTGAAAAATCTCACATCGGAGTGTATGATTTTATCACCCAAGCCGTGACTTAGAACACAAAAGGAATTTGTGATGATCTTGAAAAAAGACAAAAACCTGTTTCTGCTTTGAAGAAGTTTTACTTTTACTTTTAGTATTTATTTTCCTAAATGACATTTAACAGTCAACGCAAAAAAGGGGAGAGATGTTTCACTTGGTCAGAATTATCCTTTGATGAAAGTATTTCAATTTGTGATTTCTTGGTTTAAAGACCTGAAATACATTTATTACACTTAAATTTAACACAATGGAGCAATACAATGGCATGAGGTCAGCCATGCACCCTGCCTTGGAGCATATCTTTTTTTTTCTTTCTCAGAACTACAGCTAGCTTCCCTTTACAGCATTGTTCTCCAAAAGGAGACACAGAGCTTCCCATGCGAATGCAGTGGAGATAGCTAAACCAAAACAAACATGTGCAAGACAATATTTCTCTAGTCCGGAAGTCTGGTAAATGCAAAACTATGACCTGAAGGGTGACTCAAATGAAACCAATCTCTGGCATCTTTGTGGAACTTGCAGGCTGTTTGTTGACCCAAATTGAACCGATTTCCCCCGGCAGGGCTTTATCTGCCCAGTCAGTGCATGACATCAGACTGGGTATGTGTAGAGAGATGGGTTGATGGCGCGACAGACCAGAGCAGTGAGCCGGCTGATTAACCCACAGACTCCTTCCCCTTCAGCCAGGCCTGTCACCGTTATTTCCTTTTGCTCACTATCTTAATCAAACACTTGATTTCCTGCAGGAGGGTGTGATATTGGCCAGAGTTGAACTTCAGAAACATTGCTCAAATGTCAAAAATAAATTACTGCATCTGTCTTTCTATATTAAGTATGTGCATGTGTTTCTGTCAGTGTTCACACTCATGTTTTTGTGTGTGGGTTGCTGAGGTTGTAATGACGCGTAAAATGATCAAGTCCTTTCTGTGAAATGTGGTGATTACCAGGTGGTTTTAGCCTCAAAGAGAGTGATGTTATGAAGCAGCACAGTATGCAAATTATTTTTAATTTTGAAGACTAAAAAAATAATATACCTGCCAAAAAAGACCACTTCTGGTAAAAGCATATGTCTTTTTTTTGTTTGTTTTGTTTTTTTCCTGGCAAGCCCATGGCCATGACCTTTGGGCTGCCATTGCACTGACTTCTTCAACTGTCCTCAAAGTAGTTCAGCAGCTAAACCACTCTCAGTTGTGTATGTTTAAAAGAGAGACTTTGGAGATGGAGATAATATACCCACCTGAGGTAAGGCTTGGGTTTGGACCAAGAGTATGGATGCTGGGGCACATCCAGGAACCCTCCACAGTAGTTCTCCTTCTTTAGGGCCAGTCGTGAGGGGTAGTCCTCATGGCAGGGCTCACCATCGTGGCCTTCGCCACTGGGCTCCACCTTCAAGCTCATGGAGGACGAATGGTCCAGCATGGTCTTCCGTGTCTTGACTGGGATTCCTTCCCCGATGTCAACCATCCCGTCCGTGGTCAGAGCATTGATGGCGGCCACGATGGCAGAGTTGGTGTACTGGTTGGTGTTGGCGAGCCAGTTCTCTTCCGTGATGCTGACCCTGGGGGAGACCTGCGGCGATGGCGTGGGCGACTGGATGGGTGAGCAGGGCATCTGATTGTAGGGGGCACCGTTGAAGCTGTGCTTTCTCTTTCCCATAGCACACCCGTTGCCTCCGCTGCACGACGGGGAGTTCGGCCGGGAGCCGCGGAGTTGGGTGGGCCAGCCTTCCTCAGCCATCGCTCCTATCTGAGGGGAGGTGGAGGGAGAATGGTGAGGGGAAGGCGCAAGGCCGCTGGCGTGCGGGCACGACAAAGCGACGACGAGCCCTTGGGGGAGACACAAGGAGACTGCCAGGGAGAGTTTTGCGGCGAGGTCTCGTAGTTGTAGAAGCTGGACTCGTAAGAGGACGCCTCGGAGTTGCAGCTGCGGGACGAGATGCTGCTCGCGGGGCTGAGGCAGCTGGGATCGCGGTAGCCATCTGCGTTGGGCAGCGTCAGGGTCACGATGGAGTTGACACCCCGTTTGATGATTTGGTCTTCAGTGCTGCTCTCCTCCACCTCGTCCTCGGGATACTGGCTGTAGGCCGTGATCTCAATTCGAGGGCTTTCCAGGGCCGGGGCAACATTGGGTCTCAGGCCATGGGGCAGGTAATAGCCGGACGCTGCATGGTTGTCGTTCTGTAAGCCGTAGCCCGTTTGGTGGCATGATGTCACTGATATGACCGGGCTGGTCTGTAAGGTGTGGTACTGGGTGGCCAGACAGGGGTTGCCCATTCCCAGTGACAGGCTGACATTTGGAGTGTAGCTGTACGCCTCTGGAAAGACCAAATAAAAGAAAAAAAGAAGAACGTTTAAAACTTATGGAAAGAAATGACAAGAGACTGCAGAAACAATCCATCCTCTTACCACTGCATGATGTTTGACATGTTTATAAATAAAAGCAACAACTTTGAATCCAACTGTTTTTTTTTTTCTTCGTAATGACAAGACTTTCTTTCTTTTTTTTTAAACATCTGGCGGAAAGCCCTGGCAAGCTTCTCAAAGCCGCTCATGTGCTGAGGTTGCCGCGCCGTCGCGAGTCGCACAGCCACTGTTTGCCTGATCGGTTCATCTCGGGCTCTCTCTGGCACTCCCCTGCTGTCATCTGCGCTCCGCAGGAATTCCTCCAGCAGCGCTGATGGATGCTTTATTTGATTGATTGCATCACTCACTGAGTGAATTAGGCCCTCCCCTGTGGAAAACTGACAGCACTCTCGCAGCGCTCTGAGCTTGTGATTAAGTCAAAGGGAGTTCACTGCAGCGTTACACACAGATGCACCCGCGCTACACTCACGGAAATCAAAGGGCGTGCGCGTGTGGATCACAGGCGCAAAAGGCGCAAAAGGCACACAACAGTGACTGCACAGTCGCTCGCAACTTAACCTCATAGTAGCAGCAGCAGCTGCTGCCGCATTACAACATACTAACTTCCCTTTTGCCCTTTTTCTTTTGGAGTCTGAACACGTTTGAAAAAAAAAAAAAAAAAAAAAAAAAAAAAAAGGCAGGGCATTCCCCTCCGTGTTATACATTTCTTAACTACCATGAAATGATATATCTGTTTCACACCACATAAAAGGTGCCGCCGTTGCAGTCTTAAATTGGCTTATGGGAATCTATTTATTCACAGGTTATTATGCTGTGTGCATCAGACAGTAAATGAAGGATGTTTTTGGTTGATGACTGGAAAAAAAAAATCCCTTGTTCATCTGGTAAATATTTTTTTCTTACAGAAATGCTCAAATACTTACTGCATGAAACACAACATAAAATCAAGATAATAAGTATTTGCTGATGAAAACTCACCCAATTTGGCCTCATCCTGCACATCTTGGTTGTACTCAAATATATAGCTGAAATCAAACTCTTGCTCATCACGCTGGAAACTCATGCTCACCGCGGCAATAACGTGCAAAAGTTGCAGAGCAAGAAGTCTCTGTTAAGTTCTCTGCGAGTGCTCTTGGTTCTCCTCCGGTGCTGCACAGACAATAATCTTCTGCCCACTCCACCCGCTGTGACACACCTCTGTGCTTTAGGCCTGACTGACTTCCCTTGCTTCTGTAATCTGTTGTTTTTGTCTCGGTGTGGGCTGCAAAGCTTGTGCGATCGGTGCCCTCTGCTGAGACGCACTTGACTTCTGCTGACACCCACTCACTGCACGGGGCTTTAACGCTCAGACGCTGGGTTTGGTAAAACTTGGCTCTTCCAGGTCACACTGTGTCACATTGTGCAGAAGCAATAGATCATAATTTGTGGGGTAAACAATTGTTATCACAGGAATAAATAATCCAAAAAAAAAAAAACATCTCGCAGCACATTGTTTGCGGTGCACCTGGCATCTTAAATGCAATGTTAATGTAAAACCATCGCCTGCCACACAGATGGCAGTTTGCTCTTGTTGCCCGCTGCAGTTTTTTTCCCCACTTCTGCTCTCATGATCAAAACACACTCTCACCAGAAGCAAACCAGCATGGCAAAAGAATGGATGGGTTTATCCACAGGCATTATGGTCAAGGCTGGATTCTGACTGACGGGACCTAAGGGAGACACGGTGGTGGTCGCCCACAGAAGTCATCTGCAGCCTCTGGAGCTAAGAACCCAAGGCTAGTTCTTGCACATGGCTGAATACAGGCCATAGTACAGCCCCAGTAGAGTGTAAGTGCCTTTTTGTGTCTGTCTTTAAGTACATTTGTGATACAAATCATTCTATACGGCTGAAGCTGTGCAGTGAAACATATCCGCTTGGTAAAAAAGCAAGCATATTGGAGTTCCAAAATGCTTATTACGATCCTCAATACCCCTCACACACACACACGTCTGTTACCAATTATAAGGCCGAGGACTGAGGCATTGAAGGGAATAATTATACAGCCCGCACCCGACTGTCTAAAACCTCAAAGACAAAATGAAATTCCCCAAATCCACAAGAAGCTGGTGACATCAGCTCTGGAAGACTCTGTAAATTAACAGGCTGTCAAGGACTCTTGATCGACCAAATCAAATTTAGCAAAAAAGAAAAAGGAAAAAATCTCCTCAATAAAATGCAATAACAACTCTTGCTTTGCAACATTCAACCCCTGCTAAATCATCCGGCAAGTATCTCAACAAACCGCAGAATCTTAGCCAACCTCTGAGGCTGCAGTTTGTCTGCTGACCAGCTCAACTGACTTCACTCTGCATTCTGATTCATTCTTTTTGTTGTGGGATATCAAAACCCAGTGTGCCTCAAATCCATATTAGGCGTTTTATCAAGCAGACTGTCACCCTGATCTGAGCACATGGTGGAAGCTGCCTGCAAAGTCAGCTGGAGACACCTTATGGTGTGGCTAAATAAGAGCGCATGCCACTCTGTGTGCCTGACCAAGTGGTCATTTGTTCAGCATACATAAGACATCAGAATCATAATGCACAATCATGCTTTCAGAAATACAGGCATAAGGTGAGTGGATACTTATGTAAAATTGTTTTTCAAAAAGTAATAGTTTATGGCAATTTCTCAAGGTGCACAACAGGCTGATACCAACACATCTTCTGTCATCATTTTTATTTGGCATTATTCCTGTTTAAAATCCGCGTTTATTGGTAAAATCTTGCACTTGACTTTGAGGAAGTGCACAGGTTCCTGACAACGCTGCAGGCGCGTGAACCAGGTGTCCACGCATCCTTCAGCGTCGCTGCAGTGCACAGCCCACACAGCTGCGCGACGAGTAACTTCTGAAACGACGCGAAACACGGAAACGAAACGGCAACACTTACCTTCGTCTGCAGACTTCATATTGGCGGGCAGAGTGTTGAGAAACGGGAGTCCCCGCTCCGTTCCGAAGCTGAACTTGGGATTGACGCTGAGGCAAAAGGTATCCTGCATTCAACAAGCGATGCGCGCGACTTCCCGCGAGGCTTTTACACTTAAAAAAATAAATAAATAAATAAAATTAAAAAAAAATAATAAAAAAGAGGCGCCGATGACAACGGTGCAAGGCGTCAGATCAACTCATAAGGACAAAAGCATCGTTCGCGAGGGAAAAAAAACAACCGGGGTTTAAAAAAAAGTTCAAGCAGAACGACTGCACAACTTGGGAGTGACAGCGCGCTGGACGGTGCGCACCGGTGTAAATCTGAGGCTGTAGTGAATCTGCGGCACAGGTAGTGCCGACAGACAGAGACAGAGAGAGAGAGTGAGAGAGAGAGAGCGGGGCTGTGGCAGAGGTGTGCTTGGATCTTTCAAGCCTACTTGGGGTTTCTAGTAGTAGACTCCCTAGATCTATGACGCAGAGCGGTTTGTCAGAGGGGCCAGCTGCGGCGCTTTTAAAGCTGGAAAACACCCTCAGTCCTCCCGTCGGCGCGCCGCCCATCTCGGGATGACGCGAACCGGCTGCAGCCTCCTGTGGACGCGCCTGATGTCTCCCGCCGTGGTATCCCTGCGACGGGGGTGGGTTGGGAGGATGGATGGTGCGTGTGCGTGCGTGCGTGTGCATGTGATGGGGAAGAGTAAAAAAAAAAAAATAAATAAAAACATATTAACTGATATAATAAACAAAGTAGTGACTTGCCACGAATATAGTGCAGTTGTTTTGAGAGTGCCAGTTTTTTCTTTTTCTTCCAACGATAATTATCATTATCTTTTAGGTGTGTTCCTCTTAAAGCCCTGAGTGTGACCACAGACACTGAAAAAAGGGAATTTCCATTCCAGCCACATGGGTTCATTGAAAAAAGAAAAAAAAAATCTCACCTTAATGTAATGGAATAACATTGACATTGATAACTGAAAATGAGCAAATTTAGTTACATGCCAATGCAGTTTAACATTTTAATGTCCCTTAAAAAAAAAAAAAAATTCTTACTCTGCTTACAGTCGCTAGTGGCTGATCCCAGCCACTAGGGTGTCCAGGGTTGGCAGCAGTAATATTGCTTGTTGTAGTGTATAGTTTTTTATTGTGTTTCACTCTGGAAAGCACCTTGTGCATTGTTTGGCTGTTGTAAGGTGCTATACAAATAAAATTTGATTGATTGATTGATTGATTGCTTTCCACCACCACATACCTTTGAGCTTGATCTATCAGTCAGAATTTTACATCAGACAGTTAACGGAGCTGGATAATGACAAGTTCTCAATACAAAATTACTGCTTCAATCTTCAACACAATATCATGTGCATGGGAAAGCTTTTCACTGTGCCTTTTTGGAGACATAAAAAGTTGTATTTCACAGTGTTGCTCAGAATCTGCCAGCCAATGCTTTCATTTTGTGCTAAAGCGATTAAACTAACAAGGGTAACAACAAAAATATTGTTCAGCTTATAATTGGAGAGCTGTCAACGTGTATGGGATGAGATTCCTTGCACTAAATTGCATCTTAAAAGGAACGACCCTTAGGCTCCATCTGATTTGCAAAATGCATATTTCTGCAAAATGTACATAACACATGTTCATGCTGCAATTGTCCACACACCCTCGAAAGTGTCTGTGTTAGGCTTGATGCCTGGCCTGCATTCTAAACTGGTGGCGTCAGAATGAACACAGTAAAACATCCAGTCTAAACATATTAATTCAATTTTATTGACATACTCAATTTTTAATGGTTGAATAAATGAAAGCTAAAAGTAATTAATGACCTCTTCACTTGATTTAAACATTTTTTTTCTGTCAATGACCCTGGTGATTTTCCGCACATGCGAAGGCATGTGGTAACGCTAGCAACACTACATTGTATTTTCATCATTGTTTTTAATTTATCCTCATGATTACAATAAAACGCAAATTGCATCAGTTTTTTATTATTTCTTGACATCCTCTCATTTCTGCAGAGGACGCGATTTCACTGCCGAGCCCCTAAAAACTATTCCATACTGGCAGCCCTCTCCTCTCTGCTTTCCACAACTGTGCGTGATGTTGATTGGCCTCAAATCTGTTGCCGCACGACACATTAGTTCTCTCTTCACCTTATTTTCTTAAGCACACCCCTATTATCCTCTATCAGAGTAATAGCTCTCATTGCATGACCTTGTTGTCATCAACCAACGCCAGCTGAGATGGAGGGAGCCGTCACTGGCTCACGGGCTAGAGTTAGAGCTGACTTACACGTGTTATAATGCACATCATATGTACACACAAGATATACGCATTCTAAACGCACGTTTCAGTTCAAGACACGCGGGTTTCTGAAGAGTAACGGCAGAATGAGATGAATGCAATAATGATGTCAATCATGGTGTTTACAGAGTAGAGAGGACAGAGTTGGCTGTCGTTGGAAGCCTGTCTCTGGTTACTGCGAATCAAAAAAAAATAAGGGCTTCATGTGGCTGGCCAGGAGTATTGAAATGGTACAAAGTAAAAAGCTACAACCGTCCATGAGCGAAATTAATACTGGTTGATATTAAACATAATTTAATACCTTTTGAGTGGGTGCCAGGAGCCAAAATGAAGGGGGGGAAAGTAGTCCCAGGAGTCTGAAATCTAGCTGGCAAGCTAGTGGATCATCGCACATAATCAGAAGCAGACTGCTTTTTTGAGGGGGGGTAATCTGGCAATACTTTGTGTGCGTGTGTGTGTGTGTGTGTGTGTGTATGTGTGATGATGGTGGTGGTGGTGGGAGGGTGGAGGTGGGGGGCTGCTAGCGTAACCGTACGCTCTGTTTTTCTTTGCCTACAGTAGCTCAGCTGGCGTCAGCTGTGCGGCCGGGCCGATGCGCACGTGTGAACTTGGAGATGAAAAGGCCTCATCACTCACTTAAGGAGATGAATTACGATACGGACCGTGGACGCAGGGGGGGGGGGGTGGGGGTTGAGGCGAGCGGCACACAACTGATTGGCACTGGCAGTGGGGTGGGTTCCCACAAGTTGCTGAACAAGTTGAAAAGCGTGCGGTGCGGGCCGGGTCAGTGGCAGTCGGAGGGCTTATCTTGATGGATTCTGTGCTAGTGAGTAGAGTACCATTAGCTGCAGAGTCTGTCAACAATAGTCGGGGCACTTTAGACCACTTCTCCACTGACAGACGTGGCCATCAGACCACTAAGCAGGCTATAATTGTGTAAGAGCCGTGTATAATCTGAAGACCTTGCTGCATGAAAGAAGGTCCTCATTAAAAGTACACTTATTTTATTTGTTTGACATTATTTAACGGTAAGCCAAGTCTCCTTCTCTCAATGTAAACTTTGCAGTTGGGGGCGTTTATAAAAGGCTGAAAATTTTTTTTCTCAGAAATCAACGTCGTGAGCCAGTGTTTCAATCTCTCCACCCAAGTAAGAAGTGCAGTCACTGGGACTGTTGCAGGAACTGATGTGGATATCATGATGTTTACTTCAAAGCAGCAACTGTCCGACTTCTGCTTTTCTTTTTTTTTTCCATTCCCTGCAATCTCTAACATGAAAAACCTCACATAAAACTCCAGAGCATGCATCCAATTTTTGGACAGAACCCCCTACGACATCATAATTGAAAGCTCTTGAATGGAAAACATAAAAGAAAAATCCTTATTATATTATTCTACTCATGCAGTGCCCATATGACGCATATATTTTGATGGGGAGATGTCAGTTGAAAGATGATACACGGTCAACATGTGTCTGTGATTGATACTGTAAACAGATTGATATGTGTGTGTGTGTGTGTGTGTACAGTTTCAGTTCTAGTTTATTCAATTCTTGTTATGTGTTTGAGTCAGTACTTTGTCACCTTTAAAAGTTTGCGGCTAATCACCAACCTCTATTCTCTGCTTGTCTCACCACACGGTGGTCTTAATCAGGAACACGGTCGCAGCGAAAGTTATCGAAAACACAACTGTATGCTCATTTTGGATGTGATCCACCGTGGAGAAAATGAAAACACAATTTTGACTAGATTAACCCACTTGGTTTGCAAATATCGCGAAAAACAACACAGAGATTATCATCAGGTCTTTAGGCAGTGTCTTTTAGTGAGACTTTAGAACATTCATCCTAATGGCTTACTCATGCTTCAACCGGCAGTAGCTTCACATTCTGTGATACATGGTGTTGACGCTAGCAAAGGTGCCTCGCAGTGGCTCTGTGTGTCTCGCGTTGACATATAAATCTTGGAAGGGTTCGTCTTCACTTTGCAGATTCTTCCTAAATGCAACGTTATAATTTAGCGCCGCGGTGCTTCATCTGGCCCGGTGTCAGCGCACTAAGTGAGTGGCCACAACATGTCTGCAGAGAGCATCAGAGACACTCTGTGCCTTGGGCTCAGATTTACGAGTGGCCCGCTCTGCGCTCATGTTTTCCCTAGAAAATGATTATTGCTCTTGTAAACAGACACATGCTGCTTCAACAGTGGCACAAATTAAGTCGTTGGTGTTATTTTGTCTTCCTTGTTTTTTTGGAGGGGGCTGAGGGGAACTTTTTCTGCACGAGGCAAGTACTTTTTGTCACACACAAAGTCGTATATTGTTGATCGGGGTCGTCCAATAGGAAGATCAAACTGTTGATGGGTTCCTTATGGTTTTTTGTTTTTTTCCCCCCCAGATTGGTATACCGCTTCACTGCAACGTATTGCTGTCTGGGGAAGTGTCTGCCACCAGGGGTGATGATATAATAAGTGACAAGCATGTGTTTTTAGTACAAGTGCTTAATACCAGTCCACACAAAGTTTAAAGCCAGCGGTTTGGCTGAGGAGTCAGGCTACATCTTGGCATTGCTCAGGAGAGTTTTTCTCTTCTTTTTTTTCTCTCTGAATCTTCCATTAAAAAGGATGACAGGTATATATTTTCACATTACGGGCTGTCCAAGCTACATTTTGTCTTGTTTATTCAGATGTAAAGTGTGCAACCAGGGTTGAAAAAAAGAAGAGCCTGATGCAAATAATGATACACACATGACAACGACAGCACGCGTGTAGAACTGCATGGTTGATTCTGGGCGAATCTCTGTAAATTTCAAACTTGCAAGACGAGCTCCACCTCAAAACTCCACATTTAATCCTCTCCTTTTACAACCTATAATTCATGTTTGACACATCCGGGGAAAAGTGCACACTGGAATTTTGAGATCCCAACATTATTATTAAGATTTTTTTTTTTTTATGTGTTTTTGTGAAACACAAGTGGAATTGGACCTTTTTTTTTTTTTTTTTTTTTTTTAAATAGCTGTAAACACTTTGGAGCTTACTGCTGTAACAAGTGGGATCCTCCTCCACGTGTACCCTGCGAGGCAAACGACAAAAGTAGACCGTCAGCACTTTTGACTGCGGTCCTCAAAGAGTGATTAATAGAGAAGTCTGTGTTGTTGGTGGCTGTGGTCAATTGCAGTCCTTGGCATGAATACACGGCACACTCACAACCCGTTGTACACACTTCCCCACTTCTCCTTTTCCCTTTCTTGGCATTCAGAAGCGTGGCGCGGCACTCTTAAGTTCTCACATTGGGGAACTTAGGAGGAGCTAACTTGGGCATGTCTGGACACTGCAGTATGTTTAGCCGCTGTCTTTTTCAGAAATTCCCCTGAGGAACAGGAAGAAGCGTACATGTCTGGCTTACAACTTGAAGGAAGCGGCCTGTCATTGTCACAAGCCACTGACTAAGTTTTGGTGGGGCCAGAAAACAGGGAAGCAGCAGTGTGAGGACGGCAATTTGTCATAGTAGTTGACGTGAGTTAATTGAAGTCTACTTGAAATACACAAAAATAAATTGAAGTCTGAGTGAAATGGAATTGAGCTCCACTAGAAAAAAAATGAAAAATTGTAAATTATTTTTCTCAAAACTAAATTAACAAAACTAGACAAAAGAAAACAAGTTGCTGAGCTCTAGAACAAGACCAATACACATTTATGCTTAGGCAGGCAATGACATCCGCATTGTATGTAGTTAGCTTTTTTCCCCACATTGATTCAATGCGGTGAGACATACTTAGGTTATAAATCATATCATGTCACTATTTTTTTTTTTTTATCTGATGGCACTGAAAAAAGAAAAGATCTCCAATCTCGTTGTAGACAGTATAATAACAATAAAGAGCATCCTCTTCTATTCTATTCTATGCAACTGTGTGATCTTGAGTCAGGCAACTTACTGCGTTGCACATTAATTTTAGATGCTAAAGAAACCTGCAGCAAAAGTTTCAGGTAAACAGCCGTTGAAGCTGGGTCACAGTGCCATCACAACATTAGATCTAAGGTGAGTGCAACCTTCTTTGCAGTCTGCAGGAGTTGCTTTGCTTTTGTAACAACAGAAAGGATTGCTGTTGCTGCTCGACAGTGTTGAGACACTGAAAATCGAAAAAAAAAAATGAAATTGGCAATTATTAATTGTGTAAATGACAAAACATAGCTCTGCTTATGTTGTTTGAATTGAAACAACTGTGAACTCTTTGAAAAAACACAACAAAAAACAGAAGCATAAAAACTACTTTGAATACAAGGCAGAAGTGTTTGCAAAACTTCAAAGCTTTGTTATGCTTGTTTGTTGTTGTTGGATTAAATACAGCTCCACAGGGCCGGGCCATTCACACATTGTTGTATTAACTAATCGCCTATTACTGCAATCTGTCAGTGTTGATTTCCTTGCAACCAGTTTTGCTGACAGTGCAAGTTGGAATAAGAGCCCCGCCACGGGCATCGTATCTTACCCACATGTGTAGCTAATTCAAAACCTGTGGCCAATAACAGTTTCTGTAGGTCAAAGACATACGACCTATGAGACAATTTTCCAACAGCACTTCTAACGTAGATAATTACTCAGGCGGGACATCTGAGGAGCGCCATTCTGTCAGTCTCAAACAAAACAGCGTGATATAACCCTTCTTTTTTTCTTCTTCTAGCCAAATGTGTATACACTCAGTTTTGTTGCAGTTCCAGTGCTGGTTATGGGATTATGAGAGTGGATGGTTTCATTTTTCTAGCCTATGACTGTCACATTCAGGTCCATTACAGTGATTTAAACTCAAGCGCATATGCCAAGGCCATTTTTATTGTTGGGCTTTGCAGCTATAGGCTGCTCTACATTAAAAACGTATTTATGTAGTTCGGAGCAGTCAGAGTACCGGTTATACGCAAAGGTCACGCACAAATCTGAGCTCCATATCCCTGCACTTTGAATCATTTTGTCAATGAAATACTGAGAGGTGATTTGTCAAAGGCAGTCACTGTTTCCAGAGCCTTTTGATTTAACTAGAAAATGACAGGACAGAAGGCTGGCTATATTTTATTCAAAAATATACTCAAGGCAATAAATGGGCTCCATTCCCCTGGAGGAAATATTGGTTTGCAAACAGCAATATTTTAGTATAGAAACGGGGGAGGGTTTACATTAACTGCACTTTACCTTGTTTTGATGCTGTTTTGTCTGCATTGTCCACCTTTTGAGTGATTATTTACAGATGGAACCTTCAATCCTCCTCCTAACCATTTAAACAATAAAAAAAACAAAACATTTTAAGAGTGCAGGCACATTTGTTTTAATATGCCTGTTCAGTTTCTTTTTTTTTCTTTTTTGTGAAGTTTGGAAATGACATTTGAAAAGAGTGACGGCATCTCACTAGTCTCTCTGACACCTTGCATATTTGCCTTTGAGTCAACCACATAACCTTTCAGAAGAAACCAAAAGTGGATCTGACTACTTTGCATTGGTATTTTTCTCTTGAGTCACTTCTCTAATCAAAAGCAAATTCAAGTGTCAACAATGAAAATCTGTCAGGGAAAAAAATACTTATATGTAATTATATTAAAAAAGCAAACTGGTGTAATTGTTCTCTTTATAAACTTTTTTTTAAAAACATTTGAGATCAGAACTTTGGCTATGTCTTGTTTTCCAAGTCTGGTCAGTGTACTTGCCGGACATGTATTATTCACATTTGGTCTGGCATGGGGCAACTTTCCAACCTGGAAACTTGCACGTTTGATCTCGTACGGTTCCCATAGCGTTGTCTAAGTGCATACTCAGAGACCATCTAGAAGTCTGTTGGTGTGTGAACGCGTCTGAGTTGTGAAGTAAAGCGCTGATGTGCGTGCATAAGTTCAGCGCCCCCCTCCTTGTTTTCTTTCCAAGCCCACTTTAAATTGCACTCCTGCACCCATGGACGAAGCTTCACCTCACAAAATACAAGTTTCCAGCGCCATGCTCAGGTACACCTCCACTACATATTTTTCATTCTCTCTTGACCGTTTGTTTGCTTTCCATATGATGCTGGGTTGCATCAATTGGCTTAGAGATGCATCAAAAAGCAGAAAACGCTGTAAATGTGCTGCGTCCGCTCAATGCCCAAGAGGAAGAGAAAAAGAAAGCAATTTTCGTGACCTTTCGCTGACACCCTATCAAGACGACTTTTCAATTTTCAAAGAACTTCATATTTCAAGAGCCTTTCGGTCATAAAACATGTATTATTTGTTGTGCACCTCACGACTCCCGAGGGGGAAACCTATCAAATTCGGTGACCCCTTTTTCAATTACTTCCGACAGACCAGGCATCCACTCGGTCTGATGTCCACCTCTGGTGTTGGCCTTTAGCCTGTTCTTGTGAACAATTAAGCCTCGACTTCTGTTGCTGATCTGAAGTTGTATTAGAACAGCAGAGTAAATCAGGCAATGTGTTCTCGTAATATTGGATCTCTGAAGAGATCAATGCATAAATAACCAGTCTAATAAGTAATTGGTTTTAAATTATGCATGTGCCTCAGTTAATATACTGTGTATTCCCTCCTGATTGGCTTCAAATAAATACATGTTGCAAAGAATGGCACCTTTGCAGTGTTATGTGCTTTGTAATTATTTCCTATGCATTTGTTCAACAAATGTATAAGAAATGTATCTATTGTTTAATACGCAATACAATATGTTAACAGTGTTGCCTGAAATTCTCACAACACATTGGTATGGCCTGTACTTACAGGTCCTCAAGCACAGACCCACATAGAGCTCATCACTACTGTTACTGGGACCTTTACCTAATGTTGGTATTGACAAATCATAAGTAGATTAAAAATAACTTGATCCTGGCACAACATAGTCTGCAGAGTATGCTGGCAGTCATTCTACCTGAGGGGAGAGAGTGAAAAAAATAACACCCCCCTGCTGACCACACATGTGTGGGGGTCAAGCCAAGGACCATCACCCCGTCTTCTTCCTGCCTCTGGTCAATGCCTTCCTTTTTCACGGCCCCTTCCAATGGGATCCCCTCGTCTGTTTCCTGCTGTTTGTGTCGGTCGCTTGGCAACCGAGGCCAGTTGGCCAGTTGGGAGGGATTTTTTTTTTTCTTCTTTTAACTGGTGTGACGGAAGAGGTTGTGGGGTTACGAGGTCAGCACATGGGTGGTATGCCAAATAGTTTTTTAAGCTGGCATTTTGATGTATGGTCAATATTATGGTGTGTTCTGTTCACGTTTCTTTAAAATTCAGAAAAATAAAATAAAATATAAGGTATGTCATAGAAGAATTGTTCATTAACCTAATTAATGAACCTAAATGAGTCTATAATCTGCAAAATGTGAAGAGGAACACTTTGATTTCTCTGATCATATCCATGACCAAAGCTGAACTTTCTTAGTGAACTTGAGTGGTTGTGAGTGATACTAAAAGCGTCAAAACAAAATGCCCAAAGTAAAAATCAGTGAACGTTTAATACTGAAACTTTACTAGTCTCCCAACATCATGATAGATTGGAGCTGTCCTCCTCTGGTATTAAACCATCATGTGTGCATTGATGGACCCACACGCAGTGTATATGACACACAGACACACTCCTGAAAAACATCTTGTGAATCAGTTATTAGTCAGCTGTATGGATTGATTCACTGCCATCTGGCTCTGATAGGACGGAGGCCAGAATGTATCACATGAGGGATGACGCTCGCGGTGTGTAGTAACGGACTGAGGGACCCAAAAGCTTGACCTTCTCATTCCTCACATCACCTGCGTACTGTTACCACTGCAGCACGTCGGGTTTTACATCAGGCCGTGCTTTAAGGGCTCTTTACAAGGTTTAACAGCAACCATGCGTGCACATCTTCCAAGTCTAGCAACACGGACAATTCCAAACAAAGTACCAAGTACCAACTTGGAAGGCGGGTCACTTTTCCGTGCAGCTCTCACTTAATTTTTACCCCATTAAAAGGCCGTTGAGATGAAACCAGACATAATAAAGTGCTGCTCCTCAGGGACGCAACATGCTGCCCTGGTGGAGATCCATCTGGAGTCTTAGTGCCCCCAACCTCAAGCAGCCCCACCAGCCTTTAAGAAACCTGAAACTGCCAGTGTGTTTTTCTCCTGAATCCTACGGTGCGGTGTTCCTGACCTCAGACAGCGATCCCAATCAAAAGGAATACCCTGATTCTGCAGTTTGCACCCTCTGCATTGAAACCAAATAGTATAATCGCGTAATGAGGGATTCCTCCTGAGGAAACGCACTCCAGTAGGAAAACTGGTTGCTGCACAATTTCAGCAAGTCTCCATTTACAAATGACCAAGTTTAGAGCCATATTTGCTGCTCCCTCAGGTCAGCATTTTCACTTTGTACAGTTTCGCATTTTCTTGTGGGGGGGGGGCTGCGATTGGGACGGATGAAGAGGTATGATCTTTGGCCCCGTGGAGTAAACACTGCTCGGTGAAAAAGAGGTTGATGGGATCGTGCTGCGGTTGCGTGGACAGTGTGTAATTAATAAAACACTCACAGAAGAGCTGAAGGGAATGGCGGTACCCTTCCCATTCAGACAATGAACAGGATACTCTCCTCCTGTTCTGTACAAGCAAGTGAGTGTATCTGTAGTCCCGCCCTACCTATATTTGAATAGGTAGGGCAGGACCACATGCCCACCTGGCTGGCACTGGGCGTTTGACCTCAGAAATTGTGTGTATTTTAGCACTACTGTTGTGTTTTCCAACAGGGCATGGCCGCTCTCGTTCTTGTGTACATTCAGATCACCGCTTAAACAGAGTAATGCTTGTTTAATTAATTTAAAGCTTAGCTGGGATGCACACTACACTGGCGTTGAGCACATCTGTTTTTCTGCACGTTCCTGCATTACGAGACACTACACATTTCAGAGTATTGCGCAATGAGTGCTCAATGTGCGGTAGACCTATGTGCAAGATGACCCTGTGGGATTATGACGAATCCCTCCCCTTAGTGAAAGTTGTGACATGGTGAAAAACTGCCTCCCGTCACGGTTGGTTGGCTCGTCAGCTTTGGCAACGGGAGCCGTCCTTACTCATCAGCTCCCCAGCGTGACAACCTCACTAATATCTACCGGGAATGTGTCTGGACCCACCATCACCCTCCAGTAAACTGGAGAGCACAAGCCAAAGAAAAAAAATATTCAAGCATGCCGAGAAATGCTTGCACATGCGCGCCGTTTGAGTAGGAAGCTATTTAGACTGCGAACAGGTGTGCTAACATTTCACATAAGATTTTCTTATGTATATATTTTTCCAAAATATAATGGGCCCCTCTACGCTTACAAAATGCGGTTGAATGTATCTGGACAGTATAATTTCACTAGTCGTCACTTTCGCAGGTTCACCCACCCATGACCCCCCGCCCCCGCCCCCGTCCACCCACGCTTGCTTCCCCTAAGAAAACAAAGCTCAGGTCTTGTCAGAGGGAATCCCTGGTCCCCCAGCTGAGGGTGAACACTCCGCATTGGCCCCTTCCGACATAATTCTCTTCCAGCAGTCTGAAACCACTGTGACCCACCGTCAAGAGTGACTCAAGGCCTCACTTCCCGCACTTCCCAGAAAGCCATGCCAGGCAATGAGTGAGGAGGCCTCCAGACGAATGAGATTTCCCACTTCTCCATCGACGGGGTTCCAGATCGCTCTACCGTCGGAACACATTAGTACTATGTCTGTGCGTCCCGCTCTGTGGGTTCCACCAGATCCAACATTCTTGGAACAATGTGGAAAATTAGCTCCAACTACTATTTACACATAATCACATGGACCAGACCTGTCCAAACTCCACATTAGGTACAGAGAGCAGACTGGCTGCAGCACCCAGACGGTTATGAAAGTCATGGAGTAAGTAGGTTATTATGCCTCAGCGTTGGTTCCATGATGTGGTTTTTGGGGGCATGGCCCCTGGAGTAACACGTTGAAAAGGGAGCTCGACAAACCAAGGAATGAGCACTTCACTTTCCACGTTGTTTTTTTTTTTTTTTTTCTGCGTAAACATGTTACTTAAGTGTTGGACAACGCTCCAACACTTCAGCACAGACCCACCAGCAGGCCTTTTTCTTACAGTGCTGATTTGACCTGTAGCAACATTGAAAATACAGGTGTTTCCACAACAGTCGGTGTCATTTTATCAATGTCAAACTGAGGAAGGCCACTGCCATCTACACGCCTTAAAAAATTCAATAATTAAGGCCGTTTGGTGTGACTACGTTATTGTGGTCGCTGTGAAAGAGGTCTCACAGAGGTTTACTTGTCTGATCGCCATCATTGTGTTTGTGCTTCCATGAATTTTTCAACTTCATGTCAGAGTGATTTACCTTTTGTGTGCTGTGCCAGGTTAATCCTAATGCGGACAGCCAAAAGGTAACACCCTTCCTTTGGGCCCTTGAATGAAAACAATATTGAGCAGCAACCACGGTTTTCATTCTCGACACAGTGTTGTTTTTTTTTCCTTCCTTAAAGTCTTTAGCAGTACAGTGAGACCAATATTAGAAACTACCTCTTAATCATTATCAATATTTTTACCGTTGCAAATAATTTGGTCCTATCTATTGACAAAAATCCCTGTCTTCATAGGTTTGTGTCTTGTCTTTTGTTCAGACGAGGGTTCTGGTTGATGCTGCTCCAGGTGTGAGAGAGCATGTAGGCTCCCTCGTCCCGGTTCATCGTCCAACGCTGGTGTTTATTGTCTTCTGTGTGGATGACTCTGGCACTGTCCCAGTCCACGATGTGATTTTCCCTTTTACAATGATCAGTTATGGCTGATTTGTGGATTTCATGGTGCGACTTTTCCTTTATTGCGTTTGTTTGTCTTTTCTCTGTCTACCTCTCACATTCTTTTTGATGTTCTTTTCTCCGTGTGCTAAAGCTCCACCCTGTCTCCCCGATGTAAGTTTTATTGCATGATTGACATGGTATTTTGTATATAACATTGCATGTATTGTTCTCTTCTGTTTGGTTCTTGTGGTGTACCAGTATCTGTTTTATATGTGGTTTGACCGGTGTGTTGATTGCATGTCCTCATGGTTCTTTGGATGCGTTTAGTGACCCCTCTGATCTACGGTAGTGTCACCACTCTGCTGTTCTCCATTCAGGAGCCAGAGTCATCCACACAGAAGACAATGAGCACCAGCATTGAATAACATCAATAAGAAAAACCTATTTGTTGCCTTTAAAAACCTGCTTTGCACAAGTAGCTTATAATCCATTGGCAAAATATCATAAATCCTTTTCTGAGAGCAGTATTGTGTCTATTCATGTATTTGAAGTTCAATAGTTTGTTGAATATTATATGTATACATACATTAACATTCAAAACATTTTTTTTGACAAATCTTTGTACATTTTAATGTCTGATTTAAACACGTTTGTAAAGCAAAGTTGGTTTAAAAGAAGTTCATTTATATTGGCTCCAGAGTGACGAGGTGTCTAAAATTTTAAAAACTTCAGGTTGCCTTTTGAAACGCCAGAACTATTTTATGGCTATTGCTGCCATCTGGTGGCTTTTTCGGTTACTGCATAATTTTGGTTAAAACTAAACTAAACTAAAAAGAATAACAAGTAAAAAGCAACAAACTTATTAATTTAATGTTTCATACAAAAAGGGGCAATGGCTTAACTAATTTAATGACAGTATCGAGTGTCACTTAGGCACGTGACAAATGACTAAAATATAAATATAAGCATTTATTGTGTGCTAAAATTTTACTCCTTATATACTGTCTGTTTTATAGGAACTTTTCATGTCAATAATTTGATTTATGTGTACTTTATGGGAAACTGAAAGCCTGATATGTATAATAAAGTTGTGTAGAGCTGTTTCAATCCACTAGTGACAAAATATGTTGGTTAAAACTAATATAGCATTATTTCCTTCACTTTGACTCAACTACAAAACGGAAATTATATAAGTTCCTCTCCTGCCCAGACAGCCTGCACTGATTCTCCCCAGACCCCAAGATTCATCCTCTGGGCTCTGCTCCCAGGCCTCGCACTCTCTGACTGATCCTATCATCAGATCTGCAGTAGTGTGGTACATTCCATGGAATCAGCAGGTGTGAAATAAAGCACACATAACAGTGATTGAAAGTTGCATATTTTGCTCACATTTCCCACATGTCTTTTAATTAAAAGCAGGAAGGCTGATGTCATGCACGGGAGAGGCAGGAGAGGGAACAGGTCTCGCGCTTGCACATTAACCAAAATATCAAATGTCGTGTGTGAAGAAGAAATGGATTTGCAGCAATTATGCATTTGCGATGTAACCTGACCTAGTGAGAAAATACCTGCAGATGCTGGCGTAAGAAAGGACGGGGACATGACTATTAGTCCGAGCTCTCATGGGAACATTGTGGACTGACAGTACAATATACCCATTATGCTACATGTACAGTGAGCTGATGCTTTTTTTTTTTTTTTTTAAACCCGATTCATAAGCTTTTGAGCCAGTTATATATAGCGTGCAATAATCCCTATTAAATTCAATGTCTGCCGGTGTCAAGCCCATTTGTTTCTGAGTGATGACCCTCACAGGGCACAGATTGGTCTCTTCTGAAGCAACACTAACTGGTAATGAGCATCTGCGTCCATCAGCGTCTTGGCTGATACATGACTAATAAACATGCAGCCGGCTCAGTGGGGCTATTTAAAGGTTCAGAAATGGAGGCCTTGGTGGAGAAGAGGGTCTTTTTCTTGTCCCCATGTCACTCTGTGTCAGTGACGTTGGCAGCGTTCATTAGCATGGGTCACAGCAGCCCTGTCGAACATGTGACGGGGCGCACACACACACACACACACACACACACACACACACACACACACACACACACACACACACACACACACACACACACACACACACACACACACACACACACACACAGAGAGAGAGAGAGAGAGGGGTGGGGAACTGTGAACCCATTGCCCATTTACTCATATTTTGTAGCTTTGCCGCCACCATGTGGCCACACAAGAGCACATCCTCATCTGGTAAAACTCAATATATGTTCTCTTTCTAAAATAAAGCTAATGCTTATTTATTGTTTCAACTTTTTTTTTTTAACCTAACCTAAACTAAAAATATTAATATTACACTTGTTATTAGTGGACACTATTCCCATTCATATGGCTTCATGTCCGTCTTGCAGCAAAATATATAGGAGCAGCTACATTATTAATTTGTATCAAAATGTTCATATTTAATATTTTGTGTTTGGATTCATAATACTCATCTCCAGAACCTAAATAGAAAAAGTGTGTGGGGATGTTGCTCTATTCACAGTGTGAATAGAAATTATACAAAGATAATTAAAGGATGAATAATAAAGCTTAAAAAAGTAAAAAACTACAACAACTACAACTAAAATCTGTCTTATTATTACTACTTCTACAACAACAACAACAACAATAATAATAATAATAATAATAATAATAATAATAATAATAATAATAATAATAACAACATAGAGCAATAATATAGATGGAGTCATTTATGTGTCAAAGCACAGCAGTAACTGGGCAAATGAGTTTCTTACTTTGCTGTTTTAGCTGCAATAATAGTGACTTGTGATGTCACAAAGATAGCATCATTCCCAGACACAGCAGAACTAAGAACTGTATTGTATTTCAGTGACAGAGCCTGAGAATCTTCCCAGCAACAACAACAGAGATCCTGCGACTGCAACTGAAGCGTGAACAATTTTGAGTTGACAAAGGTCAAGACGAAAATGTTCCAGGATAAAATCGCTATGTTTAACATTTTAATTGTAAATTTTAAGTCTTGAGGGTGTCATTTATCATCTCTGTGTATTCGCGTAATTTATTTATTTTAATACAAACCAAATTTATATGTAAATTTTTTTGGCTAAATAACATTCCCCCATTAATTGATTTTTTTTTCTTTTTTTTTTAGATTCGATGTTTTGAGCCACAAATCCTTAATTTAAAACAAAGAGCACAAAACACATTTGTTTATTTGTGTTTTAAGACAATGACTAGATGTCAACTTGGCTTTGATTGGGACAGGGGGTTATATATTTTTTGTTTTTATTCGCTGGCAGCCTATCAGCAGATATGAATAGCTGAGCTCCGGGGCTTCATTTAAACACGCCTGTATTTACTGTCACGTGTCACAAATCATCGCAGGCATTCTATTCATTTTTAATTAAAAGGGGGGAAAAAAGACAGAAAAAAGGTGTAATTGGTTAAACGCATTTCTTTCATTCCAATATTCAAATCTAAAAAAAAAATAATAATAATAAAAAAAATAGCGCTCCTTTTCATTTTCTCCTCACTATTT
Organism: Thamnaconus septentrionalis; assembly: GCA_009823395.1. Taxonomy (NCBI): domain Eukaryota; kingdom Metazoa; phylum Chordata; class Actinopteri; order Tetraodontiformes; family Monacanthidae; genus Thamnaconus; species Thamnaconus septentrionalis. Next base: position 13,795,665 of record CM020511.1, read on the forward strand.
ATAAAAACCCAATAAAAATCAGCACCGCAGGGCAGCATGAATAGCTGTCAGCGCGCAGCCATTCACCAGGGTGATTAGCAGTGACAAACCGCGCGGGGATGTTGCTCTGACCTGTTCATAACTGGCAGGATTGTTATGAATATGACATGTAGTCTGTACTTACTTATTGGTGGGGGTGGGCGGGCGGGCGGCTCTAATCAGTCGGCTGCTGTAATTAAATCAACCTGCCTCGGGGCTCTTATTGACTCACTAATATGGCCGATACAATATGACTGTTATGACCTGCTGCTCTCACACAGCCATCCATACATGTTAGCGGGCAAATGATTGTCTCAGTTGAATTAGACCATAATGTATGAAGCACTCTGATAATGACGGAACACACACACACATGCAAACACACACACACACACACACACACACTGCCATACATGCAGTAATTAAATCAATTAAATGGAAAAGTCGCCTGTATTTAGTGTGATCTCTATTGCACTTGGGCACAATTGGCACTGTATTTTGCACCTTTGTGTATTAAATCTCGTAAAGTGCAATATACACTCACCTGCCACTTTATTAGGTGAAATGTTTAATTGCGTATTAACACAACTAGTGCAACAGCCAATCACACGGCAGCAACACTGTGAATATTAGGCATGTAGGCCACGCGCTGAAGACGACCGAGTTTCACAGTGGGCATCAGAATGGGGAAGAAAGGGGCCTTGAACGTAGCATGGTCGTTCACAAACAACACAATTTCACAAACTGCTGACCTGCTGGTGTTTTCACGACCATCTCGAGGGTTTAACACAGAATGTTACCCAAAAAAGAGAAAATAACCACTGATTTGAAACGTGTGCCTAATAAAGTGGCCGGTGAGAACGGGTCTCCCACAGCAGCATCAGCTCAGCTTTCTGACCTTTCAGAAATCCTTCTGTCTTTTGAGCTTATATGTTTTCTGCTTTATTAATCAGCCTCCTTTAAAGTAGTTCATCCACTTCACTGTGAACTTGCTCCTTACTCTGTGTGTTTCGTTTATCGGATGTTGCTGTACCTGTACAGTGACGTCAACAGGATCCTGACGCTGACCGGGAGATCAGCAGATGATTCAATCCATTCCTTTCCGACGTCTCAAAGTCACGCTGCTGAAAACTCGATCCTCAGCTCATCACAGCCGAGACGTGTTTTTCAGAGGAGGCTGCGAAAACATGACGCATCCAAATCACTGCTGCACTCCTCTCTTGTGTGGTTTACGTTTCTGTGATTATGGTTTACTTCATGAATGACTATTGTATACATAACTAAAAAAAAACATGCTTTTGGCAGCCTGGCGAATCCACACAACTTGCTTTGTGTTCTACATGTGCTGCGCTGCCTCTTTGCTGTTGCCTTTCATTAAGTCTGATTCATCCTGAGATTCTTAGTTCATGTACGGGTGTGCTTCTGCTGCCGATGAGAGACTTGCCAGCGTGTCTACACCTGAGCTGATGAGTGTGTCGGCTAAGAAGTCCGCCGCTGAGAGGACAAACTGAGGGGACTGCCAAGCGAACAGGAAAAACACAAAAAGGTAAGTTTTGATCTTGATCTGACCTTTTACAATATTTTCTACCTTTCCTTCAGAGCCATTACATATCGAAACTGCTAACGACTGTCTCCCATAGCGACATGTGATCTCGAAAATTCTATATTAGCTGGTTCAAGGAAATTGAGTACATGAGTTCATCAATACGTTTGGGAACTAATTCAGTGAGAAATGGCAGTAAGTAAACAGTAGAGACACTCAGGGGACGAGGATCCTCCGCTGCGATGATACTTCGAGGGAATGCGGCCCCTTCCTTGTTTTACACAAAAGCCTCTCCAACTGTAAAAGAGCCTCTCCGTGCGGCGAGTGGCTCACTTCCCTCCCTCATCACTGCCAGCATGAGCGCGAGTCTGCGGAGGCAGCGGAAGGGAAGAGGAGAGAGGGCACGTCAGCGTGAGATGGCCGCGTGGTAAACGCGACAAAGCGGGAAGAAGCTGAGGTAAAAAAAAAAAAAAGAGTAGATAGAGAGGAGCTCAGCCTATCACATTGCAGAATTCCTCATCTGAATCACGCAGACACGCAGCACCTTGCAGCGCTTAACCGCGCATTTCAAAGCTGATCCCGGAATCATTTAATCAGCAGCGTGATTAACTGTTGAGTAATATCGCAGTTCCCGTTCCCGTTCGAGTCTTAATTATCACGGGGGCAAAATTGATAAGTAAATAAATAAATACATTTCTTTGTGCTTTGGTGCCATTGTGATGCTTGTTATTTCTCCTCCCTGGGCCGGACCTCTTTCTGTGTGACCGGACCAGCGAGAGGCCACCGCCGGGGTCAGATGTCAGACTACAATTGATGTCGCGCGGCTATGGTCGCTGCATGATTAGTCATATACCTACATTTAGATAATGTGCTTGTCCTCTAATCTATTTGGAGGCGCTCCGCTCTTTCGACCCTAATGCACTCCAATGTATTTATGGTCAATAATTAAAAGGGAAAAGCATGCATTAAAACTGGTCTCTACTTAACAGATCTTAACTAATGAGATTAGGATAATGAATAGGCCACTTTACCAGCTTGGCCCGGTACAGTGGCCAATTTTGCTGACAGCTGCTGAATATGACAAGGTTCACATCATAAGCCTTTTCTTGCAGGGGTTTTAGGGCATGGATTAATGTCCCACAGAAAGGGGGGGAAAAAAAATAAACAGCCTATTTGTAATTATGCATTAATCCCGGTGGAAAAGAAAAATACCCTGAACCTTGACTCACTTGTTTTGGTGAGTTCATAATTCTATGAAAAATGAGTGGCATTTTGTTTTGCAGACACGGCCTGGGAACAAAACAAGGCTTTCATCTTTCAGCTGTTGGGCCGCAGAACTCTCTCTAACGATATGCTGAGGTAATGGGATGAGAAAGAGGAACACCTGCTGGCCTCTGGGTGCCCCGTCTCCTTCTCGCTTTCCTTGGCTGCTCCAAAAAGTCCTTCACTGGGGAGACAAAACTCCTGGCGCGTTAACGCAATCCGACTTCATCGCCACCCAGTCGCCCCCGTTCACGTCCCTTCTGCTCTTTTATCCCCCAGAAACAAGCGCTGCACATGCGCCGCATCAGCTGCGAATCATTCCGCGCCACCAAAGGTTAATTTTTCAATTTGCACAGCGTAGGTTTACCGTTACATTTTGACCTCCAAATTGCCCACCCCTCCCTTAATACAGCATCATTTCATTTCGGGGTCCCTCTGTAGTTTAAAGCGGGGCCCGGCTATATTTGGCAGTGGCCATCTGTTTATTATTTAGCCGGTGCTTTGGATGTGCAGCCTGACTGCATTAGGGATACGGCACTACCTGGCCCTTGCAGGGTCTTTACCAGTCTCCCCGGACCCATTAAAATCCTGTTAAGTTTGATAATCCCTGGCAAGAACTTGGGCCCCGGCGGACCGGCGAGCAGCAGAGGAATACTTTCAAGTGGCACTGTTTAAGAGGTCATAACGCCGCTGTAACGCTGCGTGTGGGAGCCGCCCAGGGTCACGTCGTGACACCTGAGCAGAGAGACCGAGAGGCGGCGTGTAAGGAATTAGCTGCGGATTCGACAGACCTCTGCTCCGACATGGAAACAGTCCCCTCTCCGCACAGCTGTTTGATAGTCAGCTGGGACTCACGCTGTGCAATTCTTGACCGTTCTTCTTGTCATTCTGTCGAGGTGAAACATAGGGCTGGCCTGGTTAGGTGGAATTTTGACCATTTTAAACAATTTTGCGCATTTCAAATTTGGCCAGTATGACATGGACATTTTTTTCAAATCACTTCTCACTTTTGTCAAGTCTGATTTAGTCCAATTCTGTCACTATCCACCAAATGATAAAGAGGACAAAGGCCGTTTTTACCATACTGAGTCACAAGTTGTGATACAAAATGTGATGCCACTTTGTTAGCCTTTAGTTTTGGTGGATTAAAGAAACACACAACACTTCCAAACATGACAACTGTCCTTTTTTCATATGAGAATTTCCGAAGTAAAGGACCGTGTTCAGTTGGATCAATATTGTAAAGACCGCACAATAGTTGTCACAGGAAAAAAAAATAATCTTGACTTTGTTTGCTGTGGCTGCAGATTTAGAAAAAAAAAAAAAAAAAAACTCTTGGATTTTGTTTCAAAGGTCATTTGATGATGACATTTCAAATGACCCATTTAACTCCACAAGAACTGGGATGTCCTACACCTAAAAAAGTCAACATGCTTAATTGAGGGAACAGGCTAATTGGTTCAGAGTCACTTTGGATTTTGGTAGCTAACTTTGTGTGTTGTGTCATGACTTTGGTGGCCAACACAAGAGAGGAAATGGGGAAGTGTACAGAAGTAAAGGTAGGAAGAGTAAAGCAACATGACTGCAAGAGTGTTGGGCTCCGTGCTGTGTTGGCGTGCAGTGGCTACGTCCTTTGGAATGAAGTGTTTTTGTTTTTTTTTTAAAAACAAACATCAAGCACTTTGTAGCGGAGCACGTCTCTCCAAACCTACGTAAAACGTTCGAGTGTTGGGCGCCAGACAGGATTCACTCTGTCAGAAAAATAACTTTAAATCTTTAGATGGATATTTTTTTATAGTGGAAAGTGTGGAGAGAACACCCGACTTATGACTATTATACTCCCTACAAAATTTACACAATAAGGGAACCAAAAAGTAAGTTTGCAAGGTAAGGGTGATTTAAGGTACAACAAAATTCATTACAACGTAAACGGCGAGATTCATAGCCACTTTCTCAAAAATATGCATCAACAAACAAACATTTATACAAACCCAAATTTCCTGAAAAAAACACAAGCAATCAAAATCTCAGAGATCAAAACTCCAAAATATTCAAATTAGTCCTTTCAATATGTATGTGAGGGTGTGTGGTCAGGTAGATTCCAGTTCAGAGCATGTAACGTCAGCAGCCAGGTGGAGAAGCCTGGAGAATAAGGAGGTGGAAGAACTTAGCTGAGGGAGAGGAGAGTGGCCTTTGACCCGGTCCAAGGAAGGGTTTTGGGGTTCCGAACAGGTTTGCCTGTTCCAGGGAAATCCTTTTTCTTCCTCCTTCAAGACACTGGTTGTCAGGTCCACCTCTAGTTCACTCCGGTCGTTGCAATTTCTTTTAATCCACATCCAGGTTAGTTATCTTTTTTCTCCTTATCTCACTTCTCACTTTCTTTGGTTCTGCTTCAGCTCTTTTGGTCTTCTTTGTTTGAATTTCCCGCTTTTTTTGTCGGCACAGGTGTCTCTGATTTATAACTTCCTTCCTCCTTCACCTTGAGTGATGTCACTTCCCCCTTACACTACTTCCTGCATCCTACCTTGTTAGAACTTATTAACATAAAATTCTTAATATATGATCTTTGCACACTGAACTGTCAAATGTCGGGGCACACAAAGTCAGCAAGCGAAAGCTTTCTGACACTTTTAAAAAATTAGTGAAATTGAACAAAAGATGGCAATGCCGCTTTTAACTACAAACAATTAGGTGCCAGGTCAAAAGTGGGAAAGACTTTTAATTTTGGATGAAGGCTCAACCATCTGCAGAAGCAAAGCATGACCTTCAATTTAGGAGGAAACATTACTTATCAGTGGTATAATAATTATCCGACACATTAAAGGAAAAAAATCATATCGGGTAAGGAAGTAAGACAATGTGGAAGTTATCAAGTTGCTTCACATTAAAAACAATTATTTCCAACTGGCGGTGTAGCATATCTGTTGAAATGATTCCTACTCAGGCTCTCAGTGAGAATAAGTCAGATTGGTTAAGCAGGTTACAGCAGACGTCTGGCTGGAAGCTCCAGCGGTCCCTGACAGGTGCTCTGAGGGCTCCGGCAATAACACCGACACCTGGTCCTGAGTCTCCTGAGACCACATGCTGCCCCATCAGTGAGCTATGTGCATCGTAGACAAGCACAGCCGAAAGCCGGCTGCTGCCACTTTGCGGAGGACCTGAAGAGCCATAAAGGACAAGTTTGCATTTTTCGCCCCCCCTCTCTCCCTCCCCTTTCTGCTCTCCTGATAACATTTTATCACCCGGCCTTCAAAGTCTCCCCAGGGAACATTTCTCAAAGTGCACCGGGGCAGAAATAACTTTGCAGAAGCACTTCGCCTCCTCATCTGCGTATGAAAATTTGAATTCCTTCCCGCTCAATGGGAAGCAGAGGTCGAAAGAAGCCCAATAACCGCCAGCATGTGCCGCAGAAATTCCTGCAGCCTTCTGGTGGCGATTACCAAAACGGGCAAATGGAAGGAGGAGCGGGGAGGGCAGGGGTGGGGCGGGGGGGCTAGTAACGAGATGCCCTCTATCTTACGAGGGCCCGCAGTGAAAACAATCAGCCTCCCTTTCATGATCATCTAACTGTAATCCCGCTGATAATGTAGTGAGTGAAATGGTGATGCTTCATCTTTTTTTTCTTGTTTTTTCAAGCAACTGCAAGAATGTGTTCAGTCCTCAAAGAGCCATTTAACATTCCTCTGTGAAATGGCGTCTAAAAGGGAAAAATGACATTCTTCTACGCAGCCTCTCATGCGTTTGATCTCTAAAATGAGCCCGGCCTGAGATCTTTATCATCAACGCACTAATAGCCACTTTAGAGGTCCCATATTAAACAAAATTCACTTTGCAAACATTTTCTAAACAATATTCCGTCCCTGCAGCCCGTCAGTGAACTCGACAGAGATGAGAAAAGTCCGTCCCAGACTTCTTTTTGCTTGCCCTACTTTGCAGAGTGGAACACGCAGCTCAGCTAATCGGCGGCGACTCCTCATTGATAAGTCTTCCGGGTTGGTGACAACACCCTCATCCTGGTTTTCGCCCTGCCTTTTGAGACCGGCCGGATTACAGCAGGGTTCGGGCAATTGATTGTAAGATGCTGCTAAAGCCTGGCATGAAACACCAAGATACAGAAGGAAACGTTCTGTGAAGTCTCACCACATCCAGAGCCTCGAATCTGTGAAAGTTCAGAAAAAAAAAAATCTTTCTCTATATTAAATCAAGCGTACGGGTTGATTGAACAGGGCTCAGGGGTCAAGACAATAATGGTTTTGTCAGTGACGACGCTTCACTCGCTTCAAATACATCGACAAACACACATGATTAGTTGAACCTGACTAAGCAGTTGTCTCAAGGCTTTATTGGCAGAGCCGAGATGAGCCTCCGATTTCTCATCTTCAAAGCTTAAGAGTGTGTTTTTTCTTTCTCGCTCTGTCAGTGTTTTTTATTTATTTATTTATTTTTTTGGCTCCGTCAGTGCTCATCACTCATTTTGGCAAAGCCACGTTCGGCTTTAGGGCGCGGCAGTCCTGTACAGCGCGCTTAAACATCTTGCCCGGACACCTGCGTCCTGTCTGTGGCTCCCGCTCTGCCTGCTTGTGCCTCTGAGGGCCGAGACCTCCCAGTCGGTGGAAAGTGAAAAATGATCCATTGATTACGCTGCTCGCTCATTAAAGGGCACCCCCGATCACTGGGCAATGACTGCACGGGGTCATAGGTCGCAAAAGGGCCCTGTTCACGGCGAGGTCAGCCTACAAAAGGGCAACGCGGCTCTCTTTATGAGCCTTTATTGCGTTAGAGCCGAGTCGTTCTTTATCCGGACGGAAATCCGAACAAACAGGTGAAAAAAAAAAGAAGAAGAGGAGATGCCAGGATGAGGGGGGAATGTGAATGAGACTGCATGAGTGAAGGGTGTGGATGGGAGAAGATGTGGGAGCGGAGCCGGCGTGCGGGGGAAGATTTCCTGAGTGTCGCCGAGGCGCTGATTCCTCGCCACTCCTGCGCCCGGAAAATTAAATATTGATCAATCTCGCCAGCCTCCAAACAATGAAGGAGATAAAGAAGAGTATTAAAGGAAATAAATAAATATACACTTGTATTACCTATCCAAGCTTGGGGGTGGTGGTGGTGTTGGGGTGTGTGTGTGTGTGTGTGTGTGTTGGAGGGGACGGGGAAGGGGGAGCCCAGGGCTTTGGGACTGCAGGTCCATCCATCAACCGCAACCTCAGCGCGTGATTGGCCGACGGAGGTCTGAAGGCGGGCGGACTCACTGCCGGGTCCTCTTCATCACGTCGCTCTCCTGACGGCGAGCGAACAGGCGACTCATCTCCGATCGTCCGTTATCGGCACGCCCTCTGAGCGTGGCGCAGAATTTTAAATAATTAACAAGGTGTGCGTTCCTACGGCTGCCCGGTCGAGGGATGGAAACAGCAACGCTCACTGTTCGGGCCCCAATTTTTCAGCGATATTGGAGAGGTTTTTTGAAGTTCAGGTGTTTCCATTGCCAGTTTTTTATTGCGATATTTAGGTTTTGCGCAATTCTAAGGGTGATGGAAACGCAGCTACTGAAAAGCATTAAAAACAGGCATCGGTGTGTTTTATGAGTATTTATCAGTGAATCTAGGAAATACAAAAGCTGTATCATTGCAATAAAACATGTTTACAATGTTCACCTTTATATGTTCTGTTTGCTTTGCAATCATACTTATATTTTATATTTTGTTTATTGTGTCCCTTTCCTATACTATATTCCTGATTATGGCTCCCAGCTTTATATCTAGGCATAGTAATCATAAACAGGGAAGACGTTCTTCAGAATGTGCACTTGGGGGATTGAGTCAAACTTCAGCTTATCACAAAGACTGATATTATTTTGCCTACTGATGGGCTTCAATACAGGCCTTTGTTTATTTACAGGGTTGGCAATTTCTCTCATGAAACCCTGAGTTTGCTTTGCAACATTTTTTTTTTCTGATAAAAGCGTTCAAAATGAGGAGAGCAATTTCATCGCACATGGAACCATTTAACCCTAAATTGCTGAATGATTACGGCGTGCAGACTGTATATTACTTAATATGTGCACCAACAGAGACACATGCACAATTATGATGGATCACATGTTTTCGAAAAAAAAAAAAATCAAAGCTTAGATTATTTTTATCTTCTTATTCTGTCGGAAAAAAAAAAAACATTCTCATTAATGAACATAATAAAGTTGCAGTTGGTCAGCAGTCTATGAGTAATCAAGAATGCTTTCTCTTTGCCTTTTCCCTGATTGCTCTCAAACTGTAAAGTTCAAACAGCTCGATCTCTTGTCAAGCTCTTGCATCTTTAAACCCGTGGACACGAGTTTCAAATCAAAGGCTTTTCTCCATTGATTCTCACCGCATTTTATAAAGATAAACATCGCCGATCATCACAAACGCGCTTCAGCCTGTAAAGATTTTTCTAAAGCCTTTTTATGGGGTTGCGTCACTGGAAAAAAAAAAAAAAAAAGACAGCACCTCCTTTTACTTAGTGTTCTTATGACCCCCACTGCTTTACCACACACACACACACACACACACACACACACACACACACACACACACACTCACTTTAAAAATGCCTATTGGATACAGGCCGTCGCAAATTGTGATTAGAGATCTTCCTCGAGGAGCAACCTTCACTGACCTCTTCCAATTCTGATATTTATTTCTCTAGATAACGCTGCATCGTCGCATGCCTTGGGTGTGTGTGTGTGTGTGTGTGTGTGTGTGTGTGAGTGTGTGAGTGTTCAGAGGGGATTTGTAAATCCCGAAGTGGAAGCATCCAGGCAGCTGGTCATAAACGCCAGCGCTGTAGAATTTCCACATAAAGTAAAGAGGTGTAACAGCCTCTCTCCTCCCTCCCCGCCGAGCCCCCCAAGCCCCTCCCCTTCCCCTCCCTCCCTCCCTCCCTCCCACCCGCTGCCATTCAGCTCGTGATCCGGGGAGAGAGATGTTATCGCTCCATTTAAGAAAGGAACCAACAAGATTATACTGTAAGTTACCCACGATTATGGCCACAAATCTGGCGGTGGCTGTGGCGCGACGCGGCGAGGGTGAGAGATGATAAACTGAAGTGAGTCGCGTTTTTTTTTTTTTCTTCCCCCCTCTCGGCTCGTCTGCCCCCTTTTATCCGCCACGCGCACAGATTTATGGGATAAAGAAGAAGAGGCCCTTTTGTGGACAGTATATCTTTCAAAAACAGCCAGGGCCTTCTGGGAGGAGGGGGGAGAGGAAATGTGACAGTGACATATGTCTTCAACAGCCCGTGCCTTTTTTTTTTTTTTTTTTTTTCCTGCCTTCACACGAGTGTGTGTGAGTGCCTGCCTATGACATAATCCCTCATGCAGAGTCAACACTGTGGCGAGGTTCTTGAATGCGCGCACACACACACACACACACACACAGAGCGAGAGAGAGAGTCTGGGTGAAAGGAGAAGAAATAATGAATAAAAATGTCAAGCTCTCAGATTGTAAATTGAATGGGCTCCTTGTAAAAGGCGCTTCTTCGACCGGGGCGCACACGAGTGTGCACGTGTGTGTGTGTGTGTGTGTGTGTGCGGGACCACACGCGAGCTTTACATCCGCGCCCTCCCCTGGCCTCCGACTGCGGGCTCATCACGGAGACGACGGGGCAGAAAAAAAGACGAGAAAAGAGAAAAGAGAAGAGAGAGAGAGAGAGAGAGAGAGAGAGAGAGAGAGAGAGAGAGAGACGTGCGACACCTCAGAAGAAGTCTGTCCGTGTCATACAGTAGAGCGGCGGAGCTCCGACCCCGACCCCCACCCCAGCCCGTCTCCTCCACCACTGCTGCAAGCATCAATTTGGCTCGGCGGTGGCCAGTCAGCCCCTCTCTGTCCCAGCTGTGTTTGACACCATTTATCTGCTCTAGTGAAGCACATCATTTTTGATTATTAACCTCCCAACACCAACCGTCACCATTCTGCCCCCCCCACACACACACACAAAATATATATATATATATATATATATTATTTATAAAAAAAGAAGCTAAGAAGCAGAATGACAGCCTCTTGCCATCCGCAGCCCAGCTATCAAGGCTCTCGACTGTTACAGCTGCTGAGCCACTCCATTAAATCCTCCCCTCACTCTCCTCGCACTCTTCCTCCATCCTCGTCTTCCTCTTTCCCCTTTTCATGTTTTCACCTCTGCATTTTTCACCCTCCCCGCCTTCTATAATATTTCCGTTGACGGCCCAGTGTAATCTTTTCACCTCCTACACTCCTTCTTCCTTCCCTGTCTCACTGGTGTGTGTCTCCGTCGCTCCGCCCTGATCCCCGCGTGAGCATCCTGCCCATTAAATTACAGTCCTCGCTAATAAAAGGTTGAACTTTCTTTACCCACTCATGTGCATGAGGGATCTGCCAGTTTCCCGCTGTTCCAAATTCCTGCCTCGGAATACGCTACGCGCACGTGGCCGCGCTGGGCGTGCGTGAGTGCGCTTGTGCGCGCAAGCGCACGCACACAAACAAAAAGAGACAGAACAGACGCTGCCAGGCCTCATTGTTAACATTAATCCCTTCAAATGTTGCACGCAAACATACAAATTCTTCCTCTGTTTCTCTCTCACACACACGCACACACACAACACAGGCAACAGCACATTTGTTATCCCACTCTTTCAAACCTGTCCGCCTGACATCTTCATTCAGCACACACCGGTGCCATTACGCCGTGGCCCGTCCAATAAATTAAGCCCATTTACTCTTCTGAATTATGTTATGTTTATTGATGCTCGTATAATTTAATTTCACACAAATTCCATTAAAGATTATGCCCTCTGTCACAGAGCAGCACTTCCAGGAGATTGGGGGTGGGGGTGTTCTAATCGGGTTATAATGGATTCGAGACATGCATTACAGTGGGAGACGCGCGCGCAACGTACGCGCGCGCACGACGTGCAGCCCACGCACAGAGTTGTCATCTTAATAATGCAGAGTCAAGTCAACGGATCAATGGTCGCCGCGACGACGCTGTCAAACCGCACTAAGTGACAGGAAGCTTTCAGGGGCGGCTGTCAAAGGGAAGTCATCTCTGGGGGGCCGTGGTGTCATCTGGAAATGCTGGAATAAAATGTGTCACTTCAGCTGCACAGCTGTCAAAATTGACAGAGCCGCAAGCACAAAATGAGACGTGGCAGTCCAGTTTGGACAGTCAGGGCCTTTATGTACCTTCTACGAAAGGTACAGGCAGTGTTTTTTTTGTTGTTTTTGTTTTTTTTTACCCAAGCCTTTGCAGTGTCACATGTTCAACGAGTTAACTGTTCAGTTAACTCGTTGTTCCCACAAACCCTTTTTATGTCCATTAAAGAGAAATTTGCATTGCACGGAAGCAGCATGAATTGAACTTTCTGTAGATCGCAAAAAAAAAGTTAGCGTGCTCGTTTGGTTTGAGGTATGAATCAAAGCGAATGCACAATATGTTTGATGGAAACAAACTTGATGAATTAACTCTGACCTAGAACGTTCGGCTCAAATGACCTGTGATGCGTGCGTCACCTCAGACCTTTCCACAGTGAGCAGGAAACTAAACATCTTTCTGGACAGATGAGGACACCAAAGAGCCATTTTTTAAAGTATTTCCTGAAATCCTTGCTGAATTCTTCTGCTATTTTTGTTGACCTCGGCTTCTTCCACGAGAGACCAACCTCCGCTATACGGAACCTCATTCATTCACATTAAATTACTTAATTGAAACGCGGCACAGGCATTAAATGGGAAATTACTAATAGATACACAATCTTTGGACCAAAACACATCATGAGAAACATCCAAATTTCCAACAGATTTTTTTGTTTTTACCAATCAGTGGTAATGAAGGCAACAAACAAATATGAAAATTCCACCTCATTACACCCAAAATCGATTCACTTGACACTTGAGTGACAACCTCAGGAGTCCTTCACACCACAGAGTATGATGATTTGGTTACTGATTAATTAAAAACGGATGGGTCATTGAGATGTATAGCTTGGAATCTGGAAATCTGGTCACCATTTGGTCTTATTGGCAGTCTTACACGAACACACAAGTGGCCAAGGGGGTGGGGGGTGGGGGGGGACGGAAACATGGCGCGACTGCATCAGCTCTCCTGAAGGCTGCAGCTGTTTTGACCCCTATGGATGATCCATCGTCGCATCGTCGTTTGCGGCATAAAATGTGGGTTTCGCCTCCCTTATTACAGAGTGAACAGCTGATCCCCATCATGCAACAATTAAAACTAAATAATCACTGCAATTAAGAAGCGCTTGACAATCCTTGCATCCTGGAGTTTCACGTCAGCGTCTCCTGGGTCATTGGCCCGAAACCATAATCTAGCACAACATTTGGCTCTGCTTTGACAGTGAGCAAGAGCTTAGTCACAGCAAGAGTGGTGACTAATATGAAGATATGTCTTGGTATCATTAAGGAACCCAAGTGGTACCCGGCATTTTTGAATTTTTGTATTTTTAACAGCTTCTACTTTTAGAGGGAAGATGGGGGGTGCTCTTCTTTCTTCCCAGAACCCAAAACCAATGAACTGCTGCAGTAGAAATGATGAATGATGTTGAAAAACTTATCTTCGCTAAAAACATTTTTTTTCTTCCCTTTTGGCTGCAAACAGCTAATGTTGAAAACCGTAAATAAAACAAGTTATGCTGCGCAAATGCTAAGATGATTCACAGTAAACACTTATCAGCTGTTGTAGCCCGCGGTGTTCAACGTTGCCCCATCTCCCATTTTTTTGTTTGCACAGAGCCTGCCGCTGGTGAAAACAATCGCAGGTACGTGTGGACCAAGGAGAAAACAACAGTCCTCTCAGATCTCAACTCTCAAACAAACATCTCAGCCACATCTGAGGGGAAAACACAGATGGAATGCCACAGTTTATGGGGGACTTTTACGCTGCGCCATTTTCTCACCACTTTTCAACCTAGTTGTACAACAAGATTCCATAATGTTCCTTTCATTCGCTGCACATCCGAAGGGGGAACGCCACTGTGGATGGGCAGGAATCAGACTCGGCTCATCCATGAAGACTCCGCACCTTCAGGTACGACTGGCGCGCGCAGAGAATTTCTTTGTGTTCTCGCTCTCCATTTTTCTCTCACTTACACTGCCTTTGTAAAGTGACAGGCTTATTAAGAGTAAGTTTCTCCCACACCTCCCAATAAGCCATTTGTAAGGCTTGAGGAGGAGTTTATCAGCAGCGTGCAATAAGAGGCATGTAGCCTCGGTCCGCTGTGGCTTTGTCTTCATTTACCTGCCTGTACATGTGTTGTATTCAGGATTAATTTGGTGCTTTGATGCATTAAAAGGAGCCAGAGGATTTCCAGTGGCACGCTCCCCAAGGTGGACACCTTTAAAGGGAGCTTTTTCTTCATTCCTGCACTTAGGTTTATTACAGATCCCCAGACTGTCCAATTTTAAAGAAATATGCCTCCAAAATAGCAGGATAATTGTTTTTACTTACAGGCGATTCCTCCGCAAGAAAATCACACATGGCAGCCAAACTAGATTTTATGAAACCTGAGCCTGGCCGATGCATGATGGGAAGAGGATTGAAGCGATTTTTCATGTTCTTTAAGCTAACAAATGGGGCCTATTTGAGGGGTTGATTTAAAGATTCAGCGGCACAATTTCAATACTCCTCGGCGTGTGACGCCGTAATGAAAATGATAATTGCGATTATTACCCGTCATTATAACTGCAAGGCAGACACGAAGCATGACTAAACAAGCAACAATCCAAACATCCACTTGTCTGTGTACATCTCTTGCAGGGAGAAAGAAAAAAAAAAGTTTACACAATCTCAAAACAAAAACAGGGGTAGAAACATCCATAAAGCAAATGTGATGACACATCAAACCGTACACCAAACAGCGCTGTTCTGTCATACACTTCCTGTTGTTTTATTTTTCCAGTCGTGTGTTTACAAGGCACAGACACAAAGACGAGGAGGCTCGCAGCAGCCCCAGACAATGTGTGGATAGCCGAGGACACTGAGTTTACTCATTTGTTGGTGCCTGATAGGTTTTTATCTTGCCCTTCCATGACTGCATAACAATAATGTGGGAACCCATCAACAAGTACTCTGTGTTTCCAGAGCTGGAGCCATCCTCACGTTTGTCACTTGCTAGAAACACTCGCACCTTAAACCTCCCAGCCCCCTGTGGGCAGTTAAGTTGAAACACTCCCACCTGCTAATGCAGTTCCCTGATCTTCCACTCCCGTGAAGGAGCAAACAATCGATCAAATAAATCGTTTTATTGCATTAGACTGATTTGAACCTTACTTTTAAGATACATGAAAGCATGTTTTTCAGCCTGAGATTTTAAATTACGTAATGTATAACGTGATATTGGACGAGGATTTATTGAATTCACGCTAGCGCGCACAGATAATGCAGTCAAGGGGGGAATAACTGCTGCGCGTGTACGTCTCAGTCAAACCAAAGCAGTGCACTCTGCAGAATCCCTACCGGCTTTTCAACAACATACATGCATCACAAAAGTAGGACTTAAAAAAACAAGAGGAACACACGGACTTATATCATCATAAGGGTTTGAAAAGCGTGTGGGTTACATAAACTGTTATGTCCTCTGTAGCTCACAGGGCATTCAAAACATACATTTATTATAGTTTTTTTATGCCATTGGTTTGGTTTCTAATTTAACTGTCATATGCACACTACTTAGTTGTGTACCCTGGTTCATGTGGCTTATTAGTGGGGAATTTAGTTACTGTGGTTTAGGCACCAGGGTTACATGCTGGTCCTGACCCCACTGGGGCCCGAGGCAAAATTCTGTTAAGGAGGCCTCCCACTGACTCGTGAGCCGCTAAAAATTCTTTAAAGTATAAATTATTTTAAACGTTTTCATCCGCAGAAATTCAGCCCCTTGAAACTGGCTTCAAGAGTTTTGCCTTAGCAAGTATTGTGGAATGTAAAAAGTTGTTATTATTATTAAGGTGATTATGATTATAAGCTTTATTTAATCAGGAGGTATCCCACTGAGGGTAAAAATACTCACACACACACACACACACACACACACACACACACACACACACACACAATCATTGTACAGCTTGATTATCAACCGCCAATATAAGGACATTAGAGTCCAACGTTGATGTTAACCTTTTAACAGGTAGACTAGCTAATACTTGTCTGGTTGTAATACAGCAGTAATACAGCAAGCCAACTGTCTCTTAAAATACAGAATTGTCATGTATTTGACAATGAAATGGTGCGTCATGGGGCATTTGTTCCTCCGGAGACACAGCCACGCTCCATCCTGAACTCTTATCATATTAGCAGTCCAAACATTGTGACAAGGTGAAGGCGCCTTTGCGTGATGTACAAGGCTCTACGCTATTTGCGTCGTGTCCGTATAGACCCGATGCGTTCTGGCGAAGTTTGCTTGTGATTCATGAGCTTTTAGCATGAAAGTTATTTTGTGTGGCGTGAAAGAAAAGGTTGTGTACTGTTTCTAATTTGTGGTGTTCGGTGTAATAATAACTACAATCATAAAACCTAACAAAGGGACGCATCGCCACCTATTGGCGCGGAAGTTGACATATACTTATGTCAAATCAAATTCTCTCCAATGCTTATATTTGTTTGGACACTGGTCAACTTTACAGCTAACTTAACTTAACTGTTTATGTACGTATGTACATACAACAATGATACATTTTCCCACGAGTCTATTCTGACCTGTCCTAATTTATATTGAAATAAAACTCAAACACTGGTGGGTCAGAGTTCATCAGAGGTCAGAGATCTGTGACAGCTTCACTGCCCAATGCAGGGGTAGTATCTTGGTAAATAATTTATGATTTATTTTACCCTTTCTCTGCTGTGTTAACATGCTGCATTCAGCTGTGGCTTCTTGAGTGGGTCCAGCCAGTGGCAATGATGACGGCAGTGGAGCAACATTTTTTTTTTCTTTTCTTTTCCTGTCAACAACCACTGAATTGCGTCCAACAGCAAAGCGTACTGGGTCTCAGAGGCCACCATTATTGAACCTTTTGACCTTTCAAACAGCTTTTTTCATGCAATTTTTCTGATTACTAGTATTGAGTTGTTGTTTTTTTTGTTTTTTTCTTTAAATTTCAGCTGTTGTTAGGTGATGACCAGTACCCTAATCACAGTGGCAGTGTCAGGACATCAGAATTTCAGGACACTACATTTCTTTTGCGGTCAGGAAGGGGTACAATTTACATTCATTCCCGGTTCAACAACAGATACTTATTGGCTCCAGCTTCAATCATCAGTGTTGACAGAATGATGTTCTCTTCCTATTCTGTGCTTCAAAATGTGTTGATGTGAGTTTAGCAACCCTGACAAATAAAAACCTTTCCATCAACATCAAAACATTCCTCGACGACGGGAGCTAATCTGCAACACTTCCACTTGTGACTGCTATATCCTCCAATTAACTTTCTTTTGCGTCTGCTGCGGAAGCTTGTGTTGCAGAAGACCTTGGAGAAACAGGGGTTGCTGATATTTTATTAAAAACTAGTATCCACCGAGACCCAAAAACCCTGAGCGGCTTTCTGAACAACAGCTCAGGTGAGAGAAGAAAAATGCTCGAAATGACTCTGCCACATGATCTAAAACCGGGGCACATCTGCATTTAAGCACCATTAGCTTATCCATCACAGCAGGTCAATGTCGGCGCGGCTGACATGCTGTCACTTGACAGATGTCTCGTCTTGTCCTACCTGCTCCTCGCCTTATGCTTCACGCACTGGCGGACACCGACGCGCGTCACTATGGTAACCTCAATCATCTGCAAATCTCACCAGAAACGCATCTCACCCGCCCTTTTTTTTCACCACCGCCACCACCGCCATCACCACCACAACGGTCCAAATCAAACCTAATTATACCCTATTGCTTTTCCTGTCCGACAATAAAGGAGGTCGCTGGGGGTAGGGGAGATTTAACGCAATTATTGGGATACTTCTTTCTTTGCGCGGCAATGGCAGGCCGAGACGCGTCGTGATGGACGCCGCTTGTCAAAATGCCTATTGATGATGAAGCGCGAAAACCCAATTTGCAGTCATAAGGCAACTACCCTCCAATTATGTTAGTGCCAAAGCATTCCTCAAGCCCAGCAACTCCAATCCTTCTCTCTTCTCTGAGTGGCTAGACCATTGCCCTTGGCAGACAGGTACCAAATGGGCTGCTCTCTGCATGCTGCCTTTAATGTTTTATTGATTTGCTTAGCATACGCCACGATTCTACTCACACACTCCAACACTATTGCCCTTTGTACTCACAGCCTGACCTGCCCCACATGAAAATTACGTTATTGAAATATGTTAAATGTGTCACCGTCCTCCTTCCCCTCCCCTCCTTCTCCGCGAGAAAATATCTCACCTATTGATGGATCTTTCAGGGGTTCGCAGATTGGTAATATTAGATCCCCCGACCTGCTTAATGACTTCTATTACTACAATTCCATCACCCCCTGAGCCAATCAATCATATGAACTAGGTAACATATCAAAGCCATGAATAAAATAAAAGGGGGATTAGAAGATGTATTTTTCAGTTTTAATGTCACATGCAAAAAAGAGGGGCATTAAAAAAAAAGTAGGAATGTTGGAGTGCTAAGAAGTGAAGCAGCTTGCCATGGAGAAAGACTAGCGAAGCAAACATTTGAAAAACAGAGTTGTGAAATTAATGAGCAAAGAAAATGTCACACGTACAACAAAGAGGTCTGAGGCCCATGGACTCTTTCATTTCCTCGTCTCACTTAATAAGAGAGCTCGCGTTCATCACTCAGTTGACTACAGGGGATCCAATTAACTCGACCTAAAGATGGTATCAGCCAGCGACGGGAGCACACAAATATTTCATTCTAAATCCTTTAGCTGGTGAGAAACAATGATTAAATCTAACTTTTCTTTTGAATCTTCAAGCCAACACGTTTTACACCCGTTGTGTCGCAGAAGGCATGAGCCAAAAACATGTATGTGCATGTGTGTGCGTCTATGCTCGCTTGCTAACGATAAATATGTTCCTGCCATGTCCTCAGAGTCCCCGAGCAGAGAAGGGGACCCTCAGACAGAATACACAACAGGGACAGACACAGCTTATTCCCAGACAATGTCAATAGCTCAAGGGTAAAATCATTTGTCACCGCTGCAGAATCGCTCTAAATGTATACATTTATTATTGTCGCACTTTAATTGATCGCAGGGCGGCAAGAGAAATACCAAGGGTCTGTAATACTCGCCTATCTCATTTACAAATCACACGTCGCAAAGCTTCAAGGACATGCGGGACTCCTCTAAGAGAGAGGGGAAGGAATATCTGTTTCTGGCTCTCAATATCGCCAGGTTACACATTAATCCTGCTCTCCCATGTTGTTCAGGGGCAGCAGCACAGCATGAGAATAAAAGAATGGCAGTAAATATCAGGATGGATTAGGCAAAGAAGCTCGCTTATTAAAAGTGGCTACATGTGCTGACTAAACATGCATACATTGTTTATTTTCAAATAATGCAATGAGATTTAAATAACAGGTCTCACTTTTTTCCATACAGCATTTTACTCAAGTCATGGACACGAGGGCTTAAATCTATGTTTTAAGTTAGTAAATGACACTGGATGTGATTGAATGATAGTCTTGAAACAAATCAAATATTATGCATTGCAGTTTAGTTGCCATTAACAAACTGTGTTATTGGAGCATACGCGTAATTTTGGGTACTTTTTATGAATCGATCAAAGATTTAAAATAATAATAATAAATTGTGTGCAGAAACAAAACAATGAATTCATTAATTTAACTTCAATGGCTTGTTAAGACTGTTAAACATATTTAAGATATACTTTGAGAGTTCAAGTAGTAGTTTCTTGACTGTTACTTTGTTTCCTAATTATTACTTGGTACTTGGTACTATTGGCTTTTATATTATTTATTTTATAAACAGTTATCTACAAGCAAATGTATATGTCAAATAAAGTATTCCCACACTGATGTTCCCATTGCTTTGCTCTCTGGAGATCTGGAGAGGAGCCTATTGATGATGGGGCCACATCAGCACAGTTTCCTGTTCTGCATAGGGCCCCTTTGACAGAGCTTACAATCAATCCAGTAGTGCTTCTGGGGTTAACTGCTCTAATTTTATATGATCAGACAAAGGCGGTGCTTTCACTGTTTACTAGATCTGTCCACAAAGGAAGCAATTAATTGTAAAAGGCCACGAACCCTGCAAATCCCATCTTTACAGGCATACACACACTTACTTACACACACCTGCATGTTGTTGTCACTAGACCACCCAGGTACAAAAGGTACTTTACCATTTTCAACATCTAGTACAGCACCATCTTTAAAACTCGACTAATTACGGCCTCCACTTCATACAGCAAGCTGCAGAAAGAAAAAAATTGCCTACTTCCTGCATCGAGAATTGGTGGACTTACTCTCCACTCCTTGTGTGTCCTTGGCCACCTTTGCATTCTTTTAATGAACTGAAAACCCAAAGAAATTCTGAAAACTAAAACAATTTATTTTTTAACATAGGTGTCATTTAAATAGGAAGGAAAAAACATTGAGGTGCACACACTGTGCTGTAGTGCAGTGGCTGTCTTGGTAGCTAAAGTTAGCTTGTTTTATTTAGCTTGATTAGCTATTCTAACTGTTCTCTGGAACTCTATTTTTTCAAATAGCCTTATCACTTGCCTTCTTTTTTGACTTTTCCCTTTTTTTGAATATTTATATATTATATACAGTATATTTTGAATTGTGAGCTGGCTTCACCCAGCCAGAGTGGCTATTCTGAAAATAGAAGTAAATCTACTAACCAGCTTTGGTATTCTAAATGTAATTCATCATACAGTATGTCATCTGCCCATTGTTGGCCTTTACAAGCTCTTGCTAACCTCAAATAATAATGTATAATAGCGCTCTATGCTGTGTCAGGCCTGCAGGCCATGCATTTCAGACAGTTGAACGTTAAATCCTTTTCTCTCTCTTTTTCTTCTACCTTCCATGAGATTACTGTCATATCTAAACCTTGCAGCGATTATAGCTCCCATTTGGCTGCGCTGGTAATGTCTGTATAAGGCAATAACGTGTCTGATATGCAGAAAACATGCCAACATCTGTTCAAGAGCCATGCAGCGCCCTCTCCTTATAATACACATCCTATTGTGATAATTTCCAATTGATTCTTTATGAGTCATTTCAAAGCTAATGGCTTGCGAGCAAACGCGGTAAGGAGAGGACCTTTGGGAGTCAGCACTCAGAATGACAGAGATGATCAGAAATTGGTCGTATGCACAGCGAGACCAGAGGGTGGTGAAGGCAGAACAAAGTGATCAACAATCTGCTGAAATTTGGACATAAAAGACGGCAATCACGCAGCTCGCACCCGTGATTATAATCTAAAGTGCCAATTATGTTGCGTCAGAAATCTACAGCAAGAGGTTGACACTCTACAATAAAGCAAATAATTTCCAGTTGGAGGAGCAGAGAAAAAAAAATGTTAATATGAGGGGTGGAAGATGGGGTGAGGAGGATCTCAGTTAAAGGAAGTAGCTAATAAGGTTTAATGGTGCGTGTCAGGAAGCCGCAGTATGAGGGGAAACACAGCTGGCTTCATTTTGTAAACTATTTTATATACACATCTATCCCCCTCACAATTATCAGCTGCTTCACGATGGTGTGCGCTGTTTAGAACCTCTAGTCAGGGACATTTTTGCTCCATTATTCAGTTATCAAGTCAAAATAATAATGTAATACAAAAAGAATACTTACAGCGTCATTGCATTATAGAACTTTAGAATTCTTGAATGTAATGAATTACATTATGATACATTCCTATATTGTCGCAGTAAAGCTCTTTGAAGGCAACACTTTGGCAACTGTTTGGCTTGCATATGTCACTTCTTTGTTTTGTGTTTCGTGTTTACAACAATGACATTCATTTGGCACCATGCTGACTCCTCATTGGCCAGCCCCATCTGTCATGAGGCGTTCCTCGGCTGTTTAGTCTTTCAGAATAATTTAAGAGTTGAGAGCAACATGCATGGACTGAGATTAAAAGATAAGATTGGCCTATTTTCACAGTCAAGTTTTACCTATGAGGTAAGCGCCTAGAACATGTACTAAAGGGACACTTTGGCTAAAATTAAATTTTCACCCACTCGCTACAGATCAAGGGGAAGCTGTAAACTTTAACAAAACAAAAGGAAACAAAGAGGTGAAGGCAAAACAGAAAAAAGAACAACAACTTTTTTCTATAACAATTGTATGGCCTTGTTTGCCATGTTTTGTAGCCTCCCAGACAGGAGCAACATTCAGACAAGGTGTGACAACCTCTGCCAGCAAACAGCGCTCACATGAACAGGATCCTGTCTAGTAGACAACAGTAAAAATCTTACAGTTATAAGTGAATATATAGATCAACACAAAAACATTTTTGCCCTCTGAAATTTATAAAACACTTGAGTACCTGCCACAATGTAGTATTGATCAGAAAATGCATACTGGTGTCCATTTTGAATTAATTGTCCCTTTAGGTTAAGTTTTCTTTCATTTCAAATAGCTTTTACTAAGAGACACAAAAAGAGCAATTTGTGCATTTTGAGTAACTTCAGACATTTTCATAAGAAGCGATTGGAACTGAAATGTCTTTCTAGCTTTTGTAACTATGACGACAACCTACCTAGAGGTACAGAAGATGTAAGTTAGCCACTGTAAACAATGTTGCGTGTGCACATGGATATGCTCATTTACAACATATACTACATTCCCTGAGGAATGAGAGGTACAGGTGTCTGAAAAACAAACATTTCAAACATGTCGTGACAGCGTTGCATTCGAAACTGACATCTTTTGTTGCAAAATTATATGTTTCATCTAAAAGCAACAAACAATTCCAGTCCTCCAACTAAAAATGACTTCATGCACTAAGTTGTTTTTGAGACCTGAAGGGGGGAAAAATGATTACTTTGCTTCAAACTCTTCAACCTTTGTGTGTGTTTTCCCACACTTTTTTTTTTTTTTTTTAAACTTCCTCACAGGGCTCAAATAATTGTCAGTGTCACCAGCAGATTTAGTGACTGAAGCGCCAGAGGATAAACTACTAGAGGGGACACGGCTATACTCTCTGCTTGGTAGGATTTACACTGTACTGCAGCCAGCCCATCATTAAATCATTATGATTGCAACCCTTGACTCCTGAGTTTTGTTTTTCTCTTTCCCCCTTCTTCTCTACCCCACCCCTCCTTTTTATCTTTTACCCACCGCAGCGTGTGAATAAAAATGGGTCCCGGACATTAGAAATTGGATGTTGTCTAACAAGCCACTTGCGTTCGATGGCTTTAATTTAAACTATTATGTTCCCGCCGCTTCCTGATCCTATTATAAATATTTGAGGGGAAGTATTTATCATTGAGATACTGTATATCAGCACAGATGGATTTCCTGCAAGCAAAGGTCAGCGATTTAGACGTATAAACACGCGGCCGTGCGGCTGAAAATCATGGCAGCAATGACAAACAGCACGCGGCGCAAAAAAAGGAATCCCCCTGCCTCGGTTCGCTCTGCACCTTAAGAAGCTTGTGTTTTTATCCCCTCTGCGTTGCATTCTGTGACTCTCTCCGTCTCCCGCCAGCGCCAGAGCGACCTAAACAAGTGTTGTGGGCGCTGCGGCCCGTCGACGCTAAGTGTTTATCGCACTGCGCAACGTGCAGGTGACAGTAATTATCAGCAGATGACAGTGGCAGTCCTCAATGCCGACCAGATGGCGATGCAAGGCATCGCATACGTACAGCTGTGCGGGAGCAAGCAAAGGCTAGGAGGTGGTGGAAGGAGCCAAGACAAGGAAAAGCACAAAAAAAAAAAAATTGTAAAGTTGCATTAGTGATGACCTCTTTGTCTCACGGTGTTAAAAAGCCCAGCTGGAAGTGAATAAGAAGTAGAAAGTGCAAGCGGAGGATGAGAGCTGCCAGCATCCTGTACATCGCAAATGACCTGGATGTACCTGCCTTTGGCGCACAATGAGTGAAGCCCCTTCTGGGTGTAAACATAAGGCATATATGCAACAACACAGCTGCAGCTGTGATGGTCACTCAGGCAGATGAATTAAAAAAAAAAGAAAAGAAAGAGAGAGCACACAACCTGGCAATAACAGTTTGGAGCCCCGGAGGAGGATGTCAGCGTGGGGACGCACTTCAGTGTTGTACCGACGTCACTAATGGCAAAATGCAGAGTTGCTCTTTTTCCCTCGTTTTGTTGATTTTACATTTGTTTGCTTTGAGCTCCTTGGGGGGTGGCTTCCTCCACAAACAGGTTGACGGCAAATGTCCATGCACTTGCACAGAGTAGGGTTCTTTTTTTGTCCAGATGAACTCACTGACATTCAGTGGAGTGCACGCCAGGATACATTTAGTTTAAATAATGATCACATATGGGCTTTGAAGAGCTGCTTGTAAGCCAAAGTTTACAGAACGCACTCCATCACAAAAATGAACTTACATACTTTAGATATCGCGTATGCCATTTTATAGATCCTCACTTTTCCTCATCAGATCAGGTCACACGTGGGAGAATGACATCACAAAGGACCTTGTGTTTTCCCACACAATTTCCTTGTGTGGGAAAACACAAGGTTTCTTTCACTTAAGGGGAGCAATAAAAATGGATAAGAAATATAGTTTCATTTCCAGCAAGTTCACTTGAGACACAAACTATTGTTAGAAAGCACAATGAAGTAATTTTAATCTGTTTGTGTGTTAAAGTCCTTGTTGTGTTGTTTCATAAGGCTGAGCACAGATGTGGATGCCACAAATAAATACTAATTTGTTTACAGTTGATTTCTCTCAATGGATGTCCAACTGTATGGCAAAATAAAAAAAATTGTGACGGCGTGACTCCTTTCTTGGGATTCGGTGGATTAGGTGTTAAATGCCACTCGGAAAGCCCCATTAGTTCATTTCCCTCTCGGTTAATTAGCAGCTGCCTCTGACCTTTCCGATGAATGAGGGCAACTTTATCTGGATGGTAAGGACAACAAAACTATACATCAAAGCTGATAGTTAACCGTTCCGTGAGCTGCGGAAAAAGAGAGTCCTCTGGTTCCGAGCGGTCAGTTGTGCAGGGGTCATTGAAATAAGTGAAAAAAAGTAAAGAAGAAATGCAGAAGGTGAAACGCTGAACTGTGGTGTTGATTTAGAAGAGCAATCATTACCCTTCATAATCTTCTATAGTATGAGAGACATGGTGCTTTCTTCTCCAATGAGGATGAGGTAACATTAGCTCTTACAGGGGCTTTATATTTAATGTATTTGAAATTCATCTTAGATGTATGACTTAGACTCTGACTTGTCCTGTTATATGTAAAAAAAACAACAAAAAAAAAAACATGTCCAGTCTAATTTTCTGAAGTAACTGCTTACATGTGGTGTTGCGGCGTTATTATCTGATATGATATCTAATATATATCTCATAGCTTTATTCTTCCCAAAAATATGTTTTATTACCTTTTTCCCCCTCATGAATGTGGTCTCAATTATCATTTCAACATGGGCTAATAAAAAAGGATTTGGGGGTTTTGAGTTTAATCTTTGGAAAGAACTGTCATAATATTCCCAGATTTCTTCTTTTTATCACAAAAAAATCCTGCTGTACAAATTTAGTTAAATCGAATCGATAACCTCACAAAATATAAATATATGTATATATATATATATATATATAAACATATTCAGCTGCTTTGCTTTACGCTGCTCAGTGTGCACATGTTTTGAATCATTTTATTAGTTTACCCAAAGTCCAATGTTGTACCAATCTGGAATTATCCATGTGAAACACAGAACACCTTTTTCAAAGCATCATACATTCAAGTTTACACACACATACGCACGCACACACACACACGCACACGCACACGCACACACACTCAGACCTGGGATACCCCATCCACTCCAGTCTATCCAAACATAAGAACAAGCAGTGATGTATGAAGCGCACCGTGTCTTCATCATCCATGCGAGTTGCCTTTTAACGCGGGCCTCTGATCCCTATTCATTACGTCAAAGCAAGGAAGAGACGTTTCTATTACCGGACCAGATGTCCAAATCAGCCGTGTTGTTTCAGCGCTTACTGTGCCCTGCCTCCCCCGCCCCGCCGTTTATTTACGTAGGGGAGCCCAGGCGGCCGGGGGGGAGCCCTGGCTAATTGTGAGCAGCTGTAATATCACAGGGCCATCATTAAGAGGGCAACAGCTTTGCACACGGATTCATAATCCGGCCCTGAGATAGAATAGCGGCGACGTCCGCCAAGCGCTACTGAATTACCAGATTGTTAGTGTGGCCTAATTTTTACACTTTGTTTGTGAAAGACTAAACCGCTCAACGTGATTAGCGCCCGCAACCCTGGTGATACATCTCCAGGGAGGTGGTCGTTGGCGAGCTGGGAGGGGCTCGGGGGGGGGGGGGCCGCCGCACCATCAGAAGGGCTAATCGGGGAGAGGGAGGAGGTGCGCAAGAGGATTAGCTGTGACCCCCAACAGGTGGTTGAAGGATCCCAGGCAGTGTTAACAGGGTTTTCTCTATTCGATTTTGTCCAGAATAAAGAAATATTAGGTTTAAACTCACCCAGAATCACTTCGGGGTTGGGGAAGTTTACCCAAGTCAGAGTAAAATGACGAGTAAATCAACCTTAAGGGCTAAAAATCCGGGGATGGTTTACAAAAAAGTAATCTCCAAATGCCCATTATTGTCCTTTCTCCTCGAACAGAAAGATGAAATATTCACAAACAATGTCACCGTCCGCTTCAATCCATCCGGGCGATGCTGTTTACGCGAAGCATTGGCAGAGCGCTTTCGCTGCCCCTCTTTGTCATATCTCCTTTGTTGATATTTGAATTTGTCATTGCGTGTCCGGACTTCGAAATGTTTTCATAATCGGGCTTTATTATAAGCAACGCCGACTGGTGTTGAAAAATGAAGTCAAAAAGACAACAACGCGCCCACGGCGGCCATCCGGACCAAAGTGGACCACACACAGAGTCTCGGCAAAGCGTGTGCATAAAGGACATATTAGAA
Organism: Thamnaconus septentrionalis; assembly: GCA_009823395.1. NCBI lineage: Eukaryota > Metazoa > Chordata > Actinopteri > Tetraodontiformes > Monacanthidae > Thamnaconus > Thamnaconus septentrionalis. Next base: position 13,822,572 of record CM020511.1, read on the forward strand.
TACAAGCAAACGGCAAACAAGCCCACCGCCCCACCTTAAAGGCACTCAGCGTGTCGCCTGTGCGTGATTCGCTTTTCGTAAACAGCGCCGACGTTGCCGTGGTGCGACCGAAAGCGCCTTATTTTTTTTCCAGCGCACGTATGTGCTCGTGCGAATCTCGCACAGAGACAAACACAAACTTTGTTGTGTGGATCTTCTCATCCTGGATTTCAAAGTGTGTTTTGTGGACGCTGTCTGTGTTTGTACGTGAGTCGGTGGGGAGGGAGGAAATGGGAATCGAAAGGTTTCAATTTCATATAAATATTTACAGAGACATATTTGAAAATATTTTGGAGCTGATAAATAAAGTAATAGTGGCTCTCCGGTGCTTTCAATTTCGGAGGAATTCATTTATGTTTTTCTTTTTTTTCTTTTTTTTTTTTTTCGGCCTCATAATTTCCGGCTCTGACAAATTACCCCGGCGTTAGGAGTTAGCCTTGAGAAATCAAAAGCCAGATATCTGCCTGTCGTCTGTTTACGCTGAGGGTTTATGCGGCCGGACAAACAGGGTTGCTCTAAGAGGGCCCTTCTCCATTTTCATGAGAGAGCATATGCTGATTCTCATCTCCATCAGCGCCCTGATCTCGAATCAGCCTCTCATTACCGGAGCTTAGCTAAGAAGGCGCGGCATCAATATTAGATGGCAAAGATGGGAAGAGGTGGAGGCAGGACCAAGACATCCAGCACGCCGACGTATGAGTCATGACAGGTGACCTGTACAGTCATGCTAATACAGGAAGCGGAGACTTTAATCCTCAAGCACGTACGTGCACGCTTCCTTCTTGAATAACATCTTTGAATTAGGGCGATGAACGCTTTGGCAGCCCAAAATCTCCTCACGAGGAAGATCAAGGATGAATCCATTGACGCAGTTACAGTTTTCTTAGTGTTATTTATCTGGTTAGGGACAATAGATGGTAATGAAAGATGGACTGACATAGTTTATAGCGCTTGCTTAACCCAAGAAAGACAATAATGAACTTAATACATGTAAAAGTGTTGAATTTGAGTAATGCTATCCATATTTAATCACCTTCTATGACTACAGTGTAAAACTTGATGGACACATTTTTTTTTAACATGTCTGGTTTTAGTATATTAACAAAAAATATGATGATTAAATGAAAAAAATCCAGAAAATTCTAATGCATCTTCCAGGTTAATAGCATTACCCCTATACAGATGATTTAAAAAAAACAAAAACAAAAGATGAAGAATGGCCAAAGGAAAATATGGCACCTGACCCAAACCAAATAAACAGAAGGCTAAATGTGCGGTTTTCTAAAAATCTATGAAGAGATTTTAATGATGAATCATATAAAATGTCTCTGCTGGAGTCAGAGATGAAAAGAAAAATAATAACGACGATGACTTTATGCTCAGCTCCTGGCATTATTGGAGGAAGCCTGAGTCGGGGGGCACCCCGTCCTTCCAAATGCTGATGAAGTCAAGGCCAAACAGTAGGTTTCTTTCTTCGGAATACAAAATGCTGCCTGGTTCTCCAGAGGCATGTCAAGGCCACGCTCGGAGTAGCAGGGGCAGTGTGGGGACGGTGCCCGAGTGCACTCACAAGAAGTTAGGGATGTCCGACTTGAGGACAACATTTCAGAATGCACCTTAAAATGTTGCGATGACCTTTAACTTAGGGGAACTTCATTTGAGCGTCTCTAAACTTTTCAATTTACCTGTGCAACTGTTGAGAGCTTCGGTTGTAGCTATCTAACAATGTGATCAAGTTTTAAAAAAAAAAAAAAAAATCACATTTCGGATTCATGAATTGGTCATTTAATGTTCTGGCTCAGTGACATTTTGAACAACTCCTCATGCTTTTTATGTTTTAAGCATGTAACCAAGATAAAACCCAACAAAAAGGTCACTTGAGGTTATGAAGACATATTTTGCTGTTATATCGTTGCCTTGATTCTGTAATTTCTTTGAGATGACTGATGAGATGACTTTTAGCAAGTAGTGTGTCTATACATGTGTGTGTGTGTGTGTGTGTGTGTAGTGTGAGAGGCACACCTCAGGACCCCCGGCGGCTCCGGTTGCCTGGGCCACGGCTGCCCGTGCCGGGGAGGTTTAGCCGCAGATCGATCAGCGGGGCAGTCGCAGGCCATTGGATGCAGCGCGCTGGGACTGAATGACATAAGCCCAGACATCTAAGTGTCCCATTAGCAAGACGGCCGCCTCTGTCCTGGTTCCCCCATCTCTACCCCCCAGCAAAACCCACCACAATGCCGCCATCATATGGAAAACAGCTCAGGTGTTTCCCCCTCAATTGCTCGAGGACGAGCGTCTAGCGGAGGGCAGCCGACACCGAGAAACCCCCCCCCCACCTCCATATGTAACCGGAGCAATTATATCTCCGCGGCCCTCGTAAATCTAAAGGGAAAGGCCCCGACTGTGTTTGTGTATGCCTGTTTACATCCACGCGCATCTTTGTGTTCAAGGGCTCGCACATGTTTACAGCCGGAGCGTAGCGGGGGACGAGCGGGCCACGTGTGCGAGCGCGCCTCTCCTCGCTGAACCGCCGGGACGGTCCGACTTTGCAGCAGACAATTTCTAAACACGTAAGAAATAATGACAAAACAACGAGGCCACACATGGAGAGGCCGCGGCGACACGCCGCCCCTCGGACCCAAACACACGGACAGGAACCAAAAGTCTGTGGAAGAGAGTTTCCCATGCGCTGCCACGACCTGGTTGGCCAGTTGAAAAATATTTCAAGCGATGCAAAGGATGATTGTCTCTGTCTATTTTGTTAAATTTAGCTTTTAATGAGAAAAGCTGATTGACTGCCATTGCTGAAACCACTCTCCCAACCATCAAGGGAGGTCCAAACCTCCATCATGGAGCAAGCAATACCTGTTTGTTGCTTGGGCATCTGATTCCATGGTAAGGTTTGGTAATGAAGCTCTGACATTTTAGACACTTTTTTAAACAAAGAAGTGGTTGGTTACTTTGATAACCAATTGTAAATTGTTTAAATGCTCTTCATTGATATATCAATCCATTTTTTGCTTGGGTGTAATGGATTCATCAAGTGTGTCATCCCTTATAGGGTTGGGAATCACATTGGGTCATTTTTTTTTTTTTTACATTCACTTTAGAAATAAAGTAAATAGGCAAATAACTATGTATGGAAACTTATTTACCTTTGATTTAGCCAAAAACTGAGCAATTTATAACAGTTATTTGTGAAAAATTACCTTCTTGTCCCACACTGACACTTGACATTTTACATATCTAACTGTTTCTCTGAGTGCCCTATAAAGGGTGAAATCCCCAACCCTAAAACTTGATCACTGTGGACCATCATCGGTGATGTTCGCCTCCTCTGTCTGGTTCCTTTATGGCTGCGGCGTGAACTGCAACCGGTGACATTAAAACTGACACCGTGCTGATCTCGTAACACGAGAATGTCGTGCAAAAACAAAGCGTCCATGCAGCCGCAGTCGCATTTGATTCGTTCGGCAAAGTGGGACGTGAGTTTCCTGGGCGCTGGAGTGAAGAATGAGGCATCGCGAGGGAGGAGGAAGACTCTCTCGGTGAATCCTGCGTGTGGTCATGAGGAACGGCTATAAACAAGGCCCTCCTTTGTGGAGCCCCGTTCAGTGTCCCTATGTTTCTTGGAAGTCCTTCACTCATCTCATAATCTTACCAAACAGCAGTCTGCGAGGAGCTGTTCTCATATCACATTTGCGTGCATTAAACGTGCGGCGCCATCGGACGGCTTCTTCAAGAAGGGAAACACGTGGCGGGCCAAAATGTGGGATTTTGGAGGGGGAAAAAAAGGGAAAATAAATACTGCCTGCATCCGAATTATGTAAATAATAAATACACCGCGGACGGTGAACCCCAGACCTCTGAGCCACTGCAAACACCAAAATAGTCTGGCGGAGCTCTGATCTTGAGAGCAGATGTTCAGGAAGTTACTCTTTTAGTCTTCTGGAGGTCTGCCGATGACTGTGAAGAGAACTGGTTCTTGGAACGCCGCCATGAGTGCAAGTTTGCTGTAAACTAATAAATATGACTGATATAATCAGTTATTCGTACATCTGTCCCAATAGATAAAGATCCACATTTTTCTAATTTATGAACAATGTGAGCAGTAGATCTAAAATGTCATATAGACAATCACTTAAAACAAACTGCGCTCACGGATATTTGGCTTTTTGATGACATTTCAGAATGCAATTAATATGCACTGTGACCTTTAACCTTTGCTGGACTTTTGTTGAGTGTTTTAGTGCTTATTGCAAAACATGCTGTTCTCAAACAAAACCACAAAAATTACAAACACATTTGTTTGAGTCATGAATAACAACCATTAAATGTTCCGGTTCAATGACAGTTGGTATTTAAACAGTCCAGTGTTCACAGTCAGTCATCGTGAGACCAAGATGACACTGAACAAAAAGGTCATGACGTCTCAAAGTTATTGAGACATTGACTGAACTATTGTTTTAGTGAGTTGGTGGAGATGAAGAAATTACCATTGCATGCTTCTATTTAAATGCCCTGCTTCACCCGTATAAAATCACTGTGGCATCGTCTTTTCACATTTTCCATAAAGTTCAAAGTCGATAATCTGCAACTTTTTATTCAGTACATATAGAACTAATACTCAGGTCTACTAGGTCTAGTCACCCTGTCGCCCTGACGCATTCCCTCCCTCACTCACTGTAATTGCGATGCAATGATGTCAGCATGACAGGTGAGACTGAACGCGAGGCGGCGTTGAATAAGCTGCCACCGCCGTCCCAAGAGCGCAAAAACGCATCTGAGACACTCCGTGGGGTGTCAATTTAATCATGCTTAAAACGGGTATCACCTTCCTCCATGATTCCTCCTCCATTGACCGAGAATACTACATATCGGCCAGCAGCAGCCGGAGCTGCAGGACTTCAACTGATACCGGTGACTGTGAGTGACACCCAAAGTGACAGGTGTCCATCTGAGGAAGGATGGCGCAAGAAACCGCTACTACAATAGTGACTACTGCTGCTACTACAGATAATAATAATAATAATAATAATAATAATAATAATAATAATAATAATAATAATAATAATAATAATAATAATAATAATAATAATAATAATAATAATAATAATAACTTGGATTTATATAGCGCTTTTCAGAACCCAAAATGTATTCTTTTTATAACAGTATGTTTATTCAAACAATTATATCCTGAGACCATCAGCCAATCATCACAGTTCATCCTAATGTCGCTTTTCATACACACACATGTCAAAGTGCTTTAATATTTAAAATAACCAAATCAAGGCCTTAGTCAAATGTATTTAAATAAAATAAGAACAATCAAAAAGAAATCAAACCAAAGGTGTAAATGATAAGTGCAGTTACACCACAGTTATTATCAATATAGTTTTCCATACATACATGAAGGTATAGAATCATAATTTGCACTAACGAGATCAACTATTAACAGCAATGATATGAATCTCATGGAAGAAAGGAAAGAACAACACACAACGCTTACAATTGTCTTTTCTTTCTTTCTTTCTTTCTTTTTTTTTTTTCCCCAGGATTAAGATTATTTAGTGCATCCCATGAATAAGTGAAGAGGAAAGAGAAGGACAAGATAAATGAGTATAAAGTGTCCATCACAAGTCACTGGAGTAATCCAGGATGCAACACGAGCTCCACCCGTCCTACCTGCGAAGTCAAAGCGAGTCGCAGCCGCGGCGCACTCTGCATCCTCACCCCCCGCCTTCCCTCCTCCCGCCCCAGACCGCAGACCCCACTCGCACACGCCGCCGACTCCCCCGCCCCCGCCGAGAGTCTGCAGGCAGACAAGAAATAATTCATATGGTTTCCCACAGAGGAGTGGGTGTCCAGTGTCAGCCTGAGCGCTCCGCTGCCTGTCTGTTATCACCTGCAATTGAGGTAATCCACGGGACTATTATACCGCGGCGCATTGTACAGGAGAAAATAGCCAAGGCTGCTGCACCATGGCCTCCTCCTCCTCCTCCTCCTCCTCCTCCCCCGGCCTCTCCACTTCGTCACAGTTGAATCGTACCACCGCTCAGCTGACGCCTCCCTACTAGCTCTCATGTCCTCGAAAGCTTAACCAGGCCTGGATTTACACTTCCTGTCAGGGTTCCCTTTTTTGATTTGTTGTCACTTTTTGTGATCGTCTGCCCACATCTCCTTTTTAAAAGTGACCCGTAGAGGAGACATGCACGCTCACATTGCGCAGAGTAAAGATGCAGAAGTAAATGGTAGTAAATGCTTCTAATGCATACTATGATGCAATCCATGGGCGTTATCATCTTAAAACTGTGGAATGCAATGAAGAAAACACACAGTTCCAAAACAAACGAGAATGGGAATCTGAAGTTTTAAAATTCCATTTTAATAATGGACTCCAAGTTAATGTTAAATGTGTGCATTAAACTGATGAAACTTTTGAGCAGCAAGTTTTATACGAGCACTGTGCTTAACAGCCCCTGTGGCAACGCTTAAAGAAGAAATCAAAAGTCGTCCGCTGAAGCAGGTCTGTGGGAACAGTCCGTGAAAAAATGCACTCACTCACAAGAGAATGTGAAGAATGACATTAATAAACTGTTGCAATTTTACATCAATGTTTTGCTGATCTATGACAACACAGGAATATACTTCTTGCACTATTTCCACATGTTACACGAAACTGAAAAAAAACATGGAAAATACAAATTATCATTTTCATGTAATTTGTATCAATGTTATCAATGTTTCATATCAATGTTACGACACAATATATTAATGGGAGTGAAAACCTCCATATATATTTTTTCCTTCTAACTTTACACATTATAGCCTGCATCAGAAAAAAAAAAATACTGAACGAATAAAAGGTCATGAATGACCTTCTTTAATTTGTCGATAAAACAGGATTTGTTGATTTTTATAATCCAGCTAAGTTGCAACTCACACAGGAATCCTCACTGCAGCTGCTCATGTTGCCACAGAGCCGGGGAGCTCAATGCAGCGGGAGACTGTCAACATTACCGTGCACGATGAGCGTGCAGGCTCTGCGGTCCGAGGAGGTGGCGGCGGTGGTGATGGTGGTGGTGGGGGAGGAGCGGTGGCAAAAAATTGATTGTAAACGCTGAATAATTCAACCGCGCCGTCCGCCATTTGACTGAGTTTCTTCGGTTACTGGGGAGAATAGCTTTCATAGCAAAACAGGAGAAGCTTATCTTCCGCGGGCCCCCGCGGAGGCCCTGAACGCCTCTCATTAGCAGCACAAGGCAGCTACGGCACAGACACACGGAGAGAGAGACACGTTCACAACCGCAAAAAGAAATGAGCAAAGGCACACATTGAAAATGCACACATGGAGACACATGTGGAAGTAAAATGTGCATGTCTCTGTCAGAGCATGAATTCCTTTAAATATTTGAAAAGAAAATCAAATTAAAATATCAACGTGTCTCTTGTCTGACTCACCATTTAATTTAAGTCTGCCTTTGCTCACTTGAATAGCAGCATTTTTTTAAATAAAAATTCAATCCAGATTAAAACATCTATTGCCTTGAGCTGTTAAAATGAGCAAAAAATGTCCTTGTGTGGTCTGAGTGAACATATTTACAAGACTCCCGTGGCATTTTCTGTGTTTCTTTTTTTTCTTTTTGCTTTTTCGTGAGATGAAAGCGTAAAAGCAAAAAGGTACCGCGAACCCAGCCCGCCAGTTCAAGGGCAACACTTGCACTTGCAATTGAAACATCATTTCACTCTGCCCTCAATCACAGCTGCGAACAAAATGAGCAGGGAGGCTCAATAAAAGTAATTAAGTGCTAAATGATTTTTTTGCTTTACAGTGGGGGCCTGTTAATGCAGCTCCGCCTTGACTCCGAAAGCAGGTAATCCAAATGACCTCTTGGCCCATAATAAATGTGTCTGATCGCATTAAGCAGGTTGAGTGAAGCGTTCGGTGGGGGGAGGGGGGGCGGAGGTGTAATGTACTCGACGAGGAGAATATGAGAGGGAGATATGACTGCAGAACGGTGGCAAAGCCGAACTCGGCCTTTTCATTCAGCGACTCGCTGAAATTTTAATTCTCTGATCACATTAAGTGCCTCCGGAAGACGGCGAACGGCGCGGCGCCGACTGCGGCGGTGTCATCTCTGGCGGGCGAGAGGGATAAAATGCTCCTTCGGTATAAGGAGGCTCCTTCTTTATTTGCAGGGGACGATGGCAGCTCGAGTTTCACCCTTGCATAAGATGACGGCTGCGTGTGACAGCTCGTTTCACCACCCGCACATCCTCGCCGTCTCATCCCCCAGCAGCGTGGAATCTAACTGGTGATATGTCACCTCAGGATGTCTCTCTCTCTCACACACACACACACACACACACACACACACACACACACACTCAGCTTTATAACCCTACACCTGTAGGAAACTATTTGAATCTGAGACCGTAATAAAACATTAAAACAATGTCACCATGTCCCTCTTTAGTTTATAATGCGTTACTTGAAATTCAAAACAGTTGTGACTGAAGATTTAGTTTGAAGATTTGCTTCGTCATCTGCATCTTTAGCTAAAAGAAATAATACGTCTTGTCCGTAATTGTTGCAGGGGAAAAAAAGACACAGACAAGATTCCCCAAATTAGAGATTACACAATGCGAAAAGTCACTTCACCAATGTTTGAAACACAAAGGAAAACACTTCATCCTATGATGAGGTCACAAAGGGCCTCTCCGATGTTGAAGACACAATCATCAGGTTTGTAGTTGGAAGTTGAAGTTTGTGGTGTTTTTGCAGGGAACTGCAAAGAGGGGGCTAAATGTACTGTTTTGGGATATATATATATATGTAAACATATACACACACACACATATATATATATATATAAATACAGAGTCCAGGATTCCAAATAAATTTGTTTGAAGCATTCAAGACCATCATATGGTTACCGAATTGAACCATACTAAATTTACGGGTTGCAGAATCAGTAAACGTTCCCACAATGCCAGTGCTTTTTTGTTTTTTCATATGTTCAGTGACTGTGATTGAGCTGGCCAGTCTGACTGATGGGAACTCAATGGTGCTGCCAACAATTACTGAAATTACCCTGGTTGATTTTACCAACACAACATTGCAGCCCTCATGTGTATGTCAATAACATGCTCGAAAAGGAGAGTGAGACACCTGATAATGACTCGTGTGGATATATTCCATTCACAAGGTAATGTGTTCTCTCAGTTTGTTTAATATTTCAAGGCCTTTGTGTATTTCTTTATGTGCTTCCCATTATGGGATGAGTCGCAGCAGACTATATCAATAACAAAAAAAAAAAAGGAAGGTGCTCCAGTCATTGTTCCCATATCCTGCTGACTGACCAGTGATGCTTGGCTGAGGCTGCCAGATCAAACATAAACAGAGTGGAGCCCTCTTTAGCCTCTGGCGGTCCTACTAAAGTCAGACCTACTGAGGTCTGTTGCTTTGGATGCATAGTTTAAAAAGGGTTTTTTCTTGGCCTAATTGATACTAGTTTGATCCTGTTTCAAGCCTTCGGCGAGCCAAAGGTGATGTTTTCATGGGAAGATCATATAAATAAAGGCTATACGAGGAAGAGGACCCCTGCCAGCACGGCATCATGGGAAGGGGCTTCAGACGGAGGCCACACAAGACGCCTGTTAAGACAAAATGTTCAAGACGGACATCAGCTTCGGCTAGATTTCACTCCAATCATAGTTTAAAAGCAGAAATATGCTGCAAAAAATGCACTTTGCTGAATCCTTGACACAATAAACATAAAATTGACTTTTTTTTTTAAATGTCACAGAAATTCTTTTGTGGGGCCACAAGTGTTAAAGACAGTTAACCAACTAAATACAAGCTGTGTACATACACATGGTTGAATTAGCACTTAGCAACAAGCTCAGTGCCACGTAGCCCTTTACTTCTTTGGCAGTTTATTTCTTTCCACCCACACTAAAAGGTTTTTTTTTGTGTGTGGTTAAGAACAAAATGACAAATGACATGGTTTCAAACGAACTCAAATGTACCTTGATAACTGCAAAGTGTCACCGGGAATATTGTGTGGGTGTCCAAAAGAAAAAACACCTGTTTGGTTCTATTGACAAAAGGATAAGGTTTATTTTTGGGCGGTAAATTAGCTCACTCCGGTACCTTTGATAGCTGTTGTTAACTTGTCATAGAATTAGATTTTCAAAGCAGCAGTGCAAAGTTTTGTAAGCTGAACCTGCAGCGCGGCCGGGGGTGGAGACACTTTCTGAAGCAGCTCTTTTCGGGTGCTTCTGTGAAAGGTGACAGGAATCTGAAGCTAAAGCTTGCAGTACTTTTGACCTCTCAGTGGTATTATCTGATTACACCGCTGGCAGCCAAACAATACCAAACCACAGAGGAGCCGGGACGGGAGCTACACATGCTGCAAATACGCTCACGCTGCTCAGCCGCCCAATGCCTTTCTTCTCACTTGGATTTCTCACGCTACAAAACAGTGAAAAGGTAAATGGGTTGGCAGAAGAAAACCAAAAAGTAAAACAAACAAAACTTAAAACATAAACACATTTGCATTAAATCTTCAGCCATATTATTTAGTCTTCAAGGTCTTTGTGGTTGGACATAAAATGTCACATGTCGTCAAAGCAACAATAACAGTTTCACTTTCTTTTAAAAAAGATCTGTAATACCAACAAATATGATTTCGTTTACTTTACTTTTTTGTTTTGTTGGTGTTCAATGAGAAATTTGGAGTTCAGTGTAACTGCCACAAACTAATTGTGCTACCGTCTTTTTATTGTTTCCCTTACAATTAAGATAATATTGTCATGTCATAAATCATGAGTGAGTGACATCCTAAAATATCCAACTTTCTATGCACACTTGATTTTTCAACACTGAATTCCAAAATTGGGTCAAAGAATATTCCAAGACATATATAACATTTGACAAAAACTAAGATAATTTTAATTTTAATGAGATTTTTTTTTTTTTGTTAATGAACCTGTTTTTAAAGTATTAAGCGTCTAGGGATTGTTTCAACTTGCTTGATGCACATCATAAACCAGCAATGAACAAGTGCTTTGATTCGACCACCCCTGTCAACAACAGCAACAACAGCAACAACAACAAAAAGGTGCTTCCTGTCACTGTGCATGACAATGAGCTAATTGTCGCAAAGCTGGCAGCCGAACAGAGCCAGAGAGTTTAATCTGGCCACAATGACATGTTTGATTGGTCAGAGCTGGGGGGAGGGGGGTGGGTGGGTGTGGGTGGGGGAGGACGGCAGGGAGGGGAGGTGGGGTGGGGGGGTCTCTCCTGTGGCAGCGGAGAACAAACATAAATCTTCTTCAACAATCTATTTTCCATCATACTTATTCACAGGGGACGTCTCAAAGTGGTCTTTACCCTTTCTGTCAATGGCTGCCCTCATCCATCAATTTCATAGAGAATTATACCCCAGATCGATGTAGTTCACGACCGCTGAGCATTTGTCGAGGGGCGGCGGTGGAGGTGGTGGCGGGGAGCGGGGGGGTTGAGCATGTGCATCACTGCGTGTTCTCAGAAGTCTGACAGCTACTTTTTAGTTTGCCACCAGTTTCACAGCCGGGAAATGGTTGACTGGAGGGCAAAGAAAATATGTCCTTTGTCTCATCAGACGATTCATTTTTTATGCCCCTAATACCCAACATGCATAAAGGCTTTTAAGTACACGGGGATAAAAGAAAGGCACAACTCGGTTATTCTCTCGTAGGTTTTTAACGCTTTGCTAACATCCAGGCTGTGAATTCTTTACAATGAGATCCTAAACTCTTTACAACTCGCGCTTTAACCGCCACAAATTTAACAGCCACCAGTGCTGGATCGCTGAAATTACGCATTCTCGCTGGCAGTGAATGGATCGCCAAGCGCGGAGCACATTAGGTAAGTTAGTCTGTTTAGCAGGAGGGGAAATACAGCTATAGATCAGGAATCTCCCTCTCTCTCTCTCTCTCGCTCTCTCGTCCGTCCGTCTCAACCAGTCCTATAGCAGAGCTATGAGGAGCCGCGTCACAATGCATAATTGCCTCCCATCTGAAACATTCATGAATCAAATGAGGGGGCGGCCGGATCAAATTCATAAATCAAATTACAGCTGCTTTCGGCCGGCCGGCCCAGTTGGAGCTCTTCGCAGGTCATTTTTTTGTGAACGCACCGCCGGCTTAACGTAAGCGAAGTAGGCATAATTACGTGTACCTTCTCACTCCGGCATTGTCTCCAATGAATTTTTTAACAAAGGCAACCATTAGCTACAAACTAATGCCGGTTAAGCCCCGGCAAAACTGAATTATTAAATCTGTCCGCCAATATCCTATTACGGCCTACTTATGAATAGTTGATTTTATTTTGTATAATTGACAAGGCTTATCGCTGAGTGAGGCTCGGCTTGGGTTTTGAGATGCGGCGATATGTGCGGTACAAAAGGCTGGCCTGCAGTGCAATGCTATAGAGTGGCTGGTTGGTCTGTTTAAGTTTTGGGATCCTCTGAAATGTCTTAGATGCCCTTTTATATAAGTGGGGAGTTTCTTTTGAACTTTTGGAATTGAACAATTCAGATTGTTCAGATTATTCAAAACAAGTGAAGCAACTGCAAAGATCACTCATGTCTTGCCCCTGCCGTCCTTGTCCGATATATGCAAATCGTCCGCCGCACAACCACACACCCGCACACAAAAACACACACTTTAAGACATTAAGTCCTCAACCTGGGCCGGCCCCTGTGAGGGCTATTGGCATGTACAGGAGATTGATGAAAATTACCTCCAAAGCATTTATTTCTTCTAATACCACTGAAAGAAGAGTGTGCACTCAGGAGATATTTGATCTGAATTAGGGAAACTGATGAAGCAATTGATTAATTGGAATTTAAGCCATCAGTCACCGGAGCCATCAGCAGCATCATTTACATTCCAAACAATCAGCTGATGGCCCAATAGGACACTGAGTATTAATACGAGGAGTCAATGCGATACTGCCGCGTCGCCACTGGTGTTTATTGACAAGTGCAATGACACTTTTAATCCCTACTTGATCAAATTGCATATATTTGGGGATTTCCGCGACCATTCAATATGTCTTATGAATTTTTAATCTGGCAGGAGGGGCAGCCAGCCGTGGAAATCTATATTTCTTTTTTTCCGAGGTGCATTGGAAAGAAATAGAGGAAGACCCAATTCAAAGTCCATCGCCATCCTCTACACATATAGTTTTATTGAGTGGAGAAAAGTTTAAGGCCGAGCATTTTGTCCCGAGGCTCCGTCACTTCAACTCAAGTGGACCATTGAAAAAAAAGGAAGAAAGAAAGAAAGAAAGGACAAGGAAGACTTGAAATTGTGACATGGGGAGTAGGGTGTGTGTGGGGGGTGCAAATGGGCCAACCAGGATCCCAGGGGCGAATACAAACACTGATTCATCAGTGTTTGTATAAAGCAATAAAACATTAAACTCTCACGATGATAAAACTACTACTCAGAGCATGGAAGAGGGGGAGTAGAGAGGACACAAATAGGCAAAAAAAAAAAAACACCCGTAAATTATTAAAACACGGCACCACATATGGTAAGAACCCTGTGAGTCACACGGTGAGTCGTGACGCTGCACTTGCACACTTTGTTTTCCCTTGACCGCCGACGCGCCGCTTCTTGCCTCTCGTCGTATCGGGAGCCTAAATTTCACAGATGCTGTTTGTGGGTTCGCACGGCGAGCGACGTGATTCACCGGAGGAGCGCCTCCTCGTTCTCACAACGTGCCCATTACGGAGGCCTATCATTGCGGCGCCGAGGACCTCCTTCCCATCGACAGGGCTGACGTTTTCCCACTCGGCCCGAGCCCCCCCCCCCCTCCTGCTGACAGGCTGCGCCGCCCCGGCCCTCTGCCGTGCCTCCTCTGCTGGCCGCCACTCCAGCCATCCAGTCAGATTTTTGCTGAAGGAGTTAGTCATTAGTTGAAACAGCAGAGTGTTGTAATGAAATCTGCCGGCCACATCAATAGTGTTTACTGTTGCCAGTTTCCTCTGAGCTGTGCGTGTTTTCTTTCCTTTCTTTTCTTTTTTTTTTGCCTTCATTTGATGTTCAGCGTTGCACCATTAGCGGAATGATGTTCACCGCCGCCATCTTCCCCCACTTCAGATTTGCCTGCCACGTGGGTCAAATGTCTGTCACATGTTTATCAAAGAATGCTAATCAACACCTCATCACATCACTCTGATGGATTAGCCTCGCCAGCGACCACTTCCTCTGCCGCTGGTTAGCCACACGGCCGGCTGATTGGAAGAGGTGCATTGCGTTGCACCCGACCCCCCCCCCCTCACACACACACACACACAGGCTCCCCGTCCCCGACTCTAAGCTCTAATTAAGTAGCCGGGGCACTAAGTTACAGAGGAACAGCCACTGGGAACCGCAGGAGAGGGGCTGCGCGGCTGCAGCGAGCGGCAGGGCCCCTCTCGCTGCGATTGTTTCCCCTCAGACGGGTGTCAAAACACCCCCGGTCTGCCTCCCGTCAAGCCCCCCGCGCAGAAATAGGAACTGAGCCTCAGAGAGGAAAGATTAAAGTTCTGTGGAAGTGCCGCTGGCAGCTGCACATGCCCTGAAGATAAACTTTATCCGGCCACATGCGCAAAAGTTTGCCGAAGCCATTTGTCATCTTCCAAAGTAATACATTTCCAAGCCGCCCGGGTTTTTCCGACAAGAACACAGGGCGGTTGCTGTGACACGGCCTTCGAGTGCTTTATTGTCTTGATAGAGATTCACAACTCAGCAAAACAATGTGTTCAGAGAAATGAAATACATTTTTAGCTTAGCTTTCATTTTTACATCAAGTGTGAAACCTAGAAACTAGATAGAATATAATTGACACAATAATAAGTATATAAGCATATAATAAGCAATCCAGATTTTATTATGATATTTAAATGGGAAGTAATTCATGGGAATTCAGTAGGAGGACATGATTCACTGTGGGGACCACATGAGGGAAAAGCCAGAATGAAAAAAAGAAAGAGAGGAGATCAAATGAAGAACTGCATGAAGAAGAGCTGCCAGTGGGTTCAAAACTGAGTGAGAAGTGAGAGAAACTGAGCAAAGTAAACATTTTTTCAGGCTTAACAGCATTGGGAAACTGTCTTGAGTGATTTGTCAAACAGGGCTCGTCAATTTAAAGCTTTCATTCAAAAAAAAAAAAAGAAGTAGAAGAAAAGTGTGAAATGCCAGAGTTTCTCCACGGGCCTTTGGAGGAGGTCTGAGCCGCTCCCTCTGTGTAAATGTGCTTGGATTCAGGTTATTTCCAAAATGACAAGAGAGAAGAAATTGCTCTTCATACCCACTTAACCCTCTTGGGCACATAGACACGTATACACACGCACACGCCACCAGTTCTGAAAGTTGTGCCAGCTAACCATCTGGTCAGAACATGATCATCATACGCAATCTGCCCACCACCCGG
Organism: Thamnaconus septentrionalis; assembly: GCA_009823395.1. Classification (NCBI taxonomy): domain Eukaryota; kingdom Metazoa; phylum Chordata; class Actinopteri; order Tetraodontiformes; family Monacanthidae; genus Thamnaconus; species Thamnaconus septentrionalis. The sequence continues at coordinate 13,838,083 of CM020511.1, forward strand.
ACTGGCACCGATTCACAGAAGCAACACTCCAATTACCCTCATCAAGCCAAGAGTACAGCAAAAAAAAAAAAAGGCACACTTGGACACACACACACACAAACACGCACACACCACAATGGCAGACGCCTGTGTAGAGGGGTTGTTGTCAGCAGGACCTGTCAAGAGGTCAGTGTGTCACCGATAATAAAATATTCAGCTGCACAATTGGAACATTTGACCATAACTACAAAACTGGGCAACCTTTCATGCTATGTGGATGAACACTGTGTTTCAATGTTGCGAGGTTGGCGCTTCTCCTCCTCCGAAACATTCAAACAAAACCTGAAAAAAAAACCCATCTGTTTACATCATCACAATAGATCAGGGCTACGAGGTCGTGACCTTTTAAATAATCAATAAGCAAACATCAATGGCCACCCAGGATGAGGCCCCCTGATGCAAACATGAAGCAATAGGAGGAAAGTTCATTCAAATATGTCTGAGAATGAATTCAGGAAAAAGTTTGTCGCAGAAGCAGAGAGAAGTTTCTAAATGGCAGATTTCTTTTTCTTTTTTTTTTTTTTTTTTGCCTCATTGGCGAGACCTGACCGCTGCGACGTGGCCCCTATCATCTGATAAGCCCACTGGCTCAACATTGATCTATCTCTCAGCCCCTCTCCCTTTCCTTAATTGTAATTTTCCAATTCCTAACCCATGCTAATTCATCCCCACTGCTGTATGATCCATGGCGCGGAGGCCTCTCCAGTGCAGAGTGCCAGGAAGGGTCACTGTTAATTATATCCATTTAATACCCACTTATGTCTGCAGCGACGTCTTCCTGCTGGGGTCAGGCAGACTTCGCCCTGCGCTTTATCCAATAATCTCGCAGAATATAGGCTGGGATATTCCAAAAGATCAATGTCATTAACAAGGAGCCACAGAAGGCATTTGATTATGGATGTAATTAGTACAGACTTGAGGGGAGTCGCTGCCATACGCAAAGAGGCAAAATCCATTTAGTATCAAAATTGCCTCAAAAATGGACACCACTTTGAGATCATTTTTGCAACTGATGACCACCATAATGCAATTAGTATCACTAATGACGGCGAATTAGGGCTCATATACATAATACCCGTGTCTAACTTTGACAGACGGAAGGACATTAGGCGTGGCTGAAAGCAAATCGTGTTCCGAGTTGTCGAGACGGCGGGAGAGGCTTCGCTTTTACCGTCAGCGGGGCCCCGGTTTGCGTCGCTGCCGCTCGCCTGCTCGATGGCGCTCCACCTGAGGAAGAGCACAGCGGTGCTGTCGGGCGAGTGTCTCCGAGGACCTGTGAAAGGTGACACTATGGAGATGCTGCATTAAGAGGATGAGCTCTTGATAATTCTTTCAGCAGAGCAGAGGGAATATCGGGCAGGTGTCGCTTTACGGTCCGGACGGAGTGACGATCCAGCCACCTCTCCCTCCAATGAGGACTCAGTCCCCTGCTGACTTTATCTCTCTGTCATCAGATCACTCCTCCTCTTCTTCTTCTTCTTCTTCTTCTTCTACACCTCTGCGTCCTTTTCGGTTTCCAGTGTTGTCTCAGTTTGCTTGACATCACAGACGGATGTCAAGGTGTCGCTTGCTGTCAGGCAACTAAGCAGACAGCCCAGTATACATACTTATATATACAGTATATACATATATAAATTTCATTGCTCTGGTGATCAAGGGATGTTTCTCTCAGACACAGCGAGTTCTGCGGTTTTCGCCTTAATGCGAGTGGAGCGGTTGAGGCATACCTCTCGGCTGAGGTCAGCGCCAGGCCTGTGGCGCAGACCTGTTGCGAGGGACGTGAAGCGAACGGACAAAATGACAGAACTCGGGAGACTTTCTGTGGCCCGTGTTAAATTGCATCGCTCTGAAATTTAAGCTCGTGCAGTAACAGGGCACAGCCACTTAAGATGGCGAGATAGCCACAACGATGGACGGTTTAATGTTTTATGTAATATCATTATATAGCGCGGTGGGGAAAGAGAGGTGGGTGGGAGTTCAGGTTTCTGACTGTAAAGCTTCCTATGAAAGCAGAATAAAGATTTCCGAAAGCTGACACGTAGATTCCTTCTTCTTCTTTTTTTTTTTTTTTGTACTCTTTGCACCTCACAGGAAGAAGGTCACGGGTTCGATCCCGAGGCCTGTGGCCCTTTTGTGTGTAAGTTTGGATGTTCTCCCTTAGTCTGAGGGGCTTCTCTCCAGCTTCTCCACGTACGTCACGTCCGCTTACGTGTAAATGTGTAAAAAGTGTTTCCTTTACACTTTTGTGACATACCTCTATATTAATTCGTCTGAAAAACCACCTCATGAGAGCGTAACCACCTTCTAGCACTTTGAGAGTTTTTTTTTTTAAGTTTAGGCGTTGCCATTACCAGTTTTTTATTGTGATATATAGGTTTTGTGCAATTCTCGGGGTAATGAAAGCACAGCTATGGATTAGAATTATTACTGGAAAACAAACTGGGAATCCTAAATTGTCCGCTGGCATAGGTTTGAGTACGAATGACTGGCCAGAGTCTTTCCAGAGTGTAACGCCACCCTCGCCTTGACTTAAACTAACGCAGACTAATAATCACTGCTACATGTGGCTCTCATGTCGGCTCCTGCCCCCTAAACATGTAGCACGTAGCCGGCGTACATGTGTACGCTGCGTGTTAACACGCCCCCTTATGCTCCATCAAACATCTCATAATACTCAATTACAGGTTTGTGCGCTTCTCTTGAGATTAGAGGACTTTGGTAAATGGTGGGGGAGCAGGAGGGGCGGGGTCTCGCTGATTCCACGTTGCAGCAGACTGGGAAAGCCACCGTGGACGCACACACGCCCGGAGCCCCACTCTGCTTTCCATCAAGCCGCTGTGTAGTGGCCATGTTAAATGTAGGTGGTAAGCTCATATATCTAATTATACAATAGCCAAACATTTTTTTGTTAATGAAATGGAAGGAGTGTAATTGAAAACTCCAGCGTAATTATTGCTTGGAAAATTGCACATGTAGGAAGAGGTCTCGGCAGGGGTAGCCAAGACCTGCGAGTCGAGCTGTTCCAAAACTTGCAGAGCGTCACAATCCGTGGTCACAGTCGCACGCCCTCGGATGTCACTATATTATATGGCGCATGGCGGAAATAAACAACAAAAACAAAACTGTGGGAAGAAGAAAAAGGATCACACAGTTGGAGCTTTACCTTCTGGACGATTTGCATCACCCCCTTAAAATGACAAATCACTTTAAGAAAATGGATTTATAATTATTCTCGAAGCCAGCATTTTTTCCCCCTACAAGTATTTAATGGGCACGGAAGGTAAGGATATACGGGTAGGACATCACCTCATAGGTTCCCTTGCCGAAAAAGCAGAGCAGCCAAGACACACAAAGCCAGTTTAAAAAAAAAAAAAAAAAAAGCGGCCTGGCAGCCTCGCTAATAATGTTTGTCACAACTGCCGTCTTTCCATCCCGGGACGTAAATGGGAGAAGTCAGACAAATATGGAATTACCATGAGTTATTTATGATGCTGAAACCCAAGAGCCCTCTTTATGAAATCATCGCCGCTGATTGGGTGTTCCCTGGTCCCGCCGCATCTGATATGATTCGGACATCAAAGCGGGCCTGTGTAAAGTATGAGTAGCTTTGCACACATTCAGTCAAAATACAGATCCGTATCTGCGTCACGCTGATTGACGTGAGCGGACTGTTGTGAAACAGATACCGCGGCTGTCATAGTCATTATGGATTTTTTTTTCTTTTCTTTCTTTCTGTTTAAAGGCCCAGCTCTGGGCTTTTCCACTGACATGTTATTTAGCAAGTGGATTTAGAAACCGGGCAAATTGACTTGGGCTGGTTGGGAAGAACTGTGGGGAACCTTTATACTGTTAACTTTGATCCCTTTAACAAATAAATACAAATCTTTAGATTGAAAAGCAGACAATGAATAGTTTGCCCATTATGAATGCAGCTCTGTCAAATTTGCCCAAAGGATGAAACATATGGTCACGTTGTTAGTCCGACTAACACCCGGGTTGGAAACCTACACCTGGCAAAGAACGACACGAGGATACAATCAATGGCAGCCCGTACTTAATGAACTTTCTGACCTTTAGGAAAATGTACACTGCTTAACCAGATTCTGTGTATTTAATAATTCAGTTAGAGCTTAATAGAGGAGCATCTCTCACCCCATATAGCCGTGGATATCATTTAGCCCAGAGACAACGTTTGACATTAAAATGCCGCCTTAAGAAGACAAAACTCATTATAGGGGGCGTCCATTTGTGCAGGTTTTAATATAAAAGACTGAGCGAATTGTCGGCACCGGCCTAATGGGAAAATCTATGCAGGCATCTTGACTCTCAAATGAGGGCCCTGGACATTCAAAGTCATTAGTGCGGAGATTGTGACCACGAGAGGGAATTCACGTGTTTTGGAGGCTACTTGCAAAGGAAGTGTCGTGAGGCCGAGAACAGAGAGGAGATGCGACAGTAGCTTGATCGGCCATTGAGATCTTCTGAACGGGAGATCATAACTGCATTATTGATGAGTGTCAGTTTGAGTTTCAGCGTTCGAGGAAATGATAAGGTGTAAGGCAACGGTCTGCTGTGATCACTGGCAGGTTTGTGCTGGTTACTGTGCAGTGCTGCCGCTGAGGTGGTGGGCTGGTGCAACACTCAAGCTCCCTTCCAGTGATACGCTTATGTAGACATTACATGCTTGCTAATTTAGCATCATTATTTTATCCTTCCTTAATAACTTTGTTTTATCCAATTTTTGAGCGTAGATCTTGAAAGAGTTTTGAATCAATAGGGTGGGTGGTTTGGCTTTTTAAATAGTTAAGGAATGCTTAAACTGATTGGTCTGTATCTATTTACATATTTCCCCGGGGGCCCTTTGTGTTCACGGTGCATTACTGTAAAAGCGCATACCCTTGCAGGGCTTTCCTAACACCTCTGAATTATTGTGTCATGGTTGTGCTTTGCATCGTGGACAGATCATCATATTTCCCAGATGTCGGAAATCACACACACACAAAAATAGTGACGTTTATAAAGCCATGAGTGAATTAATTTAAAATGGGGACTATTGACACTGTTGCACGTTAAATGTATAAAACTACGAGGCCACACTGTCCATGTTGATCCTGAGATCTATTGGCGCAAGTCCATAGCTTTATTCCACATCAAAATGCGATTGTTCTTCAGATGACAGATGTTCTTCCTGAGCTGACCTGATGTGAGATGTAGCTCGCAAAGATGAATATTTTTGGATCTCTGGCAAAAGATTTGTTGATAGACAATAGTTGACAATCAGCTCAAAAACCCTGTATTGGTCAGCCTTTCATATGAAATTAAACCAATGAGAAATAAGTGGGGAAAAAAAAAAAAAAACAGTCTACCTCTTTAGCCAACTTGATTGCTATTGCATAGTGCTTCTGAGCCAGCACATGTAATCAATACCCTCAGGCAATTTTAAGCATGATCAGTTTGGATGGATTATTGCTTGGCAAGGAAGGCTTTTCCATTGATCTTCTCATCATGTCAATCACTGACGGTGACAACTCTGAACTCCTCAGATTCCATACATCAGCAAGTTCTGTTCGCAGTCAGGCAAAATCAAAAGCAGGGACTCGGGAGTGCGAGACGCAGGACCTGCTGAGGTCGAGCTTCCGATATTTTACGCACACTGTGATGCACTTTGTGGTGCAATATCGTGCTTTAACGCATCTCTTCAATCTTTTTAGCTTCTTTGTAAATGTTGGCAAGAAATCAGACACACACGTATTTTAATTATGTTATGGAAATCGTAAAGAGGAGTGAGGTGGAAATCTGTGAGTGTGTGGGGATTCCAATGTTATTGTCCAAAACAATCTGTAGGACTATGAACAATATGATTTTATACAGCCTTCTATTTATAATCAACAACTTCTGGCACCAGTTCAGAAAACTCCAACACACAAACAAGTCTGACAACATGGAATTTTCTGACTCGATTCTTCTTTTTTCTTACATATTAAGTATTAATCTTCTATTACCCGTGATGCTGTTGCATATTAAGTCCCAGCTCAATAAGAGCGAAATCTACCAAAGACGTCACCTAATAATTCCGGATTATTTGTCTTGCAGTCTCTAACTGGTTACCATGTTGGGTATGTTTGGAAACATTCATTGATCGTCCCAACTCAGCCACAAACGATGCTCAGTCATGAACTTCATTATCCAGGTGAGTCACATCGTTAATGACTACCGACGTTCCTGCTTGACCTTTCAAAGCATAATTATTTACCAAACGAGAGGGGGCATATCAAGTAAAACGTAGTCTTTTTGTTCTCGCCCTAATTTGTGTTAAAACGTTCACAGCTGCATGTTACATCACGTATATCTGCGAGCTATCTATTTCTTTAGCAGCAGAACAAGAGCCCACTCCGGTGTATTTGTCAAGTGCTACCGCTGGAGTCGGATTGCAAGCTTTGCCCTTATTCATTCCTGCTAGCTTCAGTGGGTCTAAAATCTCATCTAATGAATAGCAGATAACAGAAACTGGTTCAAATCAGTGTTAGGAAACTGGGGCCGACTGCTGAAACACAGAGAGAGCTGTAATATCCTCAATTTCTCCCAGCTGGAGCGGACGGGAGGCCTGTAACTGATATGTCCGCATGCATATTTTAAGCTACAGCGCAGGTGTAACATTTCAGCACTAGCAGGGAGCTGAACAGATTTGAACAAGGCTGTAGAACATGCAAGACAGACCACAAAGCTGCAAGAAGCATGAGGCCTAAACTTGGCTTATGTCTGTAGAATTACTTTGAAGTCATTCTGTGTACTGCTCTTACTTATTTCTGAAATGAACAAGAGATTTTGTGTAAAAAGTCAGGATGTCACATTTCAAACATTTATCACGTTTCAGAAGGCACTAGCTGCGTTTCCATTGCCGTTTTTCGCAAAATAAAAGCATTATTTCTAAAATTTTGACAAAGTACAATCGCAAAATTGCAGGTGTTTCCATTGAACGGTGTGAATCGCCTAAGCCATAATTATCATAAAATCTCGTCCTGCAAGATTTACGATAATTACGATGGCTTATGTTTGTTTAAGTTTGTTTGCCGTCAAGAATGGTTATTAGACTTTTCTCTTTGATTACTTGTAAAAAATATTCAGTTTCCTACTATGTCCAAACATAACGTGCCATTTTCACTGTTCACGTGACACGTCATGTCTGGTGACGTGTGAATGAAAAATGTTTCCATGACACTTTTGCGATATACCTCGAAAAACCTGAAAAACCACCTTGTGAGAGCGTCAAAACCTTTTAGAGATATTTGAGAGGTTTTTCAAAGTTTAGACGTTTCTATGACCAGGTTTTTTAATTGCGATATTTAGGTTTTTCGCAATTCTAGGGGTAATGGAAACACAGCTACTGTAAATAAGACACTCTTTAATTGGCATAAGGCCTTTCTTGGTCAATGATACCAAGAAGGTTTGATTGCTGTTGTGTAACACAGTGCATTAAACAAAAGCTCAGATTTCATTTTATCATGTTAATTTCATTGAAATGAGACAAAATTGAAATTGCGCGAGTGTGTGCGAGATGTCATGAAAAGTAAGAGTGGATCGTGATGCACACACAACAACACTGCAATTATTGGCGACTCCACCAATAACACGGTTAAACCAACTGAAATAAGTCAATATTTATCATTGCATAACTCAATTGCAAAACTCCATTTTCCCATAATGGCTTCTCATAATGAGGAAGCTCTTCATGGTCACGTGACTAAAGTGGGGCCTAATCATTGGACTGTTACAGTGAGTCATGGCAGTTTATTGCCGTGGAATTCCATAATGGCACCAATCAATAGCGAGCCAGGACGCTTTCCTCTCAGCTGGATTTGACACATTTGAATAAGTGCTGCTGAGGGGGGTGGCGGGGAGGGGTTGAGTCTCGCATGTTGAAAGGGGTCAATAAGTCAGCGAGCAACAACATGTTAACCAGAATGATATGCATCTGCCGCGGAACAAACCCAGGACGCCGCTAACTGCGGCGGCAGGTGCCAGAAACCATCAGCAAACTCTGCGAGAGAAAAAAAAAGTTTGCCGCTGCAGGACAGAGGTGAGATCATCTAACGCCATGAAAACAGTTTGAACAAATGATAGCAATACAAACTGAGAATAAAAGATACAATCAGAGCCGTGCCCTTTCTCAACCCCTTCCCGTCCTCCTGTGAGATCTCCGTGTTGGGAATAGAATAATATAAAGCTTGAGGGAGCAGCTTGCGAGATAAAAGGCCACATCACAATGATGATCTCTATCGATCGGCAACCTTGGGCACACAGAGGAGGTCCGGCATTTGTCACGTCGGAGCTGAACCCAATAGCTGATCCACGCTGCTCTCTGATGAATTGGCCGTGTTCACCGAGTTTGTTTAATTGATGTCGTGTTCCATTTCGGGTGGACTGCCACTATGTCTAACGCATTCTCTGATCCTCCAAAAACGACTTTCAAGGGGCTTTTACCGGCACTTGCTGCAGAGGAATAAACAATTGCAACCCTCACTGGACTTCAGCAACTCAGAGACAAGTCCTCACTGCTTGAAACCTGCTTCCTTACCGGCGCTGCACACAGTGCTTCTTTGTTAGTATAGAGGCCTTCTGGGTGTATCAACTTAAAGGCAAAAAGTCAAAGGGACTTTCTGCTCAAATTCCTCAATGACGGACTGAGGGGTCACATGAGAGCAATGTGAAAACACAAAGGCTGTCATAGTAGATTATTTCAAATGTGATAGGACAATTATGGAATTGAAATTCAAATCTTTCAGCAAAAAACAAAGTGTTTTCCACTTTCTCTGGGGTCAGTGGCACTGAAAGCCTGATAGCTGAATGCATACAGCAAAAAATAAATTAAAAGAGAGACATGTAATGCTGGTAGTCACAGCAATATACTGTTAAAGTTTCAACAGGCCCACCAGGCAAAGGTGTGCTACGCTTCAGCAGCTTCCAGCAACCCGTACAGGAAAGAATCTGAACTTGTGAACCACCCAATCCTATTGCTGAGGTTCTGGTGAGCGTAACTTTGTCATCTTGAGCGCCTGCATGAAAACTAACACTTGCAAGAGCAGCCAAGCAACTGTTCGGGGCGATTGGTAGGCAGCGTTTGGTCATCGAAGGGAAATTCCAGCCTTAATGGGGTTTCAACGTTTCCAGCGCGTCTCTCCACTGTCCACAAAGAACAGCCACTGCCGCCGAAGTGCATTCGGAAACGCATCCGAGTCCTTTGAACTCTGCAGTTTCGGTCTTCAGGTGGATTGCGCGCGCTGCAGGCAAGCAGAAGCACGGCCGTGTGAGAGTTAAATGCATTATTAAACAAACATATCAGAAAGTTACCGTCGGAAGGCCGGTGTGCTTGCGGATTGATTCAAGTGCTAAAACATGGTAGTGGAAAACAAGAGATTCAGCACCAACAAAGACGCGGCAGGGAGAAAAAAAAAAGTGTAGAAAGGCACACTTTTGGATTTAAAGCACCTATCTCAGATCCCAGAGCCCTGATATTGGGATTGGATTACTGTCGGTTAGATTTACTCCCGTGGCTCTTCGCCACTACATCATCGTTGGGCCCCCTGCCTCTGGATCAATGGGGATATTTACTGCGCCTGTTTCAGGGAGACTTTCACAGTAGGCAGGGCATTAAACAAACAGCCGACAGCCGCGTCCCAATGATGGCCTGTCTGTTCGCACTGTGCCATGCCCAAATGTCACACACCACATTCTCTGCGAGCAGGTAACGCAATGTTAAGGCAAAGAACAAAGAAGTGCCACTTTGCTCAAAGGCACAAACACAGCTGCCACAAAAGACAGTAAATGAATATATAAATGAACAAATAAAACTATCAGAGAAAAACTGAAAACCATTACATATACATATATATTTTTTTTACCCAAATAGCAATGTTAGCCACAGGAAAATTAAGCTGGTTAAATTCCCCTTTCCTGGACACACCTCAAAAATTCTGTCTTTGCGCTCCGGGGTTGCTCATAAACATTTTTCTTTTATCAATAAAACAAAATTGCACTTCAGACTAGTTAGACTTTCCACTGCAATTTAGTAGTAAAAAATAAAAATCTCAGTAAAACACTGATTTATTTTTTTTTATCATTGTTCATGTGGAAATAACAATCCAGCACTGTCATATTTATGCCCTCATCTAATCTTGACGCCGTGCTGCGACAGGCGTCATAGTAAGTGAAATCACTTGACGTGAAATAGCTCTCCTTCAGAGCAGTGTGGAGAACAGCCCTATTGAATTATATTATAAATTTGAGGAGAATTGCCGTTGGGAATGCCAAACAACAGTCTTTACATGCGTGCACAGCGGCTGTCTGCAAATATCTTTTGCTAAATGCAAGCGCATGGCTCCGAGAATGAGCGGAATGTATGCAGTTTCCACTCAGATATGAGGGCTGCACAGAGAAAAACAGTCAGTATGAAATTTCTTCATTACTTGACAATTCCACTGACTAAGCCCGCCGTGATCAGCTGACAGTGCAGTGTCAAACAATGGGCTTACGAACGGCAGAATCAGCCTGGAAGGTTCCTCAGGGCAGACTGAACTCCCATCCGTCAACATGAGAAGTATTAGGCGAATCAAAGGAAAATAACACAAAAATAAATACGCGGTTATGGCTCAGCAGTGAAAGCTGATGTAAGCTGGATGTGGATGGACCAATGATCACTTAAGCTGCTGCTGATAACGTATAATGCAGTTGGTATAATCTTCTGTAATGCTATGTTACATCTTTATTGCATTAGGGGCTTATGGTTCCTTGTCACCCAGTGAAACTCAGGCTTTAGGCCCTCTTGTGGTCCTGCTGATCTTTGGAAGATGAATACAATTTTTTTTATGTTGTTGTTGTTGCAGATAGGCTCCTCTGCTGCGAACCCCATCGAGTATTAGAGCAGAGAAGGCACAGCCTCGGTGTTTTATAGAAAAATCGCAACTTTTTTGTTTGAACATCTTATGGTGGATTCAGCTCAGCCCTTCTTCTCTCAATAATGTTCTTTATTTATCAATGTGTAATAATCTGACTTTTTTCTATTTGCCACCAGAATTTGCATGCCTACACATCATGCACCTTCCGATGGAGCTCAATGACCAATGCTGTAAACCTCCCAAATGTGAAATGCTGCAAACAAAGTGTCCAATCTCTTTCATTTATTAACTCAATTACCATGAATCTGTGTGTTCGTCATACCAACATTTTGGTCAAGACATTTTGTACCTTTTTAGGTACATAATTCAAATTAATACATAATTTTGACAAATATGATCATATTTACAATGATAGAGAAGAGACTAGAGGCAATAAAGATTCACTGATATTGAGAAGATTTAAATGTTTTAGCCATGAAGGATGATTTTTGGATGTTTTTTCTAGTTTGACATGAACATTAGACAGAAAGCAAAAGTTATTCCCAAGACTTCATTTGAAACAGAAAACCAAGGCTTTAATCCAAAACCAGCATATACAAACATATTAGCGTGCATGCACTCTCACAGAGGGAGAGGCCTCTATTGTTACTTATCTCACAGCTTTCACTTCTTCGGCAGCCAATAAGGGAAAATAAGGGAGATTTTAAAATGCAGCTGAACACGTGCTGACCATTACACCATAAATACTGAGATTAATCATCACGGGTGAGGGTAAGTGTAAACACGATATGTATTTCTTAAAATGAAATATCATATTCATGATCATATGCATGTGTTCTTATGCATTATAAATTAAATCAGTTGAATGCAGATTATTATTTTATTTAAATATGTTATAGTTGTAATTTGAATTTGTTCATGATAGCTGGGAGAAACACACACACACCCGTTGATATAGATATGTTTTGAAATAAAATGTAAATTGATGAAAACATTATTTCTGACCATGTGTTCAATATATGAAGATGTGTGTAAGTTAGTAGACGAAAGGAAGCTATTCAGACGGACACCTGTTTCTTTTTTTTATTGAAGAGGGTTTTGATTGAGTGATGAATTTGCACTCTGACAAGTAGCACAGATGCAATAACAGAGAACAGACTCTGCAAATTGTAGGAGTGGTATGCTGAAAACAATAAAAACAGCATGTGATAGATAGCTAAGTCAAAAGGTTAACGGCAACTCACAGACAAAACGTCTTGTTTTTAAAAAGTGCATTCACAAACATGACAAATACTCTCAACTCATGATGTCTATTTTTATGTGATACAAAATATGCATACCTGTTTTAGATTTGTCTGTATTTCTATACATAGATATCTCTTCAAAAGGATCACTTCTTTTTCTTTTTTAATCTTTTTACAAAGGTTAAAAGCAGGGCCGTGGTCGTAGCAGCTTCGGATATATCTCGCCTCTTTCCTGTGTTTAGAGACACACTCGTTGTCTCGACTGATATCTTCATAAAACCTTCCACTTTCTCTTTTGTGTAATTGAAACAACATTTTGTCCTTACTGAAAGAGATTATCATTAGTGAAGCCTGCAGTTTAAAAAACAAATGGATCAATAAAACGCTTGGGCCATTAAATATTTTTGTATACCCGCTTTTTTTTGTCAATATCATAAATATTAAAGACACAGGACAATATTATAAGACAATGCTGGGAGACTAAATGTAAAGATTAAAATAGTTCAGACACTTTTTTTCAAGTTTTCTAGTTCATGAAAAAATTAGGCGAGCACAAACACTACACTTTCAGTCTTTTTCAGTCTTTCTATGCTCTTTTATATCTAAAAGAGCAATCATAAAGAGAGTTGTCAGACAGACTGTTCTTTTCTCTTTAAGTTCCGTCTAGACAAGATGCTTGTCCATCCTTTGTGAGGCATGATCCTGGTTTTCAAAGGAATTCATAAAAGCAGTCAAACATACTGATAAAAACCAATAAGTACCATGCAAATCTTGCAAGACGACATATTCTCAAACAAGAGACAAGGTATTTTTCGTATAGGCGAAATATCAAGTGTGGAGGGAATGGGTGGAAGGCAGAGACCTTTAATCAATACTAAATACAATATTTTCAAAATCAAACAAAAAATATTTATTTTGTACATAATATAGTACGCATCAGTTGGACTGGATCCACAGTTTCTGTTCTTGTTATAGACTCTTTGTCTTTCCCAAATGCCTACCTTGGAATAATACAGAAAAGTTTTTTTTTTAATTGATACCAATCTCTTTGTTCTCCTCCATAAATCTTGAGAATGGGCGGCTGGCTCCAACATCCAGACCAGCCTTCTCTAAACCTGTCATTGGAGGGCTGTTGCCGCTGTGAACACGGTCCATTCCTCCCGGAATGGCTCCCAGTGAAGTGATTCCTGTACCGCCAAGGCTGACAGGCAGCTGGGTGATGCCTCCGTTCTGGATCACTGAGATCTCATTGTTCTTCATGGCTAGTCCATTGGTGATGGCTGCCGCGTACTGATTCCAGAAGCCAGGGTCGACATTCATGGCCCTAGCCGCCAGATCCTTTTGGAACATCTCACTGAACTTCATGGCATCTCCGCCCAGCAGGGCCATGGGATTCTCCACAGACAGCCTACGACCCCTTCGGGCTGGAGCATTGTTCCACATGTGTGTTCCCATGTGAACCTAAAATTAGCCAGACAACATAAAGAAACATCATGACCATGTCAAAGTAACTTACAAATCCAACATCCAAGGCAAATAGCACATATAAACAAAGGCTGAAACTGGATGAATAAGGAGTTTGAGTAAAAATCCACTGTATGAACAGTGGCATTTTTGTATGGCCAAATATGAATTCCAAGATAGGGCACATTCAATTCAAAAACATAACATGTAAGGGCTCAGTGGATTCAGGATGATCCACTTGACATAAAGCTCAAATAAATGCTCTTTAAATACCTTCAAATTGCCTTTTGTGGTGAACGCTCTTCCACAAATAGAGCAGGCAAAGGGTTTCTCTCCAGTGTGTGTCCGCTCATGGATTTGCAGAGCGCTGGCTGAGGAAAAGTTCTTCCCACACGAGTGGCAGTTGTGCTGCTTAGGAGTGCGTCGTGGAGGTGGAGGAGCCAACATGGGGTTGAGGCTTGGACTCATGGTGGTCTGAGGTGCTGCAGCGGGAACCTGCACACTCACAGGCAGGTGAGAGTTGTCGCTCAGGGAAACTGGCTTCCCGTGCCCGTTCATTTCCATTTTGATCATGTTGGATGCAGTACTGGCCAAATTAGGAGTGCTGAGTCCTGAAAAACAGAAAACAAATAGAACATTAGATTAATTAATACTGAATGTATTTAAATAAAATGTTATCTCTGTTAAAAATCAGTTATATCATGTTTCAACTTATTTTTACACGTCTGATTCAAACTTTAAACTACTTTAAACAACACATCATTGGGTACACATTCAGTTTTACAACACAAATAGAGCATTCTGTTTTAACTGTCTGTGCAAATACACACCTCGCTCTCTATTTAGGAACAACATGCTGAAGTGGCTCTCCTCCTTGATAAAGGGCCTGCCAGGCTGAGCAGCCGTCAGGTCAAGAGCCCCAGCGCCCTCAGTTCTGGTCAGCGGTGATGGAGTCTCTGATTTTTCTGATTTCACTGTTGCCATGCTTGTTGCATTGTTCTCCAGGGCCTCTTCTACTGTCATGGCACTGCTGTTGTTATTGTTGTGTGTAGCTGGGGACTTGGATAGTTGGCTCTCAGAATGACTGTGAGCTGGGGACAAATGCTGCATGGAGCCGGACGACTCGGAGAACGCAGGGCTCCCTAAGCTCTGGCCTTCAGCATCCCCGACTGCTAACAAGGAATCTGTTGTAAAGCAGTCGGTCTCCCCTCCAAAGCCACCGCCATTCGGTGTGTGCTTTTGGCCGAATGACCGGGTCATGTTGACAGTGGAGTCAATCATCTTCATCTGGTTCTCCATGGCAGCAATGCTGGAGATAATCGAAATAGGCGGGGAACTTCCAGGTGAATAAGGTTTAGATGGATCCAATTCGACCTCTTTCAAGTCACTGTCATCTTCCATTGCCTGTTCCATTTCGTCCAGAAGATCATCATCATAGTTACTCATTGCGTCAAGGCTCTTCTCATCATGTGAGAGTTCAGCGTCCATTTCCTGAAGGCTCTCAGGGATCGGGGTGTTTGGGATCTGTCCTCCCATGTGCATACGGATATGCTGTTGCAAAACAACGGCATTGGTAAATTTCTTCTGACATATGGGACAGGAGTGCTGAACTCGAAGCGGGGGTTTGGATCTATGGACACCGAAGTGTGTCTTTAGGTTCCCCTTGGTAGTAAACGCCCGCCCACAGATCTTGCATTTGAAAGGCCTCTCCCCAGTGTGAATGCGGTAGTGCATCTTGAGAGCACTTTGGCAGCTCAAAACACGATGGCAGATGACACACTGATTTGGGTCAGTCATCTTCTTATCTATATTTTCAACAAGCTGCTGTAACTTTGATGTCTCTGAGGTTTGCATAGAGTCTAGAAGACCTCCAAAGGGAAACTTGGCCTTAAATTGGTCTGAAATCATTGGGAGGACAGGGTGGGAGACAGGGTTTGGGCTATTGATGCAGTCTGAGACTTGACCATTGTTGGTTGTCGTGGTGGAAGTCACAGTGGAGGAAAGGACCACTTGAGTAACTGTGGCTGTTGTGGTGGTGTTCTCCCCTGGCCTTGTTGAACAGCTTGGGGGAAGGAGAATCCCTTCAGGTTTCAAGAGAGGAGGCACATCACTCCCTTGATTGAGTTTTGGGGATAGTGAAATAGTGGTCATTCCAGAGTCAGATACAATATTAGGGGAAAGAGATGCACACTCGCTTGATGGTGGAGATGGTCTCTGAGGGGACCTGTTCAGTGGAGTGAGACTTGGAGACTCGCCATAACCTCCTATCATACTAGGCAGTGTTGGAGGCAGCTGAAGACCGACTGAAGTGGGAACTGTTGGGAGGACAGGCTTGCTGTCGAGCCAGGTCGTCACAGGTTTTTCTGGTGGCAGGGACATTCCGTATGGAATGCCTGAGCTCGTGGGCACATTGTCCAGGTACTCGGGTACAGGGTAGGGATTCATCTGAATATGTGGATATTTCTCCTTGTGCCTCTGGAAGTGTACTTTCAGATTTCCCTTGGTGGAGAAA
Organism: Thamnaconus septentrionalis; assembly: GCA_009823395.1. Taxonomy (NCBI): domain Eukaryota; kingdom Metazoa; phylum Chordata; class Actinopteri; order Tetraodontiformes; family Monacanthidae; genus Thamnaconus; species Thamnaconus septentrionalis. Next base: position 13,854,234 of record CM020511.1, read on the forward strand.
CGGTTGCCACATATGTTGCATTTGTAGGGCCTCTCTCCAGTGTGGGACCGCAGGTGGATTTGTAGGGCGCTGTCACTGCCAAAGACCTTGGCACAGAACCGACACTTATGCTTGAAAAAAGGGTCCTCAGAGCTGGGCTTAGTGTCAAACACAGACACATTTGGGGGCTTCCCCTTGCGGTGCTTCATCAGAGCAGAGAGGGGGTCAAGGGCATTGGCCGTTGCTGCTATGCTAGCCAGCGGGTTGGGGAAAATAACGCTGCTGGATGAACTGTGAGGTATCAGTGGTAGACTAGAGGCGGAGCTGAGGAGGCTACTGTGGTTCAGAGATGGTGGTGTGATAGAATTCCTGGGAAGGGCTGAGCTGCTGTTGATGCCACTGCCTCCTGTCACACTGCAACTGGTGCTAATGTTTGTGGCTGAGGATGAGCAGGATGGAAGTAGAGATGACAAGGCATTACCAGTTGCTGGAGGAAACACACAGTTGTTTGAAGATGTGTTAGATATTGAGGAATTGGACTGTTGACTACCACTTTGTGGTGGATGGGATAAAGGCCCTTCTATTGCTGTGGTCAGGGCTGAGGGGCCTTGGCTATTGAGAGAGGCTGGCAACCTAACAGGCAGCTGATGAACAGGGGGAGCGATAAAGTTGTGTAGCTGAAGATGACCGGGAACAGGAGGGACGCAGGATGACACAGATCCCTGGTTTCCAGTGGAGTTGCTGTGATGGTGCGCAGACTGTGAGGCTGACTGCCGATTCATCAGAGCCACCTGACTGCGTATTTGTTCTATCAGCTGAAGCTGATGTATCTGCTGCTGTTGCAGGGCCATAAGCTGGTCCAGTATCATGGGGATAGCCATGGTGGAAACCCCAGTGCCTGCTGCCGCCCGTACACTTTGTGAAAACTGGGCAACAGCAACCCTGGTGCCATGCAGCGTCTCTAAAGTAACGTTGGTGCTCGGCATGGTGTAGCTCGTAACAGTGGAGGGGATTACATCACTGAGCTGAGGTAGAGAGCTGTCTGGCTCAGAAGACATAACATCTGTCTCTTCAGGATCCATATTTTTTTCAGGAGAAAGATCCAGCTCCATCTGCTCATCCTCCTTTTCAAGGACATTGATCCCATCTAGAGTCAGTGTCTCTGGGATCTCATCCCCGTCACCACTAGGGCTACTGTTGCCCTCCCTGGGGTCCTCACTGTCAGCCTGTTCACTGGGACAGCTGGGGACGGGGGAGGGCTCCACAGGGTATTCTTGGGAGGGGTTGGGCGCATCCTCATTGTCGTTCACTATGAGCACCAGGGGGTTCTTGGTGCAGCTCTCTAAATGTTCGCAGAAGTCTGACCACTTGAAGAACTCGGCGCAACACTTTTCACATACATGTGTCTCCTCACTGCCGCTGCGGCTCTCGTTCCCGCTGTCAGCATCATCCAGCACGTCACCGCAGCCTATGGGGAGAAGAGGAGGTCGGGGGAGTAAACGGGGGAAAGGACGGGATGGAGGAGAAAGCGAAAAAAAGAGGAATTAATGAATAAATTATCAATAAGAAATCCACACTTAATGTGCAGTGCAAAGATTTAACCTTTGATTCCTCCCTCTCTCTTTTAACATAACCAAAATCAATATTCTTTTTGAAACTCTGAACAAATTGCCCCAGTTCACCAATTCTTAATCCATACGTTTGTGCATTCACACCCTCTCCATAGAGCCAGCTAATAATTTTCTTTGTGCAATCCATCAAATTATGAGAGCCTATCAATTGTGGATACTGCCGCTTAATGAAATTCCATAGAAGCTATTGATTTCCAATATTTCATACAATTCACAGCTGCCTCATGTGTTGGGTACAAATCAGGACTTTGATGGCCCCATTAGGATTCCCCTCTGCTATCATGCCCAGTCATTTCCACCTGAATTTCAAATGCCGAGGCCGGTTCAGTTAGCATTGCAAAGGTAATATTCTAGCTGGGAACAGCTAAACAAGCAAGGGGTTGTGTGACATATCAGTTTATTTCGTCAGGAAAAAAATATTAAATCAAGGCCAGATGTGTTTTAAATATACTTTAGGTATACCTTGTTCTTCACATGGGGAATTGTGAGCATCGAAAACATATACAGCTAAAATATTTGGACACGCAACTTAAATAGTTCACTTTGACACGCACGCTTTGAGACAAAGCATACACATTTTGCTTCTCTGCCCACCTCCCAGTTCCATGCTCTGTAAAGTAGGATTCAACAAATTACATGCTAGTGCCATGGCAGCGAGGCCTGATTAGTTACACATGTTCAATCACAGTTGTAGGTAGCCACTTCCTCTTCGGAAAAGCAACCGTCACGAGGAAAACGAGTGGGCATCGACACTGAACATGGACCTAATTCACACCTGATCAAAACAATATGAAAACGGCCACCCGTGCTTGTTTATTTTTGTGCTCAAGCAAAGTTACACTACACTCGTTTTGTGAGTGTATGTGTTGTTGGGGGCTGCGCACATATTTCTCTTTCATTACGAGGGCAAGGTGTGCTTAATCACTGCCATGCCATCCCGCACTTCATTTCTTTCAGTATACACTCAGACTCAGCATATGTCCAGTAACATAATCATTTATATACGCATTGCACGTTTTTATATACATGTTAAGCAGCACAATAGCTGAAAACCTTGTCATCATGAAAATAGAAGTGATCCAATGGATGACAAAAGTAGGCAAAATAAAGGCGGCATAATATGAGAATACAGAATTCAAAAAGAAATTGTGGACTAAACACATATATATATATATATATATATATATATATATATATATTGACTTAAAGAAAGGGGGACAGTGAAACTTGTTATCATACATTTAGCAGATATTTTAATATCAGTGACTTGTAAGAGAACAGAATGCATTGCTCCAATAGTCTCTATTTTAAATGGTCATTAAGCCGGAGTAAAGGATTTCTGCTCACTTCCTCAAGCAGAATGATGTATTACTTCAATTATTTGCAGATTTAAAATTGAAATACAAGCAAAAGATAATTCCTAAGCTCCTTTAAAATAAATGTAAAAATAAATAAACAAATCTAGGATGGAAATATGGCATTTTCCTCTTTTTTTGAAAACCTTTAAAAAAAAAAAAAGGCATATTTCTGGAGGTTAAATGAAAAAGTGAGCGAAAACAAGCAAGGGGGTAAAAAAAACAAAAAAACGCCTGTGCCACGTGACAGCAGGCTCAAAATCTCCTTATCCCAGCAGCGGACAGCAGAACTCATTTCCATAATTGAGGGTTGAAAGGTCAACGCAAATGAGTAGGCATTGTGTTGAGCTGATTAGTTATTAGAATGGTATTACTGTCAATCTCTTTTATTCATTCGCACAATTACAAGTGGGGGCCATTGTATGCCTCTGACCTCACACACACACTCACACACACGCGCGCTCTGACACATTTCCTTTTCACACACTCGCTGGACAAAGAACACACACAGATTATGTGTGTACGTATGAAGATAAACTTGGCAAACAGAAAACACTCGTGTCACTTCAGGATACTTTAAGTCTGGTTTTGGAATTATAACACAGGTCTCCAGTTTCAAATCTAACCATGATATACACACACACACACACACACACACATGTATATATATATGTATATATGTACATATGTAAATATATATATATATATGCATATAAAGAAAAATATATATTTGTTTTAAATATGTAATTTTAAAATTTCCCTTCCACTTGGAATTTTTGTTGCGCTTGTAACAATCAATTTATTTATAATATGTGTGTATTTTTTTCCTCTGTAATAATAGCTTACACTTACTTCACTGCCTTTCTCATTGGGATAAGCCGCTTTTTCCCCTGCATGTTAAACACTGACTGAAGTCCAACACCTTCTCAGAACAATAATAATAAAAATGTCATGCTGGTGGACCACTTATTTGTTTTTTGGGTTTTTTGTGTTGTTTTGTTGAAGATTTCCCAATTGATCTCAAAATCGTTGCATCTGAATTCAAACTCACGGTGACAGCGGGGTGCCGGCGTGCCGTGCGGTTGTGTAAAGGTGGTATTAGGTGGTTGTGTGCGTGTGTGTGCGTGTGTGCGCGTGTGTGCGTGTGTGAATGATATTGATTTCTCTATAGCATGAAAAAAAGAAGAAGCGGATGTTTAAGAACAGAACCCAATCGTTTCTTATTCCTCTAAGAGCCTTCATTTACTGGGATGCAAATATAAAGCCGGACGCAGTCAGTGGGGGGAGGATTGTCGACGTCGAACGTTAGCGTCCGCTGTCTCGCCATCGCAATCTCCCTCGAAGTGAAACCACTAATCTGACACATTATATCACATGAGGTATTCATGCTTCCCACTGGCTCGGCGAAAGCCACAGGGCCAAAGCTCCAGCGAGGCGCCGTGCGCAGTGACTCATTCCCCGTCCTCTCTCTCCTTAACACTGTTCATGTTCATGCAGTGAATTCACAAAAACAATAAAAATTGCTCACATTTACTCCGTGCTCTGTGCACACCTCAAGGGTGAGGGTCCTAGGTGGTGCTTCAGCTTGGCATTTTAACCTTCTCTTCTTCACCACTCTCTGTCAAACAGGGGCGTTTTTCTCTTCTCGCTCTGAGACAGTCCCTCTAAAACTACCTGTGTGTCTATCTTTAAAGCATTTAGAGGACAAAGACAACGAGACATCACAGCAGGTCTCGCAACAACGAAATGGGGACTGTGAAAAGAGGAAGTGCTAAAATGAATGTGTCAGCGAGACTCTTTTAGAATTTCTTGTCACACGATTGTGTTTTATTTAATATTTTTGTCAAAAAAAAATATTTTAATGCGCAGTGAGTTTCAGACCATAATCGAGCAACATATCTGTCAATACGAAAGCAAAATATAACACATAGACACATATTTATTTTTTTAACATGCTCAACCAATGCTGTAAATCAGTTTTCAGTCCATTGTTAAAACTAAAATTTTTATCTGTTATTCAATTTGCATTTATGAATCAACCTATTCTAAAAAAATAAAAATAAAAATATGAATTTCACTGTCATGACATAAATCTTGGACCGTACAATCCCAGTGGCCCACTACCTTCATGGAGCATTTCTGAATGATGCAGACATCTTAGCGCTCACAAAGACTTTCAGCAATATCAGCAGAGCTGTGTGTGTGTGTGTGTGTGTGTGTGTGTGTGTGTGCGTGTCATGGGCCGCTCAGCCCTATTGCAGAGTGGTACAGTCATATCTGCGCGAACAGAGCGGCCTTTGTCACTGGCTGCAGATGCAGGGCAGCCAAAACATTAACGATTTGTTTGTGTAAGCATTTGCGATACAGTATTCAATAACGGCACTCTGTCCAGATGACTGTGTCAAGCGGCATGACGCTCGAGTGGTATGGGGAGGCGCACACTCGCACTCAGCAGGCCAGAGGCGCTGTCACGTGGAATGGCAGAGGGCTTCTCTTCAGCTTGCATCGATTTAAAAAAAAATATCTATTTTTTTTTTTGTTTAAATCGCGACTTAATTTTAGAGAAATCGGCAAATGCTGTTCAACTCCCTGATGATTTGCTTTAAAAAAAACAAAAAACAAAACACAACACAACAAAAGGCATCGTGACATAATGTACCTTCCCAACAGATGCCTTGTAAACTTTCCCTCACATCTGCAGGTCAAACACTGTTACTGCTGCTTTTCCTCTCCACCGCTGACGGGTCTCGCTTGTCGCCGTGTCTTTCCAGCGTCGAGTGGTAATTAAGACACGCGGCCATATTTGAGTGGCGTTTCGCGGGGCTGCAGCCGACGGTGAGGTGGGGGGGTGCTGGGAGGAGGGTGGGGTTGGATTAAAACAAAAGCCAAACAAAAGCCCCGCTGCAGGGGGAACCGTGTTGCCACTGTCAACATGGATTTCCTCGCTCTATTTTTTTTCTCCTCCTCAGTTTTTTTTTTGCACCTTCACAACTGCGCACATTCCTGTGTGTAAGGCATGACGCTGCAGAGGGAGGCGACGCTTCAGCCGCCGGAGTGGCCGACCGCGCTCCTCAAGGTGGAGGACTCGGGATATGAGTTTTGTGAATGAGCGTTGCGTGGCAGAATTTAGAATGGGCCGACGAAATAAAATGAAAAAAACCTAAAAATAAAGAAAGAATAAATCCAAAAGTGAGTCTAGAAGCAACACGGCACGGCCTGTCGCTGTTCACGCTTTCCAGGAACCAGGGGTCAAAGGTGTACTGCCAAGGTCAACAACACACACACACACACACACACATGCACACGCACATGTACTAATTGCACCAAAGGAGCCTGACACCCAGCGGAAGGTCCTGGCCGGCGGAGGCGATGCAAAGGTTAAGTCAGCAAGCTTTCACAGAAGCACTACTAAGTATAACCCACACACCTCCGCTTCCTAGTACACACACAAAAACACATGCACGCGCACACATACACACGCGCGTGCATCCCCCTACGCAACCCCCAGGGGGCCAAGTGTCTGGAAGGCCTGAGGGGCAGGTGATGTGCCAGACAAGCTTGTTGGCGCTCGCTTCATTTTTTTTTTCACTCTCTCCCTTTTCTCTTCCTTTTCCAGGGAGGCAGCACAGACATAAAAGCCGCTCTGCGCAAACGATGGGGGGAGGGGGGGGACGTTTCGCCGAAAATTGGTCCGGTCAAAACTGAGAAATGATCGGAGGAAAGCTGAGAGGGGGGGGAAACAAAACGTGTACAATTTGCATTTGCGCCCATTGATTTTTTTCCTCTTCTGTGTTTCTGGATGGACGGTGTGTGTGTGTGTGTGTGTGTGTGTGTGTGTTGGGGGGTGGGGTGGGAGGATGGCGATGCGGGGCAGCAGCCTTCAGCAGCCTTTGCCTTCAGACGCCCGGACCGTTCCTCCATGGATCTGAAGTCCGAATCAGACGGCTGGAACTTTTGAAATCCTTCGACGCGACATGCAAACGATTCGTCAGGGACGGCGATCGATGGTGTTGTCACAGGCTGCAGGTCGGGCCAGCAATGAGGAAGAGGAGAAAGAAGAAGAAAAAGGAGAAGGAGAAGAAGAAGAAGAAGAAGAAGGAGAAGCAGCGGAGAACCTGATCGCCCTGCCATGATGCAGCGACAGCGACGTTCGCGGGCTGGCGTGCGAGGTGGCGCTGGATGGGACGTGGCATTATTAGGTTTATTTACGCGTGTATGGGCCTCAGTGTGCTCGGGCCAAAAGGCTCGGGATTGTTTCGACGCATCCACCCCCCACCCTCCCCAACCCCACCCCCCAACCCCACCCCCTGAAAACAAGCGAGCCAGTGTGGCGCTGCAGGACGAGGACTGGCAGCAGCATTCCACCACCGCCACAATGCTGTGGATGCTATAAGTTGCCGACGAGCTGAACGCAGCAGGCCGAGCGTGTTTTTCTCCTTTAAAGAAAAAACAGGACTTCCCTCTTCATGAATCTGTTTTTTTTTTTTTTTTTTCAATTCAAATTGAACGTGGAAATCACAGCATTGTAAAGCCAAAAGCCGGTGCGATCCCGATTCATTCCACGATGATGCCAAACGATTGGACGCGAGGCCGCCGTCTTGGAGTGCTCGACACTCCCACAGTTTGAGGTGAAGTCTGACTTTTCTCCCCGAAATGGATAAACTCCACACACGCACACGCAAACACGAGGAAAAAGAGAAAGAGTCAAGAGTCATCAGTGATTGTCGCACTCACACCATTTCCCCATGCAAAGAGAAGCTGCTCCCCAGAGATTACATCACACATTGCTATTGTGGAGAAGCCTTTCAAAGAAGCCTCTCTCACACACACACACACACACACACACACACACATCCATGCAAACACACACTCGCACACACATACACAAGGTGACAGTGTGTGTGTGTGTGTGTGTGTGTGTGTGTGTTGGCAAACGCAAACCGGTAGTCTTGTTCAAGCAACAGCAGTGATTTGTTTAAAGCACCCAGTATTTCTTGTTTTAAATAAAGTTAAAACTAAAGTATCAGTAACACCTGCTGTCAAAGGTTTACACTCAAGAAAGGACTTGGTTTAATTCAGATATCAATTAGGACTTTTTTTTAATTTTGCTTTATTCTTTTTAGGGTATTAGAGTGTAAATTTTGCCAATACACACACAGTGTGTGTATTTCTAAATAAAATAAAATGTGGAAATCGGTCCCAACAAACACGACAGACGTGTGACACACTATTATTGCAGGACTTGTCACGTCGCCCCGACATTTCCTGCATCGCTGAGCTCCGCGTCTGATGCCTCTTCACCTTTATAAACGTTCTCTTTATGGAGGAAAATAAAATAAATGTTGCGTTGAGAACGAAACTCCCGTTTTTTTTTTCTTTTTCTCCACATGGCGAGGTGCTGCCAGCCGATCGTGTCCCGCATTGTGAGCCAAAAAGAGAACAAATCAAGTGTGCCAAATTTATGTGAGGGAGGGGGGACTGACAATAAATATTTCCATGACAAAAACGAGACTTCGACCTGCTACAGAATCCGCAATTTGGGCTCCTCGGGGAGCAACACAGGCGCCGCGGGACGCAGTGAAGGGCGGCGATCATAAAATGATGCCAAGTTAAAAAAAAAAATTAAAAAAATTTAAAAAATCAAACATTTTCTTTTCAGTCCAGGCTGCGTGGAAAGAATTTGCATTTTCATTCGTGTTTTTTTTTTTTTTTTTATTAATCGGAGATTTTTTTTTTAAGTATTTCGAATATATATTCGAATATTTATATAACTTAAAAGAGAAATCACAATTTAGCCTCCATCTTCTAAATAAAACGGGAAATATTTAAGACAATGATTTAGATTAAAAAAAAAACCGCATTAATTGCATAATTTAAAAAAAATAATAGAATGAAATTTTTGAATCTTGCATTTTAAGAAAAGGCCTTGATATTCTAATATAAATAGCGTGAGTTTTTACTGTTCTAAAGAAAAACACACGTCCGCCCTGTTAATCCTGGTCACCTCCCAGCCGGTGCTGCCTCGGGGTGCCGCAGGTCAAAGTGATGCAGCAGGGGAGAAAACCAAACACAACTTGGTGCAGGAAAACCGCGCATCTGCCGGCCGGCCGAGCGATGACTTAGTGCATTTTGAAAAAGAAAAATCATCATTTCATTAAATTAATAGTATAGATTAATTCGATCACAACTACCCCAATACTGACAAATGAATCTAAAAAAATATAGATATAAAATAAAAAAGAGGTCCCTACTTTTTTTTTTTTTAAACAAATGTTTTGAAAACATCTTAGACAGAGGAGGAGAAACGAGAGCAAAGGAGAGGAAGCAGCGCGTCCAAACCTCAGCTGAGCAAACACTCCACTCACCGTGCTCGGAAACCACGCCGGCTATTGCGGGATCCTCGTCCGACTTGAGGTGCTGCGGCTTGGCTTGCTTGCGGCGGGACATGCTGCTGCTGCTGCTGCTGCTGCTGCTGCTGCTGCTGCTGCTGCTGCTGCTGGCTGCGGGGCTGCTGCTGGCGTGCTGGCTTGTGCTCTTGCGCTCCGGTGTGTCTCTGCGCTGTGCAGATGCATCAGCGATGGGAGCGACGCGCAAAAAAGTTTCGCACACGAAGTCTGGCGGTGGCGGCAGCAGGGGGTAAAAATAAAAGCATAAAAAAAAAAAGTACCAACAAAATAAAATAAAAAGAGGGAGGGTCAAAAAAAAGTGAAATTAGCCGGTGTGGCTGCCGGAGCCGATGTGGCCGCGCGTCAGATTGCGCATGTCGGTGTAATAATTATGATGGTGAATAATGCCTCGCGATTAATGGCGAGCGTGCGGAGGTGGGGAGGATTGGCTGGGGTCCAGCGGACGCGCGCATTGGATATGGTAATGAGGGACGGACTGAGCAATTAGCCGCTTCACTCTCAGACTTTATCCGTCTCTTTTCTCCTCGCCGTCCAACCTCCAACCTCTCCTCCTCCCCCCACCACCCCAAACTCTCTCTTCCCAAAACAACACAACACACCGAATCTCTTGTTGTTGCTGCTGCTGCTGCTGCTGCCCCGCTACAGCGGGAGGGGCGGGAGGAGGTGGCCGAGGCTGGTGGTTGGAGGGATGGATGGAGGGTTTTTTTTTTTTTTGGTAGTGGTGGGGGGACTTGCGGGCTTCTCTTTCTCCGGCTCTTCTTCTTTTTTCTCTCTCTTTTGCGGGGCGCACCGCGGGCTCAGGAGTCCGCCGCCACTTGGCCCCGAGTGTCTCTCCTCTTCATCACCTCTGCGGATGTCCACAACTTCAGAGAGCGTCACCTCCTCCTCTTCCCCCTCCTTCCTCTTTTTCCTCTCCTCTCCCGTAAAAAAAAAATAATAATAATAATAAAAAGTCTCTTGTCGGGCAACTTTGCCGTGCGCGTCGAACTCGAGCGCTGTCCAGTCTCTGAGGTGTTCGAGGGGTTGAAAAAGGTCTCAAAGTTTCCCCACGCCGCTTTCACGCTCGTCTGTGGCAGGAAGTCGCGGTTGCCGAGCCGATCGCTGCCAGGTTTCCCTGATGGATCTGCGCCTCTTCTCCAAACTTTTGTTTTCTTGTGTTGTTTGCGTGCGCGTCTCTTCTCTCCCCTTGCCTCGAAGCCGGCTGCACCGGTGGTGTCGCCGCGATTAAAAACTCATCTGTCCGTGTGAAGATAAACCGCTTTAAGCCTTCTTGATCGCGATCCTCCAGCCTCCTCTCGCCGGTTGCGTCTTCGCCTCGGTGCGCCTCTAAAAATAAAACAAAAAAAAAAAAAGAAGCAACAAAACAAACAAAACAAAACAAAAAAAAACCTCTTCTTTATCCTAATGTTCTAAGCGGCGCAACTTTCTTAATTTCCTCCAGTTTTTTTGGCGCATGAGAAGGAGTCTCCTCCGTCCGTCGCTCGGCGCGCCGGCTCACCTCGACGCTTAACTTTCAAGTTGTGTTGTGGTGGGAGCCCCGGCAGCGCTGTTGGTCTCTCGGTGTTGGACAAGGCTCCGGCGCGCGCTGTGTGTGTGTGTGTGTGTGTGTGTGCGCGCACGCGCGCTTGTGTGTCAGTGTACGTGTGTGTGTGTGTGTGTGTGTGTGTGTGTGTGTGTGTGTGTGAGAGAGAGAGAGTTAACCCCCAAGCGGAGGTTCAGCCCATTGCTTTGAGCCGCCGCTAGGATGTACCACCACGTTGCTGTTGACTAGTGGATCGTCCTCTGAGCGCCGAGCTCCCACGTTTGACCCCCTTGATCTGAGAGGATCCCTCACACTGTCGAGCTGATATTAAAAACCGAAGTGTTAATCTGGCTGTTGCGCTTCGAAAATGGTTTTACACATTTACTCGTCCGTGTTTAAGCCTTCTTGGTCATGCTACACACGTTGGCAAGGAAAGGATGTCACTTTTTAAACATTTGTGCACATTTGTGCACATTTGTTCGCTGTGGACACACACACACACACACACACACACACACACACACACACACAGTCAGTGTACGTTATCAGTCATCTTAGGGCCGCTAAATTTTAAAAACCGTACATCATTTATCGCGTGCTGCTTTATGATTATGATTTAAACGTTTTGCATTATGTCACAGAGACTCTTTCCCTCTACGGTGACACCTGCGTAGGTGATTAGAGAAGCGACACTGTGTGTTGTCGTCGGCTCATACCGTGAACACGGTATTAAATCACTGGCAGCAACACGCAGATGTCTCTCACGTTTAACGACAAAAACCCACGCCTGCCCGCGAAAGTAGCATTTGTCCGGGGGTGTTTGATGCGATGAAAAATAAATAAATAAATGGGATTGAGAACCACAAGATGCAGTGATCTGAAGAGGTCAGGAGCATGCGCCCAGAAGAGGTGAGCGCGAATTTTTATTTTATTTTTTTACTCCAAGAACAATCACATCTCTATCATCAAAAATTTAAATTGTCATATTATTTTTTTTATTAAAAAAAAAAAAATCCAACACGGAAGAAATGTATCTGTGACATTTGTTTACGTGAGGATGCTCCTGAGCTTTATTTCATCAGTTCAGAAGCGTAAAGGGGGATCAGTCTACCCCTCCCCCCTCTCCTCCCTTCCTCCCTCCCCCTGTTGACAGTGTGATTCGGTGTGTCCACCTCATAGGCGAGACACATCTGGTGACAACAAGGTCGTTCTCTGAGCAAACTTTCCCTCTCCTCCTCCTCCTCCTCTTCCTCTCCTTATTCTCCATCTCCTTCTCCCTCCGCCGCGGAATCCGTGTCCAAGAGCCTGTTATTATCTGGTATTAATAGATGCAGCCCCCAGGAAGACAAAATCAGCTATTGATAATTGCAAGGAGTATACGGCGGCTACTGTATCGATCGGCGTGTCCTCCACTCCCCCTGGTGCCGAGAGATAAGGAGACACACTCTTTAGAGCAATATAATTTCTTTTGACCTATCTGCTTGCTACAGACTTATGATGAATAGCCAGAGTGGCCCAAGTCCTTTATCACCAAAGTTACCCCCTTGATATAATATTGATTCTTTATAACTAGCTCGCCACACAAAAATCAAACTGTCCACTTGGCCATCATCATCATCAATATCATCACAAAGGCGCGAGGAATGAAGACCCCCCCTCCCCCCACACACCTATACGCGCGCGTCTCCAGGCGCGAGCCTTTACAATCTCCCTGTGTAGGCCCAATCTTCACTTTTTTTTGCTGGTGATGAAAGGAGAGGAGAGAGAGAGAGAGGTGCCATTTAAGAAGAGGTGCCATTTAATCCACACACACACACACGCGCGCGCGCGCGCGCGGAGGGTGGGGGCAGGGAAGAGGAGGGCGAGATGAGACAGACTGTGATCAGAACAAGCTTTGTAAAGTAGTTAATCCGCTGTGATTGGAGGCGTCAAAAATATCAAACAAACGCAATTCGATACGGGGCTTCGATTAAAACCGCGAGATAAAAAAAAAATCGTGGATCGGAAGAATTAAAAGGAAATGAGACGAGGGCGAGTCTGAAATAAATCGCTGTTTAAATGAAGAAGAAGAAGAAGAAGAAGAAGAAAGGGCGTTTGTTTTATGATCCGACGGATGCCGGATGCGCCTTAAAGGTGGTCATATATTTCTAACCTTAAAGGATGTGTTTTTGTGACTGGAGCCCCCACAGCGGCTGTTGACAGAGAGAGAGAGAGAGAGAGAGAGAGAGAGAGAGAGAGAGCTGCTGCTGCTGTGCGTGTGTGTGCGTGTGGGGGGTGTAAACGGTGATGAGGGCAGGAGGAGGAAGAAGGGAGGGAGAGAGGGAGGGAAGGGAAGGGTGGGAGAGGAGAAGCTAACGTGTAATCACCCAAACAACCTCTTTTTTTCTTTCGACCAGTTTCCTCCCTTTTCCCGGATGTGCGTAGCGAGGTGAGGAAAAGGGGGGGAAAGAAAAAAAAAAAAGAATTCAGAAGGGGGCTTCAGCGGCTCGTTGCAGCGGCCCTCTCCGCATCATAAAGTGCACCGGCTGGGGATGACTAGTGTGACAAGTCCCTCTCTCTCTCTCTCTCTCTCTCTCTCTCTCTCTCTCTCTCTCTCTCTCTCTCTCAGTCTGCCCTTCTCTTTCCCTCCTTCCTTCCTTCCTGCATGCGGACTATGTGGAGGAGAGGCCGGCACAGCAAGTAAAGGGGGGAGTCGCCAAGAGGTAAATGACGCTCAGCCACACTATTACAGTTTTTATGCCTTTTTTTTTTTTTTTTAACCCCCCTCCTCCGTCGCCGAGTTGAGAAGTTTAACTCGTCTCGTACCGGGTAAAACGCCGTTCTATATTTAGTTATATATTTTTACTATCGTCGTGACGCATTCGAGTGCTCCGGTTCGCCGTTTGCAAACGCTCGCGCTGCTCTCCGCGTCCAATCACGCGTCTTTGCGTCGCCGCAACTGGTGCCAAAACGTACACACATATGCTCGCGCTCAGCAGGGCTACTGTAGCAGCCTATGGCACAGTGCGGGGGGCGTTTACCTCCACCAATCAGAGGAGAGGTGAGCGTCGTTTGCCGTCGAATGGTCACGTTAAGCCTGGGGGGCATTGTTGGGGTGCTGAGGTAGAAATGGGCATTTCTGACAGTTTGCAACAAAATCATTTGCGTTATATTTGTGTCGTTTGTGGTCTGGGATGATATGTTTGGATTATTACAAGTTGCTGCATTTTTCGTGACTTTAACACCTCGCTTGTGGTCTATATATTAGTGAAGATTGTGATGATGACATCTTGAATTTCAGAGTTCACTTTCTATTATGTGTTAAATTGCCTATATTCTTAATGTACGTATGTGTGAAGTATTTTCTCTTTATCTGTCAGTACCTTTGAAAATAGAGAACCTGTACCATTTATATTGTTGTTTAAATGTATTGTGATTGTAGACTAGAGTTCCTGGTTCTTTTTGTCGTATCCCCAGTTTGCTGTCCGCAAAGACTGTCGGCACATTTGAATTACATGCTCTATTTTGAACAAGTGTCTGTCTGTTGCCGTCTATTATTATAATATTAGGACTATTTCACTGACGCTGATTAGCGGTTGGCTCTGGTTCTCTGATCTAACAAGAGATGTTTAAATGAAGCGTTGACTTTTGACAGCCACTCTGTGTGTCTGGCTTCATGGAACAAGAGCTGGTTGTCAGAACAGTTGTATGACTGGTTGCCTGATGTGTTTGTTGTGCTCTGTTTGTTCAACAAATGACGTAAAAGAAAAGAAACAAAACATGCACACACTCAGTCGGCTCGATAATTGCGGACATCACGCGTGATTAATGGCTCTTGCTCTTGAGTGCTTTTAAGTCCCTTTTTTTTAACTAAAGAATTCCTGTGATCTGTGCTCTTCTTCAAGTCGTTTTTCACAGCGTCACTCTGTTCGAGCTTTCACTCTCACTCATCATATCATGAACACCTCATCGGGCTTCAAATGAGACAACAGTGACAGGCGGCCCGCACCCTAGATGAGTAATATCTGATCTGACTGCTCCAATCAGGCCTAATTGAAATGAATTGAATCAAGCTATTTCTTCTGCTACTGTAATTAAATTAGTGGCCGGGGTGTAATTGGACATCGGGTCGCTCGGCACTTGAGAGGAGATGACAAAAAAAATAAAACACTCATTGCTGCCACCAGTGGACTAGTGTGAAAGGCAGCGCGGCAAATGCTGGCTGACACTTTGGCAAGGCGACGCTTTCGCTGGGAGACTCCACAAACACCCGCTGACTCCCTGCCAGGGCGACGACTCGCTCATACCGAGGGGCGGGGGGGTATGTGGGGTTTTTACTGGGAAACGTGGCATTTCGAGTGCGTTGAAATTTGCCGGCGTGGCGTGAGCAACCAGCCAGGAGCTGCTTTAGAAATAACAAAAATGTCACAAGGTTAGTAGATTAAGAAAGACTGAGTCAGAACACAGCATATTATTTTTGTAACACTAATTTAGCGAGTCTAAATTCAATTCGTAGACCATTTCGGCCCAAGCTGATACACTGATAGACATTCATTTATTTTTACACTGACCCCGAATGAGATGGCTCACATGAAATGGAAGAAGGTTTCACTGCCTCGGTTGGTCATCTGTGGCACTAATGCCGTTTTCCAAGAACAATGAGCAGAAAGGGGCCAAAGTCTGCGCTGATGACACTTAATCTCATTGGAATTCCTTGTCAGGGTTGACCTTGGGGGAGATATTAGCCAGTCGACAAGTGATTGCGTGCACGTGTGCTTGTGTGATGAGAGGGGAGAGAGAGAGAGAGAGAGAGAGAGAGGTGTCCGGACCGTAGGTCTCTGTGTGCGGTGCTGGTGGTGGTGGTGGTGGTGGGAGATGCGAGCGTGCGCGTCCTGCTGTGAAACGTTTTCAGATTCCCCTCCGCCGTGGACGTGGCTGCGAGCCGCCGTGTCGGCGTCGGGAGTCTGAAAGCAGCCTGCAGCCGGAGCGGTGGGGCTGCCGCGGGGATTCTGTGGCCCATTGATATGTGTGTCACACTGTTCAATCGAGGCCTTTGAATTTTTAAACAGCATCGGTTACTCCGCGCTGCCTTTGTTTCGCCACCGCTTGCTCTGACCCCCTCCTGGCGAACGCCTGTGGAGGTGTGTGTTGACGTGCGCTTCCAAAAGACAGGGGACAGGAAGCTGATAAAAATGAAACAGCTTTAGGTATAATGCCGTGCGGGTGTTGATCTGACCATCACGATCGAGAGAAAGCAGCCAAGTAGCATTATTATGTCATTATTATGATTGTTTATACTGCATTTAGAAAAAAAGATTCCTCTTCCCCTAGTTGGCTGGAAGTGTGTGTGTGTGTGTGTGTGTGTGTGCGCACGCAAGTGTGTGTGTGTGTGTGTTTCTTCTAGAGCATCAGTGTGATGTCACTGTATTGCAACTATTCAGGCCTTTCTGAAGCATATTTCTGCACTATCAGTGAAGAGACACACAACAAAGCATATGTGCGTCAAATTTAATTTAATGAATAAATTAACTTTGTTCAACTTAGGGTGTCCTTCCTTTTCATAAGAGCCCTTCACTTCACTTCCTCTTCCTCGTTTTGATTTTTTAAAATAAATTTAAACCGGGAAGTTTTTGATTGGGCTCAGCGAGCAGCGACTGAAAGAAAAAATAAAATGAAAAAAAATGAAATCCAATCACCAGCATGTGAAATAAGAGACATGGAAATGCACATTTACACTTATCTGATAATACCATTAGAATGGTTGCTTGTTATAACATGGCTACAACTAATCACAGAGAGAAATTAATAAGATTTCTCAATGATTTTATTTTGAAAAAAAGAGGATAATAACAGTTATTATACAACAATTCTGAAGAATAATCCTGAAACAGATGTTTTTGAGTTTGTCACTGCCTGCATTCATTTATTATAATTTACTTTTAGAAGAAAGTCTTTCTGTGAAGGAGCTCACAGCGTTCGTCCACAGTCCTTCCTCCGGCTGCTGCTCCGTCTCCATGGTAAAATATCAGCCCAGTGAAGCCTCCCTGCTCGCCTCCTCCACTCTTCCTGCTTTGACCCCTGCGCTGACTTATTCATGGCGACTCGCTAATAAGCCACGCCGGCGTCTAGTAGCGACGGACAGCATGTGTAAACATTTAGATTTCCTCCCTGGAGTAAGCGGCGAGATGCACCAAATTAAAAGGCAAAAAAAAAGAGTAAAAGATAAAAACCGTGGCGCAACCCGCAACGAACGATCAAATACAAGGTTTACCCGCGCAGCGTTTTTTTTTTTTTTTTGCTTCGCCGTGTTACAGGCCCGTGTTGCTATCAGTCGGCCGTGTGCTTTGGAGGACCGCCAGCCGACGGAGGAAGAGCACCTATTTTGTGGAGAGGTAATTGCTACACAGTGGCCCCTGATTGCCGGGATCTTTCACCGGGAGCCGGCCGCGGCTCCCTCTTTCCCATCCCTCGGCCGACAGCCTGATTACAAATCATCTTATTGATTTGATGAGTGCAAGTTGTTTGCTAATAACTGTTCTCATACCATCTGTTAATCTTTGTTGTGATTAAAGAGGTAATCCCGGCAGCCATTATTCCCAATGACAAGAGCGGAGATCGTTCCCTTACGTAAGCTTCGGCCCCTCGGCTCGGGCCCGAGCGGGGCTGACGGCGGTAGCGGCAGTCGGTGGTGGGAGGGGGAGGGGGAGGCGCCAAGGATATCAGTGATCTCCGAATGCAATTGAGAAATCTGCGCCGCCTTCCCGCACAACAAAACACCATAGAAAAGAATTACACCCCCGGCTAAAAATCCATTACCCCGTATAATCACGCAAAATGATTTTTTTTTTCTTAAATATGATAATAAATCACAGGCCGGATCAATAGCCTGCGGACCAACTGCTACGCCCTGATAACGTATCAATCAATATTTAGTATTTAGATTTTAATTAATACCTCAGCGGGCCTTTGTGCCTGTTAACACTGAGAGAAATATAATCTGCCGTTCACAGGAGACGAGAAAAAAAAAAGCACCAAAGAAAAGCAGCTGATAAAAAGTGAATGCGGCCCTGTTAGCATTCCGGCGTTGTGCCTCATATCTGTCATTGATCAGTCAATTGCTTAGTTGTGATTAAGGACCCTTCAAAATCAAGCTTAGTGTGTGTGTGTGTGTGTGTGTGTGTGTGTGTGTGTTCGCACCCACACACGCACGGCGCAAAGGGAGGTGTATGAACGTGTGCGTTTGCATGGCAACGTGCTCATCGATCATGCTCTGAAGGGATGAGCAGAGCTTCGCGGGCGCCTCGCATGTAGCAGATCACACGGGCCAACGTCACATGTTGCATGACAAGTAAGGAGCGCGGCCCAAAAGAAGTACCGTATTGATCCTAAAGAGCCTTTTGGGATCCGTCTCGTGATCCGTCTCCGGAATGTGTCGGGTTTATGTGATGCTATACGCGCTTGTGTGCAGGGCGGTAATCCTAATCTCCAAAGCCAAAAGACCCCAAAAATGAATGCGCGACACGCGGACAAGCGAGTTCCGGAGTGACGCATATTGGAGTGATCGCACCTGGAATATGCCCGTGAAGGTCCCTCTCTAATCTTTTCTTAAGGTTTTAAGTGGCGGCCAACTGTTTTTCAATTGGATTGACTCTTGTGGCATTTGTGATCAGAATCCTTTCTGCTATGTAAAGAGATTAAAATAGATAAATATAGAAGCAGGCGGCAGGTGGGAGCTGGACCTTCTGGGGTGCGTATGGCCAGCACGAGATTAATAAGACACATTCACAGACAGGATCTCCTGGTAATCCGTCTTTAAACCTGTGCGTTTGATTTGTAATCTGGGGACCTGTGTTATTCGGCGGCTGCCCTGCTCAAGTAAACAAGCGGCAAAACTTGTCCCTCTTTGGTTTAGTTGAAATCTTGATCCGAATACTTGGGCGAAATAAGTGGGGAAAAAAGTGAGTCAAAGACGGATCAAGCAGTCGTGTTGTAATCTCTGGGGAAAAACCAAAAAAAACCAAAAACATCTCTGGTGTTTTCCTCATTAGTATCGTGTTGCGCCATGCGTTGTGTCAGAAGGTAAACAGAGTGGATTTGCGGAGGCCTTCAGGCTCGAAGGCCGCAGTAGGTCTCCGGTTCCTGAGAAGTCAAACTGTGATGCGAGCCAACAGGACATGTGCGTGTCGCCTGGCGCGGAGGCTGGATTTAAGTGTCCCAAGGCTGTCTGGGGTCCCACCCGGGTCAACAGGAAGCAGCGCCGCGCCACATGCCAGCTCCAGTGCCCCGCCCCCCGACACACACGCTCGCTTCCGATGTCACTTTGGCAAACAGGAAGCACACACACACACACGCGCGCACACAGACATAGTAGGAGAGGGTCAGTTCAGGCAGTTTTGACATCGACTGGTTCGCCCTTGACCTTTGCTGCACCCTGGGATAAACTGCATCACTGACGTATTAAGATGAAGAACTGCTATTTTATTTTTTATTCCAAATAATCTTGACAGTAAAGTCTGTTTCAGTGAGTTCATACTAGTGACCCGTCAAGCCCTTCGCAAATTTATTTTCCAGACCTTTCAACACATCTGCGTCTTCGCCTCTCGACTCTCGCAGGTTATGAAAAATGTTTTAGCAACAGTCAAGAAAATGTTCCATCTCAATCCATCAAATGGCAGTTAGTGGCGTTTAGCTGGCACATCAGCTTAGCTCTGCGGTGAAGCTCGCGCACCGTGAGACTGGACTGGATTGGCCAATCCCGAATAATCCCTTCTTACTGCCGGGCGGACGAGGTGCCAAGGGGCCCTGTGCAGGGCTGGCATGGGGTGTGTGTGTGTGTGAGCAGAGTGAGTCAGCTGTTGCCTGCTTTACCGTAATTGAATTACAGTATGCAAGGCCGGATAAAGGTGAAGGCATGTTTCGCAGTGCGCGAGACACATGCTATGATTTCTGCCGGCCCGCGCGCGAACTGCGCCGACTGTAACGGCCGATCAGTAAATCACGGCGTTTATTTTGAGAGATCAGGGTCAACGCGATAACGTGATTTTCACGGCGGGCTCTCGCGGAAAATTACCGTTAATGCGTCGTGGATACGGGTGGGGGAGGGGAGATAACAAGGGGCCGGTAGCGTTAGCGTTGAAGTGCTATTGGGGGAACAAAAAAGAGGTAGCATAATTTAGTTTTCTGTTTCAGGGGTGAGGAAGAAAAGAAAGCAGCAAGACAGCCGTGTGAAGAGCAGCTGGATTGATGGTTTTAATTTTAAGGGGCACAATGTAAAGCAGTACGTCTATGTATAAGTAAAGCAACTAATTTACTCTGCTACCAAAATGTCCCCATTATTTATGGTTTTACTTGAAACCGCGCTAATTAGAATCTTGAGAGTATTTATGGACTTTCATAGGATTTGGAAAAATGGTGTGTGTGTGTGTTTATGGGTTTAATATGAGCCCCTTTTAAGGTGGTTTTCATGTGCGCAGACTATACATGTGCAATTAGTTGACAGTTCAAAGAAGCAGTCCAGTTTTCTGCTGTTGTTGTTCATCTGCCTGTCCAGCGTTTTTTTCTGCGTGCTTCAATCTGCTCGTAGCAATCATCTCTATCTGATATCTGCATTTTTCACAAGTGATGTGTGAGTCCTGAACAAACACTTGAGTCATTTTACGGACCCGTGAGTCACGTTTCCTCTTCTCTATTAACTTGCTTTTTGACTCACCCCTGTCACCGCCAACTGGTTAAATGCAAAGACCAGGCCAGACCACGTGTCCACGCCACGCTGTGCAACCCGTATTCTAACTGCACCCTTATAAATATATCACGTTAATCACTGTCGGGAAAGCAACAGGTTATGGGCTCTGGTCCCCCCCACACACACACTTTTTCTGGGTGAACGAACAAATCACTCAGTTGCTCACAGTAGCCCTGGACCACTCAAAAAATGAATGAATGGCTAAGTTGTTCTGTGAGTGGGAAGAGTGTGTGTGTGCGAATGGTTTTCTCGTACAGTGTAGGCGGGGCTCCGTGACTCAAAACCTGATCTCTTTGTGAGTGAGTTAAACCAACTCAGGTAAAAATGAATCAAGTTTCCCCATCGCTAGTTTTTACCTGCTTAAAAGTTTTTCTTACTTAAAAACAGCCACAGTCCTAAATGCAAAATAGCTACAAACCTGGAAAACACTTGATCTGATGCCAGTGAACAGCGGTAAACTGCAAAGAGTTTGAAATGCTAGTAGCAGGACCACACAATTGTTTAATAAATCAATGTTTATTCCTTTATGATGCATACAATATTACAGAAAAATGTATTGCTGTAATATTTTGTGTGTTGAATAAATGAGTTCTATGTCCAAGTCTTTGTGTGTCTCTGGCAAAAGACTCTGAGTCTTTCATTAACCTATTTTAAAGTCTTTTAAAGCGTTCAACAGTCTTGTTGTGCACACAACGAATTACCAGGCACTGGTTTGAAAGACTTTACGTTGATTACATTTGATGGAAATATTTCAAAACTAGCTGCAAATAAAAACAACCAGTCAGCGGCAAGCGGCGCTGCACACCGATACGCTGATGATTATGTCATAAGAGCGACTGATTTTATGTTCAGTCTCACAGTGTTGGGGTTATTACAGAGCCATCAGCTGAACATCCAGCTGAGCGCTGGGGCATTTCCATGCGTGTCGCTGGCTGTAAATACCACGGCATTAAGCAATTACGAGAAATGAACACAATTAGTTTGCGTTGGGAATGATTTCTTTTTAACGCACTTGTGCCAAACAAATGAAGCCACATCCAAAACACCCTTTACCTGCAGGCATTGTGACGCTGGGAACAATGCGAGCAGGTGTAACGGGCAGGATGTAATGCCCGCACTTTGGCAATCAGGGGCATCACAGTGAAATGAAGGCAACAACGAAGGCGAATTACTACTGATTGAAAGTTTTGCCACTGCTGAATTTTAGTTTTAAACAGCAAAGAGTCGACCAGACAGAAAAAAAAAAGGAAAAACGTCTGCGAGGCTAAAAGCAGCTCTTACAAACGTGCGTGCCACCTCCACTTAAGTCAAAATTAAAAAAAAGTGTTTTTTATAGTTGTCGCAGCTGCAAACTTTTCATTTCCCCATTTATAGAAAGTATTGTGCCGTGCGTTTCTGAGGGCTCCCAGACTGCAGAGTCAGTCTTTCCCTGCTAGCTACGGAACGCCGAGCATTCCGCTTTCCTCGCAAATAATTCCCAACTCTCTGCGGTGTTCCAAATAAAAACAAACTTGTGAGGCTCTAAATGCTTGCAAGTGCGTCCCGAGTGGTAGTCACAATTACTTCCACTTGTGCGATGGGCAGATTTGGAACTGGCTGTCGAAGGCCTGTGTGCGTTAGCCGGTCGAGAAGTTGTGGGTCCCTCCTGCTATCGTGATTTCATTTCACTCACAATTGGAGCGGTGGTTCCAACTTTGACCTGGTGACCTGTTTCAGTTACTGAGGCGAATTAAATTGTCAACAGCGGACTAGCGACTTGATTGACTGGTCTTCGGAAGAGTGATAGTCTTCACTCTTTGTGAAGGCGTGTCCCCCGGTTCAGATCTGGCAGAGCCGCACCGTTCTCGGTCGGAGCTGAAGCTTCTCCTCCAGATGTGGTTCTGAGTCTGCATCAGTCAGTTGAAGCCCATTTGTTGAAAATGACACTCACAGCAGGAGCTTGATGCATAAAACATTATGAGACAGATCAGGGTGAGCCGAGCATTTTGTTAGAACCGAGAGTCGAGACCATGACGACCAAATGTTGTCAGCGTTTACAATCCAGGCCGAAGTTCATAGATATATTTTATCATGATACTTGGCTTGGAGGAAAGAGGACACAACTGTTTTTCACATTAATATGCAAGTATTAATCTCTCATCGACTTTTTTGGGGGATTTAACTGTTTTTGGCTGATAAAACAATATTTTGCATATAAAAAGTGAAAATTTGACATGATGAACACTCACAATGTTTTAAGTGATCAGTTGATGTTGCTTCATTTATTTTCATTCAGATAAAAACAAAAAAAAAACATTTCACCCTCACATTCTTTTGGCAGTAAAAGCTACGACAGCCCCTGGTCCCTTTGCATCCAAGCATATATTTTGGAAAATTTATGACCACACCTATTTTAAAGTGTTAAAAATAAAACACATTTCAGCACATCATTTCTGGATGACGTCCATTTTGTACAAGCAATTGATGAAAAATTCCTATGTGGTTGCACTGCAGCTTCTGCTGCCCCCGGAATTAAAAACAAAGTCAGTCTGCATTTCACGCCAACATCAGTATGGAAAATGCGGAGGGGGAAGAGGAGGGCTGAAGGACAGGAGGGAGGAGAGAAGGAAGATGTGCACGGCGGATGACGGACAGCTGCGGAGACAGGGCTGTTAGTTTACGCAGGCTGCGGGCTGAGTCGACTGGAAAATTTTTGATCGCTTTAATTTGCTATATCCAGCATCGCTTCTCTCCTTGTCCAGCACTTTTATCAAGCCCCGTGAGCCCGTATTGATTTTTTTATTTTCCTGCCCGGGATAAGAAGACAGAGAGTTAGGGAGCGCTGTTGAATGGAGAACTTTCCTCAGATTGCTGCTATTCTCCAGCTTATTGCATCCTGTCGTTTGTGGTTCCAGATGATGTCCAGTACGCCGCGGCTGCTCCAGCCAATAAACTAGGTGACTAACAATGGAGGAGGGCCGGGAATGAAGAGAGGGAGACAGGCTGCACCGCTCACCACACCACACTGCTCACACCACATTAGATTTGTTTTTTGTTTTTTTGTTGTTTTTTTGTTTTGTTTTTTAAAGCTATGTACTTGACATTGGGTTTAGTTGTGTTTGTACTTTATTACCATTATAATATGATTTGCATTAGTCAATGAAGCTTGTTTCTATTATACCTTATAGATTTAAACTGTGTGTCCTTGATGAGAAATCTGTCTTTGACTCAATTTGAAATCCAAAAGTCATGTTTCCACGTGGTCCTTGCGGCGGCCTGCGATTAGCTTCACCGCATCCTGCCATTGCTTTACCATGTTAGCATTCAAATAGGTTTTTTTTTCCAGGACTCAAGGCAAAACTACAATTTGACTCCAAACAAAAAACACGAAAACAAAACGCACACATATATGTATATTTTTGGAAGTGGCTCATGTGTGTCTCCCTGAGCAAAATCAATTATTAGTCTTCCCCCAAAAAAGGAAACACAATTAAAATGTGGAGGTATTGTTGTTTTTTCCCCCTCTGATAGGAAATGGGACGACAGCGTTGCTTTTTCATAATTGTATCAGACAAATTGATGCACAAGTCCATAAAATCTGTTTTTTTGCTTCTCTATTTTTTGTGTTTTTCAGCGCCTCGTGGCCGTGCATTAGCATTTTCATGAGTTGCGAAGAGTTTTTTCTCCCTTTTTTTTTTTGCGCGTGTCTGTGTGTGTGTTTGCGTGTGAGTGCTTCAGACGGAGGTGGGTGGGAGAGATTAGTGACAGTCTGATAAAAGATGTCTCCAAAACCCTAATTAAAATTGAATACCCCTGCAAAGCACCATGCAATCTCCAGGTATTTCATTTAGGGCAACTATCTCACTGCGCGGCTTTGTGTGTGTGTATGTGTGTGTGTGTGTGTGTGTGTGTGTGTGTGTGTGTGTGTGTGTGTGTGTGTTTTGTCTTTCTTCGCTGCACGCAAATAGCTATCCCCCTCTTTCGCTTCTTTTTCTGCACTTCCACGTCTGTGCCGCCGTCTTTGTCAAAATCTCCCATTTTCGCTTCTTTCACAAAGACGAAATAAAACCAAACCGGAGTAACATGTTGTGCGTTGATTTTTTTTTTCCACCCCCACCCGCCAAAAAACGCCTCCAAGGTTCAGCTCATTGTAGTGCAGAAAAAAAAAAAATCAAGTGTTCCTGCTCGAGCAGTGAGCACAGCAGCAGGAGACCTTTCTGCTTCAGCAGCAGAAGTGCCCTGACTCTGTCATGATGTCTTCATTTTAACATACACTTTTGAATAAAAAAAATGTAATTATATGCCTCAGTTGGCCTGGAAATCTTTGATTTAATACCGCAAAACTTCACTAATAGCGATTATGTAACATTCCAGGTTCCTCAACCACCAGCTTCTCCCCAGTCCCTCTGCCCCTGCGTTCTCGTACGTCGCGGTCCATCCCTCGCCCTTCCTGTTGCATCACACACCCAGAGAGTTGGCTCACTGTCCTACCGTGACTTCGAGCGTCTCCCGCAGAGGGTTAAAAAAAAAGAGAGAGAGAAACAGAGGAAGCGACTGCACTGTACAGCGGAAAACCGTGTTTGAGATTTGACCTGTGTTGCGGCTGCAGTGACACTTTCACTTCCCGCCGTCTGGACTCTAGACTGTCGACCATGTGATCCCACTTTAGGGGAACACACACGCGCGCACACACACACACGCACATACTCAGTGTCATCAGCCACTGTTGGTCTATAGTTTACCCACTGCTACACATCAACAGCTACAGGTTGGCCTGCAAGGAAGGACTGTAGGTTGATGCTTTGTGATTATTATTGTGAGAATGTTTAAACACGTCTATAAGTGATTATTTAAGCTTATTTTAAAACCTCCCCAAGACTGTTATGCCTCACTCCAAGTTTTTTTTTTTTTTTTTTTTTTTTAAATTTTGTCCTTAGTTTCAGTGAAGCACTTTGAATGTTTATAAAGTGAAAACAGATTTGGTGTTACATTCTTGCGCATTGCACATCCTTTATTCTTTATTTGGAAAGTGCAGTTTCAAAAAGACGTCCCGCACGCTCGCCACGGTGTTGAGACATGGGGCTTTTTGTGTCGCATATTTGTAGCGCCTTCGCAATAAAACAAAACAAAAGATGGGGGAAAAAAAGCAAAAGAGAAAGAATAGCAAGATCCCACTAAAATCTGCCTCTGAAACACAGGAAAACTGTTGAACACTAGCTTGAACTCAAGGTGCTGGAAGGCAAACTTTACAAAAATGAAATGGATAAAGTTTCCAATAACAGCCATATTCCTTCATTAAAAGCCTTTACGGCTCTTTATAATCCTGCAACTTCCTGCCGGCTTTTTTTTTTCAGTTTAGTTTTTTCATGAGTGCCCCTCCAATACAGAGGAAACTGCTGCGGCTTTCAGCTCCTGTTCAGCCGCAGTCATCTCGGCCCGCCACTGCTCGCTTCCTCCCACCCTCCTGAGTCACTTTACTGTATGTAATCTTTTTTCTTTAACCGTCGCGATTCCCAGAACGCCAGTTGAATCATACCGCCGGGGCTTCGCGCGGTGAGCAATAAACATGTCTGAGGCGTTCGCTCGCGCTCCATCAACCGCGCACGGGCGCCTTTTGTTGTTGGTTGCTGGTTTTATTTTTTTTTTCTCCTCCCGCCCTCCGCTCGCGACTTTCCCCCGGCCGACGGTTATTAACTTTGCAGATGATATCTTGTCATGTTCGCCATCGATCCGCGTCATCGTTAGAGCCTAATGAGCACAATTTTGCCTCGTGTGCGAGGAGTCACGGGCCGCCGTGCGTCAGAGGCATGTTTGCCTCAGCCCAGGATCAATAAAAACGCTGTGAGAGAGCGCAGGCCTGCGCCGCCACTGCCGCCGCTGTCGCGCGCAGTGTATCACATTATGAAATATACGTATGGGTTGGGGGGGCGGCCCGCGAGATTAAGCGGGCCCTCGTCGATCAATGGAGCACATGAGCGTTAATATAGTGGCGCCGCTCGGCTCCCCTGGACACCTCGGGTCAGTTTTTGTTTCTGAACACTGCTGCGTGTGTCGGACGTGCTTTAGCGCGAACTGGGAGAATTAGATTTGCCCCCTTGGTGTCACAATTTGATATCTGCCATTGAAAGGACTCTTTTTTTATTGTTATTGTGATCATATATATATCTATTTGTATCTATATTTATAAAACAATTTTTGGCTGCTATAAGGCCAATATGTGGCTCTCGAGGAAGTCGAAGCAGATTACGTTTTAAACGTAATATGTTAGCAGAAGCTGATTTTGTGTGGTCGACTGTGCGCCGAAATGTGTGTGTGTGTGTGTGTGTGTGTGGATGAGAGGGAGAGAGAGAGAGAGAGAGAGAGAGAGAGAGAGAGAGTGAGCAATCCTGACCTTGAAACTGAGGCTGGAAAAAGCTCGAGCGACTGCTTCATGTGGTCAGGAAGTCTTCCCTCACATGCCTGTTTCACTCTTTAATCCCACGTTGAAATCTTCATTTATCACCTCAAATTAACCCTTTCCTGTGCTCGGCTCAGCTCTGCCCGTTCAGCAACAACAAAAAAAATGAAGCCAAAAACTCCTTTTATTTTTTGTTGATGTTGTTCCTTGCTTTTTTTTCTCACCCTTCCTGTTTTTAACTTATAACTGCTCGGCGTCATAAACCTGGCATTTTCCTCCGCTGCCGATCATCTCTACCGCGTCGGGAGCTCCGCTCCGTGCGCGAGCTCCACTCATAAAGCTCTGATTTCCCACGTCAGGCCCCGCGGCGAGCCTTTTCATGTCGAACACGCCTCGTACGGAGGACAACAGAGGCGTGTTGTCACCCCTTGAAGTGGCCGGGGCGGGGGAGGGGAGAGAGGAGAGGATGGAAGGGTGGGTGAAGGGGTGGAAGAGAAAACTTGGGCCAAGGTCAAGAAAGCTAATTTGTTTCCTGTCCCCCCTCCTCCCCTCCACCCCCCCACAGCCCGACGGCAGCCCCTGACAGGCAGACCACACACTGGCCGTACAAGAGGGGCTTCTCATGTGGTCCGGGGCGCATAGCGCCAGGTTGAGCTCATCAGCTACCAGGTCTGGTTTTAGCTTTACGTAGTGAACCTCCGGAAAGGAAATGCAGAGTCGCAAACGTAGCTGCTGTCACGTGGGGGTGCAGTGAGTCCAGGTTGCAGAAGAACAAAATAACTATTTATTTCAACAACTGAGCACAACGACCCGACACTGGCAAAGGCAGACAAGGATTTATACAAGAGTGCAGAGGAACGCAGGTGAGAACAATCAAGGGCAGGACAAACAACGAGACACAGGTGACAATCATGAGGCAACAAAAAAGGTGGGAAAACAGAAACAGGGCGTAAGGTACAGAAAATAAAAGGGGAGACAAGACTTTCAAAGTAAAACAGGAAAGACATAAACTAGTCAAGTCTGCTCCATATCAATGACACTACAAAGCAGATCAACCAGTGCTCTTTGTCTAGGTTTTAGGTTAGAATGTAACACACACATAATGGGGAAATATTTACTTTGGAATTGAGCTGATCGCTACTCTTCACTGAAAGTAGCACCACATTATCACTTTATTATAGCATTTTTGTTTCAACAATAGTATTAATACTTCACACTGATCAGAACTTTTTGCAACTACATCAAAACCAATACCAGTTTGAGGCATTGTTGAATGTAATTGTTTGAATTTTGGTCTGAAGAAGGTGATTTATAAGTTGCATTGAACATTATAATCTGAACCAAAGCTCCTGCAGTCTAATCACTAAATCCATAGAGAGGTTGGGAGCCGACTTCAGATCATAAAACACAAATATCACACACACAAAGTTTTTAAAAGTTCTTAAAATAGCACACGTTGGGGTGTGAGAGAATTCACTTCTTGTAAAGGGAAAAAAAAGTGTGCGGCTCCCTTCCTTCCCTTTCCACGTCATGGCCCCGCAGGAATATCTTCAAAGTGTTGGCAGGCCACAGTGGACCCGAACGGAAGCCAACAGTGTTCCCCCAGAGCAGCAGGAGCACTCATCACTTCATCATCTCTCTGCTACTCTTCCTCTTCGTCATTTTATTACCTCAGCTTATCAAGTAGCCAAAATAAAAACATAAAAAACAATGTAAGGGTTTTTTATGCACAGAAAAAATAAATAAATGTGTCCACAAACATTTCCATTTTATTGCCAGACAATTTGGATTTTCTTTCCACAAAATATTAGCAGACAATTGAATCAAAGAATTAGAGAGAAACTACTTTTCTTTTTTTTTTTTTTTTTTTTCTTTCTAATTGAAAAGTTAAGTTTTAGTTGACCATCCACTGGATTCAAGGAACGGAGACACGCGACAACTCTGCCTCCTCTGAAAGTCGGCGCTGAGGGCAAATAAATGTTTTTGTCAACCCCAGTGGAACAGGCGGCCTGTGTCAAACGTGCACGGCGCTGGTGAATTACTGTCTGGAGGAGGCTGGATAGCCTTGAGTGAGGAAAGACAAAGAGTTTCATTTACTCAGGCTTTACAAAGGCCAGGCCCCGCATTTAGCGCTTCGCAGGAGTGTGTACATTAAGCGGATGAGCGTTTACAGACACACAAAAACGAGCTACTTTCATATTTTGGAGGTTGCACATACGATAGGGGACACGTTTGTCAAGTTTGTGATGGATGAACACGAGATTAATGGACTCAAAGTTACCAAAGAGATCCATTTTTCCTCCTCCTCCTCCTCCTCCTCCTCCTCCTCCTCCTTTTTAATTAGCACCTGTGAGCTGTTTCCCATTAACACCGTGCACATTAAAAATCCCTCTGCTTTTTCTAATTAAGTAAAGTGGAAACAGATTAGATGGCTTCTTTGAACAAAGGTCAGTGATTGCACTCCGTCTCGCTCCTCTGTTTGTTTGTTTGTTCATTCATTCGGGCCGACGGCATCAGAGGAGACCGGCCACTTCTTCCCAAGAATGTCACTTCACAATCACTGTTTGGTTTTACGGAACAGCCTCTTTTTTAAAACAAAAAAAAAACGAAAAACCCTCCATCCTAATCTGTTTTCTTTTATCTTAATTTCTTTCAAAGAATCCATAGGTGAAAGAGCAGCCGCTCGCCACCGCCGTCCCTCTCACGCTTTTGTCTTGAAGCTGACAGTGCGTCCTGCGCGGCAGGTGAGGACGGAAGGGAAAGGGACGATGATGCGATATGGATTTTCCACTGATATGATTATAAAGCACGAGGACCGTCAGATTAAAGGCGCGCTGATGAAAGATAGGCATCAATCAGCGACGTCTCTGGAGACGCTGCGAGGCATGACGCGCTTGTCAAGAAGGAGGAACACGGTGACTCATCCTCCCCTAAGCTCCCTTTCCTGGTCAATTGATTGGGCCTTCATATCCATTAGACTGGCTTTGACTGCTGCTGTAATGAACGGGCAGAATGCAGACAATCAGAATTGTGGAAGGAAACGGCAACCGCAACAAAAATAGATTCATTAACAAAGACACAAACGGCTGAAGCTGCGATTTGGAAAGATATTAGAATTCTCTGTGGCTGGAGATCACGATGTGCAAAACATGAGGAGAAGTGTCATTACATTCACGTGCATTGCATAGTGAATTCTAAGTGGAGGTTTGGTTTCTAAAATCATTTCCCTTTTCAAGGAGGAATAATTTGTGGTTAGTAATAGACTCTCTGCTAAGCCCCGCCCTCCTTGGTCAAGAAATGCAAATCCATAAAACCTGTCAATGAGAGTTAAGAAGAAGCTCACATGAGAAATGTTATGAAAATGGCCTAATTGTTTCTGAAATCAAATTCTTAACCTGATTAATTGCAGCATTTGATTTGGGTCACTTCATGGCAAAGCAAAAGTGGTGTTTTCATTTTTATTTATAAAAACAAAATTTATTCAAAAGAGACAAGAGATTCTGTCCCTGTTTTGCAACCATTTGGAATTTGAAAGTTGTACTGCAAAATGGAAGTGTTACGCAGTCAAATTACACATTATTTGTAGTTTTTTGTTAGTAAAAAAAAATGTATGACAAGTTTATCTTATGTTAGTAGGAGACATAGCTATTTTTGTATGAATATACAATAACTATAGAGTTACATGTTGAGTATATTTAAAAAACATACGTTTAACATTTAAATTCCAAAATAAATCATTCAAAAGAGTCAATTTTGCAGGTCACTATGCGCACTGTTTTGGCATTTTGTCTTCAACTGAAGGCTTGATAGGCTTCCAGTGGCAAGTGACAGGTGCTATTGTATGATGGCGGTTCCAGGAAGGGGCTCAGCAGAGGGTCTGGGGTCCACAAAGTTGAAAATCAGAAAAAAAAAACACGTCTGCAAAGATGCGAGGTGCGAGCGCGACTCGGCAGAGAGTCTCACCGCAGTACAATTTGACAGTGATCCATCTCAGTGGCTCCATTATTGGTACAGCTGTGGGATGATTATCACCCGCACATTCTTTTTAAAACCTGAGGCCTGCCTTCCAAACACCTCTGTAAAAGAAGAGGAAGGGGGGGAGTGTTACGCTTGAGAAGAAGCTGACAAAGAGTGAGACGGGAAGGAGAGGAGGACAGAATTTAATAAAGTTCAACAAGGCAGAAAGGATTGCACAAGCACTGAATAGCAATCCTGCCTTTTTCCTCCTTTTACAACTTCTGCCTACTTAAACACTTTTACAGCCCCTCCTTTTATCTGCGTCTGCATTCACTGACAGTGGGGGGATAGGTGGACGCCGAGGGAGACTCTTATTCCATTTTTTTCCCGCCCTCTCTTTTCATTTGAATGTTGACCGAGGATGGCCACCATCTGTGCAAACTGTCCGTCTCTATGACTCTCATGCGTGCCGGCGCCATAAATATCAGCCGATCCAAACGGCGGAAAGTAATCGCGTCCGTTCCATTTTCCCTGCTTTATAAGAGGCCTGGATAGATGTTGTCTTTCGTGGAGGCAAACACAAAAAGTGCGTCTTTTGAAGTCAAACAACATCTTGCGCCCTCGTGTCCCACCCATCGTGTCCTTTTTGTCTGTCTTACTCGCTGTCATAAAGCAGAACCTCTTCTGAATTACCAAAAAAAACAAAAAAACACACCCAAACAGACCAAAATAGGGAGGGAAGGGGGCTACACTTATCTCTTGCTGGGCACCTTTTTTCCTCTTTTCTAATCCAGTCACTGAAAAGGCTTCCACTAAGCTCAAACACACAAGAGGGGTGGTGAAAATGGGCCAGATGACATTGTTTCACTGATATGGATGTACGGCTTAAAAGACAAAAGTGTTGGTTGAATTTTGTCATGTCAATAAGCCATCAGTTGCGCCGCTAACAAAAAGTTAATGATTCCCCAGCAGTAATACATTTATGAATAGAGATGTGTCTTCATCCACCCAGCGGGGGCGCCCATTAAAACTGAGCATGAACAAAATAATTGTGATTTGCAGATAAAATCCACTTTAGAATGGGATTCCAACTGAGGAATTGTTGAAAGAGCTGTAATTTTCCACTAAAATGTGACACACACTCACAAGAGCCTTGCTAATCAACTTGAGTTGTGTGTGTGTGTCGGTGTCGGTGTGTGTGTGTGTGTCTGAGCGAGTCAGTTTTAAAGTCTTTGTTCTATACAAATTAAAGGATGGCAGATGCATTTATTGAGGAACAGTTTCTCTCGTTAATTCTCAGTTTAGAGTGTAACGCAACACTGATTCGGTTTATACAAAGTGGTCTAGCAATTACTTGGAAGTACGTTAAAAGGTGAGAACCTTCTCAGAAGCCAATGTGTGTGTTTGTGTCTTCTTACTGATCATGGCCTTTGCCAAGTTTATGGTATTGCCAGTGTGAGGGGACTCTCTTTACTTCACCTCCTGAATATGCAGACGATGTGCTGGTGTTCATGGCTCAAAGAACCTGCCGGGAAATACATGGAGGCTTGTTGGGTGCAGCTAATCCATGCTAACCTCTGTAGCAGCAACTAGGCTAGGCTAGCAGTCACTTCCTCCTTACTGTGAAACACCTCTGTTGTTTCCACCTTGCAGCTGTGACTCCCTTTTTCTAGTCACAACTTGAAGCTTCCG
Source organism: Thamnaconus septentrionalis (assembly GCA_009823395.1). Taxonomy (NCBI): domain Eukaryota; kingdom Metazoa; phylum Chordata; class Actinopteri; order Tetraodontiformes; family Monacanthidae; genus Thamnaconus; species Thamnaconus septentrionalis. The sequence goes on from CM020511.1 coordinate 13,886,874, forward strand.
TCAAAACCAGCTGAAGACACACTCAGGCAAGATTTCAGATTTGAAATGTTAGCTGAACATAAACTATTTTTTGACACTCACTAAGTTTTTGTTTCAAGTTGTGCTGACAGACAACGACTCATCAAGTACCAACATACCAACAATTTTGGCAAGATTCTTTGTTAAAACTCAGATTTCTCTTTTGAAACATATATATTTTGAGTTTAAACGAACAGTGACTGGCTGTTTTGTTCAAATACTCACCAATTAGAGCAGTCCAGAAAAAGACCTGGTGGAATGACAAACGTCAATTTGCTAAAATTTGTTGGCCGCTAAGTAAACAACCGCTTCCTTTAAATGAGGAGATTCTTTTGCTGCTTTGGCCAACTAATAAAATGTCTAGACACCAACTAACGTAGATTTCCCTCAAGAATTCATGTCATCAGTGTGAGAGCCCTGCCCTGCACTCCCGAGTGCAGTTTGAAATACTGTCCTCCAAATCAATGCTCACCTCTTCCACTTTGTGGCTCTCTGTCGAGACCTTTTGTGTCAGAGAACAGTGAAGTCCACTGCTGCGGGGGAGCTCAATTAAACTCCTCAAACTTCCTTTCACTCAGGAAAAATCTGAATCTGTTTAAAAGGTAGCGTTTACACTGGATTTGGGATGGCTTGTGCGTAGTTAAAAGTTTAAGGTTTGGATTCGAAAATGGATTAAAAAAATAAACATTTTTTTTTTTAGCCCAAATAATTACAGAACAAACAAAAAAAGTGAAAAAAAGGATCATCAATATGTGGTAACTAATTAGGTGGAGAAGAATGTTGATTGTAAATGCTGTAAATAAATCAGGGATGAGGTGGCCAACAGCTCCCAGAGGAATGAGGAAGCAGGGGGAGGAAAGGCGTGAGGTAAACCAGAAATGTTTTGCGTGTCTGTAACTTTATTTTTCCCTCTCTTTCACTATAAGGAATTGGCACTCCGAGAGGACGTCTACACAAAACGTCTCCATCCATCACGTCTGCTGGGTTTCCACGGCAGCGTTATTGACATTGTAAATCAAAGAAGGCACACTTCAGATAAGCCCATCGGAGGCATCAACAAACTTACAATCACGGCACAGTGGGTGAGTTTCCCTCTTCTCTTTATGTCCATACGTTTCATTCACCTCTGCCTGCAAAGCATTCTGCTTTTATGCACAGCCAAACAAGCATGCCCTACTTTTATCGCCTTATTCCCTCCTTTTACCTTAAAAAAATGCATGTGTCAGACGTAAATATTCTGTTTTACTGGGCAGTTAAAGTAACAAAAAACAAAAAAACTGAACTGAACTGAAAAAAACACTATGTTCCTTTTTGGAATTAATTGCGTTATTCCATTTATTTGGTATTCCTTTTCTGTTATATAAATAAATCGCCACATTAATAATTTGATTGACTCATATTTTATTAATTTCACTGAAAAAGTTGGAGATAAAAATAAATATAATTGAAATTGCCAGCAAAACTATTTCTGGATCACATGGATCAGTTTTTGTGACTAGTAAAACAAACAAACAAGGTCAATTCTTGTCTGGTTTTGTATTTGAGGATTTGAAGCGCTCAGTTTCTTTACAGTCTATAATCATCCATCTTAAGCACTCACTAATAAAATGACATTTCTGATGGGTCGAGTCTTGTGTTTTCACGACGGAACAGTGTGAGACCATTTGCAAATGTTATTTATTTTGTCTAAATTAAAACACAAAACACTTCTTTTTTTTTTTTCACGCTCCAATGCACTGGTGAGACACCTCTGTGTCAGAGTCTGGAGCCACTAAATGGCATGGCAAACTGCCCTGGTTACCATGGTTCTGTGAAGCTTTTAGAGCACATTAATCACAAGGATTTAGTTTTGTCTCGCTTTTATTTTTTTCCTCACCGCTCCAAAAAAAAAAAAAAAAAAAAGAAAGAAAAAAAAAACACAAGAATGGCCCCGATGTCCTTTATGAAGCTGATTTATGACGTTCAATATCTCTGCGTGTAGATCATGGGAGGCGGCTCAGAAGGGTGAGCGGTTTATAGGAGCGAGAGCGGAGCAGCGTGACGTCCGTCGGCGGGCTGCTTTTGTTGCTAAATGCGTGTAAAAAAAATAAAATAAAAAAAAATGCCGATGCAGATCACGATAAGTGCAGCGGTGGATGAGGGATTCACACTTATTCTGTTGTCCATTTGTTCAGTTTCAACGCAGGCAAACAAGTGGGTTTTAATGTGTCAAAAGCGGACGGAGACGTCCGGATTCAGGAGCTTAACGAAGACAGAAATGTCTCAGATAGACTCCGGCATTCGTTTGCCACAATGGCCACATTTTGGCACGCAACCAGCGCCACGTTAATTGCGCAATCTGGAAGCTAGCGGATGATGGCGGGACTCAGGCAAAGGGAGGCCGCGGCGCTCACGCAATCCACCTCTGACGGACAGGCGGCCGATAAAAACGGTATCATGCATAAAAAAGTGGCACTTTTTCGCTCTTGTTTTTCTCTAGTTCACCCCCCCACCTCTTCGTATTTGGTCGGTGGCAACAGATTGATGGCGGCGCGGCAGAGTGACATTGCATTCTGGGAAGCCGGGACCGCGCCCATAAATAAGAGGCGATCCGGGCTTGACAATGGCCCCCACTGTCTGGCCGTCGGAGGCGCGGGGAGCTTGTTACTGCATCACCCGCGGTGAGCGCTGGGTGAGGGCTCAGCCGTTACACTACGGGTGGGGAGGGGGGAGGAGGAGGGGAGGGAGTGAAGAGCATCCATGAGAATTAATTATACTTTTTTTTTTTAGAAAATAACACAAAAGTGTGTTTTTCTCGAGTGGAAATTTCCCACGGCCTTCAGGCGGTCTGACGAACCAGAGCTGCAACGCAAATCAAAGAAAACACACAAACAAACCAACAAACAAACAAGCAAACGCTCCAAGTTTCTTATTGACCTCGCAGAACCAGCTGTGCCGGGAGTGCCGCATGAATGCGCCGGCTGCCTGCAACCCCTCAACCTCTGGTCCTGCCTGTAAAGTGCAGTGCATGCAGTTTATGCTCTTCAAGCATTAATAATTGACACTCATGCAGTCCAAAGTAAAATCCAAATGCAAAACTTTGTTTGTCATCCGGAGACGAACGACATTGTCACTAAAGCTTCATTAACGTTAGTAACAATGTTGCAAGTTTAGTGTTTTCTATACATCAAACTGTAAATCAATGGCTTACCAGTTGGTTTTTGAACATTTAAAAGATTGTTTTTTTTCAATCCACATATATAGATTTAAAATATACACCAAAATTGCACCCATCGGCCACTATTAGGTAAGATGTTCAACCGCTTGCAAGTAGACTTGAAATTGAACATCAGAATAGCAAAGGGGATTTAAGCCACTTTGAGCCTGGCCTGTTTGTTATTGAGTGACGATCTACTGGGAGTTTACAGAGAGATGGTCCCAAAAACGGATACTATCTCGTGAGCAGCAGTTGTGTGCGGCAAAAAGGCCTTGTTGATGGCAGGGGTCAGAGGTCAGAATGGGCCGACTGATTGGAGATCATAGCGAGGCAACAGGAACTCAGAGTTATGCAGAACAACACCTCTGAATTCATCCAACCTTGAAGCAGTGTATAAATACTCACTGGCCACTGTATGAAGTACCTGGGACTAACGAGGTGTACCAAGTAAAATGGCTGGTGAGTGTTTTTCCAAAAAAAAAAAATATATAAATTCGTCAGACATTGTGGTCATTTGGGGTTGAGGTCAAGTGGGACAAAGACACAATAATAGCTCCTGAACAAATAGATAGTCACATAATGTTCCCGCCCGTAAGTTCTATTCATTGGTGCGATTATCGGCTGGAGAGCGTTCAGCTCCGGCATTTGTTTGGCGCAGAGATCAGAAAAGGTGAAGGCGATACCTCAGCTAACAGCAGCCTCTCCTCCTCCACTTCCAGCCCCCTCGGTCGGCGTCCTCCTCCTTTTCGCCGAGCTTGTCACCTCCCTGGTGGCGCCGCAGATTCTCCAATTTTTAGGTTAATTAATCAAAAATGATTTCTCTTCTCATTAGCCATGCAGTTGCTTTTGCAATCTGCCCGATCAATGTCTTACAGATGTTTCCCTGGGTTTTCTTTTCTTTTTCTTTTTTTCCTCCTCTTCGTTTTTTCGCGACGGCGTTGATTTTTATTGGGTATGGATTTCAGAGGGGTGCTGAGGGATTGTGAGTTAACTCGCGCGCGAGCGCACTCAAACGCGCAAACGCAGGCCTGGAAACACACATACAGAAATATAAAGGCACATCCCGCATAGTTTAACCTCCAACACAAATAAATAGTGAAGAAAACAAACCACAATTATTTTTTTTCTCTACTCACATGAGTGGCTGTTGTTCTCTTTTCACCTATATGGAGTCGCTTGCTGCCTGGGAGTTTACCACACACACGCGCGCGCTAGGTACCACTCTTTAATCACGTAACAGCTTCTGGTTCGAGTTCCTGTTGGTTGTAAACAAATGTAATGTTGCATTTCCTGCAGTCTAGACATAACAACAAACCTGGCACAAGGAGCGAGCGAGGGGAGCCGCTGCGGTTGCTAAGGATCGGCTGGCACGAACCGGGCTCTGAGGTACGGTGAGGGGCGGAGCCACCCAACACATGCCGCCGAGATGTTGGGCAGGTCTTCCGTGGTCTCGTTTTTTTTGGGTTCCGCATCGCTTGCGGAGTCACGGGTTGTGACTTAGATTCAAGGCAATTGTGTTGTTTATCGCCCATTTAGTGCTTGTTTTTGGTCCAATTTTTTTTTTTATTCCTTTTATTTTTTCAGGGAGGGAAATTTCACTTCTAAAAAGTGACCTAATCTTAAAATCTCTTTTGCCATTCCGCTATTCATTAGTACATTTTTTTTCTGGGCACTGGAATGTGCCACGTATGCCATCTGCTGCACAGTTGTCGTGCTGTTTGTAGCATACGGTATTTTTTTGTGCTGTGTGTGTGTGTGTGTGTGTGTGTGTGTGTGCGCACGCGGGGACCGTCCGCACTTTGTGTTTACGCGCACCAATCCCCCATCCCTCCGTTCCGCTCAACTACACAGGAAAAAGAAGATGAAGCAGAGGAGCCAAGGAGGCCAAACAGAAATTATTATTGATTTAATCACATAATCAGCCGCAAACACTTCAGGGCCAAGATAGCAAATCCATAATAGCCTGGCCACATAACCGGCCTCGCAAATTTACCGTCAAAGCCCTCTGCGCACACATCGCAAACACGGGGAACCGGCAGGGTCACCTTCAGTCGGCGGGAAAAAAGAAGAAAATATTGACGTTCCCAATGCGCCTATATGTTTTTGAGTTAAGTGTTATCAATCACCGATAAGGGTGGCGGTGGTGGGGGGGGCTTCAAAAACATAACTCCTTTGGTGGAGGGATTACAGCGTCGCCTCTCTTGTCATAATCTTAGAACATCTGTTCCGAGGAAAAAAGGGGGACAGGACGTTGAAAATCGATGCCGTCAGAGACGAACGTTTCCCGCCTCGGCCGCCCGACCCCCCCGAAGTATACAGGAAGTGCACCTCTTTATCTTCCGTCCCACCGAGAGGATTTTAATTAATTGCAAAAAAAAAAAGTATTTTTTTTCATTTTCCTCTCGCTCTGAACTTCGCACTTTCCAAATGTTCTAACCTTCAGAGCTGATCCTCCCCTCCCCCACCCACGCACCCGCCCACCCGCCGCGTGTTTACCGCATGACGCCACGAGAATAAGCAATGTATTTATTTTTTCATTTTTATTTTAACCTGAAGCATAATACTTAATGGGGTTTTTGTGAGTGAATGAATTTCATTACTGAAGTCAAAACAAACAAACAGAAAAGTGAAGGGAAATAAAAAAAGAGAAGTACTTTTGTCTGGCTAATTCCTGCGCCGACAGAGCGGCAACGCTGCTCGCTGTGAATAGGCCGGCGACGGTTTCCGTGAAATGAAGATGCCATAGCACTTCAAATAATTCCTCTTTATAACTTTTTTGTTTTGCCAAAAGAGGGGGAAAAAAGCAGTCTTTCAGAGAACCTGAAGCGTGTGCGTTTAATAATTTCATTTCCTTGAGAGGCGCTGCAAGGCCTCTGTCCCTGAGGCTGCGCGAGGCGCTTCTCGTGCCTGCCAACTTTGCACAACCCTTGATGGAAGCCTTTGTGTGTTAATAAAAAAAAAAAGGGGGGGGGAGTTGGCGTAATTTAACATGTTCTTTCCAAACAACAGACACAGATTTTTTTTTTTTAGTTTTTATTGTTATCATTACTGGTGCAAAAACCTTGAAAACTTCTTTAAACTTTAAGATGACCAAGATATGAAAACTGTGTGAAAGGTCCCACTTCAAAACCATGTTTCACATCTCCAGGAAACTTGAGCTCCACTAAAATTGGATATTTCGCAAATTCAGCCTTCTGCTGTGAGCCGATGTCACCGCCCTTGAAGAAGCATCGTTACGGCAACAGTGTGACATCACAATCAATCAATCAATCAATCAATCAAATTTTATTTGTATAGCACCTTTCATACAATGACTTGCAACTCAAGGTGCTTAACAGCAATTAAAATAAAATATTAGTAAAGATAAAAGAAAAAGATCAAATAAAATCCATCCACAAGGGGCACATTTCTAGGGCTCCGTGCTTTGGCACACACTCTTTTTCAAAAGTGTAGCAAAGTGAAGATGTGAGGGATTAACCAAAGTTGTCGGACAGACTGGAGTTGGTGTGGTTTGAGAACATTGGCGTTGGGGCAATTTTGCGTTGTGGGACCATTAAAATGTCTAATTATTATCTCCTGACTGACTGTGTTCACCATTATTATAACGCTGTTAATGAATTTAATTTGTTCTGGTAAAAAGGCACATTTATATACAGCGAATGGTGTAAAATTGGCCTTTGTCATTGGCTGATGGGCTGAGAATTCAAGTAGCCAGGCGCTGATTTGCTGCATCACATTAAGATCGTGTCAACACAGGCCGGCTGATGAACATCCGGCCTCAAATATTTGCCTAATGCAACTGTTCAGCATGACAACAACGGCGATTTGTGTAATTCCGCGCGGCTCCGGAAAGGATGGATTGAACGCGGGGATGGGAACCCCGCCCAACACAACCCCTCCTCTCCGCTCGACATCCATCTCTCCAGCGATCTATCCATTCACTTGCCTATCCTTGTCCATCTAGCCCGGGGCTACGGGAGCCTAATTGTTTACCAAAGGGTTGCGGCTCATTTGCTCCTGGAGATTGGGCCTAATTAACACTAACTTGTCTGAACACCGAGGAGCGCTGTCCACTCCACTTTAATCTAATCTGCACTCTTTCAAAAAATAATGAGATCATTTACACCTCATTAACGAGCAATGTAATGTCCGGGAATTAATCATAATGATTGCTTATCATTTCACTTTGCAATATTATCTCCTCTAATGAAACTGTTCACACAACTGCCAAGAGGGCCTTAATTGGTCGTGTGAAATCACAGAGCAGCCGGCAGCTTGCCGCGACGTGTGTGAAGTTCTAATTTGCATGGGTGGTGGTGTGTGTGTGCGTGCGTGTGTGTCAGCGTGTGTGGTTGGTAGAGGGACATCACTCAAAGAACACGCCTGCGAATGCACAGACACACCCACTTACAAATGTCACTTATTGCTTTATGTTTTTGAAAAACATCAAAACCCAGGATGAATCTAGTTGCAACTTTTTTTCCTCCACTCGTTCAAAAAAAAAGAAACCAAACATTTGAAAACATTTAGCTCAGAGCTGGAGGTTGACTCCTGACGGATCCATGACGGTGGCAGATGTGATTATCCAAGTTACATGGTGTCCACACTGATCCCCGGCTTTGTGCCACCAGCATGAAGCCAAGACCTGAGGAACACCATCCAATATTCCAGGGGTTAGTTTTTCTCGTGTTCCTTTTTTTTCTGTAATGGAGCCTCCTATAGCCCACTGTACAGCTGGTCATCCCTCGGAACCTCCCCAACCCCTCCGGTGGGGGAAGCTAAAGAGCGCTAATAACAGTTAAAATATACTGTCCCTTCTCAGTGCGTCGACCACCTTAAAGAGGACATGCCTGACTGGAGGGAGGAGAGCGCCGAGGCTGCTCCTCAGCCCGGGCTCCTCGGGCTTAGGAGGGCTTAGGTGCGGATGTCATTTGCTCTTTTTCCCCTGGTCAGAGCGGCTAGCCGCTAATTGTGAGAGTCGTGTGTGTCGAGCTTGTGTAACTGAGGAGAAAAGGCTTGGCCAAATTGAAATCTGAGCAGCGTGTCTGAGAGTTGGAAGCCACTTCCATTCCGTCATGAGTGCAGTTTTAAGACACAGTCATAATTCCCCCTTGGCTAATTTCATCATCCCAAGAAACATTATTCCCCCCCCCCACCCCCTCCCTCTCTCTCTCTCACTCTCTTTGGCTATGCTAAGCCCAGTCAGTCCTCTCTTCTTATTTCATTCCATTTCACTGTTCATTGGATCATTCTTAGCCAAAGACCCCAATCTGCAAGTTAAAATCCAAGAGTGAGGCAAAAAAAAAAAAAAAAAAAAGCACAACCGAAGCCAAAACCACAGAAAGCAACTCTCACTGAAAGTCTGAATGTTGCATCCAGGAGACTTCAGCTCTGAAATTCTGCCTTTGTTCTCAGTCCAAATGGCTAAACCTGCCCCTGTTGAATGTTGGTGGCCATCAGGTAAGACCTGACAGAGGAACAAACAGAATCAGAGTTGAAACGCAGGCGACCGTTTCGGGCAGTGCCTTGTCCCTGAACGATAAACATCCCTCAAAGCTGACATATCACAGTACCGCATAAATTGTCTTTTTGATTTTCCCTTTTTTTCAAGTGCTCAACTTTCAAGTGAGGTCGGAGGATCGCGGCGCTAACGGCTAGTGTGTTAGCATCGTCTAGTAACTGCACAGGTCTAATTTAATCAGCCATCACCTTTTTCTTTTTGTTTTTTTCGCTCTTAGCCAGACGATTGCAACAACTGACTGCCTTGACTTTATTTTTCATTTCACTTTGACCAGTATTTGCTTTAGATTCACTTTCAGTTTAATGGAAATGCTTGCAGTCCAGGAAAGAGGAAAGTAAAATCTGAATCTACTTTATTTACGTATCCCTTGTTTGTACATGCAAACAAGGAATTTGTCTGTCTGCGTACAATGACAGAAACCAAGGAGCAAAAATATCCCAAGAGTAAAAATAAGTACATACACTACATTTTCCACAAGTGCAGCCACGACAAATATATTCAGTAAAAAATATATTATAAATAATGAGGTTTTTAAACACAAAAAACAGCAAATCAAACCAAGCAAATACATTTATTCCAGTTTTCTCTGGGTGAATCTGATTTGATGAATTTATCAGCAGCTTGAGCGGCTCTCTGACGTGATGCCGGACGTGACACCTTTACCCTGTAAAAAATGAAAACGTCTGACTCGTCTGCTGCCAATAATCTTTCGCCAGTTCTGAACAGATTTCCTCGCGTCTAAAATTGGACGACAGCGGCGTATCGATCCTGAGCACCTTCTCCCTCAGCTCTCCTCCTGCTCCCCGCTGAGCGTCTGTCAGCTCCCCTCTAGTTATGGGAGTCAAACCCTGCTACTGCTACTGCTGGTGCTGCTGCTGCTACTGCTCTGCCATAACCACGCGCTGATATGATTTATTCTCTCCCCGAGGGGCTGTCTAATGAACAGAGATGTATGCTCGGCAGCCCTTTACATGTAACCTCTGCGCGCCCGCGAGGACGGCCCTGCTGTAATATGATAAGTGCTCTGTCGATAGCGCGTATGATATGCTAATCATACTAAAACACGGCGCCTCAGGCGTTCCCCCTTGTTTGTTTATGAAGGCTTGACCTGAGGGAGAGCAATAATCTGCTTTTCTCTGAACTCTCTAACCCCCGGAGCTGAGGGAACCGCCAATCACACACACGTCCGAGTCCTATAATTCCCCCGCCTCCTCTCTCTCTCCTCGCTCTCTCTCTCACTTTCACCTGCGCCGCTCAGGCCGAGCTGAAATGGCAGATTTATGCAAACAGCACTGTGTGTGCATTTTCCCGGCCGACAGACGTCAGGAGCTCAAATCATTAGACTAATTATTAATTTGGACTGACGTAAACAGACTGTCAGCAGCTTGGCGGCCTGACTGCGCTCTGTGCTCAGCAACGCATTAACCTGATGTATTACAAACTTATCTTTTGCTCATCAAAACGTGGGACTAATTCGGTTCCGGGGGGCAGCAGAGGGTTTTTTCAGCGACCACTGAATCGTTTTTGTGTTCTAATGGATGAAAATAGTCCATCCACTCAATACAAATATGGTTAAACATATGGTAAGTTGCAGCTATCATTTTATTAAATATGCAAAGATAAGTCATAAAACTGTGCCAATGTTTAACCAATGTTTAGAGGCAGTGAAATAGGAAAATTAAGCTTGGGTTCAGGAAATTAATTGAATAATTTTGTCAATCAATTTGTGTCAATTAATCTTTTTAGCTTCAGGACTCCAGGACTTGATGATTTGAAGATCGGTCTGATGATACAGCAAGTCTCATTGCCAGGACAAAATTATTGCAGTATCAGGAAGCTGAGACGCAAGCCTTTTTAGCGGAGGGCTTCAAACAGCGGGCTAAATATGCCATTTTCTGGACATCGACAGAGTCGTTTTGGTAGATTTTGTTAGATAGTGAAGAGCTGAATATAAGCTGAACATGGAACATTAATATTTGACATGCCGGGTGTAAGAGGTTATCTTCAACCTCACATCATCTTGTGTCATCTTCAGAATTATTTTCAGCGTTGCTTAGAGTGTGTATTTCTGTGAGAAAAAAAATGGTCATCATTTACCAAATAAAGAACCATCACCTTTGTGCAGCTGTGGCAAAGACATGAAAAATCACCATATTTTCTACTTTTTTTCCCCATCTGAGTGATTAATAAATATGCATTTGTCGTTCCATTTGTCTGTTTGTTTGCGTTGCAGAGCCTTTAGTGCTTCTTGCCTTTGACTTTGGCTGTGTCCCACTATAGATTTGCTTGTCATGAGGGTCGCTACCCAGCACACTGCAAACACGAGCCTGTGCAAACATATTTGAGGACGGACAGAGGCTCGCTTGAAAAGCACGTGGAAGTATGTAAGAGAGATCTCTGCTCCACGACCCCTCAAACTCAATGTTGCTTCCCCATTTTTTTACGCAGACGGACGCAAAAATGCTATTATTATTATTATTATTATTATTATTATTATTATTATTATTATTATTATTATTATTATTATTATTATTTTTTTAGTTTCTGATCTATATTGGTGTCGCCTGTCTGTCACGTAGTTCAGGTCTCAAAGTATTAAAAAAAAGTGCAAATGTGTCTCTGGGTGGGGTGTAAATCACAGTTCGCATCTGTGAGCTTGGAAACAAAGGTTTGTTTGTGAGCCTCAATCACTCTTGCTCATGAAAGCAGACACTTACTTGAGGGAGCAAAAAAAAAAAAAAAAGCCCTCTCTCTTTCTCTTTTTTTCAGGGAAACACTCTAAACCAACATCCTGGGTATAAATTTGCAAAATGCAATACAGGCCTGATTGTGTGTTGAGTGGATGTGGGGTGCATACGAATAGACCCTTCGCTCTCTCCTCCTTCAAATAAAACTGCAACTTCCTCCTCCCCCCTCCTCCCATCAGCAAAACCTCTCCTTTCTCATGCAGCAGAAGTGAGAGAAATGTTTATGGGGAGCGAAAAAAGAGCTTTTGTGACTCCATTAGGTTTCATTGAACGGTGGTGAATTGTCTTCAAATAAATGCTGGTGACCCTGGTGAGGTGTTTCTGACGACAGCATTTCGTAGGTAATTCAACTATAACTGCTTAAACATAACACTCTTGCTTGAAGGAGCCTTGAGAACTGCTGTATTCAAATCAACGTGCCTCTTTTAATAGTTGACACAGTTCAAGCGCTCTATCAGGCCACTTGGCTGACAAGAAATAGCAATTTTGGTCAAACTGCTATAATATTCTGCGTGTTAGCCTGCAGTGTCAGAATGAAGCTGACATCCTGGGTGGAGATGATGGGAACCGTGGTCCGCCTTGGCACTGACACCAGGTCAGCTTGAACCTCACACCCCAACCCTTTGCAACAGGTGCTTTTTCCCCCTGAATCCAAATGATGCTCCCATTCACAGACTGAGAATCGGTGGATTGAAACTGAGGAATTTGCAACTGAATGCTGATATAATCCTGAAAATATATGTCTCCATTAAAAAGTAGCCCATTGGACGGAACAAGGCCGTCTTTGTTGCAGGGCTTTATGTATATTTATCAAGGCGCTAGAAGGGAACCAGGGGTGGGGGTTAAGGAGCGGATTGGGGAAGGAGAGTTGCGGGGGGGGGCTTCAGGGCAGACTTTCCAACTGTTTACATGTTAATTTCAAACTTAACAGCCCTTGTCCTGGAACTATTTATACACTTGAATGCAAATCTTTTTTTTCTCTCTCTCGCTCTCTCTTCTTTTGTTACAATCACTTTTTTTTTTCTTTTTGGAGACACTTGACTGCTGATGGAAAAATGCAAATTAACGTACATATGGAAAGTTTGGCACTTTGGATTCGGGATTGTGAGTCTGTTCCAACGGAATACAGTGGTAAGATTCGAAACAGGTGTCTTTAGCTACGTTCACACCGCAGGTCTTATACTACTATACTTTTTTTGGAGTTTCTTTTGCCTGAAGTGTTTTTGTTGTTTTATTTTATCGTTTCAGCTTCATCGCCTTAGTTTTCCATATTTGTTTGCTCCTTATCATCATTTGATCTTGCCTGGTCCTGAACATTTTGTAGCAAGAACATGATCCAACCTCCATCAGACACGACTGTTCGAAGAACCGCGTCTTTTTGAACTTAACAAACAGCCGTAGTCGGTCGTGCGGCACATTACGGGTGTGTGCAGCATGTATTTTGCATTAAAAGTTGAAACCAAACTGTAAAATACATGATTGTATACTGCATGGAGTACTTGGAATAAAAAAGAGCTACTCTAAGAACACATTCCGTAAGACATGAACGCATCACGTCCTGTAAAAACAGGGTGATTTGGCCGCAGCAGAAAAAGAAAGAAGCGGAAGGGAAGTGAGAGGTTGACGCGAGATGTGCTCAGCTGAAATGACATGGCAACTGGTCAAGAGTCCACAGAGAAGGAATGTGTCTAATGAAATGTAACAATACCGTCTCAGTGGGCCCCCTCCCTCTCAGCCAGTGAATCAGTGGGTATGTTTTATGGTTGGAGTGCCACTGCTCCACTACAGCTATGTTGGGTTTTTTTTTGTCAAGTTTTGGATGTTTGTTTCATCATGTTTAGTTCTTTATGTGTAGCGATTTGATTGAATCGCCAAATATCATTACTCGAGCACCATCCTTCAAAAAAAGCTTTTATGCCACTGTGATGAATTGATAGAAACAAAATAAATCTTTTGAGCGGGAGTGCATACCTTCCCTCCCCTCTTTTTTATCGAGAGATGAAGAAAACACAAGGTCTCCCGAGTGAATGGCAATACATGCCATTGGCGGAGTCACAGACCTTTTGATGTGAGTTAAATGTAAGCAAGACTGCAATATTGTCTGAAGGATTGGCACCACCGCCGGTTTTGAGCAGTTTCAGTGCTATCGTCGTTTACATTCAGACGGCGACGAGTGGTAACACTTTACAGAGCGGTCAACAAGAGAAACCAAAAACAACCACACATGGCCTGGAGGTAGTTGAAAACAATCATGTATGGATGTGCTTGTGCCTTTAAAAGAGCAATTACCAATGGAAATAACACTGACTTATCGCTCGTTTTAATGACGGCTAGTTTCACCCTTATAACTACTGTTCTCCTGCCCCCGGCCGATTACACCTATTAACCTTAGATTTCATAATATTTTTGTATTGCTTAATGCTGTCTTACAAGTTGTTTTTCAGCAGGAAAAGTTTCACTGTAGCACCTCAGCAGATATTTTTTTGAAGTGCATCCGTTTAGATTAACAAAACGGATTAACAATCGTAATTTCAGTCTCACTTCAGTTTAAACAACAGCTGTAATAACAAAATATGTCTAACTGTAAGGAAAACAAGGCTTCAGTTGGTACAATAAAAATCCTTAAAAAGTAATAATCTCATCATTGTTTGGTTTTTGATATCTTCCTGGCCAACATTTACACTACTTTATGCCAGTGCTTAATAATGCTAATCGGCTGTTCAAAAAGAACCTTCAAGAAAAATCAGTACCAAAGTTTTTTTTTAGTTTAGTTTTAGTTTCATTATTATTGTTAGTTTGCACATGAAAAACAAAAATATTTTATTTAAACGCTAAATGAATGGTGGCAGGTTTTGCCAGCCCCAGACATCAATGCTGCCTTTCCTTTGCCTTGATTATGATGCTAATATCGCCACTCCAAACAAAGGAACAATTGAGATGAGAGACATGGCGCTCTCCCTTACAAAAGCCTGGAAAGGTATCGCACTTCGCTGGGCGACTGTTGGGCAGAGCGAAATGCATCGGCCTGCTAACACCGTCACCTGAATTATGCACAATCCATTGTGTCCAGATTTTAGAAAGTGATGCGGGAGCGTCCCCACGCCCCCCCACCTCTTCCAACACCGGCTGAAAGTATTATTTATGTGGCAGCGGAGCTGCAGAGAGACAATTAGTCATATTCGTACGCTGAAATTAATTGAGAGAGATGCGGGAGATAAAGAGAGAGAACAAAGACAGCTTTTTGTCACTTCCCTCCATCTGACAGGGATAATTAGATATATGAAATTGAAATTCCACACCGGGGGGTCCTGTTGACAACACGGTTTTCTGTTTTGTTCCCTCCCCCCCTTTTTTCTTTTGTGCTCCTGTTTATGCTAATTTGGACTCTGAGTTTTTTTTTTCCCCCTGATTGCTAAAAAGGCAGCATTCTCACTCACAGACAGCCTGATGATTCCATTTCCAGCAAAAAAAAAAAGAATAAAAAGTGACCTGTTTCAAGTCCCCCTTACCTGTGGATAAGGGGTTTGAGGATGGATCCGTGCAAATCAGAGGCAAAACTTTGTTAATCACGTGCAAAAAAAAAAAGAAAAGGCATTGAAAATATTGTCGCAAGATATGCTTTATATTACAGAACGATTGTTTCAGGCACATTATATTTTGCTCAGACTCAGTTTGCCTCTATTTGTGTACATCAACAAATCAGTTGACTTCTCCCAATAGGAAGGTAAGTTATTTTCGATGAAAAAAAAAATACTTTTTTTTTTGTTGTTGCAAAAAAAGACATCAGGTATTTTTTGTGTGCAGGTCCACAGATGTCTGACTGTGTGAATAAATTCTAGATTTTTATTACGCACTTATACACATAAACACACCGGTCACCTTACCTCCTTAATGTCTGAGCAATGTCTGGGTGACTAGTTGTTTGCCTGCGTGCGATGACATTCATTTCTATTGCTGATTTAGTTCAGTGTTTCGTCTAAGAGACTCAGGCCATTATTTCATGTTATTTTAGTTTTGATATGTTAAGTTTTATTTTTGTCTACTGTATTGTATGTTTAAGCATGTCTCTTTAAAGTGTGATAACTTATGAGAGTTAATAAGAGTCAATTTTTACTTGCCATTAAAACTTAGGAAGAAATATACAATTTCTGTTGTAGTTTCTAGTCTCTCTCTCAGTCTATATGCTTCAAGCTCCAAGTCCTTCACTTTGTTGTGAATCACCCTCGCGGCATCCGAGAACAACATCTGATAAAAGAACTTTGCGGTCGCAGTGGAATTATGGGTTATGTCACCTTTCACCACAAAACTAGAAGGGCCCCTCTCATGGTTCCGCTTACATGAGAAACAGCCGCTGTTGTCTTTCTCACAACCGCGGCGCGTCGAGGGGAACCGTCGGAGATCCACAGCGTTGATGCACCTGAGAGCGCAGCGAGATGCTCGCCGTTACTTGTCTCTTTGTTCACTTTGATGAACGTTTCAAAGTGTCGGGCTTTTATGAGCAAGCGTGTCTGTCGCGAGAGAGACGATGGCTCTTGCTTTTGAAGGACTGCGACATGTCATTATCTGAAAATGATTTCATGGGCTGATCTCACAGTTATGTCTTCATGTCATTTAGCATTACCCTGATTTTGTTAAGTGTAATGCACTGCAGCCAGTGCAATAAATCAGCCAAATTTGATTTGTATTGCTCAAATTGCACCCTTTAACCTTCGACCCGCAAACTGATGATAGAAAAAAAAAACTAAATGTTGCAAAATGTCCTTTACTGCTTTTACTATTTTGTCTGTATTTGTCTTGGCAGACCTCAAGTGTGAAATGGCAAATAAAAAACCAAAACAGCAGGGGAAATAAGGGGAAAGTGAAGATGGATCATGGTCTCTATAAGGGGAGGGGAAAGCAGGATGAAGATATGAATTGAACCGGAAAGAGCTTTGTGTCTAATGCTTGCCACATTTGCTCTTGAACAAAGGTCTAATTACCCATCGGTATTTGGTGCCAGTGTTCCCAGGTCCCTGCAGCCCCTGCAGGCCTGCGCAGGCACTGAGCGTCCAGAGCCAGCTGCCTTCCAAACACTTGCAGGTATACAGGCCAGGGCTAATAGTCCGACCACAAGGGAGCCAGATGAAAGAGCAGGAAACTGCTGCCAGAAGCCCCGAAAGGATTTATGTAAAGACAGGAGATGTAACTTTGGTTAAATCCCCACCTACAGCTGAGTTACCCGCGTAGTATACAACATGTAGATGCACACGGAGACGTCTTTATGACATGAATCATGGCTGCAGTGGAGAGGTAATTGTGTCAAGATGATGGAAGCTAAAGATGTGTTTAGTAATACCCCCCCCCCACACACACTCTGTTCCTTATCTTGTTCATGCATAATTTGTCATTGGCCTCTTCATCCTTTTTTACAGCTTAGACTTTGATGCACCGCTGCAAGTCTAGTTTCAGAGAATCTTACGAGGAGCTCACTTCGGTGTACCTCCGGCCGAAGATCAGATCTGGGGAAGATGGCTCATACAAACACTGCTGTAACACTTCCACAGACCCAACTGGAGACTAAACAACTTGTTTCATGGAGGTTCACAGCTGTTTACAGCCACAGTCGCCATCTTGGATTTTCAAGTTGGGGTGGGCGAGGCCCTCCATATGAGACACTCCAAATGAGACACTCAGTTTGATAAGCTGCGCAAATCTTTGGCCGCAAATTTACAAAAATACTTGACAGGATAATTTAAGTTTGCTGCATTTCCTAGATATCTTATACTTGGGCGCACACTGGTCTTAAAAAAGAATATCTGTATTAAACATGGAAAGCCCCATCTTGGGTATGTTTTTAGAAGCTGAGTAGAGCTACTCAGGATTAGTAAACCAAGGCCCGGAGTTTAAAAATCAGTGGAGTACCACGTAGGAATAAAAGACATCACGTTGTTTGTGTGCGCGGGCCCACAGACGTCCGACTGAGTGACTAAATTATGGATTCATATGACGCACTTATAAACATAAACACACCGGCCACCTTACTTCATTAGTGTAATGTCTGAGCAGAGAGGGTGACTAATTGTCTGCCTGTGTGGGATGAGATCTCAGTGAAGGAGGCCGGCAGCCTGGGTCGGGAACATCGCCAGGCATGACGACTGCAGATCTGTCACGAGGGACAGGAATTCCCACCAGCTGGATAAACATGCAGTCCGGCGGGGGAACGCGGCGCTCCGTTGTCTCAACTTTGAACATGGAAATTGAAGAATCTTCTATATCTCACCAAAAAACGCCAGCCTGAAACACTAGAAGAACGTTAAATATCGTATTACTCATATTACTAAATTTGGTATTACCTTGGTTATCCAATTTGTTAAGAGCCCATTGAGAAGACTTAGGAAGGCATAACTCTAAAATAAATAAAATAAAATTGACTGATTTGCAAAGAAGCAGTAGGTTTGATTCCCAGAGCCTGTCTGTGTGTTCTCATGCTCTTCCTATGTGTGCGATCTGAACCAAATATATGAACCAATGGACCGATTGCCAACTCTAAAATGTTTGTAGATATGAGTGTGGATGGTTGTCTGACTATATAAACTGGTGTCGCCCCACCTTCAGACAGAGACAGCTGGGGTAGTTTCCAGTGAGCCTGAGTGCTGGAGATGGTAGAAAATGGATGAATGGGTGGATGGATGGAAGTTGACTGGAAAATCTCCCAGTCTAAAATATGAGGGTTTTTTTTTGTTTGTTTTTACAGCTGGTTGACCCAGGTGGCAATTCTTGAGGCTTCTTATCAATGGCCAAATACACATCACCCAGTTTTCGACTAGCAAACTAAACTTAAACCTTAAGTGAAAACATCATTTCCACCGACTGAAGCCCTCACTGCTGTCATTGGTTCTCTCTTAATGGGATAGGGTTAGATAAAAACACTATATGTCTTTGTTCTCAGGTTTTCAGACCTGAAACACAAGTAAGGGATTTCAGACTGCATCTGGGTGCATTGGAATTAAAAAAAAAAAAAAAACAAAAAAAAGGCACAAACTTTAATACTTTAGTCATTTGCATGTGTCACCCGATGGCCATCAATTGGACATGACGGGCGTGATGCACCTGCATTGGTGTTGCTTCCAGTCAATCCTCTGCTTGCGGACTTCATGCATCACAATTTAATCTGAAGTGCAATGATAAAAAAAAATAAAACAGGCTGTAATTAAAAGCATTCTCGAAAACAGTTTTTCCTAGTGCACTCAGACAGAAGCACTGACAGCCGTGAAAGGCCTCGTCGACTCTCTCAAGTGTGCGAGCCTTTGTGTGTGGCGCAATCGCCTCTGAGTATATATCTTCTCCAGCGTCAACATATCCGGTGTGTGGACGTTCTTGGGCCGTCTCTCAACAAGCGTTCTCTAAACTTTGCGCGTGCACGTCAGCGCCTTTGTTTTCACATTTAATTACCCGGAATCCGCCCCCTTTGTGCGCGGCCCATGTCGTAAAAACGAGACGGAGAGAACATCGTTATGCTTGTGGGGCACCTCACTCAAACGCTCCAGTGACAGAAAATGAAAAGCTGTAATTCCTCCGGTGAAGTCAAGTCTGACTTGTTGGAGTAAAGCACTTCCTATCCTTTTGTCTGCATCTCAAAGGGAATTATGGGGGAGCGAGTTAGATATGGCTGTTAATAAGACCGCCGAGCCCTGACCAGATGAACGTCTAAGTGATTTAGACCATGACAGTTGTATTATTAAAATAATAAAAAACAGATTACTTAAGCTTGAGTGCTCATATTTTCAAGCCGGAAGCTGAAAAATGCATCATATTCAAACATCCTTGGATATTGTTGTGGTTAAGTCTTTGTATAATGAGTCAGTGGAACAAATGACAATGACAGTCAAAAAATGCTCTTGCAGCCCATCACTTCCGCTGTAGATTGCATTTTTTTTTTATTTAAAGTCACCGGTTGATGAAATCCTTTCCCTCTCCTTCCCGCAGAACCAATGCCATCAGCCCTGTGTATTGATAAGCAAAGCGAGGGAGGGAGAGGGCACGGGCGAGGAAGAGGATGGGCTTGAGGAGAGGAGCGCGTGCGGATCAATGGGCTAATAAAACAAATCAATGGAATGCAACCACAGAAAAAAGTGAAGTCATTAATTTGCAGAGACAGGATGATCCCACCAACCACATGCATTGATTAGAAATGAGGTCTGCAGAGAACCTTCGGGGGGTATCATATTAGTGGAGGGGAGCACCGGCCTGGTTCAAGGGTGGGGAGGGGACGGCTGGCGGTAGGTGGGTGGAGCTGGGGTGGAGGAGTGCTGCAGAATGGGTTAACCGGCGGATCAATGGCTCTCCTCAGCATAACCGAGCACGGACGGCGCCTCTGCTTTTTTGCTCCTTGCGCCGCACTGTCAACACAATAAGTGCAGGTGTGCTGTTTTCCCCTCCGCTCCCGTCAATACCCTCCCGCAAGCCCCACCCCCGCCTCCCCTGCAAATTTGTCTTCTTCCTCCCTCAACCAACTGGAGTGTACTCAAGCATGATTATGATATTGAATACATCACCGAGTACAAAAACGGCCTGGGAATGAGGTCAAAGGTGAGGGCTAATGTCCCATTTTTATCAATATTATTATTGTTCATCGTTGATCTGCAATCAATGGCATCGGCCTGTTGTCGTGCAGTTTGCTGAATGACAGCCTCGTGGTCAGCGGTCTGGTCCGTCACCGGTGCGGTGAACAAGGTTATGACGAATGCGCTTTTTGTTTTAGAAGAGCGTTAAATTGTCATTTCTTGGCGTCGCACTTTGAATCGTGACAGCAAGTCCCAATTTCAGCCCCCCCCCCACCTTGCCCCAGCGCTCTGGAACTTCTCCGTTGGTCAGCGTCCATCCGATCTGCAGACACAGCACAGCGTTTCCGTGGCCATTACGGGAGGAGGGCGGGAGAGGTGGGACAAGAAAAGCAGGTGATGCGAGATTGACGACTTAAATACTTCATCAATCAATGCTGCGGCCAATGTGTTGTTTGGTGATTGGTGGAGAATTCAGGTAATCCATCTTTCCAACCGTCAACTGGCATTCAAGATTCTCCTCAGGTTCTCCATGTAATGCCATTATTTCTTTATTTCCAGGGTTGAGCTCGCGCTGCGGATGTTTTTGCTGTGTCCTGTTTGTTTGTTGGCCGCCCTAACCTTTAATCTGTCAGTGGAGGAAATGAGCTTCATAAGAAGGACAGTCAAGGTGCGAAACATCCCAGTGTTTCCTGGTGAAAATCAGACACATGAACAGAGGAAGAATAACGAGAATTAAGACGAGAACAACAAATAACAAAAAAATAAATCATTCCTTCATTCTGAAAAACTCAAGCACTTGAAACCTCTTCACAATGCCTCTAAATTGCCACTTAAAAATGCTTTTTTCACATGCTCCTAATCAACAAATTTCCTGGAATGCAGCGTTTTCATCTGGGTTGATCTTTGTGAGAAAATACTTAAAACCCGTGCAATGTAACACAGCGAGATTAGCCAAAACAGAAAATGACACAAATGTACCAGCCAATCCACTGCGCTGTGTTCACTATCATTGCTTAGCATATTGAGTTCCATGGAGTCCGGTCCTCTATTAATGCTCCGGATTACATTTTGAATGTGTTTCTTTTCTTCAAACTACTGTGCTTGTCTAATAGCACAAGTCAAACAAGAATTTTCCTAATGTTTTCTCTTGATGGAATGAATTCAGATGCCTTTTAAATTACCTACTTTAAGTGATAATGAAGATCAAGTTTTATCCTACCCATTTTAAGTGCTCCTTACCAGAAGTATACATGAGCATAATGTTGTCTGCTCTGGCCATCATATGACCGTCATTAATTTTCACTACAGCATCAAATATCTATAGCCTTTTCATACTGAATTCCAAAGCCTTTTCAACTACTTATTCCTGGAACTAGCTGCATGCTGCTATGCTATTCTGACTTTTTCCCTCCCTCTCGCTCCTGCCCTAATCTCACTGTCTCCACCTTCATGTGGTTGCAGTAATGCCGAGGCCCCCGGGTGTTGCCTAATTAAAACACATCCCTTTTACACGTTCCCCTCGGAGCCTGGCGATAAAACAACTGTACAGCGGGGTTAGCTGTATTTAGCTCCTTGAGGAGTTAGCCAACGCTGTGTCAGGCAGCCACTCACGGCTAAATCAACAAAACGCAGCAAAGGAGGCGAAGGGGGCCGAGGCGGTGAAGGGAGCAACGCGGGAGGCGCAGGAAAAGTGCGACGGAGGGGATCGCTCGTCGTTTAAACCCTCAGATTTTCACGCCAAAAGCCCCGTTTTTCACGCTAAGCTCGGAGCTTGAACTGAAATCCCCTCGCTTATCCTCAGATCCAAGATGAAACACTGTCTGATGCAGTGTGATCCGGGCTGCTGAGTGTAGTGGATTGACAGGCAGGACTGAGAGCCTTATGAGTGACTGATGCTCACGCTGCTGTTTACACCTGTCAGAAAAACGTGTGCTGTATCTGATCAAGTGGATGCATGTAGGCCTGTCATGATGAATACTTTATTGCCTTGGACTTACAAGAGTTTCGAAAGAATGATAAATTTGACAATTGACAATTGAATATATACACACACATATTTGTATATATGTATACACATGTATGTATGTGTACATATATATATATATATATATATATATATATATATATATATATAATATAAAGTTTGGTTTAAGACATGATAGGAATAACGTTCTTTGCTTATTATGGAAAATGTATGGATTGTTAATTGAAGGGACAATTTTATTTCCTGTTTTTGTTAGTTCTTTCATTTTTTTTTCACTTCTTAGAATTTAATTGGTCTTTGACGAGATGTTGCTGTCAGACTGCCAGATCAGAATATTTTCACAAACTGCTGATTGACTGAGATTTTCACACTGGCCGTGACCGGCAGTTGTCTGGAGAAAAATTCCTCACAAAAGACAGTCCCTGCCAACTTTACTAGGTACCTGGTAAGTGATTGGCTGGTTAGTGTGGACCCATGGCAGATGTGTGGAAGTTGAGCAGTCTGGCACATTAATAACAGGCATGTTAGACATCTGTCCTTCCTGTCATGACAACAATCTGTCCTTTTCCTTTCGGGGACTTCTCACTTCTGTCTCAGCTAAACTCTGTCGGATCCGCTGCAGTCATCCTTTGGCCGGTTGAAGACTGTCCTGACTTTAGGGTGAGACAATTTCCGATTTGTCACTCAGAGTTGTGAGAGCGGAAAAGTTGCTTTAGTTTTTCACCGCCATTTCTTCAAAGAAAGTGGGACTGTTGCTTGTGTTACTGAAGGCCTGGACGTCTCAATAGAGAGCGTCACAAACCTGAAAAACTTTCTTCCTAATTTAATTTATGAGAGTCTTTGGTGATTGTGCTTTCTAGCAGCTCAGTGTTGAAATCTTCTGGAAAAACAAAAAAAACACACCAAAAAACAAAAAACCTTCTTTCAAAAACATCTGCTGCTTATCCTTGGCAGGTATAGGAGCCCAAACACAACATTTGTATTATAGTGAAAAGAATGAAAAGAAAACAGTGTTTTGTGTGCTCAAGGGTCTATTTTTTTGTTTCTAAAGAACGTTACAATTCGACTGGGCAGTCGTCAGTGAATAGGGGGGGAAAAAAACAGCAAATCCAACCAATCCGTGACGCACGCCTCATCCGACTGTTTCCCAGGAGTGAGTGCACTCAGGGCCCACGTTGATGCCACATGTAAACGGGACCTGAGAGTGTGTGGGCATCACATGTGGAAACTGAACAGGGGGAAGAGAGTGTGTGAAAGTACTTTGATTCTTAAGAGCAGGAGGATTCATGATTTGAAGACAGTGTAAAGCTCACATTTCAAATCTTCCTGAAACTTCTTCCTGAAGTTTAAAAATGTTCTTAAGAAGACGGAAGATTAATCATTTCCTCTTTAAAAATCATCTTCTGCTTTTGACTTGGGCAAAACGCCGTGTGCATGGCAACAATTTTGCGAACTACCACTCGTAATTTAGGGAGCCGTGCGTGATTCTGTAGTCTGATGTTTTTTTTTGTTTTTTTTAATGCGGGGTGGGAGCTGGTGGGCGCGGGGGAGGGGAGGGGAGGGGAGGTAGGGCCGATATTTGCGGGGCGTGTTCGTCCCTCATCTTCAAATAGCTCTGAGGCAGAGGCAGGAAATGGACTCCTGCCATTTTGTCTTGCATCAGTGCTCCTCTTTATTAGAGAGGAACAGAATCGTCAACGGATAACAATTGGAAAATTGTAAGCTCGCTTTCATTACGGCCCGGGCGAGATGGCGGGGTGCAATAATCCGATGATTTTACTTAAAAGCAACTTCTCCCTCGCGCCGGGGGTGGTGGGAGGGGGTGGTGGTGGTGGGGGAGGGGGAGAAGGGGGGCGAGACTGCCGCGAGCCTCGTCCGCCTTGCAACGTGTAAACCGAAGCGCTCGCGCTCGCCGGGTTGACATGCGAACGTGATTTAGGGAGCGGACGCTGGCGTAAACACACGTGTTACGCGCGCACGCATGCGCCGGCCCCTCGACGACGCACAAATAATTGAGTAAGATTTGCAGGTACATTAAGTTTAATGTGTTTGACATTCGGTGGGAGGAAAATGGTAGGCAGGAGCCGGAGCGGCCGCGCCGCGTCTTTCTTCAATCAGGGCACGACGGGGCTTCGTTTTACAGCCGCTGACGCAAAAAAGCCGGGGCCCCCGTCAGAGCTAATTAGCGCTGTCGCTAATGGACGCAGGTCACGGCTCTCGGCGGATTGGCCCCGCGCAGGGGTCACCGGGGGTCAAACCTCCAGTATGGAATGATATAAACAATCATCTGCGGACCACAAACCAATCAATCCACTTTAACACTATCCACTTCCTGGTTGGCTGCGCGCAGGGGTCAGGGGTCAACGTGCGAGGAAGACGGGCGAGCCGGCAGGAGGCTGAGGAGCGCGAGGCACGACCCTGGGGGATCAATAGCGCCAGGAAAAGAGAAAAAAACTGAAAGGTGATTGAATATGATCTGCTGTGGTCAACTTTGTAAAGTTGCTCCTCAGATTTTTTTTTCTCTTTCTTGGATTTGCCAAACAAATATCCCAATGAATTAAAAAAAAAAAAAAAAAAACCTTACTGCTTTCCTCTTCCTGCTCCTTGAGTCGCACCCTCTTTGTGCGTTCCAGCGCACTCAGTGAAATCACTCCGAGATCAACGCGACGTTCCGCAATTAGCGAAGCAGAAAGAAAGGGCAGACGGAGCAGGCGGGCGAGAGAGAGAGAGAGCGAGAGAGAGAGAGAGAGAGGGGAGGGGGAGGGGAGGGAAAGACGGAAAGCAATGCTTGAGGAATTGCATTACCCGAAGCCTTTTCTCATTATCATTTAGCCGTCCTTTATGGGCCACCAGCGAGAGATGATGTTCCCATGACCCCGCGCCATACACAGACATATTATTCAATCCGGCCTCGATGAAATTCCTGCAAATAAAACCTTTGTGCCGGGCAACAGCTAATTATTTGACAGATTGGCCCCCTTCTGGCTCAGGTTACAGTGTGGAGTGGCAGTGTTGTAGGAGCCCCCACCACCACCACCACCAGCGCACACACACACACACACACACACACACACCAGCAGCAGCAGCCCTCCCCCGCCCTCCCTCCCCCCAGCCTCAGTGCAAAGAGGGGCCACTTTGAGAAAATCCCACAGGGCCTCATTCTTTTCAGGAGATTATATATTTCAGCCCCACCACCACCACCCTCCACTGCCATCTATCCATCCAAAATCAGAAGAGCGTGATGCATGTGTGTGTGTGTGTGTGTGTGTGTTTGTGGGGGGTGGAGGGGCTTTCCGTCACTGACAGCAGTCATTTCATAGTTTAAAGGGTGTTCTCAAGCTGAAATATTTAATCTTCCCACGAAAATTACTGTTGGTGTTAAGCTGCGACTGGTAAAAAAACAAAAAAAACAAAACAAGGAGGGCAGAGGATTTATTATTTTTCCTCAAAAAGGAAGCATGCCTAATATATGTTGTGTTACTCTGTATTTATATAACTTTGAAGAACGTGGTAGCTCTTTTTTTTTCTTTGCTTTTTTTTTTTTGCAACGGCAAATTAGAGAGCCGGAGACATTAACGGATTACAGTTTTTGGGTGGGCATGCCTTTGGCTTCGATTCAGTCCACTAATAACGAGAGCTTGTCATTAGCGTTCGGACATGGACCACCAAGATAAACGCCAGCACATGTTTAGCAAATCTGAAGAGTAACGGCGCTGGCCGCCGCCCCTCCCCCTCCCCCTCCCCGCGCAGATCCCTTGTTGACTCGACAATGCCGCCCGTTTGTGAGTTATCAGCGCAGGTTTTAATCTCTTGCTTATTTAGGACACACATTAAGGGGGTATAACTCAAGAAGTTCGTGTGAGTTAATCCAAATAGCGGCGGGTGGGGAACCTCTTTCACGGACCGAAACGTGTCGTACGCTGTAAATGCAGCACTTTATAGCGAAGTGAAACTGAAAGGTTCCTACATTATGGCCGTTTTCAAAACTTTATTTTTCAAACCAGATGCCGGTGGAGCAGCTTTTCAGAATTGATTTCCAAAAAATAAAATAAAGAAACTCTGTAGCTCTGTCGGACGAAAATATATATATTAATCCCTGTGTTTAAAGCATAAAAAAACTTCTAAATCTGACTTTGTTGTGGCTTCCACACATTTGGATTAAAACCAAGGTGGCTGGAAGACGGTATCAGTATTCAGAACCTGCAACCAGGCTGGACTTGTTTCCATTAACCTGGGAGGGGATACAGTGGAGCCCCAATTCTTTGTGACATCACAAAGAGCTGATTTTGTCAAGCCGGTGTTGTATCACACACTTTGTCTGAGAAGTGTAGCGAGTTAAAAGGATGGACTTGTCTCACTTCTCAGGAGTTCACTGACAGACAGGCTGGAGTCACAAGTGTTTGAATTTGAAAGCCACTATTTCTGTTCTTTTCTATTTCCTTCAATAGCACAAGAAGACCAGCAAAGAGATCAATGTCTGTTTTTGTTTTACTTTAGTTGAGTCCTGACTACAAAACTCCAAACCTGAAACTAAAAGTCGGCGAGAGTCGTTATGATCCTGTGACAGAGGGTTCATAAAACCGCAATCCGAGAGAAGCAAAACAGGGAACTGTCACTGTCACCATGTGAGGCTTTTTTTGTTCCCCCCCTGCCTGCGAGGTTGTCACCATCTGCAGCAGTGCCAGTTATAACAAAATGGGGAACGAGTGTCACACTCAGAAAGACGTTAAGATGGAGGTCGGATTTAGAATTACCGTCAAGGAAAAGTCAAGTGAAGTTCAGGCCTGTCGGTTCTACGTAAGCAAAAGTAAAGCAGTAACTGCTTCACTCTCTTTTTTCTGGAATGCATTCGGTCTGCAATGCTGCAATTCTTCCATTTTTTTTCAGTTCTAAAAATCTTTTGCATGATGTGAGTGTTTGTGGTTTGCTTTACACACTTTATTTTTCAGGGCTTTTCATTATTTCACCACTATATATATATATATATATATATATATATATATATATATATATATATATATATATATATATATATATATATATATATACATATATATATATATATATATATATATATATATATATATATATATATGTGTGTATATCTATATTCTACCTTTATTTCAGTCCCTAAAGAGACCCCATCTCCTCCTATCCCTCACCTACTCTCCCTTCCTCCACCTTCTGCGTTGCGTGCTGTGCTGCCTTCAAGTGCATTGGCTCGGGTCGCGACTCTGGGACCCCCCCCCCACAACTACTGCGCTCACCTGGCATGAACCCAAGCGAGCGGAGCCTGGAGTATTCACTGCTCAACGCCGGGTGAAGGTCGTACGGTCCGGCCCCTTTCTCTGCTGCGCTCCCCGGTGAGCAAACATATGGTGGCGGAGCACCTTGAAACATGTGTTTTTTGGGGCGACCACAAGCCGCGAAAGAGAAACCGGACGCTAAAGTTAGGACCGGGGCTCACCTTGTGAACTGGGAACGGAGGTGAGGAGGGAGCGCGAGAGGCCGCGGCCATCATCACTCACTAGTTGCTTGTGTGAGAGAGGAAACCCACAGCTGCAAATAGCGGCCGGCACTCCCGGGCCAGGGCCGATCCTCTTGTTTCTGTTGATGTAAACGCGGCGTACAATCATAAGGCGGAACATCATCATCGCCCCGTCGCCCCGACAGCCGAGCCTCGTCTAATCGCTTCCACGTTTCCTCGGCGTTAAGCTCATTAGTGGGCGACCCCCAGGCATGAGGCGGGGAGAAACAGGAGAGACGGGGAAAAGAAAAAAAAAAAAAAATCTTCACATAATGGATGCTTGCTGTTATTTTTTTTTTTTTTTCAGACAGTAAAAATAAACAGGTCTGCAGCCTTGATAATGAATATGTCGTAAACAATGGGCCAGGATTGGGAAGAGTCACGAGCATCCAGTTAATATGTCTGGTTAATGTGTTTGAGGCTGCGTTTTTTTAGGCTTTTTTTTTTAGCCTTCAGAGGTGGAAGGTGGAGGCGGCGTCGAGAGGAATCGCCAGACTCTTTCGTAAAGTCCAGCGTCGAAATGGATGAGAGCGCACGTCCACGTCTGGGTGACTGGCTCGGATATAGTGAACGGAAAAACCGACGTCATCGGCCTATTTAAAGAAGAAAACAAAGGAAGATGCTGTTTTTTGTTTTTGTTGTTTTGTTTTTTTATAAGTGCCATCCCTCATCTGCAAGGCCACCGCCTGACACATTAGGAATCTGTATGCTCAATTAACCACTGGCAGGCTCATTTTTCCTCTGCCTGCCTCACCAAACGCCCCCCCGCCCCCCTACACCTCCCCCAACTCTCCCCTCGAAGCAGTCGGACTGACGTGACGCTTATGAAGCGCCTTCCCGTGTCGTTACATGTGCAGAAAATGACTTCAAGTCACTTCAGTGATTCTGAATACTTGGCGGGACGTTGGCAAAGTCACTCGACGGGTGAAGTCACGGGCGATCAGTTCACACACGTGTTCTACAGTTTTGCTATTTCAACTTCTTTGCACCTGAATCAGCCGCTGGGTGTAATATTAAAAAAAAACAAAGAAAAAAAAATATCGGCTGACTGCACTGTAGCTCACGCGGCCCGTTTATAAGGCCGACGCATATGCAGAGGGACCTGTAAACGGACTTTAATGTGGAAAATCGATTCCTTCCCTAACGAGTGCATATAATGCGCCATTAACCATATGTGTGATAAAATTGTTGCAAAACCTCGTGATTCTCGTTTCACTGCGGCAATAATGGGCCACACAGGCGCCCGAGTGAAAAAAAAAAAACAGTGGGGGGCAGAGCCGGAGAGAAAAAAAAAGGAAGGTATTCTGCTGTCGACATTTTGTGCCCACCCCCCACAGTTGTCAGCACTGTTGTCCTCTCTTTGAGCACCCCCGTCCCCACCCCGCAGCCACCGCGAGAGAAATGACAAAGTGTATTGGAAGACGGGGCTGCGCGGGGGGGGGGGGTGGCTTGGTGGGTGTCACCGTGATATGCACCAGCCTTTGATTAACGAGGTGAGCCGGCCGCTCTTTAAAATCACAGGGGTCACAGCTTGGGGCGGCGGTGGGGGCGGGGGGGCTCCGTCCGACACTTGGCCACACTTCACAGGGCCAACTTCTTTCTTTTTTTTCTCCTTTGCTTCGGACACGCCCACTTCCCCTCTCCCTCCGTCGTCTCCCTTCTTTGAGGGTCCATCAGGGAGATGAAAAATGACGTGCAGCTGGCCGAGCACTTCCTTCCCCTTTCGTCGGGGTCGGTAGTTCACCGTGCTGATAGAGACCCTCGCACCTCCGCTAATGAGCGCCCGCCGCACTCCTCGCGCGGGTCGCTTGGCTGCGCGGTCGGACGGCCATCACTCCTACCTCTGTCGGGAGGGTGGGGGGTGGGTGGCCCCAGTCCTTACATACCCCCTCGCCACATAAGTCACGGATTGTTTAGGTGACGAAGACCGTGAACTTTGGAGTTAGATGACCTGAAAATGGGGGGAAAAAAAAAAAAAAAAATTGATGGGGCAAACATGTTTACCATTACTTACTTTTTTCTTTTGGTGTTTTGCTGTTTGCCGTCATGACGCTATCTGAGTCATTAATCCAGCCAGGATTAAGGAGGGTAATTTGTATGTTAATTATTTTGTCTTTTTAGGTACGTTGGTATCAGTAACTTACTTGCTTTGACCTGTCAAGGCAGATGGAAAGTTTTCAGATTCCTTCGTATTTACCTTATCTGCCTGGTGAAGAGTTTAGAGAAAGTGTTTGTAAAGAGACACAACTTAAAACAGTGATTGGACAGAACTTTAGTTTATTTCATTCATTAGTACATTCAATCGGATTTGTGACTGCTAGCGCAGCTGTGTAGCTACAGCACAAGACCTGTTGTGAGCGAGCGACGACATTTGATCTGCTTTACAAGGTATGAGGATGATTGTATTCTCTCCAAAGCCAGTTGGTGGTGGAGCTGAAACATATTGCCCACTAGCAAAATCTTATTTTAAGTTATTTCATTCTTTCATTGTTAAAGTACCACCCAGCAAAGATCAAATAACCAGGATGGCCTCACCTACTGTTTATTTTTTGGACTTTTTGTCTGGGGTATGTCTGGGTTGGTGGCACCATTTGCCTTCTGGTGCATTTGTGTCTCTTTTTGTTCAGACATAATCTGAACATACATTTTTGCTTTAGCGGAACCACTTAAATTGGTCTGGGCTGAGACACGCAACAAGACCCCAGTGATGAAAGAATACTGAGTAAAATAACATATTTTTAAGACGGGATTTGGCAGAGACCCCACACACCTTTTGCCTAGACTGTGATGAATATTTGGGCTGCGGGCTTTATTGTCAGCGCAGAGGTGAACTGAGTGACAGCAGAGTGACAGCGCAGGCCACAGGCCGGTCGGGTTTAGAGCGCTGGTCTGACAGAGGTGCTGATCATAATGCTGAGGCGGCCTTGTTGAGCTGCTAATTACCTCCATTAGGAAGATGCGGAGGGCTTGGTCAGAGGAGTGCGTCCGTATGTTGCCCACACTAGTAAAATGTTGCTCTGCGTGCCGGTCAGCCGCCGTCTATCCTTAGTAGGGGAGGCAACTCGGGGGTATGAGGGTGGGGAGTAGTGGTGGTGGTGGTGGTGGTGGTGGTGGGGCGGGAGGTGCTGCTGGTGGTGTCCCCACCAGCAGCACCTCCCACCCTCGCCCTCCTGGAGATGGGCCCTGACCTTCTCATTTCATCCTCATTAGTATCTCATGTCAACAGAGCAGCCACTCCTTAATCATCTGCTATCATCCCAGGCCTGTACGCACACACACACACACACACACACACACAAACAGACTCATACAGACATAAATAGAGCCACGGATAAACATAAACTTGCCTCTAATCAGTTTAGAACGAGCCTAAACTGGACATTTTACTATGAAGTCGTGCACATGAGAATCATAGTACAAGTGTTCAATTGTAACATCATTATTCATATATATATTGAATAATCATGTTTTTTTGTTTTTTTTAGTATAACCCCATTAAGATACATGGCGACATCCAAACGCGGCGCTCGCTGGGACACCGCGGCGTGGACAGCAGCGCGGCGGCGTGGCAGAGGGTGGGCTCGTCTGTCTGTGTCGGACCCGGTGCCACGGAGGGCCCCAGCAGGGTCGGGGGGGGCCGGGGTCTCGGGGTGCCAGCACAAATGAGATCCATTCATTTCCCCACTTCGGGCATATGGTGGCCCATTGTCCTCGGCCACAGAGGCAGAAGTGATGCAATTTGTTGGCATGTCCTGTCATTTCACACAAACTGCCCGTCCCACTGAGGCCAGCAGAAGACAAGCAAGGGCAGCATGTTTTTTTGTTTTTTTTGTTTTTTTTTTCAAATGAGCCGCGGCGCCCGATGAAGTCCCAGCAATGCACAAACATTTTGAAGGAAGTCCGAAACAACGGGATCAATCGGGATAAACCATCTTGAAGATTATAATACGCAGTATCTGTGTCAATCCCTGTTGTTTTTCATGCTTCAAGAAAAAGATTATCCTTGTTTACAGAGCAGATTGAGCCTGATCTTGGCATTAACACGTCATAGCCATTCTTATTTGCGTCTTCATGGGAGGATAAAAAAACAAAAAACAAACTTTGGCTGTGTAAAAACAGAGACAACAACAAAAAATAATTTGTTCGCATCGTCAGAAAAAAGTGAATCAGAAAAACCTCAACTTTTTAAGTGAGAGTGAATCAAATGCCACCCCCCCCACCACCCACCACCCAAATGACCTGTTCCTGGTTTCACAATGCCCAGTGTGAAGCTACTGTCTGACAGAAGAAGAGGAAGACGTCTCATTCAACTTCCCGAAAAAGCAAACTTTTGACATGACAGGCACAATATTAGCAATGCACCAGCAGAAAGTAGCGTCTAGACGCTGCAGTGCATGTAGGTCAGACGGAGGAAAAGCATATGATCGCGCGGGCATGTGGCGTCGACAGGCGTTTGCCTCGCGGGGTCAAATGTCGCTGAACCCGTTCGACGTCGGCCATTGTGCGCGCGTGCGTTCCTCCCCCGCTGAAAACCAACGGCGGGGCTTCGCTCGATAGCGGCCGTGTTAGTCGGCGGCTCACTGCTCATTGTTCGCGCAGCGTGCCGCCGCGCACCCGCCACCTCCGCCCGTGCGCACGCTCTCTCTCAGCGTGTTGATCGGAAGGCGGACTTCGCTCCGGAGAAAGAGATCGAGAAAGAGACGCCTTCGAGAGACGCACCTTCCGGACCGAAGTCAGAAGATTGATGGTCGGCTGTCCTCGTTTCAGTGGGAGCAAGAAACAAGTGGCCCTCGGAGACTCATTACACCTCAGCAAGATTCAGAGTATGGAGTGACGCACTGCTGCTGATTAGCAGCAATGCAAACTGGTGGTGGGGGCGGGGGGTCACGGAAGTGGCTGAGTTGTTTTTTCGTGAGTCTCATACTGTGAAAACAGCAGGACGAAAACAAAAGATTACAGCTACAGGATGCAGTGCACCTTTAATGATTCCAACATTATGTGCACAAACATCCAAGAAATCCATCTTCATCCCTCACACAAACTGTAAGAAAAGCTAGCCAGTGCTCCACGTAATACCCCAATCATACATCCCTGACCTCAATCCAACCCACACACACACACACACACACACACACACACACACCCCGGTCCCTTGTTCCTTCAGTAACCGTACAGGGGTAACTGAGATCCCGCCCTGGCCCTATCCTTAACCCCATTTGTACCCCCTACCTCCGCCCACCCACCCCCGAGCTGTCAGCCACTGGCTTCCCATGTCCATCACTGGGTGATGGATGGGGCGGGAGGTCGTCACCCCACTCTCCAGAGTTCACTGATCCCATCAGCCATACAGACACCTCCAAATCATAGCAAAGGCGGGGGGAGCGTAACTGAAATTATACATTCAGGTCAGAACAACATTGTGATTTTTGTTGTTGTTTTTCAGAGGGGTTGTGTCACTGGAAATAGTCATGTCACAAGATTGGTCAGCCTTTTCGGTGCTTATGACAATCATAGGGAAGTATCATGATGATTTTGCAGATCTCGGGTCAGTTCAGCTCATGTTAGTAGAGAGACACGTTCCTTATTCTTTGTCGTTCAGCAGCACAGAGAATGAAATTGAATGAGCAAAAACTGTTTCTTCTGCTTTCCTTCTCTCCGGATGCAAGTCATCCGGTACAAGATGCACAGTCATTCACATTTGTTGGGCAATAACTAGTCAAATGAAAGTCAAAAGCAAAATTAGACATTATGGTGACAGCAGTTCCCAGCAAAACCTGGATTGTGCAAAGTACCAAAGCACTTCATTATGCACTTGAAGGACAAACAGAATTGTTCTTATTTTAGTGGTATGGTGGAAAAATTCAAACTTTTGTTGTTTTTTTGCAAGGAGTATTCAGAGGCTTAGCTGCCCACAATATATCATAGATAACATATAATGGACTTGCTTTAAAAGGCTCAATGTAGTTAAATGTAGTAAGCTTGTATTACAGTTTCACCTGAGATTGCCTCTTGGTGCCAGTGGCGTTAGGAAAGCCAGCAACTTTCACGGGTGTCCTGGTACGCAAATCTGCAGGACCTGGTCGGTGCTTCTGCTCCTGAAGACACAAAAAATCAGATCCAGGGCAAATCTGTTTCCAAAGGGGCTGCCTTTCCCTACTTAGATCGTTCACTCCACGGGAGACTGCCGGGTGCTATAAATACTCAAGCAAGATAAACAATACATACAACAGTGTCAAGCGGCGGCACTGACAGGGGCGTAGATCAATGTTATTTCCCGCTTTTGCAAAAATACCTAATTCCCCTTATTTAATCAAGCGTCTCTTTTGCCCAGGTCCACCGCGGCTGATTTATGGCACCCGCTGCCTTTATGAGTACTTGTTTCATTTTCTTGTCTCTGCTCTGACATCTAAAGTGATAGGAATTTTATGCTTTTGATAACAATATGAGTTTCACTTTGGACCGGAATTCATGGCCCTGTCAGCGGGCAATAAATAACAAGTGGCGCGGCGGCGAAAACAGTCACAAGCTTCCACAACAAAGCGGCTAGCCAATAGGATTTACCATGAGATTGAAGCTATGAATAGAAGGAAGAAAAAAGAAGAAGAGGGCATCACAGGAGGGGACACACATCAGAGGAACGGCCATTCATAGGAAAAGGTCATGTCAGATAGACTGGAAGTGCAGAATGTTTTCCAGTGTTGTCTTGTCAGGATTCATAATTGGTACGCTGTCATATGAGCATTTCGATAATGTCACATGAGCATAAATGCCATGCTGTGACACTCTGCTCTTCAGCCGCCATAAGTGCGTACATCGGGGTCCTCAAACATCTTCATGTCACAGAACCGCGAGTAAAAAAATCATTACAGGTCACAGAGCCGTTTAGCTCGAGCGTAAGGCCACAGCAAATCTGTGGCTGCCGGCGGAGGGAATGTTCTGCTTTTCCTGTCTTCTGTCTGATCGACCAGTTTGGACTTTTTTTTTTTTTTTTTAAGACTACCATTTGTTTCATCCAAAACCAATACAGTCGTACCCCCTAAAAAAGAGCCTATAATGAAACATTGACTCAACTTGGTCAACAGTACATACCTGGGCTGACTTTAATCGCATTGCTTTAAATGCCAGTGCTTTCAATCAGTGAGTGTTCCTCTTTCCTTACTTTTGTCTCTAAAGGGCCAGTCACAAACTCTTGGCTTGACCAGGAGCAACGATCCACAAGATGCTAAATTTAGAGGTGAGCTTTCTTTGCTGCATAACTCCTTTTTTCTTGCAGAACAAGCCTGTTCCATTTGCTTTTCTCCCCACTTATAATTACAGTATTTTATTACAATGCATACACTTCTTATAAGTGTCTGTGTGACATGTGTCTGAGAAAGAATTACACCCAAAACTGTATGAAAAATATGAAAAATGATCTTCCTGGTGGTTCCCATGGGACCCGGGCAGAATCGTTTTGACGCTTCTCAAACATTCCACTGACAAATTGGCCGTTTCTGCGCTCCTGCAAAAAAAGACAAAGAAAACCTGCTGGTTGCCGAGGCGATGACATTAAAACAAGTAAAACAGCTCTTTATGTGTGATAAAGGCAAACAAAGATGACGCGCAGTAGCGCTCTACAATATCTGAGGAAGACAGAGTAAAATGTCAAGCCCTCAAAAGAAAGCAGCCGTAAACTGGTGTTATGGAGACTATAACGAATCACCGTCCGACCCCAAAGATCCTTTTGTTCCGAACCCTGCTGGCTCCGAGTAGATATCGCCACTGCGGGTCGAAAGACGGAGGTGAGAAAGAGGTGGTTTTCTTGCATCTCTACTTGAGCCCCTGTGTGTTTGGCACACAGGCCTCCGAAAGGTCCAAAAGAAAAGGGGAGGCAGGGTCACAACAAGCATTCAGCGTGAAAGGGGGCGTGACCTGGCAAGAACTCCTTGGCATGGGCACAATGCATGGCGGGATGGAAGCGCCCAGGAGCCTACGGAAACAGAGGGGAGCAGCTCGGGGCCAAAAGCAGCGTCTCAGTGGGGCCACGGAGGAAGATGGGAGGGAGAGCAGATCAGAAGCAGAGGGGAAAATTGAGACAGATTTTCTTGCAGGTGTTGAGATAAAAGACGAACAAATGATCTAACTGTCTGGCCGGTTCTGGAGGTCGGGGGTGGAGGGGATTGAATGTGCACGGGGGGAGTTGGGTGGTGACGGGGGGCGTGGAGCTCAGAGGGGTTGCGATAGATTTTCAGGCAAACTGGATTTAAATTACAAAAGGAAAATGCAAATCGGGCTCAAATCTGAAGAAAACGAAAGCAGAAATGCTCGGTAGGTATGTGTGACTCTTAGCCTGTCTTGTACTAAAAGCACCAGAGTGCGATATTTTGCCCTTGGTGGTAAAAACCTTGGAGTCCTAACCATTTAGGTTGTTGTCACCGAGGTCACCGCAAACAATGAAGGTGCAACAGAACAGACAGAAACAGGTACCAATTAAGAAGATTTAACCTTGCAGACACAGCACACAAATGTAGTTGGTGGGATTTACATGTAACTTAGCAGAAAGATACACTGTAATATGTGGCTTGCCTGCAACTTTCTCCAAAGATTTCTGAGAACAATGAACAGCAAAATCTGTTCACCTAAAGATTGTAGAGGAGAATGTTTAAATGTGGTTCATACACAACAATAAAGTATTGAAAGACCTTGTTAAATGTGTTTAGTTCATTTTTCTTTCGACAAACGTGTGAAACTTTTTTTTTTTTCTTCTCGCAGGTGTCTTCTTGATCAGTGTGAACGCAACCTGTATTTGTATTCAAACTGGCATATGTTTTTTGTACATACAAATATGTACATTTCTTCAAGTGCGCTTGGAACTAGCAGCGAAATCACACTCACACTCGTTCTAACCAACCAGCTCCATTTCAAATGATCGGGACACATGGGCAGCCAGGCCCTATCCATAATCTCAGGCAAGGGGAGGCCGGGATATATTTGGAACATCACACTTTTAAGAGCGTGAGCTTCAACTCCCCTGGGTCATTTTCTGCTCTGGTCTTAATTGAGAGTGTTCTGGAAAAATCATTACTATATTAATGATTTAACACAAAGTAACTACCTGCTTTTTTTTCCAGGAGGAAAGGGAGATTTGCTCCAAATCAATACCCATGCACACTCATTATAGGAGGAGGAGGGAGGG
This sequence comes from Thamnaconus septentrionalis, assembly GCA_009823395.1. Classification (NCBI taxonomy): domain Eukaryota; kingdom Metazoa; phylum Chordata; class Actinopteri; order Tetraodontiformes; family Monacanthidae; genus Thamnaconus; species Thamnaconus septentrionalis. The sequence continues at coordinate 13,923,585 of CM020511.1, forward strand.
GGGTAAAGTTATAGTAATTAGGCAGACACCAATAACTTTTTAATGATCTTTGTTTTTAATTGCATATTATCGGGCGGCACAGTCTGTGTGTTTATACCAAATATAAGATAATGGTCGGGGGAAGAAGTAGATTAGATAAGAGGCACCTGCAAGGTTTCCTTTATTCCCTATTTTTACTTAGGCAACAACAGCAGGGAGAGCGTGGCAGCATACACAGTGGATGGAAGAAAACAAAACGTCCTTTTGTTTACTTATGTTCTAATAATTCTCCAGTGCTGTGTGGTTGGTGTGTTTGTACCATGAAACAACACTTCCCTCGCCCCCTGTCTACAAGGAAGTGAAAGGGTTCAAAAGGAAAAAAAAAGAAAAAAAAAAGGATAGTTTCAGGCGGATCAAATCGTCAACATGGTAGTCAAAAAATGACTCGCAGGTTGTATGATGCAATCTCTGCTCGTTTGACCCTTTTTTTCAAGGCGGCCCGTTCAAAAAAAAAAGCCTAAAAACAAACAAACCAAAAAAACAAACATTTACTGCTCTATTAAAAAGGAGAAATAAAAATATGAACGTTGATCTGGATAAATCGTGGGAGCACTTTGTAGCCATCTGTTAGCTGTTAAGGGGGGAAGTGGTCTGCTCAAAGTGGTGGAGGGGTGAGCATCTAAAGAGAGAATAAAGTGAGGGGTGGTGGTGGTGGGGAGGTGGAAGCAGGAGCAATGTGGTGATAGAAAGAGCCCAGGAATGGCAGCCTGGCAATCCGGGACTGCTCTGAAGAAGTGAGCCGGCCAAGAGCTACTACTTCTTCTTCTTCTTCTTCTTCTTCCTAAATTTGCCTGATGCCTTCTCCCTCCACCCGCGGCCACGCTCACCCGCCTCCCATCCTTTGGCCTGCGACGGTCTGCTGGCCCGCTCCCCGAAAACACGGCGGCAGATTGTTGATTCAACGACTCCCCAGCCAGGTGATTATCTGGGAGCTTTTAATGTAATCTTCCACTCACATGTACCATATTTCAATTACGAGCGCCGTAGCGCGGCGAATGGCTGAGCCGCTAAGCTCGACACTTTGCAGCGCCCCCAAACCCCCACCCCCGACAATGTCAACTGTAAAAGAACGCCAGCTGAAGGCAATTACGCATGTTTTCAGAGCCAATTATGATGGCTCTCGCGGCGGCGGTTTTGCCACGAGCGAGGGAGTGTTTGGAAATTTTTAATTTAATGACAATATGCTCGTGGTAGGATTCAGCATGCCGCCCCGACTCCCGGGCCTGCCATTCCGGCATCCACAGAGGGAGCCATTAAGGCAGATAGTAGAAGATTATGGCCTCTCTCAAGGGCCACACTGGGAGCGCGGGGAGGTTCTCAGCAGCGCCGGCGAGATGACATCCACTCATCCTCACCGCAGGATCACAGCTGGCGCGGCTCGATCCGAGCTGGAGAAGGCGGGACGGTTGGCTCGTCTTCCAGTTTGGACTTTGCCTGCAGAGGGAGCATAAACTCAGCCATTCCCGCAGCAGGCCCGCAGACCGAGCGATGCTGCGGGGAGAGATCAGACTCGGCTCTGCGGGGCTCCCGTCCCCTGGCATTTCCAGGAGGCAGAGGCATATCAGAATGGGGTCTCGGAGGAGTCTCGCAGTCTCGGTTTTCACAGACTTTGCTGAGGAAAAGTTACTTTGAATCATGGAAAAGTGAAGAAGGACAAAAAGTTTTCGAACCTGTTTTATGTTTTTAATTCCTTGCCATTTGCATTGTGTCCCGTCAGTATTTTCACAACAGGTCGGGTCTGCCAACAAGAGGCTCCAAAAGCCACCATTCATATTGAATATGCATACACTTACATAAAGTAAAGAAAAACAAATGAATCTTTTATGAGCCACTCACAAAAATACTTTCAGTGCTTTGAAAATCTGAATCTTTAAATCCTGAGGTGTCAATAAAGGATGTATGAAGATCTCTTCAGAAGTCACCATGTACCATCTAAGTTATATTTTTTTTAATGATGAGAGAGTAATCATAAAATTTTCAGAACAATATTTTTCTTGTGAACATTCCATCATGAGTCATGACCGACTTCAAATTTTCCAAAATGCCAAATGCTTGATCCAGGGTAAAATGACTTCAGCTGGCATAGGACCAAGAAACAGGTGAAGTGACCCACATAACCGGCCGTGTTATGTTTATTATAACGTCACCGTGTGTAATAACAGAACCATATGTGGGGTTTTTTTTGTCCCATAAAGGGTGAAGATTCTTATTATCAGTAGCTGCAGGAGTAGTAACACAGTGGACAAGTCAACATCACCAAACGATTGCCCTGTGCTGTTGAAGAGTTTTTGGGTCACAGTCACGGCACAAAGGATTGTGGGTGTTGCAGCAGCTCCAGTTTGGCCTCCAGATTTCAGGCCTATTGTTGCAAACAGGGGAGGGGGAAAAAATGCAGCGTCTCCATCCGTCTCCCTCTGGGATGTTTGTATAAAACCCAGTCGGTTCTCCAGCGGTCGAGGCTGACAGGGGCGGCAACCCACCCCAACCCAACCCCCCCAGAGATTGGCAACACAACACATATATTAATGCATTAAATGTGTTGACTGTGTTCAGCCGGGGGATGCAGGGAGGCAACGGGAGTGGGAGCGGTTGTAATGTATGGTGTTGTCTTGTGCGGCGTGTCTGGCAGCAGAGCAGGGAGGGGGGGGGGGGGGACTGCGGGCCAGATTATAAGGGCGGCGGTGAGAGATGAGGGATGGCCGACTTGTAAACAAGTGACAAGCGTCCTGGATGACAATTCCTAATCCATCATAGTGCTGTCAGCAGTGACCAGCGAGGTGACGGACAGGGCCCAGGAGAGGGGGACAGCTGCTGCACGTCAATCCACATCATAATTTGAAAAGCTCCCCTCACATGAGCTGAAACAAGAGGCAGGAGAAGAAGGGGAAGGACTCGTACGTCCGACTGTCTGCCCTGCCTTCGTCTCAATCTGCCCCCACCCTACCCCCACCGCCCCCCTCTTTCTTTTCCTCCCCCGCTCCATCGCTCCCTCTTCCCGCCTTCCCCGGCTGCCGAGGACAGAGCTGTCCTCGTCTCTTTTAGATAAACCATTACCTCCAGTCAGTCAGGGGGCATCAAAGCTGTGAGAGGACACAGGAGACTAGTTTCACCTAAAAACCTCTCCGGATGTGCTCAGACCTATTAGTTGGCGTTAGTGTGACTTCGCCGCTGTGTTGAAGCGGCGGCTTACATACCAAAAAGAAAGTTTGGCCTCATGAGCTGAACGGAGAATGTATGGATATGTAACCTTTTTCTTTTTTTTGTCTTTTGCGACAAATGTATGTTTTAAGCGATGACATTTTTTAGCTGTACCAGGTCTTCCATCTGTGCTGACAAATGAATGGAGAAACTTACCACATACAGTAGGTTGCATGTCACAAAATGAAAATGGTGTTTTTTCTTGTGACCTGTTTCACAAAGACTTATATTGCTAATGCAGATTGTGTATCCTACTTTACTTTATATATTTGTAATACACCCAAAATAACAAAATTAACATAAAAAAATCAATGTAAGATAACAATAAGATGATTACAATTAAGACATGAATGTGCATTTATTATGCATTCACTGAAATTAGCTTTTTTATTGTTGATAAGGCAGGTAAACGGAGGTGAAGGTGGTGGAGCTAAACTCATACTGACATGAGAGTCATTGCTCTGACATTTGAAGAAAACAGACTTAAATTTTACACAGTGGACAAGGCATCATCAGTATTAGTAGAGTCAATGGATTTATATTGCAAAGGAAAGATGTCTATAATTTGTTGTGTTTCAAAATGGCCGACATAAAAATAATGATTTCAATCAGCAACAATAAATAATACAGCTGTGCAGTACTGTAGAGCTTGAAGTAAACCTGTCAGAATGAAATGACACAATTAATGGTGATTGTTTGGTTATATTTCTTTTAAATGTCAAATGGACTCAACGAACTGCGGGTTCAGGTACGACGCAGACCCAGCGTAAACATGACATGCATGCTAACACCTGGTACAAAGTTGCCTGACGACTCTTCCTGTCGCCGCCGACGGCCTGATTCAGTGAGCCATGTTGGGTCAAGGCCTTCATTCTTCCCTTTAAAGACTTTGCTTCCCTGCCAAACCGGCGTTTCCGATCGAGGACTTTGATGTGGGCGGCGTCCTCGAGGGCCAAGTGAAAGGCAGAGCGGTGGGGGTTGCGGGGGAGGGGAGGGCACAATGGCCCGGCCCTCCTACCGCATCCGTGCAGATCATACTCTAAATGGCCACATTGATGCTGCTGCATAGCTCTTTGCCGGGGGGGGGGGGCAACGGAGCCAAGGCCAGGGACCGGGACGCAGCGAAGCCTGGACACCTGCCAGCAGACGCGGACAAATTGATTGAGATCAGGCCAGCTCTTATTGCGTTTAACCCGCTGCTTTTATTTTTCCCTCAGCAGCCGACCTGGCATGAGCGAAGAAGAGAAATCACAGGAGCGGCGCTTTATGGATAGTCCCGACGAATAAGAATTATGTCCTTCTTTATTTATTTTCAGTTTGTGTCAAATTAACTTTCACTTTTTTTTCCTCCTCCCCTTTGTTTCAATCTACTTTGTTAATTTCCTTTTGGTTACAGCTGGTAATGCGCGGCGCAATCGTTTAATTTTTTTGGCCTTCAGTCCCTTTTTTCTTTTTTTGGATCAGCTTGCATAGACACTTGTAAATAAATACACAGCCAGAAGAGAGCGCTTTCATTGTGCCAGAGGCATTGTCGCTCGCAATGAGCAAGGTGAAATTAAAAAAATCCCTCCAAACCACACTTTCTTTCATTTTAACAAGCCTAATGAAAACAACTGCGGAAGACAATTATTTCCTATGAAAGTATTCGGAGCCAAGACTGTCTGTCTGTCTGTCTGTCTGTGCCTTATCATTGGAAGGGGGAGGCTGGGTTTTTTTTTTTTTTTTCCGTCCCTCTGGGAGACGGTAGGTGGGGCGCAAATTGGGCTGTACGCAGTGAAGTTTTCATTACGCGAACTTCTAAGTTCGACCGGCCATCTTCTTCTCGTACCTGCGAAAACGAGACAGAAGTGGGAAGAATCGGAGAGCGAAAGGCCGAAACGGTTTGTGTCAATTCAAACAAGAGAGGCGATGTGAAGAGGAGGGCGGAGAAAATCTGACGGCAACATAAAATTGACAGAGTCCGTGTCATAAAACATAAGGGAGCGTCCTGAGACAGAAGGAGAAAAATACACCTCAGTTTTAAAAGAAAAAGTCTCAGTTTGATCTGCACGGAAGCTGCACCGTACGGATGGAATGCGGCGAAGAGGCAGAAGTGGGCTGAGGCCAGGAGGGAAGGAGGCTCACAAGATAGAGAGAGGAGGCCACAATAAAAGCTAAAGGACAGACACTTAATTGTCGTATTAAAGACTCTCTCCGGCACTCTGCAGAGGGGAAGGTGAGCGGCCATTCATCATCTGGCTAACAGCCGCCGCAGAGAAATCACAATTAAAATCTGCTCAATATTGTCCCAGGGACTGTTTGCGAGCATTAATTTTTTCCCATCGATTCCCCCGACCCCATAAATCAGAAATGTTGCGGCGCATGTAATGGTTTATGGAGAAAGGATTATGGTGTTATGAAGCTAATGTGGCAGAACCGGCTCGTTTAAACCCGGCCTCTGCGGCCTCGCTCCCGCGCGGGCCGCGGCAACAGGAGTTATTACACTATTACGCAGCCTATCACCGAACACAACACACCGGGACTGTTTAAAAGCCGCTTGTAATTGGACGACGCGGCCAGATTTACAGCGCTTATGATCATAATGGGGGCGAGCCAAGCGACCTGAAGGATTTTGTTTATCACTGGCAGAGGTTACCACTGGGGCGGTTGTTAGGTGCGAGCAGAGGACTGCAGGGGCTAAAGGGCCGGTACACGCAAATTGTGATTTGATTTAGTTTTACTGCTCACACTCACCGTCGTCCAGCCAGGTTAGTTTGAGGCATTTTCCCGTATAACTGGAGAATTGTTTCTGGGGAGTCCATAAAAAAAAAACAATAAAGGTAATCTTGAATTTACATTTACAATGATTCATACTGTCCTCCCTAAACATCACAAAACCTTGTCTCAAAGTGACCCATCCAGTGAACCCACTATCATGATGTCATTACCTTTCCACTTTCTGATGGAAGAGGGTTTAAGTTCTTGGAATTTTGTATCAAACATCCTCTCTGATCCTGAATGTGGGAACCAGAAAAAAAAAAAACTATCTCAATATTACATTGCTAAAATAATGCATATCTTTCTGTTGGACATGATTGCTTTAAAAAGAAACTGCAATAGTGTCAAAGAATCAGCGTGCACGTGCTGAACTACTGAAGAAATCAATCCAAGGTGTGAAAAAACTGAGCAGATTATTTTTTTGAAAGGGCAGTGCAATCTTGGGTTGTTAGTTTTTTCCACTGTTTTAGAGTGATGAGGTCAGTGATCGTTTTACTATTCGATAAATATCTATTTGTAGGACTTGCAGCTGCCAAATACAAAATAAGCCCACAGGACATAAACAAAACATTACATTGTTCTCACCCAGCACTCTGCTCTGACACGGGTGTGATGGAGGTAAGAAGTACTTGCAGCAAAGTTGTGAAGGTCGCTGGGGGGATTTGTGAGTTTGACTTGTCTCTGCTGGACATCTAAAAGGTGTTCCGTGATGTCTGGAGACCAGCAGCTCTGTGACGCAGCCATCCCAGGCCTGGCTATCATAGTTCAATCTGAGAGGTGGGGGTGGTGGTGGTGGCGGTGGTAGAGAGGGGCCCAGTGGCCAAGTATCAAATCATCATCACATAAACTGGTCCTGACACGAGCCAAAAAGGGAGATGGATCATGTGGGTTTTTTTTCTTTTTGTGGTGCCAGTGAAGTTTGTCCCTTGATAGAGCCCTTAACTCAGAGCAAGTGCAGCCCCTCTGCTGCTGCCATCACCATCAGACCTATAGGACAGCCACACACACACATACAGAGAGAGAGAGAGAGAGAGAGAGAGAGAGAGAGAGAGAGAAGAGCTTCCCACAAAGGTAATTCTCTCTCTTCAGGGTCAACAGCGTAACAAGGCCAAATCACAGCGAGCACCTCTTGGATCAAGTGTCCCAGTTAGAGTGAGCGTGTTTGTGTCAGCCTTTGTGCGCGGATGCGGCGGCTGAAGTGCGTTTTATATGATTACGACGGAGCTGACATAACGCAAGCAGCCGGGGGGCAGCAGCCAGCGGCGGTATTTCAATATGAAGATGAAAAGCCATAACTCTTTTCGACGGCGCGCGCTTCAGGTGAGGACGGCGCCAGAGTAATGAATGTAAAAGAGAATATCCATGAGTGCTGCCGCCTGCCTGCCTGCTTGTCGCTGCCTGTTTTGTTTTTTTTTGTTTTTTTTTTTGTAGTCACACAACCTGGCAACATTGGCGAGGGCACGGCGTGCACAGGCATCAGTGACAGCTTTACAAGTGTGCGTAAAACGGACGAGAGAAGCAGGTGTTTACTTCGCTCTGCCCATCCTGGACCCGAGGGAAGAGCATCGGGAAGCTTCTGCTGGATTAACATGGAAGTTTTATTGATTTGGCTCCAGCTCTAAAAAAAAAAAAAAATACAGCATGTCCTCCGAGGTAGTGCGTCGTTTGTAAGTGTGCTTATTCATATTGCGTTGGTTCAAGATGGTTCAGCACAGATGCGGCAGTGTAGATTAGTCACTACACACACACTCACCTGGAGTGTTTTTTGTTTTTGTTTTTTTCTTGGTAAGATTTAAGCAAAATTGAGTCCATTCATAAGAATGACACAAGGATAAGGAATGGTGTAATAGCACGGCATCTATAACGAGATTCTAAAGGATTATATGGTTTGAATACAATGTCACATGATCATTATTCACGTTTTAGACATCCATGGCAAAGCAGCAGCAGATGTGGAGAAATCTGGAATCTTATGTTATAAACTGTCAGTTCTTCAAATAAAAAGAACCCGTATAGCAAATGATGGATGGATGATGATCCATCATGGATCGAGGGGCTGGTCACCACTGATTGGAAAGAACTGCTTTAACGTCCAAAACTGGCCTGTTTAATCTGCTGAGGAACTAACATGGGAATGTGATTTAGTGGCTGAACTGTCAGTTAATATATTCCTGTGATAGGTGCCATTTGCTGGTTGTTAGACTGTATATTTGTTTGTTGTCATGATTTCACTCACATAGTTTTTCCACTATCAATAAACAAGAAAGATTAACCTGTTAAATGAACGTTTAATTACTACTAATGACTTTATTACTATTTTGTTGGGAGGAGGGGGGGGTGATAAGTACCAGTATTATTGGTTACAGGTAATGCCACGTCTAGTTTTATTTTGTACTGGAGGGAAATCAAAATTGTCACTCTTGATGAGTACTTGGCAATAACTGGTAGTAACTCACTAATAGTAAACCGAAGGCAAGTTGTAAACCTTAGAGGTTTCACTCCGAGAAGAAAAACCTTAACAAAAAAATCTAATTTCTAAGTTGTTGTTCTTTTGGCTAATGGACCAATTTTTAGACCATTGGAGCAGCAGTTTCTAAATTTTGAAGTGATCACAGCAACAAGATATTAATTAATGTATTTAATGATTGTAAAATGTTCATATGTCCAATGAAAACATGACACATCCGGTCCAAGTTCTTCATTTGAAAAGTGAAACCACCCTTGTCTCGTCTGGTCGGGGCCTTTTTTCTCGCTCGGCTTTATTTTTCCTTTGCTTTATTGAAAAAAGGAACATGTTTAACAGTTTCACTCTCAGCATGTTTCTGCAATCACCAAAAGGTCAAAGACGAAGTGGCAAAAAAGGAAAAGCAACTCAAACAGAAATAGTGAATAAAGACAGACAGGAATCCTGCAGCGTCTCTCGCTCTGTTCAGACGCCAGACAGACGCGTTCGGCGTCACCTTGCCGGCGCGGCAGGAATAATGAGGGTCCCGGAGAGAAACCTCAGGAGTGATGTGGGGGTTCGGAGGGGGCCTTGTTGTACAACAGATAAACAAATCACCCGCTGTAATGCGCACGCTATCTAAATAATGATATGGGCATGAATAATGCCGTTTGAGCGACAACAAATGGGAAGTTGATAAGGGGGACGAGGATTTACAGTGTCCGCGGGGACAAACGTGATAGCGGCGGAATGAATGTAGTCCCGAGCCCGGCCGCCGTAATTCAATCTTTGGCTGAGATCTGCGGCGTGGAGCCGGCGGAGCCGGCGGCGGCAGCGGCCCTCACCGCCGTCGGGCTGCTCGCTCGCTCGCCGCCGCAGCTGCCGGGCTCGACCAGATAAATTCTCATGACAGTCTGCGAAATGCTCCCATAACCAGGGCGACGCGGGATGATTTCCCGCCTCTGACAAGCCCCCGGTATTGAGTATGATAACACTTACTTTGTCTTCATCCTTGGCTGGAGTATAATATCAATCCGTTTGATGATCCAGCAAAGCGAGTCGAGCACTTGTGTATCAATCTTCATACATCGCTGCCTGGTGTCTAACAGCGAGGCCGGAATGGGATCATTCAATCACCCCCTCACCCTCCACCCCCCCACATCCCCACCCTCCCACATCCCCGCGCTGCGTTCGCTGCACTTGGACTTCTCGGCGGCTCAAGCGTTTCAACCCCACCACCCCGTCAGCATCTTTTCTATTTTTCATCCCCCTTTTTTTCCCCGCTCCCTGTCTCCTTCTTCTAGCGATGCGGGGATAAAGACGGAGATCACGGCCGATCGTGGAGCTGAACCTCGAGACGAGAGTCAAAGTTCTGAGGGAAACGTCTGAAACATTCGTACTTATTTTGTTGCTATTTCTTTTTAAATCAACCTTTCACAGTTTAATAGAGTCGCAAGGCCTTGTTCACACTGGTTCCACCATCACATTCTGGGACCAAGAGAAAATATCCAGTGAGCGGCAGTTGTGTGGAGGCAAATGTCTTCTTGATGTCAAAGGTCAGAGGTCAGAGGTCAGAATGGGCAGACTGGTCGGTGACCATAGAAAAGCAACAATCTCTGAAATAATCACTGGGTAGAATTTGAATTAAACCTTGAATCAATATAAATTCACCAGCCACTTTATAGGGATATGTCTTTAAATACAATACAGAAAAATAGATAGATAGATAGATAAATAGATAGATAGATGGACAGATAGATAGATAGATAGATAGATAGATAGATAGATAGATAGATAGATAGACAGATGTTAGTCAGAGGGGAAGGCGAATTCAGAAATAATTAACTGCTACCACAATACTAGTCAAAATTTAAAACATATTGTCGTATCTATACAATAATGTTTTGGGTTTGGCTGTGTGTTCACCAGTTAATAGCACAGTAACTCCAGTGTATCAGTTTCTACACCGACCATCTCCACAGACTGGAGCTCTGCGACGGGCTATAGCGCAAAGCAAAGCACCACGAGGCTGCGTCTCCCAGTGAAATATAGCTCAATCAATAGACGGCCAGCAATCAACTTTCACTTGTCAGTTTTGATATATCCCATCATGGCTTTGGGTTGTTTCTCGATGTCTAATGTTCTGTGAAGATGGACCTTTTATAATCTTTATTGTTTCCTTCCTTTTCTCTCTCTCTCTCTTTTTTTTTTTTTTTTTGCCCTCATCGACAAAAAAATTGTGCTCGCACTTTTGCGAAATAAAAAGCTCAGAGGGAAAGGAGGGGGTGGGGGCTGGGGGATGGGCGAGGGAGGCAGGGGGTGAAGGAAACAATGAAATTTAACCCGTTTAAAATTGTATCATTTTCAGACCATACCTCAGGGCGCTGGGTGTTTATCGTCGGGACGGGAGAAGCAGAGATCACCGGACTGGTAATTGTTTCCTCTAAATCTGCTGAGCTCTGAGGAACACCGAGTGCAGTTTTTCATCAGACGCGGGATGAGGGGGTAAAAGGACAATCCTAAGAAAAGCAAAAAATGCTTTGGCCCATCATGTTGGTTTTTATCACTTCATCTAACAAAGTGAGTGCGGCCACTGGCCATTAGAAGCGCTGCCTCCGCTGCTGCTGCCTCGCTCGCCGGGTTTGCTGTCCGCTCGGCCGTATGCGTTTTGTATTTTGCGTCAGGCTAGCGGGGAGAAAATTGGGGGAAAGAAACACACGATAAATTCTGGACCTTTTTTTTGTGTATTTGGCAAACAAAACAAGAGCAGCGTTAAGTTGATTTGACATTTTCACTATTGCGCCGGACCTCGACGATATCTCATTTGGCTACGACGTGTTTTTCATGCGGCCGGAAAAGAGAAAGACATCAGAAAAGCCGAGTCCCGCCTGCTCAATTTGTCTCCATCACTTTCATTCATATAAACAGCGAAAGGTTTAACTAAAATTGCGCTAAGAAGAATCTTATGGGGATTTTTTTTTTTTTCTTTCCATCATCAACGCTCCCCCTCCAACTCCAACACTTTATTTTCATTATGCTCGCGAGTATGTTCGAGGTTTCCATTCTGTGCGTGCTTTTGGCTTTGAAAGTCTCAGATTTAGTGCCGCGGTATTGGCTCATTTTTCATATCCATTGTTGGCTTGTCAGGGTGTCATAGTTGTTCCACAGAGCTGTTAGATCAGTCCAAATGTATAAATCACCCAGGATCTGACACACTCATTTAATTTGGGGGGCCCTGGTGCAGCAGCGGGCCTATTAATGAAAAATCCCTGCCCTGTTTGCTGAGTGGGAACATTCCCACCCCCCCTTTTTCTTTATTTTTTTCGGTATTAACGCTGATATTCGGTATGATTTCCCTCAGTAGCCCGCTGCCTGCCAACTTTGCGCTTTGTCATTTATCACCATATGTAACGTCTGTCAATCCCCGAATTCCACCAGTCAAAAGTCCTTACGAAAATCACTTTGCATATTAGGCGTTGTGTGAAAAAAAAAAAAAAAAAGCCAGGGGGGCAGGGGGGCCGCAAACTCAGAGGGCGCTAAACCCTCTCGCATCCCCCCGGCGTGCAGCGGTGGTTCCAACCCCGGAGTCTGTGTTATTGTTTTCCATCTGTGAAATAAAGTAACAGGTACTTAATGTACCAAAAACAATTTGTACAGCAGTTCTTTTTCCCCGTTGAAGGCTGTGCATGGCTCGCTGAGGGCTCCCCCTTATCTCAGCGAGGCTAATCCATTTTCACACTGCGCTCCGGCGCTCTCATTTTACAGCTGAGGAGCTCTCCGGCTCCACGCTGGGCCTGAAATGGGACCCCAGTCACTGCGGCCCCTTGGAGTTTGCGTAGGTAAGTGTGCAGAACAAATGCTGAAAAGTCTTTAAAAAGTTAAAGGGACTAGTTTTGCTTTTTTTTTTTTTTTTTTCTCCGCCCCTCCCCAACCCCCAACCCCACCCCACTCCGTTGCCCTCCCTCCAGCCCCCGACCCCTCCCCCGCTCCCGAACCCACCTGATCACATTGATTTTTTTTTTTTTTTGCTGGATTTCCTTGCGCCAACTTTCTTGTGCCTGAGCGCCGACAAAAGAGCGACAGAAAAGTTGACTCGCTGTACATTTTTTGGCTTTACTCTTGTCTATGGATCGTTAGAGCATTATGAATGAAGTGTACCCCAGTGGAATGGAACTGTGTAGCTATTAAGTTGAAGAGGGTGAAACCGCAGCAGATAATGAACATAAGAAAGCAAAACCATATGTGGAAGCTGCTGCGACTACTTTGTAATTAGGAGCGAAAGGGATTGATAGTGGTTAGGGTTAGGGTTCGTCAGGGTCAAGTCAAAATTTATAAAAGAAATCAGAAAAAATGCTTGAACATTTTTTGTGTACACTTCACTCACAGTTTCAAGTCGAAACAAACCTTTATTACTTTTTAAATTAAAGAAAAAAACCCAATTGGTTTGCTTATATTCACATAGGTTCGGGTGGTCTTCTTTCCTTGGGGTCCAGTTCAAGTGAAGCTCCTCACCGAGACTATTTCAAAGTCATGTGCCGGGGACAGAAGCCAATGCACACACATCTCCTGACATATTCTATAGGACATAAACTATGTATCTCCTTGCATGGAAGAAGCATTGAAGAATGGTACCTAGGAATGCAATGGACTGATGCATTTGCCGTAAATGTTAAAATGTTGCATTTTCACTCTTGATTTTTTTTTTTTTTCATTCCAATGACATTTTGCAGACACATGTCAAACGCACAAAAAACAACAACAAACAAACCCTGTTTTGATTTCCTTGCTCGTAGCGCCCCTGCCCCTCTGCTATCCCATCATGCCAAGTCATTTAAAGCATCTGTGGCCTCTCTTGGCCCAGCCTCTGCAACCCCATCAGCCCCCCGCCGCGGGCCACTACAGCGCATGCCCACTTGTCTGGGACAGCCGGGAGGGCAGCCGGGCCAGGACTCCCAGGACTCCCAAGCATCCAGAGCAGCTGGAAGTCCCATCTTCCCATCCTGCTTCACAGCAAAACAATCAAACACCGAAAATTTATAATAAATCAGTCTCAGGCTCTATCTGGGAAAAAGAAAAAGAGGCTCAGTCAGGGGAGAGGGGGGTGGATAAAGATGTTTGCAAAGTGGGGACAAAAGAAAAGAAATTTCTTTGCCTTTGTTTCAGGAAGGCGGTAGATAAATGACGCCGAGGTTGCAGGGTTGTTAGTTTGAATCCGCTGAACGGCGCGGAGAATTAGGGAGGGTGAATCGAAGGCCTAGCAGGGCTAAAAATGTCTCCACAAATAACCCTGAACGCTAAAAACTAAGAACAACGGCGCTTAATATCTGACACTCAGCCTCGCCTCTTCAATTTAAATGAAGGCAGAGGCGGAGTAATGCCATTACCTCCGGCTTGTACATTTGCAACTGTGCATAAGTGAATGCGAGTCTGCTGATGTGATTCACAGTTCAAACTTACTTAGCCTCATTGAGTTAACGCTAACCCCCCTAACCTAAACAACCATAATGGAGACCATGAAAAATCCCCTTTTCTCTCTCTCTCTCTCTCTCCCTCTCCTTCTCTTCCTCACTCACACACACACACACACACACACACACACACACTTAGGTCTGACCACCCCAAAGCAAATGCACTTCCCTCGGAAGGTCATCCGCAGTTCACCGAGAGATTAGAGATAAAGAAAAATGTATTCCTGTTTCGTTGTTTGCCGTCGTCCGCCGCGCGTGAAAAGAGAACCGGCAGAGAGGAAGGAGGTGACAGAGAACCGTGTTCTGATCTGAGCCTGTTAGTTCCTCCCGTTTGTCTCTAAAAGTCTCTTGTTCCGTAAAAAGTCACTACATGTCAACATGTGTCTCGACCCTGTCTGTATATTCCCCAGAAAAGCCCACTTTCGTAGGAAGCTGCAAACAGAGGGCTAAAAATGCTGCTTTCTGGAGATTTAAATGGTTTGCTTTGGACAATCGTCCACGTGTGGCTGTTTATAGGTACAAAATTTAAAAAATAAAACACGGGACCTTCAAATCAGGCGGGTGCAAACGTTTCTTCCAGAGCCATCCAGTCGTTAAAATGCTCGCCGTCTGAGTCAAAATGCAATTACGACAGCGCCTCGCCCTATTTTGGGTGGCCCGGACACCAGATCCCGACTGTTTACATGAAGATGAGCAGGACCACCTCCCCCCTCACTCACTCTCTCACTCACTCACTCACTGGGAGTGATTTGTCGCCCCGTCCTCTCATCCATGCAACGGACGCTGAGCGAAGTGCCAAGCAAGACTGCGTCTGAATGGGCCTCCGAGCCTCCGCAGCAGCAAGAGATTCATAATCGCACACGAGATGACAGCCGGATCAAATTTCCAAACTTTTTTTTTTCCCTCCCCCCGGTCCAAGCGGCGACAGGCCATCAATCAGCGGGCGGAGTCGTTGTTTTCTTAACCCCGGCGTTGCGTCAGGTCGACATCCTGCTGCGGCGGAACTAGTTGACATATTGATGTGGTGGAAATATAACAGGCGGCAGGCGTTAAGACTTTAGAGGCTTGGCTGGTAGGGGGAAAAAATAAAAGAAAAAAAGCATGCAGACGAGGAGAGGAGCAAGAGGAGTTTGGATGGGTTTTTATGGCTAACAGTCAAACAAAGCGAGCATCTTTACGGTTTGTCTGTGCTGAACGAGATAAAAACAAAAAGCGCACCCAAACAAAAAGAAATTGGAAGACGCTATAAAGCGCAACACGCGATTAATCACTGTTAATTGTCATCATATAAACCAGAAACAAACGCTTCGCTATCTATTTATTTTTACGCAAAAAAAAACAAAAAAACATGGCCAATAAAAAACAACAACAAAACAGAAACCCTGCTGCAATTTTTCAATTTAGGACGTCCGCCAGCCTAAGCCGGGGAGACGAGGGGGTAATATTTCCGTTGTGGGCTGAAGACCGTGCATCAAATCAGTGAGGAGCGCCGGCGTGAGCATGAAGGCCGGAGCCGCTCTCACGTTTCTAAGTACAGAAGTCCAACGTTCACTTGCTTTGGCACAAATCACCGCAAGGCTTCCCTCCCAATCCGTCACTCGGGGATTACCGGGGGGAGTCTCTCTTTTACGAGGCGGCCGGCACGCGAGTCCGTCACCTGCTCAGTGGGGGTAATAATTGGTATGAAATAGTGTTATGGAAAGGCGAGGGGCGTGAGCAAGTGACTGGCTTGGAATGGGCGGAGAGGATTCCTGTTTTAGACTCCCTGCTTTCCAAACCCACTCTTCCCTTTATTTCCCTTCAGCGCTGTGGCTTTGTTAACATGCTTGACAATTTTGCAGCCACATCCGACAGGAAATACATACACGTACACTACTGTTCAAATGTTTGGGGTCACTAAGTCATTTCAGTGACCTCAAACTTTTGAATGGTTGTGTATATATCGACTCAACTCACCAACTTCAACCCTAATTTCACCGAACCTCTGACTGACTTACGTGGCCTCCAAGGCAGTGTGAGAAGAAGCCGAGGTCCTTTAAAAAAAAAAAAAAGCTCTCCTTTGCACACGCTTGTAAATGTATGTATGTGTTTAATATTTTTGAGCAAATTACACACTGCATTTCCTGCACCGGGAGGAGATTGAAGACCACTGTGTGGAAGCGGTCACGCCACACGCAGCCGTAAAAGAACAAACAGGCGTGTAAATCGCCACGCACGGCCACGCACGTGATGGCGGACAGGAGGAATTTGCCTCGCTCTCTCGCTTGACAAAAAAAAAACGTTGGGGAAGGAGGAGGAGGACGCGTGTCACCCGGGCCTGGAAGTGAAAGACAAATCTCGGAGAAAATGACACGGCTTGATTAAAGTTCCCAGGGGATTCTGAATTTGTCCGAGCGAGGGAGATAAAGGGCGGAGCAAAAAGCCGCGCGGCTCTCTCTTCAGGTCGGCCCCGTTGTTATTTGCGCCCCTAATGCGGCAGCTGCTATTGGTTCTGTGGGGAAAGGGGGCCTCGCCCGTTCTCCTCTATGGCTTATCAGCCGCGCGGCAAGAGGACCTGTCCGCTCTCATTCTCTCGTCGGAGCGCGCCGTGTCAGGACCTATTTGCCACCGGTTACTGTGGGAGTGACACGGAGGCGATGACCTCTTGACCCGCGGCTGACTGGCGAAAAAAGCGCCTCCGCGATGGTTTTTCCATTAGGAGAGGCGGCGAGGGAGCGGCGGCGCCGGACGGATACGTGGAAAATGAGAAAATAGGAAAACTGGAAAAGGCGTTTAGACCTGTGCTTGACCTATCATGTTTCAGATTTATTTCTTTTTTTTTTATGACGCGAGCGTTTAAAGGCCATGAAGTCGTCCCTCTCCGAGGCGTCGTCCGCAAGAGGATCAGACCCGGGTCGTCACGCCGAAGATTCCATCTTCTATCCATCTGTGGCTTTTGTCTCAGTTATTTTTTTTATTTTTTTTTCCCCCACCGCCTCTCCGCCACGTGTACCCGCCCGTCCCCCAGCTACGTGAGCGCCGAGTGCATCGCCGGAGTTTTGAAATTAGGGGACAAATTGCCGCGGCTGAGCTTTCGACATGCCTGGCGACCGGCTGGATGCCGGCGGTTCATATAGATCCGCGACGAGGCCCAGGAGCGCTCAGCTGGACGCATCTGGATATCGCCGGTGTTATGAAATGTTTTGTTTTTTTTCTCTGTTTTTATTAAAAAATCAATCTGGTGTCTTTGAAAGTTTGTTTCGGCCGGTCTCTGTATCCACCTATCAAACACATTTCACAAACAGAAAAAAAAGCTACTTTTATAAAGGAACACATTTCATGTTTCACTGGATGAAGGACATGTTTTATGTAAAGATACATTACATTTTGTATTTTTCTATTGTACATCATGTCATGTGATTATTATTTGCATTACACAAATAGTACAAAGGTACTAAATATAGACACAGATTGCATTTAAGAAAACATTAAGTGTGTTTCCAAAAAAAAAAATGTGAATGCACATTAAAAAGAAATTTCATTTCAACATTTTTGTACATTTTTTTCATCTTTTTGAATGAGAGAATTTTCATGAAAAAAACAAAACAAAACACGAGCGATACGTTCTCCAAACCTAATGAGTTTTTTTCTAAAATTTGGGGTATTTTCTAAACACAGATGTGCATTTCTACTATTACACACTGAGGGGAATGCAAACTGGCCACCTGAGGAGCTGATTGATGTGATATGAGAGGATCATTAGGTGGACTTGTTCCTGTCTTTTCACCCATTATGCTTCCCCACAGCTCGTAAAGACACGTCGCCGCGCGGAGGCCTGGCGGGTCAGTCTGAAGAGACGCTGCACGTGCTAGCTAGTCGGCCACCACTCCTGGCCTTTGCCTTTGTGATAAATTACATTTATGAAAGCTGCAATTACCTGATTACCGCGCCGCCACGGCTCCCCTTCATCACTGCCCTGTAATTTCATTCAAATTACCCATGAACCTTAGTCCGCCGTGTCAACAGTGAGTGCCATTGTGATCCCGTTGAGTGTAAGTAATGTCCTCCGTCGTCAGCACTGTAGTAATAATACACTGCTCCTTCAGATGAGCACACGAGGTGAGATAGGACAGATATTAGTGTTAAAACGTCAGAGTTGGTGGAGGACACCGCCACCCTAGACACCGGTGTGCACTGAGATTAGCGTTTGACAGCTATTGTCAGGTGCACCAACAACTAATTGTCATTATTCGTCTGATGTTGCTTTTTTAACTGCCACTTCTTTTTCCTTTTTAAAAACAGACTGCAAAAGGAACTTTTTCACTAAATAAAAATCTCAGTGGTTATGCCTAATCAAAATGCATTGCCTTAGCTTAGACCAAGTTACCTAGCTAATTTAGCTTGCGCAGCAATGCTAGTCTATTCCGAGTATTTTGACGATACAAATATGTTACCTTATTCCTTTGGATTATTTCGCTGATTGCTAATGGCTCTCTGATGGGAAGCTACTGCTACACTCGATACTTGGATTGTTTTGAATGTGTGAACAGCACGCTGCACTGAGTTCCCATACTCAGTGAACACGCACTCAAAACACAAAGTATTTAGCACACAAGCACGCAATTTGGGACACACAGTGAGGCTCAGCATCATACCGTCTCCATGAGCCTCACGGATGAGTAGTTGCCATTCCTCTGTGTTCGTCGGGAAAACTGACCTCCATGGACCTCCCAATATAGAATCTCCCATGTCCGCAAAGCAGCTAAACCCCGAGGATGGACAAAAACAAAACAAACGAACCGCTGGGCTGGCATGAGTCCTCCTACGGTCCACCATCTCTGCCTCGGCATGGAGCCAGCACTTTGACTCTGTTTTCACACAGAGCTATGAAATTTTATACAGTGCTGAGCTCCAACATTGCACACCAAACTAAATCGACTCACAAGTTCTCCATCTCCGGGAGGCCCCTCTTAAGTCGGTGCGAGCATGAAGTTGGCTTCCTCGTGCGTTCATAAATTCATTAGTCTAAACTTTTCAGTGTATCAGTAACATTAAGCCTCATTAACTTCTTTTTTCCCGCCTTATATTAGCTAATTAGCTCAGGGGAGGCCACAAATTAATTACCATCTTCCGCCACCCCATGCAATCGCGTGCGTGTTTATTTAGTCTCTCCTATTAACTTTTAATCTTTCCCTACTCGTAAAAACAGGCAATTAACATTTTTTGATAAACAAGAAAAATGACGCCGGCTCAGGGACAATCAGCGGCGCTGCATGTCGCCCCGACAAAATTACCCTGTCAGCTAATTTGACCCCAGAACCATCCTCAGTCCAGACCTTGACTTGTGAGAGAGACTCGTGTGGAGCTAAATAATGGCTCAGGTTGACATTTTTTTTTTTTTTTTTTTTAAATCCTTTGTTCCTGCTATTTTTTTTTTTTTACAACTCAAACCCATTTGAACTGTTTTTTTTTTTTGTTCTGCCAGCAGAAATAAAGTAGTTTCATGTGACTTTTATCCAACAAATGGTTGTGATTCCAACAGATCCCCATCACTGCATTTCCTTTCGGAGTGATTCCACCCGGTGATATGACAGGAAAGAACGAGCGCAGACCCTCCGCGCGACTCCTCATTCAATTCTCCTCAGTGTATTTCAATAAGCCAACACAATGGCTGCTTCATTAGCCCATTGATTCATTAATGCAGCCATCGCTCTTCCTCATATTCACCACGCTCAAACGGCGATGATACAAAAGGTAACAGTGATGATAACTCCATCCACGGTCGAATCCCTGTTAAGGCACCAGGCGGCTGTGTGCTTTGATGAACAGGCCCATTTATTCGCTGTCTCCCGGCGCAGGGTCATCCTTCTCTATATTCTGTGTATTGACCCGGGTTGTTCCTTTTATTACGAGCAGGTTTTTTATTGAAGGATGATTACATTGAATGATGTCAAGCGAGGGGAGAAAAGATCGACCAGAATAATGACGTTCCGGAGAGAACGGTGGGGGGAGAAAACGATGGGGATGGGCGTCGGGGTCGATGGCTGCACTTGGCCTGTCTCTCCGCACGGCCTCACAAATTGAGTCGCATCCTTGCTCATCCATTATTTAGGGCTGATCGGACACTCTTGGCAACTATGGATTTGATAATCATTCCTGTGTCCATATTAAATATGTGACATAAATATCACAGCAGGAGCTTGTCGATATCAGAGTAGCAGTGTGAAACTGGGGCGTGAAAAGAGGAAGTAATAAATGTATATGAGGCAAAGCCGAGAGGTGGAGAGGTTGTTTTTTTTTTTCCCGCTCTTGCTTCTGTGGCAAAAGGGGCTGTTAAAGGTATTACGGCCTTTACACCAGAGCAAGCATGCTCCTGAGGTTTTTCTGAGCTCCTAAAAAGAAGTCCTGACAAGCAGACCCTAAAGTCATTCATCCAGCTCTTTAAGTGCCCAAATGTATTCTCAATAATGGAAAGTATTTGGAAGGTGCAAAAAAATGTTTTATTTTGAAAAAAAGCTACAAACCGGGATAAAATGGTTTTTGTGGTACTTTGTTGGATAATTATAAATATATTTTTAATGTTTGGAGGCTGCTTCCCTGGTTATATCCTGCAACATTTAACTAAATCACATTCTTTTGTCCTATCCTATAACAACCCCACTGCCTTGCGATTGGCCAGCAGCTCACTGCTAGCATTAGCTAGCTAGGAAGATGGCTACTAGCTCTGATGCAGTGAAGATAAACAGCTAGACTTGATGGAATAAAGAGAATTCGATCGCAGTGGCATGGAAAAAGCCAGAACACCTAGAAATGCCAAGTTGTCATTTTTCGTACTTGATGTGTAATTTGGCAGGCCAGTTAGTTCCCTAAAAGACACATGGAAGAGCTGAAAAGATCTGTTTTTCCATAATAATCTTTAATACATCAAATTTCAATAAATTAGGGAACCACTTTTCTCCTTGTGCTACCTGTCGTAGTTCCAGGCCCAGACCTTTTGTGATTGAAGTGGTATTACAGTCTGTAGAGCAACATAAGTGGTCATTTATTCATAGAAAAATGTGTCAGCGTGGGCAAAAGGCACTGTGCGAGTGGGGAAGGAGGGCGCCGGGTTTTAACTCAGCACATAAATAAGCTGGGAAGAAGGCTGATAACAAGAGCCAGCATCTGCCAGACAGGCAGGCAGGCAGTACGTCTCCTTTCTCCGCCGTGGACTCTTCGTCTCTCGTGATTTTCTCCAGCTGCTGGTCATGAATACTGGCCTATGCACCCCAGATTAAAGCGCAACATATGTTTCTCTGCAGGCTAGACTATACATCATCCCCTGATAACCAATGACAAACGCTCTGACACACTGTCCCAGAGCAAAGACAGAGAGCGGCAAAGAACAATGTTTGGGTGTGAGCTGTTGAGGAGAGATATTCGGAATGACAGACGAAACTGCCCTGTTTATCTTGGGTCGGTCGAGGGTTCACGCTCTCGTCCAGCCCATCATATTGCCAGGGACATATGTAGCCAAGCTGCATTTGTTGGAGTATTGATGAAAGACTGAACTCGTAAGACTGTTCTCTTGCCGTGTTTGGTGTAACAGCAGAAAATGTGTGTTGGTACTAAATGCTTAATATTCTGAGAGTGCCAAGTGTGTTCCAATGTGTACAAATACTGCAAAGTCTAACAGCCAGAAGAATAATTGTGCACTGACGGACACTTGACACCCTCAGGGAACTCTACATTGGTGATGCAGCAGAAGCGGTGTAATGTTACTAGCGTGCTAGCTAACAGGCCTCTAGCTAGCTACAGTTAGTCACTGTTGCATGTTTGGTTAAATGTGATAAATTGCTGCATTTTCTGTCCACCGTCTGTTTGCAATTCAACAAAGAAGATTGGGAGGCACTTAATGAAATGCCACGACTCGCAGCGAGCATAAAATAGCAGTGCTCAATTTGGGAAAACACTACCCTGTCGCAATTAGTATACAACCGTATACTGTACCATGAGTACACTACTGTGTGTACTGTATTAATGTATGCTAAAGGAGCAATGACTAATAATCATGTCTTCAGTTGAACATCCAAGGGTATTTTTTGACTCTGCATTTGGTCTGCATGAACCACCAACCTATGGTTAAATTACCCCCACTGAAATTCTGTAGCTTTCAATTAAATTAAAAATGTTGCCTCTCAATGTTTTGCACATTTCTTTCTTGATCAGTAAAGTGCAGTGTTAAGAAGATTACTTTGCACAAAAAAGTTACTCTGTTGAAAATGTAATAGTAGTGTAACTATTTCAACTACTTTATCAAAGTAATGTAACTAAATTTGTTTTGAGTTTCTGCAGAACGCAAAACAAAGAGACGATTCAGCCGGTAGGCGAGTGGTAGGGCACTGCAATTCCAAACTTGACAGGAGAACCAATCAGAAGCATCAGAATTGTATCAAACTTTTGTCTGTGAAAGAAAACATTAAAGGCCGGTGCATGTGAAAACCATGCAAATAATATGTAACTCTTTCCCCTCCAACACTGACTTTAAGTTGTTCCTGTAGGTCTGAAAACCTCAAAAAAAAAACTACAGACCGTCTTTGGTGACTGGACTTGGCAAGTTACAAGTGTCCAACAGCGGCAGGATTAGGTTTCGGTTTCAGCCATCAAACGCAGCAGAACGCTGATGACAGCGAGGGTCAGGGCTCTACTCCACTCCACTCCTGCTTACATTAGACCTCTTAGGGATGACAGTGATTCAGTGCCGCTCAAGTGAACAGGAAGCGCTGTCATCCTCTCCCGTCGGGGTGGTCTCACTCCGTATCCTGCGAGCGCCCCGACACTCTTCAGAAACAGAAACACATTACACTGGAAGATTTAACCAATTCCCTTAAATTCATAAAAGACACATCTGAGCGCGCAGCGACTGCCTCAGTTAAGTCGGTGACCTACAGCGTGACGAGCCACAGATGGCGGCTGTTTTATATTCAATCATGTCAGACGAGAGGGTTTATCTTCATATCATCACAATTTATGTGGCGCGCTTCTAATCACACGGAACAGACGGCGAGCGCCGGCCTTAAATCTTTCAGCAAGTGTTCGATATCGTTTTACATGCCGCAACATTTAATTCTCAGATTATGCATTTGATTGCGGTAATTTGTGCCACCTCTCACTATCTGTTTGGGCTCGGCAGCAGCGACTCTGCTGTTGTACCGTCTGTCAGCGCATACACTGCGAAGGTGTTTTAAGTTAGAATAAAATGACAAAAGCATAGCAATTTTTAATGTATTCTTATCTCTTGAAATGTATCTTTTATATCATTTTCAAATGATGCAAAAATTGATGAAAACAAACATTAAAACCCAACCATTTTATTGCCTAGACAGCAAATATTATTCGTAAGTACATCAGGAAACTTACCACATACATTAAGATTTGTTAACACTTCACAGTCAGAAGGTTGTGGACTCAGTTCCTCCCTGGGGTCTTTCGTGTGCGTGTGCAGGTTCCCCCTGTGTCTGCCCGGGTTCTCTCCAGGTACTGCCAGGTACTTCCTCCAACAGTCCGAGGACATTCACATTTGGCTAATGATCCACAGGTGAGGGCGCGAGTATGGATGGTTGCCCGTCTCGCTATGTGGGCCCTACAACGAACCGGAGACTTGAGGGTGTAATCCTGGCTTCAGCTGGGACAGACCCCAGCAACCCCGCGAACCCGAGTCCAAGTGATGCAGTGGTAGAAAATAAGTGGATGGGTCTTTGAATGTGACAATGAGGAAATGTGCCTGTTTTTAAGGTTTTATAATAAAATATGAAATGTTCCGCCTCGCAGTGAACACAGCATTATTAGTCTCACACAGCGGTGGCCAAGATTGATAATTATTGTCCTTTTCTCTCATCTCTAAACTCTGACAGCATCGTGGCCATGACTTTGGGTTTGTATCCGAGTAGTTTCCTCTGATTGACATGACAGACATCATCCAAGACAAGGATTGGTCAGAGATGCAAACCTATGATGTAAATACAATTTATCCTTCTGTCATCATCTTATTACACGCACTTATTAAGTATAGTGAGAGAGTTTGGATGGGATAACACATGGAAATCTGACGGTCAACATGAGAATACGTAATACATTGTATAATATTGTGATATGCAGCTATGTCAGATGTAAGTGAGGTACATTATTTAAAAAAACAAAACAATGAAGGCCACCTTACATATCTTTGTCCTTGGACAGTGTTAGATGCAATCAATCCTCATGCACTCAATGTTCAATTTTTCACAGTCACTGTTACGCCCACTTGCCCGTGCATTTGCTCTGTCATGAATAATAAGATGCTGCATTAAAAAAAGAACCTTCCTGGCCCAGACGAAAATGTGCACATTTGTGCACGTGTGCGTTGTATTCTCAGAACAGTACAAAATATAAGAACAAAAGGTGCGCGGCGGATCTCTCTGGCTGGCGGCGGGAAAGTGGTTTCTCCTCTCCACGGCCGTAGACAAAGTGTGGCCTCAGCTGCTGCGTGTCGTATGAGCCGCTCTCCATGCCTGCTGTCAGCTGGCCGTAGAGCTAATATCAGGGCTGCCTCTCTGGCTGGCAGACCCAATCAGACTCTGGAAGCCGGCCTGATTGGACTGACATACTCCATCAAACCCAGCATCAAACCGCCCCTGACCATACACTGAGGTCTGACTGCTTCGGACATCACAGAGTCGGCCGGGGCAGGCTTTTTTAAACAATCCTAATAAAGATCACAGGGGTTTCTTTTCTCGCTGCCTCTCTCTGCAGGTTTGCAGGAGTTTTACATTCCATTTTCAGTCTGGGGTTATCAGGCACTGGTTCGCCTCTACATTGTTTTTATTTATTTTTTTTTAGTCATGCAAGAAGGGAAGAGTTGTTTGTTTCTGCTGCAGATATTTATGCATCTTTTTTCATGTAATTGGGGTCGAAAAATGCCGTAATCATGCTGAAAAACAACTCTGTTGAAGCGTTTATTGCTTTTAATGATAAAACTAGCGGCACTGCACCTCTTTCATTCCGAGCATCTCCGCGGACAATAATGCACCTCCGGAATAAACTACTCTGACAAAATGTATAATTGGGTTGGCCTTAATCAACCTTAATCGCCCAAATACGTTTTAAAAATGAAACCTTTTGAAGAGGAGTCGGGTCAATGGGGGAGGGGTGAGAATGATTACAATCCTTGGGACCAACAATTCAAACTTTCTAATTAGTGAGGACGACCGTAGGTGTTTTGATTTTGCATAAAATGAGCTGAAAATGAGTGTCTAGAGTCCTTGTTCCCTTCGGTTCCCTCATAAAATCAAAGATTTAAAAGTGAGTGATAACTAATTTAATTGATTCATTTACAGTAAAGGATAACGACAGTGATACCTTCAGAACTCTTGAAAAACACAAATTTATACCACATCATAAATAATGATAGGACAACTTAACGAAGCCGGTAAATAAATAAAAAATGTGAAGCTAATGAACAACAAATTAAGATGAACATTTCTGACCCTGTTTTTATTTTATTTTTAGTGAACATTTTAATGAGATCGCCTACTACAAGTACAGTGTTTGCAGGAACTTCTTCATCTTCTTTTTCTTTCAGTTGTTCCATTTTGGGCATGCCACAATCACCTGCCTCCATCCCACCCTATCCTGTTCAATTAAAATCTAGAACGTTAAGACTTAAGACAGGTGAAAAATGCAGCTTAAAGTTTCACAGTGTCAGTATCAGCCAGTAAAATTTAGAATAAATTGAATAAATACATGAATTGCACACTTGGTGATGGAGATGGCAATTTAATAAAGAAAACTGTTTGCCCGCTTTAGGATGGCGAAGCCACCAGGTTGTCCCTCTGTCACCACAGGGGCTGATTTGATGCCATAATCGGACTACAGTACCACCCACTGCCACCCACCCTGCTATTACCACGCCACACTGTGTACGTACACTGAATATATAGAGCCGCGGAATGAAATCCGCTTAAATACAGCAGTGCGCTGGTGTTGCAGAGTGTGCACTGTAATTACAATTATAGTCATGATGATTATATTAACAAGAGTGAAATAACAATTTGATAAAACCAAGGTGAGGGGAAAATTACAAGGTAGTCCTGAGGTGATAGAGGCAAAAAAAATAATAAAAAAATACAATCCATAAAAAGCCAATTAGGTTTAAAATTCCAATCGCCCCAAATTCAATTTAAAAAGACGGTTCTCTGAAGCATAAACGTCTTCTTTTAAAATGTGCCCAAACAGAGAGCTGTGTCAAACCTTTTGTATTACTCTTTTTTTTTCCTGAAACACATGAAAAACAGAAAAAGGCCATAGACACAATTATGCTTTTATTCCCCCTGGTGGCAACGTTCCACAATTCCACTGAAGGCGAGGTTGAATTAATGATACATTTATTCATTATCATTTTAATATAGCCACAATGCACTATCAGCTGCAATACAGAGAGAAACAAACAAATTAGCGGGAAGCCTAAGGAATGCATTGTTTTCTCTCCTTTTTTTGTTTATCCCCTATTGTGCATCCTGGTGGCATATGGCTACCTATCCGCAACAAGAGTTCATTTGCAGATATATAAAGAAATCAGTGCGGGGACAAATAAAATTATGTAATAAAACTCAACCAAGAAGAAATATTGCGGGCGAAACATATGGCACTGTCAAAAATTATCACTCGAGACGCGCAGCGACGCAAAACGCGGGCGAGTACAATTCCAACACGCTCGCGCCTAAATGAATTAATTCACTCCATTATAGAGTGGAAAGGTAGGAGTTATAATCGCCGCAATTAGAATGAAGCCATAAAGCGGGGATAATGTATATGTAATTCCTTTTAATTTAGCTGCCCATCTGTTTGCCGCAAATGAACGCACTGTAATATTTAGCTTTCATTAGTTTGTTTTTCTCTCTCGGCAAGACGGACCGCTGCTTTGTGTACGCGCGGAGGGCCGTCTTAAGTTCAATAAAGCCCGAACGACCAATTTCATACGATTGGCGGAGTCGGAGTCTGCGCGTGTGGTTTGTTGTTTTGTTGCCCCCTCCTTCTTTCATAATGACTTATTCGAAGTGAAAGAACGGCGTGTGACTGTATGCAGCGACGTAACTACACCGTGGGGTTACCGACCCTCCTTTTCATCTGCTTCGCCCACTAAAACTCTCTCAATAGTTCTCCAGAAGCCTCTCAAGCATATGTCTCCTCATCTGCTTATCTTGGCAAACACTTGTCTCGCTCGATGAGGGGGGGTGGGGGGGAGGAGAGGAAGAGGAGAGGGAGAGGAGAGGAAGAGTCGACGGCGCTCCCTTGATGGCCTCGCAGGCCCCGCCGCCTGGCTACGCTGCCGAGCCCCAAAAACCTGCCATATGGGAGCCATAGTGCTTTTTTTTTTTTTTTTTTCTTTATCATCTCTCCCTCTCTTTTTTTTTTATGTCCGCCGCTTGTGCCGCTGCTGCCTTTTGTTGTTGGGGAATAATCAAATGTTGATAGCATAGTTCAAATGGACCATTAAGTATGCGAGAACGCTCTTTGCGGAGATGGAGCGGATAAGAGAGCGGGAGCCCGGCAGTCTGCCACGTTCAATAGCCGGCCTAGTGGCGGTGCTAATTTGATTATAATATAGTCATCTCCGAAGATTAGAGCTATTCAATTAAATATTCTAATTAACCTGAAGTATTAGGCAAATGATGCTAATTACAAATATCCTCAAGAGAGCCGGCTGGATGAAAGGCTCCGGCTCGCGACTGATACTTCAGACCACCGTCTCGTAACAAAGATGCGCTATATCATAGACCCCGGCGAATATTAAATTCCCGGCTAATTTGCCCCGACGCCATTTGTTTAATGGCGTTTGCATTTTGCTTGAAATTGTAATAAACACGCGGACGAGGCTCTTAACTTCGCAGAGAAAATGCACTCCTGGGGTAGCTTAGTATTTCTGTTTACACAGCTCCCCAGAACATTCTCTACCTCTCTTTCTTTCTCTCTCTCTCTCTCTCTCTCTCGCGTGCACATGTAAACAAGCACGCACGCACGCACACGCACAGAAAGCCCGGCCCATTAAACTTAAAGTGCTCGTACTGCCTGCGATGTAGCGGCGTTATTTTCAGGCCCGTGCACAACAGGATATTGGCGTAAAAATATCTAATAATTAGGAATATTTCGGTTCATGAGGGGTGTTGCGCGTGCAATAATCTTTGTAGATTTTCTTGGCTCTGTACACTTTCTCTTCCTCTCTACTTTCTAGAGGAACATTTTTGCATACGTCAAAAGCGCAAACAACAAAGAATTAATAGTCAGAGGCAGCCGTGGCCACAGTTGTTTGGTCAAATCATCATATTTGACAAAGGTTCCAGAAAAAAAAAGCAAAGCCATCGTGGTAGGGGGACAAAAAACCATGGAGGTGCCTTCGGTGATTACTTTATATTCATAGTTTTTCACTCTGAGGTCCTGAATATGTCATGTGCATAATGCCCGGACCCTGAGTGTGGCATTATAGTCACTCCCAGCAACGTGTTTCAATAAGGCAATTTTCTCACTGCCTAAGAACATCAGCGGGGCGCCGTCCTCAACAAAGACAGAGTATGACATGTTATCCAAGCATACATCTGCAGGACAGAACTATACTTTATTAAAGGAAAATAGGATTTCACAAATGTTTTGACAAGCGGAGGGGCCAGGGAGGGGGGGGGGGCGGAGGCATGGTGGGAGGGAGGGGTGCAGCAGGTTTTTGAGGAGGGGCCTCGTTGGAGCTGACAGAGGTGGGTCTGGTTCGAGTATTGTTTTTTTGTGTGGGTGTGTGTGTGTGTGTGTGTGTGTGTGAGTGGGTTTAGGTGGGAAAAGTGGGCTGCGCAGCTCAGGGGGATCAAACACCTGGTTGGCAATGTGAAAGCCGCCGCGACAGCTTTGAAATATGTGCGATTGTCTGACAAATCAAAGCGTGGCTGAGGATTTGCAGAGTCGGTGGCAGGGGGGAGGTGGGGGGAGTGGGGTGTGGGGGGTAGCAAGAGGGGGGAGGGAAAGGCACACGGGGCGCGATGAGCCCTTCATGGTATCCAAGCAACCGTACACAAAGTGAATCACGTGATTGTGGATTAATTAGCGTGAACTCATGCCGGAGTCGACCGCCGGTCCTGGATGGACGGGCTGACTGGAAGCCGTTGCATCAAGTGGGATTCAACGGCACATTCTTAGCACAGAGACTTGTTGGTTCAAACAATTAAACACTACTTTTGGATTCATATAAACTGCCAGCAAAACTCAGTCTATTAGTTTAATGTCTACATGTATAATGACATTTTGTGCCTTTTTGCTTAAACTCGGAGGGGAAATTTGAAGGTTGCTGCTTAGCTTGGTGGTCTTCACCCACTGCTGTAGTTTTATTTTATGTATTTGGCTTCACAACAGACACAACATGAGAAAAAAGGCAATTTAATCCCCCCCCCCCCAAACGATTTTTTTCTTATTTAAAAAACAAAACAACAAAAACTCAGCTGTTGTCCCAGTTGGGCAGCACCGGATCACCCATGAGCCGGTGGTGTGTTTGGGTTGATACAGACATTGTATTTGCCACCGGCGGGGATATCATACGAGTCGGGCTAAGCCGGGAGGGATGATATCAGCTTTTGTTTGAGCCCGGGCTACGTGGGGAGACAGTGGTAAGTACTGTACACCTGTCTCATTAGGAGAAGCATGCTGTTGACCCAGTGTATTAGCCTGGGCCTAATCCTGGCGGATCTGAACAGGCTCCTCTAAGCCTCTCACATGGATAAGCCCCCCCCCCACTACCCCTGAGCCACCATGACAAGTCGGCGGTACAATGGCAAAAGCGGGCCGCCGCTAACACATCATTATGCGCGCCGAAACCGATCCAGATTATGAGAGAAGGCCTCGGTTTTGTTTGTTTATTGGCAGCATTACTGTCAAATTATTGCGCTTACTGGCAGAAGGCACAAGAGGCATTTCACGCTGCGCGTACTCCAAGTGTATTGTGCACTTTCACTCACAAACGCCTGTGAGTGTACAGCAAATACACAGCTGAACAACTGTTTTAGTCGTTCTCATTTCATGTTGTCCCCGAAGTATTACCTCAAACTATTTGTCAAAATATCTCATCACATCATCAGCAAAAACATGTGTGCCTTTTTCACATCTGGGGAACCAGTTACATTTGTTTGCTGTCAAGAATGGTTGTTATATTTCAGTCTCCTCCTCCGTCCAAACATAATGCGCCATTTGCACTTGACGTGAACTGGTCACGTGACCCCATACGTCCGGTGACGTGTAAATGCGGAAAAAAAACGTTTCCATGATACTTTTGTGATATATCCTATGTTGATAAGTCTGAAAAACCACCTCATGAGATTGTAAAAACCTTTTTGCGATATTTGAGAGGTTTTTCGAAGTTTAGGTGTTTCCTTTACAAGTTTTTAGTGCATTATTTAGGTTTTGTGCAATTCTAGGGGTCAAGGAAACACAGCTAGTGTCAACAACTTCCCTGCTTCAGTCTGACCATAAGATGTTGCTCCAAGGTCGGTGGTTTCCCACTCACCGCAGCTCTGTTACCTCAGAGAAGGTGCTTCCATTTTTAAAAGTGACTGAAGCTGTGCGACCAATATCTGCGCCAAGCTCGGTGCAGAAAGACCTCTTCTTATTATTGGAAAAAGGCACAACGATGAAAATATTATTAGAAGAAGAGGACAATTAATTAATCGCATCTATTGTCTGTCTGTGTCCTTTTTTATCCCTGTCTGAAAAATTTAAGTTGAACTTCCCAACCAAACACTTTGCAATGACAGGTTGTTTGTTTGTAGGGCATTTATTATGCTAGACAGGTGGCGGGAACTCAAAATAAGCACGGAGGGGTGCAGAATAACATCTCTGAACGTGCAACGCATTGAAATTTGAAGCAGTGTATTTATGTATACACTTACACTCACTGGCCCCTTTCTTCGGTACCCGGTCTGAGCAAGGTGGCCCTAATAAATTGGCCGGTGGGCATGTATTTCGTTTTATCTGCATCTGCAACAGTTGAGGACTCGAGGACGCAGCGTTTGCCTTTCACAGATCCAACTATAAACATGT
This sequence comes from Thamnaconus septentrionalis, assembly GCA_009823395.1. Classification (NCBI taxonomy): domain Eukaryota; kingdom Metazoa; phylum Chordata; class Actinopteri; order Tetraodontiformes; family Monacanthidae; genus Thamnaconus; species Thamnaconus septentrionalis. Next base: position 13,954,554 of record CM020511.1, read on the forward strand.
TTGTGGTGGGTTTGTTGTTCTAGTTTGCCCACTGAAGTGACTTCTATACAGTTTGTGTGAGAAAAGTGTGCGATGCAGGTAAAGGAATGCCTTTCGCTCCATCGATGCGGAGGGGCTCTGTCACGTCCGCTGTCATCAATGTCATATTGAGAGGGAGACAGGGACAATAATGCCTGATTTAGACTGGAAGTAGAAATCAAAGCCAATCACATGCTGCCTCTCCACTTATTGACCCTGTTTTTTTGTAAACATCAAGACGAGGGGATTGATTATCGAGAGAAGTTAAAGCAGAGTCGACTGCTTCTTTTCACACGTCTTTGTTAAAGCCCCCCCACACCGACTTCCCAACCCCCCACACCCCCACACCGGCTCTCCAGGCTCCACATTGTCATTTGCTGCAGCTAGCAGGACAATGGCTTTTATTGTTGGCGCAAATTTGGAGCCCGGGGCCTGATTGGATGCGTTTCACAGGCGCCCCGTCTTTTTTAGTAGCTTCTTAATTCATAAAACCCTTCCATTCGCCACTCTCCACTGTAGCAAACACCACAAAGCGAGGCGGCGGCAAAAATGTAGCGCGGCGGCTCGAAGATGAGAGCCGCTGATTGAACAAAAGCACCGGTGGAAGGAAGCTGTCCAACCTTTGAGCGCCGCGTGCGTCGCGGCTCTTGACTGGCAATGCAAATGTCAAGTGACAGTCGACAAGTTGGTGATTAAGATTTAATGGAGAAAAATGTGAGGCGAGGATATTAGCCTAACTAAGAGGCATCAGCCGGCTCTCCTCAGGGTGCCCAACCCACCCGAGTCTGTCCCTTTTCTTTTCCCTCAGACCACCAGTATGAGCTGCGGACGCCGTCTGGGATGCTACATTCAGAAAACATAAGACCCTTAATGAGTCACAGTGTTGGGAAGTAACCAGTTACATGTAACGTTGTTAAGTAATTTAATTACAAAACAAACGAAATTGTGATCAGTTACATTACTGGGGAAAATGTTACTTGTGTAATTATTCATGATTTCAATTTTAATTACATCAGAACATTTTTTTTTTTTTTAAAGGCTGGACTTTATGTTTATTTTTTGTTGTTGCTTTGCATGGTTTTCTCATGCACTCGCTTGGCACGAGCACCATCCTTTTCTGACGAAAGTTTGATACTATTTTGATGCCTCTGATGGGTTGCCTTGTCAAGTTTGGAAATCGCAGCAGAAAATTGCAAACACATACATTTGAAAAATGTTCAAAAATGGAGACAGTTGCATTTTCAATTGGGTTCATTGAGTGCTAAATTAGTGCATATTGAGTGTAAAAATGTGATTGATTTTGCTAATTTAAAAAAATAGTAGGTTATGCTGGCCATATATTTTTTAATTGTCTCAGAAAAAGAGGTAGTGAACTTTGACCTTGTCGTGGCTGTTTTTTTTTTTCTTGTCTTCTTTGTTTTCAGTGCGTTGGAAGCTTAACGCTGTGAAGTCTAAACCTTAAGATTGTTTATTTAAAATTTCAAAAAATATATCATATCGTTATCAAATGTAATTAGTTACATTACTTTGATAAAGTAAATGAAATAGTTACACTACTATGACATTTTCAATATGGTCATTTTTAATTGTAACCAATTACACTTCCAAAGCAATCTTCCCACCACTGATAAATCAGGAGGGTTATATAAACGTTTGCATCCTTCCTATTATACTGTACATATACACTGACTGCTTCTCCATATGTTAGTTCCGGTATATACCCCATAATGGATTTCTGCTCAGAGTCAACCTCGAACCTCAAAGCTCAAGAGTTGTCAGCGGCTTCTACTCTGGAGGTCAAACAGGGCGGAGGAATCCCCCTGAGCACGCTCTGGCTGCGGCGAGGTCAACGCCGCCGCTGCTAGCGAGCCAGCCACCATCGTCGCCAACCAATCCCTCCGCTGCAAATCTGCTCTGAAATTTAAAAAATTTAATTTGTCAACATGTTTCTATCATATGCTCCATCACTGTCCGAGCCAGTGGCAGGGGCCAGAGGGCCCCTCCGGGGCCGGGGGGAGGGAAGGGCAGGGGGGCTTGACGTGCGGCGGCGGCCGAGGCAGCTGCACTCAGATGGGAAGACGGCGCTGTGATTAGGCCCTCACGTTGGCTGGAATTGTCCTGGACAGCCTAGAAATCAGATTATTAACTCTGATACCAGACACTCTGTCTCCTGGCTGGGATTAGCATGAAAATTTTGATATGGATCGATAAGCAATCTTTTCCTTTCTTCACAATCTTCCGAGGCTTCATTAATCTGTGTGTATGTTTATGTCAAGGCATTAAGACATCCCTGTTACTCTGTCGTTCCTTCCCCCACACACACACACACACACACACACACACACACACACACAGACACGCGTCCTCCCTCCCCCCACGTTCTCAGGATGCTGGATGGGACCATCTCATAGAGATTTATTAGATCAACTGACTCTGCTTACCTTAAAGAAAATTGCCTCGTGCTCCTCCATCTGGCCTCTCAGGGCTCGACATTAATGTGAAGATCCCTCCACTGGCCAAGTGTTTTGTGGCAATACTGAACAGTGATACCAAAGCTAAAGTGCATAACATGTGCATGTGGGTATTTATGTATATTCTTATGTACACTCTATACCCTTATGCATAGATGTGTACAGAAATTCGCATACAATCAAGAGGCTGCACTGTGGAAATATATACTGTATATACTATAGTGTTCAAAAGGTCCCAATTAAGGCGTGTTTTTAACATTCTGTTTGTTCTTCTAAATAAAATATCTACTGAGATATGTGTAGCATTGGCCAATGGGAGATGGGTAGGTCATATTATAGAAATGACATTTTCAGCTGTTTAACCTCTCTTGTTGAGTATTGACACACCAACTAACACACCAAGTTAGAAAAATTATGACTTCTGTTTCTAGATGAGGTGTCTTTTTCCGTTTTGTTGGGCTGAATTTAGCTCCACTTTCTGCTTCACAAGCTTGTGCTAGCAGTGGCCATCTGGCCAATCACAAGAGAGTGGGCTACTCCAAGTTGGAGCCACGGATGGAGCATTTAGGGGAGAGGGGAAGAGAGCCAGAACAGCCTTTTAAGGCTGAGTGAGAAACACTTGTCATCATCATTATTTTGACCAAAGAATACTTTTATTGTTGCAAGTAGATCACCAAAATTGATTTATTACATGTGGAAATGGCCATGATAGGGCTCTATTATTATTCCCTGTGCCTGACTACATTCAAGGCTTTGTAGAACTGCAAAAAGGTATGCAAAAATACTAAACTAAACACTTCACACCCTCAGTGATCTATTTGCAGCAACCTAGTGGAAATACCCTAATAACAATACCATGCAAGCTAGAAAACGACAAAAAGACAGTATAAACGGGCATTTAACATTGAAGTGTGTATTTGGTCCAAGTGTACTAAAATCGTCAGTGCTGCTGTCTGTGCTGAAATGGTTTGATTGATTCAAGAAATGATTGAATTATGCACACAATCTCAGTCTTTGGGATCCTGAAGTCAGTCAATTCTACTTCACTGCAACTGAATATCAGCCTCAGTTAACAGGAATTAAACCTAAACTGCAAAATACTAGAATAGAGTACAGTTGCGCAGTTGCCCAGTCTTTTGACCATTGTGTCATTTTACTCAAAAACCCTAGTGGTCAGCATAGGAAATACATCCTACTAAAAAAATAAATAAATTGGAAAACAGTAAGATTTTACTTTTAACGGGGCTGTTACCTTGTCTGTGACATCATCATGCTGAGTCTGCAGACTGTAACAGGCTCCTCTCTCCATATCAAACATTTGAGAAATAAATACAGAAAATACATTAATGACGCCGACACTGAAAGGAATATACAAACGTGTTGATGGATGATGTGAAACTCAAGGCACGGGGCGGTGAGTGGCCCGGGCACAGCCGGCTGGAAGGGATCAGTGCTCGTATAATTATGACCCATACACAGAGCATAATTAATCTGGCCTGCATCATTAGGAAACACGAGTCCGGCCATGTCGTTAAAGTGCTTTTAGTCGTCCCACTGTCCTCCCTCTGGCCCCGACGGCGTTCTTTGTTTTAGCAGCCCCACTGCTGGTCATTTACAGAAAGAGCACTCATCTGTGTGGCGGCACGACTCCTCACATATTGTCTTTATGTCCAATCATGGTTAATAATGAAGAGCGTTGGAAGGAGGGAGGAAATGAATGAATTAGGAGTCGGGTCGGGGATGGGGGGGATGGGGTGGGGGGGGGGTGTATGGAGTCGACGGTGACAGTGATGGAGGGTCTCGTTCCAGGCGGAACTTAAAGCCCATTTTATGATTTGATGAACTGCGTCGGTCAGCGCTCTTATTAAAACTCTCCTCGACGTGCGGCCGGATGCAAGAGGTTCCGAAATGGGAAAAAAAAACAAAAATGTGGGAAATGTCCCTTCTTTCTCCGCGCTTCCGTTAAAGCACAAGGTTAAAGGCAACAGCGCGGCCGCTCTTTTCCTCGCGAAACCGTTAGCAGCCATATTATTTACCCAAAACGCTATTCTCTGATGTCCATTAACGACGCGAGGTGTATGTATAGGTAAGCGGATCCAATAGGCTGAGAGCTTGCGGTTTTCCCGGCAGAGTGCTTTTAAAAGTCTGGCATGCGGCAAAAGTATTGGGTGCGAGATCAGGGGGTCGGGTTCAAATTAATTAAAGGGCTATAAATGAAAAGGGCCCCGCTAATGACTGCAATCTTAGCGGGCCAATATTTAATATTTCACCATTAAACAGTAAAATGACCCGATATGATCCTAATACAGTCCCAATTATGCAGCATTGATCAAAGTGACCTTTTCATAGCGAGGAGTCGTGGGGGGTGGGGGGTGGAAATCAATCCGGCACCTCCTTCTCTTTTTTCTTGTCTTTTTTTTTTTCCATTCTGCCTCACTATTCCCTGCATGTTTAAGCTCCAGTGGCTGTGCACGTGTTTACACAACATATGTAGCGGGGGGGGAACCGCCGCCCGTCAAATCAAACTGACCCCGGCGCACGAGGCAATCTTTCTCCACAGGCCGACACGTCCAAATTCTTTTGTTCGCTTGCATGTTGTATTTCTCTTCTGGCGTGTTTGTTTTTTTGTTTGTTTGTTTTGTTGTTTTTTTTGCCTCCTACCTGTGTCCCCTCCCCCTCACCGCCGCCTCGCCCCGTCGAACGCAAGACACCAAGACACCCCGGCCATGTTAAAACCCGCACGCAGAGACAGGTGACGAAAACGGGGCCAGACTTCCCTGCCCATCAGTGGAGGGGCCGGGGCTGGGAGCCATCATAAAGGCTAATTCCCCTCCACCCCCCCGCCTGGCACCAGGGAGCAGGAGAAGAAGCGAGACGGGAAAAGTGAAATCGGTACAATGCCTAAACACATTTCACTGCAGGATCTGTCTTGATTTGGTGTACCGCTTGACACTCTCCATTTTCTGTTTGACTGGTAACTGCTGATGTGCTTTTCCCCTGTCAGCTCGCCATGAAAGCGAGCGCAATGCATTTCTGAAGATTGCCAAGTTTGCCTGCTGTTTAGCCCGGGAACAATTGGCCGGATCCACTTGATTAACGTTTCAATGACTAAAGAGACGTTCTGCCGGAGGAAGGGAAAACATTTTGTGTTAAGTCTGCGGGACAGACGTTTGCTGTACTTAAAGGTTTACAGTGCAAAAGAGTCCAAGGGCACTTCAGATTTTTCAGATTGTATTTTTTTATTTTAAGGGCATGTGCACATAACTACATCCTTGAACAACCTACTCTACATGTTTATTTTTTCAATACAAGTGAATGGTTGTTTTAGAAGATTTAGAAATTTAAATGTGAACATAAAACTAGAGCTTTTAATGCGTATGACAAAAGCTCCATTCCTTCCTTCCAAATGTTTGATTACTACATTAAGTCCAATGGCAGACATTCACAGAAATCATGAATGAAACAACATGAATGCCTGTCAAAATCCATTTAGCAGTGAACAAATTACAACTTGCATGTTTCTTCTTTGTTTATCTGGCCCCAGTAACACAAATAAGCCCAGTTCTTCAAAAAGATGTATTCAGTAACCATTCGTAGCCGGTATGTTGCGCAATTGCACAGGAAATGCTGACTATGTTGCATTAAGTGCATTTAAGCAGAAATATGCACTTCCTGCTCTTATAGGATGTAAGAGTTGATTGTGCAGCAATTAAGATTTAAAACAACCCTATCAAAGAAGCCATCAGCTGTGGTGATGTTGCAAAAGTGGCATCAGCATGCTAACTAATGATGATATTTGCTTGATTGCTGATGTGCTTCTATATGAGTGTCCCTTGCAGTCTCGAATTATCCATTAATGTTGTGTTGTGCGTTTGGTTTTATTGTGATAACTTGTGTTATTTACGCTATGTACTGTGTGTTTTCCTTTTTGATGGTAAAAATTCACTGAAGTCTATTGTAATGTACTAATAAAAGTATACACAGCCAGCGGCTGTTTGTGTAATTGCAGATAGTTAAAAGCACCTGCAAAGCACAATGACACATTCTGTAGAATGCTGTTTTATTCTGCGTCAGCAGACACGGAATGCCACTTGTCCAGTCAGATCACTGTGTTGTGATCTGACTCTTTATGTAGATCATTGTGCTCACATGACTCTGATTGTAACACATACGATCATTTTATGACTTTGTTTTCATCCAAAAGCGGCGTTCTGCACGGCCAGCGCTAGCTGACCTGCAAAAATTATCACAACTTTCCCGATTGAACGTGCTTTCTCAAATCCTCTCTCCATTCCTCTGATGTTTTTGTTTACCTCTGTTCCTTCCACTAGCCACACAATGTCCTGTGACATATCTAAACTATATACAGCTTCGGTTACATGCATAAAATCACTCTACCGAAATTAGGCATTACTTTTTTTTAAAGTTAAACTTTCAAAAGTTTGCTTAAAATTTGACATTTCATGGAAAGTTGACGGCCATGTGACATAAAATAAATGGGTTCTTATTAGGTGAGTACAATAGTAATAATCAAGAATCAAGAATAATCCAGAAAGTTCAGCATCATATCGAGGAGACAGCCATACCCAACAGTCCACTTGCCGCAGAGGGATTAAGAAATGTCAATACAGAACACAAGATTTCTATATAATCCACAATGAAAACAAAAACCATATCCAACCCCTGCTGAATTAATCAGACACGGTCAAACAGGGGGAACGCCATAAAATAATCTCCAACGTTTTTGTCAGCTTATGAATCAGGCCGCCCCATGAACCAGCTTATGAATCATAGCCTGTTAAAACTGTATGGGCTTTAGCAGGAAGGTAAAAAGATTGCTTTTATTCTTTATGACTCGCCCGAGGAAGCGGCAGTTTATAATCCACTAAGCACGTCTTAATCAATGTTACCCTTTGCTGCGGCCAAAGAGGGGCCACGACGGAACGTGATGAATATAATCTGTGTAAAAAATCCCACCCCACCCCCCTCTGGGAGCAGATTAATTATGATCCCTGTAAGTCATAAACACTTCCTTTTAATTATTGAAAGGAAATCTGATTTACAGCGGCAGCGTTATGAGACGCCCCGCTTCTTTGGGAGAACCCCCCGGAGGTAAAAACCCGGCCACGGCATAAAACATTTTATTGGCAAGATGATGAAGGATCATAAGGTGGCATCGGAATAAGTTTGTTTTCATTGGAGCACAAGGCCGAGTTTCAAGGTGATGGGGAAATGCGCAGGAGGGGGGGTGGGGGCGCCAGGATAGCTCGGCCTGAATCGACTGTGGCACCCTCATATGAGTGAAAATAATGGAATCCTATATGTCTTTGAGCATGTCAGCGTTTCACAGCAGGCCCAAATGGAAGGTGACGGCCGGTCGAGGCAGAAGGGGGACCGGCGACTGAGAACCTGAAATAGGAATGAGGTGACCAGCGGGCCGAACCCGAAGGCTTGACCCGCGGCCAGGCGGGGGGCCCCAGACCCCCGTGTCATCAAACATCAAGCAGCTAAACGGCATCCGTCCTCCAATCTTCTGACTTTGGTCACCTGTCAGATTAGAAGGCACGGAGAGGGACGGAGGGGAGTTTCACTGGGATTCGCTGCTTTAGGTTGTACGACAGAAACATGGCGTTGACAAAAACAATCGAATGGTTCTTTTAATATATTAATTTAAACACACATGATTAACTCTAAGCTAGTATGTAATAAACAAATACAGCAACACATTCTGTTCACAATAAACCCATTCTGGACACATTCTGTTTATTTTGGTCCATTATTTGAACTCTTAAAGTGAAGAAAAACAGCCATTCTGTGTACACAGCTTGTACAAGTAATAATAATCTCTGAAACTTTGCTATAACTCTGGAGGGCATTTGATTTTCCTGAAGCTCATCTCTGTCAGAGCACAATAGTGACGATTGTGCCCTAGTTTCTAGATTTAAAACGACCAAATTTAAACGTGAATACATTTCACTCGTTTTTCCGCTCAAAGTAACAGTCCTGTGAGTTTCTCATGCACGTGGGACACATGTTTGCGCTGACTTTGAAAAGGCATCTGACTCCCCTAAAGGATCCCAGTTTACACGCTATTAATTTCACGTAATTGAACATGATGACGGCAACGTGAGAAACGTGCGCAGTGCGATGCCTCTGTTCCGGCCTCGCAACCCCCCCCCCCTCCCCCTTCACCCTTCCCCCCGACGAGAAAACCTTCCAACGAAAACCACAGAAAATATAATTAGAAAGCCCCGGGCCCGAGATAAGAGGGAACGGTGCATGGGTGATTTAAAGACTTTTTGTAGGAGTTTCTGGAGTTTGTGGCTGAGGGCAACATGCTCGGCTAAACACGGGGGTCGTCTAACCTGGAACCACTTACGACAGAGGATGTCCTTTCTCTGCTATCACCGACTTCCTTCCACTGCGCCGCCTCGGAAAAAAAAACAACTGCGAGCCTCCCTCAAAACTGTGATCTGCGCACACATGACTAAGCCATTATCCCGCCAGCGCCCCCTATCCCCACACCCCCAATCAAAGATACAGAGATGAAAAGGCTTTATTAATAAGAAAATTAAAAAAAAGAAAGAAAGAAAGGAAAAAGCTGCCCTTAGGGAAGATGGGAGCTGAGCGATTGCGTCAACGTGCCCAATTTTGGGATGGCAAATCTGCTGGCAGACTGGGCATCTGGAAGGGGCGGGGCCCTGGAGCGTCTCGCATCTGGAAGCTGTTTAGTTGGCAGAAATTAAGAGACGCACCACGCACAGATATACCACCCGCAGTCACCGACTCGCAGCGAGCAACTGAGTCCGCGCAAGAAACACATGCTAATTTTTTCCACTGCTCTTATTTATTTATTTATTTATTTTTGCCCGTTTCCGTAAGATTTTTTTTCTTTTTTTTCTTCCGTCTCCAGCGTGGCCGCGGCGTGATCAGCAGTCGCGCGGCTGCTGCTGAATCTCGAACCCTGCCGTCCAGATGTGGCGCGCTGCGCCGTTGTTTCAGCTGGTTTAATGAACGCCGAGCAAAACAGATGCGGTTGGGATGCTTCATAAAAATCCATTCGCGTGCCACAGGCCATTACGCTTCCGCGACATCGTAGGACATGCGCAAAAGAAAAAAAAAACATTAAAAAAACGCTTCATAGAAATTTGTGCGTCTGTACAGCACAACACTATTTTTGTTGTTGTTGTTTTTTCCAGTTCTTGCTACTTTTCCTCTGTTGCTCGGAGCCTTTGCTCTGGTTGCTGTGGTGATGGAGGAATGTCACATTAGTCTGTGATTATCTCTATGAGGTCTGCACTCGGTTTCCTCCAACTTGAGTAATTGCATTTTTTTTTTGTCTCTCTTTCCTTCCTTCCCCTCGTCCGTTTCGCCCCCCTTTTTTTTAATCAAACTCACAAACAATAAGCGGGCAGCCGCTGACAGAAAGTCAATGCGGCTCGGACAGCCGTGCGGTCTGAGGAGGAGGCCCGATACCGACGCCTTTTATGCGGCAGGATGACGAGGCCGAGCGGGGCCCCGTCAAGCGCCCGCCAGGTTAAACACACACACAAACACACACACGCACAAAAAGAAGCCTCTGAGCAATCGTCCTCCGAGGTCTATGGCAGAATCCGCCACAGCCACCACTGTGCACTTGTGCTCCTCAGACAAAAGACTGATGCTATCTAATAAAGAGGGCTGCATCCATCTTGAGCGCGCAAACGTCACCAGAACAGAGGAAGTCAGAAAGCGGAAAGGAGGGTGCGAGTGCGTGCGAGTGCGCGCGAGAGCGCGAGGCAGGTTGACAGGTCGCCGCCTCTCCGGCACCAGAAATAGTAGCTGTTGTCCGTCAGCGAGAAGTGAGCTAAATGAATGAAGATTGAGATAGTGAGTTGCTTTCTGTGTGCAAATTATTGGTGTTCAAAACGCGGAATGGGGATTCCAACTGGGCCAATGTGACAACATGCAAGCATGAATGTAACCGCGAATAACTAAGACAGACATGGGCATTCGCAATAATTGTGCACAAATATGATCCCTGAAATACATTCAGTCAACTCTTACAAAACATGGCCTTCCCTGTTAAGGTTCTACACAATTAAATCTGAAAAAACCTTGTAATTGTCATGTATGATTTGAAAACTGTAATTTTGACAGTAAATCAATTCCTGGTGGACACAATTCCATCAAAAAAAAAAAAAAAAAAAAGACGAAAAATCTTTGGAGTTTTGCACAACAGCAGGTCTTGGAAAAAATGTTTTCGGTGTTTTAGTTGGATTGACAGAATAACTCGTTTTAATGGTTTATAAGAACCTTGCTTTTTTTTCATCCAATAACTTTTAAAACCTGATAATACCTGAGTTCACAACACTTTCAAGTGTGTTGCGCATTTTCCAGACGCAGTGACGATATAAAGCAGTTATGAGAGATTTCTTTCATCTCAGCTTGGTCGGGTTTATTATAATGGACCAAAAGTGGACTTCAAGAATCCGCCAGGCATCAGCAACAATCTCAGGAGAGATATGTGAAGGTCTTGTTATACCAAGAAAACATTACATCTCTCCCAAACTCACTCGTTTGCCAAAACAAGATTGTATTGAAAAAGTAATTTTGTCGAATTAATGACATGGTTCAGGCCGAGCGTCTGTTTGTAGGTGATAATACCTTGACAAATCAAAAACGAAAAAACAAAGACACAACAGCAAACAGCCAGTGGCCAGTGGACGTATAATGGAGATATTTCCTGATGGCACCAGTGAGGACGCTGTCAGTGCTGCACTATGATTCTAATTGGCCAGGATGTGAAGACGTTCACATAGCAGATGTCTGCGTGGCGATTAGGGCTCGGAGAGGTCCAAACAGGACTGGAGGAGGATGAGACATGACTGCTGTTAAAATTGAATAGTTGGTGAGAGTGCACTTTCCTGGTTCCAACCTCGAGGCTCGTGTCAGCCCGCATGCGTTTCACGGCTAACATATGCATGACAGCAGCCGCGATGAGATGTTTGCTAATTTCCCCCCCCTCCACACACACACACACACACACTTTTTTCTCCTTTTTTTAAATTCCATTTTATTTGTGCTCATTGATTTTGTGCGAGGGTGGGAATGGCCGGCCATCAGAGCTCCAGGAATAAAATGCTGCTACTGACGTGTGCATAGATAATTCGCCATGAAAGACAATCAATAAATAACAAACACCCCCTAATCAGCCAAGGAGCTGACAGGATGACATTCCATTATCCCCATCTGGCCCAGTGCAGTCAGAACAGCCAAACCTCAGAGGGCCAGCTTTACCTCAACACAACCCTCCCCCACCGTCACCCCCCGACAACAGCCCCTGATGTCACTTTGCAAAACACACACACACACACACACACATGTGACACACACAGAGACACAAAGGAACAGACAAATAATTGCCTGACGCATAGATTATGCCACAGCAAAAACACCCATCCCATAAAATCTGGATTATTATGATATCACTATAAAATTGTTAAAATAAAATGGGCTCATTAATTTCCTTCACGAGACAAACTGACGTGACGACAAACGTGGACACGGTGTGCAATGCTTGAGTTTAAGTCGCCCAATTAACAAACTGTGGACTTTCTATTTTTGATCTGCGGTACGGTAGAAGACCGGCACTGTTCCTTTTTGTTTGGGCTTGCTGTTAATGACAGGGCACAGCAAAACAGGATGTTTCCATTTCTGCAACATTAAAACGTGCATTTCTGTCGTGGCGGAGATCGAGTCAACCTCGCTAACCACTATTGCCACATCCATGCTTACCTCTCAAGGCACCAGCCATTATTTCACGTTTATTTACTCGCAATTGCCTCTTCTTTTTTGTCTTCTTTGTCCTCTAATCCCTCTTTAGTTTGTAAAGGCAGCCTGACGAAGTCCTTCCCCACCTCTTACGGCAACTCAAAGGACACCCGTTTGAGTCCTCAGTTTTAAAAGTGTCTAAGACAGGTTCAGATTGGGGCTTTCCAATCCAAGTAGTCCAGCTGCATCACAAGGTAAAGAGTGTGTTTTATCCCAAAAACATGTATGATTATTTATAAGTAACCAAACAAAAAGTGTATTTAATAGTTTTAATCTCTGTTGATAAACCCATACAAGACATAAAAACACAAAAACCTCATTTATATTATTATCAATTACTCAACGTATAGGTATTAGATGCATTTGTCCAGTTTGGTCCCAATTTTAGGTGTAGCACGGCAGTTCATCAGTAAACTCCATGTTTTTCCACCCTTAGTTCAAAGGAAAATATATAAATAAATGAAAATATGAAATGCTACTCATCTGTAACCAAAACCACTTCCCGTACAGAAGCGTCCTGGTCCCCGTTCAACACACATCACTTGGCTGAGTCAGGAAAATGATGGGTTGTCTCCATATGGTTCCGTGACGGCAGTAACCTGTGATTTATAAAGCTACAGTTTGCAGTTTGAAGTGGTGTGCGAGTTTTATGATCATACATGGCAAGATTTGTTTGGAAAATTTCCAGAGTGCTTGTTGCGCTATTGTAGAGATTAGTGCATGGGCGTGGACCACTGACTGTCTGTAAAGATGGATGAGGTAAGCCCATAAAAATTAGAGGCAAGAAACGCTGGTCGTCTTCTGTCGGTGGGCCAAAATAATGACATTAAGTCTTCTGCAAGAGAGTTATATTTGAAAAATAGTTGGTAAAATTTTGTTTTAAAGTCATGATTACAGCTTTGGGGCTGGTAAGAGTCCAAAAAAAAAAAAAAAAACTGTCAGCCTTTGTAATACTGTCAGCTTCATGGATCTGGAGTATATAACAACATAGAATATTGGTAAATTACGTATTCGCATGCATTTCATGAGAGGCATTATGCAACATTTCCAGTAAAGGAATCAGGAAGGAAGCTGGCCTTGCTCACGTTGACCATTTTCAGAAGTGAAGAAGTGAAAAAAGGGTGAAACGTCTTCAACTAACCAAGACGGAAGTCGGGTCTTCTATTTTTCAGCAATAGAAAAGCTCTTCAGGACATTTCAGGATGCAGCTGAATGCAGTCTTCAGAGTGCAGATCTTTGGTTGACAGTAGAAGTCTCCAAGATGTGTCCAAACCCAATCAAACCACAGAACAGAGTTAAATACTCCCGAGGTTGGTGCACTCTTTGTTATTTTTGCTAATAATCATCAGCCACTACAGCAACCACTGCATAATACGACCTACATGAAGCCTCCACGACCTACATTTCCAAAATGAGTCTGTCTGTTTCCGTAGACATAACTGAGTCAGTGTGCAGTGTTCATGAACCCAACTGTGTGTTTGTGTGTCTTCTCTTGCCAACGGGGTTCCCCCCAGCCTACCTTGCTAACCAGTGGGACTGCGGCTTTGAACACAGCAAATCTCTCAATGTTTAAGCGGTTTTCTGTCCACCCTTTTTTCCAGGAGGGTAACCAACACCTGTGTTACATGAACACAAATATTGTTTCACAATTCCGCAGGGGCTCTGACAAGGCGATGTTGTGGTAATCTCTCCATTGTGCTAATTGTTCCCATTCAAAAAACTAAAAAAAAAAAAAAAAAAAAAAAAGCAGTATGATAGACGGGCAAAGACTCAATGTCCAAAACAAATCCTCTTACCACACAGCTGAAAACCACATTCTGAGGCAATTCCGCTCGAATAAAGGATGATTAGCAATAAAACGTTGTGTTTCCCTCTTTGGGATTTTTGCAGGTTATGTGTCATCTTTTGTTTCGCATGTCCATGGACGTGTGCACTCTCAGTGGAGGCTCCGATTTCAATGGGTGGCACCTCATTACTTACCGTCCCGAGGATGAGCAGCTAGTTTTCATAAAGTGCCAATATGTCGCGTGGGCTTTGAACGAGCGCCGGATCATGTTGCCTGGGTGCTTGGCAAACCATTAAGCAGGTTTCCTCTTTATATTTAAATTGGTGGACGGAAATGGCAAGCGTTGAGTCATATCTCACTGTCGTACAAACACACTCCATTTTAGAAAGTTTAACTTTCTTAATGAGTCTAATGTCTCCTGCCTGTAACCCGAGTGGCACCTTAGCAGAGCCAAGAGCTGCAACACACTGCAGGCAAACTTTTGGGAGTATTATTTCATTAATGGCAAAAAGAGGAAAACCAGGTTTACTTTTTACTGAAATACATTTCAGAACCCATACTTTCTTACTTTTACTTGAGTAAAGGAGTTGAGCCAGTACTTTTACTTCCACCAGAGCATTGTCTTGCACAAGTATGTGTACTTTTACTTAAGTTTTAAGTCTTTCACTTACTGCCCTGGTCAGACACATGATGAAGCGTGGAAAGAGGTAAGTTGGTATCACTTTGTATCACAGGAACAGCGATTTGAGGATTTGAGGCAGAATGCAAGGTCTCATGTTAAAGCCAAAACTTTTCTTTCTTTGAGGACTTTTAATTATTCAAGCAGCTCAGCAGAAAGCACTTAGTATTTTTTTTTTTTTCTGCTTCATGCCACCATCTCCCACTTCTCCTCAACTGCATGTCACACGTTTTCTCTGAGCACTCAGGGCCAAAATGAGTTTCAGTCATGGATCATGGCAAGTAATGAAATAATCCCAAAATGACACTGTGAAATTGCTGGATGAGAGAAGGTGCCGCTTGTCAGTCGGTTGATTCTATTCGCCCATCTATCTCTGATCTGCTGAAGTCACACACTATCAAGGAGAAGTGCCGCTGCTCTATATATTTGTTTGAGATGTGGCGGCTGGTGACAGGGGGTGAAATCAGCCGTGTGGGAGTTATCGGATGTTCCAGTTTGTGCCTCCGTAGCGGTGACATGAGACACCTCCTGCCTCTCCCACCTCTCATTTCTGCGGACGGTTAAAGGTGCGCGGTGGGGAGGAGGAGAAAAAAAAAAAAAGAGCAAACAAGGAGGCAATGGCCACTCACCAACTTAACCTCTGTCATCGGAGTGCACCGGTGTCAGTGCACGAATCAAATCAAGATGAATGGGGCCTATCCCGGCCCGCTCGAGGCTCGCCTCATTTGGGCCCAATTTCATCAGCGGCAGTAACTGTTCATATAGAAAGATTAATAGAGCGTCCGACCATGCTGCTGTGCAGGAAACACAGGCGCATACAAATAGGTTCCTTCTGGATGGGCGAGGGGGAGTTATTACGGTGTTGCGCCACAGGAAGAGGAGGTGGAAGCGCCTTCGGAGAGGGCCTCCACTTTGATGGCTAATTGAAAAGGCTCCACAGTGACAGGCTCACTTGTGAAGGCTCGACCTGTCAACTGCTTCTTGTCACAGAGCGACTGTCTGGTCGTGCACGTGAAGGTCCCATTATGATGTAAAATTCAATTTAACAATGATCTTTAAATCCAGCCAAGTCATTAAAGTCTCCATTAGATTAAGTCATAATTGTGCTGTTTTGCTTGCTCTGTTCCTTTGAAAAGTATAGAATGAAAACATGCATTCCTAAATATACAGAAGACTCTCGTTGATGCATCAGACATCTCAATCATACCTCTGCCATATTTAGAGAAAACAACCTCAACCACGTCTTTAGCCTCTTTAATTTCATTACTTGCAAACATGTGGAAGGTACAACAAAGCATCAACAGTAGCAAACCAATGCCACATTTGTTTTGCAGAGGGCTATTAACACAGGGCTAAATATGCTGATTTTGGTTGAGCCACTGGAATCCATTTTAAAAAGTGGGGGGAAAAAATAACTGCAAAGAACTGCCTTGTTTTCTGTTTACAAACCACGCTGAGCACTCATATCTCCACAATGAAAAAAAAGAGGTTCAACCATTCAGCATGCTGACAATACAACCTGTGATTTGAGAGCAGACGGCTCATGGTGTCAAGGTTAAACTGCTGCTTTCCCTCCAGCTATTACTCCCTCCCTCCCCCTGACCTTGTTGACAAACTTATGTTTATGCCGTTGCAACATGGTTCAGGATGTAATCTTGTTAATGATGCAGGATGTTTTGCGCTTGTTTGTGTTTTGTTTTGTTTTTTGGTTTTGCATTTGTGCGTACTCTCTTTTTTGTTTCACTTTGGTTCAATGTAAGACTTGTAAATACAGCTGTGGCCTAGTCAAGCGGAATCACTCTTTCATTTGAAACTATTTGAGTGTTTTATTTTTTTTTCCACTTTCCATAATAGGTACTAATAATTAGGTTGCTTGGGCTACCGATTTATTGTTAATACTCACCGTCATTTCTCCACTTTCAACATGATATTCAGTGGAAAGGCAGATGAGTAATGTGGCATTGTGCATTTTTTATTTTTAACACATGTTGTGAAAAGGTCTCAAAATCTGGAAAATTCATTCCAGGATGTGAGCTGTCGAGTGTAGTGTAACAGCTATATTTAGATTTTGTTTTTTCAAGACATGATCATACCAGCATGCATGCTGCAACAGTCAGGGTGCCCCATTATGCTGAAATATAACTGTGCATATCACTGTACCAACATGGCACCACTCTCTGAGTTTCACAGCAGCAAATGATTGTTTCCGCACAGGACTAACCCCCCCTCCCACCTCCAACCCCTTCCTCCGGCGTGTCCCTGAGCACACTGGCATCGCTCTTGTCCCAAGGCAGGCATTAATGAATTCAATAAATAAAGCGCCGCACCCACCCATTCATTACACGCATTCATCTCTGAACGCAACATCGATCAATTCCCGCCGCATGTTCCCGCGATCAATCCCAACTTCTTATGACAATTAACGCAGCTTTAGCTTTGAGCGCCCTGAAACATGCTGACCCATCAATTAGCACCCCCACCCACCACTGCTGTTTAACTGGCACTAATGGCAGCTCGGGCCTGACTCCGCCCCACTCTGCGTCAGCCCTAACATCAACGCACGTGCTCGAGCGCTCCGGCGCTGGCGGCGGGGGAGGGGTTCGGGGGGTTGGTCAGGGATCAATTCATATCAATTATACATGCTGGGCAAGATGTGTTAATTCGCATGCTTTATTACACTTGCATATGAGACAGGAGGGAGCGACTGTCCATGCAATATTCATCGCTTGTGTACGTCTTCCCCTGGAGCGAGGGACTTTTCTCTTGATCTTGGATACATTCTCCATTAAAGGTCTATAAATTCCCTGGCAAAAGACCCTATTGAGGTCGTCTCCCCTCGAATTCATTGTAGTGCAGCGTCATCTCTCCGTCCCGAACTGTCTCTTCCTGAAAGTCTCCACCCGAGCCCAGGCTACCAAGCCCAGGGTCTTCGCAGCAGCCCTGGGGCCCTGATCCCATGTCAGAGGCAGCGTGTCGGTACCAGAGTTCACCCCAGAGCATGTCTGCCTGCATAATTAGAGAAGTGGATCCAGCCATCCTGCTTGGTAAAACAACAAGCTCTCCTCCTCCTCCTCCTCCCCTCCTTGTCACACCGCCCCTAGATCACCGGCTGCCTGCCTGCCTGCCTGCCGTACACGGCTTAGCGCGAGCGTGTCATGACTACAACGAAGGTGAACGGAAGATGGTAATTAAAAATTAAAGTGGACATGGGGTGGCTGGATACACCTCTTTTAACAGGAGGCAATCGGGGCGGGAGTAAAAAGAGAAAAAAAACGGCGGGCTGGTGGCCGAGTCAATGAGGCTGTCTTCTGTCAAGTGCGGAAAGCTTTCCATGAAGAAAATACAAAAACTGTTTTTCACATTTTAGATAGATATTAAGGGTTTTGTGCAATAATTAACATTTAAGTTTCTGCTGCATCTTTTCCGAAGAAATCAAAGACAAGCAGTATTAGAGCAACGATGCCAGTTCAGTGATGAAAGACCTTCATTTTAAATCCTGTAGTTGTTAACACATAAATATTACTGAGCCATTGCTCCTTGTTAATATAAAAATGTTGACATTAAAAACAAATAATGCTTCTTCGTAAAATCTCTTATTTTAGAGATCAATGAGCAGCAGCTAAAAATCATGATAATAAAAATAAGACATTCAAAAACATTCTATCCAGGACATTTGCAGCAAATTTGTGCATTTCCATGTCAACTGTGGTCTGAATTTAGTCCCTGGTTCATTTTTCTGACCTTAAAGTTGCTGTTTGTCAGAGAATCTGGGATTTTTAAGATGGACATCATAAAGCCATCATTAGATATGTAAAACTTGCATAACAAATATTTAACCAGAACTTCAATCTGAATTCTGCCTCTACTCCATCTCTACTTCTGCATAACCGTGTTGTATCTTGTACTGCAGTGGCAGCGCAACATTTCACTTCCACGTGGGATAAAAGGTCCTCGTGCACGGTGGGAAAGGACTCTTTGCACTGAATTTCATCTGCCCGACAGCAGCAGGCAAAGTGCATCATGCTGAAATTTAAATCCTCAACTTGGTGTATGACCAACAGATATATCACCTATTAGTTCACAGCTTACCAAAAGAGCCAATCCACATGATAAAAAGTCATGGGGCATCTAGCCTGTACGGAGCTGGACATGTGAAAGACGGAACTACAAAGCGGCATTTACTGCTTTGAGGTCCGCGCAGAAATGCAGCAGGAGGCGGGGAAAGCGGCGACCTGGAAGTCTGTGCCAGCACTCTGGAGTCTATTAAAGTGATCGCTGCAAGTAGTCCTAAATCATTCAAATGATGTAAACACTTTGTTGTTATTTGCTCCCACCGTTTGGCCACCACGGCAGTGTTTTAAAGAATTACCTGGACCATTTACATAGCGGCGGCTCTGACTAGTCTGACTATTGGATTTTATGTAGCCCAAATATAATTTAGGTCTCTAAAGCGGGGAGGAAAAGCTGCATGGCTGTTCGGGGAGTGATAACAACCTCTTGCATTTACATATACATTTACTTTGTCTCTTGTCACAATGTCTTAACCTCTCTGTCCCTGTTCCCGCCGTAAATGAACCTGTCTGAGATTCCTTTCCTTTCGCCTGCCCTGCTCTCGCTCTCCTTCCATTCCCCACCTCCCCCTCGCCCTCGTCTTCCTCTCATCCTCCCTGCAAATTGCAAGCCTATATTTCTGCACCTCTGATGCAATTATGCCACCTCGATTGCCTTGACGTGGAAGAGGGAGGTGAAAGAAGAAGGAGAAGAAGAAGCACGGAGGGGGAAAAAAACAACCCCACACAAAGCCTGTCTTTTGTGTATCAAGAAAATAAAGGCTTGGAATTGCCTCGGACCACTGCCCTGTCTGCCGTATTCTCCGCCTCTCGCACACACAAACATGCTCTCATCCTCTGTCTCGGTCACATACACAAACACATTCTTGCAGACAGCAGGGCCCGGCCGAGATGGGACAGGATAAAAGTCGACAGTTTCTATTATCAATAACAAGATAAAATACAGAGGTCTTTTATCTCTTAAAATGTAAATTTATACAAGGCTCCATACCTCCATGCTGTAAATATCTAACATCTCTTAAGACCACAGTACTAGACTCAATTGATTTTTCTCCCTTTCTCTCGGCTGCAACCATCTGCAAAATCTCCAAGTCTGGCATAATATCAATGATGAAATTAAAAATGCTCCATTTGTCTAAACCATGGGGGAGATCACCCCGGTTCAAGCCGTTTACTCTTTAAATTATATGATTGATTTCCTTTAAGGTTATTTGTTTATTTCAGTGTTCATATCTTCTCTATCTAAATCATTTCTTAAGTTTATTCTATTGATTTCTCGGGGACACTGGCCTTTCCCTCTTTCTCCCCGTAACCTTCCTTTAACCATATCACTTTCCTTCAGACCTCATTTACATGAAATAAGCTGAGAAAATGCATTGATTTCCTCCTTTACATTTAGGTGCCCGGTCCCTGGTTATTTGTGTGGAATGCACTCAATATTTCAAGGTTTCCAAGTCTCGGCTATAATCAGCTCCCAGTGTTGCAGGAATCTGAGCACATTTTCTCATGTTGCTCCGACGCAAAACAACTCAACATCGCAAAGATTTAAGACATTTTATGAGAATTGCTCTGACGGGGGAATGTGAAAAATTGATGTCATTTGATGCAGCAAGACAGAAATGATATGGTATGTGTGGTGGAAACTGTGGAAAGCATAGCATCAGTAATAGCATGGAGTATTTGTTTTTCCCTTTAGTAAATCGTTTTGAAATACTCTGTAATGCATGATGAAAAAGGGAACAAACCAGAGCATGTAAAATCAGTTTGGATATGCTTTTATCCAATTGTGACACAGAAATTTAGACTAAATGTATGTCTAAATTAGGTTGAACTAAGTCACAAAAGAATCTTTTACATTATCCATAACTAAGCCTTTTTGTTTTCACATTTATGCACCAATTCGTAAAGCTTGACAACACGGCCCAAAGTAGCAGTACCACCAGCGAGCAGAGGGGGCAGTAGTAGTTAAATCAGCCCATTGTTGACGGTTTAAGGCCACATTGAAGAAGAGGAGGAAGCCCGTGCAAGATAGGTTGACTGTGGTGCATCAACCCGTCATTGATGAATTACACCAACTTTGGGTTTTTTTCTCTTTACAAATGAAAAACAACGGAACTTTTTAATGTTAATGTTCTGTTTTATTTCATTTTATGCTTCAACTATTTTGTTTAATTGCTCATGTGATGTCATTGAGGTTATATGCTTGAACACGTGTTGGATTAGGTTCAACTCTGCCATGAAAACCTATTGATGTAATAGAAAATTATTTTAATACCTACTGAAAAAAAATGATCAAAACCATTTTGTTTCTTTTTTCACATTCAGATAAATACACAAGATTGGGTTTCTGTTTTTCTTTTTTTTTGGCCTTTTTTAAGATGTTTTTTGGGGGGGCACAAAATTGCTGTGAACTTGACCCAAGTGTTTGTTTTTCTCCTCAACCACACTCACAGAAGCCCATAATGGGGCGGCCCGACCGACACGTAGAGTTACCCACAGTCACAAATACTTAACAGCACTCAGCACACTCGATACTGATCACTTGGATTTATGCAACGACACACAAAGCCACACAATATCATGCGAGATTCTCCCATATAACCAGTGACCCAAGAGAAGGGGCCGATCAAAGCCGCCCTGTTTATGTCCCTTTGATTTTTTTTTTTTCCCCCTCTCCTCCCCTCGCCTCGTCGTTGATCGCGTTGCAGCTTTTAGATAATGCTAATAGATCACAGGCCAACGGGACGGAGCAGGATAATGGAGCTTTCATTGCAGCCTGATTAACTTGGCTGTAGGGTTCCACCTCAACCCTTTCGGCGTGATGGCCCTAATTAATAATGATTGCTCCCCAAAATGTGCAAATGGAACGATAAACGAAGGACCAACTAATTAACTGCAACCATTTCTACTAATCATTAGTTAACATCCCGTTTTGTCATCATTACACTGATGCGTGGGCAAGGGCAGATAAAACAGGTCAGCCCTTTTCTTTTTTTTTTTTTTTTTTTTCACCGCCCCCCCATAAACCCTGACAGCCATATTTTCTTCCCTCTATAAAAAGGCCAGCGAGTAATTAAAGTGCGGAGGGAAGTTTTAGAAGTTCCATCACTTACGATGATCCGCTGCAGGCTGGACGTCGCCAGATTTTCCGATATGTGTATGTATAAAAAAAGAGGTGGCCGAAATCATCGCAACCAAGTTGAGGTGGATAAGCAGAAGAAATAAAGCAAAAAGAAAAAAAAGATACAGCAAAACTACTTGAGGGGGCCTGTCAGCACTCAGCATCCAGTCTATTGCAGAGTGTTCCGAGCCATTTATTTCTGTGACTCTTTGCCAGCAAGCAAATCAACGTCAGTGAAAACGGCGCTGTTTGTCTTCGCGGCGGAGCCACGCGGCCCGTTCAGAGGATGCTGAGCTGCACTGTTCATACGACGGGGGAGATGGGGGGGAGGGGAGGCGCCGCGGGATTTATGTGCCGCTTCCAGATGCTGAGGAATCGACAGGGCTCAATGATGAACGGGCGGCGTCAGCCCTGCTGCCAATCAAAAGTTAATAGTCTGTCCATCCGAGGAGGGGGAAATGACCCCCCCTCTCCCGCCTCGCCACCCCCACCCCCACACGGGCGTGCACGTCTCCCGCGCAAAACAGCAACTCAAACGCAACTGCTTTTGACTTTTGTCTGTGCACGTTTACAACGCCGGTGTTTGGTGCCAACCCGCTTCTCACCTCTCTGTCAATTCTAATTCTCTCATTTTGTGCCTGTCTTGGATAATTTCTTGAAGAGAACAGAGAAAAAAAAGAAAAACAACAAACTGAGGCACAGGCGGCTGGTTTCTCACTGCAGGTCTTGATACCCAACCTCAATTTGGCGCCCGTTATCTGATTAGTTTTGCCTCACTTTAGATCAACCTGTAACTTGTAACATAACTCGTATCTGAATTTAAAGCTGCCTAAACTTAAACTATGGCAACTTTCCTGGTCAAAAGGAAATGAGTTGGCACTAGACAGCAACATGTTGTAATAGATTCAAATGAGCACAAACTCCGGATGAAACCTATCCCACCCATTTTTGGTGATGCCCAAGATGCGTTTCATGATGTCACGATGTGATTTCATAGTCTGGAGGACAGATTTGAGTGGCGCACCAACCAAGTACAGCATGAGTTAGACTGTTGGCTGCAATGTTATGGAGAAAAAAATGAAATAAAGGCGCATGTCATGAAGCTTGTGTGGAAACAAGTGAAATTTGAAGGTGGAGAAGTTGGCTGTTCAAGCTTGAAAGTCCAAAGCTTGAGCAACAGTCTGCCTGTCGCCCCAACATATGAAAATATCTCAAATCATATGCTTTTTCCTGCTGACATGCTCGCATTTTGTATATCTGTGCCACATTTTTTTCAATAGTCATGTCAATCCATCCAGAACCTGACCTGGTAAAGGTTCAGAGCACAGTTTTGTTCATTTTTTCTCCTCACACTGTTGTGTTTCCAAGGAACGCCTCACCTTGCGCCTTCATATGTGCAATTCTCTGCTGAGAGCTTCAGGTGCTCTATGTAAACGGCAAATTGGAAAGTAATCTCGTTATTACCGCGCAGAGGTTATACGCGCTGCTGGGTGATTAAAATCACCTGCAAATATTCCGAAAGGAGCCGTTACTTATTGGTGCATGAAAGACACAAAGGAGAGAGCTGCCCTCTTATTGCTAATAATCAAAAATGCTTTAGAGAACACTATGTATGGTAATGAAAGAACTGTCGATAGCCCTTTCAAACAGCCTGATTTACTAAAACTTTTATGAAGACAGTAAATTTCATGTCTTATTTTCTTGATCCTCCCAAAGAGAGAACATGGGGAAATCAATAGCTCTCCAAGCTGGCCCTGAATTTTGTCAGCCTCTAATTATTATCTGGCTCGTGGCGATGATCAGCCAGTAATTGCGACCACTGGGCTTCTGATGCCAGCGACAGGTCCAATCGTGAATGTCTACATGCAAAGCACTTACCTGGCTTAGTGAAATCCATATGAGAAGGTCACAATCCCCTGCAGAGATCCAGCCGGGCATGATGTTTTCGTGTGGAACGCTGCCCACGGGTGCAAAAATTCATCATTTGTGTTGGAGTGCATATGAAGATTGCTAATGACAGACTCTTTTTTTTTCTCTTTGTCTTTTCAGCACACCAGACGGCGGTGCGTCCTTTTTTGTGCACAGAATGTGCATTTTTTGCATCATGGATCTCCTCCAATGTGTCCATTGTTAATGGCTTCTCTGGTCATTGAATTTGATGCAGCTCATTTACAAGCAAACAAAAGAGCAGTGTGCAAAAGAAAAACACACACACCAAAAAAAAAAAAAAAACCCTCAACAGCCCCATCCAGAGCTATTGATATTTCTCTGGCTGCATCATAAAGCTCGATAATCCCCTTCGACTGGAAGCTAAGTGGTGGAATTCATTTCAGTGGCCCCAACTTAATCATAAACAAAAAGCACTTTGATGTTTATGCATGTTTCGGGAGCGTCTCCTGATGACACCAGAATGCAATAATAACTGCTGAACATGAAATCTGAGCTCAGGCAGATGGTACACTGCCTCGTAAATGTACGAGTGTACTCACGCTCCAGTGATGTGTGCTTTGATTACGATGGCCCCGTTAGTTTAGACCGTTTAGACACTGTATTGTTGGATCACAGGGAAGAAGTCTGAGGTTGCTTTTGCGTGGAATGTTTGAAAGAAATTGGAAAAATAAATACGTACATATATTGGAATACAATGGGAAAATATCTCATTGGTAAATAACATCAAAAATCAATCGACATGAGATCTATCATGTCTAATTATTGTGCTTTTGTTTGGGGGTTTTTGGTCTTTGGTGAAGACATACAGTATCTAATGACCACTTTAAACTTCTGGTTTGAAGTTTGAACTGCAATATTGTTCGGCAAAAAAATAAAACAAATAAATGTTACGATATTGCTGTGGTGTGTCCGCACAGCAAGTTGTGAGAAAGAACAATCGTAGGGACGACAAAAAGACAAACGTGCCGGACCGGGGTGACACTGGCAGGCCCTGACATTGACACAAGCGTGTGACGGGAAGGAGGGAGCAGTGGGATGAGTGTGTTCGGCAGGCAGTGAGGATTCAAAAAGTAACGATTCTCCCAGAATGTAAATGGCAATTAAAGGACGTGCAGTACTCTAAGCTTTCAGGCCCAAACTTGTTTGTATAGAGCCTGATTCTCACACGCGCACACACGCGCACACACATACAGAGACTGCATATTGAGGCTGTGACACACAATGCGTATGGGGCATAACAGAAATAAATCCACCGTGCCCTGGACCAGATCAAATCAATTGGCCATAATGGCAGGCCTGATCACTATGTGCTGCTTTTGTTTGCTTAAATGAAGAGTGAGTGTGTCTGCCATATCGAGTTGGATTAGGCACTGGAAAAAGTGTTGCCTGCAGCCTCAGTCGCTGGATGAGAGCTGCCACGTCGGGATCTACAGTGAAACGGAATGATGGCCTATTTAGAAATCAATGTCAGGGTCTCATTAGCGCGCTCAGAAATTTAATGCGCTGTACTTTGAGAGTTAAGTTGTTTGCGATAAAGAAAAAGAAAAAGACCAGAGAAAGGGTTTTTTTTTGTTTTGGGGGTACCAGTGCGGCAGAGTGGACATTGAATTCTGTGTCAGCCACTGCATTTGGAGGGTATAGACTGTCTAAAATCTGCTGCTTCTGGAAGAAGCAAAGAAAAGAAGAGACCTGAGCCGGCAAAAATGCAGTTGGGAGCTTCTGCGTCCGGTTGTCTGATGATGGATCGGCGGCAGCAGCAGCCACTGACGGAGGCTCTCCATAACAGCACAGACCTACTGTGGACTGTCAGGAGAGAAAAAGCAAATGTGTTTTTTGTGATACCCTCTACGGAGTATTTTAATCAAATTTTAGTCAAACTATGAAAGAAAAGGCTGAATAATGCTACTTTGAAGCCATTTTTTGCACACTGCAGTTCATACTACTGACTGTGCACATGGACCTGCTTGCATTCACCCTCCACTCCTGATGAGAAAATTCTCCTCCGATCATCCCTCATCATATCCCAGCACCCAGGGCAGTAAAATGACAGAGTGTTAATTAATCCATCATGCTGGTTAATTGAAATGATGTATGATAGCCATTTGTTTTCTTTGATCCCTCCGCTATTAGCGCTGTGTAACTGTATGACTAATTAGCATGAGAACACTTCTGAAATAATTGGCTGTAATTAATCTGTCAGCAGTGTGCGGGGGGGTGAAAAAAAATGACTGCTTCTGACAGTTATGACAAATAGCAGCGGTGATGTAATTATGTAATGATCAAGTCTAACGAACCCCCGGCGTCTTGAATGCCGTGTTGTGCAGTTTTTTTTCATTTTTTTCTGCCGCTCGCACATTTTCTTTTTCTTTTTTTTTGGTTTTTTTACCTTTTTGTCTTTTCACTCGTTTGACTGCGAGCGTTGGATGAGCAGCGGGCAACGATGCTATCTGACTCACCTCTTGTTCCCTTTCAATGGTCGCCATGGCAACCGTGTCAAGTGAATGAGGTCATGGGTCAAACTGACCAATAGTGAGTAAATTACATTTCTCTGAATGATTCCCCCAGAGCTGCTATTGAAATCGAGCAGCGAGCCCTCTGATGGATACATCTTGTCATTCACAGTTAAAAGCCAGGGGGGGGTGGCAGTACAAACATGACACCCGGGTGGGTGAGGCGGGGGAGGATGGTTGGGGGTTGCCCAGCTCGAACAAACAAAGAGATACCTGGACAAAAAAAAACAACACGGTAACGCGAGCGCCACTTTGCCTGCCCTGCACCGGTTTGTCTCGGCGAGAGCCGATCAGGCAAACACGCTCAAGTTTTACATCCTCAACAACTCCGAGCACTGCAGCTCTGCATCCCGTGGCATCTCGGAGTTCAGGGGCTTGTCTGAACCAGAGTTCACTCAATCCCTCAGCCAAACAGTTCCAGTGCTGACGTTTGCCCGAATCCTCTTTCCTGCGCGCCATCCCACCAGTCAGGTGAACAACAGAGAAACAGAGATAAAAAAAATAAATAAAAAAATCACAAAGCATTGTGATTTATTACTTATTGTGTAGCGTGGAGGGTTACGGAACAAAAAGAATGAAATCCATTGCAAATTGAATTGTCTTAGCTTGGCTCAAGTCGGTTTTTTTTGGGGGGGAGGGGAAGAAAGCAAGTTAAAGAAAGAAAGGAAGAAAGAAAGAAA
Source organism: Thamnaconus septentrionalis (assembly GCA_009823395.1). Classification (NCBI taxonomy): domain Eukaryota; kingdom Metazoa; phylum Chordata; class Actinopteri; order Tetraodontiformes; family Monacanthidae; genus Thamnaconus; species Thamnaconus septentrionalis. Next base: position 13,981,652 of record CM020511.1, read on the forward strand.
AAACACACATCGGGGCCATATATGACAATGGCGCAATAATCTGCAACGACCTGTCCGAGAGGCTGATAAGCCGACACAAAGGAGGCCGAGGATCGATACTAACTATTCATTTTTGAAATTATCTCCACATTGATCCGGGGACAAGTGGCGGCAAGGCAAGGGGGCACCCCAGCCTTAATACAATAATTATATATAAAGGGTTACGAGCTCATCCTCCCATCCAATAAAGCCTGTCAGCAGCGGCCGGGCACGGCCAAACCCCCACAATCCATCAGCAGACCACCCACCCCAATCCCCCCATACACACACACACACACACACACACCATCCACCCACCTGACCTCTGGGCTCCGAGGCTTTCCCGCCAGCCTCCATAAAAGTTGCTTACCAAAGGACACAATTGCTGGACGTATACCTCTAGCGGGCAGAGGTGGGGGAAACCAGATCTGGCCGAGCTGATGTAATGATGTGGTGTCAGCTGACCTGCAGGGCGGCGCGCTTATTGCACGCCGGAAAAGTCACTTCATCCTCCAGCGGGTGTCCTTCAAAGGAAGGGTCCCGCACTCTGCAGCAACAGTTCGCTCCGAGTCCTAATGCAGAGGGGTCGGTAGTTATCGGATCCTAAAAAAAAATGCAGCTAATCGTTATGGGAGGCACGACTTGTAAGAAACGTCGAGGGACTGTTTTTGCGATAAGACAGAGGTTTTTTTCCCCTCTTTTAAGTAGAAATCTTGCAGGGAGAAGCTTTGAGATAATCTGTGGAATTATCAAAATGAAATGAATATTCGAGCCACCTGTCATGGCTCAAGATGCAACACACACATATTTGAAAAAAAAAAAAAAAGGAAAAGTCTACCATCTGTCCGTGTCGCAAAGCATTTATACGCATGATTAAGGATGTATATTACAATTTATAAAATGTAAAACTTAATCCCCACCCCCGCCAACCTGGATCAAACGTCATTTGTCTGTAAAACCAGTTGGTCACGCATGTTTTAGCTGTACCCTAAGGACCTATTATAACAGTCATGCTATGGCAATATGATTTTTTTGTTTGTTTGTTTCTATCAAAAAATGATATTTTCTGAGGAGCAATGACTTCAGCACAGGACACCTTCCAGGTAGAAGACAGAGAAGAAGAAGAAGTAGAAGCAGAGGACCTACTGTATGTCCCCGGTTATCTTAATAGACTAATTGATCCGCTATTGAAGAGGCGCGTTCCTCTGAGCATCAGCGAGACAGCCCGGCACCAATCAGGCATGTGTTATCAAACTGGGAAGTCAATTAAGAGAGATGGGAAGACGGAGAGAGAGAGAGGGGACAGAGGGACTGGCTCCAAGTTGTCAGCAGACTGGTTGTAACAGAGGGAAGTGGGTTTCAGAGGCTGAGCCCCCCTCGCTACAGACTTGCAGGAGTCAGGCGTGCAGCGCCGGGCGATGGAATATCCAGACTCTGCTATGTAACCTTGTAGGCTGCCAACTGGCTCAAAGTCACCGTAGACTGAAGTCCGCAGACCCGCACAGACATGTCATGTGACCCGTGATGAGACCAGGCTGATGTGACAGTTGAATGGTGTTTAGTTAGCACTATGCTTATTTGATGGATTGTTATGATTGTACACCACTTGACCTTGGTGCAATATTTCGATGACAATCGATGTCTCGTTCAATATCTTGCAAATCCATCTTGAAAACTCCTGTTGAAATTGTTTTCAGTTGTTCAAAGTATTGAAGGAACAGTCAGTCGCTCAGCAAGTGATGCTGGTTATTAGGGTGTCGCTCTGTGTAGCGAGACTGATTTACAAGAACATAAATTTTGATTGATTTATTTTATGAAGGATGGATCCTACATAGGACCAACCCTACGACGGACACATCCTACGAAGGACTTGGCCTACATAGGACCAACCCTGCGAAGGACACATCCTATGAAGGACTTGGATTGCGAAGGATGCAACTTACGAAGGGCGCAACCTACAAAGGACGCAACCTACGAAGGACACATCCTACGAAGGACACATCCTATGAAGGACTTGGACTGCGATGGACGCAACTTACGAAGGGCGCAACCTACAAAGGATGCAACCTACGACACATCATTTTTGCAATGCACATCATCACACAATATTGCCTGCTGGCTAAAGCGAGTACGTTTGCAACACAACACATAGATATCTGTTACTGTCTTGCATGTAATAAGGCTACTTTGACTCATGCGGAGGTTTATAGCAGTGTTTACTATTGTTGTATAAGAGGCGACTTCCTCCCTGCTACTTTTCTTCACTCCACATCCTCTCCTATTATCTCAGCTATGAACGAGACCACATGCTCCCGCTGTTATTATGAGGCTTGAGCGCCAGTTTGATGGTGTATACCAAAATATAATTTGTATATGCTTTTTTAGACAAACACAGGCCAAATCTTACTGTCTCTGTATTTAAATACGTCTGCCCTGACCAAAGTGGGCTGACGTCGACGAGCACATTTTCCTGTTTGGATCACCGCTCCTATTTTGAGCGTGGCTTTCATGAGGGTTGGGATTAAACACGCCAAACTCTTTACTATCTCATCATATGAGCCAAACTTCCCAGCAGCTGACCCGCAACAAAACTGTGCTCAAATTTGTGTAAAATAGAAAAAGGGGAAATGGGGGCGGGGGGACAACTTCATCAAGGATTTGTGCCGTGACACGGAACAGAAAGTTGCACTTGTGCTGTGCAAGGTCATTAAAATAGAAGGCACGGTCGCCACTGAGCTGCTACTCACGCTCGGGTTTATGCAAACTCTTAACACAAAAGTGAAGCTAGTTGACTTGCGCGTGCAGATAAAAAGCGACAACATGAGACGCCCGGCGGCCTACAAACAGCACTCAGTAGTTGGAGAATGCACAAACATTCAGACACGCGACATCCCTTGTAACTTGTCCTCCGCTTGTCTCCCCTCGTTGGGGTCCTCTATTCATGGCGAAGATTACCCTTAATGTGCATTCTAAATGCACTTGTAATTGCATTAGCGATCATTTCAGATACAGCGACTAAATAGCCCCTTTTCACAAAGAGGATGTAATAAATATTGAGAAGGACGCGCCGAGGCTTTATCCACCATTTTACTTAATTGCCTCGGAGCCTCGTGACAATGGCGGGTTACTGGACTGTGGCGGACGAGCGTCTCACCGCCAGACAAACGGAGGGGGATGTATCTATTATCGGAGGCGCGCGCGGGTCGCCGACCTGCGACAGGCCGGGGAGGGGGGGCGGCCGACATTAGGGATCTTGTGCAATTTAATGTTTGCGCGCGAAATAAAGGCGAGGGGACGGACGGCGGAGGCGAGCGCCACAAAAGACGAGGTGGTGGCGGGGCGGGGGGGGGGGGGGGGGGGGTCGGAGGAATGAATGGACGTTTGTCTCGGACAGCCGCTGTCCTCCGTCCCCGAAGGATCCCGACCATTTTCTTCTTCCTCGAGAACACTCAAAGGCGTCGCGCCGCACCTGATTCCACTCGCCCTCTTCTTGACACTTGCATTAATGGCGTTTTTGGCCCGGGACTGTAAGACGCCGAGCCGGGCGATAGTTGCAGAGAAGCAGCTGCGTCTCTCTTTATTCTCCCCCACCCAACACTTTCTCACTCTCTCATACTTTGCCCAGTGTCTCTTTCACTGACTCTTCTCTAAATCCACCACACACACACACACACACACACACACACACACACACACACACACACACACACACACAAGCACGCACGCACAGGCTCACCTTCTGTGTTCTCCAGCCAGTCCACTCGGCCATTACTGGTCAGTGTCAGCACTTGAAAACTGTTGTGCTTGCCGAGCCGGCGTCATCACAAGTGGAATTAACCATTTTCCCTGTGCCTGATTGCAAGCAGCCCGACTCATCCCGGCACTCCTATACACTCCATCAAGGCCCTCTGACAGGAGAGGAAGCCCACCGGCTCCTATTAAAAGCATGATATAGCAGAGGGTGTCGGCCGGCCGAATATCACTTCTTGAAATGGAGGGGAAAAGATACTGACCGTCGTATACCTTTTCTCAGCCTTTCCACAAGTAAGAAGCTATTTCATCCGCACTTCATGACTCTATACTTTACAACACAGCTCTCGTCCTCTGCAAGGAGAGACCCAGCTCCTTGGCTCTGGCCGGCGTTATGTGGTCCCTGCTGCTAGGGAAGCACGCTACAGTAGATGCACCCAAGGAAATAGTCAGAATAGTGAATGATCTTGTTTAAATCAACTTGAGGTGGATTTATGGAAATGTTAAGATGCGTCTCTGTGTTTTATTTGTGTTCTATGCTGATGTATTTTGTTTGTACAGTGATTTTATATTGGGGTTGCTGAATCCCTTTCTCTACAATAAATGTGTCTTTGGGTACTGTTAATGGAATTATTTTTTTTTATCTTTATTCATTTATTTGTTTATCACAGTAACCATTGCTACATATATCTCTTTTTTCTATACTTTATGATGAAGTCTTTGATGGAAAGATCCCAGACTAGCAGCGTTAAATAACAAGTAATCTGTCACCCACTAGGTGCAAAGGGGACCAGGTCAGATGGAGACAGATAGGTGTAAGGCCAATGACAGGTCGGGAGTAGCATGCAAAACTCTCTACCGGGGCCACCTCGAATAAACAGCTTACTTTGTGTCAGATGATGAATGTAATTCCTTGTGGGGGAAAAAAAAATCATAATCACGGTGGGGGGATTACGTGGGAAATATCTTGTATTTAGGCCCTCAGTGGGAGTAAATTAATCTGTTGTCTGATCTGCCCCCCCGCCTTTGGTACATATCTTGAGACACTCGCTGAAGATTATAAAATTGCATGAGTGATACAATACAAATCTGCTTCTCTTCTCTTTTTTCCTTATTTATGTCTTTCCAGCAGATTACAAGATTTGCAGAGATTTGACGTGACCCTGGACCACTGCTGTAGGTGGCCTTGACATTATAGTCTAAATGAGAACTTTAAATAACCATTACCGACGGGATCAGCCCCCTCCCCCCCCACTCTTACTTTCACAGCAAGTGCACCGCTATGGATTTAATTCTCCTATGGTACGTCACAAGAGGCAGGGAGAGAGAGAGAGAGTGAAAAGAGAGGGCGAGAGAAAAAAAAAATCAGGAATACAAGGGTCTCTCAGTTAATGTATCATCATCTGAGTGGGTTTGGATTGGAGTTATTAGAGTATTTCACTTCATTGCATGACCTCCTGTTCCTCCTCAGATCATGAATCCTATTCATTACCCAAGTCCTTCTGGAGTGCCCGCCTTTATAATATTACTCAATTTATATTCTGAAGCGGGCTCCTGGGAGAGCGATCAGCGCTCCGAAACAGCGGACCAACCCCCTATAACCCAATCACAATATTTAAAGGGCAGCAAAGAGCTTTTTAATGCGCGTCGTAGATAACCATTTAAAGTGGATTGCTTTGGTTTAATATGACCTTAACAGGCCAGCAGTCACATGTGAAGAATGAATAAGCTAATAGGAGAGACGACAGACGGTGGTGGGGGAAAGAGAGGAATGAAATAAAAAAATAAAAAAAAGAAAGGGGGGGAAAAAAGCAGAATATGAGAGATTTGTTTGGGCGCGGAGCCGGGCCTCTTGACGGCCGCTGAGAGGAGCATGATAGAGAATCACAAGCGCGCGAATGAAACAGGACAGGCGATGAATGAAGCGACTGCCCGCGTTTCTCTTCGCCCCCTTTTCCCGGAGTATGAACTGCTTTATCATGATAAAAGACAAGACAGGTGTAAATGACACATTTACATTCTCCCTTCAAAGGGGGAACTTGACTCAATCTGGATGAAAGCAGGAGCCGCGTTCTGCCTCTGCGCCGCCGCGGTGGGAAAAGGCACTTACATGCTGATGCGCGGCATTGGGTTGGAGGCGCGTCGTGAGAAAACAGCCCTCGCGCGTCACGTCTGCAGCCTGGCCCGTCAGGTTTCCTCAGTCAAGTTTTTTTTTTTTTTTTCCTCGAGAAGCGATGAATGAATTAAAGTATGATTTAATGTTTGAAGTTCCCTTACTTGCACACTCAGGGATAGAACGAAGGTTAAAGTGATTTGGGTTGTTCTGTGTATTTTTTGTACCTTTTTTTCCCTGCATTTTTGGAAAAGCACAAAAACAAGGTGGCTGCATTTTTACCTTGTTTAGTGTGGAAGTTGTCCCCAACTTGGCGGTGGGGTTATCATAGAGGGATCAGTGCGCCAGTGTGGATGGACTTCTGCATAAAGTGGAACCTTTAGGGAGCTTAAAGTTAACTTAGCTTTGTCTGGTGTTAGTTGTTTGATGTGACTCTGTCCTCCAGAGTCACATCTTGAGTAAATTGAGTATGTTGCCCTCTAACTTGGCTCTTCTTTTATCACATCTGTCCAGCACATCGTCCATTACAACCGTCATCAATCCAAACCTCTTCGTCAATCTTACACTTCATCTTTCAGTCACTGATGAACAAAGACACTGAAATACTTTATGCCCAATAGCACATACTGGAGCATCATCTATCTTATATTGACTTGAGCTCATATCATGTCAAATGTCAAATGTTGTACTTATTGTAAACATGGGACATGTTATAGATAAGTTAGTTTATTCACATTTCTAGTTAATTTCATGGTAACAACTTCGGATTACGGAGCGCAGAAGCTAACAGCTCACCTCTGGAGCTACTGGGGATGTTAAAACTGACTATGGATGCAGTACATGTATTTCTTGAATTGATAGCAAATCCAATACGGCCCTTTGAACGCTGCTCTGTTTATTACCGACTCCTATCAGTTCCGATTTTGGCCCACAGCTCCGAGTTTGCGTTCTGCTTCGCCCATGTTTTTGTTGGCAGCGCCTTTCTATTTGTCTATGTGTGATCTCTGCGTGGCACAGACTCAGGATCGCTGAAGGCACACGCAGATCATCTATATTTAGATGAACCCTGTTGTCCTTGACATTAATCACCGTCCATAACCGACGGCATCATTTCATCTTAAATCTGGCCCGAGCGAGCAGGTTGTTTTTTTTTTTTCTTCCCTCCCTCTAAGCAAATGAAAGAGAGTTGCGTCCCACGCCTCTTTCATTAGTATGAAACACGGAGACACTTTGAAATTGACAGGCATCAACGCTGACAAGCTAAGAACATTAGGTATGCATGTAATTTATTGATATCCTCTCTCTTGTTGCTTTTTCTTTATCTGATATGCTTTGTCATCCTGAGGGAGGGAGAGATGACGAGAGCCGTCCGCCGCGCAATACAATCTGCATGATGGAGTACACTGTGTTAAGAGGCAGAATTAAAGGCAAAATAAATGACCTTGGTGTTCACACCAAAAAAAACAAAAACAAAAAAAGCAGCGGACTGCGGTTCATAAAAACAATTTGCATGGACCTGATTGATATTTCACCATGGATTGTTTTGTCAGCTGCTGGTCAAAACTTGCGATTAAGAATTTAGTGCTTAGTCAATTCTCCTCTCTTTTTATAGATTTTAATTAGTAAATGAACTGCTCCTATGGGCAAATGATTGATGCCCCGACCCGTATAGCCATCTCCTCCCTAAGTGTGAGTGAATGAGTGCGCCTGCGATGTGCATACGCGAGCATGCGAACGATGCAGATGATGCGTATCGATCATCCCAAAGTAGAGCAGCCCAATGTGAAACAACCATTACATTAGTGTTTCAGTGTGATATAGAGGGAAGGGTCACTGTGTTTAACCAGTATTAAATTCTAATTGGACATATTATGTGCTGGTAGCTTGTCAAAACAGGGGGCATTTGATTTAGGGCTCTGAAGAAAGAGCCTTCATAAAGCGTTTTAAGCCGTGCTAATGGCTACTTTTTTTTTGTGGAAACGCTGATGAATGAATTACATTTTTATCATATCAGTGGGAAATGCACAGTAAGGCTTCATAAACCTATTTAAAATTCTTATTTTTAATCCAAGACCACAGCTGAGCAGCCTTGTGTGACTAAATAGACACACAAAACAGTGTTTTTAGCCCTTTGTTTGTTGCCTCCTGCAGAAATGGCACAAGGTGGCACCCATCTGGGGGTGACGTACTAAACTGGTTGAAGGTTCTGTGCACGCGCCCTTTGTGACATCACAAAATGCTGATTCCCCAGTGCGTTTTCGCCCTTTCAGAAAAGCTGAGCGAGCGATCGTGGGAAGGAAGGACGGAATCGCCGGAGGACCTTCGAGCCTCAGAGCGAAGCGTCCATCCTCCACTTCCGCTGCAGCATCTGTTTCAAACTGCTGCTTTAGTGGCTTCGCCATAATAAGGATAACAGGTATTGGAGGAGTTGCATGAGCAGCGCGGCTCCCTCTGCATGCCAATTGCACATGGATCCGCGCTGATAGGGATTAATACCCTCATAATGGCGTCTTATTGGCCTGTGTAAATCTTTCCCGTGGCTGCTGATATACAAACTGCATGATGAATGTGTGAACCGAGCTAACGATGAAAACAATTATTTGGGCTTTTACCTTTTTTTCTCCCCCTCCTCCGCGCGCCCGTGCAAAATGGAGCCATTGCGGAGACAGAAATGGTGACAAATAACGGCGCGAGGCCGCGAAACGCTGCCGTTCACACTTTCCCAGATTAACGTCATTTGTATCAGTTTAGCGCCGGAGGGCCCAGACCGCATGATGAAGGAGGTCCGGATCTGCCTTTTCCTCCGAAAAAAGAGCGTAGGGAAGAGAGGAGCGGGATGAGGTGGATATGAGGATGAGAGCGTGTCATGAGGGGGGCGGCAGAGGGGGGAGGGGAGGGAGGGAGGGAGAGACGATTCCGGGGGGTCAAAGGTGAATCTCAAGCAACAGAAACAGGGGAGCGTTACATTTCCTCTGGCCACCCTTAAATAATGTCCGCAGGCCCAAGTTATTAACCTCTTTAAAGCCCACGGAGCAGAGCGGAGCAAGCCTGCAGTCAGGCCCGGTCGCGGTCAGAGGGACAGATAGCAGAGATAATAGAAGTGCACATGCGGGAACAATGCGCCGGGTGTATCTGGGGGAAAGGAGGAAGAGCGGCGCGAGTGAGGGCTCAAATATAAAGGGAATAAGCGCAGGCACAGACCATCGAGAGGAGGGGAGGGTGGCGAGGGGGGCGGGAGCGAAGGAGGAAGAAGAAGAAGAAGAAAAAGAAACACACTTGAATTTTCCTCACTTTTTTTTTTATTTATGCTGTTTGTTAGGGACTTTATGATGTGTTCTTCGATACCCTGCACCGCCCGAGGGGTGGGCGGGTGGGTGTGTGGGGGGGAGGCGGTGCGGCTGCGTGCGTGGCTCCGAGGGGTGCAGCGGAGGCTAAGGATGCTGGTTCACGGAGGGTTCACCCATTACCGAGGCCCTGCAGCCAGCTGGGGGGCTAACCAGGATGATCAGCGTGAGCCGCAGCCCGCGCAGGCCCCAATGATTTTCACATCAAGCCGCCTGATGTACAGCTCGGCCGTCCACCAATCGCTCTCCCATATCGATCCCCCCTTAAATGAGCCTTCCCCGCTTTGTACCATGAGCAATAATTAAAAAAGCAGCACATTGATTTTAACTAATATTATGAGAGATCAGGATGTGCACATGCTTGCAAAGCAGCCGAAGGCGCCGCCGCCATCGTCGGCAGGCGAAAAACAAAGCGCGGCAGGCGGGGGGGCGGTGATGCGTGTGTGTGTGTGTGTGTGTGTGTGTGTGTGTGTGTGTGTGTGTGTGTGTGTGTGTGTGTGTGTGTGTGCGTGCGAGGACTGATTAAATTCGAGGCAGCAAATGGATGCAAACATGCAAAAAAAAATCACTGCGAGGTGTTAGTTCAGTTACACATGCAGAGAGAGGAGCTGCAGTTGGAGCTTATGGAAATTCCTCCATGTTCAACACGTAAGACGAGGTCACGCCGAAGACCACGCCGTGATTTGTATTAATGTTCGTTAGGGGTCTGTGTACAGTAACATTGTGCAAATGCGGACACATTCGTTACATTTAATGAATAAATAGAAGAGAAATTAATGTTTGTGTTCCACTTCACCATCTTCCTCTTTACTTTCTTTCACTTGTGCACAGAAACAGATTGGGGAACGATCCCTTTGTGATGTCACAAATATTTCCATTCGCGCAAGTAGAGGGTCTTTGGCAGGAAGTTTCTTTGCGGGTCGTTGCAAACACAGGGCTAAATATCATGTTCCATTACAGCTACAGACACTGGAGGTGTGAGGTAAGGTTTGAAAGATGGGCATCACTTCAACGGCGTGCATCTTTAAATTCACAGAGACCAGATATGAGGAACGTGCGGGAGTGACCATCGGCCACCTTGACCTCTCCAACAAGTCCGGACGTTTCGCCGCCTCCACCCTAAAACGCCGGGCTGTTAAAGAAAGGGACCAAATGGAGCAGAAGCACTCCCTGCCTGCCCACTGCCCTCCGTTTCACTGGGCACTTGTGCCTCCCCCTAAAAATGCAAACGAGAGACTTATGACATTTAAAGACTCAAACACAGAGACTCGACATATGCTGTGACACTGCGGAACACTTTGCCTTGAGTTAAGGTGGTGGTGGTGGAGGTGGGAGGGTGGAAGCCCCCAGTGGACACTCTGCAGGATTTGGCCACCGCGACCGGAACGCCAGCAGCCAGGGCCATTAAAGGCTCCCATAAAGTGACCGAGACCCCCAGCCTTCGGAGCGCCTCACACGCCGCCATCCCATAATCCTTAGCATATGGCCGTTGAGTGTCGACAGGCATGAAATTACATCAAGGGCATTTTTTTGATAACTGTCGATACTCTCGCAAAGACGGCCGGCCTTATTGACGCCAAAGTCAAGGGCTGCGGGCCTGCAGTGTGTGTGTGTGTGTGTGTGTGCGTGCGTGTGTGTGTGTGTGTGTGTGTGTGTGTGTGTGTGTGTGTGTGTGTGTGTGTGTGTCCGTGAAGAGGAGGGGGGAGCCGTCTGGGGTGATGAGGGGCCTACAATGTCAGACAGATGCCAGTGAGAAGTGATCCAGGGGGAGCCTGATCTTTATTGATATGAGTAAATTGATATTGATAAGGCTTTGGATTGCTATGGATCGCGTTAAGCAGCAGCATAATAGAGAGGTCCTCAAAAAAGATTGCGGTCACACGCTCACTTTATTAGACAAGTTTTATTTTTCTCTCTATCGCTCCCTCTCTTCTTTGATTTTTAATTCTGCTCCTCCTCCTCTTCCAAGGCATCACTATGATTTCTGTGTTTAATTCTTTTTTGAAGTCAGCCCAGTAAAGTCTGGTTGAAATTCATTTTCTTTTCCCCAGACCACACGACTACCTGGTATTTCATGATCATCATTATTATTACAGTATAGGACATATATGTAAATTGATATAAATATAACGTTGATGTAATGCAAATATAAAACGATGAAAGAGTAATTAAAACGTTTTTGCAGTATTATATTACTATATAATAACAATATTAGTGTTGTTATTATACTTTTATTATTATAGTTCCACAATTGTTAAGAAAACTAGTAGGATTACGACTAAAACTAGTGCATCACAACACTAGTAATATTAGTAGTACTAATGATGTTGATTTTAAAAGAAAATGTTATTGGTTTCTCAAATCTTTTTAAAGAAATTCAAACGGAATATTACAAAAAAAATATGATGATGTTTTCAATATGAGTCAACTGTGGGAATGAAGCTTTTTTTGATGAACGATGAAGAAGGCATCCAAATGCCGGGCTTCAATCTTATCAAACGTTTCCCTGTGATTGAGGGACAAGTGATGGAGGCGCGACGATACCCTGCAATATACATATGCAATTATAGTATACTATACTGCCACCTAGTGATCACTGAATATGTAAATATTCTGTTGCTCATGCACGTTCTCCCTGCAACTCTCTTGCAGGATGCTTGAGAATCAAATCATAGAATCATAAACGTCCTTGATTTCAAATAAATAAATAAATAAATAAAGCTCCATATCTGACAATGACTGCTTTGTTTTTAAGACCAGCCCGGTCCATGATAGATTCAGTGATCAATACTTATGATGCCACCAGCATTATGTAAAGCAGAGGGGATGGGAGCTTCCACGAAGCAGATTCCCATGGGAGAGATGGATTTGCACCGAAGACATCTGCAACGATGGCGACCGTGGCTAAAGAGAACGGGCCAAATCTCAGCTCAAATATAATCTCATTATTGGCTGTAAAAGTAAGAACAGGACTCAATTTGACTTCTGGAAGACATGCGGCTCATGTCTCCCCGCTCTTAATTTCTCTCATAAAACAGTCTGGGACTTAATGCTCCGCTCCAGACAGACTGCATCACTCCCCCTGTGACATACAGAGAACTGGATCTTTGTAAACTTGCTTGGTCAGAAAGTTATTTGTATTCCTCTACTCTGTTCTCTAAATCTTTGTATTTTGTTTTAATCAACTTTAATTATGCATGACCTTTCATTATAGTGTATTACACTCAAATATAGTGATGATAATAATCATAATTATAATTTACATTTTTTTTGTTTTGTTAAGCTTGCATGATTTAGCATAAAATTACTTAATTTTTACAAAAATGCCAAACTAATTGTAATAAATTACGTTTAAAAATGAAAACAGGTATTGGAATGTTTGGCAAGTTGTGCAAAGAGGTGGAGTATGATCTGAAAAGTTGTGGTTTTAAGCTACATCTCGACCTTGAAGAGCGCAGCCATGTGGTTGCACTCAAATGCAAGTTTAAAATGCGCGGAAGCGGAAATGCATGTACAGATAAATACACACTAGGCTTCTCTTTGTGCAAAACACTGGTGTCCTCTGGGGCTCAGACCTATTGAGTGAATGAACGGCGTCCACGTCACTGGGACAGGACGGCTCATTATTTGTGAATGAGCTGCTTCCTGTCCTGCCATGCTGAAGCACTTTGAGCCCACCAGCACCAACCAAAGCACAAATAAATAAGACGCTTTTGTGTGACGCTAGCAGGAAACATTTTATTTCATCAGACACATCGAGCAAGATGGCTCCTCGATGGAATTAGCTTTCCCAGGCCTCCCTTCTGTTCACGGAGCTTATGAATGATTCAAATGTGTGCGGCGGCGAATACGAGTTGATGTCCGGATCACCTGGGTCCGGCCTCCGTGCGCTCAACGCCGACAACCGACTGTGACACACTTAGCAGTGTGGCTAACAGCTTCTTGGCCCAATTAGCTTCCATTACCAGCTGCTAGCACCCCTATTACACTGTTGACACACATTTCCACACATGCACACCCTCACTCATCCATTCACCCCCTCTCGGTGCCACACACACGTCTTGTTTTCTTGCCCACAGACACACACACACACACACACACATAGACGCGCGCACCTTAGCTATCGCACGCACACACACACACACACTCCCACACACACACACACACATGCACGCAGCCTGTACTTTACAGATATCAGCTGTTATCCCCGTCTAGCATCAGTCCCCAGGCACTATGCTAACAGCCTCCTCTACAAGCCAATTTACAAGGATTCTGGTCATGTTTACATTAGCCCTCTCTCAGTGCATGAAAAGAGCGGGGCTGCGCCGCGGAATAGAAATGAGCAAATATGAATAATTCAGGCCTCCTCCTGGCCATTAACATGTTTCCCTTGAATAAAGTGATAATAGGTTATCATCTGTGAAATGGAAATTTCATAACAGCCACGGCGAAGGGAAGCGTCTCCGGTTACACCAGAGGAAATTAATTTCACAGCACATCTGCTCCACAAAGCCCCGGCCCTCCAACGCTAAGTATGAGAAAATGTAGTCGTTCGGCTCCGCTAGCTTTCTAATTAGATTAGCATGCTTATTTGAAGGCGGGAATCTTTAGTCTAGTCAAAGGAATTAGTGTTACCCATTACAGATACCTAATATTTATAATAATGAAATGACTTGGCCAATTAGAGAGGGTTAAAAATGCATTACTTCACCTTATTATATTAACCAGATGGTACGCTGAATGGTCCATGTTGTGCCGTGCATCTGGATGAAGATCAAGCCGGCCAGTTCTACATAACCCGACGCAGTAATAGCTGCGGGAAGGCAGTTTTACTCCTCACCTTTCCCACTCCCCGCCTTTACAACTCAGCAGCTTTCACTTGAAGAGCAATCAGAAGTTTAATGAAAAGAGCCGCGGCTTTCTCCCTCGCTTCTTTGTCGAAAAGATAAAAGCGCCGGGGAAAAACAAATCAACCTGGAAATTGAAAACTTCTGCCGGCCGGCAGTGTAAACAGTTATGATTTTGATGGCTATCATCATAAGGAGGTCAAGCGCCGGCGTGGCAAGGGGGCCAAACCTCAGAGGTTTTGACTTTCCCGCCCCACCTTTTCATCCGTTTCTATCATTTTCCTTTGTTTTGTTTTGTTTTCGTTTTGTTGTTTACTGGTGGACAGCTGTAAATGATAAGAGATTGAGGGCTGTTATCTGAAATGGGGATCAGCAATCCCTCTGGTGCTTGGCTATGAGACTCAAAGCAGCAGACTTCAGTGGCTGCAGGAGGAGGAGGAGGAGGAGGTTTGTTAAGACCTGGCGAGTGCAGCTCTTTCCCCCGCTGACTACCTGCTGCTGGGCACCTGCTGGAGTGAGCAAACCGAGCGGCCCCCGCGTCAGGATGATTTGCATCTATGTGAGACCAACTTCGGTGGCGATGACGAGGTCTGCCAGTGCAGGAAGTGTCGTTCTCTTCATTTGGTCAAAGGGCGAGTTCAGCAAAAGTTGAAAGGTCGTCCATTTCAATATAGACCTTCAAATCTATGGGAGCATTCTGGAGTTACACAGTTTGAAAGAATCCCACCGATGGTCAAATGGATGCCCATGGTAGTCTAAGTTGTTTTACATGGTACCAGAATGTGCTATAGTGTAGAGTAGAAGAGCCTACAAAGTGACACCAGTGTGACCACAGACAGACTCTTTTTGTCTGTATCGCAGATTCATGTGCTGCTATTTACGCCTCATTGCCATCTATTGGCTGGACATGTTCATGGGACATTCCCAGTGGTTTCTGTGTGAACTTTTGTGTGTGAACTTCACTATAAATGAACAATTACTCACAACACAAGTTTGATTATGTTCGGCACTCATAAAGTTCTACTCTAAA
Source organism: Thamnaconus septentrionalis (assembly GCA_009823395.1). Lineage (NCBI taxonomy): Eukaryota > Metazoa > Chordata > Actinopteri > Tetraodontiformes > Monacanthidae > Thamnaconus > Thamnaconus septentrionalis. Next base: position 13,996,754 of record CM020511.1, read on the forward strand.
TGTTTAACCAAATTAAACCATAAAGAATTTGTACTATGTGTTTAGCTAAAGAAGAAACTTTAAGTGGGTTTGTTCACACTGAGTGGGAAAATGTACCAAAGCTTTGATAAATTTATGCCAAAAAATTAATTTGTATCTTTGCATAATATGTACTCATCAAAGCTTGATAGCATTTTGCAAACTGCAGTAATGTGCTTCTGATATTGATGTTTTCCCCCCCCGCCTTTAGTTAAAAAGAAAACAATTCAATTTAAACACAATTTAAAAAAAAACAACAATAAGCTAAAGATTGCAAAATAAAATGAAAAATATAGTTGTGTCTTAAAATGCAATCAGTTTGTTATAGGGAAAACAAACAATCTAGTTTAATCACAGCACGTATATCCCTGTAGTTGCTATTCTGCACTAACTATCAGAATACCTGCTGGGCTGGAAATGAACATATAATACACATTGGAACTGATTATAATACAGATTGTGAATGAACATAACCGTTGGTGTTGCAGAAGAGTGATAGTGATGTGTGTTTGTGTGTGGCGCCACAGTAGCAGGACTGTGTTTGGGACCTGCGCCTCTCCACTTTCCCTCTCTAACACTCCAGACCTTGTCAAGGTTAAACTCCAACAGTTGACACATTGTTTTTCATTGCAATTCCCCGCTACTCTTCCATCTTGCTCCTTTTACAGATTAAGGCAGTTGTATTATAAGACACAGAATTAAGCCTGCAGTGTCCTAAATATATAGCCCAATTCTCTCCTCTTAATTTCGCAATTCCATCACCCCTGCCGCCGCAAAGCCCTGCCTCTCCATCAAAACCATTAAGGGCAATGAAGACTGGAGTATCATCAACAATGACAGGTAAATATTTAGGCTGTCTCACTGGAGCAAATAAGCCACCCAAGGTCAAATGGCCTGCGTTAGTCCATTCCGGCTTAGCTACATTAGTGTTTAGGTCTGAGCGGTAACGACGGACACAAATCCAAAGAGGGGCAGAAGACGATTTCTGCAGCGGCTGCGCGTCACACGCGGGGACAATGTCGACTCGGAGACCGGAGCAGCCGTGCCACGGGCAGGGAGATAGTGTAGCATTTGGAATATTAAGATAAAGAACATATCTAGAGATGAACCACTTCTCTCCATCACTTTATATCGTTTTCTGCATCACAAACAGCAGGTGCATTGGGGGACCAAACAGTTGCATATCACGGGACGGAGCGGGAAAAAAGGTCAAGTTAGCCTATTTGTCGCTGAAGAAATCGTTGAATCTTCGGCGACCACTGACTTCCAAATACGTCATTTATCATGGCATCTGTCATACGGAAGGAAGGCCTTGCCAGAGAGAGAGAGAGAGGGAGTGAGGAAGCGAAAAAAATCATAATTGGAGTTTTTTATCTTTTTCCATTATTTCCTTGCACAAGCTCTGTCAACAAAATCAAAATGCCCCCTTTTTTTGAGTCGCAGGGAAGAGCACCTCTGGGCCGAGCTGAGGGGAGCCTCAGAGATAGACGGCGCCCGGATAAGAAGTGAGTGAGTTCCTTTGCCTTTTTTTTATGTCAACAAGAGACTTTATGGCTTTGAAGTAATAAATCATAATGCTACCCTCTTCCTAAACATTTAGAGATAAGAAAGTCGCGGATTAAATCAATTTAAGTTTCTGTACACAGCGTCCCGGTGTGGGCGGGCAAACAGTTTAAGTATCGAAACATCTCGACGTGAAGGTACTGTAAATGGACTGGTGGTGGGTTCGCTACAGTAGGAAATCATACAGGCTCAAAACATCCCAGCAGATGATAAGAATTTTTTATTCCGCTGCAGCTATCTGTGAATTGCCTTGCAGCGTAAAAAGCGAGAAATTGCACTTCCCTGCATTCCCGGATATAAAAAGGAGGCAATTAAATATTTCAGAAGCATTTAGGAAATAAAAGTGTTTAATCAAAACATAATATCACAATTGCTCTTCAAGCCATTTACAGATGAGTCGTAAAGACGTGGCCGCAGAGCTTCGCGAATCGACAAATATATAAAAAAATATTCTTTAATGAGCAGACACTGAAAATCATGTTTTGTATCTACAGCACTGTTATTGCTGGCAAACTGTGCGGCTCTGTCACGATATGGCATCGAGTTCCCCTGGAGACATTCATTGGCGAAGCATAAAAAGGCATTTATATGAGGAAAGGGGGGCGACAAAAAATCTGCCGCACTCATTTTCTCCAGCTGCCTGAGTATGTTTTACTATGTTCCCAGAGGAAGTTATAAGACTGCACAAACTGTCTTTTAAATGGCGCAGTTGGTGTTTATTTATGTGATACAGTAATTAAGTTTATTTGAGCAGAAATATAAGAGTTGTTTGGGCAAACCTGAAAATGTATGACGCCACTGGCTCTGGTGTACGTGGCGACGTGTGGCCGAACTTCTTTCCTCAGATCCTCCACGGTGCGTTCGCTGGCAAACGATCTGTCGACGAGTGAGACGCTGCCTAAGATATCTGTGTTTTGCAGTTTCTGGGATTCAAAAAAGAAAAAAAAAAAAAATTGGCAAAAATTTGAACAGTCAGATTCCCTTCCCTATCAACATATTGTACAAGCATGTTAGCTTCTGGTGTAGCCGTGATGCAAACGTAGGACCTCTCAGCGGTTGCTTTTTGGAGGATCTTAGCAAGGGATTGGAGGTTGAACCTTCAAGCAGCACTAACCGCCACACCACCGCGTCGAGACGTGTTGTTTAAAGCTCCGGCTGGGATTAATTGTTGCGATCCCTGTGCGGACAGCTTTGAAGATAAGACGGCTATGAAGGCGAGTCTGCGCTAGCGGCCGTGGGTGAACTAAACTCCAAACTACGCCAAAAAGTTGCTCAGTGGCAAGATGGTGGATCACCTAAGGACTTGTCTTCAAAAGAGGTAAGGAAACATCCAAAACCCTCCAAAACAACTTAGCCGGACTGTAAAGGGGAGGACAAATAAACGCGGTTATAAACTCCCAACTAGGTGCTTCGACATGAATGTACTTTGGAGCCACAATCAAACGTGCAGATGCGACAATATCCAAACGGCGTTACCACATCGCTAAGGGCCAAAGTTCCATAAAGAAACATACATCTGCGCTGTAAAGTCTTAAAGTTTTTTTTTCCGTTTTCTTTTTTTTCTTTTTTTGCATCCATGAATGCAAATACGGTTTTAAAAAAAAGAAACCGCAAACACAGGATGATAAACACGCATATGAAAGCAGAAAAAATTGCACCGCAGGGCAGTTCCCTGCTGCCGTGCAGGCCACATTTAAACAAGGAGAAAGTTGCCAAGGACAGCGCGAAGGGAGGGAGCTCCACCTCAAAATCAAACTTTTTTTTCTCAAATAAATCAAAAATTCCCCTCACATCCACCGGTGTCACTCTCCTAATAATAATACAAAGTGGCCAAGAGCGTTTTCTCAAAATAGTTCCCTTTTTGCTGGAGGCCTTCAGACGTTCTCATTATGTCTGCTTGCTTGTCACACATCTGAAAGAAAACAAAAACGGAGCCCCCCGCTTCGTCCGATCCGTGACGGGACTGGCTGACCGTTTCGGAACTCTTTAATGCCACCCGCCTGCGAATCTGTAATGAAATTAATATTTCAAAACTCTCAGCGGTCCGCTTGCCTCGGCCTCCCCTGCCCCCCCTCACACCTCCCGGCGGGTGACGGGCCATTCATCACCGAGTTAAGTGTCAGCATTAAATTATCCGCCGCTATTATGACAGCAACATTACTCATCAGGATTAGGGCTAGCCAAACAGAGGCTCGGCCGTGCCGCGGCCATCTCCTGCTCCCCTATCGATCGCTGTTCCCTCCATTACCAACAACAGGGGCTATCTGCATGACACCGGCGCGGCGCGCATGTTGATGACGCTCTTGTCCTGCTTCGCCGGGATGCTCGTATCACCGGGGAGAGGGAAGGAGGGAGCGAAAGGGGGAGATAAAGAGAGACAGTACGCGGGGCTCTCCAGAGAGCGGCGGTATAATGAAGTGCTGGATGGGTTTAATACCAGCGGCAGGAGGAGGAGAAGGAGGAGGAGGAGGAGGAGGAGGCCACTGCCGCAGTCTGAGCTGCTGTTAATATCTCCTCCGTTCCTTAAGCAAATCAAGTTATCTGGCGCCGCCTGTGTTTTCGATAAGGTGGCGGATGAGGTCCGTTGAGAACAACTTGATTTAGATGTTTGGAGTGAATATCCAGATAGCTCAAACACACATTCCCTGTATGATCCGAATCTGCTTGTATGTCTCCTTGTTTTTTGTTTTTTTGTTTTTTGTTTTTTTCTTTTGTTTTTTTGTTTTTTTCTTCCGCCCGGCCACTCGGACCGACCGAGAGGAAAGAGATAAAACCGCGGTGGCGGCAGAGGCGTCTGCATAAATCCCTCATTTCTATGCCCTTGCCTCCCACGCCTCAAACGTGCCACAAGACATTACTTAAATAATGCCTGAAGGTGCGAACGCCACCGACGGTGTCCCCCTCCGTTCAATTTGAAACGCATCAAATCCTCTCTAATTCCACATTTCAGCCTTTTAAATTGCCCCTGTGCTCTGAAACGTGACCGAAGGCTTCAACTTTGTTTCAAGACTTTTTTTTCTTCACCCCCCCACACCCCCCATTCCCGCCTCTTCCCTTTTTTTTTTTTTATTTTCTATTAATGTCAACTTTGTGTTACTCTGAGAGAGCGAGATAAGAGGAGGGAATAGGGCCATTTTCTTTTTGCTTGTAAATGTCCTCTGCACGGCCACACTGGAGCGTCCGCAGAGATAGCAGAGCGCAGGCCAATTTTAGGGAGTGAAAGCTGACCTCTTCGGGGACTCCTGCGTGGCATGTGTCTTTCAAACACGGGAACCGCACTAGACTTTTTTCCTCTTGAGGCGGGAGAACAGTGGGCGGCATGAGAAGAGCAGAATCCTAATTTTTAGCTTTTAAACCAATAGATGTGGTGCAATGTAACTTCGTCTTTGCTGATCATGGTCATGCGCAAATGACCCGATGCACAACACGGTCTTTTAATATGTCTTTGGGTTAACAATTTAAAAAAAATGTTGCATTTGGGTTAAAAATCCAAAGGTTGACATAATTCATAGAGATGCAAAGACCATCGTTCACCAGAACACAAAACGACTAACAATGCTTTACTTTATTCAGGACCTGATGGCCAGTCTCCTTAGTCAAGACACATGTTAAACTCTCTACCAACTCCACTTCTCAGTTCTATCAGAATCTAAGAATGGATCAATAATTTGATTTCAGTTTATCTGTGCTAAGTTCTAGCAGATCCCTTAGCCAAGAGTTTTGAGAAGATTGAGTGAAAGAAAAAGAAAACCGATGACAAATCAGTAAGTTACGGATTAGTTACCTTAAAATATGCAGATCTGACAGACTTCTTTAAATATACAGAATTACATCAATTCTAGAAAGAAAGAAAAACAAATCAAAAATATCTGAAAGATTTGAAAAGAATGTGTATTTTTTTTTTTTTAAATATTGAACATGATCATGAGTCTTTGTTTGGACACAGTTGGCCTGTCTCTTTGCTCTGTTACTAATCCCCCTTTCATGGACAGATGTCATTTTTCAAGCACCCACTCTCCCACCCCCATGTGTATTGACCATTCTCCTCCCAGAGATCAATGCTGGGGCTACAGAATCCTGGACCAAAAAAAAAAAAAAAAAAAAATCCTCATATCATTCATTGTTAGAAATTCACAATGGCAAGCAGCGAGCAATTGTAACGCAAAACACGTCTTGATTTCTTTCTAATTGGTCTTTTTTGGAGAAGAAACTTATTCATGTGCACACCTGGCAAAGAATGACTTCACAGACTTTGCGCATCATTTCCCAACTACTGCACCGTCCGCGTCGGCCATGTGATGAAAGACAGGGAAGGAGAAAAAAAATCAATTTCGGAGCCAAACTGGAAAAGATGAATTATTTTCCAGCGAGAGGAAGAGGAGGTGAGCAATAAAACCTCTCATGATACAAAAGGTTGAGAAAAGGATAACAAACAAGTGGGCGAGATTTGCTGCCTTTCAGCAACCCTCTTAAGTGGTAATGGGATAACCCTGGACACGTCAAGAGCCTATCAAACTGCCCCTCACATTCGACCCCTGGGTGAGACAGGAAGGGCCTGCTTTGTTTGTAGCAATTGGGTCCTGTGTGCAGGGCCGTAATGAAGTGACCTGAAATAATGGAAAGCCCTGGGCCCCCGCGCCGATGATTTTTGCTGGGATAAGAGCAGGGATCCTGATTCGGAGTCACAGTTCATTTCATTTTTCGCCTCTGATGAGATCTCCTCCGTTATCTGATAAAATTGAACAGCCATTACCGGCATGGGGAGAGGGAGGGGGGCGAGGACTCAGGCCGGCCAAGCAGTAAAGCGCCGCCGACTGCTCCTAACAGAAATCCTATACACTCCACTTTGTCAGCACTTTTGAATTCATGGTTTTGCTGGGGGTTTCGGCCAGATGATAGGAATAATCTGGGCTCAAGCGAGATTGACACTTCATTTCAGAAATCAATATTTACAATTTACTTCTTTCAAAGTTCATTCTGGGAGAAGACTCCATATTATCCTTCCTAAATAAGCTGATCATATCTCTCTCCTAGACCTGGAATGGCTTTTCCCAAATGTGATTTTTTTTTTTTTTTTTTTGGTTGAGCAAGGGAAAAAAAAATCAATGTTGCCATTGTGGGCTTTAATCTCCCCTTTTATGACAGTAAATCTTTTTTTTCTTTCTTTTTATAGTCAAACGGCCGTGGGCAGCTGACACCATTTCCTCCCAGAACAAAGCCCTTCGCCCCGCGTGGACGCTGGTAGATACATGGGGCCCTAATGTGGCTGGACATGCCACCGACGGGTCATTAATCAGACACGGTGACAGCCACTTCTTCCCAATCCAAACCCCACACCTCCCCCCACCCCCCAACTCCAGACAAGCCCACTAACTCCGGGCCCACTGGAGGCCAGGCGGGGAGGTGAAGGGGGATTGGACAGCCGTTGGGAAGAGAGGATGGAAGGGGATGAGGGAGGGTTTTTGCAAAGCCAAGGTGTAAAGAGACTCCAGCATCATGTGGAACCGGGGAACAGACAGTGTGTAAAAAGTTGTCGGAGAGGTTTGAAGACACTAGCTGCGTTTCCATTACCCTAGAATTGCACAAAACCTAAATATCACAATAAAAAACTGGTAATGGAAACACCTGAACTTCGAAAAACTTCTAACTTCTAAATTTCTTGAAAAACCTGCTTGAAAACTAGCTGCCACTACAGGGCATCTACCACTTCCACTTTGCTTGATCTGTATGGAAAGATGGTAAGTGGTTCCAACTTCCAATTTTTGGCAATTGAAAGAAGAAAAAAAAAACACAGGCCTATCATTTGAAATCATAATTTCTTAATGATGCGTCAGGACACTTTTGTCTTGTATTGCGAAATTGATGATACTGACACTGGACAAGTCGCCAGAAACAACTATCCTCATTCACACCTATGGACAGTTTAGTCTCCACTCAACTTTGGACTATGAGTGGAAGTCAGAGTACCTGGATAGAATCCATGCAGCCACAGGGTGAACATTGCACCTGTGACCCTCTTGTTGTGAGGCAACAGTGCACCACCAATCTGCTCACTGGAATACCACTCTTGTTATATTGCTAACAACAGGCACATAGGTATTTTAGGTGTTTTCAGGGATAAATCAAAATAGTAGTGTTATGTAATAGTTATGCTGATCAGCTTATTTCATTGAAATCCTCCAAGTTCCTGTCAAATGTGTTGAGTCCTGGCAACGAGAGGTTTTATTTTGATAAATACACACATTGTCATGGTGATACACTTGAGTGCTTGAAAGAATTTTTTTTATCAGGAAAAGGGGTTGCAGTCTTCTTTTAGATTTTTTCCCCAATTGAGACAGACTTTATTGTACACAATTAACAACTAATTTAAAGTTTGTATTTATTTTTTAAAAAAAAAAAAAAACCCTTCCCTTTTCCTGTCTTTGACCTGTGAAAATGGATCCATGGGGTGAAAGTGCTTCCTGGCACATTGCAAGACAACAGCCAATGATCGAAACCTTTTATTTAGAATTTGGTTTCCTTTCTACGTTTGTTTGTTTCCCCGGCCTTTGTGTCTTTGAGCCATAGAAAAGCGATAAGAACACACATTAACACAGATCATCACAAGTAAACCCTCAGAGGTACAACTTGATGTCGTTAGAGGAGAAATAACCAATCCCAACTTTGGCTCCACTGAAAACCTTAACATGATTTGCAGCTAAGTTAGAGCCCAGTGAGCATGTGTGTTATCCAATTTTCATTGTTCTTTGGGATTGAAGTGATGTTCCAAATCATCTTATAGGCACAGCTAATGCGGTTTCAATTGATCACAGGTTTGAAGGAGAACCTTTTTCTCATTGTCTGTCAGCTGCCTGAGGATAGCGAAGACAAAATATACACGTCGGCCTACCGCCTAAAACGGAATATGTGTGTGTTGCATATATACATCTGAGCTTTTTCTCACTGCGCCCAGGTGTTTCTCTCATTTACAACACAGTCAACCCCCATTCCCACCCCAGCCCCTCCTCTTGCAGACGTGCGCCCCATTAAACACCCGCACTTCACCGCGAGCCCCAGTGGATAACGTAAAATACTGCACTTCTCCGTATTGACTGAGTAAAATGAAATAATCTATGATGCATGAACACGCTCTAAATGAAATAATAATGTCCTTAGCGGTGAGAAACGGATTGATGGTACAGTAATTGAGCAGATTTATTTCCAGCCGTCGGTGGTGGGGAAGGAGACGGAGCGGGAGGCAACGTCGACTGCTGAAAAGCGCCCCGCTATTTTATTTAATCTCATATCGGAGGAATTATTGGCTGGTAATCTATTGTTAAACATCATTTAGGGTGATGGATCGAGAGCGTCAAGCTTTTCCCCCCACGAGTAATCAATTCATATCTCATTAGCACGTATTATTTATGATTCCCATAATCTCCCCGCGGGAAAGAGGCCAGGGTTGGATGGGAGGTGTGGGGTGCAGGCCCCACTGGAAGCCTCAGCATGTTGGTCAAATGAAGTATGGCGAACTGTAGCTCATGACCTGATAACCGCATATACACAAAAATGCTTTTGTTTGCGCCATTGATTTCTTCTGGAAATGCACGCACAGGAAAGATTAAGGGCAATAATTCCACACTGCTCCCCGTCAGTGTTACCGTGAAACAGGACACCGACAGGGAAGAAAAACACAACACCTCTGCTGGGTTTGCAATACGCTTTTTTTTATATTGCCTTAATAGAAACATCAAATCTGGAATTGATTTTAGGTAGTGCACCCAGGCGATGTAACTGGTATGCATGTAAATCCATGTGTTGCAGAACTCATTGCACAGCTTATTTTTTTATCAAATTTACCGAAAAAGAAACCAAAAAAATATACATATAAAAACAAAGGTGTTAAAAGTCACAGTCTGACTATTCATTGATTTGTGAACTCATTCCCCACTGTGGCTAAATATTGAAACGTCAGAGTGTAAGTGTTGTCAAGCAACGAAACAAAGGCGGGTGGAAAAAAAAACAGTTGTTAATATGTAATTGTCATGCAATTAAATCTACTTTTGTTTTGGGGATCTTTAAAATGAAAAGTAATTGTAAGTTTTAAATAATAAAAAAGCTTTCACAAAAGCATTTATTTGGCTTTTAGAGCCAAACAGCCATAGACAGCAATGTGAGGAGGGAGGGGCTGATGAGCTCGTACTTAGCCAATATACAGTTTGTAATAGTGAGGAGTGGGCCGACTCCTCGGCTGAAAAGCTCTGGCAGACTGGAAGAGAATAGCTACAGTGTGGAAATACTAGGGCAATACAGACAAGTTGGTGTTGTAAAAGACATTGCGGCTGCAACTGAAGACTTTAGAAGAGAGAGTTAAAAAGAAAAGAAGTAGGATAGTCGGGCTATAGGGATATAACATTGTTATAATTGCGAGGAACCAAAGCCTTCTTCCTAGAGATTTTGTCAAGTAAAGAATGTGCAAAAATATTTAGAAATAAAGCAAACAAGCTGCATAGTGTAAAGTGAAATTTATTATGGGATAAAAATGGTCATTTAAGAATAAAAGTACACAGATTGAATTCACACAAACTCACCAGAAAGGAGAACAATCCACCGACTTCATTTTTTAGTCGACTATTTAGAAATAATTTTATTTTGGGAAAATATCCCTTTGTGACATCACAAAGCAGACAAACACTTGGGCCAGTAGTTAGTCAAGAGTAGTCACCCTCTTACACCTCCCTGCAGCCTTCAAGCATGCAGAAGGAGCCAACAAACCATCGGTTTAAGCAGGTGTTTCTTTGCAGGAGGCTGTAAACAGCGGGCTAAATATGCTGCTTCCTGCAGAATTTCCCGCTTTGATTACTTGTGCAAGGTCGCTCCACGGAGGAGCGGGATGGAAAACAAAGAGTGGAATGCGGTTTGGAGGGGACGAGGAGCCGTCCCTGTCGGCTTGATTGCATATGGATTATCGTTTGCAAAAAAATCTGCGCTCCTCAAAATGACAGCTGAAGGGAAAAGGGCAGGTGGATTTTTGCCACCTGAAAGGGAGGCGAGACGTGTGATCAATAACCAGGACATGGGGCATGCGGGGCTGCGGGAGCTTTCCTCCTGTTCACTGAGCCAGGACAGAAAAGGAAAAGTGTCATATTGTGATCTTTATCCAGTAATCGCCCTGACACGCGGTCAAGTGATATATGTGTTCTCCCCGTGGCTGCGGGGGCTCTGCGCGGCGTCCGCAGAGCGCGACGCTGCTTCAGCCTCTCCCACCGACTCCTCGGCCGCACTCACAAATAGCCAAAAGCTCTGGCAGACTGGAAGAGAATAGCTACAGTGTGGAAATACTAGGGCAATTACAGACAAGTTGGTGTTGTAAAAGACATTGCGGCTGCAACTGAAGACTTTAGAAGAGAGAGTTAAAAAGAAAAGAAGTAGGATAGTCGGGCTGAGGTTTTTTTTGTTGTTTTTTTTTTTTTGCATCTGTGTTTGTTTCCAGCAGCAGCATCACACAAGCTGTTGGACTTAGCGGATGCACCACCTGTTCGGAGGAAACAGAGACTCAGTTACACTGATTGTGTGACACTTTAACACTTCACAGCGATGGAACCAAACTGCCAGTTGCTTTTCTAATAGAGTTAAGATATCTAATCTCTTCTATTGCTGTTTGCATTTTTTGATGCAAGATAATTTGGCTGGCTATGCCCTTTTATTATGCTGCACTGTTCTCAACAAATGCACAATTTCCTCATCGCCTGTTCAAAGAGACCCCAGACATGAGCACAGCGTCTACCAATTTACACTCTAACAGTCTAACACTTACACTCCACTGATCTGGCCAGACCGGGAATTCTTTTTGAGTAAGTTTCCCCTTGACTCTAATCAGGGACGATTTCCTGTGGGTCGTTTTGTTGTGTCTTCCAGGAAACGTTACACAAGCACTTGTTGTGGCTGTACATCCCACAAGTAAGGGTGGTGTGCTTTCAAATATTGTCGGCGCAGAGTTGCTTTGGCTTTAAAGTTGTGTTTCTGGTTACCATTCTTTGAAATTTTATAAGAACACACAGCTTCCATTCGGTAGCACTTTGTGGGGCGCTGGCTGTGATTTTCTACTGTTACAAACAGAATGGGGAGGCTGTGACTCTGTCGGCGCGGGACTCAAGACAGACCACAGGCACCTTTGGGTTGGAAAGAGCTTCCTTGAGTCCTTAAAAAAAATGCTGGTGTGTAAACTCACTTCAGCGAACACTATCCCGTCACATTGTGTTAGTTAGGGAGACTGTATGAAAAATGAATAACAGTGAGATTGTTTCTGTTCAGAAACCTTTGAAAATATTAGTGCGACTTTTTTATTTTGTTGAATTTGGTACCTTAACTGATTTAGGTGGCACTGACAGTGGTGTGTTGGCAAGTTGGTGGCTATAACACCCTATATGAGATGAAGAATGTTCTTACCAAAAGTTAATAAACCAATAAAACAGAATTCTGTTGCAAACACACACCAAGTTTTAGACATTTTGCGACTTTATGGCAACATTTCAGATGTGAGGAATTTACAGAAAATAGGTATCATGTCAACTTTTTTAAAAGGTCTCCCTCCGTTCTTCTCTTCTTCTCAAACTGCTCCATGTCACTATTATCCTTATCTTAAATTGGAACAACTGCCTTACCGTTATGGCGAGGAGAAAACACAGTGGTGTAATAACTGCAGCGATAAACTTTAGTTTATAACCAATAAACATCTTCAGTCAATAAAAGCTTATCTGTAGTAACTCACAGCATGGTGGTCCACAGTTTCGTGTCAATGTGTTTTTCGTTGTTGTTGTTGTGTTTATGATAGCAGTGGGTTCCAGAACTTGGGTTCTGCTTGTGGATAAAAGCAACAAATAAAGGAAAAGTTTGGGCTGAAGCAAATACTTTTTATTGTTGACTTTTGTTTTGTTTAATTTATCTTATTTTCTTTTTTTTTTTAATCAAATCACATTTATGTACAAAACAACATGAGCAGTAAAATCTGAATGCAGCTTGAAAGAAGCTTTTGGTTTTTATCATCATGATGACAGTCGCCAGGTAAATCACTGGAGACATGGTGGCCGTTGCAGTGCCTTTTCAAAATAAAGCAGCGGCACAGGTGAGGCTGACAGCTGAGTGCTCTGAAAATAAACCCTGTCAAAAAAACATGTCAAGACTCGAAGGGATGAATTTGACATACTGTGGGGATGAGTGTGTCGAAATGTATTTTATTGGTCACAAATTGGTACAAATTTAAAAGCCGAGTACACAGATCTGTTTTTTGTTGTTTGTTTAAAAGGTCAGGTAAGTCCATGTATGCTGCTGCTATGAAATAAGGCTCTGTGCTCTGCCTGTGGTAATGCACAAAAACAAAAAGATTTGCACCTTTGCATTGGAGTCAGTTTGGACATTTGATAAGTAAGATCACCTTGCATAAAATTCTGGTCCAGTAACTCCCAAACTGTAATCACACAGTAGGTCTCAGTACAGCCTTATCACACAGCCTCATTGTCTTAACTTGAGGTTATTTTACTGAGATCTAAGGGAATCTGTGTGGCAAGAGTTGTGATTGTTGTGAGGATGTTTAAAACAAACAAAGCAGTGCAGCCACTTGATTCTGAGCCAGTCAGTTGGCGACGGACCTGCAGTGGTTTCTGCGTGTGTTTGTGGCCAGTTTGGACAGGATGAGAGGCTGAGGAGACTAGCGGCATCATAGCACCAACACCTCTTCTTGTACAAAACTGACATCTGCTGGGCAACTACAGTACACCTGACTCAGTATTGTCAAGAATGGCATAAATACACTTGAAATAATGCGATACAGCAAAATATGGCATCTAGATTGGTACTTCAGTCTTAATAATTTATCTTTAAGCCAGTTTAGGGTGTATTTTTTCCTTTGTTTTTCATCTTTTTATACAAATGTTAAATAACTCCTCTAAGATAAAACTACTAAAGTCACTTTCAAGGCTTACAATTTATATGTTTAAAAAAAAAATCAATTTTCATGATTCTTAAAGGTACTTTGAAAAATATATGTGTATATATGTATATGCATATTTACAAGGGCTGATCTATGAGTGGGTCTGGCCCACCCAGGTTGACAGACCGCCCATCCTATTAGAATAAAAACATCATATAATTGAATGAATGAATTGCTAAAGAAATTATTTAACTATAAAAACATTTTGCCTTTTGTACTTAGTTAAAATCCATCAGCCCATCCTGATGATGCCACGCCCGTCCTTCTGCATCCACCGCTGCCTCTAGATTGTGCACGTCTGTTGCTGTCCGAATGCTCCTGCATTTGAAAGAGCTTCCGCTAAGTTATTCATAAAGCCCCATTACTCCTTATGCATTTTTAATTGGACCAGACGTAGCCTTTATGTCATGATATAGAGTCTTGTAATGAATATCCAATGTCCAATTATTAGTGGCCGGGACCATAAGGCAGGATGACATATGACACACACTCTTATTTTATCTGTGAATAAAAATGATAGTCCACATCAATGAAAACATTTAATTCACATATTAGTCAAACCTCTTTAAGAAATCCGTTAAATGCCTTAACATTTTTAAACGTGTGCACTTTCAATATGTTCTTGTCATCACCTTTTTCCACAATATTTGCTTATCTGCAGACCCCCACGGTTCAAAATGCTTTAACTTTAAGGCTCCAAGGAGAAAGGAGAAAGCCAGCCATGCATTCCAGGCAAAATTTGAAATGATTAACAAGTAAATGTGCATGCACAAAGCCCAGAGGTCATCTTTTCCTCTTGCATTGTATTTTTATTTTAGTTTAGTTTAGTTTAGTTTATTGGTATATTACCTGACTGGGGTGTGACTTGACACAGCAGAAAAGTTAGTTATATTTTGGTGGGACCAGAGCAGAAAAATATCTGTGGCTACTAAATCAAACTGCCATGCAGTACAGACACAAATCAAATTAATAATTAAAAAAGATAGATAGCTGTGAAGTTTAATAACTTCAGTTTTAATCTCTGTTTCATTTTAACTGAACCTAAAACCAAAACATTTCTTAAAAAATATATATATATATTTTAATGACAAGAAGATGATGATGAGACAGTGAAGCTCCTGAGCCAAGCCGGGTATTGATGTCCATAGCGTTGTTTCATGGACAATATTTCTGACTAAGCTCCAGCGATTGAATTTCTGGATGGATGTCCTCTATTGTACGAGACACCTGTCCCTTATCTCCCTCTTATCTGTCAGGATCGAAGCATGCAGACTCTTGAATTACCTATCCATACAATGTCATCTGTTTGTCCCCCAAGTTGGTGTAACCTGACCGTGCAATCAGAGCCAGCTAAAATAAATAAATGAAACCCTAATCAAAAATGCTACTCTCCCCTGGACGGGTGTCAAAGAGGAAGGCTGATCCGCCCTGATTTGATTTTGTTTCCAAACCACATGATGCATTCGGACAATTAAAATTTCAGCAAGTCATTCGCTGATAGCCCTGTGAGTGAGTGCCACTGGGCCGGGTCCGCGGTTTAGGGTTTCTTGCGGTTCCGCCGACACTCTGAGGACAGGTTATTTATTTTGGCCCACTGCCATGTCTGAAAAAGCCATGTTTCTCTTGAGTGTGTCTGGAATCACACAGCAAGGTCAAAAGTGTTCAAAGACCAATGAAGAGCGTCTGCGGGCTTTAACACCGTATGAACTGCTGCTCTGCAGGGACGCTCCCACTGAGGTCAGACAGCAGAATTGTGCAATATGCGTGTGTGCTGCTCAGGATTCAACACTTTTTTTTTTGTTAAATTGCAATTAATTTGGGCCTATTAGTAGTAGTAGTACTAGTAGTAGTCGTAGCAGTAGTAGTAGTATTATTATTACCTTTGGTCATCATCTTTAAAAAGTTTTTAAAATGGTATATTTTGCATTATGATGAAGAGGCCAGTATCAAAAGAATACATATATATGCATCCATGTATTAGTTAAGAAGTGAACTGCACTTCTATACCTGATGAGATCTTCTCACCGTGAATATTTACTAGGCTTTACACGATCACGATTTTTGTGCCGATCACCGATCACCGATCAGAGAGTTAAAATAAACCGATAACCGATCATCGATCCGATCACGTGAGGAGCAATATTTAAATGACTTGTTTATTTAATTATATACTTTTGTGCTGTTTCCTGAGTATCAATAAAGTTGTTTGCTTTAGCATCCGTTTCGGAGTTTGCTTTTCTTTTTCTTTCTCCGCGCTGCGTTTCTTGAACTCGACATGCTCCTCCGTGTGTATCTTTTCCAAGTGCCTGATTAAATTTGTCGTGTTGAAATTTTTTGCCGATGTTCCCCCGCGAGGTACTGTAGCGTTGCATATATTGCAGATAGCTTGTGCTATGTCTGTTTCTCTCACTTTGAAAAACTTCCACACCTCCGACATGTTTGTTTGTGTCGCCCATGAAAGTTGCTGTCGTGAAGATTCAAAGAAACTTTATTGTCCGTCACATAGTGACAGTACTCAAAACAGGAAGAGGCACGAAGGCGAAAAAAAAGTTTTTTGAATCATGAAACATTAGCTCTCGGATACAAACAAATAAACATGTCGATGCTGTGAAACTACTTTGGAGTAAATGAGACAAATTAAAAAAGTTTCAACACGACCATGACGTCATTGATCGGATCGGTGATTTATGACATGACGCCCAATCACAAACATTTCAAAAAATGCCAAATATCGGCCGATCCGATATAGCCGATATGATCGGTGTAAAGCCTAATATTTACACTCTCACACATGGAAGCAGGTAAATCACACAATTACTGCAAGCTTTGGGTGACCAAACGTACGTCGTTCACCTGTTATAACTCCATCCACTCTTCTGCTAATATCCCAGATATCTATATCTGTGCAGCCTTGTAAGTAAAGTAAAGTGGGGGCTGCTTTTGGAGTGTCTGCTGGTGCCAAATGCGACGTGATTGGCCAACAAACAGCCCTGAACTGGGACAGATCCTGGTGGGCGGAGCCAAGGACAATCATCCTGCACACCTGCTTTAATCACTCACCTGTTCCCAATTAAGCAATCAAGCCACCTACACCATTGCAGCACAAAAGACAGTTCCCCTCAGTGATTCACTCTTTGCCAGACCTTCTGTTAACTTCTGGTCGGACTCCATCAGGCTCCTGTTGCTCTTCATTCCCGGCTTTTGTGCTGACATGGTCTCACAGAACCACCTTCATTCTCCCGTCTCTGTTCTGACTTCACTCTCAAGTCTCCTCTGCCTTCTCAGAACTTCGAACACCACTCAAACCCAATGCCACATGTATGCGTGGAATTTTAATTTGGGGAAGAAATTCCAAGAGATTTTATATCTGTTTGAATCTGAATGAGGAATAGCAGCTTGATTCTTAAATCCCCAGTGAGTCCGTGCTGTTCAGTCTTTCGCATTATAAAGCAGAGCTCACTATGCGGCATGTGTTCATTCATCTCCCATACCCGCTTCCTCCTGACTATGTGCCATCATTTAAATATATGTCTTCTTTTATGGTTAATTGCACAAATGTAGACTTTGCAAGTGCACGACTGCGTCCGTGTTTTCCCGCTCTGGGCAGATGCCTGTGCCCAAAGAGGCACCCACTTGTGGAATATTTCACAGCCAGCGTGGCATGGCAGCGTGGCGATAAAAGAAAATTAAACTGAATGTGATTAAGATGAAGCCATCACGAATAATCTGCAGCCGCGAAGCAACGCTGCGGGGACTTATAACGGCAGACACTTCAGCGGCAGGGATTGGGTGGGGGGGGCAGACACATGTGTAGCAGTCCGTGACGCTCCTTCACCCAGAGGGGTCGGTCCACAATGAGAGTGACAGCGGTGATGATGTCATCAAAACGGGCCCTGGCACGTTGTGTTAAAAAAAAGAAAAAGATGCTCGTCTATGCGAGAACTGTTGATTTAGGGGGCAGTGGAGCGTGGCAGCCCCACTACAGGCAGTGCATAATTCCCAGCAACACGGGGGGAAGGACAAGTCTGTTAAAAGAGCTGCATGGCTTCACCATAAATAATGAAACACAAATGGCATTCTATACCTTCTGGCTGACTGTGCGGGGCTCTTCCTGTTTTTGTTTTGTTTCCTATTTCACTCCATTGAGTTTTTTTTTTACCCCTTCTTCTTCTTCTTCTTGGCGAATTTTAATCTTGTAGAAATAAAGGCCACTCTCGAAAATCCAGTCAACGGAAAATGACTAAATGAGCACTTCTCAAGAAATAAAAACAGTGTGTGAACTTTCTCGATAAGTTTTGCGTTTGTGGCTGTTCCGCGGAATAAAGGCCGCTGTTGTGTGTCACTGCGGGACTGGAGGCAAACCACAGCTGTTTTGACTCATTTCCCCCATGCTTTTTTTTCTGTGACTTGCCAGGCAATGTATTCCAACAGAACAAAACTGGCAGCATCTGTAAACTTGCTGTGTTTTCATATTGAGCTGAGAAGCTTTTGTTTGTGCAAATGATACCAATCTGTTCCTTTCACATTGGTCTGAGGGGGGGAACCTAGGGCAAAAAGGACAAAAATTGTAATCTCGATAGTAGCAGGATTCAGTCTGTCACATTTACAGGTTACAAGTGGAGAGGGAGAAAATATTTTGTGTTTGGGTTAAATTAATGAAATCTTCGCACTTGAACAGAGAAAATGTTGTCTCATTCTGTTATCAGTTTAGAATCCAGGCTGAGACTATCAATGCTGACAAGCTCGTAGAAGCTTCCTGTTTCACTTACAAGACTGACGGAAGCCTCCACTGGTCTCCTAATAGGACATTAAGTGGTTACACCCTTTTCGGCTGAAAACGATTCAGATGGGAGGGAAGAATCTACAACTCGCATATCAGGAATTCCGCTGCCTTGAAGAGTTTATGTACGTTACTTCTGCATTGTTTCTTTTCTCTAGAAATAAAAAACAGCAACAAACCAAACAAATATAACTGAGTCTGGAATAGTGCGAAGTTAGGCTCACTTTGTAGAAAGCTAGTTACATCAACAGTCACCTGAATAGACGAACAGAAATACGGATTGCGTTGATGTATATTAGCATTACCATGCATTAGCATTACCACCAGCATGAAAATATGTATTTATAATGCAAAATTCGTTCCTCTTGTTCTCTTTGCAGCAGTCATTTTGCTCCATTCGTTCTATCAAGTTGCAATGCTGCCACCAAGTGGGGGAATACAAACATCACGTGTATTTGTCTCACTTAAAGTCCCACTGACTGTCAAAATTGGAAGGATGTGAAATTTGTCCTCTGCCTTCGAGCCAACATTGATTGGGAGAGGCAGACATTTTAATTTTGTTCAAAAAGGGTTCAAGAATAAAATGCCAGTTGAATAGAATAAAATAGAATGGCAAAATAGCTAGTTGTCTAGTTGGTTAGTGGTCAAATTTATTAAATTTGAGCTAATATAACAAAAAGGCTACAAAGCACTCATGGTGAAAACTAGTTTAAAAAAATGTGTGCATTTCAGTCATTTGAAATGTTACTCTGGGAACGAAGCTAGGTTCAGCCTCCTCTTCTCCACAAAGCTCTGCAGTAATATCAAGAAGTGCCACACATATATGTGTGTGTATATATTTGTATGTATGTATGTATTGTTGTTTTGGTTCCTTTACCTAATATCCTGCTACCAAACCGCGTGTTTGTTTAATGAAGAAAAGAAGACAAGGAAAATCTTATGAAGTTTTAGTCAAAAGAAGAACAAGACATTTGTTACAGAGATCTAATAAAGAGATCTCTGGAGTCGAGTCCTGGCCGTCGCTGGAGTCAGACTGACTCCTTTCTCCCAAGAAATTCCTTAAATGCAAAGACAAAACAATCTGACTCCTAATTTGAATGTCTTCTCAAATGTCGTCCTCTGATTGGCTGTCCATTCTTCCCCCTTCAGTTGCTGGGTGTTAATGTCATTGTTGGTGAATCAGGAAGCAAGTCCTTATTTGGCCGTGAGCCAAATGATCCATTCTTCCTTCCGGTGTGACCTGTTGAAACCATTTTGCGGCAAGACAAGCTCAGGTCACAAGTTCCCATCCCTGTGACTGGATGGGTCGCAAACTTTGTGAGGGTCGCAAAGGCAGTTCCTTCAGCTGACCACTCTCTGGTCACCCCAGGTCACTGTTTATAAGGCTTAATGAGTTACACACAGTTTTTTGTTTGTTTGTTTTTAACCAAAACATTAAAACCTGGCCAAGACAAGAATTTCCATGTCTCCTAACCCACTATTCAGCCATGAAGTTCACATTGCATTTGACCATATAAACAGCCATAAAAATACACAATTAATACTATGAAGTGAAGGCTGAAGAAGAATCAACTAGCTCTTAAATCATTCCATGGGTGGACATAATTAGTTTTAACAGAAGGGAGGGACGTGGCACTGATTACTTTAATTATTGTGCACTTGTCATTATACACTGTGAACATCCCCTCCCATTCTGCTTGATGACAAAACTCAAACTTTTCTCCCAAGGTTTTCTAAAATGACTTTTTTTTTGTCACTGTACTTCAGTCCCTCATCTCAAAAGGAAGAGGGTCTGTATAAACACTTATAACTTGGTATGTCACTAAAGTGGTGTATGTTACTGAAGTGATATTTACCACAGTTTGAAAAAAATATAAATATATTTTGTTCCTGCACACAGGCCTTTTTCTTTTTTTTTTTTTTTTTTTTTAGGTATGGGTGTCAAGTTACTTGGTAATGCAATTACAGGTCAATCACATGGCACCGACTCAATGCATTTAGGCATGTATACGTTGAAGATGACTTGTTGAAGTACAAAGTCAGAATCGGAATGGGCAAGTAAGGGGATTTAAGTGACTTTGATCATTTCATTGTTGTTGCTAATCTAAACAATGGTCCCGAAAAGAGAAAAAATATATAATAAAATATGAGCTGCAGTTGTGTGGAGGAAAATGTCTTGTTCGTAGGTTTGTTGGACCGGCCATATTATAACCTGGTACAAGCTAGCTGAACCAGATAAAACGACCATGGAATGTACGATTTGACTGTTTAAGCAGCAACACAGTTTATTCTTTAAGTGAACATATTTACATTTGAAGACGCTGAAAAATCCAGAACTTTCTTTCCGTTAAAAGAAATCCCTTCTCCACTGAGAAAAAAAAAATCCTCAGAAACTAAAAGTCTTATCTTAGCTCACAGGTGCATAGGAATTACTATTGTCTTTGAAGAGAAAAGTGTTTCAGACTCAAGTCCTGGACGGCCTGAGGGCTTGGTCAAAATCAAAATCAATCTTCAATTCAGCCTTCAATTATTTTTCTTTTGAGTTGGACCACCAGAGGTCACTAAAGCACTGTCTGTGGAACTTCCTCAGCGTCCACCTCAGTCATTAAGACGTTACCGTTGTTTTTCGTTATCTAATGTTAACCATGTCTCTCTAGAAAGTCAGCAAATCTTAATGTTATTGTTGACTTGAATGATAATCATGTGTGCCTTGTCTTTCTCTGCCAACCTCGTGTGAACAGTGTCCTTCTCCGTTCTAATACAGGAAGTTTGGTCTCACATCATGAAGTTGAATAAGAGATCACATCAGAATAGTTTACTCTTAGTACAAAAGGAGACAGCGTTTTCCACTGAATCACACAAATTAATCCATTTGTAGTTCAAACGTAGCCTTGCCAGCTGATTACATTTCTGATCTGGCTCGCCCACTAACCATTCTGCACAATGAGCATCTGATATGTTCTCCCTTTTAGGGTAAAGCTCGTATTATTTGAAGTGAGGATGAAAAAGATTAATTATGTCCCTCTATATATTTTATCACAGGCTCATCTAATTCTGTAGGTCATTGAAACCACCAAGTAATACATCTTTGCTGCTTTGAATGAGCTACAATAATTGCGGTGATAAATCCAAGGGCTTTGCTTGGAAATGTGTGCGTGTGTACTGCTTATAGCTCCACCAACCTTTAGTTCAGGAAGGTCTCTGTCGTTGCAGAATGCCATAAATAGAAACGGTTGCTTTTATGCCCCGGCGAGACGAAGATGTGCACAGAGAGCTGACAAAGAGACAGTCAACCTGATTAGGCCTAATTTGACTTCAAACCAGATGTTGATCTGGAAAAGTTGTCCAGTCTCCATGACAACAAGAATCAGGAAGAAAGAAGACAGGATTCTAATTAAGACTGGCCTCATTTTACCTAATGGATATAATGGACCTGACAGGAGCAGGACAATGGCACACTGAAATATTCCTTTATGGGGTGTCAAATAGTTCAGTGAAGAATGGACTCAGATGCAGACAATTGATAGCTTTAGAGGATCCGAGCAAATTGATTAGAACTGGCTCGATGGAGGAGTTTTACGATCACATTTTAAGAAGGACAAGAGATGTTGACCTTGATTCACCCAGGTTCTGCAGGTGAGGTGGGTCACGATTGAAACAATTAAACATTATACCTCCGTGACCTCCACTCAATTCTTCTATTCATACAACAATTACTTCTGGTGCTATGGTTTGAAAACATCCACGTCACCGCCAGTATTCCTCTTTTGCAGCGCCTCTTTTATTTTGAAGGTTGAGTCTTGATTTTATTCTTTGTAAAAGAAGTTGCTGCTTCTGGCCTGCTTGCACTGATAAAGTGACCATGGACGAACGGAGTTTAAAAAATAAATAAATTCAAATCCGTAGCAAAAGAAAACTCAATTTAAAAGTAAAGAGAATGGCAGCGACACAATGAGAAAAATTGCTAATGGTTATCACTGTCACCTCACAGCCGGAGGCTTTGAGTCTGAGACCCTCTGTGTTGTGTCTGCTTGTTCTCCTCTTAGTCTTTGGTCCAAAGACACAGATGACCCAAAAACATGCACATTTGGCTAATTGGCAGCTCTTTGTGTTGGCTCTGCAATGAAACTGACTTTGCCCCAAGACAGCTGTGATAGACTCAAGCACCCCTTCGACCCTGAGTGATAGCAGATGGATGGATGGATGGATGAATGGATAGACAGATAGAGGGATATCACTCTCAAGGTTGTGCTGACATGCGCTAGCAGCCGCAGTGCTCCCCATTAACATTACAGCCGTGCTGATGTCCAGTACAGTTTTGCAGACACCGTTTATGACTTCACAGCTGTTGTTTACTCGCTGCAGTACCTTGGCTACGAAACAGTTCAACAACTAGACCGAAGCCCAGCTTTTTCCGGAAGTTTACAGTTTGTGTGATTGACAGGGTCAATGAAGGTCTTTCAGGAGAAGGTTTTTGTTTAACTGACACACTACTCTCACTATTGAATAATCATTCGTATGAAGAGAGAGAAATCTTTGAACAAGGACACGCTAGACAGATGCGGATATGTTTGACCTTTTTTTTTTTTTTTTTAACCTTTTCTCAGAACTGAAGAAGCCTTTCGGATGAGAGGCGTTTTCAGTTCTGTGAAGTCTTCAAGATCACAAGAACAAGTCCAGTTGCCCCAAACCTAACCCCTCCACATTAAGAGGACCTGGATGACTGAACCTTCCCAGACAACACCAGTAATGTAGCCACATATTTAACGGTGAATGTCTCGTCAAAATCAAAATTTTGCTGTTGCTAGGGTCCCTGTCCCTGTTGTCCCAGGATCCCTGTTGCTGTACAGTTCTAACTTATTAAAATGTAGATCTGCTACTCTGTAAAAATGTTTACTTACATATATACATATGTATTGAGTCAAGCGAATATTGTGTTTTCTGAAGAAGAAGAACTCTGCCCGCTGTCTCGCTCAGCCAGGCTGAGGAGGCTCTGTGCCCACTCCAATACTCTATACACAATTCTGTGCATAGAGGTATATAGCCTGTGTAGGAGCACGCACTGTTTATGGGCCTGCCTGCAGCCATTAGTTGCCATAGAGAATAATCCTCTGGAGACATCTGTGAGTGAACATTTGCATTTCATACCAAGGATCAACAGGTTCTATTGGTCTTCCTGGATTTGGAACATTGTCACAGCTGACCCTTCATTCAAATCCATCCCCATCTGTCCAGTGTGTCTTTGTTCAAATATTTCTCTCTCTTCATATGAGTCATTCATTCATTCATTCATTCATTCATTCATTCATCTTCTATACCCGCTTATTCCAATTCAGGGTCACGGGGACATAAAATAAGATTTAAAAAAATAAATTTGCTTTGGAGATATTTAAATTTGCAAAACATTTGTGCACACCATTACTCAACAGTCTTGCAGTGTGCAACTCTTAAAATATGTAACTCTGAGCACAGCTCCGAGCTCCAACTTCTCTATGGAAAGTCTTACTAGTTGTTACAGTATTCTATTTGAAGGCTTTTTTTTGGCAGAAGGAACTTTCGACTCTGTTAGTAAGAAAATGAATAAATAAAATAAAATACATGCATTTGCACACATTATGCAAACAGCGTTGAAATTGCAATGGTAATATTTTCTGACAATATGTCTCCCGCCTGTCACTCTATCCTTCTTTTAATTGCTCCACTTGAAACAAGACAGGTTTTTAGGCTATTTTGTGATGTCAAAGGGCACTGGCTGATACCACTCTTTCACCAACACCCCCCGCCAGAGTTCAGACAGCTGAGGCTTGGGCGGACTTCATCGTGTAGACTTCAGGTAGTATTTAATGTCATCTTTATGTATTCCCAGTTTCCATTAAAGGAGATACAAAATAAATTTTATCAGAAATAAAATGATTTTGAATTTTTGTAAAACGATGGTCAAACACACACTATATATACTGTATGTATATATATATATACATACACATATATAATTCTTTTTTACTGCTATGTGGTGGTGATGTTGCCTTAATCTGTGAAGTCATTTGTCAAGTGATGTCTCTCTGACGGATCTGTTGACAGTGGCCTTAGGCCATCACAGCTGATGCTGTGGAAAGAAATGCCCATTTGCAAAATGAACTGTGGGACCATGTGCATGAGGGATTTTGGCGCTATGATGTGCAGATGGATAAGAATATGCAAATGTGCAGCCTCCTCAGACCTGGTAATAGACAAAAACAAATATGTTTGGATTTCACCCAGACTGTAGTGTGAAGTGCAGACGGATATGGCTCAATGAAAGCCTTCTATTTTCCCTTGAGAATAAAAGTATCTTGAATTAATAGGATCATTAATTTTGTTCATTTGGGAAAACGGCTTTCTTGACAACAACCTGCTGCTAACCAGGTTGGATTCAAAGACTTTGTTGACTTTGACAAGTTGCCATAGTAACTGACTCAAGCCACTGCAGGTCAAGTTACCACTCTTCCATGAAGAGACAACATGGAGTTTATGTCATTTCAGGGTTAACAAACTCTGAACTCCTTTCCGGAACCTCCTTTCTGAATTATAACAGTTGTGACTACCTTACAGGGAGCCACCTTTCTGTTTCTGTTCCCCTCATATCATGTTTAAGGTACAACAAATCATTCATTATCAAGCAATATTGTTTTAGTGCCCAGCTAAAATATTTTACATTTTGTTTGAGGCTGTTTGTGGTAGATATATAAAGTCCCCTCCCCACATAAAGAATTGACATTTTACTATAAGCCTCATTAATGCAATGATGATTAAATAAATTCTATATACTATTTGCGACGTTGTAAAATGTTGTACAACCGGTTACATGCTGTGTTAAGTTCGA
This sequence comes from Thamnaconus septentrionalis, assembly GCA_009823395.1. Lineage (NCBI taxonomy): Eukaryota > Metazoa > Chordata > Actinopteri > Tetraodontiformes > Monacanthidae > Thamnaconus > Thamnaconus septentrionalis. Next base: position 14,021,945 of record CM020511.1, read on the forward strand.
ATTTCGCCCGTCTGAGACGCGAATGTTTACCGGCGTGTGTGTGGCCAACACAGGCTGCAATCTCTGGAACGATCAGTGGGTGGCACCCTTGTGGTCACGTGCTCGAGTAGCCGTCCAATCACGTCGCTTAAATGACGTGACGCGGAGATTCAAAGTTGGCATCAACGTCTCTCTGGCAACATCACCACGCACCGCTTGCTGTCACCCTCTCCCGAAGAATAGATTAAAAGTTTCAATGTTTTCGCAAGCGTGAGTTAATCTTGAGGTTTTAGAATGGAGGGAGAAGTTATCGGAACAGGACCGTACAGGGCGACCAAACTGGTGAGAAATATGCGCTAGTTTCATGGCAGAGCTGTGCTAACTTTTGAAGTTACGGTGTGAACCCAGTCATTTAAAAGTAGTTGTTGTTGTAGCAGCAGCAGCAATATGCTCAGTTAATTTTCACATATTCACTGTGTTTTAGTAACTTGGTCACAAGCTGAGTTTTCCATTATCACCCCTTTGTTATATTTTTTCCCCCACGACTTTTTCCACAATGACGAGGAGAAGTTTAAAGTTCAGTTAGTTTCTGATGCGTCAGTCGGCTGCGTGTGCGTCGAGTTTCTAATAGCGGAAATAGCGAGGCTCAAAACCACACTTCAGTGTTTGTCAAATAAAACTATCGTCCCGAATATGCTGGCAGTGTTGTTAAAAGTAAATATCCGCCCAGCATGCTTGTTGTTATTACGTCAGCACGGTGCATTAGCATGCCATTTATTACCGCCTCATTATATATCACCCAGTGGCTACATCAAGGTTAATGGCACACTTCTGTTAATGCCAGAACCCACCAAATTTGAAAACATTTACTGCCTCCATGTGCCCTGTTGAAATGCCCTTTCAGAAGTGCATTTAATTCCTTCTACACATTATAGTTGTACAAGGTTGTACTAATGCACAGCTCTGGCTGTGGCTTGGAAACCTGACCCCTTTTAACTGTAATTTATTTGCATTTCCGATGTCTGTTTTGCAACATAAAATATCAGAGTTCATTATGGTCACCCATCCATCCATTTTCTTTATTCATTTATTTATTTTTGCGTCACAGCTTTTTTTTTTGTGTGTGTGTACACAGGATTGCAATGAAAGAGCTGAGTGAATTCTGTCACCTATAAGGTGTGCGTATAGAATAGCAACATTTTGTTTTTATGTTTACGGTTTTTGTATTTATCCTTGCAAAGAAAATGTGTTAAATTATTATAGTTTAATTATATTATAATTTATTAGTATAAATTCAACATTCAAGCTCTCCTTTGTGCTCTGATACATAGTAGCCATGCAACAGGTGGACCTTGAAATTCCTGCCAAACACAATCAGCCTTTGTCATTGCCACTGCCAAAAGCACCTTGTGCTTCATGTCAACATGTCCCTGTAGAAAAGGGCTTGTCCTCAGTGAATTCACAGCAGTTCTTTCCAAGCTACCCCGCTATATGCAGAAATACGAGAGGAGAAAAGCAGATGATACTAAAAAGTTATAGATTATTTCTCAACTTTTAGGTGTTTTTGGTTTTTGTTGTTTTTTGTTCGATCAGCGTATCACATTATGTGTAGTCATGTTTGATGTCTTGAAGGGTTTACAGTAAATTATGTTTGTCTCAAGATAAGATTACTCTTTTTAATTAAAAGTTTGATACGATGTGACAGGGCCATTGTTATTGTGATTTTCCTATTTGCCCAAGAGCAGCATCTCTTTCAAGTGCATTTTGATTCTTTTAATGACATTCCTCATTCTTCACAGGTTTCAAATGAGACAATTTTGTCTCTAAAAAGTTACAATTAAATATTTTTGCACAAGCATTTTTGAGGATGCAAGCATATAGAAAGCGTTTTTCTATCACAACCTCATAGAAAAATACGTATCGCTTGACTGAACCCTAAAAACCGGAACAGTTTATTGCGAGTCTGTTCCTCTTATCTTAAGGCTGTATATCGTCTGTCACACCACTGTGCATCTCTCCCTGTTTTTGCAGTGGAATGAAACGATTAAACTTTTCCGAGGAGGCATGCCGCTCAGGAGGCACTGGGCACATTTCCGCTGCTACGACTGGAGCTTCACGGGATCCGAGGCGTTGGACTACCTCCATGACCTCTTGAGACGCAACCACAACTTTGGTCCTGAGGTGACTCGCTACCAGACTCTACAGCTCCTGAGGAAGTTCCTAAAGGCTCATGTCGTGGAAGACATCAAAGGACGGCATGGAACAGAGGAATTTGAAGACAACGGTCATCTGTACAGGTGTGATATTTTGTGTCGTCATATGCCAGTTCACTCTATAAGCCGGGGTTTGTATGAGACCAAGAATGACTGCGTAGTTTGTGTAATGTTGAGTGATAACTGAGTGATGATGTGAGTGTGAGACCACTGTTACCAAGTCGCGGTGTCTTTCCTCTCAGGTTTCCCTCGCAGTCTCCCCTCAAGTCCTTTCCAACCAGGCCTCTTCTAAAGGTCGGCAGTGATTTGCCCAGGCTCATTCGCTGGGATGACTATGAAGAACTGCCTCAGCGGGAAAACATTGCACCCTCAAGGTCTTCTGTCCTGGTGAGAACAAACAATACTTTAATGCCGTTCCGGCGATGCTTATAAATCTTGCCGCGCTTTAATTAAGTAAGGTCGACTTTGCATGAATTCCTGCTGCATGATGAAACCCTGCAGGGTTGTGTACCAGGAGAGATCTGCTCAGACTCACTCTGTGGACGCGGAAGTGTTTTTTTACTTTGAGACTGAGAGGCATAAAGCATGCAGACCTCATTACGTACTCTGTTTCCATGGTGAATCGTAATGTCGACGCTCCCTTAATTTCAGCTTATTAGAGTCCAGGTGCTTGTTCGGAAATCATAGACAAACCTACTCGAGGCTGTTCCGCAACAACGGAGAGACTGTAGAGTTTTTTAAGAGTTCAACTACAGATGAAGATCAGCATCCCACCACAACACTGGTGGAACGCTCGCAGCTAGTTACACTGAAATTGGCTTCAAGCGAGTATATTCCTGAAATATCCTGCATTCCAATGTTTTCTAGAAGTTTCTATTAGCTTGGTGTGAGTCTGTCAGAACTTTTCCCCAAGTCTCCCTTTCCGTTTTTTTTTTTTTCTGAAGACCTCAGATTTGTGGAACAAAAGGCACAGCGTCGCCATTGGGGATGTGCACGAGTGCAAGCTTATTCGGAGGAAGGAGATCACATCGAAACAAGTGGACCACATCTGGAAGTCAATGACAGTTGCGCAGTATGTAAATCTTTTGTTTGAATGCCTCATGTGTGTTTAATAATTTTTTCGAAAAAAAAGTCTTTTTGATGTTAAAAGTAGTTTAAGACCCCTATCAGCTTTCAGGGTCAGTGACTTGTTGGCAGGACACTCTAGAGCTGTACTCATAAATTATGTTGTCACTTTGGACATAACAGTCTTGTCAGCCAGGATGTGGAAAGCTGCAGCCACGCTTCAACACAACCTGCAGATTCAAATGTTTGCTCTTTGCCTATGAATACTGAAGTTAAATCTTGTAAACCAACACTATTTGGTTTTTTCTAAATGACTCATTTACACTTCTCCTTAGTTTGCAACGGGTACTGGGCCTCGACTCATTTGACGGAGTTTTAAATCCGACCCACGTGAGCGGCAAGCACATCGTCCACAACGTGTTCAGCGTCAATAAGTCGGGAATAGTCGTCTTGGAGAATAAAGCAGGTGTGTCTTGCTCCAAGAGTGAAACAGTTCATCTGTCTTCTGGTAGAATGTCGTGACTCACGCTATCTGCCTTTGCATCACCAGAGGACATGCCTTACTGGGTGGTGTCGGCAATGAAGTGCCTCGCCAATTGTAAGTATACAGTTTTACTCACATGGCGCATCATGCGAAAACCGTCACGGTCTGCTTGCTGGCTTATGTCACATGCAGTCGATGCTGGTATTTTAAAACACACGGGGCCCTCGGCAAATAACACGATGCAGCGTCAACTCAAGCTGGAATAGATTTTTTTTTTTTTTTTGTTGTGGTCTGTGTCACGTTTTTCAAATGGCTTGCATGTCTGCTGTTCCGCATCAACTGTTTGTGTTAGAACGTGAATCCTATGAAGAATTCACTGTAACGCTCCAAAAAAAAATGTGGATTTCTCTTCTGCTTAAGGGCCAAATGGTAATGAGAGCAGGCAGCCGGTCTACCCAGGGTTTGAGCGGGACGTTCTCAAAACAGTGGGGGACTACTTCCAGAGACTCAAGGAACCCCTGCTGACTTTCCATCTATATGAAGTCTTCGTCAACATTCTGAGTGAGTGCCGCGGGATGCGGCTCTAACAGCGACTCGCCGCGTGTTTCCCCTCGGATTTGAGATTGTTCTCCTCGCGAATCGTTTTCCCCTCCGTCTCCGTAGGCCTGCTCCAGGAGCAGGACGTGGCCACTGAGGCTCTTCAAGTCAGCTGCCTCTTGCTGCCGCCGCCCAACAGGCGACGACTTCAGCTTCTGCTGCGCCTGATGGCCCGAGTCTGCCAGAACCCCCACCTTCCTCCGCTCAACGACTCCATCGCGACCCGCACACTGGTACGGTAGCTTGGACTCCCTGTACTTCCTCTCCGGTACTCCTGTCCAGGCCTTGCAGTTAACGTCCACTTAACCAAGCAGCAATACTTTAACACAACAAATGGTATTGTTTAAAACTGTTGAAAAAATATTGTGTATTTTATTTTGTAAGGGCAAACATGATGATGATGGCTGACAGATTTTATTCTCAGAGGTAGATCTTGAGAGTGTGAGCCACACGGGTCGTTTCAGGAGCTACCTCTTGAGTGGTTTTATTATATTCTTGTGGAAAGGTGACATTCTGGCCATGACCGGACTGGGGCAAACACTCTCTAAACTCGACACAAAATGTGCTGTTTGCTCAGTCATTGCTAAATATTCAATGCCCAGGTAAATGTGCCTGTGAAATTATTTTCTGAAACAAATATTTCAAATATATTAAGTGAATGCAGTAAATGACATTATAGGCAGCAAGTGCATTCTCTTTTAACATTTGTGTAATAAACAGCAGCTCAAGGTGAAAATAATTTAGGCTACATTCCAAACTGATAAGTCAAGTAATTTGGGTTTTTATTTATATATTGTTATAATCTGACCTGAAGGGCTTTCTTCATTTATCTGAACTCTTCGTGTTCTCAAAAATGTTCTGCTGTCCAACACAATGCAAACATGAAGGAACAATTCAACACAAAGAGGGATTTCTATCAGATTGCACTGTGAGTTACACTCAGTGCAAAAAAATCATTTTGACTTGCCAATTAATTTGAGTGTACCGCAGAATGTATTTATTTGCACTTGAAACATGACATGGTCAGCGGGCCATTATTGACTCTGCTAAATTTGAAAACATCTACAGTATTAAGTGCATAATTGCTACCTACTCAGGTGGCTCGTGCTGGCACCATAAAGGAGAAGCATTAAAGCGTCAGGAATCGGCTGCACTCTCACCCTCTCCTGGATCTTTGCCGCCTACTCATCCTCCACACTGGCTGATGACAATGAGACCTTTAAAATGCCGCCGTCGCAGCCTCGACAAATTGGTTCAAAACCAGCTTGTTCTTACAGCACTGCTTGGCGCGTCCTGGAGAATTACCCTTGTTCTTTTTCCTAATGTTACCAGGGGCGATTTTACCCTCTGCCTAAGCCACCGTGGACGGTGATGCCTTGGCAGTTTGCCTAGAAAGAATATATAGATATAATAGAGGCATTGCATTTTCCAGGAAAGAGCAAACAGTTGAATTTTATTCTGCTTCAGTTAAAATGACAAGCGTCCAGACTTTCACATTTCACCCTAATGTTCTCGTAGCCTGTTACGTGTTATTATATCATCATTTAAATGAATAAATGAATAAAAAAGTTGACTGCCAGTGTCCAAACTAATCCCATGCTAACCTTATTTACCTCGCCCAGTCTGAGTCGGTTGTTACACAAAGTTGGGCCCTTGCATCATTTTCCCTTCCTTCCAGCGAATCGTATTTTACCTTCCATCCACTTTTGGGCCCATTAGATTACTTTGAATACACACCTGTTAGATGTCTGCAAATGAAAGCAGCTCCAGGCCTGCACGTTTCTTTTCAAAGCACTCACTTGAACCCTCAAAAGAACACAGTCCCGCCGCACTGATAATATATCTCGCCCCCAGCAAGGTCATTGAATCTAATGGAAGGGAGGGCTATTGTGTAGAGTTGCGCTTCTTGCCTGCACGCATTTATATAGAAAGTGCAGGTACTTGAGATTAAAAAAATATATTTTTGCTGGTGCTTTGCAGATAAAGTCCACATGATCAAAAAAAAAAAAACTATTCTAACTCTTGTTGGATATGTGCCTCCTTTTGTACAGAGTTCTTTTTGATGTAGGCCATTGAAGTGCTCCTTGTTGATTACCGCCTCATTCATTTCGTACCCGTGTTGATTACACTTGTGCGCCGTGATTACCTCTAATGCTTCTTCTCTGTGTGGCCTCGGCATAGATGGTCCAGACGTTCTCACCCTGTGTTCTCGGCTCGGCCGACGAGATGGATCTGGACGAGCTGCTCGCCACCAAACTTGTGACCTTCATGATGGAGCACCACGGAACCATTTTCCAGGTCCCGTCCAAACTGCGTTGCCAGGTTGACGAGCATCTGTCCCACCTTAAAAGGGTCCAGGTCAGCACCTTTTTTTTTTATGCCACTGGAGGGCGTTAATGGATGGAACTGTTTATGTTATGTTTTTTTTAATTAATTTATTTATTTATTGTAGTTGTTTGTGTAGATTTTTTTTAAGGCCCCATTTTATTTCATAGTAAATCTTTATTTTTCTCTTCGTGGCATTGAATGGAGCAGTATTATGCAAGTAATTATCCCCCCCAAAAAATAAAAAAAAAAAAAAAAGCATATTGAGTTCTCTATTACCAGCCTCCCATTACAGCTAGTGCTTTGTTGTGCCTTCCACATGTTTGGAAAGGCACAACATATGAAGGCAAATTTCAAATATGAAGGCATATTTCCACTTCAAACTTTCTTAAAGGTGGAGCAAACAAAGGAGTCAGTAAAGGTTGGACTCGTCTCACGTCGTAGGAAGAAAACATTGACACAGTGAATTTTGCTTTGCTAAGTTATCCTTGGAGAATAAATAAAGCAAATCTTGAAGTCAAAGGTCCAGTGTGTGAAATGTGGCTTGATTTATGTTTTTCATATTGGTGCTCTATGTATAAAAATATACAGAACAGTGCCCTGAATACGAAACGCTCTGTCAGGTGGGCTACCTTAAATACCAGGCTTCCTTAAACATTTTACACACTGGACCTTTTAAGTTTAATACGTCAAAATCGTTTCCAACGACTTGAATATTTCGACTGTGAACGATGAAGCTGTGCAACAGGTGTGCAAGCCATGCTATTAGCAGTCTCTTGGTGTCTTACTCTTATGACCAGGTGGCAAACGACCCTAAATCCTGCCTAAACTAATGGCAACTTTGGCTGAGACGTAGTTCGCTGGCAACCTGAGTTGCAGCACTTTATCTGCAGCACATGCCACACCTACTACCTCCTGCAGTCAGTATGCCAAATTGTTCTCGATAATCTCACGGAGTTCAATCTACACACATGCCATAAAGTAGCTGCTTAGTTTTGATTTTAATTAAAGGAGCATAAAATCTGGAAAGCCGTGTCATTGTTGCGTTAATGTGAGAGCACGTCGCTTCTCCTGCATCTGCCCGAGGCTCTCAAAAAGCCTCCATTTAATTGTGTCTTTATCGTCCCATCTGGCAAATAACCTTTCTTCTGTTACCGAAACTGCTTTTTGAGATGAAAGCTGCTTTTTTAGCAGCATTATCGCAATGTGATGATGCAAAGAAACACATTTTCCTCAGGAGTTAAAAGACGTCTCCTAATTATCGCATTTACGCAGAATTATTTTAATCATCAGTGTCATAAAATTAAGTGGCATGTCTAATGCTGTATTTAATAACGGCTAATCCACAGACATGGCAGAGCCGGGCATTTCTGTGTTTCTTTCTTTCTTCACCATCGCTGCATGACACAGTGTAGTGAGGAATATGAGAAATGGGCACTTATTTCTTTCTGTCATTCAGAGCGATACTCAGCTTTTTGATTTAAGCATGGGGCAGTCAGAGGTATTGAGGGTAGAGCAGCTTTTCAAAAATACAACTGCAAATTGCCGAGTGTTGTCGTGCCTCTGATTTCCCTCCTGTTCTCCTGGCGCACCCTGGAGGGATTAATTCCTCTGTTGCGCAGTGTGTTTTACTTGTCGTGGCCACTTAACTCATTGTGAAACATGGTGGTATTGATTTCCTGCGCACCAACAAGTATATGCTGTTACTTACTCACTTAGTTAAAACTACTTACTTACAGTTTTAACTACAACTATATTGAATTACAATTCCTTAAAAAAAAATGTAAATATTTAAAATCGTAAATTGAAAGATCTTTGTTGCTAATTATTTTGCATAAATTTCCTTTTCATCAGATCATTTTTGAAATAGTGTAACATGCATATTATTTTTAAAGGTGCAGTGTGTAATATTTGGCTTGATTTATGAGTTTTATATTGGTAAAAGCTTAATATACTGTCGACATACACATTAAGAAAAGTTATTTGGTTTTCCTAACGATAGAACGGTTCTTAACAATATAAATAGAGCATAAGGGTCTTGCTCCCAGTTAGTTGCCGTTTCGCGCGCCTTATTTCTAAGGAAGCCCAGTGTGGACAATCCAGCCTGCCTGACAGAGCGTTTTGTATTTATGGATGAACACTCGCATTTTCAAATAAACCAACGAAGAAGAAGGAGGAGGAGGTCCAAGTATCCAGGTTTGGGTGTGCAGGCAACCGTAGTTCACCGGGAAGCTCAGGAGGGGGAGAGAGTGAAAGACACTGCAATCTAAAATGCAACCACTTGGTGTCGCTGTTTCTCCTTCAAAATCTCTAACCTTAACCTTTAAAAGTACTTTTCCAAAGCCTGAAGTGTCATTTCCATATCAAAGATGTATATATGTATATTTTTGATTTGGTGTCTCTCTTGTGTTCTCCTTCAGATCAAATACGCTGGATCAGACACAGACTTTAGCTCGTCTCCAGCCTTTTGCAAACAGATCCGTAAGCTGGAGTCTGAGGAGCAGCGAGTGATCGGAACCCAGACGCCCCTGCCTGAGCTGCTGGAGGGACTTATCGCAGACAAGGAACTTCCTGCCAAGGACAAGAAGAAAAGGCTCAAGCAGGTGAACGTCCTATCAGCTTTGTCTCCGGGGTAGCCGCTGCTTAGAGATGAGAATGACAGCGTTCTGAAAGTGTCGTCCGTTTCAGTTCCAGAGATCCTACCCGGAGGTTTACCAACAGCGTTTCCCCACCGAGGAGAGCAAAGCTGCCGCCGTGCCGGAGAAAACGTTCCGGTTCAAACCTCCTCTCAAGTTGTTCAACTTCAAGAAACCACTGCAGCCCTTTCAGAGGAGCTGGAGTTTCAGAGCCTGACGTGCGACCACTTACTCACAAACCGGGGCACTGCGTCATTACTGTGGCTGCAAACTGTCAACAGCCCAAATTAATCTTTGATACTGAGTTTTAATTAGTAGCACTGTGTGTAGCGCTGGTAAACCAAGATAACACGTTGTCTGAATATAATAATGAGATTTTCTCACCGGTACTGAACCAAGAGACTTTGGTTAAGTTGCTGAAATGACCCTTTGAATAAACAGTTTAATCTAATGTTAGATTAAAAATATAGGAAACAATAATAACTACCAAATTCTAAAGTTTTCTAGCTGTAATGTTCAAAACACGTTTTTTACAAATGTAAGTATTCACTTGCCTCATGCACTTGTCCAACAGGATAAAATGGTAGTGATATGTTGTTCTGTGACAGAATGCTGCACTGGTGGTTTTTCAGAACCATGCATTTTTATCAAACTGGGCAGATTGGCTCTCCTTTTTCTTCATAAACAGAGCCTTAACACTACTAGACATGTAGTATTATTTTTCCACAAGCTTATTGTACTGAGCTTTGGGTGATTTATTCCGCAGTCTTTGCTCTTGGTTTAAAAAAATGATCTGAAAATTTTTGCATTCCTGGCATAACTGTAATCAAGTATATTAATGACTTAGCGCGTGACTCTACTCTAATGAAAATTTCCTAATTTTATCATCATGGTCTAAAAAGCAAGGATCTTAGCTGGCTGACATCCCTATTTTTGTGCTTTACTTTGATTTGATGTGATGGCATTTCATGAATGATGTAAAGATTTGAGGAGCAAATGATCAAATCATATCCTGTTTTAAATACCATCCGACGTTGGAGGAGGTTACATTTCTTTTTAGGTGATTATATATTTTCAAAAATGTGTGAAACTCGCACAGCAAATTAGTATTGCAGTTTCCTCATCATTTCTGCACCTACTATTTTGGGCATTCTATATCAAGGTGACATTTCAGTAAACATATCTACCGTTTTATGAGTATACGTTTATGTATATTTTTTTTAAATGCTCTTGATGGGCTTGAATCAATGACATCCACATTTATTTTTTTTTAAAGTTACAAACTAATCTAAAGTGTAGCACAGCTGAACTCAAGTGTTATAACTTGGATGTAGTCAATCTTTCTCTCAGGAATGGAAAAAGAAAATTTTTTTTGTTTGTTTTTTTTACAAAAAAGGAAAATGGTTACATCTTTTCTTTTATGAAGCCCCAACACCACTGTACTTGACTTGTGTCTGCACTCTGACAACTCATTTCACATGTTGCTGGATTTATTTTCTTTATTTGGATATATTTCTTGATGGGTACATATCTCACGTCTAATGTCTTAAAAACAACCTTTATTTTAATGTTTCTAGTCATTTCCTGTCACCTGCTCTTCTGTCTCGTTAGTTTTTGTTTTACGCACTCTACGTTTGTTCAGATATCTATGTATCTTCCTGTATTTTACTTTTGCATTGATTACGTTACAATGTTTCGATGAGTTGGCTTTTCTTAATGATCTCACACACATAATGCTGGAATAACTGTTACACTTGAATCGCTGCTGAATGCTGGAAAAAAAGTGAAATAGTTTTTGATGATGCTGATTTTCTTATCAAAGTTCTAACGTGAAAATGTGTGTCTTGCATTTCTCTTGGTGTGTCTTGTGGGGAAATGTTTAATTTGCAAACATTCAAAGGTCGTTTTACATCTAAATGTATAATTACTATGGAAGATTCAGTTTTACTATCAGAATCCACCTGCAGGAGGTCAAACTTTTACCCAGTGGTAATACGACGGCCAATTACTTTTCTCGCTGTGTGCAAGCAAAGATTTTCACTAATGGCAGCCAATTAGGAAGACAGAACGCAGTGTTTAAGGTGTCCCCGAGGGGTACAGCTGTAATTAGCGGGGAGCCGTGCTTTTATGTGATGCAGCAAAAGAGGTGCGAGTCAGCAGCTTGCACCTGCATGATTTGTCAAGGAGACGGTTCACATTGTGACGGTGCACATGTGGGTGGAGAGAGCAGTTCTGCCGATCTCAACTTTTACGTCGAGTCATCGTTTCTATGGCGAGAAGTCCCCGATTACAACAAGTGAAGTGCACATAGTGTAGTTGTGCATTGTGATGTTTCTCAGTCACACTGCCTTCGCAGGTCACTCTTTGTTCACAGTCTATCAAGATCTTGTGGAAAAAAATGTGAACTGGGTGGCAGTTCGAGTTGGATGGAGGTTTAGAATCCCCTCACTAGTTCTACTCATTCCTTCAGGATGATGGTCCCAGTGTGTAAAATTTTTAGGAAGCCCGTCTGACATGTTTCGGAATTAGGGCACCGTCAGGCAGGCTTCCTGAAAAGATTACGGTGTAAGATGGCAGCTAACAAGGAGCAAGATCCATATTACTCCATGTATGTCCTTATATGGAAGTTATATATAGGAAAACCAAATGACTTTTTTTGTACTCTGAGGATACACTTTTATGAATGCATTTATGGGCAATATGTTAAGCTTTTACCAATATAAAACTCAAGATTTAAGCCAAATGTTTCACACTGGACCTTTCAAGCCCAAATGTTCTGGGAATTGGCATTTTGGGATGTCACAAAGGTCAGTGACAACACCGCCATCTGAGGCTGTCATCAAACATGTAGAAGACTGAGCAGAAATTCAGCAGCAAGACAGAAACGTCAAAGCATTTTGCCAGGCATCAGCTGCTCTCTCCTGCCTCGCTCCTCCTGCCTCTACAGCTGTTATCCAGATTGACTGTCCTCTCTCTGGATTTCCCCGTCAACTTGTTTCTGGCCCATCTGCTGATCTGCGCTGCCTAACTCCTTTACTGAGACAAGCCTTTCAACAAAACTGTCAGCTTTATCGATCCCCAGCTCTGGCCTGGTGTCCTGCTCATGAGTCTGAATAGTATGTGATATGATCGTGCGGTGCAGGAGAGACCAACATTAACTCTGTCAGCAGTCGATTTGCAGGGGGAGGAGGAGAGGTGGGCATTCAGCAACAAATGTCATATCAGCTCTGTTTGAAGATGGGGACGACGACGAGGAAAACAAGGAAGGTGGTTCAGTGGTGGACAGTCGCGGAGAGCTGAGCTCTGCTGTCAGCGTGTTGATACTCTCACCTGTGGGTGTGCGAGGGGCTCTATGGTCGTTCCATGTAGGCGTAATTAGGAGAGGAGTGGAGTCACGGCGGTGGAGGCGAGAAAGATTAAGTCCACCATCAGGGGTCCCCAGTGGTGGTCTTGAACCTGGCCTTGAATACAAAGCGGCAAATTTGCTGCCACACAGCATGGGTATTAATCGAGCTACAGTGGGTTTTGTCGTAGCAAGCAAGAAGCTAGTAGCAAGAACATGGCACTTTTTCATCAACACATGTCGAGCTCCCAAATATTTTCCTTCAACATAAAATGTCCCATGACAGAGACCTGGCAAAGTTCCTGGCATACGTTGAGGCGGAGGCCTGGGGGGTCGGCTTCCTCATGCGGGCGTTGACCGGGGTGCGGACAGAGACGAGGCAGCTACGTTAACATGCTGGCAAAGTTTCGCGGATGTGGCTCATGCGGGCCGGACAGGACAGGCAGCGGCAGCTTTTGCCCAGGTCTGCCCTAGACACACGTTACAGGCAGGAACCATTCCTTTCTGGGACTGACTTAAAACAAATAAACAATATTTCGTAAAGAATAATAATTATAATAAAATATTAGTAATGATAAAGCAATAATCCAAAAATTAATACACTGCAATAACTAAGATTATAATTCTCTGGGACTGCTGCGCTTGTTCAATTTCATTCTTTTGTTGTTTTTTGAAAGCTACAGCAGCAGAACAAATTTGGTCAAATAAAGGTCTTGAATATTGAATCTTTAGCAGCTGGTTGGAGTGCGACACAATGACCAGTCATTTGAGGGCGAAGACGGCACAGCCACAGCCCGGGTTTAGCTGTCACACAATAAAAAGAAATTACTGCAAGCTTGTGAGCCACCCACAGTACTGATGGGAACTCATTTTTCATCATTAAGAAGACTAAGAACAACAGCAACAACAAAAACAGGACTTGAAAGTCAATGTCTACGCCGAGGGCCTTTGGCAAAACTTTAAACATGACAGTGAATCACAGTTTACCTGAGTTGGCACATTTCCAGTGTTGCCATAGGGATCCTTCCACTGAGATTAGACTCATTTGGAATCGCTCACAAAAATCCCACTGATTCGAGAAACATTTCACCTGGCGAGTCCGGTTATTTTTCTTCTGAGGCTGTAAATATATATTTTTTGTAGTACGTCATGGGGCTTTGTGGGGCCATGGTGTCCAGTTTTTGTAAGACCCTGCTGATTCCGTGGTGCTGTTCTCGGAAAGGACTCGCAGCTTCGGTAACAAGCTACTGACTCTGGACAGAAAAGCAATGCAGAGAGAACAACAATCTATCAACAGAAAACAATCTATCTCAGCTACTACTGGGTAATACATGCAGATGTTTACTTAAAAAATAATTATTTTTTTTCTTTTCTTTAACTTTAACAATGACCTGAACTCTTTTATTACATGCTGTTTGTCCCATGTATCTTCAACGGCCTAATCATAATTTAGCCGCTCATGCAGCAGGCGAACCAGCAGTGATGCAAACAGGCATAGACGTTGATTTTAATGCATTTTGACATGGCGACGATGTTTGTCATGAGCTAAAAATGAAGAAATCATTCCATTCTGCACCCGGATGTCTGAGAATCACGGTGATCAACAGGCAGAATAAAAGTTAATATAAACCTGAGTGATATAATCATGCTGAGATTGACTTTTCCACTGTGGTTGATGAATTGTATTTTAATAAGCAAGCTTGCCATTATATCATGTGTCATCTTAGCTTTGAAATTGCCTGTAATAAGTTCTGAATGTATAACAATAACTTTAAGGACAATAAAAAAAAGATCTGATCAGCAATATACATATTGGTAGATCAGTAGATTAGATAAGTATTAATAGATACAAAGCAAAAAAAAAAATGCAGCTGGATTGTTCAACCGGACGGTGATCTTTTTTGCTGTTGGCAAAAGCAGGAAGCACAGAAAACCAAAAGTAGCAAAAATCCATTACAAGCTTAACTGCTGATACAGAGACCAGCAGAGAAAATGCTGCAGTAGCAGGAGTTTTGCCCGGACTGGCTGGCGTTTTTTTGATGAAAATGGAAACAAAGATTGACACTTGAGCAAAAGTGATGAAGGACGTCATGTGTCACCGCTTGCAACAGGAGGAGGTTTTGATCTGCTGCCATCACAGTCAACACACCGCTGTTAATAGTTCTGCTTTTGTTCCCACGTCTTTTTCATCATTTGTTTCAAAAAGGTATTTTGTTTTTAGACATTTCCGTCTTTTTCTTTTCTCAATCAGCAGATTTAGGGAACGTTCCCATCCACTCGTCAGAGGAAGAAGCACGGTGTGTGACGGGTGTGTGATACGGTGCAAATAAACAGGAGATGAACTTCGCAGCACCACAGGAGGCTTTTCTTGCAACACGGCTAAAGCAAAAAAAATGTGATGGTTGCAATGACTCATTAAGACCAACAGCAGAATCAGAACTTCAACCACAGTCTGCATTGTGTTGCAACCACGAGGAACAGTTATGGGGAAATATGTGTTTGGTTGTGATGTGAGTCCACTGTTGCCCCTCACACCAACTGGAAGTATCATATTACTGCAAACTCGCTTAACGGACAGTGAATAATCTGTCTGGTCCATTTTGAATATAATGGACATGATTTGTCCAATCACCATCCTGCTTTTTTTTTGTTTTGTTTTGTTTTGCTTTGTTTTCAGAGTGGGCCTCCCCTTTCCAAATGTAGGTTGGACGTGGGAAATGTTCTGCTTGCGAGTATTCAACCCTTTAATATTCAACCTAGATCAATTTCAGTGTCTTGTCACAGCCAATTAGTGAAGCCGTTCTTTACTTCACAGCCTGTGTGTGTGTGTGTGTGTGTGTGTGTGTGTGTGTGTGTGTGTGTGTGTGTGTGTGTGCGCGTGTGGACACAGCTGTGGACATGGTGATCTTTGGGCAAGCTGGCTGGTGGTGTAGCAGACACAGTTCACGTTCCCGTCAGTCTCCTGCCTTTGAAAACACCAGAACAATCGGACTGCAATGAAAAATACATCTTCTTGCAAATTCCACTGGGCCTCAGTAAGACAACAAGACTTGTTTTTCTCCTCAGAGTCGATTTTATGCAGAAAACATCGCCAGCGTCAATCTTTTCACTGTCTTTGTCTTAAGACTTGAAACGCTCCTTGAATATTTTAACCTTCTGAAGAAAAAATACTACCAGCAAAGAAACCATAAATTTCCATTTATAATAGTGAGGGCTGTTTTCAATCTGCAACAGCACAGCCAGTTTGAGATAACGCAAAGTTGTTTTGTTTTTATGAAATAAAGAGCGATGAGATGCTGGAGAGTTTATTATGGTAGTTTAATTTCCACTGCATGAAGATACAATCAAAAGCCTTGATACATTTTAAAATATGAAACCACATATCATGCACCTCAGAGCACAGAAAGTGTAATCACACACGCAAATCCTGTTTTTTTTATGTTGTTGTTGTTGTTTTTTTCAAACTCTGCTTTAGTTTGGATTGCATGTCTGAATAATACGGCAAACGAGGGCTGAAAAAGACACACTCACAACGTGACTACGCACTGCAAAGCTGTACAAATGGTTTCATATCATAAATACATCATTAATAAAATCCCTCTTCAATCCAGTAATGAGCATTTTTTTTATGACTGCGCTTAAAAGGAATGGGAATCAAGAACCAGATTTCGACTGGAACCAACTTCTCATGAGTCACGAGGATGTCAGACAAATGCTGCTGTAAATCAGAAGCACACACATATATTTGATATTCAGAAGTTTTTTTGTAACTGAAAAATGCATATGAAGTGCATGTTTGACTCGCTGATAAAACGCTCACTTTCAGCTTTTACCTTGATGTATTTTCAGTACAAACATTGTCATCACTAAATGAGTTACCTTGTTTTCAACCAACAGAAACGTACATAAGGACGTCCAGAACAGGCCGTTATTCTTTTGATATTATGTCCTTGTTATGTCGTTGAAACTACTCCATTTTGTTATTTAGATATAACAGTAGTCTTTTTTGTTAATTATTGATTGTGGAAATTAGTAACATCAGATTAAGTCCAAGTCCTGCCAACCCCTGATACCAAGCAATGAGGCAGTGGGTACCATTTTTATAGTCTTTGGTATGACCCAGTCAGGGATCAAACCCACAACCTCCCAGTCTCAAGGCAGACACTCTGCTGGCATTAACTGGAACTGAGAAGATGGCAAGCTGGTTCATTTGGTTACTTCCTGTATGGTAGTGTGGTGTCCACATATTCCTATATAAATAAAGTGCTAAAGAAATAGCATAATGCACCTCCACACATTTGGTTTTTGCTTTTTTTTGACATGGTAAGTGATGAATGAAAAATACAAAATGTGATCAAAATGCTTTTTTTTTGCTTTTTTTTCTTAAATAAACTTTCCCTTTGAACTCCTTCGTACATTCAAACATCAAGGTGTCGTAATGATCTTTTGTTTTCGTTTTAAGAGCGCTTGTTTTATGATAAGAGGCGGGCAATGTTGGCAAGGAAAGTAGGTTAATGCCACTCATCATGATGTTGACTGTGTAATTAAGCACATGTGACACAACACTTTAACCCGACCCCAGGTCAGTGTCGTCATAAAGCGCCGGCTGTTACATCATGAGCTTTTGTCAACATCATATGCGAAAACACGGATGAGGCCGCTGAGCACTGCCGCGACAAAGGCCGCTTCCATCCAGGGGTGGTTTACGAGACGGGTCAAGTGGTGAAGGCAAACGCACTCGGAGGAGACTGAAACAAGGGAATAGTGGTGTCATGGTGGAATGTGAATAAAGTGAAATTTATCAAAGGTGATTAAAGTTGAACGATGATGAAGCGTATGAAGGCAAACTGTGTTTTTAAGTAACTGTATAATGCTGTCAGGTTAGAGCATCTGTTAACCTGAAATCCACAAACTTCACAGCCTACAAACACGCTGCTGCCTCGTGAGGTTAAAAGAGGTATTGCAAGACAAGGTAATAGCACGGTCATAAGACAAGCTGGATAACTTTGCTTCAGCACCAGAACATAAGCCAGAATAATTCGATTTAAGCACGAGCGCCAACTTTTGTCGCTTCCAACAACCTTAGCCTACCTCAAAGAGTAAGATTTGTTCCTGAACTATAACAGTATTTTAAACTATGAATGAAGTAGTGCTCTACAATTACATTATAAAATCCTATGTTGCCCATTCTTAACAGGAATCCTAGCTGTTTTGCCATTTTCCCATCTTGTTACCTACAGTGAAATTCAACACTGCACAGACATATCACCTGTTGAACTTGTACTTATTGGGTACAGCTTAGTACCTAGTACCTAGTAAAGTGGGTGGACACGTTGTACATTCAGGGATGGTGCTCTACACACCTTGGTCGTAGTCAGTGGTTGTTTGAGTTAAAGTTGCGACTCACAGGTTATTTCCTGTGTTGTTTTTCTTTCTTTTTTTTTTTTTTTTATCTGTAAACCCAACACACAGTTGTTGCAGTGTGAAAATCAGATTATAGTTCCAGAGTGGCTGCCATGTGATTGGCTAATAATTGTGTTAACAAGCAATTGAAGATTGTACCTAATAAAGTGGCAAGTGAGTATTTATGGTCTTTGGGATATTAATGACATCATGCTTAAGCACATAGTAATCTGTGGGTTCCTATGAAGAATTTTACGCAAATATAAGATGCATGTTCAGATTACAAAATATGTATTGTTGTTCATGTGCTCTTCACAGCTCCAGCAATACAACAGCATTTGCATTTTATATTGAAAGTCCATTCTTTGTAGAAATAATAATAATATTCATTCTATTCAGTCAGTACCGGAAAGTCATCGGCTGAACTCTGCACACTCAGAATCCTTCACGACCACGCCCACGCAGCTATCCTGGCTGACAGGGAGGAGAGCTGATTGCAATGATGAACCCCTGTTAATCAGAGCAACAGTCACGCTCCCTCCACAGGAAGTCCAAGTCAGACTGAAAGTCAAGTAGGCTGTCTTGTCAACACGTCCCTTCTCCATCCAAGTTTTGCAGGCTTCCATTTTGTCCAATATAGTAAATGATGTAAATGGATGCCAAGGTAAAGCTGCTGGGTTGATGCTTTCCAAGTTGCACAGACAACATCAAATTCACCCATCTGTTAAAAAGGTCAACACATTATGGCAGGTATTTCGTTTAGGGCCTTGCAGGTGCAGGTGCCAAATCCAGAGTTACATTCATTTATCATCCAGGTATATAACGTGATATGACAAGAGTAGGTCTTTTAACCCAAAGCATGTTACTTATTATGAAAAGCTCTCATTCTGCCTCATTCAGGCACCATTTCAGAACCTGTTCCGACCGAGAACACCATGTTTTCACACACTTTTGGCTCTTTTTTTCGGTCAGAAAATTCTTACTCAAAAGATGCATGAACAGAAATGGTGGCGTGTACTTGCTATGTGAATTTAACTTCAGAGGAGATAAAATGAAACCCCAGAGGCAGTTGTATTTTTTCTTTCAGTGCTGCTGAATTTGCCAATTCAAATTCTCCATTACACAAGGTCCAAATTTGTTGTTTGTTAATTTTTATTTAGTTGACTTAGGAGTAAGTCTGCAGACCACACAGATTATTCGACACAGCTCAATCTCATAACATTGTCTTTTTCTTGTTCACTCTTTCTTTGACTTTCTCAATTGATGTAAGACTGATGAAATGATATTTTGTGTTAAAATATACAACATTACATTGACACCTGATGAGTTATAAGAAGCCCTTTGGTAAACTAACTCAGTACATCGCCCCCTATGAGGTCAGTTCATTTATCCCAATTCGATATGTCAAACAAACATTTACTGCTCATCACTTTGTGACTGGAGGCTCACTCTAATGTTCCTCTCACCACGTCCAAAAAGGTTACAAGAACATGATTCAACAAAGTGGTGAGTTATAATGGAAAACCCATTTTAGATATGCTACCCCTTTAGTGTATTTTCTTTGCATATATATATGTATTACATATATATACCCTCTAGCTATCAGCAGGGGCTTGTATAACTTACTTTAAAGAGAGAACGACTATAAAATAGCTTACACACAAAGTCTTTCAGATGAAATTCCGATTGTTAAAAGTGGTGTGACTCCCTCTAATTGACATCTTTCTTCCATAGTTTTGCCAAATTCCTTGTTGTTCAAAGTCAAAAGTGATTTGAGATATTACATCATACAATATTCAACCAACCAAAGTGAGACTTTTTTGGGGGGCCAGATGGAAAGTGAAATCTGATGTAATATTCATTAGACAATAAACCACACAGTAAAAATAGAACGGAACACTTTTTCATGCTTCAGAGTTTAGATTTTTGCATTTTCCTGGTGTCATCACTCTGGCAGGCTGTTCTTTTTGTACATGTATGTGACAGCCGTGCTGTGTCGATTTGATAAAGTTCTCTGCAAATGTATCCTGCATGAAAAAAAAAAAAATGTATAGCTTTGTTTTTGTTTTTGTGCATCTGGCCGCTTGGCAATATCCATTTCAAAATGGACATGCTTGTCTATTGACATCACGAAGACTGAATTTTTAACAACTGCATTTAGCAGTGACATATTATTCATGCATTGAGCCACAGTTTTAATCTGCAATATACGATAAATAAAACAATACATTTCTGTAAGCGAGTATATATATATATATACACACAGTATATATTTTTTGTTTGTTTCGTTTTGATTGGTTTTGTTTTAGTTTCGAATTTCCTTCTGAGAAAGCATGAAGCAGGAAAGGCAGACAGACGGACTGACAATGTCCTGCAGCCGCAGCAGCTTCCTCCCTTCAGGAATGATGCACAGCGCTGATGTGGAACAGTCACAGCTGCAAAACTGAGCAGTTTTGGTTTTCCTCGCAAAAAACAACAAAAAGGGGGCGAGCCCCACTCACCCTCTCCACAGCGTCAGTGCAATGAGTTTCAGCGAGTTTGTCGCCGACTTTCCTTTTTATGACCTCCGTGCCCACCTCCTTGCCCACCTCGCCAGTCACACGTTGGTGCAGTTGGTGGAGGGCGGCGTCTCTGCCTTGCTGCGTATCTCCTTGACGTCCTTCAGCGGCGAGTCGCTGCTGCCAATCTGGCACTTGAACACCTGCTTGTAGGCCTTCCGGAAGTTCTCCGACAGGAAGGCGTAGATGACCGGGTTCACCGAGGAGTTGCTGTAGGCGAGGCAGTGTGCGGTGATCCGCAGCACGAAGGAGGCCTGGTTCAGCGGGAAGGTCCCGAACTCCACCCACAGGTAGACGATGTGATGCGGGAGCCAGGAGAGGCAGAAGACCACCACCACCACCAGGACCGTCTGAGCCGTCTGGGAGTCACGAGTCAGGAGGAGAGAGGAGAGTTTTGTAGGTTAAATAGAAGTAAAATTGACTGACTTTACAGAATTCACAGTCTTTGGTATGACCCGGCTGGGGATTGAACCCACAACCTACCAGTCTCACGGCGGACACTTTACCACTAAACAACTGAGTGGAAGATTCCAATTATTTCAAACGGAGAGATCCAGGACATATCCCAATTTTTTTTTTTGTCCAACAGCCAATCACCTATGTTGTCTCAGCTGAACTAAAATTATTAGTTTTTACGACTTTTAACAACTGATGACAGGTATAGAACTTCTCTGCGGAGTTCGTTAACACTAATTTTGTATCCAATAGCTAGCCAAAGCATTAGCTTATGCATTGCATCATTGTCCAAAAAAATGTCCCTAATGAGGTTTTCACCATGGCCGGCACCGATTCTGTTATAAGTGATGATGTTGTTGTAATTCCACGAGCATGTGTAGTGAAGAACTCCATGTGGGAAAACAACATTTTAAACATGATTCTGTGAAAAGCTCAATGTTTTTTGGACTTCATTTGTACCTAATGTCACTGCTAATCATGTACGTATGTTTTTAAACGCCACTCACACGTGGGTATGATCGTGACCACTTTATTTAGACATGGCTCTGGTCTTATTGGGCATTTTGCTGGCGTCGCCAGGGATGGTCGCTAAGTGGCAAGACTTGCGTCTTATGTCTGCATGGCACCATTACTCTTTCACAGTCAGATGCTCTTTGACATTTAATGGTAACGATTTGAAGTTCAAGTTCCAATTCATTTTGGCTAAACAAAAAAAAAAAGCTGATTAATGAGACACAGCTGTTATTCATCAGATAAAAAAACGATGGATCAGTTGAATTCGAGAGAAAAACAACTTCTTAGTGAAGCAATAATGGCGGCGATTATTTCCAAGCTGTCCCTGGGAGAAGAGCGGTGGGAGTTATTGCTTTGGGTGTGCCTGTAAGTAAAGTCCCAGAGCCATAGTGGAGCGTGTCAATGAGAGATTAAGTCTGAAGTACTGCCTGAATTGCACCGCCACAGTATTTCTGTGTCAGCTCCCAACACAGAAAACATAATGGTACACTTATTATTACACACTTACAACTTATATAGTGACGCGCATCCATGTTAATATTATAAACATGACCCACGTTGTCTTAATTACATTTACTCCCTGGGTACCAGCTGAAACTTAACTTTTACCAATATTATCTGCCTACTCATAGTGTTTTTAACTTTTGGTTGAGCATAAAAAAATGCATTTTTTATGCTCAAGAAAATTGTATGCATAACAAAATGCATAAAAAATGCATTTTTTCATGCTCAACCCCGCTGTCTGACAATGCAGCACAGACATCCATAAATCAAATGTCCAGACGCTTTGTTGGAGGAATAGCAAAATGACAAAGCGAAATAGCAACGTATGTCTTTCCAGGCACGGGAAGCTACGTTTCTGTGTGTCACTCCAGAGATAATGACGCCTCCAACAAGTTTCAGAGGCGTTATGTGGTTCTGCGGAATGGAGAGACACTCAAGTGTTTGGGTGACCACTCTGAGTTGCTTGCTTCTCACTGCAGATCAAGGCTGGACAATATTAGTCTGTCGTGTACTATCATCTGTCCATGCATTTTCTGTCCCAGCTTGTCCTGCACTCATAGTTACAGGGGTCACAGCCCATGCTGGGGGAGTCAGGCAAAGATGGCATTATATTTCATTTCAATTTATCTGATAACAATAGGAGGGTGTGTACTGAATATGGTTACAGGTGTATATAGGGATATAGGGGATATCATCATCTATTCATACACAACACATATTCACCGTAAAAGCATGAAGTGGAGTGTGACATTGCTTTTCTGCAAACTCCAAACTCCACATCAGCACTCATGGGGATGCTTCTTGACCAATCGACCTGTTTCGTCAGAGCAAATGCGCTTGTGAATGTAGTTTAATAGTTTGGCGAAGATCATACAAATGACCGATGACACTACCTTCAGGTTGACAAAGGAGTAAAACTGTGATGATCATGCGGGAAATCAACATGAGTGGCTGAACCAGAGCCAATTTGAATTGTCAATATTAGCCCGAGATATCAGGTCGGCCTCAGCGGGGGAGCACAAACAGCAACTCAGACAGAAGCCAAGAAGAGGAAGGTTCCCACAGTTCCAGAGGGGGAATGGTGGCCATGCCTGTTTGGATAGCCTCTATAATGCACTCATATCTTCATCAGCCAACCCCCTGAGAGCCCTTGGTCAGACTAATATAAACAGCGGCATCCCCACAGGAAGATAAAACTAATAAATCCATGACCGTCCACCGCACCACCTCTCTTTGTTACCCGGTGTCGCTGCAGCTGTGGGATGGTCACCTAACGCATTGTGAATAACCAAACCCGTGCGGCTCATTTTTGAGTGCTGTGGTATACACATTTGGACAGTATTCAGTCAAAGCAAAAAAAAAAAATCTACAAAAAAAGCATGTTGCAACGTTCCTCGCTTTGTAACGAATGACGTGAGACACAGCTCTTTCTGTTGCCCTCAGAAATGTTCTGCTGCAGTTGAGACTGACAGAAAGTGTGTTAAAGCACTCAGCATCCTCCACAACTATGCACCCATTCAGGTGATGTACAAAGATTAATATAATGCAAACATGAAAACTGGACACTCTGGTTGGTCCGAAGTAATCCTTTATCACGTGAGAATGTTAAAAACCAAATAAATTTGTTCAAAACCCAAAAGAAAATGCGTTCTCATATCTCACGATAACACTGTAGGATTTAAATTTCAAATTTACGACCGATGTCGATGAGTGCCCTTTAAAGCTCAAAGCTGACACGCCAGCTGGAATGTTTCAGAAATCCCCTGGGAGTTTTCCCAACATGCTCAAATTCGGAATTCAAAGGCGAAAGGTGATTGGGCAAACTATTTGGCTATTGCGTCCAAGCGGGATGCCAATCAGATTTGTTGCTGTGGGCTCAAGGTTCCCAGCGAGTGCATGTGGCAACATTGGCTACATACATGTCATCACCCCATGGCAGGCGGTTACACATCCCGGCAGCAAAATCAGTCGGGGGGTAAAGTGACAGTTTAGGAGTTCAACTTCTTTTTTTCTGGACTACAAAAAACTAAAATAACCAGCTTAAGACAAACTTAAATGGCCGCAGGTTACCCGACACCAAATGTGACATAAGCAGGTGTGTGGTTACAAGATTTGGCGTCTTCCTGTGTTATGACAGCCACTTAGAAGAGAAAGCAACAGATAATTCTACTGGGTTGCCTCTAAAGAAGTTGGTCAAAATACTATGTATGGGATGCTGGCAAGATGGATGATCATTGAAGCGAAGCGGCTGCCAGTTAAGATAAAAAAGACATTAGTATGAGAGCAGCTGCAAGGACATCATTTGAGGTTAAGTGACTCTGCAGATATATCCCGAGAGCAACGCAGCAACTCCCTTCTGCAGGCAGTTTGCAGACGCCGTCAGGCTAATTTCAAGGTGACTTGGCCAAACTCATCTTCTGCACAACCAGCTGTGCGTTTCCGTCTGAACACTCAATAAACGCCTCATGCAATGCAACGGTTCGCCCCAGACTTCCCATACTGAAACACTGCCGCTTGCCAAGCAAAATGAATTCCAAAGCTGTGGTATTCTCAAGACTGTGAAGCAGCAGTGATGAACTCCCACAAACCATATTTCATTTTATCTTTGAATTTCCAAAATAAATTAATCCTGAATGGGCCCTGGTGTACATTTTCTTGGATTCGTGGAAGAAAGACGGGAGACGCTCTCCTCTTTCCTGACTTTTTTGTATTTTCAAATCTGCCCTTTTGTCTCATTTGAGGGGCCTTTGACAGGCTGTTGGATTCCAGTTGTGGCTGGCCGAAGGCGATAAGAAGCAAACGAAAAAAGGTTGTTTCACAACACCAGTGGGAGTAACCTTGCTTCTCCCAGCTGCCACAGCACAGACATAGTGAGGAGACTGCTGCGGACGACATTAACTATTGATTCGTCACTCACCATCACTTCCAATTTTCTCTTTCATTTCTGCCAAGGCCGCATGAGATCTCCACTCATTTGAATATTGGCACTGAATATTAATACTGCACCCTTTGCATTAGATGCTGTGCTCCCTGGTGTTTTCAAACAAGTCTCAATCAGCACCAAGTTTCATATTTGGACAGGTAACCTCTAATGTTTGGAATACATTAACCGAAAAACAGGAGAGTTTTTGCATTGCTAAGCATGACGACTGGAAAACAGCCAGCTCAGCTACATCCAAAGGTTGGAACTTTCCGTCTGCTTGCATATTTAAAGGCGTCTGCGACTAGCAGATACTCGAACACGACGGATGGCCGGTCTGATCCCACGAGCATGCTTCGATTTTTAAAATGCCACTTTATGCTTTTAATTTTCCACCCCATTTTGCTGCGGCCAATGACGCGGGAGATCTTTTTTCTTTCCTCTGAGACCTTGCTGGGTTGTAGCGCTGAAGCACTCTTTCGTTGTACCCCATTGTCTCACGTTAATGTCAGTCAACAGTGGCCGCCTGGTCGTGACTAAAACTGCATTAATTAGATTGATTTGATTTGAGTGATTAGCACTGAGTTAAGCCTGCTGCGAACAGCAGGGTGAGAACGGCTTTGACAGCGTCTCAGGGTGCACGGAAACCAAAGGAGCTGGGTCCTCATGGTAACTGCCTGGGAGGGAGTTTTCAGACTGCCTGTCCAACATCACTGATTTGGAGCAATAGCACAATCATCAAAATTACACACAAGAAAAGGGAAAAACAGCCCAAAGGATTTGCTTTAGAGATGCATTTTGCGGGATATTCTTAAACATAACAATGACGTAAAAATTGATCCGGCTCCCTTTTCTTTGACTCATTCTGCATTTGCCTGAACGTGAAAATGACCTGTTTTTCTTATCACAATGTGGAAAGAAAAACAAGGCACTAAATCTGCTCGTTGGTTCACTTGCCTCAGAAGGTTTTTGTTTCAAAAAAGGAAGTTATTGATGACTTGACTTTCTACAATTGACTTCAAGATACAGTGAATTTGTACTTAAATGAGCAAAACGGCATTTTCATCATTGTCAGATATAATGATATAAATGTGATAAATCCTCTGTATATGAAGGTCAAGTGGTGTTATTTCATCTGTTCACCTATTCTGGATATAACCCTACATCTGGAGGGTTTGCCTTTTGTTAGAAGAATTGTTCATGTGTCATGTCTCGTAGTGGACAACTATCAGTGGCGGATCACGTTCTGAACTCTGCTAACATGCCTGAGTGTTTTTGTTTGTTTGTTTAATCTGGCTTTGGATGAAATAAAAAGTATTCCATGCTAATAGTATGGTAGCAGAAATGAAGACCATGTAAACTGCCTCAGACACAATGTCTGAGGCAGTTCCGTCACTGATAGTGGACCCCTAGGTGACAAAAAACATAAAGGCAAAAAAAATGAATTCAAGCCAAATCATCTACATTGAGGCTGAGTGCTTCTATCTGGCACTGTACCTTACAGCTAATTTAGCCGATTCTAATCTCAGCATTAACATACATTACTATAACCAGACAAGGTGGAAGTTTCCGCCAACAGCATAACTGGATGGAATTGTGCAGCATGTGTGGACAGAGAGAATATGGACCTCAGTATATTTCTCCAATGAAATGCAAGTGAGAAAGTGAAGCACTCGGGTCGGGACCACTCCTCCCTACTTTGAACTGAACCATATGCTGCCGCAAAGAAAAAGGCTCCAGCATTAATATACCCATCAAACACTGCCATCGATCTCGTCATGACAGTTATAGAAACAATCACAACCAATCAGAACACACACTTAAAGTCATAAAAAAGAACCTTTGTATGAGTATTAAAATAAAAAGCTGAGGCTTTTGTTTAGTCAGAATACAGACTAAATTTCCTCTGCTTAGAAGATGTGCATATTGACATGTAAGCATCGCTGACATTGTGTAAGGGCAAATTCAAATGATATCTCCTTTACTTCAGCTCTTAAATCCGTGTTATCCAGCAACAGCTCAAGACAAGAGCGAGGCAGACCTGCGTCTGCTCTCCGGTGTTTATTCAAGGTTGCTGATTGGAGCCAGACAAGTTTCCTATGTATAGGCGTCGCTCCAGTGCCCAGGCTAAACAAAAGACATACCTACCTTTTTCTTTGATGCCTCTGACTTTTTGGACATATTTCTCAGTTTCTTGTGCAAGTGGTTTAAAACCTGAAATGCATGGAAATAAACGAAACATATATTTTATTTGATTTTTTTTCACATGTATTTTTCTTTCTATTTTTCTTTTCTTTTTGCATGACTGATCATGCGAAACCACGGCGCTCACCTTGGCATAACAGAACGTGATCAGCAGCAGGGGCAACACGTAGCCAAAGACGAACGTGCACACCACGTACAACTTCTTCTGGTTATGATCCGGCCACACTTCCCAGCAGAACGTGTGGTTCTCCGCGTCGTGAAATATGTTCTGGTAGTACATGACCGGCGTGGCCATGGCTAGGGACAATATCCAAATAATCACCACGCCGATCAACGCGTGCCTGGCCACGCGGATGGACGAGGACTTTCTGGAATGCACGATGGCCACATAGCGGTCGACGGACATGGCAGAGAGGGTGAAGATGCTCACCAGCATGGACACGGTGAAGAAGTAGTGGATGAATTTGCAAATGAACGCGCCCAGGACCCACGTGGGCATCATGTAGATGGTGGACTGGAAGGGGATGCAGAAGATAAGGTAGGACAGGTCCGCTATGCTCAGGTTGAGGATGAATATGTTGGTGGTGCTCCTCGGCTTGCCCGGTTTGCTCCTGGCCAGCACCGTGATCACCATGGAGTTGCCCAGCACGCCGAGCGTAAAGATGAGCCCGAAGACGAGCAGCGTGATGAAATT
Source organism: Thamnaconus septentrionalis (assembly GCA_009823395.1). Classification (NCBI taxonomy): domain Eukaryota; kingdom Metazoa; phylum Chordata; class Actinopteri; order Tetraodontiformes; family Monacanthidae; genus Thamnaconus; species Thamnaconus septentrionalis. Next base: position 14,049,840 of record CM020511.1, read on the forward strand.
ATCCGTGCCGATGCCGAACAAAAGTTTCTCGTTCTCCTCCCGCTGCCGCTGGACTCCGCTCAGGTTCCACTGCTCCCCCGCCAGCCAGTCGCTCTCTGACACATTCATTTCTGCCCCACCCTGACCCGCTGGTCTTTGTGCTCAACTTCAAACTTTGCCCGAGATCACCTGAGTAAGTGCGCCTTCTCTGCGCGTCTATCAGCGCTTTTATCCATTCTTCTTCTTCTTTAAAAATAAATAAATAAATAAATAAATAAATGAATAAAAAATAAAAAATAAAAAGGAGAGAGACAACCAAAAATCTTTTCACTTCACTTCACCTGTGCTCCAAAGTCCTGATCAGTGTTCGTCCATCCGGCGCTTCTTGCGCGCTGCGCGCAGCTCTCTGCAACTGGAGCAGCTCTCTTGCGCGCACCTGATGCTTCTGCGCACTGGCAGCGCTCATCCAGCGTGTAGCCGTTTTCCTCTGCGGCTGGACTTCTCCCGCCCCGCGTTTTTATCAGGGGCTGGGCTCCGCTACTCACGTCAGAACCCCGAACTCAACCCCTCCCGAGACGCGTTTGAAGGAAGAAAAGTAGCGCAACTCTATATGATTATTGACTCCATGTTTTCGGTTCCAGGGCGCCTGTCGGGGGTCGATTCAGCCTTGAATGAACAGAAAACGTGTGGCAATTAACAGCAGTCTGCAGTCTTGCCATGATTGTCTGGATTGAGTTTGATTCTCAGTTAACACAATGGCGGACCCAGGATGTTTGGAGGGAAAATGCGGCAAAAATAATGAATGGATGAATATAAAGGGAAAACAAAGTGAGAGAGAGTTTGAAACCTTGCTTAAGGTTAGATGTGTACCATAAACGCTAATATTTTGATGATAAAATAATCATTTCATTTTTATTTGATTTATTAAATTTATTACCTGCAGTTTGTAAAATACTCAGACCAGGCAGTCAACCACCAACCATGCATGTCGAATGTCTCTTTCTTCTCCTTCCTGGTGCTTGCTTTGAACTTCAACAAGTCTTCAATCCTCAAATGTGTTGAGTGGCTGCAGTGTGATTGGCTGACATTGCTATTTGTGTTCACAAGCAGTTGAACATTGAAACCAATCAAGTGGCCAGTGAGTGTATATGGACTTTGGAATATTAATGGTAACGTAATTCACAAGTACATCGTAATCTTTTTGTTGTGAATGATAAGACGTAATTATACACAATTATACAGTGCTCTGGTTAATCAATATGTATTACTGTTCATGTGCTCGTGCCAGCATTTGCATTTTATGTAGCCAGTCCTTACTTTGCCATTTTCCAAATATTGCCCTTATTCTAACCGAAACATTCCTTTATTTTTGCCAGTGGCTGATTAGCTATATGTGTTTACAAGCAGTTGAACATTGTACGTAATAAAGTGGCCAGTGCATAGAAACCAACCCCTGTTCCTATAAGCAACCTCAAGAACTTGAAAAATGAGTTGGATATTGCTAAATAAAAGATCGGGTTCCCCTGAGACAACACCCCAGCAAAAATATGGCTTTCAGTCCTCCCCTGCGTTCTTGTAACATCAAAAACACAAAAGTACCAAAAATATGTGTCTATCTTACAAAAACATTTTCATAAGAATTCCAATTTTGGAACCCGTGCTTCTATATTGATCTCTAGGTAGAAATAATTCTGGAACAGCTTGTGAAAACAGGAGGATGAGAAATGCTTTTTTCTCAGGATTTGACATAAACAAGCACTTGTTTGCAGAAAACAAGAGGAATTAAAACAGCCAAGTGTGGACTCTTCCACTGGAAAGTTCACTGACATACCGGAGACACATTTTGTTAAACATAAGAAAGAAAAAAAGCTAATTTGGACCCTTGAAACAACATTTTATTTGTTTATTTTTTTAGCTGCACCCCTCCCCACCCCCAATTTGAGCTGATTTCCCAGTGGAGTAAAGGGATCATTTGTGATCCAAGCGGAACAGTTGCTGATGATGTTTCCCTGTCTGAACCTTTCAGATGGTTTTCACTGAAAAGAAAAGCTTATCTCAACACAGCTCACCAAAAAACCCATCAGACTAATACAGCAATAATATCGCCGCAATCACGAAGCCACGTTACTGGGACAGCTGTGCAACTGTCTTTCAAATCATCTCAGTCTATTCATAATCTAATCTCTAAAGTGTCAGATGAAAGGTGGGAAATTAGTGCACAGGTTTATGAAAAATGTGTTTGCACTTATGCTTTTGATGGATAAGTGCTCTGCTACAAAAAGCCATTAACACCTGTTAGCGCATGTCTGACTCAGGCACTCTTCCCTCATTTCATTTTGGAGACATGCTGAGCACTTTCACTTTGCAACTTTGTTGGGACACAAACAACTGATTAGTCTTTCCGCTTTGGCAAATTTGGGCCAAAGTAATTGCTGACAAGACTACAACCTCAAACTTTTGCCTAGATGATAAATAGTTTGACATATGTTACATAACAATGTAACACAACCGTCTTTGAGCCCTGTCTTTAACATGTATCGGAGTGACAAGGAACTCACACATAACCTCGGAGCCTGCAGATGGATGCTGGGGTGGGGGTGGGGCTGAAATGACAAGTGCAGAGCTGAATGCTGATGCAGAGCAACAGTGCATTGACATAGCAGAGGGAGGATTGAGGGAGGAGTTTAATTTGACAGCCAAATTATAGAGGACATTTGAGAGGTGGCTGTAGAGAGTGGAGCATTTCACTTGTATCAGCCCAGCTCGAGTTGATGACCTGATCCAGCTGGCAGGATAACATCATTTATTTATTTATTTTAATATAATTTCATTACTGTTGTTACTTTTTACACAGTACAACAAATTAGCACCATGTCTGACTTCACATCTCTGGTCAAAATTATAAATACTTTTTACAATTATTTGTGAGATTTGGCAGTGTTTCTTGTCTCCTCACTTTGATTTTTTTGTGCCGCCAACTGCTGTACTGCAGTTTATTACTAATCCTGCAATGTTATACTTGTCAAAAAAGACTGTTTAACTGTTCAAGAAAAACAAAGAAAGAGGTTTCGACCCACTTCTGCCAGTCACACTAGTTGTGGTGCTTTATTCATTTAAGTCACTTCAGGGATTTTACTCATGATGCTGTTTTGTTTTTCTTTCTTTCTTTCTTCTTCTTTTTTATCATTGCCAGTTGTTCTGAGCAATATCGGAGTGTATAAAACACACCACCACTGTGATTGACTATTGCCAGAAGACATAGCACTCATTTATGAACAATAAACTATTGGAGCCAATGTTAGTTGTGATTTCCATTTTAGATTTATTTTGCATTTGCTGGGATAATTATGAAGCAAACCCAATAAGAGGCATATCTAAAAACAGACTTGGCAAATATGTTTTTCTGGCCACGTACAAGTGATTAAAGCAGGAGTGAGCAATGTTTCATTTAGGAATTAGAGGATGGGAATGGGTTGATGTTTTCCTGTGGACATGCATTGCCTGTGATCAGGAGGTGCCCTTCACAATTCTCTTCTTTTTGTTTGCCTTTCCTCTCCCTCCGCTGACATCCTTTGTGTCGGGTTGTCTCCCATTAGACTCGGCTCAGTGAGAACATATTACTCGGGTTCTGCTTCTTCGAACCCTGCCGGTAGTGACAGGCAGAGATGAAATGCGTGGGAGTGAATCCGTCCGGATGGAATAATTCCACGGTTTTAAACTTTCAGGGCCCATGAGAGCAGCCCCAGAACAATGCCGGGAGGATGCCTGGCAGAAAGCAGAGTGCATACATCAAACAAAGAATCCATCTTTTTTTTTTATTATTATTTTAAAGTAATTCAATGTGGTGACCTGTCCATGATCAGCACACATGACAATAAAAATACAAAACAAGTAGAGGAAGTGTGGAAGATCATTTAAAATACAAAATCTGTGGTCAATACCGCAGGAGATCAACCTTCTCCTACCTCCCAATGTCCAAAGAGGCATACGCCATATACTGTACATGTTGTTCTTGTGTGGATTTATTAGGGAAGGGCTCTTCATGGTTAATGACCCTTTATTGACTCTTGGGGTTTGGCCTGGGTCAACATTTTTCTGCAAGAGGTTGTCTCTGTCCTTTCCCATCCCCACCGTAGTGGCTGTAGTGGACAAATTAGTAGTATTAGTAGAAGTCCAAAAAATGGTTGTCAACCAATGCTTGAGGGACAATCACTCAAGTTCAGAGTTCGATTTGAGGTTAATGCACTTCACTGAGAAGATCTGGGTTGCCAGCTGGGAAGTCCACACGTCTAAGTATCCTCAGTAAAGATGCATCAACCTCAGTCACCCCTGCGCTTTCCTTTGTGAAATGGGAAGTTACTGTTTTGATCTTGCGTGATATGTATAACCTTGAGAGAGTGCTGCTGCTGCTGTCCTCTCCGCTCATGGTCTCATTTCTCCGTTTGGTGGTAACTCGCAAAATAACTGAATTAGCTTTTTTGATTTACCTAAACCGACATGGTTCAATGGCTATGGTTTCAAAGAGTAATTCCAAAGGCCCCTCTAATATGTTTTGATATGCATAACTGCACCAGGAGGACGGCTGTGTTGCTGGTTTCAAACAAAGCAATCGCTGCGGCATTCTGAGCACTTTCCTTTGACAGTAGCTGCAATTTCAGAGATGAGAAGCTATCTCTATTTGCAGTAGATTCCACCAAGTCCCTCTATTTTGTCTGCATGAAAATTGTCAGAGGGGTTTGCCACATAATATGAATTTGAAGCAAGAAACAAAGTTTGTAATTCAATCTGGCTGCATGGTAGGAAAGATTCCACACAGTTCCATGGTGATCTACAAGTTTCTTGTGTTGGGCCTGATTGCAAACGTCAAGAACATCAATTTTTTTGTTTTCCCTCCATGAGACTTCCTGTTTACACATAGAACACGGCAGTATTGGCTTGCTCTGTGCACAAAATGTCCTCCTCACGAAACCAATCTAAACCTTTTTTTTTTTGTTTGTCTTTCTTTTGTGTACTTTGTCAACACAACAATACCGCTCAACAATCCAACACAGACGCCAGGACTGACTCCACACGATGACCTATGAGCTTGCACAGTGCCTAGAACTATAACTTGCAGGATTTATGGCACTCTATCAGCTCTTGGTACAAGGAAAACATATTGTGCAGTCTAGGCCTATATTTTCCAATAAACTCTAGATACTGCGTGTTTATATAACTGCGGCCGTTAACTCAGCCAGTCACACCCTGTGTGGGATGAGATCCTTTGTGGAAATGATTTTGTCAATTATTTCCACAGCAGGCTTCAGTTTCGGCTTTGTCCAGTGTCACGGATGTTACCAGAGATTTGTTCCCCCTGCCTCCCTCCTCCTGATTAAACATTAAAGTTGAAACCAGGTGATGTTTAATATTCATCATGTGTCTTTAAGGACAGTAGCCAAATAGGCACCGATACCATCACATTCAGGACAAACGTTTTTTTATCCTGCTGAGCCGACAGTGGATTTAATGTGATGATAATGGAAATACCTCTATCGTTCCACGTGAGGTCAGAGTTCCGTGTTTAAACTAAGAGCAGCAACTTTGAGCAGTGAGGATGGAACACGAAATCAGTATTTGATAAACGGCGGATGCTTCCCCAAACTAAACATTGTATTATCTCCAGGTTGATTTCAAAAAGGTTTCTACCACTTGTACGTTTTGTCACTGCTCCTAACTCGGCTCTGTTGCCATTGCATGTGGGGTCAAATGTCTCAGGGGATCACTTTGTAATGTTTTATTGTCCTTTTGAATATACTGCAACTTACGTTGTGATAAGAAATAATTTTGTTGTTGTCCCATATTGATAGACTAACAATACGAGCTAGTGGCTACTGGTTATTGACTGGTGACAGAAAGTGATAAATGGTGACATTCAGGATTTAATTGCTGTCTGAATTGGAATTGTATTTCATAAAAGCACAAGTTACTTTGTAGTTTGAAAACAACATTCTGATTCTACATACACATTATTTGCATCCTATAATGTTGTGGTGGCTGACAGACTTCTGAAACTGTTATATGATATTCATTTGGCTTGGACTTTCCTTTGGCCATTTTTGTGTATGTAAAATTTTTTTCCTCAGCAGGTGAAAATCACTGTTTACTGGCTTGCTTGGTGGTGACAGATGAGAGGGCTGTTGGATGAAGGCAGTATGAGTTCACACCATGCCGTGTTTTGTCTTTGATACGTGAGGAATTTGCCATATGCTGCCAAAAATGCACGGCTAAATGATTAATAGAAAATTAAAAGCCTAGTAGATTTGTATTCTACTATCTACATCCCACTGTAATCTACAATAACAACGTAGACTGAGACAACATCTACTTATTGTAAACAAAAAACTTTTATGAATAGAAAATATTTCAGTTTCTTCACCATATCCATACATCTGGAAGCTAAACCTTCATTTTTAGCATGCCTCTAGAAAATCTTTGTTTCACTGATCACAGCTGAGAAGCCCTGGACCATAACACAAAGAGGGAAAATGGAGATGTGGAACTAAGTGGCATGGACAAGGGATGAAATGGGATTCACCTTAAATTAATTTGCCAAGTCTTATTTGTTTTTCCTCATTTTGGCCTCATTTCCAGCCAGTGTCCGTTCACACTACGGAAAGTTACATTGCGTTTCCACTATCCACACCCTGGTGGAAAAACTCTGAACACTGTCTAAACTAACCTTTTGGTTAAGTATGAAAGGAAGTCAGCCTTGCCTCTGCATGCATAAGTACTTGCAATCAAGCTAATTGCATTGCAGTAAAACGCAGAGGACAGAAAGACACCTGGCTGGGTCAGTGTCCAGCTAGGAAGCAAAACATTTAAATGTCCATAAAAACATGAAATCACGAGAATGGGACCGGGGTGTTTTTTTTGTTATGTTTTTTTTTTTTTTTTTTTGCTCCTTAATTCACTGTGTGTTCTCATAAGCAGGCAATGAAAATGAGCACCTGGTGATTTCTTGAAAACTTTCATTCTCAGGCGATATCTGAGAAAAACAAAAAACAATATATCAAACAAAGCGTACAGACATCACACGGTGCATAGATAATGACTTCCTCAGCCTCGCATGAGGATTGTGATGGACAATCCATGTTATTTTAGGCCAATTACCTTTGCCGGGAACCTTTCCATGACAACGAGTCACTGCACTGTATCTCTGTCCAAATCCATCTGGACACTAAACTAATGGCTTATTATATGACTGACGATGTTGAGTCATTTTCTCTGCCTTAGGCTGATCTCCTGTTATTCTGCCAGTGCTCCCATCATCATCACTAATACCCAACCCCCCCAACCAACCATGTCTGCAGCCACAAAAGCTATCAGGAGCTCTGGGTCAAGATGGATCAGACCCCCGTCTCCCGGATACATTATCACTGGCTATTTGATTTCACTGGGCTTTGCTCCATCATTGTGTTCCAGCATCAAGTTCAGTCATCGTTGAGAAAAAATTGCAATGGCTCAGTAAGCTGTAAAATGTGGCTGCATGAAAAAAAAACAAAAAAACTTGCAAGTGAAATACAGATGTTTACAAACGGACCTTCGAAACGCATCATTCTTGGAGGCTTCACAATTTTTCTTTGCAATTTCAACATGTGACAATAAAGGGGTAGTACACTGAAAATTTAACTGTCTCCTACATCGTCGTGACTACATCCACAGAGCATTTGCTGAGACTTCTGCCACTTGCTTACTACATTCTTCTACTTTGTTTTATTTTTCATGTATATTACAATTTTGAAGACCATTATATCAAACAAGCTCATCAGTAGCATTGGACATGCCCTTTTGCTGCTATTTGTTGTCCATTGTAGTAGTTCTTAACTAGTGGAGTCTGAGAATAAAGTGCCCACGAGGCCACAACCCAATCAAAACAGCTGCATGACCCACTTTTGGGTCACGACTCACCAGTCGAGAAACACTGGTCTATTGATATAATGTCGGGACATAACAATAATTTGCATATGCATCGATGTGCGACTGCACTGCCAACTTAGACGGTAAACAGGAAGCAGGAGAACAGCGGGTACAGCGTGTATATGACCTCACTTTCTAGGGTGATATGATCTACTTGTATGCTAAGAAAATTTGTATTTCTGAAACTCTCATGAGCTAATATTATTAGGTTCCTAAACTTGAATAAAATTAAATTTTGCATATTACTTTCTTTTGAATAAATTTTGTGTTTTGTAAACTTTGCATTCACTACCAGCAGTTCAATAGCACAATGGCTAACATGACAGTCAGAACTTGCTTGACTGCAGTGGTGACTGCACTGTGAATATGTTGTCTGTCTGAAATATAGTTGTTGTTGTTGTTTTTTGTTGCAAAATTACTAAACAGAAGGCTTAAAAAAGCATTTATTAAAAAAAAAAGAACATTCTAATTGAAGCGCATTAATCAGATAAAAATTGTATGAATACCATTTAAAATCTATTTATACCTTTAGAATTATTTTAGCGTATTTTTTCAAACCACGTTTTGCAAATGTTAAAAAAAAAAAAAGAGAGAGAGTGAGAAGAGCAATGGAAACCGCAATGCCTTGTAATTTTTAGCTGCATGGTGCCCTCGCCCCTGCCACCCCCTACCTATATCCGCCCCTGCAAAAGGTGTCATTTCAAAATCATGGGAGCATTTGTTCCACTCCCCCCTCAGCAGTGAGGCACGAGTTACTAGTCATTACGCGGACATGCACCAACGTGCTTTTTAGCCTACATTTCTCGGCGGACTAAAAAGCTGCATTCCGCCCCACCCCTTGCAAACAACATCATCATCATCATCACCGCACACAGTACCCAAATCAGGAAGCAGCGACGCACGTTTTCTTTCAGTCTCTCGCCCCCCACTTTTTTGTTTTGTTTTGTTTTATTTTTTGTTTTTTCTTGCGGAGGCGAGTTTTACGGTGATCAAAGCGACGGCGAACCATAAAGAGGAAAAAAAGGGCGTAATCGTTGGTTGGTGCCGTCGACAACCGACGTCGTCGCCCTGCTTGCTGACAGAAGACTGACAGCCGGTTACATCCAGTGTTCGGCCGCTCAGCTGTGGATGCAATTGGCACAGCAACCGGAGACGGGTACGTGCAACCAGGTCCAAGTGGTTCAATTCACTGAGTAGAAGTGAGGAGGGTGGGCATAAAAGCAAACGAGAACGGCTTGCAATCGCAATCGCGTCAGCCGCCGTGTTTCGCTCGCGGGTGGCGCGCGTGCGGTTACGATAAACGCGCGAGGGCTTGTTTACAGCGCGTAATAGACGTTACGAAAGCTGCGGAGGCGTCGTTTTCGGAATATATCCGCGTCCAAGTCTACCGAAGTCTCTACCTGGAGGCATTAAACGCCGTTTCAGTCAGCGGCAGCAGCATCACGGCCACCAGACTGTATCACTGCCTCGTCATGTGCTTTGACAAACCCTAACCCCACCGAAAACACACACACACACGCACACACGCTGTTGTCTTTCTGCAGTCCCCACGTGCAATGTAGCGTTTCTGCGCTACGCGCTAACACTTTGGAACAAAAACAGAGAGTCACTCGCAATATTTCGACCCTTCTCTTTAATTCGGCTCACTGTTAGCGCTTGGACGTTTTATGAAGCACCGGGCTACCAGGAAGCCCTGCGTGTTTGGATGTCAGTGGAGTTGTTAGTTACGTCAGCAGGGCTCTGCTGCACGTTCCTCACAAACTGAATCATTCATTCCAGCCGCCAGTATATGGCGTTAATAGTGCCGACGAGTTCAAAGAAGAAGAAGAAGAAAAATCTTTCAAACACAGGAAGTGGTACTGGACGAAGCACGTGCACTCATAAAAATTTCAAAGAATTTTGTTGGATGTAGCCGCAGAGCAGCTTTGTGCTTTACATTTTCAACCCCCACGCACCCATGTTAGCTTGAACGTAGGCACAAGCCTGGCAGTTCACCTGCAATTTAGTTAATCAATCCTGTAAACATCGAATTGTACATATGGTAGTCAGCATCACATTAAACGGTACTGCCTTTAGTTTTAACGCTTGTAGTTCAATTCCCCTTTCCTCATAAATAGACGTAATGCGACTTTTCCGCTGCCACCATCGCACCTTGTCAGGTAACATGTATCGCTGTGAAATATTAAAACGTTAAATGTGGCCTGCGGTGTCATTTCGATGGAATGTTTGGTAAAACTGGAATTCCAGGAGTCGCGGCTCAACCTTGAAGCTCGGCAGCTCGAGAAGGAGCTTGAGTTTGCCTGTGACTACCTGAGCCGCGAGGCCCACAGGAATGCATTCCCCTCGCATTCCTCAGCGTTCTGTCGGATTTGCCTCCGCTTTACCCAGAAGGGAAAAATGCCAGGGGGGTTTACTTAGCTGTCACATGATCTGCTTGGCATTACACTGTTGAGCTAAAACCAACATACTGATACTGAAAAAAAAAAGGTCAATCATTTCTAGTTTCCCTGATGAATTAAGTGATCCGTGTCTCCTTGTGTAGGCGTGACTGTCTCGCTATGTTTTTCAGGTGACTCTGTGAGGTTTGTCAACTTCCGTGCTCGCGTTCTTACAAACTTCCTCTTCTCTTTCACTTCCCCCTCCTTGTCTGCCTGTGTTCTTGGCAGACAGGTTGAGTCACATTAGGTGCTGTTGTTGTGTTATTTTCCGCCAGGGGTGTGTTCCCGCCAGTCATCTCAACCTGCGACTCTGACTGTATTACACATCAATCGATATACATACTGACAAATTCTCACAGTTTTGTTTAAAGTGTTGCAAAGGACTTTTGTAATTGACACATTGGAGACCACAAATATGTTGGCTGTTTTCTTCAGCTACAGTGAATTGTTTTCTATGTTTAGTTTGGTGTTGTTGTTTTTTCTTTTTTTCTTTTTTTACATGGATGCCAGTCCTCACTTTTTTTTTAATTTTAGGGCCTATTATTGTAGTATTTTTGTTATGTTAAAAGTACTGCAATAGATTGTTTCTTTTTTTATATAAAGTTAACTTGTCTATCTGTTGAAATAGTGCCATTTTTATATCCTGCTCAGGCTTTTTGCAACTTGTCAGCTTCTCTGAGATTTTCCAGCAGATGGTAAATGAATGCATTAATCTTGGGTCATTGAGAAAAGCTGATAAGTAAAGTTGTTGGATCGCGAACCCCCAGACGACGGTGGGTATTTTTCTTCATTGAAAAACACTGAAATTATAGTTGGCGCCTAAGGCCGTCTCACCTCGGCAAATGTGTACTAAAGCAAAACAAACATGTGCTTGGATTAACCATGCAGTAGCAGCACACAGCTGTACCTCACTGTGACTGGTATTCTGAAGAGCTGGTTGTGCTTTTTGAAGAGGAAAATATCCCAACTCAACAGTTATTTTTAATTTTTTTGCCTTTATACGAATGCTCAGATTAGTGATGATAATTGTCATCATCTAATGGGCCGCGTTACGTTGCCAAACTCCAAGCCATCAGCTTATGTCAAGCGAGCCGCAGGCTCAGAAAGCAGTGGCGCTGATGTGTCAGACGTACAGCTGGGGGATCAGAGGCAAACATTGTGGGCAGTCACGACTGGGCGGTCGCTGGGCTGCCAAAACTCAAACTCGTATTCTCGCTTGATCTAAGACAACTCTGGCTCCCTTCTCCGTGGAGCAGTGTGAGCCAGAGTGGCACTGCTGTTCATGTGCAGTGGCAGTGCGGCGGTGACTACATGGAGGGTTTTGTTCTCAAGTTGAAAGTGAATGTCAGTCTGTCGGAAACGGCAGATCCATTCTTAAAATACCAGTTGCTTTTGTTTCCTTAATATCGTTCAATGGCAGTGTTAAGGGTACTTTTTTTTTATGATGCCAGCCGACGACTGTCTTTATACTGAGAAATTAGGTCTGGTGGCATTTTTTTTTTTTTCTCAAGCAGAGCTAATTAAACCAACACTTGCATCGTGAATTAGTTTGGATCCCTGTACATTGCTTCGCTTCTTTTCCATTTAGCCCGACTCATTTTAAAAATAGCTTTGCATAGAAAATCTGATGTCCTTCAGGCCATTCAAAACAAAGCGGACAAACAGCACGGAATCTGAATTAAACTCTGTCTGTCTTTTGGGAAAATATTACCCGAAGGACACGGTTGTTATTAGAGGGCTCCGTTTAGAAACATAACCTCCGACCTTTCAAGCTTGTGAAATTTGTTTTGACAAACTTAAAGTAGAGAGTAAGCCTTGTTAGTTGTGGGCCTTGAGCGCTTAAGCTGAAAATGCAAACAAATTAAGAGATGGACAAATGCAACTTTGGCCGTTCCTTGGTTTATTCAGAAAACGTTTTCCAGTCAGAATGATTTTGGCAGCATTTACTTTGGACTTTCAGATATGAGATGCTATTTTTTTCAGCAAACACACAAGGCAAGTTGGCTTCGAAAGTATGTTTAAAAAAAAAAAAAAAAAAAAAGGTGATTCAAGCAGTTGAAGTGCCTCCGTCTGTTGTTGATTTATTTTGTGCCTTCAGGAACAGAAATCTACCATCTGCTCACTCATATGTAACAGGAGAGTTTGAGTTGCATAAACATGTCAGCTTATTAGTGGATATTCGTGAGTGTTTCTTTCAGTGTTGAATGCGTCCTGGTAATTTATTTGGAGGCTTATCCTTAAGTTGTTTTTTTTTTTCCAATTTAACTGCTTGAAAGGTTAAGACAGAAATGAATGTGTAAAAACTAGGAAGTGGGAAATATGGAGGAACAGCCTATAGTCTTTTATTTCATTAGAAAATGCTTGACATGTCACATGAGGTAAACACATTGCTACAAGCACGTGCTAACCCACCAGCCCAGTTAAGCTCCAGCAGTTAAATCAATTGGTAGGTTTGTGACCCACACATTTATCCATGCAGTCAGTTACAGTGAGTAACCCTCACTTGTTGGTAGTTAGTCTAGTCTAGTTCCGTCAGTTCGAGTCAGTTCAATAGTAAAGTCTGCCTGTTGGCCAAGATAAGTTAGCAGTTATTAGCTAAGCTGCTTTTCTTTCAGTGCGTGCATTTTATTTTCTGTTCTTTTGAACAGTGGCGCAATGGTGAACTAGATTTATGCACAAGATGCACCACTGATCTGTCTGAACATGGAAAATGAAACTGGAAGCGAGACTCCACTGCTACGTCAATAGTGACATGCAGTGCAGTCCTGTGTGACTGTATTTCAAACAGAAGGATTTTTTTCATATCACAAATACATGTATACTTTAAAACCTCCTCCTCCTCCGTGTCACCATAACTAGTATCAGCCTCCGTATTAACTTTGATCGAGTGACTGCATACTAAATGATGGCAGCATCAGCTGACAACAAGGCGTTTGGCAGCTAATACGATGTGTCAGCAGCGTCAAACGCTATTGCAGAAGCTCTGCAAGCTCCCATTAGCAAATGCAACTCGTGTCATCTGCTAAATGCCCTGGTGTCAACAGACTGCTGCCACGGTATTGTCCATAAAGGCTGCTGTATTTTCAAATCTCTGTCTCTAGAGGTACTTGTTTTTGTCAAAGACAAACAACAGAAGCACAAGCATAAAACAGCGTAAAAAAAACAAAAAACAAACAAAACAACAATGCAATCAAAACAAAATTAGCTCATAATGTGGAAAGTCTAATTCCCTCGTACGTGAAAAGCAGCGCATTGGAGGTGCTGCACGTTTTACAGTCCGTATATCTAATAAATTTGCCAGCTCACTACTCTAGTCTGGCCACTCTATTTTATCCTGGAATCCTCAGCTGTCAAAAGAACTCTAGGATTTTTTGAGAGGGGTCTGGTCTTGAAATTCTGCGCATACAGGTGTTATTTTAGTGAAAGAAGCAAACTGAACATGAAACACGTGCGTGTTTGGGGGGAAAAAAAAGAAGAGAGAAAAGGGAAGTGAGTCGACGAGCAGAGTGGCGAGGCCCTATGCCAGGCTTCCCAGGCGCAGCTCTCACTCATTGCCGTGTAAACGGATGCCTCCTCCTCCGAGACAGATGTTGACATTTGACCTGAGATCCCATGCCAGCAGTGAAGTGCTTTCGCTGGTAGACTTGTCAGCGAGTAGCTCTCACTCTCTCCCTTCCCATAGCTTTATCAGCTCCTCCTTTTACGCCCGTTTCATTGCTACATCGGGTGTTAAAAGAAGCTGTTGCCCCCCCTCTCTCACACACACACACACATTAGCCATCTTGAACCCGAAACAAAGGTCGCGGGCAACGACAGGCAGGCAGACAGACGCTCCAGCCACTCCCAGCTCCTGTCAAGACAGTGAGAAATGTGCTTGTCAGCATGTTGCATTGTGCCGTGCATGCGTCTTCTGCACTCCAGTACTCATACAGCCCCCCACACCCCACCCCGCTGAAAATACGCTGTTGTTAAAAGCACATTGCTCAGGGCAGAAGTCTACTCTAGAAGTGATGAGTCTACTTGCTCGTACATGAATTTTTTTTATGTGTACTGCAGAGCTGTTGTTGTGAGGGAAAGTTCACCCAAAATTGAAGTGATCACTTCCTTACTGTTGGCATCTTCTAATCTGTAGGGCTCCCAGTAGGTCAGGATACCACCACGTGGTATAGAAGTCGCAAAATTCCATCCAAGATAAAGAAAAAATTAAAGAAAAGGAAGAAAAGCATGGCACACTTCCATTCTGCTGCTGTGGTTTCATCCAGTATCGCACGTGATTGAAATTTGAATCCCGATGGTGATATTCACAATATGTATTTTGCAAAATGTCAGCTGCAGGCCCCTCGCCTGGGTTGTGTCCACGTGAGCGTGCGTGAGAAGGACACTACAAGCGCTTCCACTTCCTCTCTCGAGAAGCACCACCGCGTTTCCGAACGTCGAATGTACGGCACTGATTAAAATAGCTGCAGTGTCACGTTGTTGCTCCGTCTCCTGTGTGAGAACATGTGTATCTTGGAATTTTTAATTTTTTTTTTTTAATGTTGTTTTTACACGTAGATGTTGAAGTACTTTGTCACCGTAGACCTTTGGAGGGAATTTTTGTGTGAAATGGTTGCTAATGTGGATTAGTAAATGGAAGCAGACAGTGCCTTTGCTGCAAAATAGCTAGTTAAAGGCAGAAATTTCAACTTTTCCTGAACTTTCCTTCCAGTCGCGTCTGTGTATCTGTGTATCTCACGTCTCAAGTTGTGTTTTTACTGCTTTCCCTCCCTGGGGATTTTTCCAATGGTCCTTGAAAAGGGTTGTGTTTAAATCCCCCAAGAACCAAAAACCCCCTCAATCAAATTCTTTAATCTCCCCTCCCAGATCCATTTTTTTTTTTTTTTTGTGGGAAAAGTGAACCTGCATTTTTGCAATGTGCAGCAGGGGATCATTTAGATGAGCACGAGTCCAGTCCACTGCAAATTTTGCTGTCAATATTTTCTTAGTCACATTCCTGCTGAAATCATTTTTTGTGCCTTTACGCTGAACCCTCTTCTGCAGTAACAATTCAGACGTTGCAATCCTGTTGTTGTGTCATTTATTCCTCAACATGAAAGCAGCGAGGATTGGGACTCAGCTGTGCTGCTGATTCCAGACCTGCACGTCCCTCAGAGTTTTCTTAGTGCAGTTATTGTGCAGTAATCCATGTTTGTGTCTCTCTCACAAGGACAAACATGTTGCAGCAAAGTAATTCCTTTTGCCTTAGCAGACAGCAGTCAACAATATATAATAGTGAAGTCATTTCTTTTGTGTAGTTTTAATGTAGTTGCTAAAACCTCTGATTGAAACATGGTTTTTGTGGCCGAGCTGGTTGCGATCCGTCCACTCCTGAAACTTCGCCATTTTTTCAATTTCAAATGAAATTGGCAGTTCAAGTTGCACTTCAGTAGCTTTATAACGCTGTCCTAACAGTTTTATGTGTGTTAATCTATGTTCCCTACAATCTTTTCAGAAGGTAATGAAATGAAGTTTAATTTACAGTCAATAATTCATACCAAGCTCAAACCTTTGATAAGAGTCGCAGCGTTGTCCCACGTTGATTTTCAGTATTTACATCACAACCTGTATTTGTATTTATCATACATAATCAAGTGTCATATTTAAAGTATTAACACAAACTAAGACTGAGATCATGGATATGCCCGTGGAAATATGTAAAACTCTGAATGATCAAAAATATATAGATAGATATATTAGATCACTGCATATCACACTGAAAGTCCTGCACGTTTTTATTAAATCTTAAAACATGTCATTGTATAAAGTGCCACTAAATGTAATGCAAGGTGTGTAAAGCTGGACGGTCATCCTGCAGGTGTTGCTTCATCTCTTGTCTTTTCAGTGCCTTGACTACTTTTTTTTTTTTCAATGGCAGGTTTTGCAACTAGTTAACCCTTCACCTCAAATGACATTCTGGTTTTAAGTGCCCAAAAAAAAATACTCCTGAGCTAATCAGCGCAACATTAAAATTAAAAAGAACTCCACAGCGGTTGCAGTTTTGTATTTGTCAAAACAATGCTCACCGGTATTTATGGCTGCAATTCCCCTTATGATAGTGACAGCAGAGCCTCGGTGAAGCAGAGCCTTTGCTGTTAATTAACCGAGAGGCTTTCAATTGTGGTTAATAGTGAAACTGGTTCCTCGCTGCATCCCTCGCTGGCAGAAACCCTTCCACGCCCCTGTTGATTTCACAGCCACTAGCTGCCGTACGCTGATCTTTTCCAGCCAATCAGATCCAGCCATTAAACCTGTCAAAATGAGTTAATGAGTCCACAGGCCTCAGTAGGTGCTGGTCCCAGCTTGGCGGGCAATTAAAAACTTTTTTAATGCATCGTTCATGTTTTCTTTCTTTCTTTTTTCCAAAATCTGACAAATTAAATGCGTGGAGGATCAGGAGGATCAGAGGAGAATTGCTTTTTCTCCTGCTGCCTTCATAACATCTTCTCTTTTCTCACTAAATTACTGAGTGATGCGCAAGGAACACAATAAATACTAGGCTGCAGGCTAGATAGAATTTCTACAAAATAAGGATAAATCACTGCTGCTCATTTCATTTTCTTTTTCTTTTTTGGTATCACAAACTAGCCCCTCCCCCACCTTTCAGCTCCCCTGCGCTCTGCCTCTCTCTCTCTCTCTCTCTCCCTCCCTGTCTTCCTCTCTCTCACATATGCTATTATGCAATAGTCCTTCCTTGCATGTCCTTGCAGGATGTCAGTGATGATTGTGTAATATTTCCAGAGAGAAAGTGGCTGCGAGGCCTTGCATTCACTTTGCAGAGAATGCTTGCTTGATGCGTTTTCCCCACGCACAGGTTTTAATGCCGTGTCGCTCTGGGGCACATAAAACGAGTGCACACCTACTGGCAATGTGGCCACATGCCCTCGCTGCAGATTTAGCCATATGCTTTACCTTTTTTTTCTGCTGTTGTGGCTCAGCAGCTAGGATACAAGATCTAATAAGGCTCAGTGCGCACAGCATATTAGGGCGTGATCGACCCTGTTTAAAGGGAATGTATTATGGTCATTTCCAGATTTATTAAATTCATTCTGGTGGTCTACCTCCAACAATAAAAACAAGGTTTGTTTGGTCAAAAAGCTCCTAGTTTGAGTTGTGCAGGCCTTACAGAACATTCGTCCCCCCCCCCTCCCCTACCTGCTCCATCCATGGCTGTAACAGCCCACTCCATTGTGATTGGCCAGCCGCTCACTGCTAGCGCTAGCTCTCATGCGGCGGCTATACCTTGCTCTTATTATTTTTTTTTTTAAATAAGTCGAGCAAAATCCAAACGGCTCATTGCAGTGTCTACCCAGAAATGTGCAAGTTGTATTTTTTTCATACTTGGTGTGTTAGTTGACATGCCAGTAACACAAACACACATGTTTAAGAGCTGAAAAGGTTGATTTTTCACAGTAGGACCCCTTTAAAAGTGCCGTTTGTCTCCATAATGAAAATGTGAGTTAGAAAATGTATATAAAATACCCTACAAAGCTTCCACTTTACCTACATAGACAAGATAAAAGCTAAATGGATCAGAACAGCTTACTGCTGCTTCTTAAAAAAAAAAAAAAGAAAGAAAGAAAGAAAGAAAGAAAATCCAGGAACAGTGTTAGATTTCTTTCTTGAAAGGTTCATGTGGTTCTGATCTTTTTGTTTTTATAAGCTGCTTAAAGTCATCTTACTCGGTGAGGACCTGAGCTTGTGCCTTGGACCTAAAATTGAAACTGGACGGTTTTGGTAAGAGTCCTTGTCTTTCTAGGCGTTATTACAGTTTGCTTAAATTTTCCTGAAACGTACATACTACCTTATTTCTTGTCTTGATTTCAGTAAAATTACTAGTTAAAGATTAAAAATTAGTTAAAGATTAGTTTCAATAAGAAAACTTGTTTGTTGTTCTTTTTCCTAATTAAGCTTAAGCCAAGCGACACTGATAATGGAGCAATTTCTCATTTGAAGAAAGCAATTCTATATCTATTCCTCTCTTAGTTTTTCAAGAAATTAACCTTGTTTTGACTTTGGGAGTGATGTTTGAATTCACATCTGCCATGAAAATAGTACAGACCTTTTTTCTCTCATCTGTTTGGACTTGTTGGATTAAGTCTTTTTAATGTGACTTTGACACTAATAAGAATACTTTTCACGATGTGTTTCTCATGCGCATAGAGAGAAGAATTAGGAAATGTATGAAAACAGCATAATTCCATAACGACTTCATCTGATTACGCTCCCTCGAGGTGGTTCGTCTGTCTCAAATCAGAGGCACTGCGCAGCGTGTCTTATGCTAACGGGCTTGCTGAATAAACGTTGACGTCGCGAGCGCTCCGCCATCGTGATCGAGGGACTGCTGCTGCAGGCGGCCAGCGTCAGCGGTGCGAGCTTCGGCAGCCAAGACCCAGATATCAAGCCTGAGGAGATGATATGATGTGGCGAGGGAGCGTGATAAATTGAGCGCGTGGACGCTGAGCTGATCTGTATGCTGTATCCTGTGCCAACAATGTGTCTTCGATAAACTGGCTTAGCTGCCGCTCTATTGTGAAGAGAGTGACTTCCAGGAATCAATTTGCATCAGATATAGCTTCTGTTACATGTTAGATAGAGGCTTACGTGGAGCCAGCGGGGAACATTTTACACTGTGTGGGTGTTGCGATGGCAAATTCCACGTAGGCATCAGATCACAATTAGTTTGAGAATTCTGAGGTATTGAGGTGGTTTACCTCCACTGGCTTTGCTGTAAAATATCCTTCTGTTCTGAGCTGATTGCATTTTTCTCACACTTGCTCTGCTTGTTGTACTGCCTGCTTGTTGAAGCGGTAGATTCAGCGTAAACCTCTGGGCACCCCTTGAAGCATGCACTGTGCTGTTTTTGATTAACCCAAATTAAGTGTTACACAAGGCAAATTGTGTGTGTGTGTGAGAGAGAGAGACTCTGGTGTGGAGCATATTAATTGTGACCTAGATTTTGATTCTTTGGAACGACTGACCTTTTTAACAGTACGCATTTAGAAATTATAGGTTAAGGACAGCGAAAAAGAGGTGAGATCAAGTGGGACATCAGGCAGGACGGATGAACATTGAGGGGAAACTGTTGACATTGACGTCTCCTGCTTTACAGAGTGCGACTCATTCACTGCCAGGTTAGATCATTTTGCTTCATATCTGAAGCCACACTAACCGTGAAGCTATGCCATCCATCCATCCATCCATCCATCCATCCATCAATCCATCCATCAATCCATCCATCAATCCATCCATCCATCTATCCATTCAAAACATACTGCCAGTTTCCAATTAGCCCAATGTGAATGTCTCTGGGCTGTGGGAGGAAGCTGGAGTAACTGAAGAGAATTGACGGACATAGTGCAGCGATGCTTCACTTTTCCTTGGAAATTTCCACTGTTGTCAACAATAATTTCTTCTTTTTCCCCCCTTGTAACACAGAAACATTACAACATCAAATATAGATATAGGATATGTATATATATATATATATATATATATATATATATATATATATATATATATATATATATATATATATATATATATATATATATATATATATATATATATATATATATATATATATATATATATATATATATATATATATATATATATATATATATATATATATATATATATATATATATATATATATAGATATATATATATATATGTATATATATATGTATATATATGTGTATATATATATATATATATGAGAGAGATATATAGAGAGAGTAGAGAGAGAGAGAGAGAGAGAGAGAGAGAGAGAGAGAGAGAGAGAGAGAGAGAGAGAGAGAGAGAGAGAGAGAGAGAGAGAGAGAGAGAGAGACTCTGCCCATACACTGTTCAGAAATGCGCACTAACCAGAAAAGGAAATGTTCAAGGAGCCAAAGATGATGAAAGCCTTCTTTGTGATGGCTTGAGAACTCCCCTAAAAGCCCAGACTGACTGCACGCTGTGATTATTCCAAAGTAAAAGGGGGAACGACCCCTCGGAGGGAAGAAAAATGCATCCCTGAGTGGTGGGCGCGTGGCCGAGATTGGGATTCATGCAACGTTTCGGCGCTTGAGCCGGAAGAAGACTTTACACCTTGGCCACTTCTTTTTGGTCACTTTGGTCTATCAGCAAATGACGAGCCCCTGTTTGCGCCCAGTCGAAACATTCAAGGCTCACACTCGCTCGGCCACACTCACTTCTCCACATACACGTCTCTTACTTCCTTGAATTAGGTAGAGAGCACACTTCTTTGTTCTCTTTTTTTCAGGGCAGGGAGGGGTTTGTGTGTTTACCTTTTGGGACAACTTGCAGCTCTGGGGTGAGTCAATCAGTCTGTCTGCCTGTCTGTCATTTATTTCTGGTTTTGAGACACACCTTTTCAAAGTGGCCCTGGAAAAGCACAGAGTTTGACTTGATGTTTGTTACCATTTAAATCCCCAAAGTCTCCAACACAGCAGCATTTTATAGGATTTTATAACTTCCTTTTTAAGTGGGAACATCTTTGGAAAAAAAAACTAGACTTGTTTGAGATAAACCAGACTCGCACACAGCATCTCTCTACTGAATGCTGCAATGGCTGCTGCTCCAGATTGATGTTGTCTCAAATATATAAATAAATGAAGACCCGGCTGTTGGAAAACATTTCTTTTGGTTTGTTTATGGCAGCAGTTTACGAAATGTGTTTTGAGGTGGATGTCGCACGGGCTTATTTGCGCAGAGCGGTGAAATGGCAGCTCCTAAATTGTATCTGTGTCAGAGAGAAACGCCGGGCTGAGAATCTAACATATCACAGCCATAAATGGTTTCTGATGCTACCGTGTCACTGGGAGCATCAGAAATGTAATAATGCAGTTTTAACGGTAAAAAAAAAAAGTATAACCAGGATGTTGAGTGTTTGTAGGACTTCCTTTTAAAAGTTCAGTGTTTAAAATTTGGCCTTATTAACGATTTTTATATTGGTAAAGGCTTAATATAATTTTTAGTCATTTAAAAAAAATGATGAAGACCAGAAAATCACCAGAAAAGAGTTTATTCCCAGCATGACGTCACAACGTTCTGACGTGTCGGTAAGTGACGTTCTCCAGGATCAATCTGATTGGTCAAATAGATCGTTTGAGTTACAGAGGCATAATGGGAAGTGACACTACTGCACATGCCCTATGGGCCCATTAATGTGGTAGTCAAAAACTTTTTTCAGCGTATGCTCTGGGTGAGCAACTTCATTGAAATGAATGGGCCGCATTCTTGGACTCTGCTGTAGTTCACTGGCAAACTCAGGAGGTGGAGGGTGAGAAGGTGAGCGCTGCAATCTAAAATGTAACCACTTCGCTGTCGCTGTTTCTTCTCAAAATCTCCAAATATTACACGCTTCACCTTTAGGCCGAAAGCCGCCGAAGCGGTTGCCAGTTTCTTCTTCTTTCACCGGCGTCACCGGCGGTCGACTCTGACGTGATCCGCCAGCCAGCGTGATGTCACCCGGGGCTGACGGGAAGCCCGCTGATCCAACCCTTCCGGCGACCTCGCCGTCCTCTGTCTGGGGAAATCAGGTCGACGTTTCCATCCGTATGAGTTCCCAGCAGGGACGCAGCTGGCGAGCGTTCCCCAGATTGTGATTCAGTGTCGGTACCCGCGTTTTCTTGCGCAGCCCTGGCACTTGCAATTTTTTTTTTTCTGCTAATGCTTCCTTCCACTAATGTGTTGACGTTTTAAAAAGGGTAAAAAAAAAAAAAAAAAAGGTGTTTTCACGACCGCGAGCGCGTGAGT
Organism: Thamnaconus septentrionalis; assembly: GCA_009823395.1. NCBI lineage: Eukaryota > Metazoa > Chordata > Actinopteri > Tetraodontiformes > Monacanthidae > Thamnaconus > Thamnaconus septentrionalis. The sequence goes on from CM020511.1 coordinate 14,072,015, forward strand.
GCGATTGCACAGTTTTGCACCCTGCCTCTGAGAGGTAGCCCGTCTCGAGATAAGAAGGAGTACACAATCTTTACATAATGTGCCGCTCGCACGCTCGTGCAGCTCTTAACCGGCCCTCTGCTTTCTCCCTCCAGTCTCTGTCGGCAGCATGGGCCAGAATCTAGGAAAGAGAGACTCACCTGCAGACAGCAAGGTAAGAGTGACTCAACCCCAAACCCTGAATGCGACTTCACCCTTTATCATCCCTTTGTATCACGTGTGTGTGTGTGTGTGTGTGTGTGTATGTGTGTGTGTGTGTGTGCGTGTGCGCTTTACCGTGTTGGTCTGAGAAACAAGCATGTGTCGAATTTTTTTCTTTCTTTTTAATTTGAGTGCTTATCAGGCCGGCCTTTATCAATCAGACTTTGTACTGTGGGGCTGACAAGCTCTCAGTTATTACACACCCAGTGCTGAGTCATAACCTCCTCCAAGCAAGAGGAAAAATCTGAAGCCTGAAGTCGCTGGAAACCAAGTGCTGAATTTCTCTCAGGGTGTGAACGTATGTACTTCTAAAGATCTAAGGAATGAACGTTGTTCCAGTGTGTATGTGTTTGTGTATGTGTTTGTGTGTGTGTTTGTTTGTGTGCGCGCGCGCCCGTGCGTGTGTGTGTCGTTCGTACCTGTGGCACTTGGAAAACAAACACGGGTTCCGTGCAGATCTCGCTGCCGCTGGCAACAACTTCGCAGAGTCGATTCTCAGATGCTGTGAGAAGCTGCACCTGCTCGTCTTCGGAGAGGTTTTTGGCTTCGTGTTCCGGAGCTGAGAGGGAAATGTTTCTCTTTGAATGGTGGGGTGAGGTTTGTTTTTTTTTTTGTTTTTTTTTCCTTCATCCACCTGATCCGCCCCAAAAGGCTATGTATGAATTAATTGAATATTTGTTTTGGCCAGAAAACACACTAAAACAATACACAATTTGACCGAAAAGGTATGAGGCTGAAGTGGCTTTGTTCTAGAATATAAAATAAATAATTTTTGCAACATGTTCAACTGAAAAACCAACATCAAAGCCTTATTTTTTTGGTGAAGAATAGTTGGCTGGATCACCGTTTCCCCCCCCCTCATTAGTTTTACACAGATGGTCCGCTGATATTTTTTGCGCCGCATCTTTTTTTTCCCAACTCTCTCTTGGGCGGCCGCCAGCATCCCACTCTCTCCCCTGTTGCCATGGCAGTGTCTGAAGCCCGACGAGCGTCCGTGGCTTCCGTGTGTCGCCCTCTAATAACCTCTCCAAGCCACAAGCCGCGTCGCAGCAGTGGTCCGCCAGAGCTCCCGTTTGAATTGGAGGGGATGGATTAATGAGCGTGCACGCCGGGGGGGCGAGCACTCCCCAGGTCCATGTCTCTTCCAACCGTCACCTTTTCTAATTGTCGCCGCTCCCCCGCCGTTGAACCCTGTCCTCCCTCTATTATATTGAAGAGAATTTGTAACATTTGTCGAGTGCAGGGATAGAAAGATGGTACGACTGCTCTGGTTTACTTTTTCAAAATTACTCCCAAAAGTGAAAAAAATCCAATAAGAGAATTTTTAATTTTAACATTTTTTTTCCCAGTGACACATTTTTTTAAATATAATATTCCCATTGGTATAACATGATGTCTGGTGCTACAGGCAGTTTTAAGCTGGGTAAGCAAACCTACCTGTTTAGCAGTAATTTGCCTTATGCGGTGAAGACATGTCCCCATGTGGGTTTCACTCAGGTGGCAACTGCAGAATGGAAACGATTCCACAGGTGTTGATGGCCCATCTGGAAACATCTGCATCACGTTAATCTCCTCGAGTTCACACAAGCTGGAACATTCGCAGATCTTACGGCAGCAGATGGTTGTTTCCATAAATACACACCCGAGCTAGCACATGTAGCGCTAGTAAGTGCACTAGTTAGGTACTCCCAGATTATTTGTTTTGTGGCTGTTGGATATTTTATTTCTTTGACTTTTTTTTTTTTTTTTTTGAACACATTAACTTTGCCACAATCTGACCGCTTACATCAGCGTCGAGGTACATGAACTTCTCAGAAATTGTAGAAATGCCAGTGTCTGCTGCAAAGAGATATAACTGCCAAGCACAAACTTGCTCTGTGGATATCAAAACATATTTTTGAGGATTTTTGAGGTGGATTCCAGGGAGCTCCAGCCAAACAGGGTCTTTACTTTAGCTTCAGATTTATGTGCCGAGTTACGCACAAAATAATTTGTGACTATTTGAGTCACAATCTCAGCAGAGGCACAAGGGGTGGGCGACCTTGGGATATGTTTGAATCAACTGATGGTTCACCGTTCTGTTTTTTTTTTTCCATTTTGGGGCACTGATAAGAGCATGCAAACGGCACACAAGGGAGAGTTAAAGCATTTTGGATTTATTCCCAAAAAATATTTTTCATCACTTATGGAACACAAACACCAAACAGCCATCATGCACTTCTCATGTCTTTTTCTCTCTAATGGCAGAGCTGGTGGGTCTTCTGTGCCTGATGGAAAACATCTGCCTCTAATAGGGCTTCAATTAAGCAAAGCAAAATGTATTAGATTTATTCATTCGTCCACATTTTCTTGACTTCCAGTGCACAAGTTAAAAGGCAGCCGCTGCCTCCGCACTGTGTTGCGGAGGAGAATCACTAACTGAAGCAGTAATTTAATTTTTATGACATCGTATAATTAATGCCGTCCTTGTTCAAAGCCCCCTTTTTTGTCACAGAGGTTCAGATCAGATGGAATAAATCAAGGCCTGTTACGACTGAAGCTGCAGTCAGAATTTAAGAGAGCTTGGCTAATATTGTCATAGCATCAGGAATTAGATGAGTGCAACTCCCTAGGTGGCCGTTTGAGTGGTTTGGCTTAGAGGATGCTAGTGCAAAAAAAAGAAAATGAAACTTTTTCAGGAGTTGAAATCGATCAGGTTGCCTTGCACGTAGGAGAAGAGGGAGTGTGACAAGTACAGCAGCGTCTCAGACTTTAAAAGAAATCTCAAATGTCAAATACTAAAAGGACCTTTTTGGTCTTGCTTCTGGACGGCTAGCCGACTCAATAATGGGCAGAACGATCATGCCGACGTACTTGAGAAGAGGGGATCCCAGATCAGCACGGAGGCTGATGGCTCGGCTCACAGATTTGCTCCCCAGGAGGAGAGAGCGCACTCTTTAGAGGAGATAGTGGAACCGGGAGAGAAAGGTGTATCTGTCTGTCAAACACGAAGCTGTGGAGAGAGGCGTGAGGTCAGTGTGTCGCGCTGAAGCTGCGTCACTCGTCGGGCCTCTTGACGAAGTTGGACAGCCTCTTCCGGAGCTGCTGTTTTGTTTTTACCTTCTTCTTTTTTTTTTGCCCTGATTATGGTGACATTAAAGTCAGTGGGAGGGTCTGGAGAAAACAACGGGTTGTCATAGTGACAGTCAAGCAGGAGCAGATCGTGACCGGTGAGGGAAGGTTGTGTTTAGGCACTGCTGCCTGAGTCGTGCCACCTCTCCAGATTCCGTATCATTTTCAGGAAGGGTGAAATTCTCCTCTTTTGTGCGGGCTTAAAAGCATTGGCTCCGATGAAACACTTTTCTTCCAGCAGCCTTAAACACGGCAGGCTCATGACGTTTTAGACTTTTGTGTGAGGGTTCAAATGACAGGATGAAAAACCACTACCCTCACTCCCTAATGTTGTGTTGTGGGATGAAGTAAAAGCAAAATTCTCAAAAGTTTCAAGATTTTTATTGTCTACTTCTCAGTGTGATTATACACATGCCAAACAATCAAAATGTATGAGAGAAGCGTGTGATTTGAGGAACCTGCATGTATATGTACCTTCCAGTTACCCTCCAACCTTAGCTGCTGACTGTGAGCCTCCCGCTGAAGGAACTTTGAACTCTTCTTGGAGACCAACAGCGTTCATAAGCCGTCTTTTCTCACTTCGTGCCCAATTACAGCGCTGCACTGTATTGCACTGTGATTCGCACAGCGTGCTTTTTCACTGTCCCTGCAGTCTGCCTATGAGTCATTTCCACACTCCCGCAGTTTGGCCTGGTGTCCCTGTGTTAACACCGAAGGAAACCGCAGACACTGCTAATTAGTGCAGGAGTTTCCCTCAAGTGAAGAAGATCAGCTTTGTGAGTCCCCTTGTTAACTCACCATTTGAGATCACACACAATGGATTTAATTAGTCCTGGTTTGAGGTTCTTATTTTCTATGGAGTTGTATTCATAGCTTAGAACATACCAGAGGCACCAAGCTAAGCATGAGAAAGTCTTGAACTGCCTTAGAGCTTGATTAGAGACGGCCACTTTATCTGGTACACGATGCCTGTGGCAGGTTGAACACAGTCGGTACCTGACTGGGTTCAATTGATCCTCAGATTTTGCTCTGGATGCTGCTGGAAGCACCTGTTGATAAGACGGTGGCGAGAAAAGGATGGATGTGGTCTGCAACAACACACTGGTCGACTGTGGTGTCTCAGTCGGTACTAAGAGAAAAGAAGAGAAAATATATCCTACGCTGTTTAAAGACCAGAAACCTGAACCGGCAATGCTAGACAAAATGGATCTTCACTTTCCTGTTGTTCATTCAGAAACTCACGACCCATCAAACTAGATGTTTTTCCAGTCTTCAGTTGTCTCTGAACTGTAGCATCAATTTTCGGTCCTTAACACAAAGCCATGCCAGCCTGTTTGCCTTTGTAGCCTATAGCAGAGGTCCCCAACCACCGGGCCGCGGACCGGTGCCGGTCCGTGGGTCATTTTGTACCGGGCCGTACAGAAAGAATAATTAACTTCTGTTAAATGAATCCTTTGTCATTCACGATCTGAGTCTGATCATGAATGAAACAGACTCCCCTGCCCCCCGTCTACGATCGCACGTTCATGCCGGTCCGTGAAAAATATTGTCTCACATTAAACCGGGCCGTGGTGCTAAAAAGGTTGGGTACCGCTGGCCTATAGAATTCAGTCTTTTGTGTGGTGTTAGATGATATTCTGACAGTCCATTCGCTGCAAATCCCAGAGATGGTTGTGTGTGAAAATCCCAGGAGATCCGCAGCTTCCAAAATACTCACCAAAATCAGCAAAACTTTTCTCCTCATTCTGGCACTTCAGCAGGATCTGGATCTTCACTACATCCACGTAACACAATGCACTGAGTGACTGATTAGATTTGATCATTGAGACAGCTGTGCTGATGTGTCATGCAAAGTGGCTGCTGCGTTTTATACCCTCTTCCTATTCACTCTGGCCTTTATAAGCCTATTCACTTCTTAACCTCCTTCAATCTTTTTTTTCTCTCCTGCCATTTGATTAACGTGTCAGTAGTGGAAAATTGACATTTAAGGAGAAAGTCCCAGAGCCGCAAGTCTAATTTATTGGGGGACATTTAAAAAAAAAAGGTCCACTTTTTTATTTCCATCTTTGAAGAGTGGATGAAACCCTGAAGGAACCAGCTCTCACTCAGTCAAGTGGAGAGAAACCTTTTTTCTGTTCTTTTCATTTCTTTTCTTCTCTCTTTTTTTAAACGCCCTATATCACTTCGGCTCGGAAAGGTGTTCAGATGGCCACATTCTTCTTCCCACCTTCTACTCAATTGTAAGGAATACTCAGGGACACTGAATAACCATCCGACACTGATGATGAATGGATCTCAGACGTTCATGAGTGCACCAGCCTGAGACAGCAAGACTTTGAGGAAAGAAGCTCGCGGGCGTTAGTCTCGGAAATATTAAACAATCGATTTTTTTTGCTGTGACACCGCTAACATGTCTACTGCGCTCTAAGCCCTTTTCATAGTGCTGGGATAAATGCAAGTCAGATTTTCGATTCTAATGCAAAGATCAGTTTTTATAATTTTGCAAAGCAGCTCGATTGTCATGTTTTGAATGCCCCTGCATGGTAAACGGACTGCACTTACATAGCGCTTTCCAGCACCTTCACAGTACGTCAAAGCGCTTTACAGTGGCCTCTCATTCACCCATTCACTCACACACTCATACATCAATGGGTGGCTGCTGCCATGCAATGCACTGCCAGCCACATTGGGAATAATGTAGGATTCAGTGTCTTGTCCATGGACACTTCAAACATGTGGACAGTTGTAGCCGGGATTTTAACCACCAACCCTTGGATCGTCAATTTGCGACCCACTCTGCCAACTGAGCCACAGCTGCATCACACGTCCACATCAGGATCCTTTTGGTCTTGATGAAAACTCAAAGCCTCTGCAGCAAGCTGCCCTTAAAGCAGACGTTTGTAGACAAAGAGCAACTGGAGGAAGTGAATGCAAGCTTAACTGCTGCTAATTTAACTATAGCAACAGTTTCATTATTGGAGGGTTTTATCAAAACTGAGAACAAAGAACAATACATACAGGAGATGTTTAGAGCTACACTCCAGACTGGCTTTGGCAAGTGTTTAGTTACACATTGCAGCCAATTAGTGGTGATGGACGTCTGCTGGATCCTTGCACCAAAAGGAAGCCTCGACCTTTAGCTACCTTGCTAAACTGCCTGCAAAGGTTTTGTCATCTCTAAATCTAATAAACAGGAGGTTTGTCCACTCACCTTTCCATTTTATATTGACCTTTTTCCGGGATGGATTTGCTGTATTTGTTTTTTTATTCTTCTATCAAAGAAAGGTGACCTTAAACAATCCTTGCATTTGTTTTAAAGTTGCAAAAATGTAGTCTTAAAATTTTGGGAAACAGTTTGGTCTCATATAGTCCAGCTACCCACTAAAGAAGAACTGTGTGATACTTACTTTGCCCTGCACATATCTATCTATCTGCAACATATCTGTTGCCAATTGACCTGTGCATTCCCACTGTTTGAACAGCTGCCTTTAGATTTGGCTTTGTCACAACCTGATGTCATAAAACCCACAATATTAACAGGACAGTATTGCCTTTAAAGTCCTCCTTTTTTCCCTCAACACTGCACCAGGAGTTCACGCTGCGTATTGAGTCACTCTCCAACTCAGGGAAGTGACCTTGGGTTGGTGAATAGTTTGTGGGCCCACATTTCTCCCATTGTGCCGCATAATACGGAGCAAAATGAAGGAACAGACAAGCTATCTGTTCTGTACGACCCCGCTGGAGTGGCTGTGAGCGGCTTCGTCCCTTTAAAGTTTCTCCCTGCCAGGTGATGCTGTTGCACAGCTGCAGCCACTCTGTTCGACGTGAGAAATGTTTAATGAGCCTCCGGCAGTCGGGTGTGAAGTCCCATTGGCAGCTGCAGCGCCGGCATCAGGGTGTTCCTATTGAGAAGTGGACCAAAAAAAGAAAAATCACTGATGGTTAGACGCTCTTTCAAATAAGAGTGCCATACATTTTTTTTCTTTTGCCCCCACACTCTCTCAGGCGTGAGCCTTTTGCTGAAATGCCCCAATGTCTTTCTCTTTTTTTAACCATATCTTAGATAAAACTTAAGTATATTCTTCCTGTTTCTATGATGGGCTGATTTTTGTTTGCTATAAAAGTGAGAGTCACTAACCCTCTCCAAATAAATTCAGATCCTATCAGAGAGAGAGTCATTTTAAACTATGACAGGGCATTTTATCCTTCCCAAAATATTTAGTCATCACCATTCAATTCACGGAAAAATTGGCCTTTCTTTCCTCTTTTTGGCTCAGGATGGGAGCGCTGACGTACGATAATGATCCTGCTGGAGAGTAATTATACGCTTGGTAATTAAATCTGAAACCCCATTATAAACTTGTTCATCAGATATGCATCTGTCCACGTCAAACAGTTTGAGTAGCACTCGGCAATGGAGAAAAATTGACGTTGAAAAGCACCCCCCCCCGCCCCCTCCCCCTTGACCTGTTTTTGCAATTCTCATCGCAAAGTAGTCACTTGTGAAATTTGTCTCAAGCCCTTTCAGCTCAATGTCCCTGGTTGTACCTCCAACTCTCTGCATACAAAGTGGATATATTGTGTTGCCAGGGACGAGGAAGGAATGATTAAGTGATAATGAAGGACTACGCCTTGATAGAAGGACTAGAAATTAGCATGTATATGAGGAGAACACGACAGCAATAATGGGAAAAAAAATAATTGATCTGCCCTTGTTCAAATATATGAGGAAGTTTAGATTTAGTGGTTCTCCTTTTACAATTAATCAAGACGGTCACAAATCTCATTAATGGTTATGGAAAGGACGAGAAGGCTGGCAGACAGCACAGCTGATAACAAAGATATTTAAACATGTCATTGCAGAAAATTTACAACCATCCGTCACATAATTTCCAATCACAAAGAATGAACAAAAGCATCATTCTGTGGGATTAACGCCTGTTTGAGCTGTTTTGTAGGTGAGGAAACAATGGTGATTCTCTTCTGTTCCCATCTTTTAAAAAAATGAATGTTGCAGGGTTTTTTTAACTGCAGAATTGACATCACATTTAAACACACAGTAATTACTTGACATAACACATGGTGATTTATTAAAGATATTTTAGTCATCTAGTTGTTGCCGTAGCAACGACACAACGCAATGTTTGCGACCTGGATATACCATAATATGTTTAGTAGTGTTCCATTAACAGTGTGGGTGAAATGCAGTGTCTCTCAATGATGGGAGCAAATGCACAGTCAGCAAAATAAGTTAAAGGGATATAATTTACCCTTTTATTACTCACCACTCTATAGATTCGGATGCTTTTTTTTTTGAAAGGGAGGGAGGAAGGGAGATAGTAAAAATGTAATTCATCAGAGTAACATCAACAGCTGCCATTCCCTTGTATATACTAGGATATATCATGTCCTAATTTATCATATAATCCTCCTATAATTACATTATTATCACATGTATGCCTAAATATTTAGCTTCTCATAGATTTCTTACCTTTCACCCCTTCATACCTACAAAACTCATAGAAAAAAGAAAAATACAAAGCAGTGGAACTATATCTGTCTCATACACAGCCTGACCTCCACTCCCAGGTTTTATGAGGACAAACGCATAAAACGTTATTGCGTTTGAGCTTCATCTGGCTTTTCTTTAAGGTTCACCATGCAAGAACATTTACGCACAGCACACAGTGGTGAGAGCAAGCAGGTAGTGGTTGTAACTCATGGGCTTTATGGCTAAGAGAGCAGATCTTGATACACAAAAAAGGAGAGGATAATAAAAAAAAACACTCCCCTGCTGCTGAAATTGTCTGCAGTGTCTTTGTCGAGGATGGAGGCTTGTTTCTTAAGGGCTGTCATTATGAGCGGAGAGCTATTGAAATGTGTTCCAAGGTTGTTCTGGTCGCAGGTTTCATTTGCACCTCCTGTCATGGCCCCCGCTGTCACTTCGAAAAGCTTGGTATTTATTTTGTTTGTTTGAAAGTGGAGCCTTTTCCAACTCATCTGCCTCAGACAGTCAGGCACAGCCAGGTGCAGTTAGTAACTTTATTTTAACTGTAACTTTAAGTTGGCAAAAATATCCACTTGGACCTGAATCCATTACTGTGCACACGGTATATATGATGCTGACCTCAGATCAATGATTGCTCCCTTGTATTTCAGTATTCTTAGTGGCCAAAGATCTTGGTTGGCTTGACCTTTCACTTTTTTTCTGTTTCAATCTTTGAAACGTTTTTACAGATATCTAAAAGGTCACTTTAAAGGTCCCCTATTATTCGCTTTTTTAGTATTTTTTTTTTTAACCCACCATTCACTGCCCCCACTTCAAGCGTCACTCTTTCAGTTTCCTGTTATAACTGATGCTTTGTTGAACCATCCACATGTTTGGCCAGGAATTAAAAACAATGGTGTTGCAATGTGCTCCTTTTGTGAGGTCACAAAGGGCTGAAAGTGGATCTGGCAGAAGCAGTAAAGGATGGACTTTTTTTTTCCCATTTCTGATAGCTCAGTGAGACACAAAAATAAATATTCCTTTAATTGAATTTTGCTCAGGTTGGCACCTTTAAATGAGAACAACCTGAGGTAATTGGCATCATTACATTTACTGAGGTATTATTCCACACCGGAACTCAGGCTCATAAGTGTGACTAATGATGGCAACGATCTTTAAATTTGCAGAGTTGCCGTCCCCGGTCAGCTCAGTGATCTGGCTGAGTTCTTAAAAAAATGATGATTAGCCAAGCGTTCTGAAGCTAATTACAACTCGCTCTTTGTCTTTTAGTCTCTCTGTTGCTGTCTTCGCTCGGCTGCCATGGCGTCGCCGCGCCTCATCTCCTCAACTTGTTCTTATCTTCCCATTCCAGGCTCCATCACCCGAACCCAGAGCACCAGAGGAGATGGCAGAAACCACTGATCCCGAATCTCAAGATGAAGTTTTTGGTAAGGGATCCACTGTTTTTAATGCGTTACATTTATGAACACAAACTAGTCAAACTGTAAACCTGTCTTGGCATTGCGACGCCTTCAGGTGCAATACAAATAATCCAAAAAAAGTGATATAAAAAAAAAGTGTGCAGCAGCTCAGCGCTTTTCTTTAAGCTGCTCATCTGAGGTGGCCCCAGCATTGGCCAAACCAAGTGTGACAGCTTGAAATCCACCTTGACGCATTAGTGCCCTCAGCTCTAACGAATTGAATACACAAGGTCATTTTCTTTCTTCCAACTTACTTTTGGAGTAAACACTGTGTCCCAAAAACTTTAGCTCCCTCAGTTTTGCCATAAGACTTGAACTGTTTGAACTGTCCCCCCCTATAGTTGCAGTCTAATGCTAGAGGGCAAGGCAGATCACAGCAGCCACTGTAATTCTGAAAGAAAGCAGATGAGGGCAGAATTCGGTGCACAACGAACAGGGGCACTTGCTGCTGCGTTCCGGCTGAGTTCATTCGAGGGCTTGATACGTGTTTAGGTCAGAGTAAGTACTGTAATTTCCAGGGCAAATTTTCAGTATTTAATTCTTCTGAATGCAGTAAAAACTGTCTTTTACTTGCAAAGTGAAGTCGGCTCAAATTACAAGTTTACAAGAATTTCCCTTCAAGTGTAAATCAGCCAAGGCCCTGTCAGTGTGCCCGGTCCTGCTGCTGCCAATAGTCCGCTTTGAAAAGTGAAACTGGGTGGAGCGACGTGTTTCTTCTAAACACAAACTATGTGTTGAGGCCAAACAATTCCGACAGTGACTTGCCCAGCGCAAGTGTCCTTGCGGCTGGCGCTGGAAGCTTTCTGCCAGAAAACGATTCATATAAAGTCATAAAGTGATGATGGAGGACAGAGAACAGAGGAAGGTTGATTCTATTTTCTGAGGGGGAACTATTCAGTCAAAACATCGTCAAGTCCGCTGAGGAGGAGGAGGAGCACAGGAGTGAGGGATGAAATACAAGTGCAGTCTGTTTTCTGCATTCTGCGGCAGTCACAATTGTAAGCAAGGGAGCAAAAGTGAGAGGAGGATTTTCTGGGGAAAAAAAGAAAAATACTGCACAAGATTTTGAATTGTGGCCAAGGATGTCTTGTGCACCTTTATGAAACACATGTTGAGTCACTTTTCATGGGGGAAAAAACTATTTTTTGGACTTTGTGAACTCAAACATTCGGATGATTTTGTGAAAATGATTTGAAAACTTGATGTGTTAAACTTATTTCTGTTCCTGATCTGACAGTTCAGCTCCCCACAGTCTCATCTTGGCAGCTTGTAAATATGAGTACACTGGGATAGATGATAGTTGAACAGTGCAGTGGTGTGGTGGAGCAACATCCTGATGACACAAGCCTACCAAGACATGTGCACACACGCACGCACCTTATCGTGTGCATCTCGTAGACGTGAATTTGAGCTTGAGACAAAAAAAAATGTCACCCATCTAGTCTGAAATACCCCGGTCATGTTGAAATACTGATACCATTCCATGGTTGAACAGTGTTGAAAACCAAAGACAAGGCAAACCTTTTCAACTGCAGGCACTGTCAGCACATTGTTTCTCTGTTTCTTAGTAACCCGCACACAGTCAAGGATTGAACAGATAACAGAGGGCTGCGAAACGCTACTGAAGAAACGGTGAGAAGAGACTTTTTAAAGAGAGCCATTCAACTTTAATATATTGTAAGGCAAGCTTCAACTTTCCCCAGTGCATATTATAAAAGTTGTTGAAGACAGATTCCTCCGAAACAGTTTCACTTAAGCAATCCAGACAGTGATGTCTCAGCCTGCTGTGTCTAGGCGGGCTGCATTAGATAATAGAAGGCCAATTCTGTGAGTATACCGGTCCAAATAAGTTTTTCTTTTTCATCCTTGGCCAGACAATGACATTCAGTGAGCTGCCAGTTCATATCGAGATCAGAGCGACGCCGTCTCACCATGCCGTGGCTCCGTTTGCCTGGGGGTTCTGTGAATAAGTTCATTTCAAAAGTTGATTTGAAAATTCTAAACTTTAACTGAGGAAAAAAAAAAAAAAAAGTGTACTGTTTAAACAGGAACCAATTTAGGAAACCATTGTGAAAGGATGCTTAGAATTCAGGTCGGAGGGCTTCAAGCCCACTTCAAAAGATTGAGGTGGATGTGAGTCTGCCGGTTTTACTAGCACTGCATAATAGTGACGCATAAGAGAGATAAGAAGAGAAAATGACAATGACCCACACTGAACAGCATCACACAAGGGGGAGTGCAGTTGCAGTGTTGCACTGAATATCATATCAGGCCGCGCACACGTCTAGCGCCAAGTAGCATCATCACCGATGCAAATTTTACGGCTGAGCACCTGCAAATGACTCCTGTCCAATGAGAAATCCTTGGCTAGAACTCGTAGATTTTCAACCAACAACAATCTCCAACTTTACAGAATGGATTCTGCCACAGTTCTGCTGCTTTAAAACCTTTCTGATTTCGATGCAGGTGGGTGTTGGAAAAATCTCTTTCTACGCTCTAGTTGAAACCATTTTTCACTGACCACCTGATTGTGACTGAGTCACGAAGCGACAACTTGCCCAGGCTATTGCACACTTACACATAATGGGTGCTGGTGAAGAGATGAGCAGTGATGCTGCAAACACTGAAGTGTTATCAGAGGTGGATGGCACTTTCACAGGAAAACAAAACATAGTGACATGACAGGGAAATTGTTCCCGGGGTAATAAAAAAAAAAAAAAGAAAGAAAAAGGAAAAAATATGTTTTTTGTTGACTCCCAGTTGGTGGAGTGGGTCTGATGTCATTCCTCACACCAATGAGGAGCATCAATGTGTTGCTAGGCGGCTTAACTAGCAGGAAAAATTAGATTTGCCCACTTCAAACAAGTTTTTAATAAGCCTCTCCTTTCCACACATTGTCTGTACACTCGTTCCCATATGGATACACAAACTACATCCAGATATGAAAAATGTTCCACCTGGCTTGTCAGATTTAAAAATTTTTTTTTTTTAATATCCTTCTTAAAAGTTCACCTTTTGCAGTAACCCACACGATGCATCTCTTGACAGTGGGATTGCTTCTACAACAGTGGGGGAGAGCCCATGAGGGTTGGATGCACACAATGACTGATTTAAAAAAAAAAAAAAGTCAATATTGACCTAATAGCATGGAAGAAATCAATTTCTCTGCCTGGCTGCCGTCAGCCTGTGTGTGTTTCTACATGCACGCATGATCAGATTTGTGTCTTCCATATTGATGTTAGCGTCACGACGGCTGGCTGGAGCACGAAATCATGGCTCGTCAATATTGGGCAAAACACCCCTGAGCCCTTCCCAGCCCGTCGTCACTGTTACTGTTCCGCTCTTCTCGCTTGGTTATCAGCGGGAAAGTTATACCTGGCAGACGGCTCTGGCAGATTGATCCGTTTGCAACTCGATACCTTACTTCCCCGGGAGCTAATTAATGTCCCGCACGTTTAACGCTTGTCATTGATCACCGTGAAGCAGACTCCGCGGATCCACCTGTGACACCGACAATTCTTCAAACAGAGCCACCCACACAGCGACGCTGCCGTCGCATTCAGCCATCGGCGACATTCCGCGTGTCACACGCACGGCTTGAAATGGCTGCTCTGTGAGGCAAAATACAGCTGTTTCAGTGAATGACGGCGCAGTAGATTTACATGTTTGATTGCATCCTTCATTTCATTTGCATGACTGAATGCATCCAATATGTGCGCTGAATGGTATTTCAATACAGCTGCAATAGAAACAGGTTGGGTGACGTCAACTCGTACGTTATCTGTCAGTTGCTAATTTGCTTTACGAAGATGTGAAATCATGTAGATGATTGATTTTCAGACATCCTCACTTGCAGTTTGGAACGTCATTGTGATGTTTTTCTGTCATCTGTCATATGAAGCGCTACTTCTTTCCACCGACTTATCGACCGCATATAATTATGAACCCATCATGGTTTTGCGAACACCTGGTCGGAAACCTAAAGTTTGGTTTCCAAGGTTGGCATCATCTTGAGCTTCCCTTTCATTTTCAATCTGGGGTGTGTAAGGATTGGAGTGTGTATGCTGCCCACCCGCTGATAAGCTGACGACACTTGGCTACAAAACTGTAGCGACGCCCACAATTTTATGGCATTTTTTTTTCATTCAAAATTAGACCAAATTGCACAAAATTCACATTAGAGGCTATTTAATGTTTTTTTCTTAAACTAGCAAAACAATTTGAACCAGTAAGTGAAGCTACAAATTTAATGCTCCTTTTGGTATTGATAACCGGTCATTTTCAGTCTTTTTGCAACCATTTTTGTCGGCCCCTGCTGGGCAAACGATGGAATGCATGTTTTTGGCACTTCCGCGTCGGCCTCCCTTTTGAAATCGAAAGCTCTGTCCATCTCCAGATACAGTCAGTGGTTCGACCTCAGTCTCCTCTCCCTGGCATGATGTGAGGTGGTTAATCTATGTGTCGATCAGCCTGGAACTGATCACACTACAAGGTTGTCCATTTTTTTTCTCTTTGGTTGGCAAAAGAGCAAGAATTACTGCGCTGAATCTCTGCCAAGAGGAAAAATCATTTGTTTGATCTGGGGTTCCAACTACCGTGTGACCAAAGACAGCGCACACACACTGCAGATAAAGCACTTAGTCTTCATTAAGGTTTGTTTGGAAGTAAAGTGGAAATCAAAGCTTGCTCGGTGTGTGTGTAACGCATGAGTTATTTGTCAGGAGGCTTCCTGAGGGCATTGTCCTGTGGTTCACACTTTGATGCTTAATGTTTAACTGCTCCACCAGCAAAGCTCAGTGTAAAAATCCCATTTTCTTATCAGTTTCGAGTTCTCACCGAGGGAAAATGGACGCTCCTCTGACCTGCGCACCGATGCTGAACTAATTTACCCCCATTAGGTCGATTCAAGGTGCAGGCCAACGATGAATAAAAGGAATTTCCACCAAATTGGCATGATGTGAGTGTTTTATGACGGATGGCCGGGCGGCGCTTTATTGGAGCCTGTTTTGGGAGAGTTGCCATCAGCGGACGTTGTGACTCATCCCGGCATGGCCAGCGGCCGGGGGATGTCTCCGCGCAGAACTTCCTGTTTGCACTGCGTTTCTGCCAAAAGAGCAAACACCGCCATCAGCTGTGTGACTGTTAAAAGCCCATTATGGCTCCATTACCCAGGCCAGTCCGCACCAGGCCCCTGCTTGGCAAAGCAGGACCCCTCTCTCTGCTGGCCTGCCTGTTCCTCCATGACTCTGTGTGGGTCACGATTTCTTCATCATCACAGGGTGAGCAGAGGAGAAACAGGCATCAGCGGCGTGTGATATATAGAGGAAGAAGGAGGCATGGACATTGTCCTGTTGATGCCTGCCAGGCTAATTTCAGGGCTGAATGTCTGCTTTATTACATTATAGTGAGAAGAAATTCATTGGCGTTGATCAAAATGAAGTCACTCCTGAATTTATTTACTTACTTCAACTGTTACCATTTTTTTTTTTTTTTTTTTTATCCTTTCTTATTTTTTTTGTTCTGTTCTCAGTTCAGTGATAATAAAAATCATAATAATCGTAACATTTAGACTATCTTGTTTTCTCCCCCCACCATGACATTAACTAGATTTTAACTGATGAGCAGATGGCTGTGCAGAGAGGGGACACACATGACTCCAGATGATCAGCTTCTCTTTGAATGAAGAGTGTTTTCGGCGCTACGCTCTCCTGCGGCACACTCAACTCATCAAGGGGTTTGAATCAATACTGGTTATCTAAGCTCTTATGTCATAGGGTCAGCCTGTTCTCATGCAAAAAAGCTTTGGCTCCATCAGAAACAAAAAGGTTTACAAAGTCGGTCAGGGTGAGCTCCACAGCAGCTGTGGCAGTGTCTTATCAAATTGCCAGTTAATTGGTTGTTTCTGAGGTTTTTAGCAGGTTACAGAGGCTAATACCTTTGTCATCCAGTAATGGTGAAACCTTTCATGTTTTAAGTCCTTCCCCTTTCACTTTCATTTGTCACCTCCTTGGAAGGAAATAGAGCTAGAGAGCGTGTGCAGTCAGTCGAGTAGCCGTGGCTATCTTTAACCTCATTTATCCGCTGTGTAAAATGAGAGCACTCGGCAGTGTGGACCTAATTCTAGGTCTGACTGAAGACTGTGGAGATAAGGCCGCTGGGTAAATGAATATGGTAGCACCCCACGGTTGGTTATCAGCCAAGGAATTGGAGGATAAAAGGGGAAAAAAATGCATAGAAATTGGATTATTTAAGAGGAAAGGAAATAGCGAAATACCTACACAGATGACTTCATGCACTGTGTGGACAATCTCTCATCCGTCATTGATGTTCAAAGCACAGTTCATGCTCTTATCCTCCAACTAGTTAAGTTGTCCAAGTATGTGGTATCCTGGTTAAATT
This sequence comes from Thamnaconus septentrionalis, assembly GCA_009823395.1. Lineage (NCBI taxonomy): Eukaryota > Metazoa > Chordata > Actinopteri > Tetraodontiformes > Monacanthidae > Thamnaconus > Thamnaconus septentrionalis. Next base: position 14,088,734 of record CM020511.1, read on the forward strand.
ACTACTGGCAGTTTGTTTTGTTTAAAGCAATCAGAATCCTATACACATCCAAAATCAGTGGACAGTGACTGTGTCCAAAGTTTGTCATTGTTTTTAGCGATCCTACCGAAACTGAGGATACCAAAAATTACAAGAAACATTTATTTTAAATGACATTTATTCTACATATACATTGTCATATTTATTTTGTACTTCACTTTGCAATCAGAGCGAGAACAGAGTGAACCCATAAGATATCTAAAACTGTAAATAAGAACTAAAAAGTAACTAGATACAGAGGCTCTCCACGGATACTCATCTGGTGGATTTAGATAGATGTGGAAGTCCCTTCTTAAAATAGAGGTGCTTTCTAAAAGCCCTCATCAGCCGCCTTCTGAAATGTCTTTAGCCACTAATGCGGCAGAGGGAGATTAGCCAGTGCATCCATTTGCAGCTGCACTCAAGCATGCTGTTGTCGTAGATTTTCGAGCAAAGGGTCACAAAATGTAATGATACCGAACTGAGGACTGAATGTTTTGCCTATCAGTACATCCACCAGCTGCAGCTTTTTGCCATATTTGCCAAATGTATGGCAAGCTTCTTAATCAATTTGGATTTGTGTGGCTGACAAGAAATTATTTAATCATGTTACATACCAGCTCTTAACATCTTTTATTAAAACAAAAATATGGGCATTTACTGCATTCTTGTTTTAGCTATTGTGACTACACAAGGGTTTGCGCTTGTCTCTTTGTGATGCTGCTGGGAGAAACAAACAGAGAATTGTCGAATTGTAGTTCCACGAATACATTTCAACCTGGAAGCAAAAAACATGGAAGCATAGCTTGGTTTAAAAAAAAAATCCAAAATTCCAAAAAATAATTAGATGTTACATGAGATTTAATTTTCAACTTTTATCAGTTATTTTATGTATCATGTGCTTCCTCTGTATTTTCCATGAGGAACTCACTGACCCCTGCTGAAATTCTAACCCTGGAAACAGGCCGTTTCATTGATTGGGCTGGTGGCTGCTGAGGTTCATCAGAGTGTTCTGTTTTCCGACTCGCTGAGAGGGAATAAGAAGGCCCCTCCCATCTCTGTGTTGGCTCGTTACTAACCTTGTACGAAGTCCTGCGAACACAGATCAGCACATAATGAAAACAGAATCACAACATTCATCTTCTATGCCCGCTTATTCCAATTTAGGGTCACGGGGGTCTGCTGGAGCCTATCCCAGCGCTAACCACTGCGCCACCGTGTCACCAGAATCACAACATCCTCCCTGAAATTGGATTTTTCCCAAGCGGCCTTGTGAATATCTGATGTGTTGCTTATTTTTCTCGACTGAAGGGGTGGATGATTGAGCTCATTCTTTGGCCGTTCAGCACTCCTTTCAAGTAGTCTACAGCGCATCTGCTGCGCTTCTTAATAAACTGATTCTCTTCTCCTTTGGCATGATAAAGTATTCTGTTGTTTTCGTGCTGTTTCAGTGTAATATGTTTTTCGGAGGCCTTTTTTTTTTTTTTTTCTTTAAATTTGGTTTCCGTTTCTTATCCAGCACCTGCAGTCAGCTCCCACCTTTGTTAATTATTCTCCACCTAGAGAAACAAACCCTTCATCTGACCTCCATATATGACAGTTTTGCATCCATACTTTACCTTGATCTACTAAATAAGTAACCGCATGTTACCTTTATGCAACCAAATAAAATTATACGTTATGTGCAATCTGTATTAATAAATAACCGGAAAAAGCTGGATGTATTGCTGTTTGGACATGAAGCCACTGCTGCACCTCGAGATTCATGTGTGTGCCACCTGCTATTGGCTGCAGGTAACGCATAACAGTCAACCATTTCTTGAAAAATGGACTGTCTGAAACTCCTTTCACTCTCCCAGTGGACAGCAGCAAAGTGTTGATTAGCTCTTTAGCGCCGGCTTATGTATCGTTAACCGTGTAAAATTACTCTCATCCGCAGGGAAACGGCGGAAATTGGTTGTGTCAACATTTAAATAAAGTGTTGCCGCTGTTGAACCTCGAGGTGAACTTGCAAGCATGGGTTTATTTTTTTTTAGCAGCATTAGTCTCGAACATCTTCTGAGGAAAGAGATACTCAAACACTGAAAGCTGCACTTTGCTTTATGGCAAACAGTGATTTTTATTTTATTTTTGCAGCAGTAAGAGTTTTAATGTGTGTGTTTTGTTTTTTTTCCTGTCTTTATTTTCATCGAAAGCCCCTCAGGTGACAATTAAGGGTCAAGCAGCATTTTTTTTTTTTTTTTAATAATTTTAATTTCGATATTGAGAGCACATACAGTAGTACAAAGTTTATATGTATGTAGTATTAGGCAGATGTAATTTTTTGTGCTTTCAAACCACCTCCTATTTGTCACAGAAACTGTAGATCTAATGGAAGAAGAGCTTCACTAGCAGTCCTGGCTACTACGCTACCCTGGAATTCCTCCTGTTAATTTTTGCTGACTGTGCACTAAGCACAGCATCGTGAACACATTGCAAGCGTGTACCGCGGCCTTTTCCATCATACGCGCGTTTAAAGTGCCGTGACTCAGTCATTGGTCTCTGTGGCCACGAGGCAGACACGGGCTGGTACCGGCCCTGGCACTGCCCCTCCTCCCGGAGTCAAAGCTCCGATTGTTGCACGGCAGCGTCTCTCACTGGCCCACTGTTCTGGGATTTGACACCATTGTCTCAGTTCCCCTAACCTTGAGTTCGCACCTCTGGTCCGTCACCCGTCCTTTGTTCCCCAGTCGGACGAATTCCCCTCACTTCCGTTTGCCGTCCGATATTCCTTTCCTTCTTTAACGAGCCCGGCGTGTTTTTTCCTTTCGTAGCCTTTGAGACGCCGCAGGCCGCGTGTCCTCGCCCTCTGCGTGGCCTCCTGGACTCTCCATGAGTTCAGGAGGCCACGTCATTTGGCCTTGGCCATCTGGCAGGACAATTGCCCAGAGCGTGTGCGCGGTAGCAGCTGGGTCCTCAGCTACAGGAGTCCAATTGGAAAGGATGAAGAGCAACAGAGAGTCCTGAAGCACCACCGGAGCCGTTGCATCCCATATGTCACGATGATGTGGATCACGTCTCCCTGCCTCTCCTTGAAGCCAAGCCTTCAGCTGTGAGTGGCTGAAGATACCCGTGCCCTTGTTCTAACAGCATATGTTAAGTCCACCCCGCGTGAAAGCTCACAGGTTGTGTTTACTCTGCAGAGGCGGAACACGGTTCACGCTGGGGAACCAGATTGAGCTTTGATTGACTGCTCATCGCCGACTCCGCTTCCTCCGCTTCCTCCGCTCTCCTCCTGCATCGGTTAGCGCACTCCCGCTGATCCAGTCAAATTGAGAGACTTGCATGTTGCCCAGCTAAAGCCACTTAAAAGCGCTGTGTTTGCTTGGCTACCTGCTCCGGGTCCATTATAAAAGGAGGTGAGCTTGCTGGCACTGGCCAGGGCCAAATGTTTCGGGCCATTGTTAATCCCACTAAACACACTGACTGTCATCTTCGCCGTCGTCTTCCGGAATGATCAGCAAGTAATCGTCCGGAACATCAGCACGGTCCATGTTGATGGCAAATCTCATGGCGTGAGAATGTAAATATTAAGGTGGGATTCGAGACCGTGACACTAACACCTCTTCTGCGCTCCACACCGCGCGTCACGCATGCACGTGCACTTCGTGCCGTGCAAGTTTTACTCATAATATTTGGCCGACGTTGGCGTCTCGCTCGCTCGGCGGAGTGACTGTGTGGGCTGTGTTCTCACAGGCCGAACTGGATGAAGGTCAAGGACTCAACTTTGGAACGTGGTAGTGTGCGACGTGGCTCAGTGTGTTCTGTTGTGTTGAAGTCTCTCCAGTGGACCACTGCGGCCACCAAGCTTTATTTTTATTGTTAGATGTGCAACTGCCTCCGATTCAACTTCTTCTCTCATCCGGTTCCAAAGGCGTCTCTGCAGTGTCTTGCACTTGGCCTGTCAAATATCTTGAGTGTGTTCCATTTTGTCGTTTTGGCAGAGGTGGCAATGGTTTTCACATTCTACACTTAAGTAAAAGTTTGGATACTTGTGTAAGAAAGAATACTCTGGTTAAAGTACTGATTCAACTCCTTTTCTCAAGTAAAGGTAAGAAAGTGCAGGCAATGCAGGAAATGTACTTAACAATATAGGAAGTTTTTGGCCGTTAATGAAACAATTAATGTGTTGATTATTTTTGCAATAATGAAAAAGTTGTGACAGAATAATCTGGGCGAAGCTGAGCAGAGGTCTTCATGAGCATCTGGTTCATTTTAACAACTTTGCTGTGTTATATGAGAAAAGTTTTATCGTGCTGTTTCTGTATATATTTATTTAGAATTTATGGGCAAAATACCATTTGTGTGTGCACTCAATGTGTTGTATAATTAAACTGAACCAAGGAGGAAGTTCATTGCTTCTAAATCAGTTGTTGTTCAAAGGGAGGAATCAAAATTTTATTTATCTTTGAGGAAAAAAGGCAATAAACAATGGAAACAGTTTAAAATATAATTGGGGAAAAACACGAGAAGAGAGTAAATATGTGTGGCTTCTGGTAATAACCAAAACAGAAGGATAAATAAATAAACAAACAAATAAATGAATGAATAAATAAATAAGGCACTGTTGTGCATATTCAGCTGTAATGGCAGGAACAGCGAGCCTGGCTAAGCGGATGAATGACTTATAAGATTTTCAATGATGATTCGGCAGGTGTAAAAATGCTGCAGTTTTTTTTTATGTAATACCTTAACAAACAAAAAAAAAAAATAAAGATAACAAGCCGGGATGTATTCTGCCTCATCAACAGCGACGTGCGGCGGCTCCTTAATGCGCCGAGTCTGTTCCGCCGTCGGTCGCTCTCCGCGGACGAGTCGATGGGCTGCGTGCGCGGCTCCAGTTATGAGGAGGGAGTGGCCGTGCCGCCGCGGCTCTTATCTCATCTCTCCCAGAGGGAGAAAAAAAAAAAAAGTCTGTGGAGTAGGACTGAAGCCCTGCATGCCAGCTGGGCTTTTAAAAACAGACAAGGGCTTTCTCCTCGAAGGTCCGTGGGGGCTTCAGATTGAAGATGAAATGCGGAGGCATGAGGATTCTTAGCCCTCAGTGGGAGGTTTCGCTCGTGCTCCACATAGTGATGGGTGGTTTTTTTCCCCCCTGCGGAATGCTATCGACCCCGGCGCGCTCCTTGTTGCCGTGCCAGCGGCGTGGCCACACATCCTCCACACATCCAGGGGAAAAATGAGCAGATTCAGGGCCCACTTTCGGCATATCTCTCCTCCTCTGGTTGTACCGAGTTGTCATACAAGGACAACTGGGAGTTGACACGTTGAGTTCATCAAGGCGAGGGCACAGGCAAATCATTTGATTGACTTCAGACTATGATAATGCGGCAGTTGCATGAAAAAAGCTGCAAAGTGTTCCGCCGAGAGAGTGAAGTACGTCCGCTGACCTTACTGTTTGGGAAGCCACATGTGAATAAAACGGAGGTCGGAGTAATGAGGGCGACAACCTTCCCCCTGCAGCCGTGTCCGTCGGACTGCTAGATAATTGGCCCTTAGCGTTTATTTTATTTATTTCATTTTTTTTCTGCTTGCGCTTCAACAATGCGGCAACTCAGGAGAAGTAAAGAACGCGCACCATCATCTCAAACTTGTCCCGCTTTTCGCAGTTTGTACACCAACGATTAATCTGAGCTGACAGGCCAGATGGGGACGTTTCCCATATCGGTTGGATTTGCTTCACACTGTACATCCATCTGGAGGAGAAACAAACTCCCACGCACTCTCAACCGGCATTTCATTAATAGGGTTTGTTCGAGGTGCAGCTCAAATTGGAGCAATTTGGGTCTTGTTTTTGTTTTTGTTTTTGTTTTTTACGGCCACTTGCCAGTATGCCCAGTGCTTATTATCAGCGCCACGGGCAGCACTCGATGTGCATCTCCGGCTTCTGGCGGGCTGCAGTACGCCGCCGTGTTGGACTAAACTCTTATAAGCTGCGTTTCCAGAATTGTGCAAAACCTAAATATTGCAATAAAAAATTGGTCACGGAAACCCCTAAACTTTGCAAAACCTCTCAAATATCGGTAAAAGCTTTTGAGGCTCTCATGAGGCAGTTCAGACGTTTTTCAGATGTATCGGTAGTGGAGGTATGTCGCAAAAGTGTAATGGAAGCACTTTTTTCGCATTTGCGCGTCACCCGACGTGACGTACGAGAAACGACGTAGCTATTGCGTCACATTAAGAATTGCTCTCGAGTCTCCGTGTGCAATTTCTGTCAGTACGATCACCCACAACACACATGCTCCCTTCTGCACAAGCTCATGCCCCTTGTTGCACATCCTGGGCAAGGACTAGAAATTAGTTTGCATATTTTTTTCACAAAAGACATAAAAAAAAAACAACAACATTATTTCAAAAATATGTGATGGCTCCTGAAAGCATTTTTTCTTGTGATGTGTCACTCACATATTTTGTTTGTTTGTCTTTTCCCACGTTGTTCCTTATGTGCCCATGAGTACACAGAGTGACTCAACTCTTTGTGACTCACTCCATATATTCAGCTGTGTTATGTTTTTTTTTTTTTTTCCTTCTTCCATTTGCTGTCGACGCCCAACTTGCAGCGTGATGGACTGCACGCCTATTCCAATCGCAGCGACTGAGCACAGCACAGCAGATGATTATTATTATTATGACATAAAAAGATGAACAGACCCTTGAAACTCGGCTCAGTGCCGATTCATCGCAAGGGCCGACAAGGATTAAAAAAGAATTAAAGCGTCACAATATAGTTTTCAATCGTTTAAAGGTTAAGTGTGTAATATTTGAAGATTTTGAGAAGAAACAGCGACATCAAGTGGTTTTAGATTGCAGCGCTCACCCTCTCACCCTCCCCCTCCTGTGTTTGCCAGTGAACTACGGCAGCCTGCGCACACAAACCTGCATACCTCATCCACCTTCTTCTGTGTTGGTGTATTGGAAGACGAGACAAGACTAAGTGTAAAGTGTGCTTCCTTAGAAATATGGCGGTGAAAGATGGCAACTAACTGGGAGCAAGACCTTTGCTCTTTGTATATCCTTATTAATGTATAAGAACTGTTCTATAGGTAGGAAAACAAAATGACTTTTATTATACTGTGAATATACACTTTTATGAATGTGTTAATGATGAGTATATTAAGCTTTTACCAATACGAAAATCGTAAATTAGGCCAAGTATTGGACTTTAATGGGTGATAGAGCACAAGAACAGGCTTGTCTTTGCTGCGTAGATGAACAGTGAATGTCGATAAAATATTGGACCTGTCGCCGCATGTTTTTTGTTTCTTTTTTTTTTTTTGAAGACAATCACTTCAGCTCACTCTGACGTTCATCACGCTTCCGCCCATCAACAGCGTGGGAGAGCGTTTCTGCTTCCCTTCAAATCCTCTCTCAGCCCCTGAGGGCCTCCTGATAGGGGACGAGCGTCACCGGCGTCAGCACCATGGTCGTTTGCATTCAGCCGACACGACCGCACGTGACCATGACAAACAAAGAGCGTGCGATGAGTCAGCTCATGAAACATGGAAATCGTCATTTTGGTACTTTCAGGTTTTTACCTGCTGATCATTTTCCGTCCTCTTGACACATTTCGTCGCCCTCGACGCCTTTGTTTTTCCCCGAGAACGAGCAGGATTGATTTCGTTTGTGCCCCCACTGTCCCTCATTAAGAGCCACCGATTCTTTAAAAGTGCTGAGTAATCGATCTTTGAGGCAGCCGAGTGGCAGGTCATGATGTCTCGCAGCTCTCTGTTTCGTTTTGTTTCCCCACATGGCATCGACATCGTTCTCAGCTTGGTTTGTTGCAGGAACATAGTTCAGCGCAACACCAAAGTGTTGCTTGAGGGAGGTGGGGCAACCCTTGCTGTGATGTTCTGAAAACGTCGAGTCGAGTCAGGCATCGCCGTGCTCATCATACATTCTGAAGGAACCTGAACAGATGCGAGCAATTTGCGTTTGAAGACGGACGGGAGAGAAGCAAGTCTCTATCAAAGCAGCAGTGATCCACATTTTCAATGACGAGCAACCCAAAGTGCCTGGGAACATCCGACCTATCTGCTCCAACTACCTGATAATATTTATATTGCTTTCATTTTCATGTTTCAAAACAGATTTATGTCACCTAAGGAAAAGATGTCAGAATTGAGTTTTACGACCCTTACGACAGTTTCACGACGTTTGTGAAAAATATATTTCTGAAAAAATATTGAAGACCTTTTTTATTTTCTTTTGTAGAATAAAATCAAGACTACCTGTAAAAAAAAAAAACACACTCCCACTTTTGCTTAAATGCTTCATCAAAAACCAATTCAACAGATTGTTTGTGCTCTATCTTTTTTTTTTACGGTGTGTAGCAAATGGACGTGATAAAGGAGAATTAGCTGGTTTCACTCTCCTCATTCTCACATTTAGCTACATGACTCGCAAGTCTGACCCGGGAGGGAAATCGGCCATCGCGCCTCGATAACGCGATTGTTCTGCTCTCGCTGAATGTAAAAAACACATGAGTGGATTTCAACGTCTTTGAAAAGGCGCAGCGTCCGAATCACAATTCGCTTTCCGCGTCCCGGTCGCGGCGGCCTCGTCGCTCGGGGGGCCCCGAATCGGATGAGTGTCGCCGTGCGTCAGGTCGACGATTCGTACTTATAGGAGTTATTTTAGCAACACTGGCCCCCTTTGTTCCTTTTTTTTTTTTTTCTTCCTGTAACGGCCACGCATCTCAGACAGCAGGCCACTGTTTGAGCCGACACCAGTGTGCAGATGCCCGGGTGTAGCGCGACACCATTCCTGGGCAGTACAGTGCGGATATTGTTAGTAGTGCACTGGTTGTCCTCTGCTGTGGGAGCGCTGCTAGCCTCGACGGAGCAGTTGTGCTTTCACATGTAAGAGCTAAAATGGTAATAAAAAAAAGGCGACATACAAGGGTGTATATCAGGGAGTCGCGATAAGTCGATTCCTCTTTAACGCAACTTTGACTGGTTTTGCACAACGGTTCCCCCCCCGCAGGTGTAAGCAGGAACTGCGGGCACGACCCCTCGTTAATCTACTCGCTCTCTGCTTCCCCCCTGCAAGCAAGCAAGCAGCGGCGGCAGCAGCAACCGCCCCGTCAAAGGGCCCCATTGTCGCCCGCTGCGGGGTTTGTTGTGCGCCACGCAGGCCCCCGGCCGAGCCCGTGCATGACCCCTTGTTGTTGTGTGTGTGTTTTTTTTTGTGCGCAGGCCTGGGTGAGGCAGATACCAACCAGAACAATGGCTGCGTCTCGCTGAAGCCGGCGGTGACTGACTCCACGGGCGCTGAGGTCCCCCGCCAGGACTGGAGCCCCGCCAGCACAGCTGACCCCGCTGACGCCGCCGTGCCACGCCCCCACCTGGTCCGCCTCTTCTCCCGAGATGCCCCGGGCCGCGAGGACAACACCTTCAAAGAGCGGCCCTCCGAGTCGGACGAGCTGCAGACCATCCAGGAGCACAGCGGAGCGGCTTCAGAGTGCGGATCGGAGAGCCCCGAGCAGGAACTAGACTAGGCCGGCTTTTTCAGTTCTTCCTCCCGCCCCTCTTCTCTCCTCCTGTCCCTCCTCTGGTTTTTCTTCTTTCTTTTTTTTTTGACACCCCCTCCCGCACACTCTTTGGGTCTCTCATTTAAGAGAGCGACAAGAAAACCCCGCTCTTTCCGCTCCACCGAAAACCGCTCAGCAGCACAGAAGCATGGCATCCGCAAGCAGCTCCGCTCAGGCCGCCTTCGGGCTGGGCCGCAGGAAGAAGAACCCCGGGCTCCTGGACCAGATCGGGAAGTTCTTCGGCGGGGACAAGAAGAGGAAGAGCAAGGTGAGGAGGGAGGCCGAGGGCCGAGGGGGAGGGAGGGACCCTCTTCTCAGGCGTCTTCTGGTTTTCTCCAACCAACGTGTCGCAGACTATTTGTGCTTTTTTTTTGTTTTGTTTTGTTTTAAACCTTTTTCTGCTTTTAAGTCTTAAAAGATTTATCCCATGATGCCGTGTAACTGACAAGGGTGCGGAGCGCCACTGGATAATGACTCTGGGTGCGGGTTTGTTTTCTTTTTATTTCATTTTTTTTCTGCCATGTCGACTGGTTCGGGGGTTGCGTTCTGTCCTGCCTTTAATTTAAATGGTACTGGCGACGGTAGCGTATAATCGCCCGGCTCCGTTGTTCGCTGCCACACTGCAGCGCTGCGTTTCAAGTTCAGGTGAGCCCGTAAACCACGGTCACATTTAAGACTTGACAGGGGGCATTCGGGGAACTAGACTCTCTTGTTTCCGAGTGTGGTCAGAGTTCCTGTCGCTGTGTGTGGGCGTATTTACCGCTGTTTGCCCGCCAGCGACGCTTCTTCTGATATGAGTAACCAAAAAGCCATAAGATGCGTATTAACATGTGAAAGTCCACATTGGCAGAGGAGTATCTAATCACAGCCTGCTTTGGAGTATACATACATATATATATATATATATAAGTATATATAAATCGGCATTGTATAAAGTAAGGCCAGGCTCTTATTACACTGTAGAGGAGGGGAAATGCAACAATATTTGCTTTTTGCTGTCAGGATACCACAGCTTCAAACCACAGCTGCAATAATACATAACCTCAGTTTCTATCAGGCGTCATAACCAACCGGACGCCCCCTCACTCACGAGTGAGTGATGCTCCAGAACAGCGCAATCCGCTAAAGCTGAAGCCCAAAGCTGCCAGAAACAATGAGGGGGGTTTTGCTCGGCGTATTTTCATCGACCGAAACTTTTTTTTTTTTTTTTTTTTTTTTTGGCTCTTCTTGTGAAAAGCAGACAGGTTTTGGTGTCACTGGTCATCTGTCCGCCCAAGGAAAGCGGCTTCAGGCGTTGAAATATGCACTTCCTCCGCGCCTTGCATCCGCCGTGATGAGGTGTCGCCCATGATGATAATAATGCTGTGTTGTTACAACTTTTTGCTTTGAGCCCATTCAGAAGATCATGTGTGTATCGCTGATTTACCCATCAACCTCTTGCTCACGTTCAGGGAAAGATATTATTTTTTATTGCTGTCGCGAATGCAAGTTGTTGTTTTATTTTTTTTCTCATTTACCTTCCGTTCTTTATTTCCCAAGCCGTGAAATTGTACCTGCGCGCTCCTCGTCCGCCGCTAGCTCCAGTCAGAGAAATCTATATTTATGTATTCACCGAGGGTTTGCCTTCCAAAGATGATGTTTAAATAAAGACGAAGCGACTTTGCCCCACCTCTGCTGCCTCTGGCCAAGAAACAAACGACTTGCGCGGCCGCAAGTTCCATCTCATTTCAGCGAGAACTCGTCGTAGAGTCGTCAAGTCGCTTTTTATTTTTCCGACAGGCCAGCCTGTCCGCGCGCACGACTGCAGTATTACCAGTAGGGGCGCGGTGTGCGAATTCTTTGCTCTGCGCGCTTATTGAAGTCTCGCTAAACTGCCTGATTACTTGGCAGTTGTTTGGAGCCGTTTTTGCTCAACTGATCCCTCAGGCGATTTACCTGCTTTCTTGATGTTTGTTTTCTATAATTGTCAGCCGCCCTGCTCCCCCTGCCCCGACCTAGCCTTGGTATTTTTGTCTGGCCTTTTGGGGGGGAAAAAATTAAGACAGCAGCCAAAAATTGCGGGAGGTCTTCACCGCAATGGCAGATGGTTGCTGCAGGGGTAATCATATTGTAATTTGGAGGGGGGGAAATTGAGTTTTTCAATTGCAAAGAGATCCATCCGGGCAGAAACCAGCTCTCCAAATGAACAGGCAGATATTTTGTACGTCCTAATTTGCATGTTAATTTTGCTCCCGGGCTCCGTTCATCAGCTCTCGCTCCAAACCAAACCTCTCGTGATACTGTAACTCTTACCCTAGTGTCTTGCATGAGGTGGGGCAGGGGGAGGCGGCCTCCGCGGGTCCCGCCCTCCTCCCACCCACCCACCCCCCCCGCCAGCTCGCCAGCTCGCTCGCTCGCCTCAGGTTCACGTCTTTGACCCGGTCGGAGAGTTTCAACCAGCTCGATTTGCAACGCCTTCGGACTTTTTTTTTCGGTGGATGTGTGTCAAGCGTTTGTATCTGTTGTCAAGTGCTTGTGACCTTTGACCTGTTCCTAACCTGACTTGTACTAAGCTTTTTTGTTTTGTTTGTTTTTGAACTGTTTGCTTGATTAAAACTCTTTAACCACACGCTCTGCATTCTCCTCGTTTTGATTTCATTCCAGCTCCCCTTGTGTTGCTCAACGTCTGACGTGAATGATTTTAAAGGTCCCGTATCATGCCTGTGATGCCCCTTGTGATGTCACAAAGTACAGTTCTACCTGTCCCCAGTAACAACGTCGTCATACAGGCGATCCTGCCGCAGGCTGTTTTCATCCACCTGCAAAAAAACAAAGTGCCAGTTTTTGCAGACGGCTGTAAACAGAGGGCTAATAATAAGTGCAAATACTTTTGGGACAATTGATCTTACCATACAGCTCATTTGAAGTATGTACATAGTGTACAAATACCTTGTGCATATATATGAATCTAAAAATATATATAATAGGTGTAATATGGGACCTTAACTGCTCTTCTAACAGGTTTGTTCTCCACAAAAAGTGGGGATAACGCAACACTGTGATGAAAAAGTCTTTTTAACAACAGAGTCGACAAATGAACGCATTCCACAGCCGAGTCCATCGGTCCAATGCACGCAGTCACACGGACTCTGTGTTCATCTCCACCATGTAACTAAGTAATGGATGAGTGTCTCCACTTGCTGGTGTGAACCTTGAGATGAAATTGCTCAAAGATAGATTAACTAAAGATTAAAGATATATATATATATTTTTTTTACTCCCTAAAGTATTGAAGCAATTTAACAAATGGTGGGAATTTTTTGTGGGCTAACAAAGAGAACTGCACTCATCTGTCAATTCTGCAGAGACAAAGAAATGTGGGGAAATCACACAAAGTCACTGCTGGCACAGGGAAGTGCAATCATGTGGACTCTAGAGTGGAGTGGAGTCTGTCTGAATGTTAAACTGCAATGAAATGATGCCAGTTAGAGGTTTTAAGAGTATTTCCCTTCTGACCCGGATTAAATATTTAGCGTCATCAATAATCACTCAGGTTCATGATGGATGACCCTGACCTCTCGAGGGGCAGCTACACTCACCACACAGCCAGCAGTTTGAGATCTCAATGTAAAAAAAAAAAACTATTTGACAAGAAAATGTACTACTCTACAGTAGTAACAATGCTCACTATTCTGTTTTTACATATATATAAAAAAGGAACACCTATTAGGGATCCGAGCAAATGTTGACGTGTGACGGTGCACTTAAAGCATTATGTAGTTTTTTTATACTTTAAAAAAAAAATGAAGTTTCAGACTAATTTTTAAATTCATCATTTTCTAAAGGGCACAATTGTACCCCTGCCATTGACACAGCACTCCCTGCTGCCCACATAGAGGACTGTATTGCTCGTACCTGTCCGTTGCCTCAACAGGGTGCCGGGCAGGCAACCAGAGTTGGATTAATCCTAGCTCGTTAGCTACCTAGCCGTCACAGATGGCCCGTCTTTTTGCACACGCTGGCTTTAAAACACGGATGAATTCGCATCAATCAAGCCTTTGCGAGTATTACTGTTATTACAACATCTGCTCGTAACTTTCTCTTTTTTTTATCAAACTTTCCAAAACCATCCCTTGTTTTCTCCATCTCAGTCACCTTTCCATCGACTGATATACAGTAGGTCTCTGCTCTCCAGAGGTAAAAAGATTTTACGTCAATACCTTTTTGCTCGCTGCCTTTTGACCAACTGGCTCCTCTCCTGTCATCTCCTGGCGCGTCTCGCAGGCCCTGAAGTCCTCGTGGCAGATGCAATAAATCACCTTCTTGCTGGATCCCCCGTCGTCAACCTGACCTCTGCCGACCTCTGAGGCTGCGACTCATTCCCTCTGTCACAGCTCTCCAACTTTGCCGTTGACAGATATCTGAAAACATTGCTTTTTTTGAAATGCGTCCTGCCACGGCGCAGTTACTCAACGAGCAAAGATTGCCTTGTTGTTCATCCATGCCAGTAAGAAAAGGGAGGGGAAAAATCAATTTGCTTCAGTTAATGGAGCGTTTTTTTTTTTTGCAAATGGTTTTCTTTTTATCTAGTGGGAATGCAGCGTCCCACCAAGAATCTCGTTACCAGGCAATAGTCCTGGTCCATCTGGATTTAAGCTAATATATGGCCCCTTTTTCCTCTGTATACTAGCAACTATTCTGAACAGATATACACCTATTTGTCCTGTTCTTGTCCCAGGACCGACTATATGAGGTAGGATGATACATTTATCTCCTCTACCTAATTGTATCACAATTCAATTTAGAGCAATTTTTAATCAAGAGTTAGAGTCCCCAACACTGTGATGTAGACGGAGGGAAGCTGAATGGCTAAGGAAGGTGAACAACCTCATCGAAAGAACCAACCAGGAGCTTGCAGAAGGAAAACACTGGGCATTTCTGTGTTTCTTCTCGCTCCCTTATACACATCCAAGCTAACCTCAGGCTAACTGCAGCTGAATCGCTACGATTCCAGGAAAAAGATGTCACTCATCCATCCTACCAACCTCCAGTAGACAGGCATTTTTTTTGCCAGTCTGTCGTTGTAACTTTGCAACCAGCGTCATTTTGTGGCGAACACTGCCAGCTGGCATTAAAAACCAGAGAAAAAGACAAAGATGGAAAACAGGAAGCTGCCGTAAGCCTAGCTGAGGCTAAAGAGATTAGCGTAGATGTGCTGTGAATTATTCTGCAGTTCTGCCGTGAAGTGCTTCTCATTTCATTTTGTTTCAAATGTGAAATAAATCACTAAATGATCCTGAGCAAACAGGAGCCTGTGCACGCGATGCACTGCCTGTCAAAGTTACCTAAATACAGCCCCCATTCCATTGTTTCTCCTTTAATCAGAGCATGAAATGCTTTTCACATTATTCAGATGGGGCCAGTGTCTGTATGACAGGTCTCCACAACAGAGTAGTTAACAATAAAATTAAGTTTCAAACCTGTTTACAAGCACAGAGCTCCCTTTGTAGGACCTATCGATCGTGCCCTTCAAATTCTTTCAAGGTTCTTTTTCAACTTGCTCACAAAACGTCCTTTTTTTCCCCCTGCTCCCTTCAAAAGACGTTGATAGCGAGAAATGATTTATTGGCCGGTTTTGTCAGAGCTGGGTGGCATTTTCACCTCAAAGGAAGAAGAAATATAAGCCGCGGTTACCAGTCTGAACTAGCAGAAACAAATCTTTGCAAAACTTCGCATGGCAGGCTGACTTGCAGACGTCCGCCTGTTTTCAAAGCATTTTCGAACTATATCTGGAAACGCTTTTCAAACTTACTTCTCTAACCAGTCAGCCGGGCTGAGGGTGGTGTTGTCACTGCCAGGCAATGAAGATTTTTCATTTATTCTCCCTCCTGGCCTATATAAGAAAAAACAAAAAAACAAAATAGAAAACCCGTGAGCTGATCTTCTTTGTCGTCGCCGTGCAGGAACCACACGGAGACGAGAGGCTCACATCAAAGGGACAAGCAGCTGAAAATTGAACCTGCATGAATTGGGCCTGCAAAATTCCCCCAGTATTTTTTGATCTTCTGTTTCCTGCACGGCCTCTTCTGATTTTTATTTATTTTTTTTTTCCCTCCTCACCTCTCGCCATACAAAGGCAGGGTTAGCCAAGCTTTCTCTCTGTCCCGCACATCCCACTCTCCCTTTCATGTCCAAAATCACTCCATTTCCCCGCCTCCATTTCCCATCATTTACATCCTGACAGGGAGGGACGGACGCACTCACTCACTCATGTGGGGGGCAACATTGTGAGGTCACCGTCCCAGCGGCAAACACAGCAGGGGAAAAAAACAGAAAAAAAAAATTGTGGACCTCTATATGTTTTCAAGAAATCAGAGGTGGAATGAGAATTATTGGTCCATCAGGGTGGAAAATTATTATTATTTTTTTTTTTCATTTCGTTCCATGTAATACCTGGTCTGTCAGATGTTACAAAACATGACATTTGTGTGCGTGTGTGTATGTGTGTGTGTGTGTGTGTGTATGTGAGAGAGAGAGACTATGATACTACCAAATATAGAAGCTGGGTCTGTATCCAATTTTTTGTTACCTTAATGTTGTTTGATGAGAGAAAAATGGATGTGAATCACAGACACAGCACATCACGCACACACACACACACACACACACAATGGACATTTAGCCCTCTCATTAACAAAATGAAAGCTGTAACATTCACCGAGCAGAGAGAATTCTTTCTTTTTTTCCGCTGGTGAGTTTCTGCTCGTTAATCATTGACAGACTGAGACTTTCTGCCCTTGTGGTGTCTCTGTGTCTTCGCTGCAGGTTAGAAAAAACAGCAGAAGATTTCTGGAACGCAACGGGATTCCACCCACAGCCCTTGTTTATCTCGAGTCTGGAGAGTCAGACTGCATCGATTTGTTCTCCGGGATGACAATTAATCTCCTTTGTCTAAAATCTATCTCGGAATGAGGGTGGAAAAAAACTGTCGTCTGTTCACTTTTAATTTATTTCTAATGACTGGCGGGCAACCTTTTCTTTTTTTTCGTGCACTCAGGAGGAGGAGTTAATGAGGTCGGAGCAGGGCTGCTACCGTAATGTGAGGACATCATTAAGGGGAGAGTTCATGCAGTGTTGAAAGGCCTGTCAATGTGGTCGCCGGGAACATTTTCCACTCAGCGTAACTTTTCCAGAGTTTAACAGAGAATTCCACCAAGTAGAATCCTACAGTGTGAACCCATTAGTATATAAAATAGGAAAGCCATGACATGTCTCCACACTCCATATGCCAAACACTCCATGGCATGGCATATACAATGTTGGTACGTAGATAAGACGACATCACCGCAGGCCCAAATCCACACAGTGCAGAATAGTAAATGGAAAGAGTTTCTTTTTATTTTGGAGATTTTTTCGTCTTTTGAGATGGTCAAAAAAGTTTTCCATATCGATTTCTACCTTTTTTTTTCCTCGGGTTTTGTTATTTTTATTCTTTTCGGTGTATCATCTGCACCTTTTTTACTAAATTCAGAAATAAGAATAAAAATAGTCAGTCCACTTGCCTCAGTTCAAACCATTAGAACATCCTTCCTACATCCAACTATGTGCTATTTGAATTTTCTTTTTTCTTTGTTTTGATTCGGAGTTGCGTGGCTTTTAATTTCATTTGGACCTGGCAGGCGCACTGACAGTCAGTCACACACACTCAAGTCAGCGTTTTGTGTAAATTGTCAGCTGCTGCATTGGGCCGTCTCCTCTCGACGTCAGCGGGAGGAGGAGCAGCAGACATAAATGAACTTTATTTATCCTCCCTGTGGTGACGCAACGTTCCTCCTGTCTGTCTGTGTGTCTGTCTGTGTGTCTCCTCTCCTGCCAGGGGTCTTTCCGAGGCGCCCTCTCCCCCGGGACTCAGAAAGCCTCTGCGACTTCTCCCCGCAAGCGCGGTACCGAGAACGCCGTGGTCCATTTCTTCCGCACGATCGTGAGTGACCCACCCGACTTCCTCAGGCTGCACCTCTTGACTCCTGACCTCCTGCCCTTTGCTCTTCTGCTTTGTCTGTTTCCCTTAAATAAAACCCTCTGGGCTTTCTGTGATTAATGTCTCTTCAGGTGTCCCCTGCCCCTCCCAAGTCTAGGGTGAGTCAATTAATATTAGCACATTTCATATTATATTAACATTATTATTATCATCATGTTTTTAATGTAAGCCCAGTCAGATTTAATGTTCATTTATTCCACTATGAAACTTCAATGTCAATGTCACTTTGCAGCAGTAATAAATCGTAATACAGCTCATTTGAATTACAGTGGTAATCATCATCATCTACTGGTGCTTTGTTCATTAGATGATGTATTTCGTATTTGCGGTCTTTTTCATCATGAGCCTCTGCCCCGCCCCTTTCTCTGTCTCCCTCCTCCACCTCCTCCTCGCCCTGGACGGACCCTCCTCCTCCTCTCCTCCCCACCGTGCCCTCGTTGCGCTGAGTAAGACACACGTTCCTATTCTTCTCTTCTTTTTTTTTACCTCTTGTCCTTGTCTCTCTGTTTCTCTGCTTGTCTAGTGGAGAGCACTAGCAGCCAAGATGGGCCTGGTAGGTGGCTTGAAACTAAAAAAGTAAAAGCGACAAAGCAATTACGCAAAAAAACAAAACAAAACAAAACAAAACAAAAACATTGGGTCGTCGTCTAAAAACCACCTTTAGGAACGACGCCGGCGGCGCCGTCTCCTCCATCAGCCACTTTAGCAACTGTAATCTGTCTGCACACCACCGATAACGCACTCATCTGCCTCTGACTCCGCTCCATTTGCACCTGCGGCGCTCCCATTTCGCAGCTTTCGCTGCCGCACTCATCCTGCGCTGTGCGCGAGGCGTTGTGTGTTGGTGATAACATGGGGCTTTTTTTTTTTTTTATCTGCTTCTGTCGCTGTCTGCGGTCCATCTCCAAATTCCCACTGCTGCAGTGAGGCTGCATCCGTCAGCGCTCCGTTTTGAGGTGTGCAAAACCTCCTTTTCATACTTGATGGAAATGGACAAAGTCGATGTGTTTTAGCTATGGTGCCCTCAGTGCCACCCACTTTCTGTCACCACTTATCCTCCACTCAGCAGTATGACTTTTTTCCCATTTTCGGACACCTTGAGACAGATTGAAAAGTAGCACCTGAGTCTGTGTTTAACAAGACTTCAAAATGAAGCAGTGAAGCAATCGATTTTTCTAAATGCCATAAAGACAAAGCTGAAAAGTGCAGGATTATGTGGGTCAGAGGCTTGCGGTGAGGCTCATGTATGTTGACAGGAAGCCTGCCGTGATTTCCTCCTCTTTGAATTTCACAAAGTCAAGCAGAAAACTGCCTTGTGGTTTAGCCTCAATTATGCACAGGAAACAGTGTAACAACAAGGGAAGTGAACATGAATGTGCGTACTTGCATCATGCCCAACTCTTAGACTTTGTACAACTCCACTCATGTCCTAAAATATATAGTTGTTTTTTTTCTTTTTGCACCTGTCATCCCCTTCGAGTAAGGCAATGGTTGAGCTTGGTTCAATGGTTCAATCTCAGTCTCCCCCTGACACCTTTCCTAAAGAGGGATCTTAGATAGTGAAGTGTGTTCTAGTGGTGAGCGTTCCGGTTCCTTTTAGTGAGCTAGATAATTTGGCTCGGCTCACCAAGAAGACCACTTACCTTTTTTAATTCTGCAACATGAAGACTTATGATCTGTATGTTGAATTATCACATGATTATTAAATACAATTTCAGTATTGGAGTTTTCAAAAGCAATAAAGACATAGTGAAATCATTGGAGGCAACTGATTTCATGGTATTTAGTGAACTCTCTGAAACCACCCCGTGAAACCACTCTGCCACACAGAGCAGGTACGTGTCATTATTTAAATTGAATTAAATTAAGAATGAAAGGAGATTCGAACCACCATCCTCCTCCACCACAGTCGGGCTTCCGTCATCCTGAACTGTTACTCCTGATGGCATCATGTTTTCAGATTCCGGTAGCACTGTTCAAATGTGAGGGAGGCTGTTGCAACTTTTTTTTTTTTTTTTCATCCTCTTTGGTCAGAGGCTATTGGAATCGTGGCGCTGCCAGATTACTATTTGGTTTTGCACATCACTGCTGTGTTCTCCTCTCCTCAGGGTGACCAGAAGTCGCAGTCTGCCAAAGCCAAGAAGTCCAGTGCTGGGGACGGCAAAGGATCCCTGACTAGGATCTTCAAAATGGTAAAACTTTTCGTCTTATTTACTTGGCGCCAAGAGTGAAGTCGCATGGATAATAGATTTTGTCCTTACCGTCTTACCGTCTCTTTCCTTTTGTCCTGCCTCAGTGATGAGATCAGCAGCGGAGTGAGTAACCGATGCGAGACGTGGCTCGGCTTATTCTATGTGCATTTGTTCAATATGCTTTGTAGACATTCTAATCTCATTACAGCACAGGACGAATAATCATAAGAGGCTTTTAGAGGAAATGATCAAGGCCATAAGCTTCATGCTAGATATGCTGATACAATCACAGTGCGGCAGGGCTACAGCTAACATATATACAGACTATTTCTTTAAGTATGAATACATATAATGTCATTACGCTTTGTAAATCATAAAGCATGGCTGCCATAGGAGAAAAAGTTGCATTCAAAATAACTGTGGTTGATTTTATATGAAGAAAAAAGTTCTAAAGTTAAACGGGGAGTTTTATGCTGAAATGATGGCAACGTGTCACAAACAAGGAGTCCCGGAAAAACGAAAAGACAGAAAGTCTTACAGTTCTAAAATTTGACCTTTTCCAAAACACTTTATAAATGAGCTTTTACATCCCACTGCATAATTCATTGCCTTCCTTGCTCCGCCGCATTCATTAGCGCTCCTGCATTCCACTGTGTTCCAATTCCAGCCAAAGCGCCTTTTGTCTTGTGCTTTTGTCAGCCGAAAAGGTTGCGCCTGGATTTCCTCGCGCCTTCTCTCGTAGTCTCCCGCTCTACCTCGGAGTGCTTTTCTTTTTTTTTAAAGAGGGACTTGAAGTTGGAGGGGCAGTTAAATGCCTAAACCGCAGTCTCTGGGCAAAGAGGAAGAGCAAGAGGTTTGGCAAACATCTCGGACGCTCATTTGGCACCTTTTCTGGAGCCAACACCTCCACAGCAGCTTCCAACCTCCTCCCATCACTGTGACTCACCAGTGGACTCTGCGGTCCAATAGGATGTTTTCACGAGATGTCACACAGCTCAGATGAAGGGCAGGTTGTTGAGGATCTGTTGTATAGAAAAATTAACAATAGAAAAATGGTGGTTTGCGTCGTTTACGGTCTTTTCTGTCTTTGTTTGATTCTTCTCCTATCAGCCATCGACCATCCTGCCAAGAGAATTTAGCCACTGACCCATTAGATGATTACCATTAGATCAGCATTTTGTCAGATGTGGTTTTGTCCCTTCGTGAGGGAGGCCGATGCGTGACGGAATCTCCAGAACCGACAAAAACATTTTCCGCCTGAGCTTGTCAAGACGGACGAGCGAAATCCGATTTACTTCTAATCATCCTACAGTTTCACATCCTCATGGCAACGCTGCTCTTCTTACTTACTAACCAAACGAACCAGAATGCATTTCAGGACCTGGTTGACCACCAGTGACGTGACTTGTTTTGCGTGTGTGTGTTTTTTTATTTCCAGGGAAGCAGGAGTTCTTCTCCGGCCAAACGCTGAGGTCCGTCCCCACGACCCCTCCCGGGTTGTAGCCGGCATCAAGCGAACAAAACAACAGGACCAAATTTTTCTGGGGGAAAGGAAAAAAGTCAAAGAAACAGCAGAAACACTTCCTCCCTTTAACCCCGCCCTCTTCCGTAACCACGCTAAACCTCCTCACGCCCCTCCCCCGCCCCACCGCTGGTAGATAGCGACACAATCTCATGCCCTCCACCTCCTGTTCTCGCCGCACGCTTCTTGCAGTTTATCGCTCTGGTGTGAAGTGATTTTTTTTGGAAGGCTGACTAACGCTGCGGATCCCTCTACCTGCGCTACCTGAGTTTTTGTGCTTGTGTCTCGTCGGTTTCTTTAACGCTGGATGGCGGCTAAACAGAAACAGACCCCCTCCAAGAAATAGTAATAAAAGGGCCGGAGTGAGTCTGAGTTACTCGACCGTCATTGCCGCTTTCTGAATGGATCTTTTTTTGATCTGGGCTGTTTCAGTTTCAGCAAAGAGTTTTTTTCTGTCTCGTCGACCCCCACAACCTTTTCTGTAGACCAGATTTAACACCCCCCGCCCCCTCATGATCCTCTGGTGTTGTCGATGTAGTGTGTCACTGTCCTGTCGCAAATTCAATGTTGAGCCATGTTTTTTTGTTTGTTCTCTGGCTGTGGCTGTGAATATCGTGGTGAAAGCATCATATCTAAACCTTCTAGAGCAAGTTTGAAGTCGTCCCTAGAAAACATTGCATATGTTTGCTTTTTCTGGTCAGTATCTCCTTGATTTTGCCAACAGATAACAGCCAGCACTGTCTTCTCCATATGTGTAGCTTAATTATTTCACTCTTTACCTGTGTTTTCTTTTCTTTCTGAACTTAGAGCTTCGTCTTAGTAGCGCAGCATGATGCCAAAATCTTCTTTCTTCCTCTTTCCTGTTCATTCATTTTAAGTTAATCATCAAGCAAAACGCTCTCCTGACTACCACACACTCTTGTGTTTCTCTTTGTAAAGAAAATCACAACACAGTTTCACAAAGGTGCTTTCTAAATATGAGTAACTGAAAGTTTTAAAAAGACGAGGCACAAATACAGCAAAATCGTTTGGTGGTATGTCAAAAAAAAAAAAATCAAATGCATAAAAAAACCCATTTGTGTGAGAGCTGTTGCACTGATATGATCTCTACACATGGTTTTGTGCTTCGGCCTCGCGAGTGCCGCATGACGCTTTTTCTGAAGGGATTGTCTGGATGAATGTAAAGATCCTTCCCATCTGTGTAATAAAACACAACCGGCCACTTAACTAAGAATAAAAAATAAATAAATAAAAATGATTTGCCCACCTTCTTTTCTGTCTGAATGTGTGTTTTGTCCTGCTTGTTTCATGAGTGAATGAAATAAGCAGATCATTATACTATTTAGTCATTTATAAAGGGTGAAAGATCATTTTCCTTCAATGACTTAACAATCTGTCAGTTTCAGATTAAATCAGACTGATATTAAATTCCACTTTCCTCAGCTAGTATTTTTTATGAACGTAAAAAGTGATGTGTTCAAAAATCATTTGAACAGTCAAACATTAGCCTTGACGAACTTCTCATGTGCCTAAGTGTGACGGAAATTATTCACCGTGAACACAACTTCAGCAGGTCACTGCAAGGGGGCAGCAAACAGGGCAACCTAAAACTTCTCATGTGACCAGCAGTAGGAAAAAGGCTGTTATATTTACTAAAATATTATTGTGTGCAATAATACACCCATGGCAAAGACCATACAATATATGTTTCCCCGCCCCTTCAATGGTTGAGCCTGGTTTATGAGTATATCGATCTTTACGATGCTGAAGACACTGATAAAGAATTAGGTTTGACTGCAGCAGGTGAAGTTTAAAACCAACTCGAGGAGAAAATAGCAGAAAGGTATCAAGCCACAGGACTTTATCATCCAGATTAACATCTCCTCTATTGGTCACCAGTCTGGTGGCTACTCGAGGAGTGCGAGACCAGGAACGGGACCAAATTTCCATTTTGTGAAAAAAAAATGTCATTTATTTTTAACACAAAGTAAAAAATACCTTTTTCAGAAGGTAGAAGGAAAGTGGCTACAATCTGTACACTGTAACAAAAGCGACAATATTCTTCACTTTACATCTATGTCGAGTAAAAAAATATATGCAATATCACTACA
Organism: Thamnaconus septentrionalis; assembly: GCA_009823395.1. Classification (NCBI taxonomy): domain Eukaryota; kingdom Metazoa; phylum Chordata; class Actinopteri; order Tetraodontiformes; family Monacanthidae; genus Thamnaconus; species Thamnaconus septentrionalis. Next base: position 14,112,162 of record CM020511.1, read on the forward strand.
ATATATACAGAACGATTCCACGGAGCAACGTGAGAAGAAGAAGAAGAAGAAGAAGAAGAAGAAGAAGAAGAAGAAGAAGAAGAAGAAGAAGAAGAAGAAGAAGAAGAAGAAGAAGAAGAAGAAGAAGAAGAAGAAGAAGAAGAAGAAGAAGAAGAAGAAGAAGAAGAAGAAGAAGAAGAAGAAGAAGAAGAAGAAGAAGAAGAAGAAGAGCCGTTTCGCAAAATAGAAGCTTTTTCTTCTCTGTTCAGCTGGAGGGCATCCGGCGCCGCAGTGTGGCTCTCCTGCTCTTCCTCCTCCTCCCCCTCCTCATCATCATCATCGTTATCACGATGATTATCAGACAGTAACCAGATCGACTAAAAGACGTTAGACGATCGCAGGGGGAACCAGACTTCCCCTCGCCAACGATGGGCAGGGAGAGGCTCCGATCTTACTCGGGGGGGGGGGTCGGTGCCTCTAAGTGCTGTGAGTTGAGGTCCGATGGAGCTCGTCTGCCCAGCAGCACAAACCCCAGCGCGCAGCCTAGCCTAGGGGAAGACGCTGTGCCAGTCTCCGGTGGGTTCGGGAACCACCTCCAGGTCCAGCTCGGGCGCCACCTCCACCTGCACCTCGGGGACTCCTTCGCTCAGCGAGACCTCCTGGAGCTGACCTGTGGGCGGGGGGGACGAGGGAAGAAATTAGGGAGGAAACGGGTGACCCGGGTTTGAGTGAACTATCATACAAATTCAATATCATTTTAGCACTCCGTCCGACTCCGTCTTTGATATCACAACCTTTAAAACCCTTCCCTCCATCGACCCAAGACACACTTCTATGAAAATCCATGTCTGCCGCCAGACTACACAATAATACCGTGCTGCAATGACGCGACTTTCGCCGGCGATAAATTTGCCTGCACATAACTGAAGCCCCAAACAGTGGCGAGTGTAAAAGAGGCGAGGTTGGCTGCCTCTGCTGCTGCAGGCCGTGCAGAGAATTGAGTGTTATGGTGGAAGTCATTTAATTTTCTCTCTCTCTCTCTCTCTCTCTCTCTCTCTCTCTCTCTCTCTACATCCGAAACACTTCAAACACATTTTCATTATGGCTGCGAGCGCCCGGACTCAGCAAGACAAAAGAGAAAACACACAAACAAACAAGGACCAGGGATTCATTTGAACTTTCTCATCCTCTGGAACGATGTGCACACCTCGTCTTTATTCCCACCGGAGGCGTAAATGCAACGCTGACGATTGAGACCAGGATGGTGGCCAGATTTATTGCTGCTCTCGCTCGGCTTATGAGTAACAATAACGCCGCAAAACCCTATGGACAGGTTCAGTGCGGTGAAAGACAGGAAGCGGCTGCTCTAAAACCACCGTCAACTATGCTTCTGCGGCCCTTATTTCCAGCAAATAGCCAGAATCATGTTCAATTTCCTGACGTTTACGGTGCACGGTGGATTCGAGCCTGCATCATCACAGACACTGCATACACTCAGATGTACACTGAAAGGAAACCATTGTGCAGTAGATCCACGGCGAGCGCTGCAGCTTCTATGCACTCAGTGAAGCAATGAGAGCGCCGCACTGGACCATCGTGGTGAGGAGAGAGGAAAGAGCCGGATCTGCACTTTACATTGCAGCTATTGACTGCATATGAAGGTGGATCAACTTGTTGTGACTTCATCCATTGGTTTGTGAAATATCTGTTCTGACTATGGAGGTATTATCAGAACTGGATACCGGAATGGTGCGCCAATTCTTCCCAGTGGCCATGCCAGGTACTGCAAAAAGAAAAAAAAAATTCCATAGACCGCAATACAAAAATAAACGCCTTTAAAACAGCTGACGGCCGGTCTAGTGACAGTGCTCCTCAATTTCTGTTTCTCTGCAACCATTTTTGGCGGTTCCGGCTGGACAAATGATAAAATGCAAGTTTTTGCTGCTTGGGCATTGGTCTGCTTTCTGACACCACAAGCTCCGTCCCTCGCTACACAGCGTCAGTGGTTACGACCTTCATGGACGTTCATGGCTCTGGGTGGCGACTGAAACTCAGACAGGGTGAGGAGCCGTGACACACACACAGACACACAGACACGCTTCTCGCACCATCCTATTTAAAGGAGCCAATTGAGGCGGATGAGACATCTAATGATGATGACTCCACTCGAAGGACCCGCTGCAGGGTTTCCATGTCCTGCCTGGCCGCATGGAGGACGAAAAGGTCCAGGGACTCGCTGCTAAGTCTGCTGCTGCCGTGACCAGACTTGAGATAAGTGGATAAATATGGAGGCATAGAACATTGGTTCCAGCAAAACAATGCATGGGCACAACCGCCATCAACACATGCGGTTGTTTCCTTTTAAATTGAAATTAGCTGCGTTTCCATTACCCCTAGAATTGCACAAAAGCTAAATATCGCAATAAAAAGCTGGTCACGGAAGCACCTAAACGTATCGATATAGATGTGTATCACAAAAGTGTCATGGAAACACTTTTTCGCATTTACACTGAGATTTAGCTGTGTCTGCTTTTTTTGACTTTAACAATAATAATAATAATAATAATAATACATTTAATTTATAAGGCGCCTTTCAAGGCACTCAAGGTCGCCGAACAACAGTTTGAAAAACAATTGGTAAAAGGCGTGATAAAACAACACAAAAAAGAGCAAAAAACTGATTTATCCGGGATTGCCTGCCTGACTTTTTGTGAATCTTGCTCGGTGAGATTTCAAATGTGGAGATGGAGGATAGGTAGATGATATCGGGAGGAGAGGGTTAGATGGCGGGGGCAGAGTGCTGGAAGCCAGATCCACGATGGTGGACCCAAATCGGAAAAATTTTATTTATCCATGTTCCCGTTTTGATTCTTTTTGTGAATTTTTGCTCGGCAGAGAATTTTTTTTTCAGATGAACCTGGAGCCGCCTCAGGTTTTTTCCTGCTCGACACCGTCTCGGTCTGACAGCAACATGGCTCTGTGTGTGCGTGCGTACGCGGGGGTGGAGTGTCTGACGCCGAACCCGTCTGTTGTTCAGCTGATAACAACAGAGGCAGATGACCGGGCGAAGGTGGACGCCGGTGCAGGTGCAGAAAGCTGGGCAGGTGTGAGCTGCTCACCGTGGCCGTGGGACCTCTTCATGTGGTGCTTCATGTTGCTCTTCTGCGTGAAGCGGATGCCGCACACCTCGCACTTGAAGGGCTTCTTGCCAGTGTGCTTGACCATGTGGACCTGCAGTGCGCTCTTCTGGTTGAAGGCTTTGTCGCACTGAGTGCATTTGAAGGGACGTTCGCCTGCAAAAGAAGAGGAAGAAAAAAAGCAGGAGTTAAACCTGTTTTTACGCAACCACATCCCGCTGATGCTTCTTAACGATCCCACCGAGGAGCATTCCATTCCATTTCTTTTTCCCCCGGTCACTACCTACTTGGCACTACTAATCAATGTTTGTTTTTGTTTTTTTCTTTGTCCAACTGACACTGTATTTTCATAAAAACAGTGACCTCTATCAAAATGTACACATGTCACTTTATGGTTTATGTATGCACTTAAATGGTCTTGTATTTTGTCTATTTAGCCATCTGCTATAGTTGCTGCTTTTTTAGACCTTTCCTGAAATTTCCAGATTGTAGTGAATAGCAGTGACGCAGTGTGAGTTTTAGCACTGCAGAAGAGGATTAGGGCCACAAGAAGAGAAAAAAATTAAGATAGATTTTTTCAAGTTTCAAATTCGAGAATAAAGTTGAAATTTCAAGATTAAAGTCCACATTTCGAGAATAAAGTTGATGTAAAAAAGACAAAATTTTGAGATTAAAATCGAAATTTAGCACTTAATGTCAACGTGAACTAAGTCAAAATGTCCACGTCATGTCTTTTTTACATCGACTTTATTCACAAAATTGTGTCTTTTTTATGTCAACGTGTTTCACAAAATTTTGGCTTCATTCACGAAATTTCAACTTCAAACTGAAAATGAAAACTTAACAGAATGATGTTTCCCATATCTGTACATTTGGATTGGAAGATGCACTGCTGACTAAAACCCTGACGCAGGTTCAGAGGCAGACCTCCACTCAGTGGAATGCATTACGAAATTTGTTGCCATGTAGTTTTGAAAACATGAAAAAACATGAAAAAAAAGCTGTCACTCCTTCTAAAATGCAGCTGTTGGCAGATTTTTTTTTCCCCCTTGAAACTGAGAGCTTGGCTCCCAGCTGCTCACGAAGTGCTGTCATTTCCTGCCTGTTCATGTTTCTTCCTACAGAAGATACAGAGTCTCGTATCTATATTTGAAGTGGCCACGAATGCAGAAAACACTGGAAGACGAGCTTCCGTCTGCTCCACCGGAACGAGCCGGAGATCCTAGGACGCAGTGAACAAATGAAGCCCGAATCACAACACGGGACGACCTGTGCGGTCGGCCTCTGACCTGTGTGGGTTCGGTTGTGTCTCTCCAGCTGGCTGCGCTTGGCGAAGGCCTTGGTGCAGGACAAGCAGTTGAAGACCCGGGGCTTCTGGGAGCTGGGGGAGGGGCCCGGCTGGTGCACCCGCTCGTGTTCCTGTCGACAGATACGAGCATTTGCATCAGCGCCTCATTTCCATCCCGCTGCGATGCGGCGTAGATCAGAGCCGTCGTTGCTTCTGGCCCTGGAACCTGTCGACTGCACGAGCGACACAGCAGCTGACAACACGCTGATCAAAGCCACTGTCTTTTCCTCTCTTGTTGCGTCCTTGTGAACGTCAAGGTTGGAACTATCGTTAATTATATATATATATGTATATACACTACCAGTCAAAAGTTTGGACACACCTTTTCATGCATTTTTTTTCTTTACAACTTTCTATACTGCAGATAGATACTGAAGACATCAAAAATCATGAAAGGTGGCTATTTTGAAGAATTGAAATACATTATTTGTTGTGTTATTGTGTTTTTTGACACTACTAGGACCAGAGGCAGGTCTTTGTGGTACACCAAAGCCATACTTGTATTAAACAGTGACGATACAAACTAACTTGCAACGGTGTGACGCTTTGTTTGGTAAGATGAACTGACTGCACTGCGAGCAGATTTTTTTCTATACAACCTTTTGTCTTTTATACTTTTTCTATTTTATATAATACACAGTAACATGTGACATACTGTTCTATTACCGAGGCTGAAATTGTGAAGAAAAAAAAAAAAGTGGTGCTGCAGCATTAGTTACGAAACACTGGAACCCCTTTTTGTAACCATAAGACAAATAAATAGGAACAAGTGTGGGAAAAATAGCATGCTAACGACACCCAAAAGAGAAAAATGCTCTGTCTTTGTCCTGTGAAGGTGACTGTTGCCAATGACCAGAAGTGGAGGAGATGGAAATCACCATCATTTTTCTCAATTATCATTCATTAATTTAGCACAGGCTTTTGCCTGGAATAAAAAAGTAATAAAAAATACTCCTTTTATGATTATTTTGTGGATTTTTTTTTTTTCCCAAGTCCCTACTTGTGTTAAAAGTGATTACCATCAGACAGTACCAATTCAGCAGAAACTCTTTGATTATCCAGCTGTCATTATTAGCCAGCCGAGAAAACTCACAAAAAACATTTTAAAACCTTGCCTGTCATTTTCTTTCCTGCCTCACGCAAAAATCGGTTTCACTAAATCTAACAGGGCCAATGGGGTGAAAAATAACTGGTGGGGGAGCGATAATTTGTCTGGCCACCGGGGCCTTTTCAAAAATGAGAATCGCCGTTTGAGTTCCGTCGTCAGAATTTCATCCACCCCCGGGACTCAAACCGCAGCGGCTTCTCTCCCCTCGCCGTTTCCCGCGGTCCCAGGGCTCCTGCGTTTGCGTGCTCGAGAGTCTCAGGGCTTGTTTCACGGAATGGTGGATAGCGCGCTGCTACTCCGTGGGGACGGAGGGGCCCTCCACGCAAAACACTTCTCAGCTTAAGTGCTTTCCTGCACGGAGTCGCCGCGTGCGAGACCATCTGAGGGAGCTCTGGCAGCAAAGGCTGAGAACTTTCTTCTACATCGAGAGTCGTTCTAATTCACTCAGTCCCTCGTCGCATAGAAAACCCCCAGTGTTTGAATGGAGGAGGGCGCGTGTCTGCGTTTGGTCGATTTCACTCCTAATTGTGCAGTAGACTGGGGAACTGGGAAGTCTGTCTGTTCGATTGCGGGTGGAACATTCTGCTGGTCCCGGGTTTGCGTTCACACTCCGTCTTGATAAACAAAACAACATGACAGACATGTTCCCCTCCCCGCCTGTGGTGGCGCTGCACCAAGAATTCCTGAAGACGCACACAAGGAACAAGAAGCCACACTTGTCTAGTGGTTACATGCATGTATTCTTAAAAACTGGATGCCCGACTGGCATCATGGTGGCGCTGTGATTTTTTTCCCCAGTGGCCTGCTGCTGCTGAGGCCGTCCTCCTACCTTCAGGTGCGTGGCTCGCTTGAAGGCCTTGTTGCAGACGCCGCAGACGTGGCAGCGGTCTTTCCCGTGGGCCTGTCTGCAGTGGCGCCGCAGCGAGTTGGCGTTCTGGAACACCTGGTTACAGTAGTAGCACTGGTTCTGGTTCTCAGCCCCCGACTGGCTGTGCTTCCTTCCCTTGTCGTCCGGAGTGATCTGGAACACGCAAGCAATAGTATGTAACACAAGGGCAAAAACGTGGAAGAACGTGGAAGCGTTAATAAGGAATCCTATACAGTTTGTTTTTTCCTGCTTTTTTTTAGTTAAACAGTCGTAGTCTTTTGTCACAGCTGTCTGAATGCATGTGTCTTGATTTCAGACTGGAGCCACGTCACTTTTGTCTGACAACATCAGTAGGCATGTCGCGATACATTAAATTGCCATTTTGTACGTGCAGCCTTTTCAAATGATAAGCAACAGTCAAAATGCAATGCGCCTCACCGACCGCGCTAAATCGGCTTTTTCTCTACAGTATAAAGACTCTCTGTCCTCCTCTTTTACTTGAAGGAGGACAGCCTGTGTCAGACGGCCAAATAGCTGCTTGTCGTCCTCGAGAGCGAAGTCTCGAGCGTCTGTGCGCACCTGCGGGGCAAACACTTTCTCTGTCTGCGGCAAATGAATGGCTGCACAAGGGCAGATTGCTGCCGTCAAAAGCTGAAGATGATGCGGGCGAAGCTGCACGGATACACACCTGCGAGCTGTTTCATACGCGGGATTTTTTGAAATAATAAAAATTTAAACGAAAGTGTGAAAAATCGAGAATCCGATCTGATGACATGACTTGAATGGAAAATATCAAATTATGTCAAATTTTAGAACCCATTGTGGCCCACCAGTCAAAGATTTTGCCCACCCGTGCTCTGGATACACACATAAGGCACGGACACTCACGTTGTAGCCGTTGTCCGACGCCCCGTTAGTGGCCTGGGAAGGGTGGCTGACCAGTATCACCTGCTGGCCAGAGCCGCTGGACTGTCCGGACAGACCAGAATCATTCAGCACGGCGGGAAACGTCTGACCCTGAAAGTGACAATCATTTTAAAATAAGCTGAAATGTGAAGAAGTCAGGCTGCCAATTACTTGTTTGGCCCCCAACAACACATAAACTGTTTTTTTGTTTGTTTAACTTTAGTTTTTTTTTTATTACCTGTGCATTGAGGTTTAGAGTGACGCCGTCCAACATGCCCTGAGTGTCCGTCAGCGTCAGCGTAACGCTGTTGTCGTTGGCCACACCCCCTGGTGACATCACCAGACTCTGGGATGCAGCGGCGTGGGACAGAGAGGTGCTGGCTGGCAGGCTGGACACTGATAGGTAACGAAGAGAAGGCACTGTTATAACACTGTTATAACACTTGACTTTCACCGGCATCGGAGATGCAGACCTAAACTGGATTTGATTTGGGAAACTGGTACTTTCATCCCTGGAAAAGGAACAAAGTCTATGTAGGGATGAAGGCACATTTACAACCAATGCACCAAATGCATTTATCATTTTGCAAAAACTTTGAAAGCCGATCCTCTTACAGGCTAAAACTTGGTATTACCACAAACGGTACCACAGAGCAGAGAGTGACTTTCACAGAGCCAAATCACTGACGACAGAGAGGCTTTGATGCATCAGTGGAGCAGCGTGAACGCTTGTCCCTTGAGCGGTGAGAGGAAAGTAATGAAGCGATGGAGAGATGAGATGGGGAGTTTGATTAAGCGTTTACATGAGGTGCAAAGCAGTCAGCAGAACAATGAGATGGCCAAGCCTGACTAAACACCAAACCATATTTGCTCCCTCCAAAACACACATAACCAACGCTGCCGTAGAAATAAAAGCAATCAGCGAGTGTGTGAACTCGAACGTGTGGTGTCTCGTGTTTGCCGTGATGAATGATTTATCGCCATCAAGGCGAAAAGTAGGAGATGAGGAGACGGATGAACTTCAACAGTGAGATCAAAGTCAGATGGTTTTTCTTTTTGTTGTTGTTGGATTTTGTTGTGTGTCTTGGACCACAATTGTTTAGTGTTGCAAACACGAAACCAGAGGAATATTAGAGCAGAAGAGAAGAAGCAGCTCATTCATCAATGGGCTATTTTGTGGCAAATCCCTTAATTAGGCAAACCGGTTCACCATTTACTTAATGATTAAAAGCATGTTTTGTTTCAAATAACGTCCATCTGGCCGCTATTGGAGCCTCATGCTCAGTGGGGGTGCATTCTGTATGTTGCTATGCCCGTTCATTTAGAGGCCCTTGATCAGAAGGATCTTTACTCAGCCTGCCGATCCTGTGTGTGATCCCGGGATCCATCACTGTCAGTGCAGGTGCAGAGGGTTTTTATGAAATGGTTGGAGTTTAGATACAGAGACTCCATCGTTTTTGTTTTCAAGTTGCGTTAACACTGCGGCAACATCATTGTTTTGAGACAAACGAGCCGTCCGCCACGTCCCCCAGACACTTATATGAAAGCGTGCAAGCAAAACAGACGGCAATGCTTTGCTTCTGTGTCGACCGTAATGGGTTTCCACAGGGTGGATTTCATTTTACCTCGGTGGAGCTCCGCAATGGTTATGACGACTGGAAAGGTTGCCGGAGCGATTTCGCGGTGAGTGACAAATCGATTTTTGAGTGAATTACCCCTGAGGCGCTACACGTCAGCTCTGTCTATCGGAGGCTGGACAAGCGCAGCAAAGGGTGAAATGATCTGCACAGTTTTGCAGAGAGGTACAGGTCGGACTTCAGTGAAGATCTATGTCTTGTGAGACAGAATATCATTGCTTTAAATGTTGGCGCTGAGTTATACTGGGAAATAAATTTAAAGCAGCGTTTCTCAACTGGTGGGTCGCGACCAAAAAGCGGGTTTTCATTGGGTTGCAGCTTTGTGGGGATTTTAAAACGTGTATTTCATAGAGAAATGTAAAATGCATTTATTTTGCAGGACACACAATTCAATTCAATACGAGACATGATAGAAAGAGGGCCAGCGGTTTTATTTTTGTGGAATAAATTTGGGTCCGACTTCTTTATAAGGAAAAAAATGTGGGTCCTGAGACTCCAGCAGTCAAGAGACACAGCTTGAAAGGGCTTTCATAGGTCCCACAGGACTAAAGCCAAAGCTGAATCAAAGACACTGGGGAGAACATGCCGGCTGAATAACGAGGGACCTGGCAGCATAATACTAATATCTCTGGAGGTTTACTTGGTCATGATTTATATTTTAGTCCTGACCTGCCATTCCGCTGTTGGCGGGGCTCTGAGGTAGAAGATGGTCATTGGTGATGGTCAGGGTGGCGCTGGCCGGCTGGCAGTCGAGCGGCGACGCCAGCCGTATGCTTCCATTCATCTCGGAACCGTTTGGGTTGCTGTGCTGGGCCAGTAGATCCTGACCACCTGCAAAATGCACGGACAAAAGAAAATAATTTAAAGAAACAAAAATATTCCGGTTGATTTGAGGAGCTAAAGTGTTGTTCTGCACCTTGAGATAAGAAGAAAGAGACCTGAAATTACTCCCGGCGCGTGGCTTGGAGCTTTGGCACTGTGTGCGTGCTTGTTTTTTCAACCGCCTCAAGTGAGAGATAAACAGCTTTATCAACAAAGCACACATGAGGCAGCTCCAACTGGAAAAACAGTGGTGCTGCGGAATCATATTAGCTTTCATGAAAAACAACACGGCAAATGGGTATCTTCATATGCAATAAATGAAAAAAGCCGAGCATCTGCTTTTTTTCTTTTTTTTTTTTAAAAAGGGATGGGGTTCTAAGCAGCACACCTGACAAGTGGTTGAGGTCCCACGTGCAGGGTACAAAATGTCCCTGCCATTACGCAAGCAGCTCACATTCCTGTTGGTTTGACTCTGTTTTGAGTCAGTGGGCGATTGGCTAATTAGCCCCTGATTGGTAACACCTGCTGATTGTACAGCGGGCAACAGTATGAAGACGACGCCCGGAACACCGAGGTGATTGTTACACTGATTGCAGAGCGACCGCACAGGGAACGGCACTGCCACCTGCTACTCAGGGCTCCTGTGTTGATTCCATAAATAGAGCAGAAAATTTACCAATGTTTATTCGTCGTTCAAGACCGCCCAGCAACAAAAAACAATGGAAGAACAGCCCGAACTGTTCCCAAATGGGAGGAGAAATCCACCTCTCAGTTGTCACAGTGAGATTGCAAATGCACGACCCTGAAGGAGGAGACGTCACTGGGAAGGAAGTGAACGAGCTTTCCAGTGATGCCAGATTCAGATCCAAAAGGTTCCGCTGACAGATAACCAGTTCTGAGTTGAGGACGTTATGTGCAATTAAATGTATTAACAATGTTAATGCAATGTATTCCACCATAATTGCAATATTTCCAGTCAACATTTAATTTGTATATACTGTTCATATCTAGTTTGTCTATATCTGGTCTGTTTATACTATGTACACTGTTATGTTACACTGTTCATACCTATACATGCTTGTCCATACATTTACTTGTGTGAACTTTTATTTAACTTTTTTAGCATTTTTATTATTTTAACATTAATTATTTAGGCTTACACCGGGACCTGAGTCCTAATTTCATAAGTTCCTTGAATTCTTGAATCCTTGAGATCAAGTGTCAGCTCTAATAGACTTAGACATGATTTGATTTGCTGAAATAGGTTGCAAATAAAGAGATGTTTTAACATTGTGTGTTTCTGTTTCACCCTCACCTCAGTGAAAAATGAATGAACATGCAGGAGGATGCTGACTGTTTGTTATACTCGCCATTGAACGCGTATGAATAGAAACAATGAGGTTATGCTACAGGGCAGTGTCTTTGTCTCAGCATTTTCCTTTATTGATCGACTTGCAAAAATGTACAGACCTGATATGGTGAGAGTGATCTCCTGAGGGTTGGCAGCGGCACCACCGGAGCATGAAGCCGAGGCAAAGGCCTGAGTCAGACTGGAGTTATTGATTGTCAGCGTGATCTCCTGTCCGCCTGCGCCTCCCGTTATCATTCCGGAGCTGCCCATGACGTGGCTCAGATCCTGGGAACCTGAGGAAGGGAGGGACAGGGGTCAGGCCAGTCGGCTCGCACCTGAGGGTCGCCGCGCCTCGTCGTCCTGGCCGCTTCGCCGCGTACCTGTGTGGTCCGGCTCGGACAGACCGGCCATTGTGACCTGCGCAGGTGTGATGGTGGAGGGCGGCAAGGCCAGGCTGGTCAGCGGGTGGAGGACCAGGTTGGCCTGCACCGAGGGGTCGGCGGCCGACACCAGCTGGCTGCCCGAGACGAGGCCGGCGTCGACACTGAGGGGTTGGGAGAGCAGGCCGCCCTGTTGGAGGGTCTGCTGGAGCAGCGCCGGGTCGATCTGGAAGAGAAGATGCTGTTTAAGGTAAAGGGGTAGGAAAAAAGGGGGAGTGTGGCTGAGAGGACAAGGGGATTGTAGAAAAGTACTGAGAAATGAGAGAAGGATGAGATTTTCCTTCATTAGTGGTACATGATGATGGCAAATTCCAATATTTGATGTGTTTCTTTTAACTTCAGGCTTTACATAAGATTCCTCACATTTAAAGAACTTAATGGGAAATGTGACCTTTACTTTGTAAGCACGACTTTCAGCTAATTAGACGACATGCAAGTTGCGCTTATGCTGTTGAACTGTGTCTCTTTTTTGGAGGAACAAACATTTACCAATACACTGACATTTTCACCCCAGCACTGGATCAAACATCATGAAAATTTGCACATCCCAACCTTTGCTGTGAGCTTCTTACTTGCAAGAAGCATCATGAATGCCAATCAAATGTTTTGGTGGGCCAGTGAGTCGCAGCACAATTTAGAAGATTTAAACTTGAAGAAACAATAAAGAAGTCTTTGAAAATTAATATTAAATGAATTAAAAGATTTCTGTAATATATGTTGGTTATCTGTTGGGTAATGGGCTGCAGGCCAATCTATGATTGCATAATGAGGGCATAAAACATAAACACAATGCTAATTTTTTTGCCAGCACAAATTACAATAGTCGTTAATCATAGTAACGGTAAATATCTGTATTTTGCAAATGATAGCCAAGTGTTAATGGCAAAGTCAGGGTCATGAAAGAATTCCAGGCAGTTGGTGAGAACCAGATACGGCAGGAAGATGACTTAATTAGGACAGAACTGATGAGCAGCTGTGTGTGTGTGTGTGTGTGTGTGTGTGTGCGTCACCTGTAGTGTGATGTTGTTGATGTTGCCGGTGTCGATGCCAGAGATCTGCACGTTGGGGCACACCAGGTTAGCGGGTGTGAGCTGCAGGTGGATTCCATCCAGAGTGGTCAGGCCATCAGGGAGGGAAACGGTCAGGTCGCCTGCAGCTGCAGCACCAGGACGCACAAACAAACACAGACAGACACGTTATTGTCTGGAGAGCAGGAGAGACGTTTTATGTGAAAATAAGAGTGAAGAGGAGAACAGGTGAAGCAACGCAATCACAGAAAATCCAAAGACTGAATCACACCGTCATGTTAGAAGTAACTACACCTGCTCAGTGGTTATGAAATGCTCTTCGTGTTTTCATCCACCTGCACATTTACATGGGTTTAAAACAAGTAATGTAGCCACTTTTGTCGAATCTTCAGAGTGTTTCTTCGGATTTGTGCAGCGAGTTAAACCAGAGTTGATGAGCCAGCTTTGGACTTTTTCACTTCCCTTGCCAGGCAAGAAAAATGAGATGAATGGACCCGGGCCGACCAACTGGAAATAATAATCCTGCAGTCTACAAGCTGAGAATTTAGAGGCACATCACGCTGGCTCATTTCCTTCTCTCAGGCTGAGATAGTTTGAAGCTCATTTCCTGCCCGTGTGCCCTCGGCTCCATAGTGACGAGCCTTCTTCTGTGCGAGTCCCCGGTGCCTTACCTGACATGGAGGCAGGCAGGATGGCCTGTCCCACCAGCCCTGGCTGCAGCAGACTCTGGTCAAACTGTCCTGTCAGTACTGGGTTGGCTGGGAGGTAAATGTTGGGGTCGGAGTTCGTAGTCGGCAGGAGACCAATGGGTTGAAGACCTTCCGACACCGCCGGCTGCTGCTGCTCCTGGTCGGCCGCCACTGCCTGCACCGCGTCCGCGCCCTGACCACTCTGACCAGCAGACGAGGCCGAGCGCTTGGATTTGATTCGCTCGCTGTTCGGCCGGAAGTGGAATTGGATGTGTGTTTTCCGGTGGCCGGAGGTTCTGAAGCGAAGTTCGCAGAAGGGGCATTTGAAGGGCTTGGAGCCGGTGTGGAGGCGCATGTGCACCTTCAAGCTGCCTTTTGTGGAGAACGAGGTGTGGCACATGTGACAGCTGAACAGCTTTTGGCCTGCAAAGATGACAGAGATTGTTGGTGGAGATTCCAAAGATACCGGCATTAGAAACATTTCAAACATTATCTCAAAATGTTGCTCATTATTCAAATTAAATTTGGGTCAATTTTCCAAAACTCCAGAGTGAGATAAATCCAACCTGTGTGTGTCTTCACGTGGCAGTCCAGAGTGGATTTCACAGTAAAAGTCTTGCCGCATTCATCACACTTGTAGGGTCTTTCTCCTGTATGGATCCGAACGTGCCTACAAATTCAAAGGGATGGATTTATTTTAAAAAAAAAAAAAAAAAGAGCCTCGTGCCCTATTACTATATTTTACCCGCCTTTTGCCAATTATTATCTGGCATTTGGCTTTGTGTAAACTGCTCAGAGCTTGACCTTCTGAAGGCGGTGTCGAGGAAAACCTTATTGCCTCTAAAGGTCAAGAACTTTCATTAAACGTGCATATTTTACGAGTCAGCCCGGAAAATGGTAAGTGGGGCGCGATTATTGGTACTTCGACCACCCAGTAATTGTGTTTTACAAGGGGTGCAAGGGCAATCGCTTTCCCAGCGAAATATTTCGATGAGGGTTTTTTTTCTTCCTGTACCTGACAAGATCGCTGGGCTTTTTGAAGCTCTTGGGGCAGAAATCGCAGCAGTTGGCGAACTTTGGTTCCGTTTCGAGCTCGACGGCTCTGTCTTTGATCTCGCTGATTCGGTCCCTCTCGGCCGCCGACTGGGACAGGATGCGCTCCGACACCGAGGCCTCCTCGCCGGGGTCCTTCGCCAGCTCGGCCGTCTGCTCCTCGGTGAAGGTGATTATTTCCAAGCCTCTCCTCTTTGACATCTTTTGGTCGGCGTCTTCGTCTTCCTCCACGGCGTCTTGGTTGTCGAGGTAAATGACTGGAGAGAAAAGAAAAAAAAAAATCATTGCCATAACGTGTCCGACGGTTTAAAAGCAGGATCTCAAATCAAGTCCTTCAACCAGCGGTGCAGAAAATGAGATTAATTCCTGAATAAAGGGACGGAAACGTCAGTTTTTCCTGCATGATGACAACGTATTCAAGCAATTTTCGCTCTTTATTCATCTTCCTACTCTGATCGTCCATGGAATGCTCCTTCTTCATGTGCTTTTTACACAGCAGGCTGCTCCTGAAGCTCTCGTCGCACACGGAGCACTTGAAAGACTTGGCGTGGATAATCATGTGGCGGTTAAGGCTGCCGTTGGTGGTGAAGGACGCGGCGCAGACGTTGCACTTGAAGGGCTTCATCCCTGCGTGAGAGGCGAGAATTAGAGGGGCGGCGTTTAAAGCTACATTTACAACATCCTGCGATGATGACTGATGAAGATGGTGCCTGAAGCAAAAGAAAAAGAAAAGCTGTTCCATTACTGTGATACCACTAATATAATGTATTTTACTGCTAATGTTCTTTTATACTTAATGGAGTGGGAAAAAAAATCCTGAACTAGGCCATTTTATCAGCACAGAACAAAGTAACGAGGGATTACACATTCTATTCCTTTAAAAAACTGATTTAAATGCGTGAACACATTATTGCAACTCCAATGGTGGTTGCACCATCCATCCATTTCTCGTCAGCAGCGAGCTCACCTGTGTGCGTGTTGAGGTGGGACTTGAGCACTCCGGCCGACACAAAGGAGCGCCCGCAGAGGTGACACCGGTACGGCTTCTCTCCGGTGTGGGAGCGCACGTGCTGCTTCAGGTGGCTGGACTTTTTGAAGGCTTTACTACAATAATTGCATCTGAAATACACAGAGGAAAAAAAAGGCTCCAAATATTGCAGTTGTGGCAGTGTTGGTGCAAAACAGCAATCTGCATTACTGACGCCACCTGAAGCAAAAATGATGCCGCTCCTTGTCCAGAGCCCAGCGCAAGCAAACATCATTTAAAAAAAGATGATTTAATAATTTCTTTAATATTTTGTTGCATTTGCAGTTATGACAAAACCGCCAGAAAAAGTACCTTGGCATTTACTTCATCATTTTTTATCATTTTTTTTTATTATATATTATGTATTACTAACACCCTAGTTAGTGTTCCTCCCATAAAAAGTAACATCCTCATTTTTTAATGAAAAAAAATGTATAACCCCCACCAAAAATGAAATACATAGATCTGTTTTTTCATTGTTTCCAATTTTTCCCATTCTCTGTGAGAGCATCCCCAGAAGGGAAAAGCACAACAAACTTCACCGGCGCTTCATAAATAATAAACAAAGGCAGTGCTGGACCAAAACCTTTTTTTATTTATCACCCAGTTCAGTCGGCTTCGATTCTCACCAGCAATCTGCCTTGTGCTCTGAGAGAACATTGGCCGGACCTTTGCAAATCACAAAACAATAAAAGCGGCGCAATAAATAAGGAGTCGGCAAACAAATGAGAATATACGAGTCACCTGCGCCCCCTCCCCCCACCCCCACCACCCCCCGAGGATCACCGGGCACAATTCAGAGCAATCACATCTAAAAGGCTGTGTGGGCGGAGCCTCTGGAGTGACCTACACTCTGAGCCCCGGCGCTGTTTTCATCATGACGTCGCCATGCGGCTGGTGTGTTTTCTTGAAATACAACTCGACTGCGGACTCAGTCGACATAACGCGAAGGCCGGCAAAAGATTTACTGGTGAATGTGAATCGCTCTGCTGAGACAATGGGGAGAGTTTTATGGGGCACGAGCCCTTCAGCCGATGAATCACCCAAAAGTGCTGAAAAATGGTCCGTGACACTCGGTGAACACGAATCTAAAACGTTGCGGTGACAGTCAGAAATCACCGCAGAGTGATGCAGGTGTGGACAAAACAGCAGGGAGCGCACGAGCACACACACACACACACACACCTGTATGCTCTCTTGCTGTTGTCCTCACTGTCGTCCTGGTAGTCCTGCACCTCAGGGGTCAGCTGGAGCTCACCTTGACTGTTCTGCTGAAGAAGCCCATCTGTCTGGATAACAAAAGACGAAAAGAAAATCCATCACAGTGCAAGTCCGCCCGGCGTTTGGCCACAGAATTACAGCCGGATTGGCCGTGGCCGTGGCCCGTAGCCACTCTGATTCGTGTTTTTTGCTTTATGCTCCAAAACAGCTTTTTTTTCAGGGCAGTATTAATTGAACATGCGTTCTGGGAAGAACCCAGTCTCAGTCGGGCTCTGTTATCCTGAGAAACTGCTTGTCAAGATCTTTTAGCCCGTCTGCTATAAGACTGTGGGAGTGAAACCTTTGCACGGATTAAACTAATCACGGATTGTGCCATCATTTAGTACAACTGATTGGAACTTTATTGGTCTGCTGATCTGATTTGATGTATTGCTTTCGCATATCATCAGAGGCAGTCACAAGTGGGCTCCTTCCTCCTTAACTGCTGTGTATATGCATTCAATGTTTGTTTGTGTACATTATATTACATGATATGTGTGTGTTGTGTACGGCTTAGTGTCCCACTGAACTGAACTGCCCTTTGGAATGAATAAAGTTGTCTTTATGTAAATTTAAATCAATTCAGAACAAACAGACTGAAGGACCAACTTCTTTCTGGTGCCAGTAGAATGATAAACAACACTGCAAGGACATTTTCTAAAGCCTTTGGATTTGTGGCCTGTAATGCATACAAATAAACATTTGAAAAAGAATCCTACAGCACCTGAATGTTAAGAGCTGACAGCTGAAGCTACTCATACTCACCACCTCAGTACTTGACACGTGGAGCAGGTTTGGGGGGTGATAGCTGGACGACAGGGCCTGAGACTCCAGCGTGCTGGAATCCTGCAGCTGCTGGACGGTGGAGAACTGGGAATGATTGTAGCTTGGCTCAGCGACCGTGAAGCCTAGAGAAAACACAGACAGGCTCGTCACTTTGTTAGGTAACTGATTAGGAGGAAATGTTGGCTTTGACTTTACTACTTCGCTTTTTACATGGGGATATGATGGTTTGGCAAAACCCTAACTTAAAAATAGAAAAGAAAAATTCTCACGCTTAACTCATTCTACATAGAAAATCTAGAATTTCTTTCCATATTTTTCTCTGCACAACACAAAAATACCAAAAAAAAGCAAGGATAGCATTGGCCATGAGGACCGCTGCTCTTAGACAAAAACTAAATATTATTAACACAGCACATCAGACGGGTGAGCTGAACTGAGGCAACAAAGAAAGTCTTTTAAAGTCTTTGAATTTTGCTGTTTTAATACATTTTCAAACGTCTTCAAGTCCTTTAAATGTGCATCCAAAAGCTTTATGGAAACTCAACTTAAAGTGAAACAACGGCAACTTTGACTCTATCTGAAGTTGGAAAAAAAAATCAAAGTTACCCTTAAACAAAAGGACCCTAAAATGACTAAATTTCAGCCTCATTCCTGACATAAGCAGAAAAGAAATAACGATGATACATGGAGAAAAAGAGAGACAGGTGCCTGAAAGAGGATTGTTATCAACGTTTAACACTACAATCTGCCAGCAACAGGTGGCAGGCACTCGGAAAACAAGTTTTTATGTTGCAAAATCTCAGGTTGAGGGGAATACGGTGGGATAAAAGTTGGTGAGGATGAGAACTGAGACATTAGAGTATGAGGCAGCGGCAGATGGAATGTGCAATAAAACCAAATGAACTGTTCTGTTTGTTGTCAGAGCCGCAGAGAGACTGACATTTGTCCACAAAATGAAACCAGAAACTGCTGCCTCTTTACACAGCCTGAAGGATTCAAACATTTAATTAACAGTACAGAGTCCTGAACATTGTAGCACTTAAGAAATGATGATAACAGAGGACAAAAAAGGTGACTTCTTGCACACTGGCCAAACTTCTTTATCATTAAACAACAGTGACATTGTGCTGGCGTTTGTACCTTGAGTCAGGGTTTGCTGGTCGAAGGTGGGCTGCGGCAGCGCCGGCGTTTCAAACTGGCTGATGTTTTGAGGCAAAGCGTGTTGGGTGGTCACAAATGAGTCTGACAGCAGAATGACAGGGAAAAGAAGAAGAACGGCAACACAGGAGGTCAGTCTGGTATTTACTGTCCATCACAAGCTTTTGGTACTTTTGGGACAGATTCACAACAAGGTGACATTTTATAGTCGCTTTGCAGGGACGCTGTTAGACTGGCTTGTGGCAATGTATTGAAAATTATTGGTATGCAGAGTGACCTTCAGTTCATACACTATTAAAATGCTATTAAATATAAATAGTTGAGGTCGAAAGCACTGGGGCTGCAGACAGGATGTGCATTTTAAAAAATGATAATAATTCTACGATAGTGAATCAGTGTGCCGAGTCTCTGTTATATCTTTTTACTAATAACTTTTAAGTTATAACTAATTTTCACTAGTAATTTTTTACTCACTGTTACCATGTATTGCAGATGAATGTTTTACCTTCTCCTTGCACAAGAGCCTGGTCAGTCAGTGGCGCCTCCAAAGTCACCGTCTGGGTCCCGTTCACCACCTCCGCCTCACTCAGTCCCAGCATGCTTTGCTGCTCTGCCGTGGGAGCAGGTGGCTCCTCTATTTCCACCTGCACCTCGTGAGCCACGGCCACTCCACCCAGAGGGTCCTCTGCAGACTGCGGCTGCAGCTGCTGGGCCAGCTCGTACCTGCCGTTGGCAGAAAAAGAAAACGCACAATCCTCAGCTCGACGATTTTTGAGTTGCGTTGACTTTGGCTGCGACGTTCAAAGATTAATTGGAGATTTTGAAGAAGAAACAGCGCCGTCAAGTGGTTGCATTATAGATTGCAGCATCTTTCACTCCCTCCCTCCCTGATCTTGCCAGTGAACTACTGTGGCCTGTGCACCCAAACCTGGATGCCTTGTCCACCTTCTTGGTTGATTTATTTAAAGACACGAGCAGTTGCTGTAATTATGAAACGCGCTGTCATGCAGGCTGGATTGTCCACACCGGGCTTCCATAGAAATATGATGGTGCAAGATGGCAGCTAACTGGGAGGAAGACCCTTACTGCTCTCTATATATTCTTGTATATAGACTACCGGTCAAAAGTTTGAAAAGTTTATTATACACTTATATGGGTTCCTACATAATTCCATGTGTATTCAGACGTAGTTTAGATGCCTTCAGTGAGGAACTGCAATGTCAAAGTCATGAGAATGAAAGAAAATAAATTTTTGACTGGTACTGTATATATGAGAACCGTTCTAAGGGTAGGAAAATCTAATTACCTTTGTTGTATTGCGATTACACACGTCTATTAATGAATTTATGGGCACTATATTAAACTTTCACCAATATATAAATCATAAATCAAGCCAAATATTACACAGTGGAGGCTTAACTTGATCTTCTTTAAATTTAGTCCTGCACGGAGACAAACCTGTGCGTCTTCATGTGTTTCCTGCAGTTGGGGGATGACTTGAAGGTCTTCTGGCAGTAGGGGCACATGTACGGCCGCAGGTCGCTGTGAGTGGTCATGTGGCGTCGCAGGCTGCCGCTGGTGGTGAACGTGGTGTCGCACATGAGGCACTTGTAAGCTTTCAGGCCCGAGTGGGTCCTGATGTGAGCCTTGAGGACGCCGGACGAGGCGAAGCCCCTGCTGCACTGCACGCACTTGAAGGGTCTCTCTCCCGTATGGGACCTGGGGTGGGGGGGGGGGGGGGTGACGGAAAAGAATGAACAACAGGCTTAACAACTGTTTTTTGTTTTTTTTCATAATACACACACAGTACACAGCGGAACACAGCTGTGACAGACAGAGAAAGTGCAGCAGTTTGATGCATGGCATGTTTGCCTATAACTAAATATATCCATGTGTGGACAGGCAGATATAGATCATCCGAGGTGCGAGGCGGCGACAAATAAGAAAAGCAGCGACGCTTGGCTGGAGGTACTGAGTGGGTGGCGTCTCAAGAATTTAAATGGACCCCTTCTGCATTAAAATGCTGACAGTCTGTCGCACAGCCAAGGCTTTATGTTCAACCCAGAAAGATAAATCAGAGCATCAGGCCTCAGGCAACTCTTCAGCACCACCGAAGTTCCCATCAGCCAATAATTGCCGCTTCGGTGGTGTCATTTACATACGACGAAGACAATTCAAAGTGGGTCAACGTTTTTTTTTTCTGTTGCTTTGCAACCTTTACGTTATGTTTCAAACAAGGTCATGTACTGCTGATAGAACTTTATCTTTTTTAAATGGTATCAATGGAAATATGTCACCTGGCAAAGTGATTCTTCAAAGTCATCATTTTAACAGCACATTACTCAGTACTTAACCTCCTGCAAAAATTATGAAAGTGGAGTGTCTGGGTTTCCCATCCTGTCTGCTCTAACTGCACACAGCCTCCTGATGTCAGGTCTGACTAACTGGCTAAGAAAACATCAATTCTTTCGTTCTTGGATCAGGTTGAGAGCTTGAGGATTTGATCCTTCACCCCCTTAAACACTCCATTAAATTCCAAGGTGCAGGTGGATCCACTCTAATGGAATCTAATTTAAGGCATCTTGTAATGCTGAACCTAGTTTCTCTTTTTTTAAGCAGGAAATTTGTCCTCGCTTTGGAGAGAGGTTTCAAAAGTAAGTGGGGGCCAATGCAATTAGATTACCAAGAAAGAAAAATTGCTGAATTGCGGAGTTCTTTCTTTCTTTTTTTTTCTTTTTCATTTTAGCCTGGTCTGCAGGGAACTGCACTTGGCCACCTCCTCTTCTCCCTTATCAACACTGAACTGGACACGTTTTCCTAAACATAATTAATTTCCGCCGCAGTTTAATCAGTGAATATTTCACTGATTAAACAGAGATCCGTTTTTGTTTTTTTTGTTGTTTATTTGTTATTTTCAAGAAATAATCTTCAGAGATATAATCATCAAAGAAGCCACACAGACACAGACTAACCCTACAAGTACGACCAACACGGATAATTCTAACCTACAACCTTGCAGTATCTGGAAGGAAGGTTGCCTCCAGATACTGCATATTGACATGCATACAAATTACGACTAGTTGAACATTTCATGCTGAAAACTCAGTCAAAGTCGGGTTCAGATTTGATATCACTACTCTTGCGCTTCACTGGCATGACAACAAAGAAGCCTTACCTCACGTGCTGTTTCAGGTGGCTTGACTTCTTGTAGGCCTTACTGCAATACTGGCACTTATACGGTCGGTCATTTCCTACTACTTCCAGATACTGTTGGAAAGCCAAGCGAGGGTTCTGGGATGGGATGAGGCCTATTAGGTGTAATGTGAACAAATAGCTCGTGAACATCGTGAGCAGAAAAAAAAAGCACGTAAAAGAAAGATCAAAGGCAAAAGGGAACGCGTCCCCTCACCTGCGCTGAAATACTGGATTTATGATTCATCAACCTCATTTATGAGTCGCGTGCTCTTACCAAAGTCTGTGATGAGGATGGGCTCCTGCAGGGGAATATCAGGTAGAGGTAGGTTACTCTTGGACACTTTGGCTTTGTTGCTTTTCCGGGGAAACTTGTGTTTCTTCTGCTGCGAGTTCTTGAAATGAGAGGCGATGTGTGTTTTCCTGTGACCCGATGTCCTGAAGATCTTGTCGCAGTGAGGGCAGGGGAAGGGCCGAACGCCTGGGGTGAAAAAAAGGCTCTTTAGAGGGACACTGACACACCAAGCGAGTCAGACTGATGCTGGCACGTGTCTTGCTTGGTCCACAAAGAAAGAAGCTATGAAAATGCAACATATGTCTGTGCATGATATCCCTAAGCCAGTGCAAATAAGAAATATGAACCTTGAACAGAAACAGAGATCAAATTTTGTCATCTGAAAGTTACACAGTCTTCAGTGACTACAAGGCAGTACAGATTTTTTATGTCAAATGTTCTGGTACCTTGGCACGGAACAAAGCAGCAGATTGATATGTAGACAAAGCTTATCTTAGTGCCAAAACACATGCAAACTTGACTGATCACCTGGCACACTCATTTGCATAGATAGATAGATAGATGTACTTGATTGATCCCATCCTGGGAAATTACACTTCCTTCATTATGAGAATTAGATTTAACTAATGAGCAGGTGTTTAGTCAATGAACTGTTGTGCAGTTATTGTCTCTTTTTATTTGTTCTAGAGTTAATGTCTCTCAATGAACATGAAAGAAAAACTCTGCAACCACCACTAAAGTTGGTTATATTTTAAGAAACAAGCTGAGATTTAAATTAACATGTAGTCAATCATAAAAGGTAACAAGGTGCCAGGAATACTAAAAGCAATGAGGGCTTTTTTATAATTGCTTTTCATGCATTATTTTTAATGAATTCATCTTAATTAATTTAACTCTCTTATCTTATATATATCCTATATGCATCATATTGACAAGATCTCCTGCCTCCATATCATGAGAGGACAAACAGAGGACACAAAAAAAAATTGTTTGATCCATACGCTGCATTTTACTTCAAGTATTCCCCTCTGTCTTCAAGTGGACGTGCATCTCACCTGTATGCAGACGCATGTGTACTTTCATGCTCCCAGAAGTGGAGAAGCACTTAAGACAGGATTGACACTCAAACGCCTTGACGCCCGTGTGCGTTTTCATGTGCGCCGTGAGGGTGCTCTTGACAGCGAAGGCTCTGAAGCACTGTTTGCACTTGAAAGGCTTCTCGTGGGTGTGGATGCGGATGTGGCGCACCAGATCGCTGGGCTTCTTGAACTCCTTGGAGCAATACGGACAGCCATGCCAGCGGACGCCGTTCTCCTCCCTGATTGAGCCTGAGAATAGCAAAGGATGTTGAAACAGCTGGCCGGTGCAGTCAGTGAGCGGCTTGGTGTGGTAACTGCACGCTATTTTTAAATGAAAAATCTATCTATCTATCTATCTATCTATCTATATATCTCTCTATCTATCTAAATCCATCATGCATTTGTGATGTAATGAATTACACTACAAATCAGTCTTCCAATTTATTTAAGTGCAGTCAGCCACATTTGCCCTCATGTTGCGTGTGCACTGTGCCATCCAGCTTGGAACTGGATGTTTCAGCAATACAACGTCTCTGGCAAACTTTTAATATCAATATTGGAATTGCGCAAAAGAAATTCACGACTATGACCTGTGTGCGTTAATGATAGCTGAGTTTATTGAAAAGTATTTTCATTTTATTGTGCGCATAATCTTGCAGTCACACTGTGTGTATTTCTGCACATTTTAAAGATAAAATTATTCAGAATTGAGCTAATAGTGCAATTAATATGTCAGTTCAGTGCCATACTACAAACTTAGAGCAGTCCCTATTACTGGAGGGATGATGTAATAAATGTATCAGAGGCTGAATGATCCCCCTACCTGGCATCTGTATGGGCTTTTTCAAAATGCTTCTTTTCTTCTCTCTGGCTGTTTTCTCAGGAAGCTGTGCCTTCTTTGTTTCTGCGGCAGCCCCCTCGGTGGCCTGGTTCTGCGTCTCCCTAGATGTTGCATCACACTGGGGCTGCACAACACTCAGCCCGCTGTTTTCTAACGCTTGCTGCAGAGACAGAAAGCACAACAACGCAATGTAAAATGCAGCACAATATGGATAATACTCCAGGGAAACGTTTCTAGCATCTTTGCTGAATGCATGCCACAAAGAATTCCCATTCATCTAAACCATTCAGACATCATTTAGGATATAATGGAACTACCTGTTCTCCAGTTTTCACATTTGGGGGTCTTAATCTGGTATAAACCACAGACTTAACTAAACTTTGTGACAACAAGATAATCACAAAATAATCCCCAAATGACAAGAATAAACCCTGCTGGGACAAGTATTATGGCATGAACGGGGAGATCATTTAGATCTCAATGATGAGATGATCTCGTCTTTCACTTACCTGCAAGATGTCCTGGTTGATGGCCGTGTCCATTGAGATGCTTGGTTCTGGAGGTTGTGGCTGAGTCGACTCTTCTGTAACTTGTTCAGACAACTCTAAAAGCTGCTGAATGACATCTGTCACCCCTTCGCCACCCTCTGACCCCCCGGGAGCCTGACCCGTCGCCTCAGTCTCCTGACAGAATGAAAAGTAAAGCAATCAATGAAACATAGTGGAGAGTAACGTACCGAGTATTTAAATTGCAAAATCAGGGATAAAACTGCATTCATTTGTTTGTCTGTATATGAAAACTATGTATTGGTGCTGCATGAGTCACTGACAGTTTGGCCTTGTGTTATTATACAACTAAATGAATGCTGACAGTGATTGTGATTAACAAGCAGGGTTGTTGTTTGTCTGGAAATAAGAGGCACACAACACAGACAAAATAATGAGCAATTTTCAATAATCACCTAATTAGCAAATAATAAATAACATTATTCACTGAGCACTGACAAATGGCAGTTGTGAATGAAAGAAAACAAGAATGAAAGGCATTACACTTGGTTTCAGATTGTATGTCGGGTGTAATTTACTTGAAATAAAACTGAATGCCAGAATAAATCATCACCAGGGTTGTGGGGGTTAACAGTAGTTCAGGGCTACACTTTGAGTGCTAATTAAACGGAACATTTAAGCGCTTTTAAGCATTTTCTACAGAGAAATTAGAGAACAAAGCACGCTACACAAGGCTCCCAGACATTTGCTGATTAAAAAAAAAAATGAGCCTGAAGTACTGATGGAGAAACCGTTTTATCCAGATGCCTTGATGTCAGGATTAAAGGGATAGTTCAACAGTTTAGCAAATTTGATAATTGCCACAATCTCAATAGTCAGATGAGAAGATACATTCCTTCAATCGTCAGTGCCTGGTATGTTAAGATTCGAGAGGGGGAGGAGAGGATGCAAGCATCTTAAAACGTGTCAAATACACAATCAAACAACTCCAAAACACTATTGTGGACGTGTCGCACGTTGGCTACTATAGTCTTAGCACAGACAATGAATACAAAGAAAAAGATTAAACATTGATGTCAAGCAAGACAACAATTCTAGATATAAAATCTATCAGCAGTTTTGCAGAAGTCTGAGAATCTTAATATTTAAATCAGTGGCATGATGAGCCACTGAAACCTGCAGCACAAGTCATGAGTGACAGTAAGAGACTCAAAAGGAGGAATGCGTTTAGCGAGTGCACTCTAATGAAGATGAAGTGTTGCGCCGTGCTACAGAGTCCTGTGTGATTTGCACACTGATCCCTTACCGGAGTGTTGGCAGGCACCTCGATCACAGAGATGTGCATCTTACTAATATGGGCGTTCAGGCTCCCCAGCTTCTTGAAAGCACAGCTGCAGTCCATGCACGGAAACAGAGGTGCACCTTTTGACTGTGTGACAAAGAGAGAGAGAGAGAGAGAGAGAGAGAGAGAGAGAGAGAGAGAGAGAGAGAGAGAGAGAGAGAGAGAGAGAGAGAGAGAGAGAGAGAGAGAAATAGATACTGCATTTCTTCTATTTGCATATTTTTATGGCAAAGTTCAGACTTGACTTGCACTTAAACAGTGCAGGTCAACAGTCCAGAGCAACAGAGAGTGTGGTTCAAAGTGTGTGCAAGCAGGTTGGAACTGCTGGAGTTCCAACCTATCAAGAAGGAAAAGAAAAGTGCACAGAACAGTTGTGAGAGCATTGATACTGCATTGTTTAGAGACACTGAGGAAAAGACTGGAGTCACAGCAGGAGGTAGCAGAGACTAAAACTGTTGCTCTTCTCCCTAATAGTAAACCAGGATGAACAGGATCAGGAATGAGGACGTCAGAGCAACAGAGCAAGTCAGATGTTTTGGAGGTGAAACCAGAGTGAGATGGTTTGGACGTGTTCAGAGGAGGAATAGCGAATACATCAGCAAGAAGGATGCTGAGGTCGGAACTGGCGAGGCAGGACGACTGGAGGACGACAAAAGAGATTTATGTATTTATTTAGTGAAAGAGAATGTGACGTTAATTATTGTACGAGAAGAGGACGCAGAAGATCAGCTGTATATGGAGACAAGGGATTGGCTGCAGCACCTGAACAGAGCAGCTAAATGGGGAAGAAGATAAGATAAGATAAGGCCCCTCAAGAAATGCTCAAGGTTCGACACATTCACTCTCAGACAACGCCAGTGTGAACTCACCTTGGAGGGTCGTACATCACATTATAATTTAACATGTGCAAGTGAGGACCATTCGTCAATGTGACAAAGACCCGACCTCAATTTATCATACTACAGCGTAAACAATAATATTTGCACATCAGTATATGTCAGCGATGTGATGGATATTATAAAGTGAAGAATATTTCAAAGGAATAGTCGGGCAAATTGTTTGTTGCAATATTTTGTTGCATAAACAGAAACGGAAGCAGGCCGAGATTATAACTGATTAACAAAATATTTCATCTATCATCCTTTCTTAAGGAAATGATGCATCTGCTATGTGGATAGTGTAAAATGGATACATTATTCAAACAGTCCTGCTGTTCGGCTTTCAGTGATGATTTAATTACTGGGTCCCACTGGAGCTGTAAAATGTAGAATTCAGATAAAACATGCAAAAATATTGGCCATTAAACATGCAACAAACAGAAATCCAAAGAAAGAAAATGTTGTTTTAGCAAGAAAATCTCTTCAAAGTGAAGTTTGTGTAAAATATGACTTTTTGTATGGCAAAAAAAAATCTAATTTCAAGGAGGCTAACTTGGTTATTGAATGCTGCACAATTTCCAGCACATCAGAAAATAAACATGAGACCTGTGGGGGATAGAGTAACTACTATCATGCGTAAAAGCAATGCATTTCATACAGAAAAACAATTCATTTCAGTTTCATGTCCCGTACTTCTTTGAAGCAACTAGGAGTAACTGGGAGACTTTGAGTGAATAATCTCAGGTTAATGATACTTCGACAAGGACTGCATACAGTCAGCATTTCTGTGTCTCAGTCATCTGCCTCTCACTTTTGAGATAATGCTTGATTTCTCAGAATGATTCTGCACCTCTTTGGGCTTATGGAGATATTTAACAAGGGACATCAAATCGTCATCAAATCGAAACCCTGAATGAGCCCTGAAATCCCATCCTACTTAATAGGACTTTGATGACTAGTAAGTATGGGACTTAATGTTCAAGCATAAGTCAAACTTCAGAAGCCCTGATGAGCAGTCCGCCGCATCTCCTGTGATGTAGACCACAGAGCTGGAATCTCTCCTTGTCCATTAGACGTTGTAAATCCACTGAGACATCAGCACCCCAATTAATCCACTTTCAAGAGTCTCTACCACTCGGCCACAAAGGAGGTCTTTTCACAGAGAGACAGATCTCTGCAAAGGGACCAACACTGAACTGAAAAGCAGATTGGATAAATGATCTTAGCTCTTCCAAAAATAAAAAGGATGAATGGACTTAGAGG
Organism: Thamnaconus septentrionalis; assembly: GCA_009823395.1. NCBI lineage: Eukaryota > Metazoa > Chordata > Actinopteri > Tetraodontiformes > Monacanthidae > Thamnaconus > Thamnaconus septentrionalis. Next base: position 14,140,155 of record CM020511.1, read on the forward strand.
ACAAACAAAGAGCTGCAATTTTATCTCAGTCTGTTTCCCCGCTGACAAGCAATTCATCAAGCTGCCCCGCTGAAGTGAAAGAGGCAAGGTGTGAGCAGGAAGGCTGCTTATTTGATCTGTAGGAGGAGGGGGCTCCCATTAAAAACAAACATTTCTTGGGAAAAGCAAAAAATAAAAACAAAAGGAAAAACAACTAAGCCTGGCACCCTGCGGGACAAGCCAACGCTTATAAGTCACATTTATCATCATGCAAGGACCACATATAAAAACATAACTCTCATAATAAGGAGAGATTCCACAGTAGACAGGTTACAAAACGCTGTCCATCGCAGTTAGAAGATGCAGAGACATTTCCAACAGTGTGTTTGCAGACGTTGCTGTGAGTGTTTGAGGGAGACACCTTGCAACGCAGCAGTTTGTCGCTCTCACCTCAGAATGAACCCTCTGGACGTGGGAGTGCAGGTTCCCTCGCTGGGAGAAGGAAGCCGGGCAGAACATGCAGAGGTGAGGCTTCTCGCCCGTGTGTCTCGCCATGTGAGTCTGCAGCACCACCTTCTGGTTGAAGGCCTTGCCGCAGTGCGTGCACTTGAAGGGTCTCTCGCCTGAGAGAGAGAGAGCGAGAGAGAGACAGAGAGAGGGAGAGAAAGAGAGAGAGCAAGGCAGGATCAAACATAGGTCAGACTCCACAGGAGGGCCGATGGAAATTAAAATGTTCCCTTCAGAATTAAAGCTAACAACTGAAGGCTTGGAGTGAATATTAGAAGCTGATAACTGCTGCTCTTTGTTCAAAGTGGCACTGCTGGGGCTTGTGCATTGAGAGCAGGAGATATTTAAACAGTCATGAAACTATAATAACTTTCTCCTCTACATATGGCCATAAACTTATAAGCGGAGGCATTATGAATAGACATCATGCCTCGGTACAACATTTAAAAGATATGTTGCAGCCACTGTGAAGCCTGAAGAGAGGCGACCCAGAGCAGGTGTACAAATTTCTGAACATCATAGGAGTGAATAAAAAATATTCCAACCGGAGATTGTGCTCCTCGAGTGGCTCTGTCCCTCATCAGCTCACGAGCGGCTCAGATTTACAGGGTGCAGAGAAACCGACTACATCTGGAATTAGTCACACAGTCAGCCAGCCAAAGAAATTAGCATGCGGCTGATGAGCAGAAAACATCTGGGTGGGAACTGCTGTTAACCTTGGCTGAACCCAGACTCGGCGTTCAACAGTAGTGAACTTCAGACTGCATGTGGAACCTGACGCTGAGTGACAAAGCTGGAGTGGCTGATATCTTGTTGTGAAGACAATGAGGAAAAACTCGTCAGAGCAGGTCTTGGTTCAAAAGACAATCATGAGACTCGGTTGCTTGAAACGATACCGAGGGCTCACTGGGAAACTTTTCTATGCACCACATTTTGGAAGTTCTGTCCCAGCATCCTGTAACAACGAGCTTCTCACCTGTGTGTATTCGTATGTGCCTGACAAGCTGACTGGGCTTCTTGAAAGCCTTTCCGCAGTGTTGGCAGCTGTTTGCGAAGCCGCTGCGGTCGATGTTCTTCTTGTAATTCCTGGAACTGGAAGACAGAGGCCTGCCAGGGAGGGAACACACACCAAGGTTATACATGCAAGAAATTTGCAGCATTTATCAACTTGGCATAGTGCAGGTATTTGATTGATTATTTTAACATGTTTTGCTTTTTTTTTTTTTTTTTAAATATATTGCAACTTTCAACACATGAAATCAGATATGAGACATTGTTATGCAGGTGCACTTGGTTAGTACCTGGTAGCTAATAAAGTGGCCAGTGAGTAAATAAAGTAAGTGGAACTTTAAATAGGAAAAGAACCATCACATCAAAACTGTTGTTACAGTTGCTGCAAGGTTTTATGTGTTGACGTTGGTCTTGAACCAAGACGTTATATATGGCCTGCTCACAACACTGAACTCTCTTCCCTGTGTATCGGCTTATTTCAGGGCGGAACATATGCTGCTGAAAACTGTCTGTGGTGTACACTCTGTTCCAGACAGGAGACGGGACAAAACTAATACGTTCTAACTGTTGAATGGCACTGCAATCATGTTCTTTACACAGGAAAAAAATAAATACTGTAGATTGTAGATATTAGAGCATCATCCACAAAGGCTGCACTGGAATATTACATAATCATATCTGAAATAACAGAATATTAATAACTGATGTAAGACAGACTACTGATACTGATGCTTTCCTTGTCAGTTATGGATCAAAAACCTACTTTTAGTTGACTCTAAAGAACTGATCTCAAAGGAAAAAAATACTTTTAGTGTTGATGTGTTAAGTCTTTCAAATGCTAATCAGACTCTGATACACATGCACTCGCCTGTCAATAGCTCCTTAGACATCTAATAGCTGTTCAAGCCTGTTTCCACCACCTCCTGACTCTGCTAATTGAAACCAAATAGGGTCTGCGATCCCTCCTGACCTCATTTTGGTGTGACTCTTCATGTGCTCCTTAAGGTGCAGAGATGTTTTAAACTCCTTGTCGCAGGTCTTGCAGGTGTACACCCTGACGCCCGCCAGTTCCTTGCGGTGTTCCTCCAGGTGCAAGGACAGCTGGCTCTGCAGGACAAACTCATCGCCGCACTCGGGGCAGATCAGATTCTGCAGTGTTGAGTGGGAAGACAGAGGACGCAGACAGTGGTCACTGCTAAAGGGGAGTAAAAGGCAATGGCCTCGTGCACGGCTGGCTGGACTACTAACCTCCTCCTTTTCGTGCAGCATGATGTGAGATTTGAGGCTGGCGATGCGGGAGAACCTTTTATTGCACACCGGGCAGGTGAAGTCGGAGGTTTTGTGTGTGGACTTGTGGAGGGTGAGGTTGAACTCCACGTTGAACGTCTGCGGGCACTGGTCACATCGATGAGGCTGCAAGAGAGAGAGATGAGTCAAAGGTTCTTCTTTATAGCATCTTACCGGTTACCCGAGGAGGGTAATTAGAATATAAGGAGAGCAATAACAATGACACACTGCAGTGTTAATAGTTCAGGGGAGCAGTAACAAACCTCTGAACCATCTGGTGACACAGTCGATGCAAACTGCAGGACTTTTTTAGTATCTATCTACCAAACCCCAGAGACATCAAAGGAAACGTATTCAAATGCGGACTAATCTGAGCACAGAAACTAAATTGTGAATGCAGAACCAGGCAAATGCTGTTCATTGTCAATTAAGTTAGAATTCAAGTTTTGGGTTTTTGACATAAAAAAATAAATACATCAGAAATGCATTCTGTTAACTATGTCAAATAGGCCAACACGTCTCATTTTTTTGAGTCAGGGTCAACTTAATCAATAGTCTTTTATCAGGCCGGGCTTATTTACCATCCCTTTACTCATCTTATCACCCCTGTTGACGAAATACAGGGACACAAATGAGACATACTGTATGAAGAATAATATAAAATAGAGGTTCATGCTGCTGGGAACGAGAGGTTTGAGAAGTAATCGAGACCATGAATCATCTTGAGAACACTGGGCAAAGGATTTTAGAAGGACCATAAAATCTGAGCGCTTACAGCTTTGACACAAAGATCCAAGAGCACATTGCAGCAGAGGGTTATGGTCCTCCACTATGGTCCTCATAAGTCGAATTAAACTCTCATAAAGTTGTCAGGCTTTTATAGGCATACAAATTCAGAAGCAAAACAGTTTCTCTAAAGATTCTATTTATATGTACCTAATACGTATTTATGTTTTTAAAGATAAATATAAAATATTCATTCATTCATTTTCGATACCCGCTTATTCCTGTTCAGGGTCACGGGGGTCTGCTGGAGCCTATTCCAGCTGTCTTAGGGCAAAGGCAGGGTACACCCTGGACAAGTCGCCAGTTCTAAATATAAAATATAAAAAATAAAATCTAACCATCCTCTATAGCAGAGCAAGGGCCCTTTCAGCAAAGCGAAAAACGAGCACCAAAAAAAACAATAACGATACAACACTTTTCTGGCACCTGGACTTGCACTTGCTGTCTTCTAACAGCCATGAATGCTAGCACTTGGGTGCTGCGCTCACCTTATCGTTGATACCTCGATCACGCGCGTGCTTCTGAGGCTGGCTCGGAGTGGTGAAGATCTGAGGGTCTCCATCACCCCCCAGTTTCCCCTTACCTCACTGGGATCCACATCTGGCCAAGACAGAGACAGAGGTGGGCGAAACAAGAATACTTTCAGTTTGCTTCAAGAGACTTTCAAACACTGACAACAGAATGCAGATAGAGTTGTGGCATGATGCCATTTTTACCCCACCCCCAACCACCTTTTTATATAAAGGTGAAAAGTCCAATTATGCCTGAATTACAAACTAGTGCAAACAAAGGGCTGGTTGTGCTGTCTGAATGCACCAAAATGAATCAACTGGCAAGCAAAGGTTTCTTTCAGCTCAAATATGCTGCACAAATAAAAACACAGAGCTAAATCTGCATCAAAAATGTAACACAAACAGAAGTGTGGTGTGGCCTTTTTACTCGTTTTTGCTTTAAATGCTGTGGGATTAACCACTTGTTTTTTATTGCATATATATCAATAAGCAAAGCAATCGCTGTATATATATGAATGGCACACTTTACAGTCATATTGACTGGATATTTTCAAATGTTTATTTTCCATCCCAGTCTAGCATGATTATTATGAAAACAAAAACAAAACTCTACAGATACAAAACACTTTCAGGCTGCCTAAATTATTATTATTATTATTAGTAGTAGTAGTAGTAGTAGTAGTAGTAGTAGTAGCAGTAGTAGTCGCAGCAGCAGCAGCGTAAAACAATTTCAAAAAATTCTAAAATTCAGTAACTGTCAAGTCCCCGCTGATATGGTTCAAAAGAAAAACAAGCACGTATTAAAGACAAGGTTGAACTGAAACTAACATAATGAATCCAAAACTATTGGGCGAAAACGTTACACGATCATATGCGTTGGAAAACATGGGGACATCCTGCTGTAACACACCATTCATCTGTATTCATGAAATCGGGCAACGGATTTTCTACCCAGGTTGTGATGATAGTTTTGCCGCTGTCACTCATCAGCTTTGTCGCACCGGCACATCTGTCACAGTGGGGGCATCGCCAGGACAGAGTCGCATCAAATAACCCCGAGGGATATTTTCTCATTTTCTGTCAGCGCTGATATGTTTAGATCGTGCGCGTCCCCTGCAGAGGGGAAATCGTGTTTCGTTTCACTTTGCTCAACTTTAACGTCATCTCTAACCAAGATGAATGTCGCGATCCAGCGTTCGTACCAGCAAAATACTGTCGGGGCAAAGTGACTTTGGGGCGCAACTGAACGGAGCAAGAGGGACGTTGACGGGCGGGCTGCGACCGTTGACATGTGAACAGCCACCACGCCGCTGTGCCGAGCGAGATAAACAACAATGGCCAACGTTTCGGCATGTTAGCTTCCAAGCTAGCGGAAGCAGAGCGGGCTAGTTAGCAACGTCAGGCTAGTAACGAATATCGTTTAAAAACTCCACTCAAGTACAAAAACAACAGAGCGGCCACAACTACACAACGTCGCACTTCTTGCTCTCACGGGCACCAATTTAGACTGGAAGCCAATAAGAGGAGGCACCGAGATGTTATTAATATCATTCCGCCTCAATCACTCCTTCGCCGCACAAAGCAAAGCCCACCCGCAATACTATATCCGGGGACTATATCCACCACATTGAAATGTTGTTATTAAAGACCCCGGCGAGTTTGACTAGACGATACGGGGTTTTTTGGAAAGCCTATATTCTGTACTTTTTATTCGTCCCTTTTTCGGACTTATTACCTGTCTCGTCGCTGCTTTGAACTCTCAGTTTGCGAGGCCGGCCCCGCGGCATAGTTCCAGTATTCGGAGTGGGTGTGCTGTGAACGATTTGTTTTTCAAAATGGCGACTCGTTCATCGGTAGACACCGCTGGTACCTCAGAAGACACACAGCTACCCGGAGTAGGGAGACATCTACCGACCGAAAAGCAGCACACACGTCATGTTTGGCTTCGTGCCCCAGGTTGCACAGCATGCAACAAAACTACCAATGTCAAAATCAATTCAAAAAAATAAAAATAAATTACCCAGGGCAAGTTTTTAATATTTTATCATCTGTCTATAATCTTGCAATTCTATGAAACAACATGGATTAATGTAGTAACTAAAAGGAAATTATCGGTATCATTAAAATACACCCCAGCTCTTTATTGTGGAGCAACTACATCTTAAACTCACTTTGCAAAGCCTATTTTCTGTTGAGGGAACACATGACAAAAAAAATGTTTTTTTCTTTTTTTTAAGTTCATATTATAAAAATGTAAAAAGGTAATTTGTGTTTTTTAGAAAACAATGTTCTACAAAATGTACCACATTTATGTTGTGCCTACGAAAAGAAACACTATGAAAAATGAATGTTTGTGCATATTTCTAAAGGTGCTGCGGTGGATTCATTTTACCACTTCTATTTTATTACCATTTATACTTGTTTTGCTTTGTACAAATTAACTTTAACAATTATATATTTCCAACTTTACCATTATCCAACTTACAAATTAATAATGGCATAATTAGTATTGAATATTGATTGGTGGTTAATACACTGGAAGTTTATAAAGTGAAGTTACAAAGGGTCTTTATTGTTTTCAATTATAAACCCATTTCATACTTCATTCACTTTAGTATTGGCTGCCTACACATCAATTTTTTTGATATATTTTTTTGAAGGTCAGTTCTAAACAGTTTAAACACAAGTATACGTTGTTATCCAGCAGAGGAAATCAAGAGCTGTAAATGGTTTTGGTCATTGATGGCCATCAAAAAAATGTTACACCTCAGACTATTAAACATTGGCAGATACACAGCGTAGGCTGTGGATTAAAAGTAAAAGACAAGAAACCAACGAAGTGCTCCTTTTTGCTGTATTGAACCATATACCTATCTTCAAAGGTGTCCCAAATCAAAGAAAATAACAAAAAGTAAGGTGAGCTCAACTTTGATTTTTGATTTTGCAAATTCACAGTCACTTAGTCAATTATAGTAATTAAAATCAAAATAATTTGACATTAAATAGACTATGTAAGTCAGGAACAAAATGTTCTTGCAGAAGACTTTTCATACTTGTAAAAAAAAATCTTTTTTAATAACATGATTACGATCATTTTGTAACATTACTTTTGGAACTTTGAGATGGTGAATCTTGACAAAAGGCGGAACACTCATCCAAATACCCAACAGCAGCTAGTTGCTTGATCCAGATGCTGCTGGCTGACTGCCCACTAACAGCAGCAGCTACAGTGACTACCCTAAGTAGCTTCTATTGTAGTCACCTTAAATGTCACTGCTTGCTGCCAAAGTTGTGGTAATTGTAATAGTGGGTGGAGTTCTTTATGATCTCTAAGTCAGTGATGCAACAGTTGTCTTGCGTTCAGTCCAGCAGAGTATAATACTTTCAGAATTGAAAGTTTGGCTTATTTCAGGGCGGAATATATGCTGCTTGAAACTGTCTGTGGTGTACACTCTGTTCCAGACAGGAGATGTGACAAAACTAATACTTTCTAACTCTTGAATGGCACTGCAGGAAGTGTGTTCTTTAAGGGGAAAAAGGCCCAACTAAAGTCTATTCTGATTGCCAATATTAGCCATTCGAGCAGCCTCTAATGTGGCTGCACTGGAATATTTTTCACATCTAAAATAACATAATGATAATGATAACTGATGTAAAACGGGCTTTACTGATGTCTTCTATATCAGTTATGTATCAAAAACCTGCTGTTAGTTGGGTCTAAAGAACTGATCTCAAAGCAAAAAGCATTGTTGTTAGTTCTTTCAGATGCTAATCAGACTCTGGCTCACATGCACTCGCCTGTCAATAGCTCCTTAGACATCTAATAGCTGTTGGAGCCTGTTTCAACCACCTCCTGACTCGGATAAATGAAACCAAATGAGGTCTGTGATCCCTCCTGACCTCATTTTGGTAACTCTTCATGTGCTCCTTGAGGTGCAGAGACGTTTTAAACTCCTTGTCGCAGGTCTTGCAGGTGTACACCCTGATGCCTGCCATTTCCTAAAAAAAATACATTTAAAAATAAACTTCTAAGTAAACAACGCAGCTTTACATTTCAACACTGGCTGAAGAGTTGTTCAATTGCCATAAAAAAACAGAGTGCTTACAGCTTGACCACAGAGACACTGCACAATGCAACAGAGGGTTGCAATGTGCTAATTCGACTCTAATTAATCCTCTAATTAGTCTCATAAATTCAGAATCTGTCATGTTGTGTAAAGGTTGTCTGTCAGGTGAACAAATACTACATTTGGAAAAATTTTTGACACAGGAATTGGGTCAATGGATGGCACCATTCTGCCCAAGTAATCTATGATATCTGACCCTATTATAAAGCACATTTCTCTGAAGATTCTATTTATTTATTTATTTACGCTGTATTTTAAATCAAAGTCAATACAAAAAACAAATTTCTAATAACCCTCCAAAGTAAGGCCCCTTTCAGCAAAGCAAAAACAAGGAACCATAGAACACACTTTACTGATACCTGAACTTGTATTAGTACTCGTCCTTTTACAGGCATGAATGCTGGCACTTGGGTGCTGCGCTCACCTTGTTGTTGATCTCGTGCTCACGCAGGTGCTTCTGCAGCTGGCTCTTCGTGTTGAAGATCTGAGAGTATAGATAGTGCACTTCCTGTGTTTGAGCTCTCCATTACTGAGATTTCCCACATCTGTCCAAGTGAGAGAAGGAGGGAGCGAGAGTGCAATTTAGTTCAAGAGACTTTCCTCTGAAGACAGATGAAGACAGAAAGCAGGCAGAGATGAGACATGACGTTAGCGCTAACAGCCTCTTTAAAACACAGATGCTCTGTCCAATTTGGTATAGCTGAATTATCAACTGATGTCATATACAGCCCCTTGTAGATTTATTTCAAATGCTGTTTTGACAAAATGAATGTTTAGTGTTAAACTGTAATCAGTGGGCACGTTCAGGCAAGTGGCACAAAAAACCCAATACAACAAAAACAAGATCAAGCGTCAACATCTGCAGGTATCTAAATACAATAACACATTATGAAGATCTCTTGCAATTATTTGCTCTACAGTTCAGCGTCAACAAACGTCGAGTATTTCGTGCCATCTAGACATTGTCCAGCAGAGGGAGTCATGAGTCATAAATGGCTTTGGTCGTTAACGGCCATCGACGTTCCAGGAGAAACCAACAAACCGACTGTCCGGATACTTCCTGTAGCGGAGGACCATTTTGCGCATGTCTCTGTCAGCTTTGCTCTGTGTGTCACCGTGATAACAACTTGGTTATGAATTGTGCTACTGAACATGAGGCGGCTGAGTTGCAGGATGACTGGCTACTTTCACAGAGCACGCCAGATACCTTTCTGTGTTCATAATTGGAATCTTTTCATAGATGCACAATGACAGGAAGTGAGGAGAGTTTCTTTTTTTCATCAGACAGAATAGGCACTCTTTGTCTTGACCACAAGTCCCGAGGGAACAGAGCTGTGTATAGAAGAATGTCTTAGTAAAAATGTGTGTGTGTGTGTGTGTGTGTGTGTGTGTGTGTGTGTGTGTGTGTGTGTGTGTGTGTGTGTGTTACACATTGCTATAATTAAATTAATGGCAATTAAATTTATGCATAAAAACATTTGGCACAGGATAAAGAAATGTATCATTTGTTATTACAAGGAGTAAGATTTTAGAGCAGGAAAGGGTCACTGTGCAGTCCCCAAGTTCACCAAGGCATTCTTGAGTATATATATATATATTTTTTTTTTAAAAACAACGAAACACAACAGCATTTGAACAGCAAATTAAACAAATAGAGGTGAGGCATTGAAGGTTACAACAGATTATCAGTAAATGGGCACACAGGCCAAACAATCAAAGCTCTAACAGTAGCATTTTGAGTGGGCAAAGACACAAGAACTTTCTACTTACTGTGGAGTCTGACTCAAATGGTGTTAAAAGTAATGAAAAATCTATGAGATTCTAATTCTTTAGGTGTTCTTATGTGTCCAGGAAGTGTTATAAAAATTCCTGTCCTAGCTTTCATCCTTTTTAAATGAGCGGCAGCATCTGTCTTTTTTTTTCTCTTTTTTTTTGGCAATTAAAGGCATTAGTCGACCAGAGTGCCTCTAATCCAATTGAACTAAAGACCATCAATGATTCTGACACTGTTTACAAATACTGGGGAAACAGTTTTCCTTTTGTCAATAGTCTCCAACACAGCTGTTTTTAATTGAAAAAAGATAACAGAACATGAACATGAAAACTGATGCCGTTTGCTAAAATGGTGTTATCTGTTGCAGTTATGTATGAAATGTATTGTCTTGTGACTCTAGCACACGGTTATTTCAGTTTGTTTTATGATGAAGTACTGTAGAAAACAATCATCCGTAAGAACCAGAGACATTTTTAATCTTGTAAAAACACTGCACACCAAACATCAAGCTGTCAACTGTGGATGCACAAGGGTTGCATTTGTGTGCATCTTTAGCAGAATATAAATGAGACCGCATGTCAGCCTCTTTGCCTCTGCAACATTTCTATCCTTCCATGCTGGCCTACAGGTGAAATTATGGAGCTCTTCGATTTTTTATTTTTTTATTTTTTCACTAACCAGGAAGTCAGTCCATTGACTTTACATGCCTTAGCAACCAACCAGAGCATGTTGTGTAATAACACAGGTTCCTGCCAAGTCACCAGCTACCCTGCTTGTTCACTGGCAGCTGTACAGCTGCACTGATCTCACAGCTTGAAAACAAAAAGCTGGACATCATTGTGACCTTGCGGGACTGTCGACCTCCCCTTCCCTGCCGTTCCCTTCCCTGTTTGTCGCCGCCGTCGACTCCGTGGACCTCTTTCTTTTCGATCCAACCGTAGCGAGAGGAGAGCCATCAATCATCAGGATCGTCGTGGGATCTGGGAGTGTAGGCTCGACAGGAAGCACACGTCCGTGGGAGGCACGCCGCGCTCGCGTTGCTGAGAGTCGCACTCCTGGTCTCGTTCACGGTAACAAGCCTCGCAGCTGTGACACACGAGCTTCCCCACACACCCATCGAGAGACGAGCCAGGCCTGATTTTCTGATTCACTGAATGAAAAGGTCCCCCCTCGCTGTTCTGGTCACTTCACACTGAGGCAGATGACGGGTCAAGTCAGTCATGAAACAAGTGATAAATACAGCAACGCAACACAGTATTCATATCTAATATTCATGTATGATGTTTAGCAAAGGCCCCGGCTATAAATTGTTGGTGTGACCTTGTTCCGTTTCATTCTCCAGCGTGGCCGGGCGTCTTCTCCCAGGTGTGGCACGGTCTTCACCTCTGCGCTGTCAGGGATCGCTGCCTGGATCCATGAGAGCGATCATTCTTCGGCGTCACAGAAACAGCTTCTGACAGCCGTGGCCACCGCGGGCATCCTCCCCTGAGACCATCCTCAGCAGGGGGGACCGGGGAGGTACAGCTGAACCGAGCAGCACACAATGCGGTCGGCAGGCTCTCCTGTCTCACCGCGGTGAGCAAGACACTGTGCTTCTTTTTTTTAGTGGAAAGATTTAAGGCACAACGCGTAACAGACGAGCGTCGTGACGATCTCCCCAATATGAACGGCTGCACTGGTAGGAAAAATAACACAATGGCACGAGCCATCTAAAATTACACAGTCAGACAGTTTCAGATGCGGTTCTCTGGTTAATATGCAGTTTGTTAAGATGTTCACAGCTTACAGGCTGTGCACGACGTCACATGCGGGGCTTTAAAGCTGCTGTGATGAGCCAATTATTGTATTAGTGTATCAGCAGGGCACTTTGTTCCCACTGTTCTTTCAAAAGGTCTTTTTTTATTCAATTATGAAGCCTAGAGATTGCATATTATGCAAAGTCATAATTTTTACTTCCACTACACACAACTACTACTACTACTACTACTACTACTACTACTAATAACACTATCTCTATCAAGTCAATAGAGTCCCCATATAAACATTCCCTTTGTGATGTCACTAGGGGAGCAAGAGATTGGCACTGCATCTGTCTTGTTTCAACAAGGCATGTATTCCAGCAGGAGGAGGAAACTGACAGTTTTGGCAGGATGTCGTAAACAGAGGGCTCCATACCCTGTCGAGATATTTTCAGATCAGATTTTGTTTTCCAGGAATTAATAGTGCCAGACTGATCCACTGGAATCCAGAGATATGAAAATGTATATAACATGGGGCTTTGCAGGATCAGTCCAGGATATTACTCATCGTATCACAAGATATGTTTTTTTGGTAAATGTATTTGTACTGAGCTGTACAAAATGCAACCTTTAGACCTTTAATAAAAAATAAACTAAATGTAATATCACATGCAGTTCAGTATATACTGTATATATGGCGTCAGATTTTGTATTTTATTTTTATGTTATTTTCCTTTTATTACAGTAGTTCCGTTGTCAAGATGCTATAAACATGAATCTGTCCTTGAGATCAATAAAGTTTCTATCTATCTATCTGTCTATCTACCGATCTATCTATCTATCATCAACAACAAAAGGATTTTCAATAAATCAGTATACACAGTGCATGTATTTATATCTAAACATGATCTTTGCAACGCACCGTAGTGTCGCTGCCAGCTGTGAGCTGCTGAATGTGAGTTGGTGCCGGAACCATCCGGCTGCGTCTCACCCTCCCATTGTTCTCTGTTAGTTTGCCTCTGCCTACCTTTGTCTTTTGTCTTGCGCAGTTCTCTGTCAGCACAGTGCAGAGGGATGTGGCGATAAGGGAGCTGTTTCTGCATATCTACCGTTTAGCCTCCCACTGGGTGCTACAGGGAACAGAAGGTAAAGGATGGGAGGGGCTGTCAAGGGGTAGGAGGGCGGGTGGGGTGATGCAAAGGAGGGGAAAAAAAACAAGACAAAAACAAAACATCACCCACAACAAGCACGCAGTCAGACAGCCAGCCAGCCAGCCAGCAAGGAACATGCATGAACTGCAAATCCTTCAGACAGAAAGAAAAAAAACAAAGCAAAGATTCAGCTGTGCTTAAAAGATAAAATGCCATTGCAGGAGTGTTTTGTGATCAATAATGCATGACTGTCCATCTTCGGAAAAAGAGAAAGCCCCTCCGAACACACCAGAGGCATCAGACACTTTTCATTTCATGCTGAAGGTCAACAGGGCAGCATGGACGGTCCCTGCAGAACGCACACACCAGGAAGTAAACACACACAGACACACACAAACACACACATTTGTGTAGATTTGTGCCGTTATGACATCGAGAATGCTTTTAAGGTGTGAAACGTGGAAGCGTAAGAAACAAACAGAGTATTCAGCCTCACTGTGGACCAGTAAAGCACAAGAAGCCACACATGCGTAGCAGGGTAGACAGAGAAATAAACTGTGATGATGTCACAATATGGAGACAAACCACAGAGCCCCTGTCTTCAGATATTCCATCTAGAGCAGGCGTGGGCAAACTAGTGGCCTACCAGTCAAAAAGGTTTGTCCACCCTGCTCTAGAATCAGTTTGTTTGTTGTTGTTGTGGTTCAAATAGACGTTCCAGTCATCAAGATCACGGGAGGAATTCTGCAACCCTATTTTCCATGATCATCAAATCAAGCAACCAATATGACAACAACATTTCACAGTTATCACAAGCCTGAGTCTTTTTGCAAAGTCATGAGTCGCTCCCAAACTTAAACAGAATTTCCAAGAGGGCTGCTGGGTATTTTGCACTATCTAGAATTTGCTGCCAAATGATAAAATGATAAAGCTCTGCAAGCTGGTATTTTTATGCTTAAATATCGAGCGAAGCGTTAGTTCTGACAGGGCACGACGTCAAGCCTTATTAGTATTTCCCGCTGTGCGACCCTAATTAGCTGTAGGCTTACATCACTTCCCTCAGCTCCTATTGGTCAGCCTCTTTAGAAGCGGCCTTTTTAAAGCCACCCCAACTGATCATCTTCCTCTGCTTCTTCACCGGCGATCGAACAACCCACCTCCTCCCCTGCTCCTCCATCACGATTAAAACTAACATTTTCTCTGTAGCTCTGGTTCTGCAGGGTTGGCTCGTAGTTGCTGCCGCTGGGCTCCCTGCATCGCCTTTCACGATGGCTCGTGAATGGCAGGAAGAGCTTCCTGCCCAGGCATCTCATGCAAGAGCGTGGGAGAGGGAGTCCCCAAACCGAACCTGAGCTGCCCTCCTTGCCTGATGCCTTTCACGGTGGCTTGTGAAGGGCGGGAAGCTGCCCTCGGGCTTTCCACGCAAGCGCGTGGAAAGGGTGGGGGGACCCCAAGCAGAACCATACTGCCACATTTTGACAAAGTGACCCTGTCTGAACTAAAATTAACCCCTGATCAAGCTGAACCGTTGGTTCAATTTGTGTGACAGCGTGGATGCTGAATCTTTTAATTTGTTTTCCCGAGAGGATGAAACAAAGGGGAAGGATAGGGGCGACTGCAAGGGAGTTCGGAGAAGTGTGGTAGAGAAAGCAAGCAACAGAAGGAGCAATTTTCCACACACACTGAAGTCTGATGGCCGCACACCAACAAAACCAATCATTGTGAAGCATAGACAGGCAGCCATATACTTAATAAAGATGTATTGTATGTTTGACATGTAAAGCCCATTAGTCCTCCCACCGCGATGCTGTGTGGAAAAACAATAACCAACTGGACCAAAAGCTTATCTTGAGGCTTTGGAGAAGAATACATGAGCAAAACCACCCAAAACCTAAACAAAAAACTTTACTGAATAAAGAACTGATTTAAAATGGTAACTGCGCATACCTACATACCATTTGTTTGTTGTAAAGAATGCTGATCAACATCAGCAGAGCTGACTTCCCCATAACTCTGCGACAAAGTAAAAATACAATTGCAAGAAAAACAACTTTGTTGCAAATAATGATAATTTAGATTTCAATCCTTGTATTCTGTCTTCTTTCTGTCCTTTTAACCAAAAGGTATTGTCATGAATTTTGATTATTACTGATCACTGCCTTGATGCAAATTCACGCCTGCATGGCCAGATATTTTCTAATTTATTTTATTTTATTTTTTTTTCTCAATGGCCATCTGTTTGGTCCACATGGCTGTTCAATACATAATCCCTCCCCATCCTGGCCTTATGGTGACGCCGCGCTTGCCTGTCCCCTGCTGCTCAGAGGCCGTCTTCTCTGCTGATTTCCCTCAAGCGTCCTCGCATCTGGATGCTAAATTACTCTGACCGCCGCCGTGGCTTCTCCTCGGCCCACGACATGCATACACAAATACACACCAGAAACCCACCCACATGCACACACTGACACTGTCACACCTCATGCACACAGCTGTGCGGCATACACTATCTGCAACTTGCCAAAAGCAAGGTGTACTTAGACATATACAGTATATGTACATGACACGACTGGATTACAACTCTACTTTGAGCAACACTTCCAGGCAATGCACACTGTTGGTACAAATACAGTTGGTTACAGTTACAAGTTACCCTATTGAAAATGTATTAGGGTAACTATTTCAATTACTTTATCAAAGTAATGTAACTAATTACATTTGATTACATTTTGATTGCTTTCCTAAATTTTGATTAAACGTTTGTTTCTGTTTAGACCTGACAGTGTGAAGCTCCCAGCAGTACTCAAAACAACAGCAACAGCAACAACAACAACAACGACAACAACAACATAATAACAGCCCCAACAAGATTAAACTTCCGTACCGTTAACTGGGAGATTATTCTGACATACAAATTCAGGGCAACACAACCATGTTTTAAATTCGCAAATTCAATTACATTTTTGCAAAGATTTTTGTCAAAATTAGTCAGATGAAATGCAATTTAATTAAACATTTTTTTCAGTGTAACTGATTACGGTTATCTTTATTTTGCAATTAAATTATGTTTTGACGTTATGTGTAACTGGTTACTCCCCAACACTGGTGGTTATTTTTGCCTGCGCAAACAAGCACACCTGTGGGATCACACACACACACACACACACACACACACACACACACACACACACACGCACGCAGCCACGTGCCAACCTTATTAAACAGTTTCTTGTTTTTTTTTTAAAGCGTGAGTGGGATGGCACATAAGCACAGTCAGCCCACGTGAAGGCGTGGCCCCACACGACATCTCAGATCAATTAGACGCCATTAAAAGGCCGGCAGGTTCCCCGCTCGGCCGAACCCCGCTCCTGATGTCTTGTTCCTCCTCCTCTGCAGGGGCGCTCACCAAAATCCATCTTCTCCCAAGCCCCAAACCTAATTACAGGTGGAGATGCGCCGCGCGAGATGAAAAGCTGGGAGACGCTTTGATGGATGGTGGGCTGCTGCAAAAACAGAGCAAACAGATAATTAACATGACAATGGGGACAAGGACGGAGGTCTCAAACAAAGACGCAGGGGAGGAGGGCGGTGGGGGGCAGGGGGGCGTGGGAGGAGAATTGTGTAGGGGGGGATAGGAGGGGGCGCAGAGACACCAAAGCGGAAAAAAAAATGCAAGAAAGAAGCAAGAGAACAGAAAACTTTGATGTGCGTCCGCCGTGCCAGCTGAACCGGGCCAGATAACATTGGTGCGTGGGGGGAGGGGGTGAACTGACCAGACACTCGAGCGGAGGCGTTGAAATGTTGTACCGCGATAAATTATTGATCCTTTGACAAAGTACACCTCATTAATTTTTCACTCAGGCGTATTTATGGCCGGATCAAGCCGGGCTGATGTTTAGATACGTCAGATGAATGGCGGGGAGAGCCGCCGCTCCTCTTCAAACACTCCACAGATGTGACCAAATTATCCGGTTTCGCCCCCCCTATTCAGCGCGCGCCCTTATCTCAAAGACACATAAACCATTAGCGGCCGACGCTTGAATGCCTCATTAAAAGAAATGGCGATAACAGCGAAAACGTGAAGTGAAAGCAGCTCCAGCAAGAAAACCTGCAGTTCAAAAGGAAGTCGGGAGGGAAGAGGAAGTTGATTGCAGCGACGAGGAGGTGCAGTTTGATCAGGTCGGGACGACAGCGATCACTTTTTTTCCCTCCTGCTGTTGTCAGATCACCATCGCAGGGTGTTTTACGCTGTCGTTCTAAACCGCAAGCTTGGAGAGTCGTAATTCACCGCGCCGGCTTGTTTACAGGTGACGCAACGACACGCAGACT
Source organism: Thamnaconus septentrionalis (assembly GCA_009823395.1). Taxonomy (NCBI): domain Eukaryota; kingdom Metazoa; phylum Chordata; class Actinopteri; order Tetraodontiformes; family Monacanthidae; genus Thamnaconus; species Thamnaconus septentrionalis. Next base: position 14,157,354 of record CM020511.1, read on the forward strand.
GGTTAGACGATGGGGAAAAAAAGTTCTCAGGCCTCTGATGACGCACAGTGAAAGTGACTTGTAGATCAGGGGGCGGGGCATGACTTCTGATTGACAGGTTTCGGAAGATTGGACGCGGCTGTCGCCGTCTGCAATGCAGCGAGTGGCACCGAGATCCCGTCGTGCATCTGCAAAAAACAATGAGTTGTCTGCAGGCCGACGAGTCGAACATCAGATCGCCGCCAGCTGACGTTGTTGTGCGTAGGGCTCGTTTGAATATTTGTGATTGTGGTATTACAGCTGCAAGCCTCTGTACAAGACAGTGGATTTAGTGGGAAATGTGACTAAACCGCTGTCAGAGGTGGATGTTGACAAAGCAGTGCAAGGCAATCATGAGAGTGGGGCAATAAAAGAACATCAGGTCCCCCGCATACAAGAAAGAGAAAAAGAAAGAAATAATAAACCATTATTTATTTGTCAGTACACAAGCTGGACAGATGGTGTTACAAGTACAGACTCAATATGTCCTACTGCTGCCTTCTTGTCTTGATCGCAGCCAAACCATTCCTACACACCTCTGCTCCTCAATTTGCCCAGTTACTTCCTTAGCAGCGGAAAATGAATGAGGAAGTTTTGAAGATGGATGAGGAGATTAGGCAGATTAAAATTCAAGAATGGATAATTGTGTACAAAAACAGGTACGTTTTTCAAACTCAATCTGTTTTGGTATTTCTCACTGGAAAAAGCAGAAATGACAAAATGCCGTAAGGCATATTTTTTAAAGCACCATTGTCAAACGGAAAACCGGTAATAGGTAATATTATAAAACATAATCCTGCGATGAACTGGCGACTTGTCCAGGGTGTCACCCTGCCTTCGCCCTAAGACAGCTGGGATAGGCTCCAGCAGACCCCCGTGACCCTGAATAGGAATAAGCGGGTATAGAAGATGAATGAATGAATGAATAAAACATAATAATAATAAAATATAATGGGACATTTCAGCTGCTGATTGTTGTGAATCTACAACTGTCAGAGAGTTCATGAAAAATCCGATCTTCTTTTGTTACGTTTCTGCTGGAGAATTTCATTCAAATTCAAATTTTTCATTAAAATCATACCCCAAACTCATTCTCAAAGGAAACACTGCACCCAAAGATGATCTGCTTAATGTCCAGATTCCTTATGAATAACCTCTTCTTGAAACTCTTCCCACTTGCGGGTCATGACCTGTATCTTTTTATTCTGAAACATTGTCTTTATTATACATGGCCCCCTTTCAGACCCCCATGTCCCCACATGTCTATAAAAATGATATGATCTATTATCTCACTGAAATGACGTGATAAATTCTTGGCCTCTCATCCACCTCTAGACTTAAACACACACAGGGAAACGCTGTAAAGCGGTCGCTTGATGGTCCATCACATGATTGAAATCCCCAGTAATTCCTACACTGGGCCCAAAACGCTCCTGCGGGATTAGCGTTGCGGACAAGACTCCTTTTGTTTTTGGGATTTCAGTCGAACATTCTCTCCAGTCGTTGCACAACCGCGAGAGTCCTCGGCTGATTTCGACATTGCCAACCTGTCGCCGTCCTTTAACCTAACGGAAACGAAGACGACGATCATGTGCAGCGCAACAGTTTTTCTTTTATTTACCAACATCTTTGCTTCCGCTCCTGGATGCGCATGGTCGCGTATCTCTGAAGGGGTTTGCGGATGAGGCAGCGAACGCGAAAAGGCTCTTCCAGGAGGCGGCGTTGGGGGAGCGACGCTCTGAAAACTTGCAGCGCGCATTTGTCATGCTTTCAAGTGATTCACAAATGAGCGACGGAGGAAGAAAAGAGGGGGCATTCTCAGCCGGGAGGGCTTTGTGCGTCTGCGCATACCCGCGCCGCGGCATATAGATGGTGGCTGGAAGTTGTGTTTGTGCGTCATCGCCGGTGATTAAGCCGGGAGACACAACAGAGCCACTTGTGGTACGCGGGGGAGGGGGAGGAGGCCAGAAAAGGGGAAATGATGATGATTATGATAATGATGGTAAAATGTTTTTCTCTCACTTTTTGAAAACTTTATGCTCTGGAAACAACTGTAAATGTCTTGTTGTTGTGTGTGTATGGGGGAGAATGTGTATGTAAATGTATTCTTTTTATTGTAATATGACCTGGGCTTCCTCTGACTTCACACCCACTCACTCACTCACTCACTCTGCACTCTCGCCCTCTATATTTAAGACACATGCTGCCATTTCCACCACACATTAATAAAGAAATGGGCCCTCTGACATGAATCTTTGGCCCGCTGTCCTCTCACTTCTTTTGACTCTGGATCAGCAAACCCGTTCTCACCGGGCAGCAGCACTCGAACAAAGATGAGCGGGAACAGAAAAAAGAAAGAAAAAAAAAAACAGACAGGGGTGGAAGAGGGAGGAGGAACAATCTTAAAAGCCGCCCATCCCCCGCCTCTTGCTCTAACAAGGAAAAAGCAGTGGTTAATAACAAATCAGACCTGCTCTCGTGGGTAATCTCCTGATCTTCTCTATGTGAATTGCAACTAATTCTATTTGTTAGATCTTTGCATGTTGTATCTATTTGTCATAGTGTATTGTGCATACATAATGTATTGTTTCTATGTTTTTAAACATCTGCTTTAGGACAACGGAATAAAATTAGCATTTATACTAACTCTGGCATATTTACATTGATGCTTTTGCTGACATGTCAATGAATGTGCATTGACCAAATCAAACAAATAAATGAAAAAAAGAAAAGAAAACACACGCCATGCCATGGTTTCCTCCCTCACCTTCATATACGAGACAAGTGTTTTTCCAACTAGGCAATCGGGGCCTTCAAACCAACGCCAGCCCGCTCAGGGATGTATTGCTATTCACGGCCGCTTGGCCGACCCTGAAATTGATTAGCATAAATCTGCTGGAGCCGCTCCGTCGTTCAACAGGTTCCCCTGCATTAAGCAGGAGGAGCAGCTTCGGCTCGCCGGCTCCCGGACGACGTTGACAAACGGTGTTTAGGGTGCGACCCAGGGGCAGCGCTCGCTCCGCGTTCCCCTCCGTTCTCTTTGCTGTGAGTTCACAAAACCAGCAGCGCTTTTTCCGTGTCAGCTGTTTTTGAACGTGGCTTGTGTTCGGGAGCCATTGTCACCGGGGCCCCGTGTTTGAAGTGCGTGCGCGTATTGTAAGGTTGGTGGGGGAGGGTGGGGAATGGGGGTAGAGCCACTGTGAAGTGGACTGGAAGGGTGACCTCCCGCCCGCACTCACACTCACACACACCACACTTCGGTATAGTAAAACACAGATAGGCCTAATTACAAAGTGGGTCTGAGCACTTGGGGCAACACAAATAACAGCTTTCTGTGGCGTAAGTAGGAAAGTCAAACATGCAGTTGCGTACACAGCAACACAAACACACGCTGTGGGTATAATTAGCGAGATAAGTGGAGGGCATCTTATGTTGTTGGTGTGTTTTGTGTGTTTTTTTTTTGTCTTTCGGATAGCTGCTTGTTACTCCTGAAGTTGACAAACTGTTTTTTTTTTGCAGCTTTCTGACCAACAGCTCCAGTCCTGCTGCCGGACAGCAGCCCGCAGTTGGAATGGCTGTCGCCTTAAATGACAGTTTGCGAAGACCCGGCCCCTCAGCCTTTGTTGAAGAGGGAACTTATGTCAGAAACAGTGATATTCATTTTTTTCTTTTTTTTTCACCCATAGTCTTTCTGAGAAGAGAGAATTCCTGTCCTTCAGAATTGACATTTATGTAATTCCAATTTACTGCATTTAAAGCCTCCATTTGTCGTGTTGAAGGAGTCCAGGTGACGTTCAGCGACAAAAAAAGATGTCCGTGTGCCGATGCAGCAGGTGTCCCTGGAAGAATGGTGATAAATATAGATTTTGACGTGACATGGATTCAGGCAGGTGCTTCAGCAAGAGTGTGGAAAAAATGTTTTGGTGAATGTCCCCTGCTTTTTCCAATGACAGAGGGGAAAAGCACAGTTGGCATTCCATTTCTTAGTCATGTATTCCGCCAATGTACAATATGACTCTTAGATGGGGTTTAAATTTAAAATAACTGACTTCCCGTTTCATGGGAGAGTCCCTCTAACAAAGCCCTGGTATTGTGTGTGTGTGTGTGTGTGTGTGTGTGTGTGTGTGTGTGTGTGTATTCCAGCATTTTGCATTTTGTTTGTAATCTATATAGACTTGATTCTCAAATAAAGATCCTACTTTTAGACCCAATCATTCATTCATTCATTCATTCATTCATTCATATCTTCCATAACCACTTACTCCCGAGCTCAGGGTCACGGGGGTCTGCTGGAGCCTATCCCAGCTGTCATAGGGCGAAGGTAGGGTGACACCCTGGACAAGTCGCCAGTTCGTCGCAGGGCCACATAGAGACAAACAACCATTCAACGAACCCATGGCCTTCTTGCTGTGGGGCGGCAGCGCTAACCACTGCGCCACCGTGTCACCCTAGACCCAATCAAGCTGATCAAATTCAGACATTTTATGACAGACTTGTTTAACATGAAAATTCCAGATTCTGACTGTTTATTTATCATTGAACAAGTTCAGTTGAGAACTGGTTCTCATTGTTGTCAGATGTGGGAGCAGTTTGGATTCTGCAAGTGTCTGCAGAGCAGATTCATATTTCTGCCTGCTTCTGTTTAGTTTAAAGGCCGTAATCTTTTCAAGGAAGGCTAGTAAAACAAACAAAAATCACTATTCTTTTGCCAAGATGTTGAAATTCAATTAAAAAAAATAGAAGGGATGGAATAGAAAAACTATAAAACAGAGTTGACTTTATTAATAGAATCAAAAATTCAGTTCCTGTTTGTAACTTGACAGTTTTGCTGCCACTACAGCTGCTGAACATGATTCGTATTCTATTGTAAGTCGTTGTTTTTTACTCCCTCGGTGCAATCCAGAATATTTCATCCTTAAGAGCTTTTGCAGTTGCCGTCTTGATTTTTAAGTCACAGAGACATTGCCTAGATTTGCATCAAAATAAAGATTGTTTAAAAATATGAAGGGATTTAACATTGAGGAAGAATTGCAGCAGTGTTATTTTCTTATTTTTCTTCTGACTATGCACAATAGGTGCTAAAGTACAGGTGTATTAGTACTTTATGGATGTTTGCCTTACCAAATGAGCTATTTGGCCTGAAGTTTGTATTTCCTCTTATTCTCCGATCCATTTTATTTCCGTTCCCCCGGATGAATATTTCTCCAGCAGAGATTTCTTTTTCACCCAAAAACCTGAAATCGATGCGTGAGCTGCTTCGTTTAGGGAATCTCATGGACACATTTCAACAGCGGAGCATTTACTGCCAGCTGCAGTGTTCACTAAATTGAAGTAATAGAGCCTCATGCCAGACAATAATGCGAGTTAAGTCCTTTAGGGCAAGGAGCTGGAGAGATGGCCAAACAAAAGATAATCAATATCATATGATGTGTGGCCTGGAGTCTAGACCAGCCCCTTGCCGGCACAACCATCACATGCCTCTGAGCGCTTGTCTACCACCATATTCAATGTCAGACACAATGTCAAACAGCCAGCACGTTGGCCGATGTGTTAATTAGCGCGCCGCTGCACAAACAAGTGGTGCGCTGATATAAATATGGTGCAAGGATAATGTTAGAAGCAATTTAAAAAGTAAGGTACAGGATACTGCGGCTGTGACTGCATGTCTACAGATAAGATTAGTGACATATAACCCAAAAATACACAGGCCTTACTTTTTACTTAAATATCGCATCTGTCCTGTGTAAATAAATAATCTCTCAGGTCTTTCAGAGAACTGGAGGCAGAACCTGGGTGTTTTTTTTTTATTTATTATTCGGGTACACTGGACATCAAAAATGGAAGAGTGCAGCATGCAGAATAATAGATCTGGGACTCGCACGCACGCATGCACGCACGCAAAGGCTTGGATTCCTCCGAGCCACATGCAAGGGGAGTCGCTGTCACCAGTAAAACAGAGCACGTGTGCTGGCGTGGCGAGGTGCAACGACAGCTGCCTGCCCCGACTTCCTGTTTGCCTTGTGCAAGTCAGACACGGGATCCTTTGCAACGCGCTAACAGCAGCGACACACAAGGTGAACTGACGTGAAGTGAAACCCCCGTGCTGTGATATCCAAAGACGGGCCGTGCGCGCACACACACACACACACACACACACACACACACAGCCCAACCGGCTCTTTTTTGTGTCATCATTCGCAACCTTGTCGGCGGACATGTGTGCACGGCTGCCTTTGAATATGGGATGTGTGCGCTGTTTGCTGGAGAGAGGGGTGTCAGCATCTGTGTGTGTGCATGTGTGCTGGTACTTTGCTGCAGGGGGAACATGGAGCTACCTTTTGGTTCCGCGGTTTGCATCTGTTGGGACACAAGGTCTTTTTTCGATCACCTTGGGCATATTTTCCCCCACCACCAGCACGTGCCGTGTTTTTCATGCAAAGAAGGTGCATAATATGCTTGCATGTCCTGCATCTGTGCGCATCAGAGTCTAGTGTGTGTGTGTAAGTGTGTGTGTGTGTTTCAGAGTGATAATTCTGCTGAGAGGCAGCCAGGCAGCAGGGGAGGGTGGAGGATGAGGAGGATGAGGAGGAGGAGGGGGGAGAGGAAGGGGAGGTGGTGGAGGAGGAGGACTGAAGACAATGTACAGCGCTGCAGTATGATCCTGTATCCATCAGGCTGCCTCCTGCAGTCACCTCTGCTTAAAATGCACTGCCACAGACACGCACACACTTGCTACTTCTCTCTCTCTCTCTCTCTCTCTCTCTCTCCCTCACGCACACACATGCACGCAAACACACACACACGCACACTTGCACAGGAAATGGCCTCAATCACTGTAGCACACAGTCCACAGTTTCTCATTCCAGATGGGATTATGATGTTATTACTGCACGGTTACACCACGTAACTATATTAACGACAGAACACAACCTGGGACTACTCAATCAGTCACCTTCACTCCTGACTGAGAGGACTTTTCAACAACCCCTCCTTGTCTCACACACACACACACACACACACACACACACACACACACACACACACACACACCTAGAGCTAACAAACAGCAATCAGTGCCTTTCATCTTCATCCACCCCTGCTGCTGTTCTATTAGCTATTATAAGCCGGCTGTAACAACGTTTGCGCTCTGACGTATTGCCGCTTTTTCATATCTCGGCCCCGGCAGTGACGCGACAAAATTTGTTTCGCATTAGGGGCTTTATGCAGGTGGAGGCTTCGCAGCCCCAGCTGAGGGCAGTGACGCTAAAATAGCGCCAGCGATTACTCATGTGGGTGGATCCGCCCTCACTTCCCCTCCCCACCCCGTGGAATTTGATAAGATGGAAAAGAAAGGTGGTCAAGGGAAGGGAAAGGGGAGATGTGAGGGTCCGGGAGAGAGGCAGATGCGAAGTTTTCTTTTAGAAACGAAGAGGGGGTAGGTTGAGCGTAACCAGGAAGCAGAGACGAGATCCAAAAAAGAAGGTTGTTTCTGATTGAGTCAACAAGATAGAGGGTGTTCGAGAGAGAGAGGTAGCAGCAACCCTCCCTGCGACTTTCAATCCCTGTGAAGATGTCACGTCTCTGGCATTAACATGCAAACAATGCTGCCACCGTGCAAGTCGCACAATTCACCGCTAAGAAGTGGCAAAGGCAGATTCTGTGCAACCATGATATTGGTTTGTTTATACCTGCAAAACATGTTGAGGATGAAATTAGTGTCTTTTTCAGTCAAACTCAGAGAGGTGTGGCAGAAACAGGCTAATGTGACAGACAATAAATATTTCACGATGCGCTTCCCTCTTCCTGCCTGCAACGCCGTATTTGCTCATGGGCAGGTTCGGCAACAAAGCACACCGAGACCATTACACCCAGCCGTCCCCCCCCGCTCCCCTTAAGGAGCGAGGCAGCTCCTTGAGGGTTTCTCCTCGCACTCAGTTCTCTGCCAGCCTGACAATTAGCATGCGGTCGCTAATGCACTACAAGCTAATTGAGCACAAGGGGACTGAGGGTGTCAGTCACCAGAGAGGAGGCTCCTGAACGTTGTGTTTCCCCGCCAGTGAACACCGCTGCCGTTTTGAGAACAAAAGAGCACCAAGTTTATTGAACCAATTAAGAGAAGTGGGTCAGAGAATAAGCACAGATAAGCGCCAGGACAGTGTGATGGGGGCGGTTGTGATTATTTGGGATGTTTCGGGGGTGCAGCACCCGCCACCGTCGGCGCATGCCTCAAATGTAGCCTTCATGTGCTGCAGAAATGCAAAAGATAGAAAGAAACGTGTCAACTATGGCACCCACCACACCACCACGTTATGCAAAAGAAGGATCTTTAACTATCAAATCACACTTACAGGATTTTGTTGACGAACACAGACCGGCAGCGCCAGTGTGTGTTCCCCTATTTTTAGTCGTAAGAGCCGCTCGAGGTTTGCGTTTTTTTTTCCTCTGCCATGCAGCAGGGCAGCTGTGCATGCGATGATGAGCAAGTGTACTGTGCGCTAACGCGGCTGTCTGCATGTCAGCGTGCACGGCTTGGCAGTGTGCGGCGGCAGGTTTTTCTTTTTCTTTTTTTTTAAAGACTGTTTTTGGACGCGCGCAAAAAAAGGGGGTGCAGGTTCAGGAAGAGCGTTGCTGTGGACTAGAGTGTGTTTGATAGCAGGGCTTCTCTGCAGACTGCTTCAGAGAGAAAAGAGGGAGAGTGTGCGTGCGTGTGTGTGTGTGTGTGTGTGTGCGTGCGTAGGGGGCGGGGGGACACCTTGGTGTGTGTTTTGCCTGACATTCCCTCAGACTTGGTAAGCAGGGCTGGAGAAAGAGGGAGGCAGCTATAGAGGGCTGCTCTCTATTAACAGGAAGTGTCTCAACAGTGACTCACAGCACGCAGAGTGAAAGCCTCTGTTCAGCCGTGTATCACTACGTTGTGCACGTTTGCATGCCTTTATAGTGCACCACGCCACCGGGCGCACAATGAATTTGACTAATGTAACGTTTTTCTCCACGTCAGGTGGGCTGATCTTAGAGTGTGTGTTTTTTTTTCTATCTTTCGGTTGCCTTTGTCTCTGCGGGCTCCTTCACGGGCACGTCTCTCAAGCTGAACTGCTGAGAACCTCGCATTTCACTCAGGGCGTGAGGCGCGTGGCATTCTTGCGCGGGGGCGGAGCTACGTGGTGGCCGTGCCTCCACTTGCCACATAAAAAAAATATGTATTAATATATGTATGTATGATGTATTTCTGACTGGCCTGGATTTTGTTCTTGGTGGGAACAAGACCCTTAAAGATAGAAATGTGATGTCACCCTAATTCTCACTCTATGACAGTGGGAACAAGATGATATAGTAGGTTTATTATTAATATCAACATTGGTGAAGATATGCGGTCCTCTCATTCATACGAATGGTGGCGGGCCGAGTGTTGTAAAGTCACACCGAAAACATTTAATAAATACAAAAAACTACAGTAACAATTAGAACAATAAAAACAGTCATGCAGTTATTTCAGGTATCTGATAATTGCCGTCCCAGTGTGAGTCATGATTTCACCGTGTGGCCACCACAAAGAAACATCTGGCTTTGCCACTGCTCTTGCACGATCGACTCGGCCATAAGCAGAGAAGAAATTTCAGGAAGCAAGAGACAATGTGTGCATACATGTGCAAATGCCGGCCGGGTCCCAGAGGAGCCGAGGGTGGGGGTGGGGGTGCTGTTGGTGGAGCAGAGCGCTAACCCCTTGCCTCCGAAAAACCGCCCGTCCTGCCATTGCAATTCCAAAGGGGTTCTTCGCTGATAAGATGCTGGCGCGCCTCTTAACTCGCCGGCACATCAGCAGTCAGCGACACGGCGGCTCCCCGTCAGCGAGCCCATGCTGAGCCAACAAGTCTGACCTCTGCCAACACCCACAGAAATACTGTAAACTGGAGCCATTACACTTGGCTGGCGGGCGGCAGAGGTGCATTACGCACATAGGTGTATTACGAACATAGGTGTATTACGCACATAGGTGTATTACGCACATAGGTGTACTACATCAGGTTGTTCTAGATGAGCCAGTTCTGCCTGGAACCTAATTGTAATTGTTAAGGTCTAATCAGCACCCTTGTGTAGAGTGGGGTTAATTATAGTAGTAGCAATTGTGTAATCCGTGTTAGGTTCGCTTGGCTCAAAAAAGAAAGCAGCCAAGGTGTGTTTGAGCTACAAGTCGCATCTGGTTTTTTTTGACTGCTGCTGTGTTATTTTGTTTGCTATTGCTAGGGTTGTGCTTTTGTGTGTGCGTGCGTGCGTTCGTGTGTGTGTGTCATAGGGCTGAAAACCTGCTCGACTGAACCCAAAGTGACTGCTGATGTGTCGCAAAAGCCTGAAAATTTTCAAGGAAAATTCAACTTGAAATCAAGCCGTCCTGTCACAAATGAAACGGGATAAACTGTTTGGACAATCTGTCTCAAGATTAAATAAATAAATAAATGTTCGACTTGCACACAACAATGAGGTCCGACAGCATTCCCACATGCATTTCCCTCAGCAGATGTTGAGCTCGAGCAGCAACAGGGCGGATCAAGCAGAGCCACTCTGCGGTCACTTAATAGCCCTTAATGACACACGAGTGCAAATGAGAAGAAAGAAACACTTTCTCCTATTAGTTATATCACCTATATCCCCTTTCATGTAATACAGTTCTTTTCAAGAAACAACTTGATACGGCTGTCAATTTCACACACCTCGCACACTCTTAGCAAGTCCCCGAGCGGCGTCGGCAACTTTTCGCTGATGAGACAATAGCAGATAGTTCCATTTAATGCGGAAGAGCCCACACGGTCGTGGGAAAGGGGTGTCAGGAAAAGCTCTCGACCGCGCACAGGACGTTCCAGCCGGCGTACCGGTGGCGGCTGTTTGAGTCCAAATCTTCCGCGGGACTTTTTTTTTTTTTTTAACCTCTAAATCGGCGAAAGAAATCCTCCCGGGGGCTCGCTGTGGGGAAGAGCCGCCGTCCGGCCGCCCCCACCCCGCGGTGGCAGTGAATGGACTCGCCCTCCTCAATCATGCACTTCAGCATACACGGCGAAGAGCGTGCTTTCACCTTTAAGATTGTCTTCTGCCGCTTCATGGAAGTCACCCTGGACTACCTCTTTTGGATGGAGCAGGTACGTGACTCTCTGTGTGTGTGTGAAACTATCGCCCCAGTTCGTTGGGACATGTTTGTTGTTGTGAATGCTCGGGGCTGGAGGTGGACTGAGTGGGATTGAAGAGCCTGTATGTGGGTTTAACGGACGACCAGGGTGCTGAGGTTGATATCACATTTTTAAGTGTAAGGTGAAGGAAACGGGGGAAGAGCGGTGAAGTGTGTGCGCGCGCGCGTGTGTGTGCGCGCGCGCGTTTGCTTTTCAATTTGAAGTTTCCATTTACACTTTTCAATATCAAGTTTTATTACCACTTTACTGCGAGGGATTTAGGGATTTGTTGTGACTTGTCAGTCATGAGTGTCGGATTCAAATATGCTTGTATAGCGTGTGTGTGTGTGTTTGTGTGTGTGTGTGTGGTGGAAGAGGAGGAGGAGGAGGAGGTGGGATATTGGGAGATGGGGGCAGGGGTGATATCCTCTCCCACCACTGAGGTACAGCAGGGCAAACTTTCCCAGCTGCTCGACCTCCCCGTATCTCCTCACGGCCATCTCGAAATGGAAACAAAACAAAACAAAAAAAAATCAAATGGGATTATCGCCGTGAAGATGGAATGAATAAAAAACAAAATATAATTGATAACATTTTGGCTTTAGTCTCACGGAGGCAGCACAAGCACAAGGGTGGTGGAGAAAAGAAGAAAAGGGAGGAGACTTGCTATTAAGTATTTCCATGTTTGGAAGTGGTGTCCTACATAATAGACGTGTCACGACTTTCGGTGTGAGCCAGACACAGGTGTCGGCAACCGGAAGTGCACTTTTTTTTTTTTTTTTTTTTTTTTGGGGGCTTTAATAGCGATGAGGATGTGAAAGCATTGGAAGGTCCCTGCTGTATGTCAGGGGTTCCCTCAATCCCTGGTCTCGCTCACTACTCATCTGCATGCGTGTGCGTGCGCGCGCGCGCGTGTGTGTGTTGGGGGAGCGGGCGGAAACATGTGGAAGGGCAGTAGTGAATAGAGGGGGGAGGGGGGTGAAGGTTGTGTTGAATTGTGTTGAACTTTTTTTCTTCTCCCTGTGCAAATCATCTGCTCATGATTCATGACCACGCTGCTGTGAATGGAACTTGGTGTGGAACAACTGAAATCTCTCTTTCACTTACTTCTTTAAATTCCCCTGTCCATCAGAGCGATAAATAATGCAACAATGCGGGGATTTCAGCCAAGTATGCGCAATGCGTGACGCAGGCTGATCACAGACAGCGCCACCTGCCGGTACCAGAAGCTTTAATTGTTGCTCGGCCTCGTCTTGTCTCTTTTCCATTTTTATTTTTTTTTATTTTTTTATGATCTGTCGTCTCTCCGAACACACTTCCAGTCGAAATCTCACTCTTGCCCGTGAACGCAGCAGCCCATCCCGCAGCGATGGAGACGGTTGATCCAAAACTAACAGTTAGGACAAACTTTTCTCCTCTCACTTTCCAATGTTTCAGTCGGTTCATTGCAAGGACATGCGGTTGATCCATGTCTCAGGAGTGGGCAAATCATATCGCACAAACGAAACACAGCTGCCCCCCCCACCTTCTTAAAACAAACATTCATAACAAAAAGCCAGCGAGCAAACACCTGCCTCGGCTGAAACGCACCAGAAGCAGCGCGGACTTTAAGTGAGTTCAGTTACTTTCCTCAAGTAGGTTGCCAACAAAATAGCAAAAACACCTTCCGAATTTTAACCCTGACTGTTCGACCGATTCATTCGCACAGCACGTCTTAATTCAAAGATCCTGAACACACTCGACGGATCGAACAAAACAACAAAGTTACGAGCGAACCCCTCGGCTACCCCCCCGTCCCCCGCTCCCAACGTTTGTCATTTTTACCCTGGAGGGTGCCACTTTTTTCCGACAACACCTGAAGGCGGCATCGGTGAAACGACAGGAGACACACACACACGCACATGCACGCACGCTCAGAGGAACCTGTGCCGCTCAACAACAGCAGGAGACAGGAATCGGGAGAGAATAATCACGTGAATTGTTGACGAGTGTTTTTTTGCGTGCATGTGCAAGAGTTTAGGCTCGTGTCGCGGTTGTCAGGCGCTGCGTGTGTGTCTCTGCGTGCGTGCGTGCGTGTGCTCTTATCTCGACGTGGACTCTCTTTACATTCACACAGACGCACGCGTTTAAAAAAAAAAAAAAAAAAAAAAAAAAAGAAAGAAAGCGAGCGCTCTGCTTCTTCTTTTCGTGTGCGTGCGTGTGCGTGCGTCGGAGCCCCAGCGCTGTTTGATCTGCTAAGGAAGTGACTGACTGAAGTGTCGTTCTCATGCCTGCCTGCCTGCCTGCCTGCCTGCCACCGCTGCGCGGATCTATGGATATTCGGACGACTCGTCGTCGGCTCCAGTGAGAGCGCAGCGAGCAGAGAGGAATCGCGGACGGAGCCCGGAGGTGAGACCAACGCTTGACCGGTTAACGACCGGGACCCTTTGCGAAATAATTATAACAATAGTAAAAAAGAAAAGAGTGCGGCGACAGCGGCGAGGAGGAGGAGGAGGAGGAGGAGGAGGAAGGAGGAGGGAGGAGGAAGGAGGAAGGAAGCGGGCTGCGATCCATAACAGCATTAAGATCTGGCGCACACACGCACCAAAAAGAGAGAAAAGAATATCGTCAGTGGCGAGGTAATAGTGTCATAAAGTCACACAGGGGAGTTCTAAACTTAGTAACCGGCAGCGGGAACGCCGGACTGCTGGGGGGATTATAGTAATGCAAAGGTAATAATAGGAGGTTAGGAGCAACTTGGAAGGTGAAGATAAAGCCCGCAGTAAAATACTGTATTGTGCGCAAATTATAGGATTGTCATGGTGATCAAGCCCCCCAAACCTCACTCCACGCTGGGGGAGGAGGTGGGAGGCTGGAATAGTTGTCAGGGGAGGCGGTTAAAAAAAAAAAAAAAAGAAAAGAAAAATGGAAAGAAAGAAAGGAGGAAAAATGCAAGGGGAGAATGCAGGGTCCACGTGCGTGCGAGTGCGTGTGTGCACGCGCACGCCTTGTCAAAACAGGCCCAGCGCGCCCACGATGTGCACAGTCGAGGGAATTAAAAAATGAAAGAAAGATCTACATGTGGGCGTGGTCTGATTTTGAGCTGTAGTTTTAACTTTGTAGTGTGTGTGTGTGTGTGTGTGCGCGCGCGCCAATATGTGTTTGTGTGTCAGAGTTTAGGTTTGACACACACAGAGACACACACACTTGTCACTTGCGAACAGTTGCCCCATTTGCAGACAAAATGTTTCTCTCTCTCTCTCTCTCTCTCTCTCTCTCTCTCTCTCTCTCTCACACACACACACAGGCATCTCTGGCTGCGTCCTTTTATTTTAGTCTCAACTTCCACCCCTGCTCTCGCTTTAAAAAAACGAAAACAACAAAAAAAACCCCAACTGAATTTCTGCGGGCTATTCCTTCCCCTCCCTTCTCTTTGTTTATACTTTGTGCTCTTCCCCGTGTCAGGTCTTACGCACACGTAAAAGCCGAGGGGAGGGAAGAAGGGGAGGGGGTGTGTGGGGTGGAAGAACGGCCAGGCGTTGTTTTGCACACACGATCACATCATTGTCTCTCCTGCCTGTCAACGTTTCAGGCATCACGTCTAGCAATACAATGGCCAACTTCCCCGATATTGGCACATGATGAACAGCTCTCTACAGGGCGCCACCTGCTCTCCCAGACGTGAACAGTAGCAGGAAGAGATTAGAGGATGATAGACATTAGCTGCGTTTCCATTACAGTTTTTCGCAAATTAAAAGCGATATTTCTCATACTTTGACAAAGTACAATTGCGATTTGCTGGTGTGAAGCGCGTAAACCGTAACTCTCGTAAAATCTCGTACGAGAATTACGTTTGCCATCGTTTGTTTACGTTTGTTTGTCGTCAAGAATGGTTGTTATATTTTTTCTCTTTGGTCACTTGTAAAAAATAATTTGTCTCCTCCTCCGTCCAAACATAAGGCGCCATTTTTTTAACGAACTGGAACTGGTGAACCCCCGTACGTTATATACTGTACCTCTATATCTATATCTATATTGATACGACTGAAAAACCACCTCATGAGAGCGTAAAAAACTTTTAGTGATATTTGAGAGGTTTTTTTGAAATGTAGGCGTTTCCATTACCAGTTTTATATTGCGATATTTAGGTTTTGCGCAATTCTAGGGGTGATGGAAACGCAGCTACTGGAAAGGTGAACATTTATGGGGAAAAAAACCTTTTACCCAACTCAAAGCGTTCAGATTTCCACAGGGTTCCGCGTCGGGAGGAGGGGTTGGCTTTTCTCGCACGGTTATGTCAGACGTGTCTGTAAACAGCGTCATGAGCTGACATCACTTGTTGAGCGTGACTTGGCAGAGAGGGTAAAAGTGGAACATGACCCGCGCTCAAAAGTGACGCGCCGCGGCCGCCGTCCCGCTATTAGCAAGCTGATTCACGGCGAATTAATCCTGTTTACCGCCGCGGCAGGTAAACGAGTCCTTATTTCTGGAGAGCCCGTCGCCGACGCCTCGCGTCTTGCGAGACGTGAAGCTGGTTGTGTCTCGGTTGTTTTTCACCTCCTCTTTCCTCTTTTCACACACTTGATGAACACTCGCTCACCACACTCTCCTGACGCCAGCAGGCCCGTTTGCCTTTTTCGCAAGCGGCTTGTGTGCTTACTTTTCCATCGCCGCCGCGCTTATCTTGATCAAACTTTCAACTCCGCCACCGCTCCCGTTTCTCCCCCACCGAAGGCCGTTCTCCAGCTCCGGCCCTCCTCTCCATCGCCTCTTCTTTCGCCTTTGCCCCTTGGGAGTTTAACGAGTTGTTTCATTTATTTATTTCCCCTTTTTTCCCCCTTTGTCTTTCCTGGCTTGGAATTGTGGAAGTGTTTTATTGGCTCGGTGGAAAAAAACAAAAAAAAACAATGAGGACAAGGCAGGGCTTTGTGGCAGCAGAAATGCATTTTTAACACATGCGAATGAATGGAGCCCCACATTCCACAGCAGCAGGCCCTTCGCTGAATGGCAGAACTAACACGGCTGTTTTCATTAGTCATTACTGGGTTGTGCCTTTTAACCGTGGATATATTCATTTACCTTCACCCCCTAATGGGGGCCCCTTCAGAAACTATAACATAGATGTTTTTTTTGAGGATATAACACTGGGTGAGATGTGGAAACATCTTTCCTGTAAGATTCTGCCCAAACTACATATTCATATTCAAATAAATAATTGTATGAGTCATACAAAAGGTGTTGTCCTGCAGTGCTCAAACAGCCAGCAGAGCTCTATTGTGATTCTTAGATGAATCATCATTATTTATGTATTTATTTTTTGCTCTTTGTGAGGCTTATCCTAATATTTACAAAGTTACCAGTAAAGTGAAGCACCACACGAGGTAAGCAGAGCTTTTAGGCGTATCTTCAGAAGACAGTAAGTGACACAGGGGAGTAGTTAACAGCTGACGACAGGCGCACTGCCCCTGAGGAGTTTTCGGCTTTTGCCACCAAAGTTGCTTAATTCATTTCATCATTTTTTTCCTCACTTTTAACGAATGTGCTGCTGCTTGTTGTGTTGTCAGCCTCTGCTGCCAACGTGGTTGCCATGCCACCTGAGAGACGGCCGGGCGTCTCTCGAGGCCTCCCTACCTCGCCGTCAGTGATTTTTGTGGATGGCCGGTAGTCACTTTCAGAAAGTTTTCTGGGTGTAGATGTAAAAAAACCTGAAACACGGTCAGCGCATCGCTGCTGTCTGATGTGTCCCCGCAAATTCCGCCGATAGTTGGTTCGCGCTCGCAATCAAAAGGTGACAGGACAAACATGTTTTCCCAGCGAGTCATTTTGGCTGAAGTCTTTGTGCTCTGCGCCGTCTCTCAGCTGATGTTTTTCAGAAATAAAGCAATCACTCCTGCAAGGAAGCAAAGACCTATCTGCCTTTTTCCTGGCTCAAATATCCTTCTGTGGCATATTGAGGTCGAGTTACGGAAAGGAAACAAGAAGTGCAAACCTATTTTAGCCGCGGGGCGTGAGACAAAACATCAAAATGAGGTGGGGGGAGGGGGTGTGGTGGTGGGTGGGTGAGTGGCTGAGGGGAGGGGTTTTGTAAAAAAAAAAAAAAAAAAAGTACTGAGAGATCCTCTTTCTTTGCTGGTGGTCCTGCAGGCTCGCATAATTTTAATATGAGGTCTAGCGTTGCGCTCCGTGGCGATGGCATTGATTCCCTGCCTCATGGTGGGGGTTTCCACTCTGAAAGGGCAGTCTCTCTGTGTTAGCCTAGAAACACCGAGCCACCGGGTTAAATTATAAATGAGCCCTCCATGGGAAACATACTGCTTACTTAGAGGGAATTTACATTTTTTTGCCGGCACTGCCACACTGCCGGCGCATCCTTGCGCGGACGTTGCTCAGAGATAAATTGGTGCTCCCCCCCTCTCTCTTTTTCTTTTTTTTTTTTACCTTGAAACTTTGCGAACAGGTGGGTGGCTAATCCCGTTATATGGGTCACACTTGCATCATCCCTCCCCATGTGGATCAATAGAGTCTTTTCCAAGCCAAGCCACACTGTCCAGGTAGCGAAGCCTAATAGCTGTTCAAAAATGAGACCCCGAGGAAAACGATGGCGTAATCGGAGGATTACGATGGTAGTGGCGGGGGTATGTGGGGGGCATATTAGCCTCTGCCCAGTAATGGTTTTAAGAAGGGCAGAAGGGACATTGTGTATGCGGTTCTGTTGTCCATGTTGTACATTTTTAATAAAAGACGCAGGCTTGAGGATGTCACCTGCTGCACACAACGTCGCCATATCTAAATAGGATTCTCACCAGATGTTCTTTGATGGATGTGGAAAAACCCCACTGAGACGGTGGGGAGGCTGCTCCAAAAGCCCTCAACACTTTTATTTTCACTTCAAAGGCAGTATTATTGCAGTTATTGTTAAATAAAAAAAGATTAAAAAACAGTAACATTTGGAATTTAACCAGCTATTTTGCAGAGTAGGGAAAAAGAAAGTAAAACCTCAGCGCACCTTGTGTTCTAATAGGTCACTAATAGAAGGATTGCAGTCTTATTTGTACACATCCCATCATTACAGCTCCGCGTGGGTGTGGAGGCAACCCACGCTAATTAGTCAGAACCAGATTGCACACTTTAATTGTCAGTCTATATTACCAAACAGTGCACTGAATCATACTGCGAGCTCGCTTAGCCGCGATGGATCATTTTAACAGAATAAAGAGCAGGTACACGGACTTCTGGAGCAAACAGTGGCGGGAATTGCTCCTCGTCTTTAGTGGCAGTAAAGGACAGGACAATCATTTCTACGTTAAATCTTTTGTGTTTGGTGTTCACCTACAGCGGCAAACTGCTTTGGATTGTTGCCATAGAGGCTTTTGGTTTCATGTTGGTGCCTTTGATTTAAAGTCACTTGAAGAATGTTCTAGCCCATGAAACAGAAAGAAAAACAACAAGGGCAATTTGATGTTGCCTTAGTTGAGTGAGTGGTTGGTTGTTTTTATCTCACCCTTGTGTGTATCTATTTTTGCGGGCAAATTTAAAGCAAACTTTTTGCTGTTTTTTGGTGAATTGAGGATGAGACGTTTTGTCCTCTTCATCCATCCATCCATCCATCCGGACAGATCTGTTCACATTAATTCCTTGTTTACTCGCTCACTATGGAGCCATCAGGCAACCAGCACGGGTCGCCTGAGTTGAAAGTTCGCTACCAGTTGAAATCAGCAAACCTGTTGACATAAAACATTTTGCCCATTAGCTTTGATTAAAAAAAGAGTAAAGCCAATTTAAGCAACTATAATAACTTATAATAAAGCCATTTCCATGACGCTAACTTGCATCTGCTACTCAGAGATGACACGATGAGTCTGCTATTGGATGTTTTGGCGATAAGTGATAATTTGGGATCACGACGGTCAGGAGTTGGCCAACACGAAGAGACTGCTAATCTGATTATCAGGGTTGGATATTGACCCAATTCATCAGCGCGGCTCTCTTTGTATTAACTGAAAATGCTGGCTGCAGCGACGGACGCAGCTTTGAACTGTGTAACTTTGCTGCTTGGATGATAAAAAATGTATGAAACCAGCTCAACTCCAAGCGATCCCGCTGCGATCAGCACCACTCGCAGCGCGTTATTGACGATCCAATGAGGTAACGCTCCCAACGGGATGAGCATCACGCCGGATTCATTAGTCGCTCTTATCAAGTTTCAACCGGCATGGTGATCATAGTTAATAGATTTCTGCCCGTGTGCATGCGGGGAGGGGTTTGCATTGTCGCTGCGATTGCTGCGGGATTAAAGAAGAGAGAGAGAGAGGGAAAAAAAAAAGCTTAGCCGGGAGAAATAGCACAGGGCACCACGTGGAAGCGATCGGGGGATTGTAGCAAGAGAGCTGGCGGCGGCGGCCGGGGGGAGAGAAGAGGAGCTGCCGGGGGAAGGAGCAGCGCTCTTTGTCCAGTCCAGATGTCACTGTAGTAGACTGCCATTATTGATCCATAGCCTACACACACACACACACACACACACACACACACACACACACACACACACACACACACACACACACACACTCTGTCTTTCTCTCTCGAACCTTAATGAAATTGAGTTGAAAGAGGAATTTGATTAAACAAAACAGTGGGAATTCGTGGTGCAAAAAGTCACAGAAATGTGGCCACGGAAACCCTCTGGGCAATCCAATTTGTCACTGTGTTTTCTGTGTGCCTTTTTAGGGAGGCTACATGCTAGTTTTTGGAAACAACAAACAAACAATTAAACACAAACATGTGATCATTAGTTACTCACGTCCCTAATCTTTTGTAGGAACAAGTTTTTCCTGCTTAACTATTTGCTCTGTTTAGTATTGTGCAAAACTGCTGCCTTCATCAACTGCAATGAGTGCAATTGAGTTTGTGTGTGTGTGTGTGTGTGTGTGTGTGTGTGTGTGTGTGGCAGGGGGGTGATGATGGCTCGGTAAGGGAGGGGACACGGCACCCAAACTTAATCCAAACTCACAGCAGCCCAGAGGGCATTAAGGGTGAGTGGGGGTTGGGTGAACTGTTTCCTAAGCGGAGAGGCTCCTCTTTGGCATTCACTGCTCTGCTGCCGTGAACAAACGGAGTGGGAATGACAAAGTTGTGCTCAGACTCTATCGGGGCTCTTTGTTGAAAAATGGCCGTTTGTCACCAAAAACACAAAATAAACCCCCGGAAACCCCTTGATGTGTGAGTGCTGCGATGCAGCTGTGAAAAGGTAACACAAAAGGTAATTAGCTGGAAGGAAGAGCAAGATGATTAGAAAATAATTAGAGACATGTTAAATTGGTAAATGTTTCAGGAATTCTAAATAACTGATTTTAGAATCTTTCCTTTCCTTACAGAATCCTTTCTTGTCATCCCATCACCACCACAACTTTAACAACCTCTGCTTCCTAAGTGCAATTGCATTAGACATCCAGGGCAGCTCCAGGTGACCTTTGCCTCAAACTGCTATAACACTGTATCCTGAAACTTTTTATGAGAGGTTTGAGATCCCATTAGTCTATTTATTTGGTCCACTCTTACCGAGGAGGAAGAACATTCAAACCGTAACCCTGAACTTCTCTTTCGTTCCAATTTTATTTAAGGACCTCATTTTTCATTACCTGATGGCAGTGTTTTTCTGTATACCACATTGTTAGCATCGCCTATTAGTCTGTAAAAAAACAGAAAAACAAGTCCTCCTTGCCGTCTGCAAAAGTAGCAGGGAGTGGATGTAGTTAGCGCAGATTGAAGGCCAGTGATGTCGCATGTCCGACCAACTCAGGGAAACGAGCTGGAAATGTCTGCAGGCTACTGCAGCTAATCATTCGGCCCACAGAGGAACTGATCGTTAGCCGCTGATGTCAGCCGAACCTCGCCTCGCCGCGCTGCGATACACCGAGCATTCGAGTGCAAGCACGTGCGTGTGTTGGAGGGACAGGGGTAGGGGGGTCGGGGGTGGGGGATGGGGGGAGGTGGTAGCGGTGCAAGAGTTTTTGACATCGCTCTGTCAGAAATGTTGGCTGTCTGATCATTATGGAGTGCCGTCATACCTCTTCCCAGTCATCATTACAGGGAGTTCATAAGTTGAAAGGATGCAGAGTTGAACTCATTACGTTGCTTCTTTGAATAACACAGGCTTTTGTATGACATTTAGGGATGCAAATGATCTTAATTCATTAATTGATGAACTGATTCATTGATTCAAGTGGCGACATTCCTAGAAACATGAATTTACCTCTGAATGAATAGGATCTCTAACTATACATAACAGAACATAAAAAGTTTTTTCTTATGCTTCTACAGGAAGTAAAGGCATATGATATTGTTTCAGCAAAGATTTATACTCCCATTTTGGATACAGCCTTGGGTAGGAACTAGCATTGTTTTGGAAGTATAAGGAAATATATAATCAATAGAACTGTAGTACACCGCCTTGTTCAGCAGTAAAAGGATTCAACAGGCGTTGAATTGTAGCCCAGGACTTCTGGCTGGGTCAGCCAGTCTCCAGGGTCACTGAGGACAGAGGTGATGGGGGGGGAGGAGGGTCACCGAGGGGATAATGAGCTCACCCCGAGTCCACATGTGCATCGGAGGTAGCGTTTAACTCCGAGCCTTCGTGCAAGGCAGCGGCCTCCGTCCGCACAGTCTGAGGGAGGGAAAAAAAAGTAGGAGATGTTGTCCTCCTCTTCCTTTCTCATGCCTCTGGCCGCGTATTTCATGCTAAAAAATAAAAGTAAAAGCCTCTCACAGGCAAACATAGCATAAATATGCGGCTCTGGATCCCTTCAGTGTTGTGGCATTGATAGTGGCGGTGTGCGCGCGGCAGTCTCCCCCGCTCTGACCTGTCAGTCCGTGCTTTGTTATCGCTGCCAAATCTGATTGCAGAGATCACTTCTGACAAGGTGGATATGTTACATCATTTGAAGGCAAATTATCGACTCTCGAGGAGGACTGGCTCGAAAGCAGATATACCAGTCTAACAACCCTGTTTGTTGTTGCTTAGCTTGACCCAAGAAGAACTGATTCAAGTTCTTCAATCTGAACCCTATTCTGATGGAGATTCTTAAAAGAAGTACAGTATGAATTTTAAATTCCATTATTATGTCAATTTTGCTGTTTACAGCTAAATAGCATTGTTAATGTTAGTCTTGTATGATTATTTATCAATAAAAAAGTAACTAGATATTAGCATATTAAGCCTGCATTTTACTGGGAAAACACTGTGGAAGATAGAAAACTAGAAATGGGATCCGCTGTGCAGTTGCCTCTTTCGAACGTCTTCCTAAAGCTTTTGTGTTGAATCGGAGGAATAAAGTTCCATCCAGGCAAGGTGCACAACATGGCGTCGCGTTCCACTGTTTCGCCTCAAAAGTAGAAGTCAGTAACTGTATTTTAACGCGATTGCAGGTGTTTAAACACACAGTTCCCCAGTTAGGAGCCGAAACAAACCATTTTATTTAATAAATAAATACAGTGTATATATTTTTCTTTTCTTTCTACCACGTCTGGTTTGTGCTCCACCTCGACTCTTCCTGGGCTGCTGTTGGTTTACCCCAACTCCCAGCTGCCTCCCTGTCTGTCTGTTGCTCGGGGGGCCTCGCAGTCAACTACACAGAGAAGAAGAGACCAAAGACAGGGAGCTTTTTAGACCCCCCCCACACACACACACACACCTCCCCCTTCCAACCCCACCACCGCCGCACAGACACACAACCCTACAGCGCCACATCTACCAGCAGCAGCAGCAGCGGCAGCAGCAGCAGCACCTTTTTCCAGTGGCTCTTGATGTTGTGCAAAGAATCCCCCAGTCCACTCACATCCCCCCTGCAGCCATCCCCTCGGCCCCAGTGCCCTGCTCCCACATTGTATCCAGATGTGAGGAGGATAGTGGAGGGGAGGAAGGTAGGGGGCCCCCTGGTTGTGCCCTCCTCCAACCCCCCTCCACCTCACCAGCCTCAAAAGCACCATCCCAGCTGAACACATCCAAAGAATACCAGAGAAGTCGTAGCAGTCGTGCCTTACAAAGATGCTTTCTTGCTTTGACTCTTAATTCCACCGTTTTGGAGTTTGATGCTAAATGTTTCGTCACACCGTCGGACGCTACGGTGTTATCGTGACAGGTTTTTTTGTTTGCTTTTTGAATTACTGAAACCAATACATGAAAATCTGTTGCAGTTGAGTCGACTGGCCGTGATCATTTAATCCCTGGTCGCAGAACTCTATTTAGAGGACATAGCCGCTAATCCCATCAGATTATACCTGAGCAAGTCTGCAAAATCACTCAATTAATGGTTTTAGGAGCAACCACAAAAGCCTGTGCTTTTGCTTGGAAAAAAATAGGTTATTGCAATATATGTGTATATGTATACATACACTCACACACACACACACATAGATATGTATACATATATATATATATATGTATATTTGTGTATATATATATATATATATATATATATATATATATATATATATATATATATATATATATACATATATACACATATATATACATATGTGTGTGTACATATAGCACACACATATACACTTGGCACATTTGCTTGCTCAACTTCAGTGTTTTGTATGTTTCAGATAAAAAAAACGATATTGTCTCAAAAGAAAACTACTAACCTGCCACCTTTTCAATTTTTTTTTTTAATTGTTAAACATAAAATACCATGATGGGTTTATGTGGTTGGTGAAAGCCAGGTTAGCTGCTGCTGCACACTATTTACAGTTCATACAGAACTGACTATGCACAGTCTAATAATAATATTAATGATGTTAGAACAAGTTGCACATCAGCAAGATTGACCAGACAGAGGTGTTTGTCATCAGACTCTGCACTTTTCAGTGTGTTAATACTGCAGTAGACAGACGTTACCAAGTCCTTTCTCATGCTGGACACTTAATTACTGAAGCTTTATGAGCTCCTACTATTAATAGTGGAATGTGTCTCTTCAGAACAAGTTCTGTTGGATTTACTTGTCTCCATTTTTAGCAAGCTGCCGCCGTGCAGCCTCTTGACTGCGGGGCCTCGGAGCCGTGTGTTGTGTAAAGCTGCCCACTGGTGCGATGTGGAGAAAATGACAACGCACTTAATCCTCTGTCACTACTTCTTCTTCTTCTTCTTTTTTTTTTTGCCTGTTGGTTTTAAGGGGTGGCCAATTGGCCGACTGGCTGCTTTAATGGCTGTTTTTCTGGCAGCGGTTGCAGGTAACTCCCCCGGGGGGAGACATGCAATCTCTCCGGGGGGAGCTGAGCAAACACCAGTGCTTGATGCAACATTTGCCTCCTCTTTGTTTGCTCCTCTGCAAAGCCAGGAACTAAATGAAGATCAGGCCAGGGACTGGTCCAAAAGAACCACCTCCTGGTTATTAGTGTTGAGTGACACAAGTCACAAGATACTGTCAGAAATGTACAATACATGTCAAAGTCTTTTTTTTTGTGAACGCAGATCTGTAAGTCAATTCAGAATTGAGATTGAGGGGCCAGTGTTGACAGTTGAGGACAAAAGTTCTTCTGCATGCAATCGTTCAGAAATATAACCAAGCGTACGATATTACCTAGCTAGTCAGCCTATGATCGCCTTAAGCCCACCTCTCACCTGACTGTGATTGGCCAGGATGCCTTCAGTCCGTGAATGGATTCGACAGCAGGCCCATATGTGGATGTGAAGTCCTGCAGCCTAGACCTCCGCCACATGCTAACAGCCTGAATGTCACCATTATGGAATTTAACAGTCACACTCGCGCAAAGTCACCGTGAGCTAAAGTGCAAAGATAACACTGTCATCATGGATGGCATTTTCTTTTCTCTCCGGCAGACCGACAGCTGACAACTTGCACCCTCTGTCCCAGTCAACAGAAGTTAACTACATTAGCTTCCATCAGCACCATCCATCTACGCTACTCTGGTCTAGTGGAAAATGTTTGCTTTTGTTTCCCACTGGTTTGTTTTCTTTTCCATTTTGGTCGTGGACTCATTATAATCTATGCAGCTGATTCAAGTGGAGTAAACGCAGATGTTAGATATGGGCCACATTTAAGGGAGACGTAAACAGGACAAAAATTCAAATTCGATCTAAATCTCAAACAATCTCATGTCAGAATTGGTCTTTGGCGCACCTGAAACGCAAGTCCAGCTTGTTTGTCTCACTGTGCAACATCTGTGTGAAGGGACGAGGTGCACATCAGATTTCTAGGAAGTAACGCAAAAAAAAATGCAATCCACTGTACACACAGAACAGCCAGGAAAAACACATGTCAACATTGTTTTCAGCGCAGTTGGCAGTTCCTTGCGCTAATATCCCTGCTGACACGATCCAGCTCATATTGTGCTGCCGCGACTAGAAAATCCTTAAACATCCCCCGTTCCCACCCCCCAACAAACACACACACACACACACACGCACACCGTTTCTGCTGTATTTCGGCGCTTCGCTGTCGGCTGATATTTCCCCTCCACTCTTCACACTGTCAAACAAAAACATCTGCCAGAAAAGAACTGGAAGAGAGATTTTTTTGTCGCAAAGTTTCTCGGATGTGGACCTGCATCCACGCTGCTTGATGAGGGGTCCGGGAGGAGGGGAGGGGGATGGTCCTGTCTGTGGGACGTTAAGCTAGCGTGGGCTTCCGGCCAGCTTCCTGTGTTGCGGTCCGACTGCGAAGAATCATTGTCATAACAAGCCTCGAGTGTTTTGATCCTTCCGCCTCGCAGGAAGCTGGAGGCAAGAAAACCGGATTTGCAAGAAAAAGCTGAAGAAAATGTTTGATTCTCTTTGTCTTTGTCTTCTTCTCACGAGAGAGTCCGAGAATTCCTAAAAAGCCCTCCTCCTCTTCCTCCGTGATGGACATTTCCCTGCCGTGCGTGGCCCGCGTTATCAACCACCCCATCTATCGTGTGCGCCTCCCGTCCCCCTCCCCATCTCCCGCCCAGTCAGCTGGTGTTATCCCGCTCTATCTCCTGCCGTGACTTTACATCACTATTTACCACTTATCTTCCCTCCGCTGCCCTCCCTCCCCACCTTTTTTCCACTCTCCGTCCTTTCCTCGGATGATGCCTCATTCTCCTCCGTATCAGTCTGGAAGTTTTTTTTTTTTCTCTTCCTCCTTCCTCCCTTCTTTCCTCCCTCCCTCCGTCCCTCCCTCCGTCCCTCCCTCCGCAGCACCGGGCTGGGTTAACAAGCTGCCGTGATGTCATCAATGCGATTCTGTCGGGGCCCGATAAGACATGACCCAGATGGGTTCCCCGCGCCGGCCATCCATCACGGAGGGGGGTGGTTGCGGCCACATATAAGCCTTTCACTTCAAATGATGGCCGGCCAGATGAGAAACGTGCGGCGAAGCTCCGGTGCACCGCTGCAAAAAGACGTCTGCGGCGCTCCGTGAAAGACCGGCGACGTTTGTTATTCTCATCTAGCGGATCCGAGTTCCTGTGCTGCGCTTTTTATTTGACCCTTTTTGTTGTCTTTGGCTACGAAGTCCTGGCAGATGTTTCAGCACTCATGCACACATACACACACATACACACAAAAAAAACCCACCCCCACAGCGCTTCATCGTGCTCCTCCTCGTGCACGTCCAGTTGTCAGTAATAACTTGTTTAATACTATGGCCGTCTTTTTTTTTTATCTCCAATATCCAGCTGCGTCACCGGTTTATTCCCATAATACTGCTGCCGGGACTCACAATCATCAGGAATTCACTAGACAATCTAAAAAAGCGCTCACAATTATCAATTTTTACAATCTTATAGAGGACGTTTTAATGTTTTGGATGGGAAAAAAAATCTATCACTCTCATGTCAGCACAATCAAGATCTCAACGTCCTCTAACTGGGTCACAGGGCTGCGTTCAGTCCAAATCTAGAGGTGAGATGAAAGGCTGTAATGATTGGATAATATGATAAACAAGCAACAAAAGCAGACAGGTCCTGTTTAAGAACATAATAATTAATCCAGATTTTGTTTTGGGCGCCGCCTTAAGGTACGTCTGACTGGTTCCAAACCGACTGCATTTCTTGCAGTAATTATTAAATAAATGAAATATTTCTTTGCTGGCACCGCCGGTGTCATTCAGCGACATTGTGGGTTAAAGCCTCAAGCTGTGTCCTATTTAGGTAATGTGCAAACCATTTCCAGGCTGATATTTCTGTCTTCCGACCGAGCTACCCGCTACATCCAGGCTTTACGCTAAGCTCAGCAGACTGCCTCACTTTATCATCCAGGTTATCGGCCTCAGTCTTGTGTTTCTGCTGAGACTTTATCACTAATGGCAAAAAAAAAAAAAAATGAGAACTGGATAACATTTCATCATACCTCCCATCCACCTGTCTAATTTCGCTTTTGCATTGTAATTGTACACAGATAAGGTGTTATAACTTTAGTTTAAACTGAATGCTTTTTAATCAGACCAATCTTATAACAGGAATAAACTAGGACTGAGGAACAGTATGATTTGAGTTCTAATCGCCTGATAAATGAAAAACTCCCAAAGTCTTTCATTTTAGAATTTTCTGACCATATTTTTCATTTTCACATTTTTGTTTTCCTGGATACCAGAGGAGCAGGTTTGCACCTTTAAATTCCCTTAAGAAATCCATACATATGCAGATACCAGTATATTTATCTCCTTCATTAGCGCCCCTTACAGCTCCTCTGTGTTCAGAAGTCATTGGTCAAGTAAATTTTAGTGTCCACGTGCTTAAACTCATTGAGCGGCTGCCAAGGCTGATTAGCTTTGGAAATTGAGCATTGTACCTAATAAAGAGGCTGTTGAGTGCGCATGGTGCAGCTTCTTAAGAAAAAAAAAAAATCCTTGCTCACATACTTCTGTTCTTACCCAGAGAGGTTTCGGCAGTCAGCGCAGTTTGCTGTGAACAAAAATCTCCTTTTTCTTTTTTTGTCCGAGAGATGGAATTTGATTTTACCCACAGGTTACTCTGTTTGGAGTTCCTGTTTTTTTTTATAGTGTGTGTTCGTCAACGCACTTTTTTGTTGATGCCTTGTGCGTTTTGTACTGAAGAGCGGCGTGTGAGCCATCTCGCCACAGCAGCAGCAGCAGCAGCAGCAGCAGCAGCAGGAGCAGCTGCCTGCTCGAGCCCACACACTCCCTCTGTAGCCGAGCCATCGGGAGATTTCTGTGGAAGCCCTTCCATCCTGCCTTTCGAGTGCGCGCCTGACTGTGTGTGTGTGTGTGTGTGTGTGTGTGTGTGTGTGCGCGTGTGCATGCGTACGTGTGTGCAGGCGGCGGGGAAGAGTCAAAAGCGTATCTGTTGCCCTGTTCGGATCTCACATCTTCCCCCTCGACGACTCTTACAGGATGTGTTCTGCGGAACGCGCCTGGAGGCGAAGACGAGTTGAAAACAAGGCGCGCAAGTGAGAATCAAAGGCAGGCAAATGAGCGCTCGCATAACATTTGGGCCAGGCGCACTCAAAGCTAATAGGACGCGAGCGCCGATTTCATCTGCTAAACCTTGCATTAG
Source organism: Thamnaconus septentrionalis (assembly GCA_009823395.1). Taxonomy (NCBI): domain Eukaryota; kingdom Metazoa; phylum Chordata; class Actinopteri; order Tetraodontiformes; family Monacanthidae; genus Thamnaconus; species Thamnaconus septentrionalis. Next base: position 14,186,006 of record CM020511.1, read on the forward strand.
CAGTCAATTTAGCCGTCAGACGGTGAAACGAGGCACTCAGTGTTTTATGTTGTCAGCCAGTTGAACGCTGGCCCGATTCTGCTGCAGACACACTTTAATGCTGTAGTAGCCGTGCAGAGTGGGCGGCGTGTGGCATGCAGGATGTATGTTGTGTTTTTTCTATTAAAGACGAGCTTTGAGAGACGAGTAGAAAAACTTGTCTGTCACTTACTGCAGCTACCAGTTTCAGGTTGACATGAGTACTTTCGTTCGATGATGATTGTGATCATTGTTCATTATCAACCTTGCCAATTGTTGTTGCTTCTTAATTTTGAGTTGTTCAAAGGTCCAATATTTGATATTAAAAACCCCTTCACTCGACCAGTAATCTGTTTCTCTAGATTATATTCGAAAAGATTAGATGTGTATCTTTTGTCAAAGCCCCTCCTTTATTTGTTCTGCTTGCTCCGTTTGCCAGAATGTGCTGATTCTTGAAATCGTCCCTTTGTGATGGAATAAAGAGCATGTAAACCTCACTGACGACCCTCCCCCGGCCCATCACCCCAACCGGCAGTTGGGAAGACATGTGGAAGCTACATCAATTTGAGGCTGAGACTTAAACTTTTGGCTGTAAACAGAGGGTTAGATGTGCTTTTTTTTCTTTTCTTTTTTTTCCGAAGATCTATAAAGTTTTCTGTCGGATAGTTAACCGTGCAAGGTCACGCATCTGAAAAGGTATTAATTAGCTGTTTCATTTCTTGAATTCTAACTGTTTCTCCCACCAGTTTTTCGCAAAATAAAAGTGATATTTTTAAAATTTCGACAAAGTACAATTGCGATTTGCAGGGGTTTTCATTGAATGGCGCACTAGCTGTAATTGCCGTAAACTCTCGTCCCTCAGATTTACGAGAATTACGTTTGATTTTGTTTGTTTGCGTTTGTTTGCTGTCAAGAATGGTTGTTATATTTTTCTCTTTTGATTACTTGTAAAAAATATTCAGTTTCCTCCTCTGTCCAAACACAATGTGCCTTTTTCACTTGAGCTGAGCTGGTCACGTGACCCCGTACATCACGTCCGGTGATGTGTAAATGCGAAAACAGTGTTTCCATGACACTTTTGCGATATACCTCTATATCGATACGTCTGAAAAACCACCTCATGAGAGCGTAAAAACCTTTTAGCGATATTTGAGAGCTTTTTCCAAGTTTAGGTGTTTCCCTTATCAGTTTTTTTAGTGCGATATTTAGGTTTTGTGCAGTTGTAGGTGTCATGGAAATGCAGCTAGAGTGTCCCTGCTTCACTGGTGATCTGCACTGGAGTGCCTGAGTTTGTGCGTGAACCAAAGTGATTTTGGCCAGAGCCACCTCGGCGAGCGGCAAAATAAAGCCGTTCTATCAGAAAGTGTGGCCGTGTGAAAAGGCCCCGAGGTCAGCGGTTCTAATTACGCTGCAGACAGATGGATTCGGGTTCGGTTTGCGGAGGTTGTGCCGGGTGCCTGTCAGACGGACTGCGTGGCGGCGAGGACGAGCAGGGAGGATGGGGAGAGAGAGAGAGAGCGAGAGGGAGAGAGAGAGGTGGCACAGCTGGTCAGAGGGGAAGGAAGGGATAGAAGGAAGTTCAATTCAGACTTTAATGGAAGCGCCGCTGCTCGGGGTGCCTTGACATTCTCGCACTGGACAGGTCGCCACCGCTTGGCTCGTTTCTGCACATTTGCTGTTTGTTAGTGCAGCTGCCATTTACATGAGAAAGAATAAGGAGGAACTAATGTGACATCGAGCCACTGATGTCCTGATTATGTGTGTGTGTCCCCGTGTCAAACAATCTTAAATACCTGAAAACCATTACAGCGTCTATTCTTCCTGTTCGTCTGTTGGGTTTGTCCTGGCTGTGATGAGGCAAACTGTTCAAGCAGAAAACAATGTCAAATGTTGTGTAATCAGGAAATATGAAGATAAGTCTTGCAAGCTTTTATTTTTTTTTTTAAATGTCCTCGAGGTTAACAAATTGCAAAAAAATAAATAAATAAATAAATTGGATTGCGTCCAGTGCCTGATCTGTAGCAGATAAAACAGGCTTGAAGAGCCGTCCTGAGACGGCAGCGTTCACACACGCTTCAACTCTGCAAGGCCTCGTATTATTCCCGTCCCGCCTCTTATCCAAAGATGGGAAGACGAGATGTGAGACGGCCTTTGTTGCCTCGGCTTCCAGCCATGTGCGGGCTGCCGCCGCCTTCAGCCGCCATGTTTTCATGTGTTTGTGAAATAACCGGGGAGACGGAGGCGCAAGTGCTTCCTGTTTTCTGACCCCCGCAGCCAGTAACAGCCAAAACGTGCTTGTGATGTTGTCGAGATTTTTTCTTTTTTTTTTTTTGCCTTTGTCAACTTCTTACATGTCACGCCGACCGCTTGCAACACAAGTCAAAAACACACTGCAGGAGTAACTTCGCGTTTTTTCATTTCTTATTTATCCATTTTGGAACAGCATTTCACATTGGACGACCGGGTGGCAAACAGCTGTAGATAAATTCTGCACACTCCACCTCGTGGCTTTTGAAGCTGTGTCACCCCTGTATTAATCACACATGTCTTCACCTCGGTGGAAGTTGTGCAGTTTGTTAATTGTACATCATTTGCGTAAAGTGTAATCTTGGGCTTTTTACATGTGTGCACCTGTTGGCGAGGAGCTTGCGGAGCTCCTCTATGGGGCCGGAGGAGGCAGCGGTGCTGGTGCGAGGGCTCTGCAGGCTGCAGCACCCTGGGGTTAATGAGCGGTGAGAGAAAAACAGACAGAGTTTGAGAAGATGGGGGGTAGGGAAGCATGCAAGCGTGCGCACACGCACACGCACGCACACACGCACACACACACACATGCAAAGTCCCCAGAGGAAGTAGGAGACGATGGAAGGGCCCAAGAGAGAAGACGGCTCTTGTTGGCTCCAAACAAAGCAGGAATTTAGCAGCAGATTTCTCTTCATGCACCATTACAAGGAGTAAACAGAGCCAAAAGGCAGATCGGTCGGGTTTTGTTGTTTTCACTTTTTTTTTTCTTATTTCCTCCGCCGTTAGATCTCGTGAAACACCCTGACAGTTTCACTTATGCCTATCAGTCAAGAGGCGTGTGCGTGTGTATCAGTCAAGAGGCGTCGAGGCGATTCACAAGACGTGAAACCAAGAGCAGCAGTCACATCCACTTTAGCGGCCGACTGCTGCTGTTAAAAGTCCCTCTTTATGCACGGGCTGTTTTTCTGTCAACGATACGTGCGTCGCTGACCTCGCGGTGAACTCACCCGCAAATGCAAACGTTCCGTCTTCTGCTCCGGCTGCTTGCTCAGCTTTCAACGGTGCTGGAAAGCGTCCCTTCGTGATGTCACAAGGAGATACTGTTACCCCCTTCCAGCTTTGAGACAGCTGTCTTTTCCAGCCTTTGTTGCATCTGGAGTCAGGGACGAGAGAAAAGTGGGTCGCTGCCAGTGCAACATGTGACGCACATTTATTAATAATGATTTATTTATTTTTTCTATCGGACCAGCGACTCAACAAGTCTCCGTCCCTGCTCAGCCGGCCAGAACTTCCCACTAGTTTGCCGCTGTAACCAAAATGTGACGTGACAGTATTGACCCAGACACCTGCTACTTTGTGCACACACGTGCACACGCACGCGCGCACACACACACACACACACACACACACACAAACACACACACTCAAAGTGAGTTCCTTTCAATCCAAATGCCCTTCTCACGCAAATAGAGTAGGCAGGCAGGATCCCCTCTCGGCCTATTTATCAGAAAAGGGGTGGTGTTGGGTTTGAGAAGGGACAGACACCGTGGACCCCCTCTATTGTTCTGGCTGGGTTTAAGAGGTGGAGGGGGGGCAGGGATGGAACCGGGGATAGGATGGGAATGGGAGACCCCAACAATGCCACAAAGCCCCCCACTGATCTTCCTGCATATGAGCATGACCTGCTCTGACAGACCAGACTCCATCCAAATTATAATGAAACTCTGCACTTTTTTTTTTTTTTAAATATCAAACCCAAACCCCGTCTGGGTTACTCCTTAAAATGGAGGCCGGTACAGAATGACACCAAAGTGGGTGTCAAAGCCGAGCAAAACCAAACGTCAGTCAAACGATGGGATGAATTCTCTCACGCTGGCGGGGGGGCAGCGAACGATTCAAATAAGCATCAGTGAGCCAAACCAGAAACCAAATCAGTCAAGTCAGAGGTAAAACTGGGCTTGAAGAATGTTGTCTTCCTATTTTTGTTTTCAAACCTCTAATGCATCACAATCCCTCTGTGAGGTCACTCTGAGAGATTGTTGCAACACACTTGCAGTTTTGAAAATGAACCAAAATAAGCATGTGGTCAGCAACATGTCAGTCTGCAACTGCTTTCTGAAAGATCTGTCAGTTTGACTCTCGCTCATCTGCATGATCACATGCGTGTGTGCTAGAGTGCGTGTGTGTGTGTGTGTGTGTGTGTGTATTTTAGAACCAAATTCCTGGAGGAGCTCATTCAAAGGCCCAGTGTTTAACAATTAAAAGCCTCTATTGTCATGCAACAGTGAAAAACAAACAACAAAACCAAAAGAATGCAGGCATGCTTTCAGTTGCATGAATTCACCCTCCAAGAATAACTGCAAAGTTTTATTTTATTTTATTTTTTGTAATGAAGAGCAGGTGCATGCAGCCGCAGTGTGCAGCCCCGAATGTGGGTGTGCTCATGATGTCTTGATTTGACAACAGTACCTCCTATCAGAAATAGATTTGGGATCAGGTGAAAACAAAAGATTAGCATTAGCATGCTAAATCTTAAGCGCTGGTCATTGAAAATTAACAACATGATGAGCAACGTGCAGCGGGAAAATACAGGAAGTGACTGTTTTTTCTTTCGTGGAACTAGTTATTTTTCCCCAATGAATTTCTACTGTCTAAAAAAGTCTCTCTCTCTCTCTCGCTCTGTGTGCATCCAGCTGTGCTCGTCGCTCCCTCCCCCTCCCCTCTCCTCCCCTTCTTTCTCTTTCTTTCCTCGCCGTGGCCTTTGCTGCAAAGCTCTTTGTCGCCCCGCTTGGACCGGGGGGGGAGTGAGGTGAAGAGCAGTTTGTTCATAATGGATTATTGATTAGTCTGAGAACGGGGGTCTGATTCCGTCCGTGCGTGTTTACGTAAGGCTCCATATAGCGCGGCCTCTGTCTCCTTCCTGAGCTCTGAACGTCTCTGTGAGCAACTGTATGGAGGATACCAGTGTTTTTTCTGTTTTTTTTTTTTGTAAAGTGCTCTCTGTATCTTGTGTTCCATGAGGCCGTGTGTGCGTGTGCATGCGTGCAGCTCTCAGTATGGGTGTTTAAGCCCTCAATGCTGCCTGTATGAAACAGTGTTCAAGGCGCACAGTGTGCACATATTGAAAAGGCGTGTGTGGACGACATTAAAAGCCCCCTCTGTTTTGCGTCTTGATTCCTCCGTTTCCCCCGCATGTGTGAGCCAGTGTGCTGGACGCTGGAACAAGAGGTCCACTCTTTATTTGTCCCCACCTCCCGCTGTGTTTTTTTTTTTTTTTTCCCTCCCCTTTTCTCAACCTCAAAACGCTCCTCTCCGCGCTGCCTGCCGCGTGGGAGTCACCACTGAAGGATGTCCCGCGCCGGGGCGACCCGCAGTCATTATCGGTGATAAGGTGACGGCGCGAGTGAGTCAATGTGCTATGAAAGCCAATCGCGGCACCCTCGGGTGCGGGAGATTTGTGTCGGCCGTTCCGACCGCGATGATTGCCCCTGGCGAAGGTGCTTCCCTGGGCTGGATATCGGTGTTTTTCTCTCGCCGCTGAGCCAAGCGGCCAGACCAGATATTTAGCTCTTCTGCGTTTTGCCTCTAGAGGGAGCAGCCGAGCCGTTTGCACTAATGACCCCCCACTCCCGCCGCCCCACAGCGGGGAATTTGTCATGAAGTCGTGAATAGAATCACAAGGCATATTTGTCGTGCTGCCCGATGTTTGTTTTCGCACATCTTGGCAGCCCGACAGTGCGAGATGTGTGAAAACTACACAAGCGAATCGCTTCCAGCTGTAAACAAGTCATGACGTGGCCTCGTTTGCCACTGTCTTTTGGTTTGTTCCCTTTTTTTTTCCTTCCTCTGGTCATGATCCATTCCAGATGTGAACCCCAGAAGTCAACAAGAGCAGGAATAGAATAGCCTCGGCTGATCTGCAAAGAAAGACAAGGAAAGGGTGGGAAAATCAAAAATTGCAAAAAAAAAGTGCATTTGCTCTTCTCCCCGAACTTTATCCACCACCGTCCGCAGAGTGACCGCACAAAGAAAGAAAGAAAGAATGCCGGGGTGGGGGTTGGTGGTGATGCTGGTGGTGGGGGTGGGGGTGGGGGTGGAGGGAGGTTGAAGAGAGCAGTTTGTTTTGGTACGACACAGCAGTCATTATCAGCTAAAACGTCGTCTCCACTCCCAGTGACTCATCGTATGAAAGCCACAGTAACGGCGTGGCGAAGGAAATACTTTCTCTCTGTGCGGCTTTAGGCTCGTCCACAGGCTTGATTGCACCTGTTTAAAGGTGGGAGAAGTTTTTTTTTTTTTTTAATGGAATAACAAACAGAAACATAAAAAGCATATTGTTCCTTAAGGGTAAAGACTTTAAACTGAATGAAGATGAATAGAAGTTTGGATTTCAACACGGCTTCCCTTATTAATTCCGTTTCTATCTGCTCCCGAGATATTAGCTGTGGATGTGTGTACTAGCTTTATTCCGTCTTAGCCTTTCCTCATACAATGTTGACCTTAAATAGAGATTTCATGTCCCCCTTTTCTTTTTTTGATGACACTGCTGATCGGTAATCTTGTCTTTTGCTCTTGGTCAGGTTTTTTTTTCTCTCTCTCTCTCTGTTTCTCTCTCCCTCTTCTCCTTAAGCCAATTTGTTTTTTTTTTTTTTGCCCGCATGGTGAGGAGCCTGCATTGTTTCCCTTCTGGAGGCTAATCTTATTACATTTCAATTTGCACATGTGACCGTCTGGTGGATGACAGGCTTACTGTGGAAGAGGCTCAACCCTGCTCATCCACTCGCCCGGACCCCCCTAATCATTGAGGTCATTTAATAAGAAGAATAAGATTATTATCCTCTGTTTTAAGCATGCGTTCTCTCCACAAGCAGGAGCCCGAGCAGCAATACGCAACATCGGAAGTAAGAAATGGAACAGGCAATGTTGACATGGGCAGATCAGTGGTTTTTATAACGATTATCTTTGTAGTTTAGTTTCTTTCTGTCTTTTAAATTAAGACCTTCTTACAGATAAAACGTAGTTGCTGAGCAACAAACTCTGGCGCTGTATCAGTTATGTCTCATATGACTTTAAGATAATTGCTTTTAATTATTTTATTGTTTCAAGCAGATATGACACAAATTAGGTGAAATATGAAATTAGACTTGCTATTTATATAAAAGTACACAGAGAAACAGTTGATTGTTAGATTATTCATACTAACTTCTTTATCCATTGTAAGTTTTAAACTTTGTACAAATAATAAATTGTAACTTCTGTGTTTTTAAAGCAAATTTTGTTTCATTACTCAAATACGCAAAGAGGCACATTGAATAAAGAAACACTTTCATTAAAATGAATCATCTCTGCTCAAATCACAATATGCAGTGAATGAAAATCCCTGGCATATTACAGGTTGTGGGTTCATCTGATTTGTCTGACCATAAAAATAAAGAAAAACTACATGCATACAAAGACAGTGCAGATGTTTGGAGTCTTATTTAGTTCTTTTATTTATTTGAAAGTTAAGCCTTAAATTGATGCCAGCATTGATGTTGAGCGACTTTTTAATTGTGTAATGCTGCATGCTGCATGCTGTCGCAGGAAGTCCCTGCCTGGACTCCCCTAAGGCAGTGCAGAAGGTCGTGTGTGTGTGTCCCTCCTCTTGCTCGGTGTCACCTGGCATCCTGTACAAGAGGGAAGGCACCAGATTATGGATGAATATTTTACTTTTGAGGCATAATGTTTTATTAAACGGCCGCCGCGCTTCTTTCAGACAAGCTGTGATGAAAATCAGAATCCTTCTTTTGGTCAAAATAGCGATGCGAGCAGCGGCCAAACTTTCCAGTTGGCTCCTGCAGCCTGCAAGCCTTCAATTAACGAGCATGTAAAACGCACGTTGACCTCAATTGTGCAAAGACCTGCATACAGCGGACGGCTAGCGTGGAGCTATTCACCCGCAGTGGGTAGAGTGTAAGATATATAATTGTTCTTGTGCTAACTTTCTTCCACCACCTTATCCTCTTATGATTATGATCAATTATCCACTTATAATTAGAGGCTGGCAGTAACTCAGCTCACTACCTCTGGCACTTCATATAAAAGCCCCCTAATAACGCTGTCAGTCACGTCTCACATGGTCCACACGTTGAGGGGTTTGGCAATCTCCTGCAATTATAGTTAACTTCCAGTTTTGCTCTGCCAAAAAAAAAGTTTCCTCCACAAAGAACAAAGGGAAAGACGAATTGTTCATCACATTAATTACATAATGCAGTTGAAACTGCGCATATTAAGCAGGGTGAGATTTTGTGGAGCTTTTGTGACATGGGGGGACTTTTAAAACTGCAGTTTCCCCTCTTGTCACCCTGCCCCTCTTCTGTCGCTGTTTGACTCTGGCCGAGCCAGACTCGACTCCGGTTTGAGAAACCCGGTAAAGCAAACTGTCTGACGAGCCACTTCCTGTTGTGTACTTAAGATCCCTGTCACGTGACCGCGTCGGTTGGGGTTGGTGTGGGGGAGGGAGGTGGGAGGAGGGAGCCTGGTGGTGCTGCTGATTGTGCTGATGTGCACACAGCCCCCGCGCCCTCCCCGGCCCTGATTGTGCAAAGTGTCAACTCAGCCATTGTGGAGTCGGAGCCTCCAAGCCCCACATGGCTCTCTCTCTCTCTCTCTCTCTCTCTCTCTCTCTCTCTCTCTCTCTCTCTCTCTCTCTCTCACACACACACACACTTGAATACTGATCCATGGTGTCATATTGGGCAGACTGGGCCATGAATTTCATCTTTTTCATGTTGCTGCTTTCAGTGACACAATTTAGGCTGAAGTGTAAAATTTATCCAAAGCCTAAAACCAAAGTGCCAAAAGCATGTGGTTGGATCAATAGCCTAAAATGAAAATGAGTACATTTAAGTGCTAGCTAATTAGCCAGCTAGCCCAGCTGTATGCATAATGCTTTGACCGAAACGTTCTCAGAGACCACAGGAAGTTCCCATCAAATGAATTGGTGGCGCTGAGTTTCTCTCTTTTGCCCACAGCCTCAGATGTTTATTTTTCACTTTTCATCCCCTTAACACTCGTGCTATTTCTTTTTCATTCTCAGGTGAATGATGTGCAGTGCGTGAAAGGCGAGGAAGCGGAAGCCTAAGAAGAAGAATGAGACGCTGCTATAATGAAGAGAAGAAGTCTCGTGGATTAGCTACTCTGAGCTGCACAAACTCTTCTCCCCCTGTCAAATACAATAACCTGGTCCTGAAAGAAGTGCTTCACCATCGACTGTCAAATTAACCTCCAATTCTGAGGCTGCGACTTTTTGACAACACGCATAAACGGATGCTAGCTTCCCATTCGTTGCCATCTCCAGTGTGAGCGGCAAACAGATCCGTTCGATTCATTGGCAGCGCGGGCGGATGATGGATAGACGCTGTTGCATCCAGTAACTAGATAGCGCTAAATGGGCTGCTGCGTAAGCAGCTTGATCGCCGCATGATTTACGGCAGATAGCGGTTTAACGGGCCCGACCGAGGCGAGCTCCGTAGATGTGCGGCCGTAGATAGCGGTAGTCCTCAAGGTTTTTTTTTTATCAGCAAGCTCGCGAAAAAAAGGCCCAGACCGACGGAGCGTTTTCTGGGCGGTGCGATGAATCCCAGAGACAGCGTGGAGATCCTGAACGCCGAGGCGGGAGACCCGAAGGAGATCTTGGACCAGGTCAAGGCAGAGAAGAACGAGGTGGAGGGCGAGGACGACCCGACACCGGGGTCCCATGACTGCAGCATCTGCGGACGGAGCTTCCCGTTCCTGAGCTCCCTGTCGCAGCACATGAGGCGCCACACGGGAGTGCGCCCGTACAAGTGTCCCTACTGCGACCACAGGGCCTCGCAGAAGGGCAACCTCAAGGTTCACATCCGCAGCCACAAGCTGGGCACGCTCTCCAGCCACCACTCCAACGAGGACGACGAGGGCGGGGCGGAGGAGGAGATGAGTGTCTCGGAGGGCCTCGACGGGGGCACGAGCCCGACCAAGAGCAGCTCCGCGTGCAACAGGGTGGTCAGCGGGGACGCCGGGGAGGACGGTCGGAGGAAGACGCCTGTGAGGAGCCTGAAAAGAGAGAAGTCCCTCCCCGGCCAGAAGCCTTTCTGTTGCCGCCTGTGCGGCTACGAGGCCTTGCGAGAGGACCAGCTGCTGAGCCACATTGAGAAGGTCCACATCATGGTGGACACAGAGGAGGAAGCCTCCGTGAAAGAAGAGGTGGATGATACAGACGCCCAACAGCAGGGCGACGGGACGTTTCCCTGCGAGACGTGCGGGCAGGTCTTCAGCCAGGCCTGGTTCCTCAAGTCGCACATGAAGAAGCACGCAGGCATCCTGGACCACTGCTGCCGCATCTGCGGGAGGCGCTTCCGGGAGGCCTGGTTTCTCAAGTCGCACATGAAGACGCACAACACCAAATCCAGGTCACGCTCAAAGTCCGACTTGGCCGAGCACCCGACCACCATCAACAACGTGGCTCAGGATCCCGACGTGGGCAACGGCTCCGTCGCGTCAGTCTATCAGATGTGTTCCAAGTGCGGGAACCTGTTCCACAGCAAGGAGAGCTTGAGAGCCCACGAGAAGGTCCATGGCCTCACCCAAGGTAGGAAATCCCAAAGCGGACTCGGCGATGACGAGGATCCACCTGCTGCTAAGAGACGTTACCTTGACTACCTGAACCTCCAGCCCGTGGAGGACAAGACACTGGAGCGAGAGGAAGAGCTGGAGCAGAAACAACTCGGTCAAAGAATTCCGGAGCTCGACCCTGTTTGCAGCTACCAGGCCTGGCAGTTGGCCACCAAAGGAAGGGTCGTGGAGCCCATCGAGCTGGGCGACAAGAGCTCTTACGGCGGAGGAGGCGTGGAGGACGACGCCCTCGCCGGAGCCGCCGTGGTTTACGAGAAGGAAAACGGCCGGTACGTCTTACAAGGCCAAGAGAAACGCGGCCCGAGGCGACGCAGCAGCTCTAGTTTGGCGAACCAGGCCTCTTCGGGAGACCGGTCACCGGAGAGCCTCAGCGACTCCGAGTACCGTCCGTCGTACCGGCAGGAGAGGCGGCGGTCGTCACAGTCGCAGGCGCCTCCCAAGTCCCACGAGTGCTTTGAGTGCGGCAAGGTGTTCCGCAGCCGCCACCAGATGATCGTCCACCAGCGGGTCCACAGAAGAGACGGAAGTAGGGCGTCCACGGAGGACAAGGAGAGGAGCACGAGAGACGACAGATGGGGCTCCACCAGTGAACCAGAGTCTGGCTCCGCCAGCAGGCCCAGCACCCCGGGCTACGGGGACTCTCCACCAGCCTCCACTCTTGGCAGCCAGGCCTCGGAGATGGGAACAACAAAGTCTGGAGAGATATCAGGTCAGTCTCTGATACATGATTAATATTGCCGCAGTCCCCGTACGTCACTTTTGAATCGTCAGCAGTAAAGGGGGCGCCCAAGAACTACCTTTACATTGAGAGGTGGTCATTACAAATACATGATATGCAGCTCCTAGGGCCAATGTGTCAGATTAGATTAGTAGGATCAATTTGAATGAAACAGCAAGAATATACATTTGAATGTTTACATAGACAACATAAACGATGGGATTCTTTGTTATATTAGTTGTTGTTAAAATAATATTGTTATATTAAGTGCAGATCCACTACTACACACTAATAAGGAGACAGCCATGTTGTGCAACCACGTGTCGAGAGAAGTCCAAATCTTGGATTTGCTCTGGGTTTTATCTTGTTATTCTGGTATTAAAATGCTCAATTATTTAACATTACTTCCAACATGCCTTCCTGCTATTGGATACCAGTGAATCTTACACACTAGGCCTTTGATTTGCAATATTAATCTCTTTTGAATACACATTCTTCTACTGATCCTGTGAACCCTTTGTTGATTCTTGCAGTTCATTCAAAATGGAGTCACTGATAAGGAAGAAAATACTTTATAGACAAAATAATGGCGTACACGTGCATGTTAACTAGTCTAAACAAGCTCTGTTTTCCAGCAGCACCATGACTGCAGCTCTTTCAAGCCTCCCACCACAGGCCTCAGACTGTTCACTGGCCCGTAGTAAACATCTGTTGATGAAATGTGCTTTGTGTAGGTGCAGCTCCTCCACTCCACACTCTATGAGTGCAAGTTGGGGGTGGTGGAGCCTCCGTGTGGCCACATATTAAAACTTCACCTGGATTGGTCGCTTTTATGAGATGGATAAAAAAAAACAAGAATTCCTTTTGACTACGTCCCATTAACTTTGACTGCTGCATAAAGTTTTTTAAGGACTGTGACACTGGTGGCCAAGTGAAGCAGCCAAGTGAAGCCGTGTTCCTGTTGGTAGCCCATCAGCAGAAGAGAAGGCATTTTTGGAATACCTATCATTTTTTCACCTCCACAACCAATAAACACAGTGGAGGGAAAGAAAAAAAAAAAGATGAGCTGCCCATTCAGGGGCAAAACAACCATAATAATGGTCAGAATATGGTAGAGGAGTGGGTCCTGGTAATTGAAGCACTTTCAGCCCTTCTGTCTTCTCACGTTCGTCATTTACCAAAGTACCCAATTCAAAAACGGTAGGCCTTGGTGTGAAGCTAAGAACTGCGGTGATTGCTTCCATTCCTTCCTAGCAGCACAGCCGTTCAAAAATAGCGGCAGCATTTCTTCAGGCCTGATCGAGCTGTGTGTTCTATTTCAGCTCTTCCTGTCTCAGGAAACTCCCCTCACCCCCCTATCTGTGTAAATATGCTTTTTGCGCTCCTTTTTTTTTGTCTTTGCCATTGAAATCTGTCCTCGTGCTGCTTTAACTCATGGTTGTATTTGTCATGGAACCTCTTGATAAGACACACCGATACTGAGAAGTTCATGGCGTGGTTTCCCCATTTTAATGGAATTATGCTAATATAATTCAATACTTTATAGTGTTGGCTCACACATGTGTTGGCTCGGCTTAGTTTATGGTTTTATTCTAAGTTTGATCACTTAATATGTACTTGTGGCATACAAAGCATACATAACAGTGTAGTTATATGAAAAAAATGTTTCAAATAACTGATGTCATTCAATCTCTATTAATGCAGTGCCTTTGTTCATCTACTACTACTGCTACAAAATACTCATAAAACCATATGCAAAATGAATAAAGCAAATAAATAAAAAAGTCAAAAGTGGTTTACACAACCTGCCCCAAAAGGGAAAAAAAGTAACAATAAACAAAGTAAATACACACAATTCAAATGAGCCTTGAAAACAGAATGCATAATAACCATAATCAGCTTTACAGCAGAGGGCAAAGCAGTCACCTTAAAACAAATGAAACATCCAACTAAACGTTCATGCTAAAGTTGTGCAGCATATTCGCTCTTAGTGGCTACCATCCACTGAGAGCTCCTATACCTTTTGTCTTAATCCCTGAGGTTACATCCTGTGACACTCCTAATGTCTGTCAGCCGCTCTTCTTAGCATTGACCCTGCAATGCAGCCTGATGTCTGAGGGATTGGTTATTTATAGAGTCACCTCCTGATGGAGACGGATGCTGGCAAGAAGGGTGGGAGAGACACTCAGAGGACACCCTCGTGGAAAATAGCCTTGCAAAGTCCCTCCCCTTATCTGCTGTTTGAAGTTGTAAATTATGAACAGCTCAGTGCGACTCAACAGACCTGTTTTCTGAGTATTGTTGTTTTTGATTGGGGCCCAAGCGCCTTGACATATGACAGTAGTCACTTTCCTTAGTTAGTTTTGTTAAGGTATAAACAGTATACAGATATTGAGTGTGTCTTCATGGATGTCTTTCACTTGTTTCAAGGACACAGCAACAGGACGTTGTTCACCTCATCATGCACAGTTGTTGCTGCAGGCCCCTTGCCTTGATTCAGCTTGATTCAGAGTATTGTGAAACAAATACATCTGTTCATAACAGGCTGACGATGCAAGTTCCTCACACTCAGATTTTGTTTGATTATATTCCTGCCCTTTCCAGCTGTAACATTTAAAATCCTGTTCGCCTCCGCCATCTAGTGGAATATTGATAAAACTGCAGCATAGTTAAAAACAAAATACAGGTATTACGGTGTCGTTACCAGAACGGTATAACAGAAAATATAAACTTAAACTATGTTTTGAAGTATGTTTTTTTACATATTTATTATGAATGACTGCTAGTACAATGTTAGTGGCATTATTATGTAAATATTTTACTTATTAAGGAGAAAATTGCCAATGATTGTGGAGATGAGATGATGAGACCCAGTCAAGATTTCAGAAAAAAAAATACAGCTCTTTATTCTTTATTCCTAATTTGCAAGTATATTTCAACCCAGTAATTGTTTTCTCGGAAGAAAATAAAATATAAACTTGCACTCATTAGCGAGGTAGATGAAGAGGCTCGCGAGGAGTAAACTGACCAATACTGCAGCCTGGTGGCCATTCTTCCAAACTGCATGTTGGCCAATACTGCTGCCTGGTGGCCATTCTCGCAAACTGCGTGCATGTGGAACCCAGTGAACCCAGCGCAGATGTAATGAGCTCTGACTCAGTGCTGCTAGTGGAGGGAGGGTGGTTTCACCGCAGCCGCTGACCTTTATGTTGTAATTTCCTCTTCTTACAGATGAGAAACCTTACGTCTGCAGCCTCTGTGATTTTGTCACGACCGATCTGAAGGCCTACACCACACACGTCCGTGTCCGACACCCCGCTGCCTCAGACAGACCCAGCCCCAGCGCCGCCTCCAGCTCGGACCGGGTCGCCTCCGGTGGATACTCCAAGCTGAAGAAAGCCCTCCTGCAGGGCCTGAACAAGGCCGCCTCCCCTCCTGCTTACCTGGACCCCGGCGCGACCCCCGTCGACCTGTGCGTCCGGGCCGAGGGTTGCAGAGGCGCCGCCGGCGTCGACCTGGACCGGAAGAACCTAACCAGCCACAAGTGCTCCTTCTGCTCCCACTCCACCCGCTACCCGGAGGTGCTGTGGATGCACCAGACTGTGGCTCACCGCATCAACAGCAGCAGCTCCAGCATTGCTCCCAAGTGGGCTCTGAAAAATTGCTCCAAAGGCCCCAGGGACAAATTATCGTCGGCTTCGTGGAGGCGCACCGGCCCCCCGCCTGTGCTGGAGGGGAAGGAGTGCCCGCCGCTAACTCCGCCGGTGCGTTTCCAGCGCACCGGGCCCCCGAGCGGCTCCGGCGACGTGTCAAAGAGGAGCAAGCCAACCGGCCAGCCTTCCTCTTCCTCCTCCGTCTCCTCGTCCTCCTCCTCGTTATCCAGGGGTTCCTCAACCCTCTCAGGCAGCCACGGTGGTAGAGCTAAAACCCGCGGAAGCAGCAGCACCAGTCACAAGGAGGACCAGAGTCACCAGCCCCCCTTTAGACCCAAGCTAGACGCCTACAACCAGAGACGCCCGCCGTCCTCCTCCGGCTCGTCGGACAAGAGCTCCGGTTCCCACTCCCGCTCGGCGGCTCCCAGCCCTGGCTCTGGTTCCGGCTCCGCAGCTGGGCCCAGGATGGCCGACCGCTACCTGATGCCTCAGGAGGGCCTGGGCTTCGTGCTGTCCAGCAAACAGGGCCCGCCGGAGTACGGCCGAGCTCGGGGCTCCCCTCACCAGCCGGCCCCCAACTCCCACAGCCAGGGCCGAGCCGGCGCCACCAGGCCCAGCGCCATCGCCCACAGCTCCGCCCTCGGGCACCACTACGCGGCCTCCCAGGCACACGGGGGCGCCATGCTCAACACCCCGCCGCCGTCGACCTCTCTGCCCCCGGAGGTTCACGCCGACGCCAGGCAGGAGACCATGGCGGAGACGCAAGAGGTGCCGCCCGACGCCCTCGGCTTCCTCAAGAACTACAGCCCCCATGACGTGGCCGCCCTCTACCACCGCTGGGGCGCCGCCAACTCGCTGCTGGACCCCACTGGTAGGAAGCAGCTCTGCGCACCCTTCTTGTTCTGCTCACACCTCAACACCGCAACTCAGACCAACGCACCATCATTTGGACAGGGCCTCTCAAAAGCATCTTTAAATGCAGGTTACATTTAAAGGGGTACAAAAGACACGCTTTCATCACCCTGTTCAATAAAGGGTAACCCAGTTATAATCAGGTAGCTCACTCACTGGCCACTTTATTATTTGCCTTCAGAACTGCCTTTGTTCTTTGTGATGTACTTTCAACAAGGTGTCGCAAACGTTCTTCAGAGATTTCTCGCAGTTGATTTCTCGCCGACAAATCTCGCTGCAGATTTGTCGGCTGCACATCCGTGATGCGAATCTCCCGATGCTCCGCATCCCAAAAGGTGCTCTAATGGATTGAGCTCTGGTGACTGGTGGAGGCCAGTAGAGTCCAGTGAACTCTTGTCGTTTTGATCGTTGACCTAGGTTACAGTATAAATGTGGACTTATGAAAGTCCAAGTAATAGTTCTGCTTTAATGATGACAACTGCCGCTCAGTTGCTCAGCTGTGTGTCGGAACTTGCAAACTTCTCTTCCTCTGTGCACCTGTGTGGGGTCCATGTAGCTGGAATATCGTGCGTATGTTAACACAAGAGTATCGCTCGAAGCGGGCACGCTCCTGTCGCTGTGTCTATACTCACTGTGTGCGCTTTCCATTCGACTCAGTCAGTCACTGTCTTTCCCAGACAGCACACCAGCACCCGGCAGAGAAGGATTGATAGACGTTTCGCCGAACGATTCCCGACAGGATTTGCAAACAGACACGGCCACGCTCGTCTTTGAGATACGTGATATAAAAAGGCTCGCTGCTGTCTATGCGCGCGTGCCCATTTGTGGTCGTTTTGTCTCCCTTTTTCCCTTTTTGGTCGAAAAACAGTGTGCGTATCCGTGTGCGCGCGTTGACAAGAGAGACTCGACTCCCAGGTCTGCGAGGCATGCCTAGTCTCTGGCTCCACTCTCCCAGAAAAGCTGTCACAAACTGTTTAGGTCACGGGCTCGGGCCTGACGAGAGGCTCGCGCCGATGAGCGCGGAGGTAAAAAAAAAAAAAAAAAAAAAAACAGGGCCGAGAGAGAGAACACAAAAGAGGAGACAGAGTAATTACCCCACCAGCTGCTTTGGAAGTGGTCATTACCCAACATCCGCATTATTTGCCCATTTTCTGCTGTGTCTCTAAGGTCAAGTGGGGACTGCGCGGAGCCACGGGTCAGAGAAAACAGCCCCCGGAGCGGACGCATGACATCGCTGTCACCCGTCCGGGCGCATATCGTCACGTTCTGCCTTAGCCCTTTGAGTCACAAGCGATAACGTGACCTTTTTTTGAGCGAGCGGGTCTTTCTCTCCCGCCCGCCCGCCCGCCCCCTCCCCGTCGTTCCTCTGGAGCGGCCGCGCTGTTCGCCGGCCCCGGCGTTCGGCTCCGTCCCGTCTTTCACTGGCTGCGTCAGTGAGAAGGGCTGGCGCTGCCCACGACACAAGTGGAGTATCTAGAGGCCAGCAGTTAGGCTGCCAGGGAGACTCGCCGTCACCTCCTCCGCTGGCCCCTTCGTTTGTCACACACACACACACACACACACACAGACACAGACACAGACAAAAAACACATATACACGCAACTTTTTGGCGCTGCTCAGGTACGTAGTGGCCTCGCTGCTTGATGTTGATGCGTCTGCTAGGGCCTTTGTGCTGCTCAGTCCTGCAGGCATGGTACCTGTCAACCAGAGAGGTCAGGAGTGCATCCGTGTGTGTGTGTGTGTGTGTGTGTTATACATATACAGATATGTACATAAACACATACAGATGTGCACATATACAGATATGTACATATACATACGTATACAGCTCAGGGGTTCCCTTTTCACATTTGTTTAGAATAAGAAAACCATCAACTAACGTGTTGATAATCATGGCCATTTTCAGTATGAAAGTCATAATTAATGTATGCTGCCTCACATTTTCTTACTTTAGTTGGCCTATTCGTAGGTATTTTTTGCTGAGCTGTCTGTCTTTGTCACAAACCCATCCATTTTGCACTAGCTAGACTAGTTTGAGACGTAAATCACTGTGATAATTGGCCCAAACCCACATGTCATACACACAATGCCAATGTTTTTGACTGTCAGGCAATCGCGGTAAATGAAATATGATATATTATAATAGTAAATCATATTTAATAACAATGATTAAACAATAATTCAATTGTGTTTGATAATAACAATTTAAATATTATTTATTTATTTTTTTTCTTTGCATTTTTTCTTTTATTCTCTCCAGTTTGAAAACCGCTGCATTCGCTAACAAACCGCCGCCATTTCTGAAGCTCACCTCCACGGCCGCAGATGCTCTGACACCATTAACATGCGTGTCAGGACGACCAAAAAGAAAAGGGGCAAAAAAAATGCCTTATTACAACACGGCTGATAGGAGCTCATTAAATAGTCATCTAAATTATAAAAATATCAGGCCTCGCATTCGCGCGATCGCTTTCTTTAATGCCGAGTGGCCACAATTTTCGCCACTCGGCGAGCACTCCGTCTACTTCCCTGCTTCATGACCCTTAACAATTAATGTCCTGGCGGAATGTTTCGTACACTTGCCTCATTACAGGCGGAGAAATCTCATTAACCGTGTTAGAAATTGTGTAATTTCGCCTTCAATGGTTTTGATTCCGGGCGGCGTTAAAAAAAAAAGAATTCAGAATGTATCACTGTGGCACTAATACCCATATTTAGGTAGAAAAGGATCCGATGGGTTATTTTTACATTTTTTTCACCCTTTCATAACATTGTAATTATCATGTAATTAACGCGCTATGAGGAGAGCTGCGCAAGTAAATACAGTGACGGATGTTTTGCTTGAATAAACACGACTAGATGTTGCTTTCCGAGGCACAAAAATATATATTTATTGAAGTAGCAGCAAATTAAACAAAAGGAGTTTTAACGGCTCCGCAGTGTTTCTCATTTCCTGCTGGCAGATCGCATTAGCAATGTTTCTTTGCAGGAAGTTGATGCCCGCCAAAGGTTTGGCTCGACTCGTTTTTTCAGTCCAACCTTCTTAATTTCCTTCGGGATTAATAAAGTATTAATCAATCAATCAATCATAAATCAGATATGCAATGCAATGCTTATAGCGTTGGATTGAAAACTGCAGAACGGACTGAGGAAATTCTTATTTCAGACGATTCGGACCGTTTTAGCGACACAGTTACGACACGCCTGTTCACAAGGTTTGTTTTATTTTTGTGCTTCAACATTAGCATAAACCAGGAGTAGGCAAAAAAATATGATGGGATATGTAGAAAACATTTGATTTAATGTCAATTGAAAATGCACTAAAGTGGTATTTAGCCCATTACTGAAATGACTCTTAAAACACTGAAAAAATGGATGAAATACAGCTATTTTATGACTCACTGACTATTGATACAATTTCGTCAAGTTCGACAGGCCGAATTCAAAAGCTTAACGGGCCGCATATGGCCCCCGGGCCGTAGTTTGCCCACGCCTGGCATAAACCATACCGTAACAGCTTCTGGCCTTGTTGTAATAGTCTCAAGCAAAAATAATAATGCTAACATTGCCTTCCTGTGAAAGAATTTTCCCAGAATATTCAACAAGTCTCTCATGTCTGCCTTTGAACGGCCTTCAGTTTGCAATGCCGCACGTGTTCATGGTGCTCTGCTGTGGAGGTATGTGTGTGTGTGTGTGTGTGTGTGTGTGTGTGTGCGTGTGTCTGTGTTTGTGTGACGTGGCCGGAGTGTGCCAAAGCCCTTGCCTTATCCCCCACCTCCCCCACCACCCCTCGAACCGCACACACACTCACGCACACACCTGACATGTGACACACGGGCAGCGGAGCGGGCACATCACAGCCGGGGCGTTTTAATTGCCTGTAATTTATGCGGTGTGTGTGCGGGCCGAGTGTGTCTGGCTGTCAGCCGGTGAGATGATGCTGTGTGACAGCTGCAGTCCAGCCCCTGGAGCCAGCCGCTCATAATGACACATTAGACATACTAATGATGCCTGCGCGAGTCCACTACTGATGCTACCTACCGACCCGCAGCACCGCCATCGCTCGCCGCTCGACACACTCCCGCTCGCTTTTTTTTTGCGCCCGTCGCTGACCTTTTATGTTTCCGCTCAGTCACCGCAAAAAAAAACGAACAAAAAAAAAACAACTCCCGTCTGGAAATAATATCTGCTCGTGAACCGACGCCGCTGTCCGCCTCGCCCTCGACATCATCCGGAGAAAAAGTCACATTTGAGGATTTCACGGGGGAGTCTGAAGCACGTGCCTTTTTTTTTTTTTAAAGAACATATTGGCCTTTTCTGCGAGAGTTCTGAGTTGGATATTTTGAACCTCTAACTTTCGGTGACGAAATGCCAAATTGAGGATCCGAGTTCACCTTTAATCAAGAGAAAAGGTTTGGCTTAAAGAGCAAAACGACCCTGAAACAACACGATCCGTCTAAAGAAAACCCTTTGATCGCTTTGCAATTGATTTTGGGGGTATGACCGGATGGTTAAAGGTGTTTTTATAATTGCATCATTTTAGCATGAGATATAGCACAAGATACAAGATACATTTAATTTACAACGATTCTGATTCTTGGTACAGCCTAAAAAAACAAAATCACGCCTCGAATGTAGAACTGAGAAGCAAATATCCAGTCTGGAGGGAAGAGATTTTCAAAGGAACGTTTTGTTGTTGGTCCACTTTATTACACTGGAATAAACATTTAGTATACCATGCATTAGAGACAATATTTCCTGTACTTTAGGACTTGGATTAAAAGATCTTGTGCACTCAACTAATAATAAAACTTCCAGTTCCAGGTTTGTTGACCTGGGCTGATTGTCATGTATTTAACTTGTTCTATTTAAGTCTCATGGTTTGTATGTGTGTGTTTTCAGGGATGCTGAGGTCCCTCATGCGACAGGGACAGTATTTCTGCCATGAGTGCGGGAAGAGTTTCAGCCAGCCCAGCCACCTGCGCACTCACATGAGGTCCCATACAGGTAAATACAGCTGCAACAAGCTTTGTGAGTCAACAAGTTTAAAATGTGATGTAGTTCTTTTCAGGTGATGGTGGATACAATCTGTGTTGGAATGAGAGAAAAAGAACACTTACGTTTCAGGTGTGACCCAAATTTAAGGAAGTTTTTGTGAATGATGCCAGCCGATGTACGTTTTTTGTTCCATTATTTGTTAAAACATGCTAGAAATTGGTATCTGCTTATTTTGTTAAGATGCCAACAAGTTGGTGTAATCTGGCCATAAGTGCTGAAATTAAACTGAGAAAAGTGTCTGCAACAACAGCGGGAAATGAGTCAAATTATTCAAACAGGGAAAGGTAGGAGAGACGTTGAAAAATAATCTCACAAATGATTAAAAAAAAACACAAACACAATACCAATTCATCATACTGTTCATAAATTCCTGCTTTGCTTTGGCCCCCCCCCCGGCTCCCCCTTTCCCCGAAAACGAGTGGTCAGAAGTTTTGAGGCTCCTGCTTCGGCCCTCATTCACCCTGAACACGCACGCACGCACGTACACACAAGCCACCCTCGCAGCTATTTAACACTCACACGAGTTAAAGGGAATGTATGCATGGCCACTCTCACCCGGGACGATATTTCACTGTCTGCCTCTCCATACGTCTGCCACGCTCCTGCGTTTGGCCAAAATAAATCAGAGCAGATCTTCCTGTTCAGCTGAGTGTGACAGCCGGCCTGTGAGTCGCCGCCTGCCCTGGGCTGGGCAGCTGTCTCCCCTTTTTCTGTTTTTTTCACTTTCCCTTTTCCTTTTTTTTCCAACACACTGAAACATGATTTGCTCTGGATACTGACCTGTGACAAATTGTATACATTATTAATCGCGTGTCAATTAGAGGGATGGAGTCGCGCATACCAATGAGGCACAGCAGCGTTGGTCGGCGGCAGTCGGGTTTACGACGGCCCCGTTTGCGGGCTTCAGTGCACTTTCACTGAGCGACTTTATACCTTTTCTATTTTTTGGGTCATTTTCTTCCCTTTCCTCCCTCTTTCCCTGACCTTATTTCCTGTATTCTACCTAACCTCACCCTGCTCCACCCTTTCCTGCCCTTCCCTACGCTACACCACCCTATCATATTCTACCCTTCTGTACTTCTACCCCTTGCCTTCCCTACCTCTACCCTACCCTTTTCTCACCCTCCTCACTCTGCTACCCATCGCTTTTCTATCTTCTGCTCTTCTCACTTCTCTATATATTTACTTTTCTGCCCTCTTTTCCGCTAATCATACTTTGTTCTCCTCACGTCTCTGCTCTGATCTACAGTAGAGGGGGAAAAAAAAGGTTTCAGACACCCTTAAAAATGTACACAATCCCAGTTATTGTCATTAGATATTTGCCAGATAATTTGTTTTGTGTGCGTTTCATCAGAGGCACACAGACAAATGGAAATAGTTTTGTTCCTTATTGTTAATGAGACAAAATAAGAAAAGTAAATTTGTGTACAAAGGATGTGTTGCAAGAGACGTCATCTTGCTGAGACGTCCAGTTCTGAGCTGGACAGTGGCGGTGCTCGTGCAACATGTAGGTAAATGTTGGTAGCTGCTAGCATTTGCCGAGTCTGGACCGGTCTTGATCATAATTTCCGAGTCCATCCAGTCCAAGACTGAGACCGAGACCCTTAGAATGCGGTCGGGACCCAGACCCAGCTCGAGTACTACGACGCTTAGTGGCTGCGCTGAAATAAACTGCACTTGAAGTCCTTAAGACTGATTCATAACATGCACGAGGTGTCAAAAAACTTTTTTTCCACCAGTGTATTACACCCTACCCTACGGTACTCGAGTCAAATCATGGCTCCTTCCCCTTCCATTTACTCTCGACCGCTCTACCGACCCCCCCCACTTCCCCGCCACCCCACCGCTGTCCTGTCACGTCCATCAAGCGGGCTGGCAGTGATGGCGCTGGACGGCGGTGATAAGTAGCTCCTTCGCTGAGAGTGTGAATGATACACAGCGCGGCCAGTGATGCCAAGTGACAGAGGCCAAACGGTAAGTGACGCGGCGTCGCCCCCCCCGAGCGTCGACGGCGTGCGTGGCACCCGCCGAGGCCCGTAATTAAAGTTGTCACCGGCGCGTCGTCTTTGGCGCGGGCGTGCAAAGGGAAGTAATAGGAAGGGAAGAGGAAAAAAAAAGGGCAGCCACCCCGAGGCCTCTATTAACATGCGTCATATTAAATCATCGACTGGCAACCTCTCCCACTCCCCCCCCCCACATTTCACCAGGTCCCATCACCATCATCGTCTCTGCCAGGGTGGCGCTGGTGGTGGTGGTGGTGGTGTTGGAAAGTGGGGGAGGTGTGTGTGTGTGTGGGGGGGGGGTGAGTAGGTGGTGTTTATGTGGATTAATGCGGTGGAGCTTTTAACCAAATGCCCTCCTCCTCCTCCTCCTCCACCACCTCCTCTTCATTCTCCTCCTCCACCTCCTCCTCATCATTCTCCTCCTCCTCCCTCCCCCCTTCTCCCCCTCACAGTTGGGTTTGATTTTAACGGACTCCACAGAGGTTCTGACGCTCACGCCACCGCTTCCGAAGCTCCCAAACAAGTATGTGGCACCACGGCTAACCGGCTGGGCTCCCTCGTGGCTTCCTGCATGTGCATCATAATGACTGTCTCATCTCTTGCATGTGTGCGTGCAGACGTGCCTGTGTGTGTGTGTGTGTGTGTGTCACTCTCGCATTATTTTGTGTTTTGTTTTTTGTTTTTTTCCTCTTTGCCTGTGTTTGCCATCACCCACCGCACCTGGCGTCGACGACACCTGGCACTCTCACGTGCTGACGGATCAACACCTGACTGCTGTTGTGGTTGCAGCGACGCGGCTCAGCTCGTCCTTTTAATCTAGACACTGAGGGACAAAGTCAAAAGCACGTGCTATCCTCCCCCCGCCCCCCAGTCTCTGCGTCTGCAGTTACTAAGTGCACATCTAACCCCCCTGGCAAATGCACACCAAGAACTCTCACCTCACACTGCACACCACGTCTCTTATGCGTGCGTCACTAATTTCTCTCCAACGAGTCATCACCGGCTGCGAGTTTTCCTTCCAAAAGCAATAATGGCTAACACGCTTCACGCGAAAAACTGTTGGAAATGCAGCTACTTAGCTCGCTGGCACTGTGGGGGAAATCGTTAGCTTAGCTCTAACAATATGCCCACTCATGAAAACCTTTAAGCATTGTATAGAGGCTGACTAGACATCTCATGAAATCACTTGTTTGACATCCACAAAAAAAGTTTTCTTCCCTATATTAAAATGTTTTTTGGGTCCCCGGTGTGAAGTACTTCCAAGTTTCTGTACGCAGAGGAGCAGCAGATGTAAACACTGAGACGCTAGTATCAACCACTAGCTGTTACCTACGTTAAGATTGCAGATTTGCGCCGTCGCAAACGTTTCGTGACACTTTTCGCGACAACTCTCCTTTCTTTTTAGCTTTCCACGAAAACCTTTGCGTTATCCGTCGGGCGGAACAGCCCGCGAGCGCGAGCCAGTCAGTAAAAGCAAACTCGGGGGATAATTTAACGACGGAAATTACGGCGTTTTTTTTTTTTTTTTTTTTGTGTGAGAAGCAGCGACAAATCAACCCCTCCCTCTACCTCCTCCTCCCCCCCCGGTCGACTCTCCCTGCTGCAGTTTGCTCGCCGTCCTCCCGGAGTTTCTCGGAAGTCATGAGACAGGCGACGGGGGCCGAGGGAACGTCGGAGTAAATCTGTTCCCGCCGGTGACACTCGGAGGGAGCGAGACGCCGGGGTCCCCGCGACGCCACGCCTCCATCTTCATTAATCACTGCCGCTCGCACCGCCAACACGCACCAACACACACACACACACACACGCACGCTCAGATTTACTGGGCGCTATGAATGATGGGAGCGGGCTCTGGCAGAGGGGTCCAATTAGATGTAGTGTTCACGCTGCTTTACGGTGACGATAACCTTTAGCATAATGTAGTGCGCCGGCCGTGCCCCCCGCCTCTCCCCCACAGGACCGTGTCGCGGAAGGTTCCCGCTTTCCCCTCACGTCCCCGCGCTCGCCGTCTCTCCAGCTGTTTGCCTCCCTCCCCCGTTTTTTTCCTTCTCTTTTTTATTTTTCGTGATTAATTATACCTTTTCTTGTTTTTATCTCCGTCTCCCTCCCCCACCCCTCATCCTCCTACCGTCTCCCTCACCCTCCTCCTCCTCCCTCACTGTTGTGTTTCTGATGATGTATGATAACGGCTATATTTCCTTGTTTCTTCTTAAGGGAGATGTGGGGGGAGGGGCGCGGGAGGGATAGGGGGGGGCCATTTGTTTTCCCGCTTTGATACTCTTCCATTTATCAAAATGATAATTAGGTGCAATTAAATGGCAATCTCATTTGTTTTGCTCAGGTGCGTGTTGCTTATTCTTCTCTTTCTGCGCGTCATTTTTTGTGCGTTTTTTTTTTTTTTTCACCCGCAGGTGTCTGTGCCATTGTAGGTCAGTCTAATTAGGAGAGAGGAGGTGTGTGTGTGTGTGTGTGTGTGTGTGGGGCAAAGGGTGGCCCTGGTGATTGAGAGAAAAGCATAAAGGTAGAAGCAGGGCTTTTCACTGTGTCACTCTTCTCCAGGCGGCAGGAAGGGAAAAGAATAAAAAAATAAATAATTAATTAGAAAAAAAAAAAAAGTGCCGTATAGACTTAAAAGTTCCACGTTACACCCATTTCCAGCTCTTTATTTTTCATTCTGGACAACATGGGAGCGGCCCTGCACAATTCACAATCCGCCACTAAGCATAGAAAAACTGCACATTTAGCCCTCTGTTTGAAGTCTCTGTGGAAATTTTCTTGCTTTTGACTAGAACTGACACTTTGTTGTAGCTTCCACACACTTAAAAGTTGAAATCAAAAGGAAATTATGAGCAGGCCTCAGAGGGAGGGAGGAACACCTTTCTAGGGGGAGTTATAACTTACTCTGGTGATGTCACAAAAAGCTCTAAACGCTACCAGAGATGGCGCTAGAAAAAGGAGTGTCAATCACCCTTGCTTGTTTTTTCTCTGGAGTTTTCAGACAGCGAGAGGCACAGATTATCATTGATAATTCAAATAATTTGGGAACTATGATGTGTCTGAGCTTATGTTTGTCCCTCCCCTTTTCTTGCTTCCTTGTTCGTGGCTTGTGCGTCGAAACGTCCAACCAAATCTTTACTCCATCGAAAGTTCTTCAAACTCTTTGCCTGAATGCACCTTTTTTTCCCCCTGTGTGTGTGTGTGTGTGTGTCTGCGTGTGTGTTCTTCAGGGGAGAGGCCATTCTGCTGCCACCTCTGCCCATACCGAGCCTCGCAGAAAGGGAACCTAAAGACGCACGTCCAGAGTGTCCACCACATGCCTTTCGACAACAGCCAGTACCTGGACACCAGGGGCCTCGTGCCGGGCCAAGAGGAGCGAGGGACCCAACAACACTCACACACCCCACAGCAATGAGGAAAATAAAAGAAAAGCGGAAGAACTGTAGATGGACCGGCCCGCCGCGACCAGGACTCGGGCAAGCAGTCAGGGAATAAACAGACTAAAAATAGCAGCGCAGATGCTAAAAATATTCCCCCATCCCCTGCATGTCCACCCACCACTGTTCCTGGAACTCTGTTCTGGTTCATTCTGCTCCTGAATGGAACCTCTGTTGAGCCTCCGCCGAAACCCAGTCTGGGCATTTTCTCCACAGATGAAACAGAGACTGAAACACGAGAAGCCGCAGAACAGTCGGACCACCCACGAATTTGCCTTTGTTTCCCCTGGTTCCCCTTTAGCAGCGAGCGGACTGTTTATGGTTCACGTGGAGTTTTCAATCACGAGAAAGTTGAAAGGAGATTCCTCTTAGTGGTACAAGCAGCTGGATGATTACATTTTATTTTTGTTTTAAATTATGAATATATATGGGGGTGGGAAAAAAAAAAAAAAAGACTTGAAAGTGACTGAGCGTGCTGTAGGTGGCCCCGCCCACACATTTCTCCTCTGTGCTTTTTTTTTTATTTTGGATTCCTCAGGACACCAGTCAGGAAAAGGTGGCGAGCTGTTAATCACACGTCCTGTCGCCGCCACGCGGCTGCGGCGGACTAAGACGTCAGGCGTTTTTTTACGGGCGCTGAAAGGTGCGCGGTGGCGATCGCCCCGAGGCTGGGAAGGGGAAGAGAGAGAGATAATGCTAATGAGGGTGTCTTGTACTTTAGTGCTCATTAAAAAGAGTGCACTTTTTTTTTAATGGCCGATATAAACGGGCGCGCTGTTTTGTTTTTTTTTGTGTTTTTTTTTTTAACGGCCGTTCAATTATTGTCCATTTAAGAAGGAGGGACTGAGTGGAGGAGACTTCCGCCCTATAACTCCGTCATAACGGTGACTTTGAATTAGAGCGACTGGGTGGGAACAGTGGCGCTGGTGACGGGGAGATTCTTCATCCGGGCGGCGGGGTGTTTGCCAAGGGGAGCGTCCCTCCGTCATCCTCGGCCTGCCGAGACAGTTTTAGGGAAGAGGAATGCTCCTGGTTTTGGCCCGTGACGTGATCGCCGTCGTCTGCAAAGTAGACAAAACTAGTAAATTACAAGTTGCAGGAATTCAAGTAGGCAGTTTTTTTTATGACCTGAAAGTTAAATCTACCATAGTCGAGACCGTTTCCCGTCCCTATTGAAAGTGGCCCTAAGCTGGCAGGCTGAGACAAAAAAAAAAAAAGAGGAGGCGTTAAAGGGACAGTTCACCCAAAACTGAAATTTCATCCATTTACTAGCAGCCACTATGTTGAAGCTGAGATTTTACAAAACAGACAATGGTCCTTCAGTTAATAGCAATGAGTCATCTGAATTTTTGTGATCCAACACATGAGCAGTATGGACAAATTTTATTTGACTCTTCTCCTTTACATTGGAGTCTGTGATTACAGTGGGATTCCACTGTACCAGTGACGGAATTTCCCCCTTTCTAAAAACTTTGATTATATGATTGGGTCATGTCAACAAAGGCTCCATTAAAGACAAGCAAAAACTAGCGTTGAGATTTCAATTTTGGGTGAACTATCCCTTTAAACTGATCATTCAAATGATTCAACTTCCAAATAATCAGAATAAAAAAAAAAAGGAAGTTCAAGGCCGATGCTGTTTCTGAAAGTGCATGACTGAGCCAAATTCACACACACGGGTCGATCTTTTTGTTTTTTTCTCCCCCAGGATGAGGATGTAGAAGGTGTGAGAGACGTACACACACACACACACAGAACCGTCTGACACACGCTGGAGAGACGTTCTGAAAGCCGTACAATATAGAGCCGCCGCAGCCTTAGCTCAGATCCTTATGGCCGTGAATTCTCTTGAAGCCTCTCCACGGACCAGCGAGAGGCTCTGGCTGCAGCGCCAACGTTCACCGCAGCCTACGCGCTCCGCACGCGGGCCTCCCTCCCACTGCAGCGAAAAGCCCGTTTGAGTTCTGCTGAGGGACCTCGATGCGCTATAGGAGGAGACCTCCTTCTCTTTCTGTTCACCGGCCTTTGTTTTCTCCCCTTCGCGTTGAAAATAATAATAAATAAATTCTGGAAAGGGAACAGGAGAAAGTGAGGCTGGCTATGATTTACAGTTTGCAGAGGCGAGGACAGAATTATGGATTTGTCGGGTGAGTTTTTTTGCGGAGGGAACAAAGAAGTGTCCCGCTCCTCTTCCGGTTTTGGCGGATGAAGGTCACTGATGCGCGCACGGCCTAAGAGAAACACACAGGCGCTGAAAGTGCGGACAGCGAAATAAGAAAACAAAAAAAAATACTTGAAACGGATACTCTAGCCTTCAAGGTAGTGTAGTACTAATACCAATGTTGTACAGAATTCCCTTTAAAGAATCAAACTCCTCAGTTTTATGACTTTGTACTCCGAAGTGTGACTTAGAGAACTATGGAGCGGGAGCGAGCGCCGTGTAATATAAAGTGTACATGTGTAATCCACTCTTACCAAACCCCTTATATACAGCGGTAGAAACCAAATGGCATTACTAGTGCACTTAGACTAGGTTACTGCTTTAACATCTCCGGGTCCGGCCCAGGATTTCCTTTGGGCCCACACACTTTAATGTCACCTCTGGTTTGTGGAGAAATTGCATCGATTTGAGCGACAAATGTCTCGTCCTGTTGTGGCACAGCCGCTTTTCTTTTGCTCTTTGTTTTCCAACCGTACTTCCTCCTGGAGGGATTGTTAACGTTAGGTGCAGCGGCGCTTGTTTCCTCATGGAGGTGTAAGAGTGTGTTGTTTTTTTTTAGTGTTCTTCCCCCCTCTTTAACTAAACTGTAGGATTTGTTCGGTAGCTAGTCACGGCTGCCCTCCCAGAGGGGCTGGCAGGTGTTGTTCTTGTCTTCTTGCTTGGGTTATTATCATGCCTCTTAAGTTGTATTATTTGTGTCTGCGTTTGCTTCTCTTTTTTATTTTTTATTATTATTATTATTATTATTATTATTGTTTGTTATGATCCTCACGATTAATTTACCTTAGAAGACATTATTATTCCAAATGTGTTTTGGTTGATATCCGTATTTATTATCACTTCAAAAAGGATGAGAGGACAGAGGCGGACAGAAGTGTTTGTTTCATTTGATTCTTTTCCGGCTTGTTTTTGTTTTTATACCGTGTAGTTTTCATGCCAGCAAAGCCGATGTGAAAGCTCTACCTCGTCTGAGCCATTCTCAGTTCTGTTACACTTTTGTACGTCATTTCAAACAGATGTAATGTCATGTCCACAATAAAGACACACACACACACAAAAAAGGCACCTGTTGGCAACAGTTTTTTTGTTTTTGTTGCAGCCTTTTATTATTTAAATTTACCTCGGCGGCAAAACACATCCAAGTCGAGATGAAAAAGCCCCGCCGAGTCGCAGATGGCATCTCGTCTTCCTTCTCTCCCTCTGCCGGTGTGAAATGCGGGACGCTGTTTTTGAATATTGACAAGATCAGAAGATTTGAGCGCATTTCTCTTCTTTTGTGTCCCTCGCCGGCTTATTCTTGGAGCGGCCCCTCACTGTCATCAGACATCACGGTCACCTCCAGGATTTTATTTCAGAGTTGGTATTCTGGCAGCTTTGGTCTGGTGTGGATTGATGAAAACTCACAAAAAAAAAAAAAATCATGATACCTGGCTGCGGCAACAGAGTCTGACACAGAGCTAGACGTTAATGAGCAAGAATTAAAAATTATATATTGTACGGGTTTATCTGCCGTTGCCTTATTACAAGGCTTCTATCATTGACTGACCTCCCGCTGTCAACTTTGAAGTCAGTGACATAGAGACTGACATAATGACAGACTTTTATTCCAACCCAGAAATCAAAGCCCACGCCTCTCATGTTATGGCACCAGAGATAACCTCTAGCCAATTATTAAAAATAAGAGAGACTTTAACAGGAAATCTAACGTCACACTTGTCGGTTTGATTTCAGTTTGAGGGCAAAAAGAATCTGGAAAAACTGGGCAATGGCATAAATTCCAGAGTGTAACATGTATGTTTTTAGTGAGTGCAGCTGCAGCAAGACTTTCTGCACATGCACTGTACGTTGAGGAAACAATGGATATTTGTCATTGTGTTCAGAACTCTTGACTGCAGTCAATGAGACACGCTGCAGACACAGTGACCCTTGCACCATTCTATTTTAACTAGGATGGATTCAACTCAAGCTCCCGTTTCCCTAAAGGAAAAAACAAAAACCTGAAGGATTAGACTGCACAAGACCTTGAAAAAAAAAAAAAAAGCCAAAACAAAATTGCCCCTTGGGATCTCAAAGGTTGCTGTGAGAAGACCTCTCCTCACCACCACCCACTGATGCCATGAGAATGAAAAAAAAGGAGGGCGGAAACTCAAAAGTTAATGGAAGTTACTCAGAGGAGGTGAGGGAGTAAAGTGTATAATGATCAGCAAAAATAAATCTCAATAAAACTGCACTCAGAAAAACCCCCCAGAAAGCCAAGTGATGGTGTTGACTCTCCAGATGATGAAACCAACTGAAGAAGGAAGTGCAACCTTATTATATAGAGTCTCACCTGATTGCATCCAGGTGAGGATGATCAGCACAGGTGCACCCAACAGCGCCCCATGAAATGTGACCTAGATCCTGGGAGAAAAAAAAAATCAATAGACTACAGGATCCACAACAAAATAAAACCTCCACAGATCTCCAGGAAACCTTTAGCCTTCTGTTTCCAGTCACCCACAAAACTGTCGGTGGACCTGATGCTTTGTTGTAGTAACAAACAAAGCACCCCTGATGACCAAAAGCAGCTATGGTATTTCTTTTAGCCATATATGGGCCATTTAAAGGTCTGTTTAGACCAGCGGTCTCCAACCTTTTTAGCACCACGGCCCGGTTTAATGTGAGACAATATTTTCACAGACCGGCATGAACGCGTGATCGGGGGGGTGGATTGGAGGAGATTACGATCGACACTCATGTTGCTCGCTAGCTTGCTAGCTTGTGGGTTTAATCTCGCAGTAACGTATCAGGTGACCGAGACAAGCGCCTTGACATGCGTCAAGAGTCGAGCGTTAGATGGACGTAACGGAGAGAATCCGGTAATTTTTCAAAATAAAATTGGTCAGACTCAGATAATGAATGAAATGGGATTAATTTAACGGAAGAATTATTCTTTCTGTCTGGCCCGGTACCAAATGACCCACGGACTGGCTGGCACCGGTTTAGACCACACCCACACTCACACAACCACTGCAATGGGTTGTTTTCACGTGATGTCACACAGCTGGAGATGAAGGGCAGGAAGTGAAAAATAGGTTAATTGCTAACTCCATTTCTACTTCCTGGCCTCCGTCTGAATTCCCGTCATCATAATCACGTAACTGAAACCCAGCTATTAATGAGCGGAGAAAAGAAAAAAAAAAAAGCCCAACGCGCTCTCTATCCTGGAAGACAGGTTGAAAATGATCAGACCTCGGCCTCGCCGCAAGCTGTTCCCTCTCATAGCGCGTGGCGTTTTGTTTTCTTTCTGATGGATGGCGACGTTGATGCGCGCCTGTGGGGGCCGCCGGCACCTTGACGTCCGCGCGTGGACGACCGCCGAGCTGCCAGGCGACGGCGGCGACGGAGCCTCGCCCCCTTCAACCCCGCCAGGGACCACCCAGGGAGGGATGGCGGGGTGGGGGGAGGCTGCCACTTTGCCAGTCTCTTTCATGTCGCGCGGCTGCACGCGCGCCATCTGTCCGTCGGCCTGAGCGACGGCTGACTGACAGCTTCCCTCTGAGAACATGGCACGTAACGTTAATGCCAGGCGGGCCTGCGGGCTGAGAGGGGAAAGACTGCAGCTGCCCGTCACTCTTTCCCAGGACTCGTCATCAGTCACCGCCGCCGAGGCAGACGCCGTGATGGCCCTGAGCTCCCCGAAAAAAAAAAAAAAACCTGTTCGCTGACATCTCTGCTTTCTTTCTGCCACCTCGACGGAGAGAGAGATGGGAGCTGACGGAGTGACTGACTGACTGACTGACTGACTGACTGACTGACGGGAGAAAAATGCACCAAATGTCACACCAGGCTCCTGTTTGACTGATAGGTGTGGCTGGGATCACGGGTTCAATGTGGATTTTAGCGCCTTTTGTGTGGCCAAAAAGGAAAAGCTGTTGTTCCTTTGGAAGCCTTTCCGCTGTCAAAAGATTGAATTTTTTGAAGCCGATTAAGCTCCGAATTTCCATAGTTAACTGCGATTAATCGCGTTTCGATTTGCATGTTTTAAAATTATGTGATTAGTTTTTTTTTTTTGCTTTTTATGCCCTTGTTTATGTAAAGCAAGTCTAACAAAGCAATTCTTATCAGAGTGTGTGAATTGCACAAAATAAACACAGCTAGCGCTATGGCTTGAGAACCTGACTACAGGTGAATGGAAGGGACTGAAGGGTTGCAATTATAAAATGCAATTAGAATAAATAAAATAATAAAAGCGTGTCATTTTGCCGTGTGTTTAATCTCATCATGATTAATGCTGACACCCCAACTTTTGAAATTGTACCAGAAATGCAGAGCCACACACAGCTTGGCACCTGATGGTAGCTGTTCTGAGCCTGACGCTACACTATTCTAACCGGAATCACATTTTAGAAAAGGACTCAAACAGTCTTCAGATTCTTTTATTTACAAATGATGACGGCATCAGCAGGCATCAAAAGCCAACGTTTACCTGACTGCTAGGCAGAGCTTTGACGGTGGAACCAAGTCGACTCCCACTGACAGTCACTGTAACTTCACGTAACCACATGTGACAAGCGAGCCAACAGGACGCAGCACTGAGGCGAGCAAACGGGAGGCAATTAAACCCTGCGGAACTCTCCTTTAATGCACCACGCTCATCACTCTGCGTGCTGCGCGCAACAAACAGATGAGTTCCAGAGCCGCTGCTCCAATATAAGCGGTGCTTATACTTGATTTCGACAATCTGCAGGCGCTGCCGTGCCAAGACGCTGTAAGCGTTGAAACTCTTTAAAACTTTTTTATGTGGAGTAATGAATGAAGAATTCAAGCAGAAAATGTGCGGCTCTTTGAAGTTGCTGGCAAGCTTGTTCACCTCAAGCTAAATGCAAAGCATGCGTGCGCATAATGACATGAGGTCAGCGTTGACCAGACGAGATCGCCTACTCTGGATTATTGCATGCGAATTCAACACTGAACTGTAACTATTTCTACATGCCTGAGCTTGAAGGGTTGCGCTTGTTGTACCTGAGTATATGTTGAGTAACTGATATTCATATTCATTCAGACCTGCACCATTTTTTCTCAATGCAAAACATTTCATATACTGTCAATTACTCAATAATCAGACAAAAATGCACTAGTAGGACTCTATCACCAGAGGATGATTTCACTGCATTTACTATATATACTTAATATATACATATATGTATGTATATGAAAAACGAAAACGCTGTATACAGTTGTAGAGCAGACTCCTCCCTGAACCAGTTTTTCATTCGCGATCCTCAGGCATTGCTCGTGCTGCTGCTGCACCAGTGAGGATGAGCTGCGCTGCGCTCCCTCTGGAGTGCAGCAGCTCCCCCTCCGTCCTTTGCATACGAGCCCCCAGTGTGCCTCCGTCGGCCGGCCGAGTCAGAGGGCGCGATCCGTATCTGCCACCAGGGAGCACTATCCCTCTCTAATGGCCGCTTAACGGCCTTCCTCAGGAGGACGAGGGGCCACATCGCAGAGCGGCGGCTGGAACACACGCACAAGTGGCGGCGGCGGCGGCGGCGGCAACGTGGGCAGCTGAGGGGGCAAACGCTCTTTAAAAAAAAAAAGAAGAAGAAAAAACAACGCGCCTCGCCGCCGCAGCCTTGACTGCGTTCGCCGCCCGAGAGTCCGACTCCTCCGCGTTTCCCAGGCAAAAGGCCAAACGCATTTACAAGACTTCAAGTGTCTGCGACACGAGAACGCCCTCTCCACCGTGAAATATGTAAATATTGCACTAATCAAAGGGTTGTGGAATTGCAAAATGCCACGGAAAGGTTATGACCCGGAGCTTGTGCTAATAGGGGAGTGAGGGAGGAGGGGGGGGGTGCCGTGGGTTCTGAGCGGCGGTGGGTGGGTGGGTGGGAGTGAGGGGGGTAGAGGAGTGACAGCTACCACAGGCGCTCCTCCCGCCCGAGGAGGACCTTCGCATGCTGACCTCCGCCTCCTGCTCTCCGACGCTCTGACAGTAATGAATAGGAAGGGGCTGTTTATGCATATCAAATGTTATTTACTCTCCTACAGTCAAGTGCAGCCGCTGCGCAAAAAGGCAGAGGGAGCGGAGTGGAGCGGAGGAGCAGCAGCAGCAAAAGGCAACGGCAAAAGGCAACAACAGAAGCAGCAGCGTGCATGGGCGCGCGCACACACACACACACACACACACACACACACAAAATAATAATAATAAAAAAAAGCAGAGACGCACAGGATCCTCCTGACGCTGTGGGCTGCTGCCATTAGAACAATGTGGACAAGAATGCGGAGGGCCTCCGCGGTGCACCGGGGTTAATCTGTCCATCGCGCTGAATTACATGACATGGGTGTTTCTTTTTGTGCGTGTGTGTGTGTGTGTGTGCGTGTGTGTGTGGCCCGACTTGCTCTCAAAAAAGGCTGCCACATGGCTCAGCGCCCTGACGGAATCAGAGTACCTACACGTGGAGAGGAGCGCGAGCCGAGCCGACGTTATTTACTTCGACCATCTCCCGCTCGCGAAAACCAAAGTCTATCTCCGCAGACAGGCATCGGGTGGGGCGGGGGGGGAAGGGGTGGGGGAGAGGGGGCGGGGTTGGAGGGGGTCGGGGGCTCCGTTGGCGCGCTTAACGCAACACTCCGGTCGTGTAAAATGTATTTTTAAGCAGGATTAATCCTTTTCCACGTTGACATGATTGGCCTTAAATAGCAGCGCCAACCTTAAAGCCAGAGGGAAGGAAGGCGGGGGTCGGGGGGGGGGGCCTGAGCGGAATTATTCAAGGGAATGACGTCGCGGACGACGAGCTCATGAAAATAACCTTGAGCGAGAACAATGAAGAATCAGCCGCCAGAAAACGTTTGTGTGTGTGTGTGTGTGTGTGTGTTGTCTTGTCTTCTTCTTCTTCTTCTTCTTCTTGTCCTTCTTCTTTTTCTCCCGCGCCGCGGTGTGTCATCATCATCGGTTTACGGCGCTCGGGCTTCGTTTCCCATCAGCCCCTTGTGAGAATTAAGTTGGATCTTAAGTATGTAAATGAGAACCTATTCGGTGCCCCCTCCCCCCCGACCCTCGACACCTCACCCCCCCTCACCCAACACACCAATCCCAGGACAGACCATGACATTTAACATCGCCTTCGCTAATTTGTGCTTAATAGCCAAAAAAGTGATTAGAATTAACATTAATGACATTTCATATGCCCCCCCCCCCCCTCCCCGAACTCCACATTCATTACCTCCAACTCTGCTGCTGATACTTAACGGCTAATGCTGGTGGCGCCTTCGTTCGCAGCTTAAAAATTTCACGTTACACTTTTTGGCAGAAATCTTTCAGTTGCCCCCCCTCCCCTCGCCCCCATTTCTCTTTACCGCTCGTGACTTTTCTTCTGCTCCCCCGAGCAAGAAGACAACAAGGAGGAGAATTAAGCGCTCGTGTTGTAAAGCCTTTCAGTTGGGAATCTCTTCAATCGGTCGCACCCTCGTCGCCAATTGACAAGAGCATCGCAGCAGATTACGGAGAGAAAAAAAAAAAAAACGCCCCCCCCACACGACCCTCATTGTTGAAACAAATGCTGTCCGATACCCTTCATCTCTTCTTTCCTTCAGCGGCTTGAGTCCACTGTAGCCCCCCCCCCCGTCCACCCCCCAACGCGCCCCCAAGCAAAGCCAAATCACAGAGGATAACCGGGCCCGAAGAGGAAGTGCTGGCATTTTATTATCATCCCTTCCGCTCAGATCTGTCTGTGGCGTGTGGGGAGATTACGGAGCCCAGAATGAGCATTGTGTTTCCATCAAACGGCGGGCCCTCGACCTCGTTGGAGGGCCGCCGAGATTAGCCCGCGTTCCTGGACATGGAGACCCGGCCATCGCAAGGCGAGAGCCGAGGCTGGACTCAACTGTTTGGCTGTGACAGAGAGGTGATTCTGAAGACAGGGTGAATTCAATCGTCATTAGCAGTTGATTCAAATGTGTGCACCATGAGAAATGAAGTGAAATGAAATCTGTTTTTTTTCAGATAAGCTAACTATTCTGTGTTTTGTTTTCTGTATTTCTCCTCCCATCGTGTGTCTGTCTGAGCAATCGTCCAACCTCTGCTTCCTCTGCTTTGCCCACTTAAGAAAATGTGTGTGAAAATAAGGTTAAACATGCAGGTTTGTGGATACCCGGAATTTTTTTTTCATTCACACGAGTCTGCTTCATCTGGGAAAAAAAAACAAAAAACATGAACATGTGAAAACGGATTTAATGTGGGGCCTTTTAAAACGCAATCTAAAAATTAAGGTTCCATTGAAGGCGATTCTGCGAATCTGCTTCTAATTCAGAGAATAATTCAGCATTACATTGTTTTTTTACTACAAAAAGAGATTCAGGTTTTTTTTACTCATCTTGGTGATGTTGTGATTCTTTGTGGTCGTTTCTTAAGGTCAGCGTTAAGGCGGCGTGCGAACAATTAAGGTTTTTTGTCGAAAAACCATATTTAAAAAAGCACAAAAAATGGCGAACAAGAGTGTTAATAAATGTGTTTTTCTGCAGGCTGGCCAGAGTTTCATTAAGTCGGCTGTTTTCCTCTCATTAAGATCATCAAGTGGAGGCCAGAGTTTAAACAGCCTCTTTGTTTGCCGCGACAGATGGAAGCGGAGGCTGCAGCCGAGGAGAGAGCAGGGGCCGCTTGGCTCAAGGAAGAGAGGGCATTCAGGTTGAGGAGGTGGGTGTGTTGTTGGGTTAGTTGGTGGTGGTGGTGGAAGGGGGGGGTTCAAAGGGTAAGGAAGAGCTGAGGGGGATCATGGGTAATGGCAGAGGCCTGTCCGCTGACAGACAGGCCAATCTCCCCGCGGGCCCGACTCAGGAGAGGTGTGTCAGTCTGGAGCGGCGGGCCGGGCCGGCGGCACCGCCACACAACTAAATGCGTATCGGCAAAGTGTCGGTGCCAATGCCATTAGGCAGCGCACTTAAATCCCCCTGTAATTTTCTGTGGCGCTCCTCGTTATTGGCACCTCCTGATGGGTCCCCAGTGTTTGAGTCCTGGTTCAGCCCTAATGGACGACTGGCGGCGGGGAGCGGCGGTGATTTGTCGTCACTCTTACGAGACATGCCCGCGCACACACACACACACACACACACACACACACACAGACACAGGCACGCACACACGCACAGCTTGCGACCGTCTTCCTAAGGACACCAGACACAGTTTATTTCCACCAGCACCGCTCTGACCTCGAAGCCAAAGGTGCAAATTCGGATTTCAATTATAAACGGGATGTGTAATTAGACGCCTCCCCCCCACTGTGGGAACACATTTCAGTAGCAACACATTTTTTTTTTTTTAAAGGGCTCATTTCACGAGTGACGTCAGCGGCTGCCCGTCGGTGCTTTCGCAAATGCGAAAAAAAAAAAGTGCTTCTATTACACTTCAGCGATATGCCTCTGTACATCGATACGTCTGAGAAACCACCTCATGACAGCGTCAAAGCCTTTGAGCGATACTTGAGAGGTTTTTCAAGGTTTAGGCGTTTCCACGACCAGTTTTTTTTATTGCGATATTTAGGTTTTGTGCAACTCGAGGGGCAATGGAAACGCAGCTACAGAGGACTGCTGCCTTTAAGTTGCCTTGATTGTAACGAGCTCCAGCTGTGTAACGAGCAGCTCACCTGCCAGCTGGAGATGCACTCCCAGCCCAGACCAGCCCAGACCAGACCAAGTAGAAAAAACACAACCCCATATTTCTGCACAGTTCAAAGAAAAAAAAGACTTCTTAACCAGGCACCACATAAATACATTTATATTTAGTTTTAAGTAAAACCCCAAATTTAGGTTTCTTTTGCTTGTACTTCTGCTTTTCCTTCGATCAGTAACATCTCTCTGATGTTGCTGATCTGGGGCAGTCATTTTTGTTTGTGTGTGTGTGTGTGTGTGTGTTTTGGACACATGCTCCGTTACTAAATACCCATAGAGAAATCGTTTTGAATACGACGCCCCATTTGAGGTCAGGAAGGCAGGTGTGCGGTGGTCCTCGCCTGCCGGAAACGCACCGGTTTGGGGAGACTTTTCCGACTTCCTGCGCTACAGTTAGAAGTCGCCCGCCGCCGACTTTTCACGCTCGCAACAAG